>CAMTZC010000013.1:7500000-10000000 GCA_947086505.1 Morpho deidamia | reverse complement strand
ATTAGTAACAGAACAAATATATTGAGCTAAAATAATAAAAATCACAAAACAATAATACTTTTTATATAACTATGTACATAACAATTATAAACACCGTAAAATTATTTAAAACGATTACATTTATCACAACGTTTTTTGAAAAAAATAATCTCCGAAACTTAACTCCATGTTATATATATTTTTTTAACTTTTATGCGGATATTTTACAAGTGATGAATAGGATTTCTTTTAATGGAAAATGTATTTAAAACATTTCAGGCGCTCGCAGTTTTTTTTAATTTCTTATCGACGTAAATCCTTTGGAAGAGCACAAACTTCCCGCTCTGTATGTTTTTAGTTTCCAAAATGGCGCCTTTAACCCTCCAAGATGGCCGCTCGCAGTGTCGCCAGTATCTGGACTCCTTCGGGATCTGCAACTTGTCCAAGAGCCTCGACGACATCCCGGGAATTATGGGCTGCAGGATTATTGAGCATATCCTTAAAGTCTCCAACGTGATGTGGAGGACCACGTCGAGTTCCTTCTGGCACTCGGGCTTCTTCCTCAGCTCCCAAGGTTTCAGGGTCTCGAAGAATAGATTGGCCAGATGCAGGACGTGGATCACTGAATCCACTGCTTTATAGAACTGGTAGTTCGAATAGTGCTGGTGGCAGATTTCTGGAGGAATTGTAAAGATAGAGGAATATAAATTAATTCATATCAAAATGAATTGCTGTTTGTTATTCCCGCTAAAACTCGAGAACGGCTGGACCGATTTGACTAAGTTTGGTCTTTAATTATTCGTAGAAGTCCAGGGAAGGTTTAAAAGGCGAGTAAATGTGATAGAAACGCCAAGAATTTAATAAAAAAAACAATATTGTTTTTCTTTAGAAACGGGAAAGGTCCATTATAATTGATCGTCAATGATCATCGATAGACAATAAGACATCGATTTTTAAAATCGATTTTTAATTATTGAAAACATCGTTACGTCTATCCTTACTAATATTATAAATGCTAATGTCTGTCTGTTACGTTTTCACAGCCAATCCGCTGAACCAATATCGATGAAATTTCAATATCGGCGCAATTCATGCTTATACACCGGGATAACATACATATAGGCTATAAAAAGCTGGAGATATTTGCAAGGTTGGAGAGTTAGCCAATATTTAATTCAGGATTACGCTACACGTAGACGAAGTCGCGGACAAAATCTATTAATTAATAATTTGCGAGTTAAATTTCTTACGATTACCGGCCATAATAAATTTATGATAACGTCATATCATTGCTTCCTATGCGATTATTATTTACTAGCAACGCCCCGCGATTTCACCCGCGTCCATACCGATCTCGTAGTAGTGGAAAGTCTATGAAATCGGACTATATTTTTATTTTGTGGATTATTTAATTATTAAAAAATGGTTATCATTAGTATTCTTGGAATAAGAGCTAACTCACCAAATGCAGGCCCTGCTATAGCGGTTGCTACAATGAATTTGTTATGGCATTATTTTCTTTCGATTTGTATTCTTAAATTCGTAATATCTTTTGATTGGGACGTCGGATTTTAATAATTTAAAAAGGTTTTTACAGATATTGAAATAGTTTTTAATAAAATATAATTTAATGGGATAAGGGATTAATACAGAGATATGAATAAAATTGTTGGATTATTGTCAGCAATTTTATCAACTTTTACAATGTAAAAGTTATATTGGCATAACTATAATAGTTAGACATAATATGGTATCCCGGACTTTTTTGTGGATATTGATATGTTCTATAATACTGTACAAAAATTTTTTTTTCTATCATCAATAGTTTCCGCAACGCACGCGATGAAAGATTTTTACGACTAAATTTTTCCCACCTTATTACAATTTTATTAGGGATCCCTATTTTTTTGAAAATTACATATAGCCTCTGTTGCTCAGTGAAGAAGCAGCTTTCTGGTAAAATGGTGAATGGTGAAAGAATTTTTTAAATCGGTTCAGTAGTTTTTGCGTGAAACATTACAAACATTTGCAACAATTGCAAAGTAAACTTTAAAATGTGACATACATTGCAAGACTGCAAGATGAATTTGTTCCATATACTAAAATGCCTACATTTTTATACTACAACAACTGAGTTAACATACAGTGACTATAACCGAACATTCATATAGATATAACTAGAGGATCAATGGTTTATATAGTGCGTTTAAACGAATCACTATTTCACTTCTAGATATAGATAAAACCTATTAATTTATAGAATTAGGTGTTATTTTGGGGAGATCCATAATACAAAAGTAATAATAAAATTATTTTGCTATAATCCGCTATACATATATATATAATCCTCTATGTATAGCGGATTATAGCAAAATAATTTTATTATTACCTTTGTTTCTATTTATTGCTGTGAAGGTCTATCTATGTATCTGTGTTTAGTGTTTATTTATTTGTCGGTCGGTACCGAATACAAAACGTGGCACGAATACTACATTGAACGAATCCACTGATTATTTGTACTAGAGGTGGGCGTTGAACGGACGAACCGTTTATGAAAACTGTTTTTTATCCATCGACTACTAAACTAGTTTACGTTCCTCTGAGAAACACGTTTATGCAAGAACGACATTTGTTTCGTATATTGTGATTCGTCGTCCCGTCAACGAGCCGACGATGAACGAAGTCGCTTTATCGGGCGCCCTCGTGCGCTTGCTGATATTGCTATCCCTTTTAATGTTTTGTTCAACAGATGATGGTTGTCAATAAAAAAGGACATTATTGCAATGAGCATAGGAATCTGCAATTTATTAATGAGTATAAGAGTAAAAATAGACATTATTACAATAGGCATACGAACCTGTAACTTTAATGAATATTAGATGTTTTAGTTACATATGTTACATCTTATATATTATATATCTTACATAGTTACATCTTAGTTCTGATTAAATTGCAATTTGCAATATGTGTTGCAAATATGGCGATTTATCCGCAACTACTAATACTTTTACCTATACCTTTTATCCATACTTTCTCTGTTTTTGAATTTTTATATTGCATATGATATATAGTTAGTTAATTTTGTGTAAAATAATAAGTCTAAATACATAACTCGTTAGTGTAAGTTATTAAGAAATAGTTGTGTACATTTATATTTTCGTGTTAAATATAAATATTTTTTCCTTAGCGTAAATTATTAAAAATAATTGTGTACATTTCTATTTTTGTGTTAAGTATAAATATTTATTTCCTTAGTATAAATTATTAAATAATAATTGCGTACATATCTACGCACATTGTTACATTGAAAGTCAAAAAAAATATTAAGTAGTTCGTTAATTAGTAAACACGTTCACGACAAAATCAACGCAAACGTTCATACTTCAAAGCAGTTCGTTTAATAATAAGTTCATAAACACGTTGACGCTATCGACTACTTTAAATCCCGTTTCGTTGACGAACGAACGACATACGCGAACGCTGTAAAGTAGTCGAAAAAAAGACTGCTTTGTCAACTAGTTTATTACGTTCGACAAACGGTCTCGTTTCGTTTACGGCAAAGACGTCGACGACCCACCTCTAATTTGTACGTAATAAATAACTTTGGCATAATTCAATCTTCTTAGATATTGTTTTAAAATATAATATACTTTCGAACAAAATAAATACAATTTAACTAAAATCTGGCTTTGTTAGTAATGAACTGGCGCGGTGCGCTTCTTCAAAAAAAAACAGGAGAGAAAAAATACATTGTCGTTTCGCATCGCATCATAACTATTTAGTTTCTGGGTCAAGGTTATTTTTCGTTTCGAATAGGGTACGGTCATTGATCTCTAAATCATATTTATTTTACCCATTTTGAAGATTTGTTGGAAAACTAATTTTTTACGCAACATTTGGATACGAGAGTTAAGGTGCCGTAATCCTTGGAATCCGCTGATGAGGCAAGCTTAAAGACAATGGGCTTCGAATGGGCAGAATCCTAACTGGGTTTTGGAATTCGACAATTCTTCAACATAAATTAATTTACATTAAATTTATAATCTATTATTTATATCTTTTATATATATCTATATTCTGTCATCAGTAAGGAAAGTCTAGTTCTTTTTTTTCATTTTTTTATATTGTAACATTAATAAAATCATCGTCCTCCTGCCCTTATCCCACTCTAAGTGGGGTCGGCACAACATGTTATAAACATGTCACATGATTCGGCTAAGTTTTTTACGACCGGCCGCCTGCCTGACGTCAACTTACTTTAGTCGTATTTTACGACCCCTCGGTAAGAAAGAGGGTGGTCTATTCTACTCAACCGGATACCACACGGCGGGTCAACTTACCTTAGACGCCTTTTACGACACCTCGGTAAGAAATTAGGGTGGTCTATTCTACTCAGCCGGATACCACACGGCGGGTAATATTAATAAAATAATATTTTTAAAAAGACTTTCACTCGCCGCCATATCATAAATCGCGTTATGCCAAAAATTGTCTAATGCTTTAAAGTGAACAGCCATCTCAAGTCATATCGTCGGTACTGTTATGTTTAATGTGAGGGCTCACCCGGCAGTCTGTCGAGGCGGTCCAGCAAGTTGCCGGCCACCTCCAGCTGGCTGCAGGCTGCCAGCTCCTGGGCGTGCAGCGCGGGGAACTCCGCCCGGGGGTTGAGCGCCGCGCCTGTGGCCCGGGACGCCAGGTTCCCGAGGGTGTCCGCCAGCTCCGAGTTGGCGATGTTTATCAACTTGGTCTCGCTGTAGTCTGGACGGGATTTTTAATGATATCAACACCTTTATAAACAAAATAAAGCTGAGATAGCCCAAAAGTGCGTGCGACTCTCTTGAGGCGGTCACGTGATCAAACCCCGGGCATACACCAATGAGTTTTCTGTTAAAACTTATGTGCACAATTGATATCTCTAATTTATCGCGCTTTTCGCTGAAAGAACACATTGTGAGGAAACCTGCATATCTCTAGAGAATTCTGATGATATGTGTAACCTACCAATCCGCATTGGAGCAGCGTGGTAGGTCTAAGCTCCAACCTTTCTCTCCAAAAACGGGGAGAGGAGGCCCTATGTCCAGCAGTGGGATTGTAACGGGCCGTTACTTCACTTGAAGGAACAGTTCTGATGAATATGAAGGAATAGTTTCTACTCACTTGCATCATCAGCCATAGTGGCCTCCCTCAGGAGGAAGTAGCGTAGGGCGAGGGGCGCGGGCACGCCGCGTGGGACCACCACGTTGCCCAACGATTTGGACATCTTGCAGCCGTCCACCGTCCAGTGTGAGTGGCAGACCAGACGGCGTGGCGGGTGCCAGCGCGCCGCCATCAGGAACGCCGGCCAGTACACCCCGTGGAACCTGCAGAGACCTGCTGTTTACTGTCGGATAGTAGAACTATATATTTATCTTCGCATAAACTCATTCTTAATTCGCACCGTTATCGCCCTTTTTAGAAAATCTGTTAAAAATCAATTTACAAGCAGCATTTGATATAATTAAATAAATAATTTAATAAAGCATAACAAAGGCACCCTCATTAACGAGCAGATAAATGTTTCTAGTTCAAGCTTGTTGCACGCGTTCAGAGGTAAAATAAAGGGTGGGGATACACCAAGTACTATATAACAATGCTTGTTTGGATAATGCTTCGATTTGCGCCGATCTTGATGGCTCTTTAAAGTAGGAACATCTTTCCGAACCAGCAGTAGAGTTGACGATTCAAAAACACTTGTTTACAAGTTTACTTGAATAAAGAATATTTTGAATTTGAATTTGCCTTTGAAACCCTCTCACATCGAAAACTACGAAACCAATAACATATAGAATACTACATTAGTATTATTATGGACGATAGTACCAATTTAAATACGAAACCAGAACCTCATCGAATACGAAGCCAGCATTATATAAATTAAGACGCCAGCAACACATTCAAAACGAGGCCCAGCACCATATCGAACAAAACATCAGCACTATATAAAATGCGACGCTAATAATCTGCCACAATCACTTCATCGAATACAACGTTAACAAGCAATCGAATAATACACCTGCACCCCATCGAATACAATGCAAGCAACACATTGAATACGACGCTAGCATCTCATCTAATACGACACCATCTCCACACAACTAAATAAAATAACTTATCCAACATTTCATTGACAATGACGCCAGCCATAATATTAGGTCCTTACATATGAAATTGGCGTTTTCTATGGCAGGAACATAAAAACGTTTTTTTTTTAATGAAATATATTTTATTAATCAAAGTATGTACCATTGCTATGTATGCACTTTTGCCATCTCATAGGTAGTTCATTGATCCCCTTACTAAAAAAACCATTCGGGCGGGAATCAATAAAATCATTGAAGGCGGTTTGGACTGCTCCATCGGAGTTGAATTTTTTTCCTTGCAAGTTTATCCAAATTGCGAAAAAAATGGTAATCTGTTGGAGCAAGGTCCGGAGAGTACGGTGGATGTCTAAGACATTCTAATTGAAGCTCCTCTGATTTGGTAGCCGTCTGTTGTGCAGTGCGTGGTCTAGCGTTGTCCTGAAGCAGCAGTGGCCTAGAGCGATTGACCAGCCTCGGTTGTTTAGCAGCTAGCTTTTCCATCTTGGTTTGCAGTTGCTGACAATAGATATCTGCCGTAATCGTCTGGCCAGATTTAAGAAAGCTGTAGTGAACGACACCGGCACTAGTACACCAAACACTTACAAGCAACTTTTTTTTAGTCAATTTTCGCTTAGGGCAGGATTTTGCTGGTTCGCCAGGTTCAGCCATTGCGATGAGCGCTTCCGATTATCGTAGAGGATCCACTTTTCATTACAGGTAATGATTCGATTTAAAATTCCTTCATTATTGTGCCGGTTGAGTAACGTAACGCAGTAGTCGACGCGCGTTTGTCGGTTTGCTTCACTCAATTCATGAGGTACCCACCTTTCAAGCTTTTTCACCTTCCCAATATGCTTCAAGTGGATTAGAATAGTTTTATCACTAACACCGGAGCCTGCAGCTAACTCGGACGTGGTTTGCGATGGATCCGCTTCCACAATAGCCTTCAATTCTTCATTATCAACTTTGGTCTCCGGCCGTCCACGAGGCTTGTTCTGCAGGTCGAAATTTCCAGAACGAAAACGTTGGAACCAAAAACGCACTGTGTTTTCTTTTGCGACACCGTCACCATACACATCATTAATCCTTCGAGCCGTTTCTGCAGCACTGGTGCCACGGTGGAACTCATACTTGTAAATAACGCTATATTTCATGTTTTCCATTTTGTAAATAGAGTGACATAAAGAAAAAAACAAAAGAAGAAAAAACAAATGAATTAGGGGGTTTGAAACACAAATGCATGAGTAAATAGCTGTATGAATTTGCATTTGGAATTCCTAACCATAAAGGTAATATTTGAGATCAAAGTGGCCAGTACGACAAAACGCCAATTTCATATGTAAGGACCTAATACAATACGACACCAGCACCATATAGAATGCAACACCAGCACCACACCGAATAGTACGCCAGACCGTCAACGAATATGACATCAGCCCTACATAATCGACTGGTCCGTTGGCGCAGTGGGTAGTGACCCTACCTTCAGCTCCGCGGGTCACGGGTTCGATTCCCGCCGAGATCCAACATTTTCTATAACCAATTTGTTGGTTCTTCGAGCCTGGGTGTGTATTTGTATTTAAATATGTATTTAAACCTATATAAATATATACAATATTTACCAGTTGTCCGTCACCCATAACACAAGTATTAAGTTAGTTTGGGGATGGACGGCCATGTAAGTGTCCCATATATTTAAATAATACATCAGCACCTCATCGAATACAAAGCCAGCACCTTATTTAATATGAAACCAGCCGTAAGCCATTGTAGCTTCATTAATCATATTGATATTTGACGATTCAAAATGTTTGAAATGGTTTATTTGAATAAAGATTATTTTGATTTGATTTGATAATAGAACAAGATCAGCAGTATGTCGGTGCTGGCGTCACCAGATCGACCCCATCGCAAACACCAAGCACTCGAAATATCTCACTTGAGTATGTCCTTTCCGATGACGTGCACGTCCGCCGGCCACGCGCGCCTGCCCTTCATCAGGTCCTGGTCAGGGTACCCGCACACCGTCAGGTAGTTCACCAGGGCGTCTAGCCACACGTATATACTCTGCTCCTCATCATCAGGCACCTGAAGATAACATTGTGGACGTAATTTAAAATTGAACATATTAAACACTTATCAAGTGCGTAAATAGGGTTCAAAATGATCTATAGAAGCAGGCATCACTTTGCAGAACTCTATAGTATAGTAGGCCTACCATGAACTCTTATTGCGACTCAATTGACGTAAACGACGACCGCAAACCGCTTTCTTTTCGTACCATGAAGTGTGAATTGCATTGGGGTCGCAATGTTTGAAAAGGATAACGTTATATGAACTATAGATAACTCTGTTTCTTTTTCTCACATGTTTTTAGGACGAAATCAGAACGCTCATTCGGCAACGACTTAAAGTGTGCGTCTTTAAGACGTCATGGTATGAAAAAACAAAACAATTTCGTTTACGTCTTCAATTGAGTCGCAATAAGAGTTCATGGTAGGCCTGCTGAAGCTATAATAGAATTAATTTGCTGTAATTCGCGTTTGTTAAGAAACTATGTAATGCTATGTATATGCAGCAGGCACTATCATATACCTTATACATGCAGGACCAGTCCCACACTTATTCCAGGTGTTCCGCGCAAACGTGTGGACGGATGAAACAACCTCCGGGACCTGGGCCTGTCGTCTCGGCGTCTCAACCTACCTTATGCGGCCGTTAGCTGTATGTGGTCCGGCCTCGTGAGTCACTGCGTGTATATGTGTACGTGTGTGTGTGTGTGCTTGTATGTACTTGGCCGATTCCCGAAACCGTTGGCTCGCCTCAGCAGTCTTCCACGGACACGTAATGTCTATTTCTCCCGGAGTATACACTTCACTATATCGGTTAAATAACACAAATAACACGCGGTGTGCACACAACCTTCGTAAGGTCACACGTTATTGAATCTCCCTATATCGGGGAACAGTAACCCGAACGCGCACTAAAACCGCGGACGGTCGCGTCTTCTCAAACGCTTCACTGATTAAACGCGTCACTAAATCTTAGAACCACACTCAAAACGCATAATTACACGTGTGCGTTATACCATAAAGTCGTATACAGGCGTACGCGCGTCCTGTCTTTATAGTATTCGAAACATTACTAGCGGTCGGCGCTCGCGTCGACAATCGGATGCATAAAGGCCGCGTCGATTTGTACAAAACAACGTCTGTCATAGGTAGTCGACGCGGAACTAGAATACCCTATGTCGGCTACCTTTGATAGACACGGTCAACGTGTTAGATAATAAAAAACACAAACCCTTATAGCCCAGTGCACCCTTGACGAAGGTCTGCTCACTGAGATGTCTGGGAAGTACGCGGTACTGGATAGCATTTCCACGAGTTGTCTTTGAAACTTGCTAGGCTGGATCACTCCGTCTATGGAAAGCAAACATTTCTTATCTAAGGTGAGTAAATTAAAAGTTAAATCATACATAAAATTCTCGCGTTGCATATGCATACAAAAGTAATAAATAAAATTATCTTGCTATAATCCGCGATACAGTAAATAGAGAATATATTTAGTGCTTAATGTATAGTGGACTGTCCATTTTTTCATACCCGATACATGCAGGATTCGTAAAAACACATGCACAAACCAGTACCACTGCCACCATAATACACAAGCACTACACACGTTCACTATCACAAATTCAACAATCGCAAAACTTGCGATTTTGTTGTGGAGTCAATCTCCTGATGATGCTTCGGTTGCGGGGCGAAACGATTGTTGAGATCGTGGTAGTGAATGACTGCAGTGCTAGTGTAGTATGCTGGAGGCCTTTTCCTCCACAGTAAAGCCCGATTTGTGAGCATTAGTGAAACAAAATGCAAACAATGGATTGTTTAACATCGCATTTATACTGTCTAGTTTAAAAATCAAAAAACTAACTATGAACTCACCAGTTTTGAGCCAATCCAGCAAATGCGTCTTGAACGCACTCAGTCTGAACATGTAGTTCGTTTCTTCGGTCCATTCCACACGATGGCCAGATTCCAATGATATTTTAACCTAAAATAGGGAAAATCGTACCAGTGCTAGGCGCTCAACAGCACAGCGTCAAGTCTGTATACCGATACCACAATTCCTGAAGACAAAAGCCTTTTTTAATTGTCTTCCATTAGGAGATCCTACCATATATAACCCCACCCTAGATGTACCCACTAGAGGTACTCTAAATAATTAAAAAAAATAAGGAAAATCGTAGGAGTGACAGGTTGGAGATCGCTCAACAGCACCGTCAAGTCTGTATGCCGATACCACAATTCCTGAAGACAAAAGCCTTATTCAATTGTCTTTCATTAGAAGATCCTACCATATATGACCCCACCCTAGATGTACCCATTAGAGGTACTCTAAATAATTCATAAAATAGGGAAAATCGTAGGAGTGCTAGGTTGGAGAGCGCTCAACAACACCGTCAAGTCTGTGTGCCGATACCACAATTCCTGAAGACAAAAGCCTTATTCAATTGTCTTCAATTAGGAGATCGTACCATATATGAGCCCACCTTAGATGTAACCACTAGAGGTACTCTAAATAATTAAAAAATAGAGAAAATCATAAGAGTGCTAGGTTGGAAGATCGCTAACAACACCGTCGAGTCTGTATGCCGATACCACAATTCCTGAAGACAAAAGCCTTTTTTAATTGTCTTCCTACAGTATATACTACATATATAATTTTAAATACATACTTAAATACAAATATACACCCGGGCTCAAAGAACTCGCAGGTTAAAAAATTATCTAGATCTGCAGGACAAGAGATGTAAAATTCATATAATCCCTTAAAAAGACAAAAAACAATGGATTTTACTGAATTTAAGGATGTGTTAGTCCAGATAATAGACCCACCTAACTTTACGCGAAATTAGTACCAATCCGTTAATCTGTTAACACTATAGAGGTACAAATATATGCAATAACAAATATGAAATACTTACCCTACCATCTTTGGTGAGCTCATCTTTGGTGTGCGTTTCAGGTACAAATGACTCGTCGTTGACACTATACCACCCCGCATACTTAGCCTTGTAGATGTAATCTTTTTTTACTAACTTCCTCTGAAATAGATAAGAGAATACAAAATATTGGTGATGGCGAAAGTATTATAGTTCCTCTTCGGCGATTAGAAACTTTAAGGGAGCACGATCGTGTGGAGATCATGTATCAGCTGTACTCGCCAATCATTGTCTTTGGTCGCTTACAATCGCTTAAAACTCAGGAATTTGCGGATGAACGGTCGCGTACATACTCTAAATCGGTTCGTTCGATATATAAGCGGACGTATTGTGCGCCTCGACGTTCAGTTTGCAAATAGCGATCAAGAGCGAATAAAGAAGCGAAAATAAAAGTAAAATAATAGTAGCCTTTCTTATTGGACAACAAACTGCATAGAGAATGTGAGTACTAAGTTTTTAGTAAAAAGTTGAATAAAGTGTTTTAACGAGCTGACAGGTATTTCATCCAAATCCATGAACCCCAGTATGTAACAGTATTATCATACCCAAAAATGACGCACAGCCTTTTTGTGTCGCTCGTCTGTGGTCCTAATATAATCTGTATAATCCACCTCAAAATCATTGAACAGATCTCTATATTCTCTGGAAACATTGCTGCAATATTCTAGAGGTGGTAGGTTCGCTTTCGCTGCCGCCTGCTGTACCTTTGTGCCATGCTCGTCTGTTCCTGAAATATATTCATTATTGCAATTAATATTTATTGAGTGGTTCTCCGTAGAGCTGTGATGTAGAGCTCGCCCAGCGGCGAGATCGTGCGACTCTTTTGAGGGGTGCCCGGGTTTGAACTTGTGTTCCCCTCAAAAGAGGCACCATTGAGTTTTTCTATTAAAACTCATATGTCTAATTAATAATTGTAATTTGTCATACACTTTTCGGTGAAGGAAACCTGCATATCTCTGGAGAATTCTGGATATATGTGTAACCTACCAATCCGCATTGGAGCAGCGTGGTAGGTCTTAGCTCCAACCCTTCTTTCCAGAAACGGAGAGAGGAGGCCTATTCCCAGCAGTGGGATTGTAACAGGCTGCTACTTTACTTCTTTGAGTGGTTCTCTTGTGAATTTACACAATATAACAAAAGAAGCTCAAGGTGTTGGAATGCCAACACCGCACCATAAAACTCAGAATTGGTAGTATAGATGGACTGACAACCTCAGAAAGACCATGGGGAAGCTCTGGATTCAAGCAACACAAGATTGTGTGTTGTGGAGATCCTATGAAGAGACTTTTGTCCAGCAGTGGACATCCATCAGTTGACAAAGAAGAAGAAGAACAATAGAAACTAGTTCTACCCTGCAGTAACACTCAAATTTTAAAGTATTTAAAATGTTTACATATAGATACATAGTTATATAAGCTACACCTTATGATATATTAATAGGTAGAATACACTTAATTGTAAAACAGAACTAGTCAGCTAAAACCTACAGAATTGCCCCAATACTGCGCTATGTTAAAGAACACATCACTGAAAAATTAATATTGTGATAATATCATTATTTCTCATAATGAACTATCTAAAGTAATATATATAATATATTGCATGCTCTTAGTATTAAACTGACAGACAAAATATAACCAAGGTTTACCTGTGCTAAATATAATATTGCAGTCAGGGTTTATCAGCTTTTCAAACCTTTGTATTGCATCTGCTACAACTGCTGTGTATAAGTGACCCAAATGTGGAGCTGAAATAAGAAATAGAATATATTTTCAAAACTATTATTCATGGATTTTAGCAAAATAATAGTATCATTAAGTACCTTTACAAAGTAACACCTTATTCTATAAATTATTCTATATATTATATTTTTAAAACTATAAACTGAAACTTAGAACTTTAAAAAATAGTTTTAGTGGCAGAACAGTGAGTATTTAACCCTTAGCAAGTATTATATGAGCATGACATTCAGTTAAACCATTACTATAAGTGTACTAGCAAATAAAGATGTATTTCAAAAAGAATAGTACAGAATCCTTATGACTGAAAACAAATCCTTAAGGTGTTTTATTTGATTTATTAAGAAATTGTGAAAGGTTTATTATGTTTAAGGTTATTTATGTGAACAGTTATTCAGAGACAAAATATTATCGTGTGAAAGGCTAATGATTTTTTAAAATAATTATTAGAAAAGTCAAATTAAGTTAAATACCTATATAATATATACTACAAATAATAATAATAAAAAAAAAATCCAAAATCAATTTTGGCCATGCCATTACAGCAGTTTAAAACAACTGTTAAAAAGAGGCTGATACAGAAAGCCTATACTGTTGAAGATTACTTAGAAGATAAGGATGTGTGGATATAGGTGCACCTCTACCCTGTACAAGACAGTAATAAATAAATGTAACTAGTTCTAAGATTTATATTTTAAAAAGAGCAACCGCCGAGTTTCTTGCTGGCTCTTCTCGGTAGGAACAGCTTTCCGAACCAGCAGAAAAGTTGACGATTCAAAAGCACTTGTTTACAAGTTTACTTGAATAAAGAATATTTTGAATTTTGAATTTGAATTTGAATAATAAAAAAGTAAAACTCACCGGCATTTACATAAAATATGGGTGTCGAAATATAGAATAGCCTGTTTTGAACTACTGACGATAATAAACGAACAGACAAACGCATTTTTACTATCTGTTGCTGAGATCTAGTTATTGAAGGTTATAAATGGAACATTAATTCACAACATTTATATAGTGATAAGTTTTAAACTGTAGAAATTTATATTTTAAAAATACGGGAAAATCATATACTATGCATAATTTCAAAACCTTCAAGAAAAACCAAAGAAATCTAAGCCTAGGCTTTTGTAGGAAAAATAATAGGTTCGTTCCTTCTTTAATATGTCAAAAAGAATCGATATCGATTATCGATAAGTTAATAGACGAAATAAAAATTTGTTCACACTAACATTTGAAGTGAATTTCGTAACTACAGTTATTTGATTGGTTATATGGAAAGATTTTTATTTAATAGTTGTATGATTTTAATATCGATACATAAAATGTTTTTTAAAAACTGGTTTCCTTTAACGCAAATGATGGCTTCACAATAATAAAAAAAAAACAAATTGGATTGAATGGATTTGAAGTGGAAAAAATCGATAATTAAATAATCGATCTTTCTCTCATAGGAAAAAAAATTATTCATAAGAAATCTATCAGCTCTTATCGAAAAATCAATCAAATAATCGATTTTTTATGACTACCTATCTGTAAAGTTGCCTTTTTAGTATTAATAATAATTCATTAGATTTAAGATTAATTAAAGTAGTCAAGTAGGAATAAAAGATGTATGTATGAATAAAAGATACCAGATGCTCTTTTTGTGAAATTTGATTGGAATGTGTAGTTTGGCTACATTGATTTTATCCAATGACGCATATGTTATCTTAAAAAACAAAAAGAGAGTAAAAAGAAGAAGAAAAATAGTGTACTTCATACAATATTTTTTTTTATCGATTTATAATTATAAGACCGATTATAATAACAAAGTAATCGATTTTTTTAACGTCCCTACTTGACATATTCATATACTATAAATAAATAAATTGAACATTCAATTTTACTTTATAACCGATAAAATTTTTAATACATTTCCTAATTGCATATGGTGGCTTTTTCATTTACTACCAGAGATTTAAGGAAATAAATTCAAACATGGATGATTGTGAGAACGAGATCGAATGTAATCGCAATAAGGTAACCTCAAATTTTTGTTTATAAACTTTAGTTTTACCTCGTAAGTTTATGTCATATATATCACATATCTATTGAAACATGCGTGTGTTTCAACATCAAATATATGGCAAGGCCATGCCCTTATTTAGACTTTTTTTACTTTGAATAAAGCAAGGCAGTCGTGTTTTTCAAACATGGGGGTAAGTATTCGGTTCTATTCAAATTCAAATTCAGAGTATTCTTTATTCAAGAACATTCACTGGTTCAGAATAGTGCTTTTATTGAAAACAACCATGATTAAAATATTGATTTTTTATAAATCAAATAAATGTACAATCTAACCTTTTGTGTAGCTTGCTACAACACAAATCCGAGCTTCCTCTATCATAGAATCCTTAATAGTAAAATTAGCTTTGTGAAGAAGTTTATTTTTAAGCCCTTTCAATATCATTGTCAGCTTTCTAATTCAATAAACTTTTTGGTTGTTTAGGGCGTCTTATTTTGATACTTATATTATTATGTAGCTACTATATATATTAACTATGAGTAGCTCTAAACATCTTGTTTAATGATTTAAGTGGAGATTTGCACCACAAAACCTTCTCACACTTTTTGTGATAGCCCCTAATAAAGGGTAACCTATTTCTTTAAATGATATGAATTTAATTCCCAACCAATATAGGTGAACTGTATAAAATAATCTATATCTATACTTATTATATAACAAAGTCCCCAAGTCTGTCTGTATGTGATCAATTTTCACAAAATCTACTTAACAGATTTTTGTACAGTTTTTACTAAAAGATTGAAATTCTTCTGGATGGTTTAGATTAATAGTACATTACGGTTTTATGTAAAGTGTGTTGAAGTGGTTACACAATTATAACTAATCTTGATTGCTGTGAGCTTTACTCCTATGCGCTGTCTAAACCAGCAGAGATACACTAAAGTAATGTACTAGAGAATTGTAGATCTACAAAATGCCACTATAAAGTCTGTCATAGCATGTCAGTATATCTTATGGCTCATTCACAATAACTACTTTTATAATAAAAATTTTAATTCGGTTAAAATTTTGTGAGACACTGATTTCACATAGCTAGTTTTGAATAAGGGAACTCTTATATTTTTAATAACATTAAAATATTAGTTATAATTTCCTAAAATATTTCAGGATCGTAGTCCTTCACCTGGAGTCAAGTCGACAGCTGTAGTGAAGTTTACAGCATTTCAGAGTCCTGTGGGATATGCGCGGTTGCAATGCAACACAGATCTCAATCTGCCACCCTCTAACTGGGGTGGGATAGATTCGTATGGGCTAAAGCAGATCCTTACTAGAGAAAGTGGGCTATCAAGGTAAGAATAATACATACAAAACGTTGTTTTGCTATACAAATTATTTCTAAGGAATGTCTAGTGCACATTATGAAAAAATGAAATTTGTATCACTTTTATGATAGCTTTAGGATGGCACACATGTTTCCCGATTGCGTCGGGGAGGTGGACGTTATATCAGATGCGGAGTGCATTAAAAAACTTCTGAAATTACCTTACCAGCCAAATGGAACTGTAAGTATCTGTATGGAACTTTAAGTAACATATATAGAACACACGATTATGTCTTATGAATTAATACTACATGGGTGACCAATCCTTGCTCCGTGATTTGAAAAAAATATAAAGAGCTGGTGATATCTGGGACTCAATCCCCAGTATTTCTATGTATTTAGTCCGCCCGGTCCCAATTGAGCTATTATTACTTTGTAATTGACAGCGAAATTAACCATCCTATTTCTCTCAATCTCCATGTCATGTATGTTTAACGGTTTGACTCCTAGCAATAGCAATTTTTTATGACTTAAAAAGATAAATTCTTGATATTTTAAAATATAATTTTTATTATTTTTTTTTAAATTTCATTATTAATTTAAATTAATTACTCAAACAATCACGCACAGGTGAGCATGATGGTACATAGAGTGGAAAACACGTTACTTTTGGACGATTTTGACGTATACGAATACCTCATGAAGTCAGAGTGGTCGTGGCTCAAGGATTTCTTTTATGAAAACATCTTGAAGACTATGTCGGAAAAGGTAAAATAACACTAATATTTGTATAATCACCATAAAACACTATTTCTCCTCCTGTGCTCGGGGGTTGGAACTTGGAGCCGTTATCATCTAATTTGCAGCAGGCCTACCATAAACTCTTATTGCGACTCAATTGAAGACGTAAACGACATCCTCGAACCGCTTTCTTTTCGTACCATGAAGTGTGAATTGCATTGAGGTCGTAATGTTTGAAGAGGATAACGTTATATGAACTATAGATAACTCTGTCTCTTTTACTCACATATTTTAGGACGAATTCCGAACGGTCATTCGGCAACGACTTAAAGTGTGCGTCTTTAAAACGTCATGGTATAAAAAAGCAAAACAATTTCGTTTATGTCTTCAATTGAGTCGCAATAAGAATTCATGTTAGGCCTGCAGGTCTCTGGAGAATTCTAGAGTTTACAGATTCCTCATATTTTTTCCTTTACAGTGTAACTGCTTACTCACTGATTTTGCGTGGGTTTTTCTTATACTTTATACATATTAATGCAGTAAGAAGATCTAAATAGGAACAAGGAGGATGGTCGAGCTCAAATTCAAAAAATCTTATTCAAGTAAACTAGTTACATTTGGCCATTACTGTCTTGTACAGAAGATTAGCTAAATCCACGCATTTTTATCATCTATATAATCCTCAATAGTATAGTAGGCTTTTGTATCAGTATCCCTTTAACAGCGCTTTTCAACTACTGCAGTGGTAAAGATAACGTCGATTGCGGGATTTTATTATAGAATCTTATACCCAAACCCACAAATACCACAAATACAAAGACTATGAGATTTCTTCGTGACAGCAGAAATTGCAAAAATTGCAGAAATTACAGGGTTTGAATCTCAAATCCATTCTGCCATCATATCTCACAAAAAGCATGAGCTAATTATATCCACATCTCCATGCTCCCTTATAAAAGAACTTGCTGTCAATGTCTCATATCATCATCATCCTCCTGCCCCTATCCCACTCTAAGTGGGGTCGGGAAAACATGTTACAAACATGTTGTTTTATGATTCGGCTACGTATTTTACGACCGGCCGCCTGCCTGACGTCTACTTACCTTAGGCGTACTTTACGATATCTCGGTGGTCTGTTCTATTTAACCAGATACCACACGGTGGGTCAACTTACCTTAGTCGCCTTTCACGACACCTCGGTAAGAAATAAGGGTGGTCTATTCTACTCAGCCGGAGTTTCAACGGAGCTTGGTTACTAATATAAAAATCACATCTTGATTTGTGAAACTATCGCACAAATGTCCATAGGAGCGCATGTCGCTAACCCTGGCGCCCAGTCCAAGCTCCGTGCTGCAGCTCACTCACAAGTTCCTGTCCCACAGCGTGGCGGAACGTCCCAAGCCGCTCCCCTCGGAGACACCTCACCAGCCTGTATGTCTACCAGGTACATTGGCAGGGTACCTTGCCACAGCATCAAAAATAAAAAAATACAAAATACAATTATTTATTCCAATTGACTGTGTCAAGTACTTCGTTAAATGCTATTAAGAAGCTTCCACTGATTCGGAAGTCTGCTTCCATCGAGACGAACTAGAAAGAACCTGGACTGATACATTTCAATACATTCTTTTCATAGCAAGACCACAGTCAAAGTTATCATCTAAACGTGAATGAGATAGCCAGTAATATTTTAACGAGTGTTTTAGATATGTCCATTAACAAGATGCAAATGGACACAAAGCAGCTCAAAAATTTGTTTTTAAAAGCTCCCAAAATAGTTACTCTAATTCATAATATTTTTAGGCCCATTTCTCCCGGAACCCGAAACCCGTCCAGAAGAACCAGCAAAAGAGCAAAACTTCAACAGAAACGTCCTATGGACTTTCGAGGACATACACATGTTGATCGGTAGCAATTTGCCAATTTTTGGCGACAAAGACCGCCCCTGCGTCAGCCTCCGCTTGAGAGACGCCAGGGAACCTATCAACGTACTGACTGGGATCGATTACTGGTTGGACAATCTCATGTGCAACGTTCCCGAAGTCCTAATGTGCTACCACTTGGATGGAATAGTCCAGAAGTACGAGCCGATGAAGACTGAGGATTTGCCTAACATGGAGAACAGCAAATTTTCACCCAAAGTCATAAGAAATGTGGCCCAAAACATCCTGTCCTTCCTGAAGTCGAATGCAACCAAAGCGGGACATACGTACTGGTTGTTCAAGGGTCCACACGATGACGTCGTCAAGCTATACGATCTGACGTCACTCTGCCCCGACGCTATGGACAATCCGTTCACGACACCAGTTGCAATGCTCCTGTATAGAGTTGCGAGGAATATGCGCCTGATGAACAGGTCCAAACATGTCCGGCAGCTGTTGGAACATGTCGTTGAGCTGTTACAAGTGGAGAGATATCCTCAGATTGTGGCATCGTCCCACTATATGCTGTCCGATTTGTATGTCCCTGCCACTACGAATCCAGCTTGCCCAAACTTCAAAGGTGGGAGTACTTATATATCAAATAGTTTATAGAATAATAATAGATATTGATAGACTTTCCGATTTGGTCGTGGTGTCTATCTCCTGATGATACTTCGGTTGCGGGACGAAACGATTGTTGATTTTGTGATAGTGAACGCGTGTAGTGCTTGTGTATTGTGGTAGCGGTTGTGGAGATATGTGCATGTGTCGTGTGAAAACTGATAGTCCAGTCTACATTAGGCATTAGAAAAAGAAAATATAACATATATATATATATATATATATATGTTATATTTTCTTTTTCTTTATCGTGGATTAGAGCAAGATACCTAAAGATAAATTTTACTTTTGAACTTATATATCTTCAATTCTTAATTAATCATTGATAATTTTATTAATTAAAAAAATAATTTCAATAAAGTTTCTTGTATAATATCTTATATAATACTATCTGTGTAACAAAAATTGGAAAAGAAAAATAAATAAAATCTCTTATGCTTGAATTAAATAGGATTTGCTTTAATTATGTAATAATATGTATTTATTATATTTATGATCAGTCCAGATTAACTGATAACTCTTTCCAAACGTAGGGCTCTCGCCCCACAGTTTGAAAACAGCACGGGTTTTTTTTTCGTTTAATAGTAAAAATTATTTTGCTATAATCCGCGATACATGATTATAGCAAAATAACTTTTATTATTAATTTTGTGTTATGGATCTCCGCAAAGTCACGCCTAATTCTGTACATTACTAGATTTTTACGAAATTTTACGAAGAAAAGCAAATTCCGCTTAAAACCTATCATCTCTTTTCGTTAAATCGTTAAAGTTTCTTAAGTGAACAGTGCAATTTTTTAGTAAAAAAAAGTAAAGTAAAGTAGCGGCCTGTTCCCACTGCTGGGAATAGGCCTCCTCTCTCCGTTTCTGGAGAAGGGTTGGAGCTAAGACCTACCACGCTGCTCCAATGCGGATTGGTCGGTTACACATATCCGCAGAATTCTCTAGAGATTTGCAGGTTTCCTCACGATGTTTTCCTTCACCGAAAAGCGTGTGTTAAATTGCAATTATCAATTAGACACATGAGTTTTAATAGAAAAACTCCTTGGTGCCTGCCCGGGTTTGAACCCGTATCCCCCTCGAAAGAGTCGCACGGTCTCACCGCTGGGCTATCACTGCTTATATTTTTTAGTATTAAAAGCTATTTATGTTTGATAAGAGTTATAGACAGCCTAAGTGACATTGGCACGAATATGTTTTGGGAGTGTTCCGCACAAAAGTGCGGGCGGATGAAACAACCTCCGAGACCTGGGCCCGTCGTCACGGCGTCTCAACCTACCTTATGCGGCCGTCAGCTGTATGCGGTCCGGCCTCATGAGTCACTGCGTGTATATGTGTACCTGTGTGTGTGCGCTTGTATGTACTTGGCCGATTCCCGAAACCGTTGGCTCGCCTCAGCAGTCTTCCACGGACACGTACTGTCTATTTCTCCCGGAGTATACACTTTACCAACGCGGTTAACTAACACAAATAACACGCGGTGTGCACACAACCTTCGTAAGGTCACACGTTATTGAATCGTCCCATATCGGGGAACATTAACCCGAACGCGCACTAAAACCGCGGACGGTCGCGTCTTCTCAAAACGCTTCACTAATTGAACGCTTCACTAATTGAACGCGTCACTAATTGAACGCGTCACTAAATCTAAAAACCACACCCAAAACGCATGATTACGCGTGTGCGTTATAAAAGCAATGCCGTATACAGGCTTCTTCCTGTCGTGTTCGAAATATCACTAACTGTCGGACGCGACCGGCGGCGAACGAATGCCCAAAGGTCGTTGATCCGGCTGGTCGCGCCGCGTCGCGCGTCAATCTATACAAAACAGGGAGACACTGGTTCCAGATATAGTCCAAAATTTGTAGATATCTTTCAACAGCTCATTGTTTCAGATGAGAGCTCTGATTCGGACGAGGAATCAGACTTTGGTGGTTTCGCTGAAGTCCCGAGGCATTCCAGGTCCGATGTGGACAGTGGGTGCGAGAGGGACAGCACCATGGGGGACAAGGAGGAGACTAGTGACGGCGTCGAGATTATGAGTGACGTCACGGATAAGGTAACTTAAGTACTTAGTAAGGTAGATTACGTTTTTATGGACATGTGACTAGGAGCGATACCAATAACGGATGAAAAGACTTGAATGTGAATGTGGATGGATATATGACTAGAGGGAGGCCGAAAGATGAGTAGAGATATAAGAATAAGAAATTTTAGAAGAGAATAGAAGAAAAGATTTATTTATTTATTATTTACTAGCTATACCCTTGTGGAAAACAGCGTGTCATAATTTTTTTTTGAATTCAAATTTTAAACATAAAAGTGGTTATTGTGAATTAACCATAAGAGATAGAGACATGCTATGGCGGACTTTTTTGTAGTATTTTTATAGATCTACGCTTCTCTAGTACATTACTTCAGCGTATCTCTGCTGGTTTACGCAGCGCACGCGACTAAAGCTCCCAGCAAGCAAGTTTTTTAACAACTGCGCGATCTCTTCAATACAATTTAGATAATACCGATATGTACTATATATCTAAACCATTCGGAAGTATTGCACTATCGTTTGGTGAAGACCGTACAAAAATCCGTTCAGTAGATTTTGAGAAAATCGATAACATACAGACAGACAGCTTTTTGGGACTTTGTTTTATAATAAGTATAGATTCGGGAGTTCAACAACATTACACGATAAATCATTCGACACATATCCGACTAGCAATGCCCCGCGGTTTCACTTACGTAGAGATCTTTCATTCTAAAAGTGCACGCCCCTCCACCAAATTACATTATTTTAATGTGTGAGAGAAAATATTGACTGTACTATTTTATATGTGTGCGCGCAACACTTTCAATGTTAACTCGACTCATTCGCGCACTAAAAGGTCAACTAATTGCTCGACTGGTATAAGTCAAGCATTTATATGGCGGAGAATGCACGCTTTGTATGAGACAACACGTCCATTCTGTCACGCGTTCCTACCATTTGTGCACTGGTTGACCAACCAATCCGGTTACACGGATTACAAGTAACGTTTGCATAAAAATAAAATATAATATTATATAATATTTATAATCAAATTTATGTTGAAAATTCTTTAGAATAAAAAGCAAGTTTTTAACGTTTCCCTGGAGTAATAGTAAGCGCTGTGGATTGTAAACGGGAAGTTCCGCATTCGAATTCTAGAAAAAACATATAAGTATATTTCTAAAATTTATCCCTGGTCTTGACTAAATAGATACTTCCGACGTACCCTTCTAACAAAGACGTACCACCAAGCGGTTTAGCATTCAGGTACGATGTCGTGTAAAAACCCCGAATGGTTACACGTGTAATCTCCAAACACTTTCAAGAAACTTAATCTACATCGGCATCCATCAGGTGAATTCGCAATCAAGAGCTAGCTTGCCAACTTAATAAACATCACATCATATATTCATTATGCAACTATTAGAATGATAAATAAAACGTATTGTACAGAAGTCTGTTCATTTATTCTATTAGTAAAAAAAGAAAAAAATTAAACCGCAATAAATATTTACTATTTTAACGCTATTCACTCACGTCGCTATCTTCAGATTCAGACTCAACATTAATTATAAATTCAAAATTTTTCATATATTCTATCTCAATATCATTCACATTTCGACACGTATTTTTCCACATATTTCTATCAATTATGTCAATTCGTTCCTTAATTAAAGCAATGGCTTTAATGATGAAATAATGATAGATGTTAAGTTTTGCCCGTTTTTTTTCGCCACATAGTAGTAGTAGAAGTAAAGTATATATTTTTCTATTAAAGAAAAAATTTATCTAATTATTATTTAAAATAAAAAATAAAAAATATTTATCCTCTTTTTTTTATGACATAACTGTACTTTTGGCAATAATCGATGCGTGCTCCTACTTTCGTGTCTGTCCGGCAACTGAGTAACCAATTAGAATAAAGAGTTTGCGTGTATTTCGTCTGTACATAAGTTTTTTGTGTGTGAGTAAAGACATTGGAGGGGCGTGCACTTTTAGAATGAAAGATCTCTACATTCGGATCTCGTGGAAAGGTTGTTAAGTCGGTCTAAAGATTTATTTATGTAAATTAAAAGTATGACCCTGGGACTTAACGGTTAAGGCAATGGAAGTTTTAACTGGAAATAGAATTGTTTTAAAAGATATATAGCTATATCCGTGTATTTCATTGGTATCCTTGGAATAAGAGCTAAATCACCAGTTGCAGGCCCTGCGGTGGAGGTTTGTGCATGTTTCAGATATGAAAAAACGGATAGGTCACTCTACAAATTGACGAGCATATATCATCTTTTGACAACTTATTAGGTATTTGTAATGACAACTTAGAACGTTTTGAATCTTTGTCAAACAAATGTAAAGAAGTATATAAAAAAGACTGTTTGTGCTTGCTGAAAAGTGTCACACAAGTTTCTTCACCGTCTGACATATGTAATTCCGATAACTCAGATATAAATACGTCAGTTACTACAAAGCCAGATAAAAATAATTCAATCATTTTTGAAAAGAAAGAATTTAAAAAGAAAACAATAATAATATCAGATGAATTAGGTAAAGGCTTTGGATGTTTAATGAATAATTGTTTATCACATCCAGTTATAAATAGATGTTCGCCAGGGGCTACCTTCAGTTATTTATTTGACAACATAACAGAAAATTCTTTAGATTGCAATACAAATGTGATTTTAATGTGTGGAGATAGCTTAAATATAAGCAAACAAGAAATTATAAAATGTGTAGATAAATTGCTACTCCTACATGACAATACAAAATGTAAATTTATTATGTGTGCGTTCCCTTACTCGAACACACTTACAACTAAACAAAACAAACACATTTATAAGTTAAACTTATTAATTTATAATTTGACACGCCGTCATGGTCAGGCAATCGTTTACTTTGATAGTAATCAATTTATTACTTCTTTTAAATTGACAAGGGATACTATGTATCTACCTTTTAAAGTTAAAAGACATATAGCTACATTGTTAGCATATCATATAAACGATAAAGTTACATGTGTAACTAATTCTTTTGATTCTTATGTTAACTGTACTAATAGTACTAATATTTCTATTTTTGACTCCTGTACTAGTAGTAGTACTTGTATTATTCCTAGTATTAATCTTGGTTGTGATAATACTAGTTTAAACTAGAAATAAGGACAACAGATAAGCCTTGTCAAATGAATTTAGTACACCAGAACTTACAAGGATTATCTGGCAAAGAATTCGAATTAGAATTATTTTTAAAAAAATTTAACATTGATGTTATGTGCATAACTGAGCACTGGCTTAATAGTTCGCAATTATTGTTAAATATTAAGGATTATGCAGTATCCAGTGCTTTCTCCAGAAAGACCGCGAACCGTGGTTCAAATCATGGGGGTTCTCTTATATTAGTACGGGACAATATACATTATAAAAAAAGAAATGACATTTTGGGTCTCTCTGTAGAACACACTGTTGAGCTGTCTAGTGTTGAGCTGGAGCAATATCTTGTTGTTTGCGTTTACCGGCCGCCCTCAGGCGATTTTAATGTATTTGAAGAAGTTATGGAGGAAGTACTTAAGAAGATAAGTAATTCATCTAAAAAAATCTTAATTTGCGGTGATTTCAATGTAGACATTTTAGTGAAGAGTGCTAAAAGATGTAAATTACTTAACCTATTCAGGTGTTTTAACCTGGATAATGTTTTTAATGAACCTACTAGAATAACCGCAACTTCAGCTACTTGCCTTGATAATATATTTTGCAATTGTAAAATCTTACTTAAATCAATTATAAATAGCTTAAGATCAGATCATAGTGGACAGAAAATATCAGTTCCTGGCCTTGAACAAAGGCTTAAGAAAATAATTCAATTAAGACCTGTTACTACTAAAAAAATGAATACCTTTAAAGATAATATCTTAGCTAAACTACCCACAATTAATGCTGCACAGAATGATCCGGATGAACTTTATAATTCTCTCTTTAGCTTAATTAACCTTGAATTTAACCGTGTCTTTAAAGTTGTGGAAAAAAAAATATCACCAAATCTAAAGTTCAGTGACTGGGCAACAGTTGGCATTTACAAAAGCAGGAATAACTTGTTTGACTTGTATGCACAAAAACAGTTCAATCGAACCCCCATATTCACCGATTATGTAAAAAAATATTCAAAATTATTTAAAACTGTTTGCTTACAAGCAAAGTCTTTATATATAAAAAGGAAGATCGCTACTTCTGAAAATAAAATAAAAGCGACGTGGAATATTTTAAATGATGAAATTGGTAAAAATAAAATTCAACACAATTACAATGATAATCTTGAACTTAGCATCGGTAACAAAATTATTACTTCCAATTTAGAAGTAGCCCGCACATTTGAAAGTTTTTTTCGAGACATACCAACTACTACTACTAAATATATTAATTCCTCGCCAACAATAGCACTTAATCTTTTACAAAAGAGCGTCACTGTATGTGGCGTTGTCTTTAATTTTAAACATATTACCCCATATGATGTTCAAAATCAAAATCAAAATAATCTTTATTCAAATAAACCATTTCAGGCACTTTTGAATCGTCAAGCATCAATATGATTAATGAAGCTACAACTGGTTCGGAATGTTGCTCTTACCGAGAAGAACCAGCAAGAAACTCGGCGGTCAATCTTTTAAATATTTTCAATTATACATTATTAAACCGCTGTCTTGTATGAAGCTGAAAGGATTTTCAAATCCAGGCTTTCTTATCATCCAAATAATCTTCAATTTTGTAATATGCTTTACGTATAAGCATATTTTTTACACTTGATTGAAATCTTTCAGTACACTGGTCTAGGATGGATTGAGGAATTTTATTATAGAAGCGAATAGCGAGACCAACAAAAGAGTTGCTTACTCTGCTGAGTCGCGACGCAGGTATCGCAAGCTGTTTGTGACCTCTCGTATGTCTATGATATACATCAAATTTTGTTTTATATGTACTTATATTTTTCCGCACAAATAGAATATTACTATATATATATTGTGATGCTACAGTCAGTATGCCTATTTCTTGGAACTTTTCGCGTAGGGACTCACGTTGCTTCATATTATAGATAGCCCGTATGGCTCTTTTTTGGGCAACGAAAATCTTTTCTATATCGGCCGCTTTACCCCACAGCATTATTCCATATGACATAATGCTATGGAAATAAGCAAAATAAACAAGTCGCGCTGTTTCAACATCGGTTAAATGTCTGATTTTTCTAACAGCGTAAGCGGCGGAACTAAGTCTTCCTGCGAGGACAGATATATGGGTGCCCCATTGGAGTTTATCATCCAAAGTGAGCCCCAAAAATTTAGTTGTATTTTCTATCTTTAGTATCTGTTTATTAATCTCTAACTTTATGTCTGACCTAATTACGTTTGGTAACACGAATTGCAGACATTTGGTTTTATTTGCATTTAAAAGTAAATTATTTACTGAAAACCAATTTGATATCTGAGATAGAGCACTGTTTACATCGTCAAAATTGTCTTTATCTCGATCTACTTTAAAAATAAAAGAGGTATCATCTGCAAACAACACAATATCACAAATATTTTGAACACAATATGCTAAATCATTTATGTATACTAAAAACAGAAAAGGACCAAGGATTGACCCCTGTGGGACACCCATAACATTAAACGATCCAGATGACCTAACATCATTAATGCATACCTTTTGTAATCTATCGCTAAGATAAGAGGAAATAAGACCAAGCGAGTTATCATTTACGCCGTAATAACTTAATTTTAAAAGAAGGGTCTTATGTTCAACGCAATCAAACGCCTTAGATAAATCACAAAAAATGCCTATAGCATTTTGTGAGTTCTGCCAAGCTTCAAATATATGTCTTAAGAGTCTTGCACCAGCATCTGTAGTTGACCGACCCTTAGTAAAACCATATTGCTCTGAATGTAAGAAGTTGTTAAGATTAAAGTAACATACAAGTTGGTCGAGCATAATCTTTTCAAATATTTTACTAAGCGTTGGTAGAACAGAAATAGGTCTATAATTATTTGGATCACTCTTATCACCTGCTTTATAAAGAGGTACTAGCTTACTGTGTTTCATTAAGTTCGGAAAAACACCTGAATCTACTGAATCATTAAAAACTTTAGCTAGATATGGCGCAATTATTTCTATAATATTTTTTAATAATTTCACTGACATTCCCCAAAGGTCTCCTGTTATCTTATTATTTAAGGTTTTAAAAGTTTTAATTATTTTATATGGGGTAATGTGTTTAAAGTTAAATGAGACGTCACACTTAGCCACACTTCCTCTTAGCAGACTATGAGCTTCTGTTGGCGATGAATTTAACGATTGAGTAGTTGCTATTGGAATGTTATTAAAGAAATTTTGAAAAATATTTGCCACTTCAATGTCAGAGCTAACAGTGCAATCATTAATTTTAAGATTTATCTTGTTTTGTCGCACTTTATGTCTGCCCGATTCTCTACATATAATATCCCAGGCTGTTTTAATTTTATTGTCAGAATTCCTTATTTTTTGTTTAATATAAAGTGACTTGGCTTGAAAACAGACAATTTTAAACAGTTTGGAATATTTTTTGACATAATCAATAAAATCTGAGTTCTGATTGAACTGCTTTTCTGCGTACAAATCGTACAATTTATTTCGGCTTTTAAAAATTCCAATAGTGGCCCAATCACTAAACTTTAAGTTTTTCATTAGGTCTTTTTCTTTGGTTTTAAAAATATTATTAAATTTTCTATCTATCAAGCAAAAAAGAGCATTAAATAGATCATCTGGATTGCCCTTTATTACATTAAGAGTAGACATACTGACGAAAATTTCCTTTTCAAATTTTTTAATTTTCTGACTGGTTATCGGTCTGTATTTAATCATTTGTTTTTTATGATATTTATCATCGGGAACACATATCATTTGTCCACTATGATCAGACTTTAATTTGCTAATGATTGATTTTTCTAAAACATCACAATCACAAAATATATTATCAAGACCCGTAGCTGTAGTAGCTGTTATTCTCGTGGGGTCTGTAAATATATTATGTAAGTTAAAACATTTAAAAAGATTTAACAATTTTCCACGAATGGAGCTATCTACTAAGATATCCACATTAAAATCACCACAAACTAAAAGTTTTTTAGATGATGTACATAGACGTTTTAGAACATCCTCCATGGTGTTTTCGAATAGGTTGAAATCGCCGGAGGGTGGTCGGTACACGCTAACTATAATATATCGTTCCAGCTCCACGCAAGACAATTCAACAGTACGTTCCAAGGAGAGACGAACTATATCTTTTCTTTCTTTACAGCTTATATTATTACTTGTAATTACTAATGATCCTCCGCGACAGGCTGTCTTCCTTAGGAATGCACTGGATACAGTATAATGACTTAAGTTTAATATGAACTCATGTTCCTTAAACCAATGTTCAGTTATACACAGAACATCTACATTAAACTTATTTAAAAAAAGTTCTATTTCTAACTCTTTGCCAAGTAGGCCCTGTATATTTTGATGTACAACAATAATTTTGCAGGGCTTGCTTGTTGTCTGTACTGCTAGTTTAAATTACTATTGTCAAAATCTACGTTATTAGTACTAGTACTAAATGATAATAAATTAATCTTCGTTATACTGTTTATAACGGGGTTTTGTATATTATATGCTAACAATGTAGCTATTTGTCTTTTCTCTTTATTCGAGAGGTAGCAAGTACCCTGGGTCAATTTAAAAGTAGATACAAATTTATTTGTGTCAAAGTAAAAAAAAACATCACTATGATGATATGTTAAATTATAAATTAGTAAGTTAAGGTCATATATGTGCTTATTTTGTTTTACACTTTGCAAATTAGAATAAGGAAAAGCACATATTATAAATTTACATTTTGTATCGCTGTTAAGTATTAATAATTTATCAATGCAATTGATAATCTCTTTTTTTTTAATTTTTAGGCTGTCTCCAAACATGAGGATGACAGTAGTATTAGCGTCTAAATCACCACTATTTAGATTGTCTATGTGATAATTAAGTGGAGCCCCTGGTGTACATTTATTTAGTACATGCTCCGACATGCAATTAGTTATGACAGACCCAAAACCTTTACCTATTTGGTCAGAGATTATAATGGTTTTCCTATTTCCTTTATGTGGTGGTTTTGGATTTGTAGTGGGGGAGAGTGAATTTAATTCATTATCACTTTTCTTCATTTGTATGACATCTTTACTGAGCCCTTGAGTAGTAATTGAATTTTTACACTGACAATCATGGTTCACTTTATTTGACAGGGAGTCAAATCTATTCATGTTGTCAGTACATATTTCCAAAAGGTTATCAAAGGAGGATATATGCTCGTTTATTTGTTTTTGAGCCATGGAGTACAAATCAGAGATATGTTGTAATGATTTCTCCAATTTACTTATTTGTGAATGCAAGCGCTGAGTTTCGGTGTCATACAAATATCGTCTACATTGTAATTTATAACTAAGAGATTTGACTTTGGAAATTAAATTTAATCTTTCCAGTTTACTTTTTTTTAAATTCTGGACACAATTTTTATTTTTTATTTTTTTTTGTATTTTTTGGATAATTTTTTTTACTTTTATATATTTCTTTAGTTTACTATGACTATTGAAATGTATAGAATTTTTTGTAACATAGTTTTCCAATGTCAAATCTCGTTTTGAAAGTGAATTATCTCTACACTCTACTAATTCTGCGAATAGGTTCTGAGTAACATTTGACTCATGGGAGTCCTTTATCTGATTTAGGTGGTCAATGGTAATATGAGCCTCATTCAAACTTATTTCCAACTCTGTGATGCGGTTCAGAGTTCTTTCATGTTCATCACTGCATTGGCTGAATGAGCCAATGATTTTTTGAAGCTGGTCCCGTTCTATGAGGATATTTTCATATTGCCCGTGGAGCTCAGCAAGCTGATTTTTGTACTCAGTGTTCCTCTGAATAACTTTTGATATTTCTATTTCGCTATCTTCCCTCTCTTGAAGGAGCTGGTTTGATAGCTCCTTAGACACTTTTAATTCTTGTAAGGTTTGCCTCAGTTTCAGTTCCATATCTTTTAATGAAGCCTTACGGGTCATCATTTTTTATATTTAGCTGTAATAATACAGAGGAAGCGATTAATAAAAAAGTAAAGTCTGGATTGGTTAAAAGAGATTATCTGCAATTCTAATTTGATATATAGTGTAAAACACTCTATGGAAAAAAAAAATATATATATATTTATTAATATGCAAAAGAGTTACTATTTGAGTATATCTATAGCAGTAAGACCAAAACAAAAGCTATTCTAAATGATCTGGGTCATTCAAACAAGAATAGATTATATAATAAATATAATTTGAGAAATTATAAATAACAATGACAATGTCAATACAATGCAATGTCAAATAACAATTAATATGTCAATATTATGTAAACAAATTAAGTACCAGTGTGGAACTAAAGATCACTCATAAATTAAGTTGACTTATTGTAGTTAACTATCTTGTATATTATAAGTTTACAACTATATAATAAAGAAGGTAAAAAATTGTATGTGTAAGAAATAATAATGTTAGTAGTTTTAGAATATTATGTCTGTAGCAACAAGGCTCTCTTCAACTTTGCTTCCACAAATAGTCAAGCAAAGTGAGATATAAGCAGTGCCAGTGTATGAGAGTGATGTTTCTCATAAATGAGAAATTATGAGAAGTATGTGATTTCACCTCCCTTTATTAAACAGTTTTATTTATCAATTAATTATGTTAATATACTTATGAAACACTTATCATCACACTGTTACTTAAGATTATACTCGTATCAAAGATCACTGTATTTATGCAATATAATTTCGCTATAGATATTGTTCGTCATAAAGAAAAGTAATTAATCCACTTTAAGAAAGACAAATCAATATTTCGGTAAAATAAAAGCAATACTCCCCGGGTTTTATCCGTTGAAATTTGAACCGTCACTAGCGATTTTTCACCTTGATTTTTTATTAGTTTTGCAGTATCGTAAAGTAATACATATTTATATATAGGTTTACACAATATTTAATAACTACTTTAAGTTATTTATTAAGTAAGATAGAATGAGTTATAGTTTTAAATAAACTTATTTAGTATAGAACAATTAAATTTATAACTAGTCAGTTTGACAGCTGACCACAGACCCTTAAAGTTTACGGTTAGGGTTAAGACCCTTAAACTATAAGGACACTATATAAGGACTGTTATAAAAAGCTTCCAAACAATTCAATTAAAAAAAACGGAAGACTTATGGGGAATGTCAGTACGGACAATTCAGAATATCATTGATGTCCTTGCGTCTCATTTAGCTCAAATTTTCAATAAAACTGTAGATTCAGGTATATTTCCAGATCTCATGAAACATAGTAAATTAGTTCCTCTGTTTAAATCTGGAGATAAAAAAGATCCAAACAATTACAGACCAATTTCAATACTACCAGCTTTTAGTAAAATCTTTGAAAAAATCATGCTTAATCAACTGCTGGATCATTTCAATTCGAATAAATTACTTCATTCTGAGCAGTATGGTTTTACAAAGGGTAGATCCACAACAGATGCGGGTGCAAGATTAATGAAACATGTTTTTAATGCTTGGGAGAAGTTCCAGAACGCCCTAGGTGTTTTCTGTGACCTATCAAAGGCATTTGATTGTGTTCAGCATGAGACTCTCTTGCGAAAACTAAGCCATTATGGGGTAAAAGGTACTGCACTAAACCTAATTGCCTCATATCTTAGTAATAGAATTCAAAAAGTATGTGTAAATAATGTAAAGTCATCCGGTTCAATCACGAAAATGGGTGTGCCCCAAGGCTCTATTCTCGGTCCCTTCCTGTTTTTAATATATATAAATGATTTGCCATTTTATGTTAACAATATTTGTGACGTAGTACTTTTCGCAGATGACACATCATTATTATTTAAGATTGACAAAACAAAAACGAAAGTTGACGATGTGAACAGGGCCTTGTCACAGGTATCGCATTGGTTTGCAATAAATAATTTGATATTAAATACAAAAAAGACTAAGTGTTTAGAATTCGCATTGCCTAATGCTGAAAAATTAGTACATACAGTAAAAATTAATAATGAAATAGTAAAAACAGAAGAATTAGCTGTTTTTCTGGGAGTTACCTTGGATGTAAAGCTGCAATGGGGACCCCATATAACGAATCTTTGTGGTAAACTTAGCTCCGCTGCTTATGCCATTAGGAAGATTAGGCAATTAGCTGATATTGAAACAGCAAGACTTGTCTATTTTTCTTATTTTCATAGCATCATGGCATACGGTATCATGCTATGGGGTAAAGCAGCTGATATCCAAAAAATATTTGTTTTACAAAAGCGAGCTGTTCGTGCGATTTATAATATGAAACCACGTGACTCGCTTCGTGATAAATTTAAAGAAATAGGTATTCTTACTGTAGCTTCACAATACATTTATAATAATATAGTGTTTGTGAAACAAAATATACATCTTTTTAATAAAAAAAGCGATATTAGTAATAGGCGAACTAGGAACCGAAATAAATTAATAATACCAAGGCTAAGGCTTCAGAAAGTACGTAGATCGTTTGTGGGCTTCGGTATACTTTTTTATAATAAAATTCCTCAATCACTTTTGGACTTGCCTTTACACAAGTTCAAAAAAGCAATTAAAGAGACTCTCATTAATAAAGCTTACTATAATGTTGAAGACTATGTCAATGATAAGAAAGCTTGGAACTAAATTGCGACCAGCTATGTACTAGACGATATTATAATCTAAGTTTGTTAACAATAGTCAATACAAAACTGTACTATTTATTTTTTAAAAGAGTGACCGCCGAGTTTCTTGCTGGTTCTTCTCGGTTAGAGCACCTTTCCGAACCAGTTGTAGCTTCAATTTAATTTTAATTTGACGATTCAAAAGTGCTTGTAATAGGCCAATTTGAATAAAGACTTATTTGAATTTGAATTTGAATTTACATTTAGCATTATATATATTTGCTATTTACTTTATCGTGGATTATAGCAAAATTTTTCTATTACTTTCGTATTTCGTATTGTTTTTTTTTTGTAATTAGGAAGTACCAGTGGCTTTAAAGTTAGATACTTCTACACTATACGTGCCATTCTACACTACCTCTCCAACCATTAAAACCGAAATCTACGAAGATTAGATAATGGTCGAAGCTCAGCGCTTTTAAACGGTTCAAATTTAAAGTAAACTGTCTAATAAACTGAGATTCGGCGGCAGACGGTTATTCCAACACATTTTATGATAGCCAAGCGGTGAGACCGTGCGACTCTTTCGAGGGGAACACGAGTTCAAACCCGTGCAAGCACCAATTAGTTTTTCTATTAAAACTCATGTGTCTAATCGATAATTGCAATTTATCACACGCTTATCGGTGAAGGAAAACATCGTGAGGAAACCTGCATATCTCTAGAGAAGTCTGGAGATATGTGTAACCTACCAATCCGCATTGGAGCAGCGTGGTAGGTCTTAGCTCCTTTCTCTTCAGCATTGGAGAGAGGAGGCCTATTCCCAGCAGTGGGATCGTAACAGGCTGCTACTTTTTTATTCCAACTTTTCGACTCTAAACTCTATAGTTCCATATAACAATGTAGATCAATAAAAAAGAGCAATATAACAGAACTAACTACTTTGCTATAATCCGCACGGGTTAAGTGAATGCATGCAAAGCCAATGTGTATGAAGCAGGCAAAATCTACTATGCGTTTGCATTACGATTGTTGTCGTGGAGCCTATACTCCTGATGATGCTTCGGTTTCGGGGCGAAACGATCGTCGAGATTGTGGTGGTGGGTGTGTGTGCTGCTTTTGTGTACGTTGTTGCTGGTGAATTGCGCCTTGGGGTGCATGTGGTGGCTGGTCCTGCATGTATAAGGTGCGTAGATTTTGCCTGCTTCATACACATTGGCTTTGCATGCATTCACTTAACCCGTGCGGATTATAGCAAAGTAGTTAGTTCTGTTATATTGCTTGTAATATGGAATTCCGCAAAGTAACGCCGGCTTCTATAAATCGATCAAAAAGAATTATTGCTTTAGGAAGAGAGGTGCGAGCGAGAGGAGATTATCGCCGAGGATAGGTGCGAGCGAGAGAGCAGCAGTGAGAGCACGGAGCTAGCGCTGCAAGTCCGCGGACTCGCACTTCGAGATATTGGCCATAGACACTCGCATCATACGGTAAATATTCTACCACACTTTTCAGATTCAGACAAGACAAGACATTTATTCAGAATTGCCTCTACCCAGAGGTTTATTTATTGTTAACTAGCGGCCCGCCCCTGCTTCGCACGGGTATAAAATATACAAGTATAGGCTGTCACTCAGTGAAAAAAATGATTAAAATAGATCCAGTAGTTTTGATTTATTCATTACTGCCCGCGGCCCGCACGCGATAAATTTGGAGTAAAACAATTCCCCTTTCCCTATACCATGAAGATTTCCTGCTATCTTTGGAATATCTTAATTCATATAATACATTTTACCTAGTTCCTTTTTACATTTTTCTCTATGTATTTTATTTTTACAATTAAACCAATCGCTGCTAAATTATAAGTGCTATAGGGCGAAGCGCGGCCTCCGATGCGCTATTTATAGGCACGCGCCGTATATTAAATCTGTAATATCTTCGAAAATATTCATTTAAATTACATGCTGTAAACGGCCATATTGATCTATATTAAATCAACAATGTATTTAAGGTATTTAATTGGATAAGGATTGATGCTGTATTGCTTAAAATTGCTTCGAAAAGTGGGCGTTATTTTTCGTAAAAAGTAAATGACAGAAAAATGCTATTGTGGGTTATCCATAAGAGATAGACATATACCCTCGCGGAGTTTTCTGTAGACCTTTTTGAGGTGTACAAATTTTTTAAACATTATTTTGATAAATCTTGTAGTGTTCAGCCTGCGTTTGCAATGTAAGCGGAAAAAAATGTAATTATTTACGACATCACGTTAGAAACCTCAAAAATTAAAGTATTTCTCTACTCCATATTGACTGTTATTGTACATATAAACCTTCCTCTTGAATCACTCTATCTATTAAAAAAAACCGCATTAAAATCTGTTGCGTAGTTTTAAAGATTGAAGCATACGTAGGGAACATAGGGACAGACACAGAAAGCGACTTTGTTTTATACTATGTAGTGATTAAAGCAGGCGTTACTTTGTGGAATTCCATATTACAGAAACTATAACAGAACTACCTTGTCGTGGAGTTTCATACACATTAGCTTTGCATGCATTCCCTTAAACCGCGAGGATTATAGCAAAGTAGTACTGTTATAGTTTTCTATTTATTGTACTATCAAAAAGTATAGATAGATAGATTAGAACTTTAGTGCAAAAATATTTTAAGACACCAGAAAAACATATACATAAAGTAGACCTTGCCTACATATAAAGACTTTTCACTGAGTAGTAAACTCTTTGATGTTTCAAAAAAAGCGTGTTTAAGCGTTCACGTACCCTCAATAATGCAAAAAATTTTAACCCTGTTCCCGTAAGAAAAACGGGAAATTTTATATTCTGTATATAAGTTTCAATTTGAATAAATTTCATCAGCATTGGTTCAGCAAATTAGCCGTAAAAGCGACAGACGGACAAACATGCAATCTTCAATCTTATATTCTGTTTTTTTGTTCTCATTTTTGATAAAATCAGGACGAGAAAGCTAAAGTAGATCCTGGTAAAGGTCTCGGACTTGAACCCGCTACCCGCTGCGGGCGTGCATTACGTCACGCACTCAAGGGACTAAAAGCTCTGCACCATTTGACTATCGACAAGTCAAAGGTAAGTTGGCACATCGTCACAACTTAGAATAACTTAATCATATAAATGCTTATAACTATTAATTAAATTTATAAAAGATTTTATTTTACAAGTTTGATAGCCCACCAGTGACATTGTGCGACTCTTTCGAGGTGGTCACAAGTTCAAACCCCGTGTAGTGTTTGATTCACTTTGATGTATGAATATACTAATGTATGAATATAGCACAGGCTCAAACACACTTCAAGTAACAACACTGTCACTACACGTCCACTCTCACCAAAGGGCTCTCGTGTACGAAACGTGTGTGCGCTTGAGACAGTGTAATGTTTCTTTGTACATAAGTGTTAGTGTGAGGATATTCATTTATGTGTCTTGTATATAAATATACAAGGTAAGATACACACATGTCAACCCACATACACTACACCCCGGGTAGGCACCGATGAGTTTTTCCATTAAAACGTATGTGTCTAATTGATAATTGCAATTTATCACACGCTTTTCGGTGAAGAAAAACATCGTGAGGAAACCTGCATATCTCTAGAAAATTCTAGGGATATATGTAACCTACCAATCCGCATTAAAACAGCGTGGTAGGTTTTATCTCCAACCCTTCTCTCCAAAAATATTGAGAGAAGACATATGCCCATCAGTGGGATTATAACAAGCCGTTTTAAACTTTTATAAGATTCAATTGTATTAAATTTTATCTATACTGGTACAGCCGATTACCGGTGAAAACGTAACATTATGACAGATAGACAAACAGACATTCGTATTTATAATATTAGTATGTATATTTAGTTATGATACCCCAGCAGTGAGACCGTGTGACTCTCTAGAGACGATCACGAGTTCAAACCCTGGGCAGGCACCAATGAGTTTTTCTATTAAAACTTATGTGTCTAATTGATAATTGCAATTTATCACACGCTTTTCGGTGAAGGAAAAAATCGTGAGGAAACCTGCGTATCTCTAGAGAATTCTAGAGATATGTGTAACCTACCAATCCGCATTGGAGCACGTGGTAGGTCTTAGCTCCAACCCTTCTACAGAAACGGAGAGAGGAGGCCTATTCCCAGCAGTGGAATAGTAACAGGCCGTTACTTTACTTTTTATGTATATTAACGGCGAAAAGAAAAATAAATATAAACAAAACTAACAGGAAGAAGAGCGCGAACGTCTGAAACAACAGATCATAATCGAGGAGCAACACCCGAAAATGGCGAATCCTTACGAACCAATTAAAATGAACTACGAACCGCTCAGACGGAGCAAAGACCCAAAGGAGCACATCTCGAGAAGCAGAAGACGAAAGAGGGAGAAAAAGGAGAAATCTGGCAACTATTTAATAGAGACCAAATCGGTTATAGACAAAAACGCGATATTGGTCCGAAAAGAGATCAACGCGATACCAACCTGGCACGAACCGAATAGAGATGACAATTTTGCGTGGAAGCTGCATCTGAAGACGTTGTTATACGAGAAGATCTGTCTAGCTTACGCAACGTTAGCCGAATATAGCTATTCTCACGAACAGTTTGGCTTCTCGCTAAAGTACATAGACATGGCGAGCAAATGTCAGAAGCTGTTAAGCAACATGATCATAAAAAGCAGGGTCGTAGACGCAAGTTGTCTCATAGGTCGTGTTGGTGACAATTTCTTCCAGTTAAGCAAGCATTGGCCTAGTTTGGAGCAGTTCAGGAAGCAATTCGAGACCGACCATGAGATAGATGGCCAAATAAAGATGGAGATCGAGAGTGATTTGGCTGAAGAGTTGGATGGAGATGCTGGGGATGAGTTTGATCTTGGTTAGTATTTTTAGATCGGTATAAGAATAGTCGTTAAGCAGAGTAGGCCCATCCCACTCTGGGATAAGAATTAATACGGAGATTTAAATATTATGGTTTGATTATTGTCGCCACTTATATCAACTTTTACAATGTGAAAAAGTAGTTATATTGGCAAAACTAACTGTTCCGCACAAACGCGCGGGCGGATGAAACAACCTCCGAGACCTGGGCCCGCCGTCTCAGCGTCTCAACCTACCTTATGTGGCCGTCAGCTGTATGCGGTCCGGCCTCATGAATAAATTCGTGTATATGTGTACGTGTGTGTATGCGCTTGTATGTACTTGGCCGATTCCCGAACCCGTTGGCTCGCCTCAGCAGTCTTCCACGGACACGTACTGTCTATTTCTCCCGGAGTATACACTTCACCAACGCGGTTAAGTAACACAAATAACACGCGGTGGGCACACAACCCTCGTAAGGTCACACGTTATTGAATTGTCCCTATATGGGGGAACAGTAACCCCAGCGCCAACTCAAACCGCGTACGGTCGCGCCTGTCACACGTTTCACTGATTAAGAACGCGTCACTAAATACTTATATTAATAACAAAAGTCAATACAGTCGTGGCACTACTGAATATAACACCCGAATAACACAAGATACTAATTGAACGCGTCACTAAATGTATAAATCACACCCAAACGCATAATTACGCGTGTGCGTTCTTCAATAAGATCGTATACAGTTGCGCGCGCGCGTCCTGTCTTATCGTAATACAAAACGTTACTAAAACACTACGTAATAAACGCGAGCGGCGAGCGTACACCTCTTGAATTGACAGTGAAGTCAGCCTCGACGCGAGTTTGCCGATAAGCTCCGCTGGCCGCGTGCCAATTTGTACAAAACACTAACTACCTTTTAAAAGGTAGGTTAAAGCTATATCCGTGTATATCATTGTTATCCTTGGAATAAGAGTTAACTCACCAGTTGCAGGCCCTGTTATATTGGTAGCTACAATGAATTTGTTATGGCATTATTTTCAATAGACTGACATTTTTAAAATTGATACATCTTTTGATTGGAATGTCCGATTTTAATAATTTGATAAGTATTTTATAGGTTTTGAAACAGTTTTTAATAAAATATCATTGAATAAATACGGAGATAATAAAATGATTGGCTTGATTATTGTCGGCACTCTTATCAACATTCACAATGCAAAAAAGTAGTTATATTAGCATAACTATAATAGTTAGACATATGGTATCGCTGACTTTTTGGTAGATATTAATACGTTTTATAATAATGTAAAACCTTTTTTTGTTCTATCATCAATAGTTTCCGCAGCGATGAAAGATTTTTATAACAAAATTTTTCACACTTTATTACAATTTTATTAGTAGTAATATTGCCTATGTTGCGCGGTGAAGATGTAGCTCTCCAATGGTGAAAGAATTTTTGAAATTGGTCCAGTATTTTTTGCGTGAAAACATTACAAACATACACACACACCAACATACAAATCTTTCCTCTTTATAATATTAATATAGATAACGTTATCCTTTTCAAACATTACGACCCCAATGCAATCCACACTTCATGGTACGAAAAGAAAGCGGTTGAGTTTAGGTACTGTAGGCCTACCATGGACTATTAGAAAACGATTCAATTCAAAGTTTTTTTCAATTTTAAGTTAGTTTCAATTTTAAGTTTGTTTAGCTAGCTAACACGTATATACACACACGACACGCGCACGCAGTCATACACACGCACGTACACACACATACACACACGCGCACAAACTTACACATTAAAGCACAGACGAGCATACACACAAATTTAAATTTAATTGTTATTATATTATTTGTAATTTTAGTAACGTAATATGTAACATATGTATATGTAATAGTATAATATAAATATTATATACGAACTATATATCATATATACAGTTATATTTATTTTTAACGAATTTGTAGAACATAATGATTTATTAGTTTTGAAAAATTTTTGTCTTGAAAAAAGTCTTGAGAGTTTTGGGAAGGTACTGGCCCCTAAGATACGGGTTTTCCTAGTTTAGGGGCCTAGGATAAGAAAATTTATGTAAAAATATTGTTTTGGTTCAATAAATAATTTTTATTATTAAAAAAAAAAGTCAGTATCTAAAGTTAACCGCTTTCTTTTCTTACCATGAAGTGTGGATTGCATTGAGGTCGTAATGTTTGAAAAGGATAACGTAATATGAACTATAGATAAATCTGCCCCTTTTAGTCAAATGTTTTATGACGCATTTCGAACGGTCATTCGGCAACGACTTAAAGTGTGCGTCTTTAAGACGTCATGGTACGAGAAAGCAGAACAATTTAGTTTATGTCTTCACCGCCGTGGTGTGTCCGGCTAGATAGAATAGACCACCCTCATTTCTTACCGAGGTGTCGTAAAAGGCAACTAAGGTAAGGGCAAGCAGACGGCCGGTCGTAAAATACGTTGCCAAATCATGTGACAACATGTTTGTAGATGTCGTGGCGACCCCACTAAGACTGGGATAAGGGCCGGAGGATAAATTAAGTTGACGTCTTCAATCGAGTCGCAATAAGAGTTCACGGTAGGCCTGCTGACTTTGAATTGTATTGTAAATGTTGTATTAATATTGTATCACTATATTTTAATTTTTTTAATGACCTGTGATAGCCCAGCGGTGAGACCGTGCGACTCTTTCGAGGGCAACACGAGTTCAAACCCGGGCAGGCACCAATGGGTTTTTCTATTAAAACTCATGTGTCTAATTGATAATTGCAACTTATCACACGCTTTTCGGTGAAGGAAAATATCGTGAGGAAACCTGCATATCTCTAGAGGATTCTAGGGATATGTGTAACCTACCAATCCGCGTTGGAGCAGCGTGGTAGGTCTTAGCTCCAACCCTTCTCCCCAGAAACGGAGAGAGGAGGCCTATTCCCAGCAATGGAATATTAACAGGCCGTTCCTTTACTACTTTTTATTTCTTTTTTGCTTTTTTTCCTGCTCTTTCGCTTATAATGGCGGCATTTTGAATTATCGCAGCATACTCGAAATATAGTTTCGAGAAGCGCCTAAAGGGATGAGCTATGCCGCAGTGAGATTGTAACAGGCCGCTACTCAATATCGCATCTTACTTTAGATACTTATAATCGCTGTACAAGTTTTACTTCAGATATATGTGTGTATATATATATATATATATATATATATATATATATATGTATATATATATACATATATATATATATATATATATATATGTATATATATATACATATATATATATATATATATATGTATATATATATACATGTGTGTGTGTGTTTCATTTCTTTCTTTAAATATTTTGTTAACCAAATCTTTTCATTTTTTTACGCAAGCTGTGATTATCTTTAAGTAGGTTTACATAATGTTCTAAAAATTGTTAATTTAACGTTTTCATGTAAGATTAATATGTAAAACCTGTTGATGATCCTATATAAATAAATAAATAAAAAATAAAATAAAAAAGTTTATGATAGGCCTATAGGTCTAGGAAACACTCACATGAAATATCGACTCGGCAGATATATCTCTTCCCAAGAGCGAGACGGAGGCGATGCTGTCCGCGTGCGCGTACTACGGGCGGGCGGGGCGCGGCGCCGCCGACGAGACGCACAAGCGGGGCGAGTTGCTGCGGCGGCGGGCCTCCGTGTGCAACGAGCTCGCCGTCAGATACATGAACGACGCACAACGTAAGACTCGCATTATTTCACACGCTTTTGTATTTAAAAACTAGATGTGCCAGCGGCTTCGCCCGCGTCGATATCAGAGTCCCACAATTATTTTCGATAATTCAAATTGTTTTGAACAAATTGTCGCGCGCGACGCGGCGCGACCGGCCGGAGCAACAACCTTTATGCATCCCATTGTCGACGCGAGCGCCGATAGTTAGCATACGATAAAGACAGGACGCGTACGCCTGTATATGACTTTATTGTATAACGCTAACGCGTGAAATTATGCATTTTGGGTGTGGTTCTCAGATTTAGTGACGCGTTTAATCAGTGAAGCGTTTGAGAAGACGCGACCGTCCACGGTTTTAGTGCGCGTTCGGGTTACTGTTCCCCGATATAGGGACGATTCAATAACGTGTGACCTTACGAAGGTTGTGTGCACACCGGGTGTTATTTGTGTTATTTAACCGCGTTGGTGAAGTGTATACTCCGGGAGAAACAGATATTACGTGTCCGTGGAAGATTGCAGAGGCGAGCCAACGGGTTCGGGAATCGGCCAAGTACATACAAGCACACACACACACGTACACATATACACGCAGTGATTCATGAGTCCGGACCGCATACAGCTGACGGCCGCATAAGGTAGGTTGAGACGCCGAGACGACGGGTCCAGGTCTCGGAGGTTGTTTCATCCGCCCGCACGTTTGTGCGGAACACAAATTTTAAACATAAAAGAAGTTATTTCGAGTTAACCATAGGGTGTGGAGTGTGGATCCCTGGTGCGTAGACTATGGAGCAGCTCCAACAGCATCCTGAAGCTAATTGCTAGCAGACTGGACTGCGCTTACGTGAGACATTGCTGCGCTATTTCGACTGGAATAACGCAGCAGTGATTAAATTAATTAGTGTTTAAAATAGTTTAAGAGTAGGTTAAGTACTAACATAATTTTAAGTTTCTTTTTATGTTACTAAACACTGACAGCCTTACTTATAAACGTTAATTAAATTTAAGTAATTAGTTACTGGTTAGTTAAGAAACTTTTTTACTTATAAACGATAATTAACTTTAAACACTGTTTAAATCGCTGCTTAAGTAGTTGTCAAATTAAACACCACTAGGACGTTGTTTAACGATTGTTTAAACAATGGCGTCGGTGTAACAGCTGATTTTGGTATAGCTCCGTCCCTTACACGGATCGTGGTATATTGCTATTTATACTATATCTTATGTAGAAGCATGGATGTTTTTGAAAACGATTTACGTTCATTTCGACATGATTTAGACGAGATAAATAATTTTCGAGGAAGACGCACCAAACTATATAGAATTAAAATGAATCCATTGGTAAACATGAACGACCTCGAGTTCCGCCGCAAATACAGATTTAGCAAAGAAAATATGAAAAAGATTATTGATCTTTTAAAAGTCGATTTGGAAGTGGATAGACGAGGTGGTGGTATACCAGTAGACATACAAGTGATGGCCGTGATACGCTACTGGGGACGGCACGAGGTGAGTAAAGCAATATAATTAATACAATTACTATCTGTAGCTAGTAATGCTTATCGTATAACCGATCGCTGTGTAATTTCATTAATTTAATACAGATTCAAGATGACTGTGCAGACATACATGGAATGAGCCAACAAACTCTGTCTCGGTTATGTAAAAAAGTAGCTATTGCACTGGCTAGTAAGGCATCACTATTTATAAAAATGCCTGCTACATTGCAAGAACAGAGAAGAGCAATAAATAATTTCCAGGCTATATGTGGCTTTCCTAATGTTATTGGAGCTATAGATTGTACACATATACATATAAGGAAAGTTGGAGGTGTAAATGGTCTGTTCTATGTAAATAGAAAAGGAGTATATTCTATAAACACACAGGTATTTTTTAGCAAGTTTGATTATTTACTCTGCTGTTTCAATCTCAATATTAAGTGTAGTATTACAGTTATACCAATTTATTGTGGTTTGCAGGTTGTTTGTGATGCTTCATTAAAAATAATTGACATAATATGCCACTGGAGAGGAAGCACTCATGATGCCAGAATTTACAGAGAAAGCAGCATTAAACAAAGATTGGAGTCAAATGAATTTCATGGTAGACTATTGGGTGACAGTGGGTATCCATGTACTCCCTTTCTTTTTACCCCAGTACTAAGGCCACAAACAGTTGCTGAAAATAGATATAACATTAGCCATATTCAAACTAGAAATGTTGTTGAACGCTGCTTTGGGCTATTGAAACAAAGATTTAGAATACTTTTAGAAGTTATGAGGGGTTCTCTCACAACAATTAAGACAACAATAATTGCATGTGCAGTCTTGCATAATTTAGCCCTTGAATTCCATGAAATTGACAATGGTGCAGGTACAAAATTTTGTTAATTTATGTTTCTGAAGTGCTGTTCTTCATTTTGTAAATATTTGTTACCCTGTTATTATTACTATCTGTTCCCCAAATTTTTATTTAATATTTTAGAATCTGTACATAACAACGGAGAAGACTTTCACGAAGATGACATGAATTTGGGAAGAAATGAAAATAATACTACCAGACAAGTTTTTATTAACACACATTTTAATTAGTTACACAATATACACAATATAATATTAAATAATAATAGTATGAACTATGAATTGTATCAGTTTTTTGTTTCATTATTTATTTTTTGTTCCCAGTACTGTCTTTCCAATTCTAAAATTTCCATTTTCTTCTGATGTTCAACTAATGCAAAGCTCATGGCTTGTTTTCTTGCTTCTTTAGCCAAAAGAAATAATTGTTCTTCATAGTCATCATCTCTCTGTAATGAAAGTTAAAAAAGTTTAATATAAATAACAATTTAACACAAAATACATTTGTTAAAAGAATTTGTACCTTTCTCTTGGGAGTTGCCTTTATTTTACTATAGCACTTTATTTTTTGCTCCTTGCTGGGTATCTAAGTAAAAAACAACTATTAATTGATTATATTAATATATAAATTAAAAAATATATAGTACTATACATAGTTACAATTATCTAATACATACAGTTGTGACTATGTCTGGTACAAAATCCACCTGAGGCTCATTATGTAGAGCGATTCCTTCAGAGTTGTCTTTAACTTCAGCCATCAATGGTGATATCTGTAAAATATCTATTGTTAGGTAGGTAATATTTTGTCCCATATTTATCATGCTACTCTTCACTGGCACACCACATAAGTCAAAAATCAGTAGCCACCAATGCTAATTGTATACTGCACTTGGTACATTAATCTTAGCATCTTAGCTTTAAATATTAGTAAAATATCACAAACCTTTGTTTTTAGTTGGTTTCCATCACTGTCAAAAGGATTATTATCAACGACGAATTCATTTGGTATCATTGACTTGATTTGGATTTCATCAGGATCAAATTTAGGAGAAGGTGGTGGAGGGCCTCCTCCTGTGATCTTTTGCAATCTCTTAAATTCAGAATTTTTGTTTTTTAAAATGTTTTTAGTGTTTCGCCATTGTGTAATTATTTGATTCAATGTTCTTTGACGTTTATTTAATGTGTTAAAACTGAAATAAAATTACAATAATAAATAAACATATTAGTTTCAAAGTAAATTAGATATATCTTAACGCAAATTAATAAGACAAATATACCTTTTTAGTACCTTTTCCCAAGAGGCCTTTTTGGCTTTATTTATATTTGTACTAGAATCTTTGCATTCTATTATGGTTACTTCTTCCTGTATGAGCTTCTTGAGAAGTGTCTGAAAATACGACAATCAATCCATAAAAATAATATACCATTAAAATAATGCGTGATGTTTTTTCAAAGAAAATGACAAAACTTACTTTTTCTTCGTCTTCCCAATTACATGAACGGGCGCGGGAACTCTTCTCATTGTTTTTTACAATATTATCCATGTTAAAAAAGTAGTTATTAAATTAAAAGAAATTTGAAATAAGTTTTGTCGGTTTCGAGTATCAACATAAACCAATAACAAAATTATGAATTTGTCAACAATCTGTGTCGTTACAGACTAAAAATAAATAATATCACAATTTCATTCGGTCTTTTGTTCAGTGTTGCAACTCTTCAATATTTTGTACGTTGATTAACTAATTACATCTTAACTAACGTTTATAAGTAAAGAAAGTTAAACAACTGTTCAACCTCTTAAGTATTCGTTAGTTAAGTAATTGTTTAATCAGTGATTAAAGAAATTTTATAAGTAAGGCTGTGAGTCTTTTTTGAAAATAAAATAAATAAAATACAAATAAGAGATCTCTAAGTCAAAGTTATAAAAAATAATTTCACTTATTTCGCACGACATAATTTTAAACTTTACTAGCTGTACTGTAGAAACATAAGAAATAGAGACATGCTATCACGGACTTTTTATAGTAGTTTTATAGATCTACAATTCTCTTAGTACATTACTTCAGCGTATCTCTGCTGGTTTACGCAGCGCACGCGACTAAAGCTCCCGTCAAGCCAGTTTTTTAACAACTGCGCGATCTCTTCAACACAATTTACATAATACGAAATATGCACTATACACTACTGTTCCGCACAAACGTGCGGGCGGATGAAACAACCTCCGGGACCTGGGCCCGTCGTCTCGGCGTCTCAACCTAACTTATGCGGCCGTCAGCTGTATGCGGTCCGGCCTCATGAATCACTGCGTGTATATGTGTACGTGTGTGTGTGTGCTTGTATGTACTCGGCCGATTCCCGAAACCGTTGGCTCGCCTCAGCAGTCTTCCACGGACACGTACTGTCTATTTCTCCCGGAATATACACTTCACTATATCGGTTAAATAACACAAATAACACGCGGTGTGCACACAACCTTCGTAAGGTCACACGTTATTGAATCGTCCCTATATCGGGAAACAGTAACCCGAACGCGTACTAAAACCGCGGACGGTCGCGTCTTCTCAAAACGCTTCACTGATTAAACGCGTCACTAAATCTTAGAACCACACCCAAAACGCATTATTACACGTGTGCGTTATACCATAAAGTCGTATACAGGCGTACGCGCGTCCTGTCTTTATAGTATCCGAAACATTACTAACTATCGGCGCTCGCGTCGACAATAGAATGCAGAAAGGTCGTTGATCCGGCCAATCGCGCCGCGTCGCGAGTGTCAATTTATACAAAAGAACTACCATCCGGAAGTATTGCACTATCTTATGGTGACTTTATTTTATAATAAGTATAGATTTTTCTGCCTCTTATCCCACTGCAAGTGTGGTCGGTACAACATGTTGAAACCATGTTGTGATGTGATTTGTCTAGTATTTTAGGACCGGTCGCCTGCCTGACGTCAACTTACCTTATCCGCCCTTTACGTCAGCCGGATACCATACGGCACTTACCTTATTCGCCTTTTACGTCACCTTGGTACATAATAAGAGTGGTCTATTCTACTCAGCCGAATATCACACGACACTATTTTTTTTATTAAATACTAATTTTATTCTCTATAGAGATATACGCGAAATATCAAGAGGAATCCGATCGAAAGGACCCTAAGGTGCGGCTGATGTTCAAACAGTTCAACGCCCTCTCTAGACGGTCCTCAGAGTGCTTAGACGAGGCGACGGCTATCTTCGAGCAGGTTAAGGACGTGCCAAACCTGGCCTTGCTATACTGCAACAAGGCGAGATACATGAGATTTAAGGCCCACTGCGACCAGGGAGCTTTCAAGTGAGTATATAAGATGTAACCTAGCTACATAATAAATATATGGTCGTCCATCGCCAAAGTAAGCAACCTAATACTTGTTATGGGTGAAGGACAACTGGTAGATATACTACTTCTATAATTTTAAATACATACTTAATTATGAATATACACCCAGGCTCGAAGAACCAATAAATTGTTTATAGAAAATGTTGGCCCTCGGCGGGAATCAATCCCGCAGAGCTAAAGGCAGGGTCCCTACTAACTGCACCAACGGGCCAGTCATATATATACTGTAACGTACTGGATTTCGTGGACTTGGATAAAAATACTTGCTGAGTCGTTAAAAAAACTTTATTTAGCTCTTGGCTACAAAAATAGTACTTACAATCACTATGCAGTCCGTTATCCAATAACAAAGCCAAGGTCACTATTATTTCACTGCTTAATTCATTCTCGATCGCTATTTGCAAACTGAATATCGAGGCGCGCGATACAACCGCTTATATATCGAACGGATCAATATCGAGAATGTTCGCGACTGTTCGCGAGCCGTAGCGGGGATACGGAACACGATACGCAAACAACGGGAATGTTCCAGAAAATTAGCGAATTTTAACCCTATGACATAAAGTTTACGAACTCCTTTTGCATGTGCGTAACCTGCCATCTTCCAATTTGAACTCTATGACATATGCATTTCGAAGTATTTTCGTGAAGAAACCTGCATATGTTTAGAGAATTCTGGGAATATGTGTAATCTACCAATCCGCATTGAAGCAGCGTGGTAGGTCTCAGCTCCACACTTTATCTTTAAAAATGGAGATAGGAGTTCTATGCTTAGCGGTGGGATAGTAACAGACCGTTACTTTACTTTACTATCAGTACATAGGAAAGTCTATCTGTCAGTAATTTACTACAATTGAAACTTATATAACAATCACACAAACCTCCACCATCGCCACAACAATACAAATGTGTTTGTGCATGTGTTTTTACGAATCCTGCATATATCGGGTATATAAAAACGGATAATCCACCCTACGTTTGGCACTATATATATTTCCTATTTACTTTATCGCGGATTATAGGGAAATAATTTTCTTGTGGATCTCCGCAAAGTAACGCCTTCATCATCATTCTCCTGCCCTGATCCCACTCTAAGTGGGGTCGGCACAACATGTTACAAACATGTTGACGACCGGCCGCCTGCCTGACGTCAACTTACCTTAGTCGCCTTTTACGACACCTGGTAAGAAATGAGGGTGGTCTATTCTATGCAGCTGGATACCACACGGCACATACCTTAGTAACGCAAGTAACGCCTTATTCTTTAAATTAGAAATTTATGTTATTTTATTACCTGTTTACGTCTGTTGTGAGATAAATTAATCTTAATGTCATTGTTACAGTTCAGAAAAACGCAGTCTGTACAGCCTGGCTGAGGACCTGTACATGTCAGCCTTGAAACTCCTGGGCCCCAGGGAGTCCTGCGGGGCGGTGTCCGTATGGGACCTGGTCTCTTGGGAGCTGTCCTGCCACCTCTACACTAGGGCTCTACTGATGCAGGACTGTCCAGGAGTCTACGTCAATGTGAGTGTTCGCTAACAGTTATATTGTGATATTAGCGTGCCACTACACTACGTTACACTGCCATGTGTAATTATTATTACGAACATACGAAAAGAGTTCGTAACGCATATGTCTTAGAATTCAAATTGGACGGCGGCAGTTAACGCACATGCAAAAAGAGTTCGTAATATACATGTTGTTCCGCGCAAACGTGCGGACGGATGAAACAACCTCCGGGACCTGGGCCCGACGCCCCGGCGTTTCAACCTACCTTATGCGGCCGTTAGCTGTATGTGGTCCGGCCTCGTGAGTCACTGCGTGTATATGTGTACGTGTGTGTGTGTGCTTGTATGTACTTGGCCGATCCCCGAAACCGTTGGCTCGCCTCTGCACTCTTCCACGGACACGTAATGTCTGTTTCTCGCTGAGTATACACTTCACTATATCGGCGGAATAACACCCGGTGTGCACACAACCTTCGTAAGGTCACACGTTATTGAGTCGTCCCTATATCGGGGAATAGTACCCAACGCGCACCAAAACCGTGGACGGTCGCGTCTTATCAAACACTTCACTGGCTAAACGCGTCACTAAATCTGAGAATAACACCCGAAACGCAAAATTACACGTGTGCGTAAGAAAGGAATGCCGTGTTCCGGCGCTTCCCCCTATCGTGTTTGAAGTGTGACTAGCGGGCGGCCGCTCTGGTAGGAATCGAATGCCTAAACGTCTTTGCTTTCGCCGCTCGCGTCGCTCGCTCCTCCGGCGGGCGAGTCATTTTATTCAAAACACATGTCATAGGGTTCAAATTCGCTTGACGCTAATTCTCTGGTACCATACGTTTTGTTTACAAAGGTTGTTTATGATCTCCCCAAGGACTCGCGAACTTTCGAGAACATTATCGTCATCGGTTCGTTCGATATATAAGCAGACGTAACGTGCGCCTCGACGTTCTGTTTGCGAATAGCGTTCAAGAGCGAAATATGAATCGAAAATAAAAGTGAAATAATAGTGACCTTGGCTTTCTTATTGGACAACGGACTGTATAGAGACTGTAAGTACTAATTTTATAGTGAAAAGTTGAATAAAGTGTTTTTAAGGAGTCACCAGGTATTTTCACCCAAACCTACAAGCCCTTGTACAAAACATTATGATATTAAAGAATACTTAAATCTTTTAATTTTCTGCGGGTGGCGGCTTTGATTCCCGCCGAGGGCCAACATTTTCTATAAACAAATTGTTGGTTCTTCGACCCTGGGTGTGTATTGGTATTTAAGTATGTATTTAAAATTATATATGTAGTATATCTACCAGTTGTCCGTCACCCATAACACAAGTATTAAGTTACTTACTTTGGGGACGACCGTGTGTGTAAATGTCCCATATATTTATTTATTTATAATTGTTGACATATATGTAAATTAAAAATTTCCATTTTTATTCACATAGTATTACAATTTCTATTCTGCATGTATAATAATTCTGACATTAAGTACTATATATAACATTGCCAATTTTTTATATTATACAATTATTTTTATATATTCACGCCGTGTGGTATCCGGCAGATTAGAATAGACCACCCTCATTTCTTACCGAGGTGTCGTAAGAGGCGACTAAGGTATGTGCCGTGTGGTATACGACTGCATAGAATAGACTGCTCTCATTTCTTACCGAGGTGTCGTAAAAGGCGACTGAGGTAAGTTGACGTCAGGCAGGCGGCCGGTCGTAAAATACGTAGCCAAATCATGTGACATGTTAGTAACATGTTGTGCCGACCCCACTTAGAGTGGGATAAGGGCAGGAGAATGTATGTACAATTATTTTTATATATATTTTTACATACTTGAATTAATAAATACACGCACAGTCGAACAAGCATATTGTTTATAGAAAATGTTGGCCTTCAACTCAGGTACTCGCGACCTGTGTAGTTGAAGGCTATATTGGTATAGTGGGTTCGCTTTGAAAGCGTAACAGATGGACAGACAGTTTATAGAATTAGGCGTTACTTTGCGGAGATCCATAATACAAAAGTAATAATAAAATTATTTTGCTATAATCCGCGATACAGTAAATAGAAAATATATATAGTGTTTAATGTATAGTGGACTGTCAGTATTTTCATACCCGATACGTGCAGGATTCGTAAAAACACATGCACAAATCTCCACCACTTCCACCACAATACACAAGCACTACACAGGTTCACTATCACAAACTCAACAATCGACAAAATCGCAAAGCAAAATGCTTTGCGATTTTGTCGTGGAGTCTATCTCCTGATGATGCTTCGGTTGCGGGGCGAAACGATTGTTGAGTTTGTGATAGTGAACCTGTGTAGTGCTTGTGTTTTGTGGTGGCAGTGGTGGAGGTTTGTGCATGTGTTTTTACGAATCCTGCACGTATCGGGTATGAAAATACTGATAGTCCACTATACATTGAACACTATATATATTTTCTATTTACTGTATCGCGGATTATAGCAAAATAATTTTATTATTACTTTTGTAGATGGACAGACATTCATCCCCGCAGGAGGTGTCGGAGGTGGCCGAGGCTTTCAAGCACGCGCTCAAGTACTGCCCGCTGGGTGCCGGCCCTCGCCAGTACCTCTACCAGTTCAGGGCCGCCATGATCTACCACCGACTGGGCTCGCTCTACCACTCGCAGTACAGGTGACAACAATACACTGCCATTCAAATTCAAAATTCAAAATATTCTTCATTCAAGTAAACTTGTATACAAGTGCTTTTGAATCGTCTCTATTGCTCGTTCGGAAAATGCATGATGACGTCATATCGCTGAACACAATGCGAGAGGGATAACTAATGTATAGTACTTTTTTTTTCCGAACTGACTGTATGCTGTTAGCCCTAATGGCTTTTACAGCGTCACCGGGCGGGACGGGCGAGCGCAGAAGCATCGCCGAGGTTGCGAAATGCAGGGAGTAGAGCGCAGAAGCTCTACTTAAGTCGGGGAACGTCGTCCTAAGGGTGCTTCCTGTGAGGCCGGACCACGGCTTAGGGCGACGTGTAGTGGAGGGTTGATGGTATGACTTAGATTAGTCATTGCGGCGTCGGAAGGGTGGGGAGAAGCCACGACCGACCGACGTCAGAAAACTGGGACCTCGTCTTCGCCGGCGAAGACGCTGTGTGTGTGTATTACGTGTATCTGTGTTGGCGATCGGTATTTGATCGTCGGGGTCATACAAGACGCTTTTTGGACGCCTATATTTTCGATGGTCGGACCTAACTGGGATGTAGGTAGAAGCAATTGAAATAAGGGGGTTCGAGTGTACCTCAGATTTCTCGAAGTAAGATTTCGAAAAACGTTTAAAGAGGTGAGTAATGGTAGGGAGGTCGAGGTCTCTATGGAGGTCAACGTTCCGCATGAACCACGGACACCCAGTGGCTGTCCGCATAAATCGGTTCTGAAATGAATAGTACCCGGCAGTGAATAATGCACACCGAGGCTCAGAGAGAGAAATCGGCTAGATTCTGCTTCATAGAGCATTGTCTCTGTCGCACAGACTGACGAACCCGTGCGGAACGTCACATACATTGCATGCAATTGAATATATCAAAATTCAACACAAGTAGTCGCTTACAAATTCAAAATATTCTTAATTCAAGTAAACTTGTAAACAAGTGCTTTTGAATCGTCTCTACTGTTAAATGCATAAAAATATATAGAGTTACGTTAACGCCTGAAGATATCGACGAGCAAATGCGCACGCGAAATGGTATCACGTCATCGAGCTCTGCTCCCATTGGCTGTTGATGACGTTATATCGCTGGACACAATACGCGGGATAACTAATGTACTTACACCACACGTGGTTAAACATACTTGCCTTTTTTTACGCATAAAATCGTACAGTTATTATTATTATTTACTTTTAGTCCACAAAACTAGCATACAATTGAATATATCAAAATTCAACACAAGTAGTCGCTTACAAATTCAAAATTTTCTGTATTCAAGTAAACTTGTATACAAGTGCTTTTGAATCATTTATAGAATTCGGCGTTACTTTGCGGAGATCCATAATACAAAAGTAATAATAAAATCATTTTGCTATAATCCGCGATACAGTAAATAGAAAATATATAGTGTTATCAGTGCTATCAGTATTTTTATACCCGATACGTGCAGGATTCTTAAAAACACATGCACAAACCTCCACCACTTCCACCACAATACACAAGCATTATACACGTTCACTATCACAAACAACAATCGTTTCGCCCCGCAACCGAAGCATCATCAGGAGATATACTCCACGACAAAATCGCATAGCTTTTGAATCGTCAACTCTACTGCTCGTTCGGAAAAATGCATAAAAATGTATAGAATTACGGTAACGCCTGAAGATATCCACGAGCAAATGCGCACGCGAATATGGTACACGTCATCGAGCTCCGCTCCCATTGGCTGTTGGTGACGTCATATCGCTGGACACAATGCGCGGGATAACTAATGTACTTAAACCGCACGCGCTTAAACATACTTGTCTTTTTTTACGCATGTAATCGTACAGTTATTATTATTATTATTCACTTTAAATCCACAAAACTAGCATGCAATTGAATACATAAAAATTCAACACAAGTAGTCGCTTACAAATTCATAATTTTCTGTATTCAAGTAAACTTGTATACAAGTGCTTTTGAATCATTTATAGAATTCGGCGTTACTTTGCGGAGATGCATAATACAAAAGTAATAATTAAAAATTATTTTGCTATAATCCGCGATACAGTAAATAGAAAATATATATAGTGTTAAATATATAGTGCACTATCCGTATTTTCATACCCGATACGTGCACGATTCGTAAAAACACATGCACAAACCTCCGCCACTTCCACTACAATACACAAGCACTACACACGTTCACTATCACAAACTCAACAACCGTTTCGTCCCGCAACCGAAGCATCATCAGGAGATAGACTCCACGACAAAATCGCAAAGCTTTTGAATCGACAACTCTACTGCTCTCTGTAAATTTAAATGTTTAAAAGATTGACCGCCGAGTTTCTTGCTGGTTCTTCTCGGTAAGAGCAACATTCCGAAACAGTTGTAGCTTCATTAAATCCAATTGATCCTTGACGATTCAAAAAGGAATAGCGGAGCTGCCGGGAACTAGGGGCTGTGGTTTATTTTGTGATGCCATGAAGGTTTCGCCGATAATCACCACGCTTGGCATGCGGGTTGGTGATCGCAGTGCTGACCATTTTGCACCGACAGTGCTGCTGCCCACAGTCAATCTGGTATTTAAGGTCAGCAAAATGAAATGGTTATACCGCCATTTATCGGTCGCCAGAGCCTCGTCGTTGATCTGCAGGGTGCACCGCGTGCAGGTGAGGTTGACAATTGAGGAGACTGACTGGGACGAGCCTCCCCCTTACACCCCACTGGATCCAGGCGGCGTAAGATCGTGTGGTGTGGCGATCCCATGAAGAGGCCTATGTCCAGCAGTGGACGTCCGTCGGCTGACGAAGATTCAAAAGTGCTTGTAAAAAGCCTACTAGAATAAAGATTATTTTGATTTGATTTGATTTGATTTGATATGATAATTTCAGTACTGTATGGCATACTTTCCCCCAGGATAACCCGGGAGGACGGTCCCCGGCGCCGCAGCCTGCTGGGCGCGACGTGCGCCCACTACGAGAAGGCGGCGCTGCAGTTCGCGGCGCTCGAGGACGCCGCCATGTTCCTCACGGTGCGGCTCGAGCACGTCGCCGCGTTAGAAGCGCAAGCTGCCAGTAACGATTGTTTATCATCATCCACCTGCCCTTATCCCACCGTAAATGGGGTCGCCACAACATATTACAAACATTTATTTCAACAATTCATTCATTCTTTCTGTTCCGCACAAACGTGCGGGCGGATGAAACAACCTCCGAGATCTGGGCCCGTCGTTTCGGCGTCTCAACCTACCTTATGCGGCTGTCAGCTGTATGTGGTCCGGCCTCATGAATCACTGCGTGTATATGTGTACGTGTGTGTGTTTGCTTGTATGTACTTGGCCGATTCCCAAAACCGTTGGCTCGCCTCTGCAGTCTTCCACGGACACGTAATGTCTGTTTCTCCCGGAGTATACACTTCACCAACGCGGTTAAGAAACACGAATAACACCCGGTGTGCACACAACCTTCGTAAGGTCACACGTTATTGAATCGTCCCTATATCGGGGAACAGTAACCCCAGCGCGCACTAAAACCGCGGACGGTCGCGTCGACAATCGAATGCATGAAGGTCGTTGATCCGGCCGGTCGCGCCGCGTCGCGCGCGTCAATTTGTTCAAAACACTTTCAATTCGTTCCTGCTTTGCGCCTTGCGAAAGTTCATAATTCGTTTGTGGGTTTGGGTATAAGATTCTATAATAAAATTCCACAATCTACTTTAACTTTACCATTATAGCAGTTCAAAAATACTATTAATAAAAGGCTAATTCAGAAAGCCTATTATACTATTGAGGATCACCTGGGAGATAAGAATGCGTGGATATAGCTACTCTTCAACCCTGTACAAGACATTAACAACTATATGTAACTAGTGATAAGAATTATTGTTTGAAAAGAGCAACCACCGTGTTTCTTGCTGGCTCTTCTCAGTAGGAACAGCTTTCCGAACCAGCAGTAAAGTTGACGATTCAAAAGCACTTGTAAAGTTTACTTGAATAAAGAATATTTTAAATTTGAATTGAATTTGAATTCATTCTTTCAATCAATTTTTCATTCATTCATTCATTTGTTTATTTATTTATTTGTTTATATACCATAAAAACACGTAAGAAAATCATAATCAATAAAAAAACAGTGCAAAAGTAATAGAAAAATTATCCGCGTTACAGTAAATACAAAATATATATAGTGCTAAATGTATAGTCGACTATCCGTATTTTCATACCCGTTACGTGCAGGATTCGTAAAAACACATGCACAAACCTCCACCACTGCCACCACAATACACAAGCACTACACACGTTCACTATCACAAACTCAACAATCGTTTCGCCCCGTAAATCTCAAAATCGCAAAGCTTTGCGATTTTGTCGTGGAGTCTATCTCCTGATGATGCTTCGGTTGCGGGGTTCGGTTCGGGATGTTTTCCTTCACCGAAAAGCGTGTGATAAATTGCAATTATCAATTAGCCACATGAGTTTTAATAGAAGAACTCATTGGTGCCTGCCCGGGTTTGAACTCGTGGTCCCCTCGAAAGAGTCGCACGGTCTCACCGCTAGGCTTTAAATGACATGACAACTTTTAATGACATGTGTTAATTAAAATAATTGGTTTGGTTTTCAGTCTCACCAAACGTGAAGTTAAAGTCACTCCAGAACGCAATAGAATTACTCCGTCAATGCCACTCCATCATGAAAGTCCTGAAGGACAGGGATCCAGAGGAGCATAAGGAGGCCCAGAAACCTGAAGATGGAGATGAGAAGACCTTGAGAGACGAGCACAGCTTACTCTCCCTATACGAGAACAGGCTGCATTTCATATTACGGAGCATCATCCAGTATTGCAGATCGAAGTCAAACAAAGATTATGAAAGGATAACTGATATGTACAAGAAGTTATACTGTGCTAGTCTGAAGATTGAGAAAGATGAAGATGTTAGATTGTACTCGTCGAGTATCTGTGATGTTTTGGTTGCTATGGACGATATCAGCAAGGACTTTGAGTAGGTGTTGATTTATATAAATCAAATTGAAATTCAAAATGTTCTCTACTCAAGTAAACCTGTAAACAGGTGCTTTTGAATTGTCAATTTTACTGCTGGTTTGGAAAGCTGCCCCTACTGAGAAGAGCCGTGGTCCAGAAAACTGTTCCTACCGAGAAGAACCAGCAAGAAACTCTGCAGTTGCTCTTTTCAATGTATGAATTCTTGTCACTAGTTACTTTTAGTCATTACTATCTTGTACAGGGTCGAAAAGTAGCTATATCCACGCATTCTTATCGTCTAAGTAATCCTCAATAGTATGGTAGGCTTTCAGTATCAGCTTCTTTTTAACAGTGTTTTTAAACTGCTGTAATGGCAAATACATAAAATATATAGTGAAATGATCTGTGTATAAGTGTGAATATATGCTATTAGAGGTCCGGCCATGCGTTGCTGTGCTCTGGTTTCGATTTCCCCTCAAAATAGATCAGTCATTGACATTACCCAAAAAATACCTCGGATCGCCATCAAACTTTACAAGATTATCCACTGGAACAATCTAAACAGCGTCTAAAAATTTCTTTAAAATCTGTCCAATTTTTTTGGAGTCTATAATGAACATAAATAATATGATAATTTCTTTTTAAAAGCTTCTATTTGAAGGTGGATTCTTGCCAAATAAATAAGTCAAATACGTCAAAGTCAAGTATGACCCACTTCCCGTTGTCCTATTGAGCTGAAATTTTACATACTGGTCCAGTTCCGATCACAATTCATTATGATAAGCATAACCTGATGCTGCTGCCAGGGTTGGCTCCAGATGAGGGAACTCCTTAACGGTTAACAGTAGGGACATGAAACTTTGTTGAAAGCTTTTTTAAGTTGATTTGTTTATATATTTATAGATAGATAAAGCTTAAGATATTGAGTTTTTTTGAAGATGCAAAAGTCTTCTTCGTTTTTGAAATTCACAAATTTTGAGATCTGTGTCGGGATATTTTCCTAAAGTATCTTGTTTTTATTTATTTATCTACGTGCCGTGTATGTTTGTTCAGAAATGTAATCTGGACATCAAAGTGTAAATATATATAATACTAGTAGATAGAAACTTTACATGTATAAACGCTATATGTACATAAATACAATATTTCTTATTTAGCTATATTAAAAGAATTGTAAATAATGTTAAAGGATGTTGAAATAAAAAAAATGAGTTTTTTTCGTTATTTGATTGAAAAAACCAGCTCTCCAACATCATCATCATCTTTCTGGCCTTATCTCACTCTAAGTGGGGTCGGCACAACATGTTACATACATGTTGTCACATGATTTGGCTACATATTTTACGACCGGCCGCCTGCCTAAAATCGATTTACCTTAGTCATATTTTAAACACCTCGGTAAGAAATGAGGGTGGTCTATTCTACTCATCCGGATATCACACGGCGGGTCGACTTACCTTAGTCGCCTTTTACGACACCTCGGTAAGGAATGAGGGTGGTCTATTCTACTCGGCCGGATACCACACGCCATACCAACTATATCTAGAAATATAGTTATTTTTCGTTAGTCCCTATTTTTACAGCTACACAGAATGGGAACGGCGAGCCTAGCATTGTCAAGGTTTTTAATAATATAAGTAATAAGGTCAATATATATATATCTGAATTTCTGGAATGGCCCCCAACGTTTTTGAGTAAACCTAGTATCCACATTCTACGGTGATAAATCGATTTAGCTAGAATTTTTTTATTTAAAAATGTCGTTTCATTCCTGTTTTCAGGCATTGAAAAACTGCTAAAATATGCATTGAATATAAAGGTTAATTTTGCAGTCATTTGTTAAGTTGTAATGTAGCTCAGTGGTGACGAGTGGACTAAAGTGAAAATACCCGAGATCGAGTCCCAGATCACCTGCCTTTTTTTATTGCGTTTTATTTATATCTTGGAAAAAAATTACCGAGCAAAGTTCGGCCACCCAGGTACTACATACTTAAATACAATTGAGGCCTGAGAGCCAGAGTGGTCTAACTGACAGTTTGTCAACACCGAGTTTTATTTAATTAATGAATACGATGCTTAGAGTTATTAAAATTACTGAAAAATAAAAAATTTATACTAATACATAAAGCTTATATATATTTATTTATTTATTTATTTAATATATAAAGCTGAAGAGTTTGATTGGTTGTTTGAACGCGCTAATCTCAGGAACTACTGGACCGATTTGAAAAATTCTTTGACTGAAAGATAGTCCTTTTAAAAGGACTATATAACATCACGCTAAAATGAATAGGAGAGGAACATCAACAAACATTGCAAAATCGGCAAAATTTAAAGCTTAACTTGCGTGCGCCAAGTAAACTGTCTGCGACAGCGTATGTCTGTCTAGCTTTTAAGGTAAACCCACTTTAACCATAATTAATATACTCGTAAGTATTCCGGTTTACTCAAATAATAAGACTGCAGTCCAAGTTGCGCTTAAAAGCTAGTGTTCCGCGCAAACGTGCGGACGGATGAAACAACCTCCGGGACCTGGGCCCGTCGTCTCGGCGTCTCAACCTACCTTATGCGGCCGTCAACTTTATGTGGTCCGGCCTCATGAATCACTGCGTGTATATGTGTACGTGTGTGTGTGTGCTTGTATGTACTTGGCCGATTCCCGAAACCGTTGGCTCGCCTCTGCAATCTTCCACGGACACGTAATGTCTGTTTCTCCCGGAGTATACACTTCACTATATCGGTTAAATAATACAAATAACACCCGGTGTGCACCAACCTTCGTAAGGTCACACGTTATTGAATCGTCCCTATATCGGGGAATAGTAACCCAACGCGCACTAAAACCGCGGACGGTCGCGTCTTCTCAAACGCTTCATTGATTAAACGCGTCACTAAATCTAAAAACCACACCCAAAACGCATAATTACGCGTATGCGTTATAAAAGGAATGCCGTATACAGGCACGCGCGGCTTCTTTCTGTTGTGTTCGAAAAATCACTAACTCGCGGACGTGACCAGCGGCGAAACATATTAATATCCTGCTGTTTTATACAAAACAGCAGGATATTAATATGTTTAAGTTGCAATTATTTTAAATCATGGCAAATTGTTTTTCCTTATGTATATCTTTTGTTCAAGAAGTTAGAAAACTCTGGCTCTCGAGGCCTCAAATATACACCTCGGCTCGAAGGATCAACAAATTTTTATAGGAAGTTTTGGTCCTCAGCGGGAACGGAACGAGGAGCTGTAGGCAGGGTCACTCGCAACTGCTACAACGGAACAAAACCAATGAAACGAAACTTGATTTCAACATTCAATTAACTTAGCACAAAATAATCAATGGTATTTTTAAAAAATGGATTCCTCTACCATGCTATCTCAAATAAGTTTTTACACTAGACCCAGCTTTCGTAGTCAAAGCAGAACCTTTTGAAACTATTGAACCATTGGAAACTATTGAAAACGACACCTCATACTACAATCCTATTATAAGAATGTGTCGGCAGTACAATGACATCTTGCATTAAAAACCTTAAATTCAATAACGACTATTAATGAACATAAACGTTTTGATAATTTGAAAATTTCATTGTTAGTTTTAATACCCAATTATTTGCTGTGTTACACCTCAACCCTTAGGTTGCAATTAGATTATAAGTATTGCATAGTATATTAAATTATTATATTGTTCAATTGTAACCTGTTGTGTTCGCCTTATAAAAAATTATATAAAAAAATAGAACTCTTTGCTAACTTTTGTCTCCGTCGGAACTTCGTGATCATCTCGACCCAACTTAGTGTAACCCATAGAATTGTTATACTAGAGTAGGGAAGCTATATAAAATAAAAAAAAGCTAGAGTCACAATAAATAATGGGAGGGAAGTTACTCGTATATTTCATCTTTGTTTAATCACATATAAAAAAGAGATACATGAGATAGTCTCATTTGCTTTATCTTTCTTATTATAGGCCATATTTTAGTCTACTTTTCCTTACTTTAGTATAATAATTCTAACCGTGTGTGTGTTAGGATGTGTGTGCGTGCGTGCGTGCGTGTGTGTGTGTATGTATTAGTGTGTGTTATATAAAAACTATGTATTTTTTTATAATCTTTATTTAAAACAACTCAATAATAAATACAATATTCTGTACAAAATATAAATTCGTTACTATCACAACGTTAAAATTACCTAAAAAAGTATAACGATTGTTAAAAACGTTTATAATAATTGCCAGTATCACCTAATATAATTGAAAACCATAGATTTCTAAATTTAAACCATAGATAACCAAATAAGAAAATTAATCCATGATCAAGAATGTATCTATCAAAACTAGCAATAAATAGTTAAATTTTTTGGTAAAGCTACGTTCATAGTTATGTGACGTTATAGGCTACGGTCGTTTTTATCAAAGGCTTTCTGATCTAAAATTAGAAATAATTGATTTAATCCATACAGGGCAAATGACATTGACTATCAAATATATTTGGTCTCAGTTTTGTTATGTTAAATAAATTATCTTAGATAATATTAGATCAAAAAAATAAATAAAAACATGCTAAATAAATATGTTTGAACATTTCTTATAAAATAGTTCTCCATTATACTTATGACGAGTAAATATTTTGATCGGTTGATACTAACCTAATAGTTTTGTAAGTTTTACAACGTACAAAGACTATTTTATAAAATTAAGATTGATTTGAACTTAATTAAGGTTCAATATAATCTCTTTAAATTAAATAAATAGCTCTAACAAAACAACTCGTTCTTGCAATCCTTTTTACGTTTCATTGAACCTCTTTATTTTAATTTTATATTATATATTTATTTATATAAAACTATAGCAAAAAGTAAGTAATAGGTTCTAATCTAATCTAATAGACCGCGGTTACTTAATTACACTATATAGAGGTTAACAAAAGAAATACTCTACAATTATATCGGCCAAGAAATGACACAATGGCCTTAGAAGCGTGATTCTGAGCCTCACATAAGCAATAGTAAAATTTAAAAATGTTTATATGCTTGTACCATAGACTAGAAAGTTACTTTCCAAATCGGGAATTTTTCTATCTGACCTTTCAGATCAAGATAATAAAAATATATATTATTTAGACATTATTTGGCTAATGATATGAAATTTTTAGACATTATCTTATAGTGTATTTGCTAATCATATCCCTTATCCTTAATTGTAGGTTTCAAAGATTAATGCTTGTTAATATTTATTCGATGGATACGATAGGAGATCATGACTGGACCAAAATATAATCAAGAAACTTTTATTTCCTTGGCACATGCCTTTGTTAAGCTTGATAAATCTGTACTTATAGTTACTCTGTAGAACTTTATACTCACGTCTAATTTTATCGGGTTTACCCGACTAGTGTCGAGTCCATCTGGAGCATTTATTTATGAGCTCTTTATACGACGTTATCGCGGCGGGAACTGTCTTAACGTCGGGCTAACCCGATAAAATAAGACGTGAGTACAGCCGGTTTCTACAGATTAACTATGAATACTACTCACGATAGTTTAATTTTAAAAAGCTGAAAAATATTTTGCCTTGCCTTGTTTAAAAAATTAAACAAATTTTCAACAAAACTGTGTTATTTTTGTAAAAAAATTCCGCACAATTTGTTATACCTAATAAATATTCTTCCCGAGTTTTTTGTATTAAAATTTTGATTAAAAATCATAAAATCGTCACAACGAAATAAACCTATTCACTATAAGCTATTTGGTAGTAAATTGGTCCCACTATTAATAAATTATAAGAAATTAAGACTTAAGTTTCACTTAATACCTAGTATATCTAAGGATTAAGTTGAAATGGCTCAACAACAATTGTAAACATTGTTGTATTACTTTAAATAATTATGCATAACTAGCTTAAGGTAAAGACTGTATTAAAAAAAATAATTCTGTACTAAAACTAGAGTTGCCAACTTTTTTTACAAGATATAAAGTATATTCAAGTCTGCGAATATAAAACAGTATTTTTGATGAATAAACAGTATTTATTTTATGTTCTAAATTAATATTTTTAAACCTTATACAAACATTATTTCTTTAGATGAACAGTATACTGTAGTAAAAATCAGTAGGTATAATACTGTTTTTATTTGGCAAGCCTAGCTGGAACAATGCCCAGAATATAGGCAGCTCTATTTTTGTCTACGTCTTATCACGTCCGAAATAGTTAATTCTCCATTCTAAATGTATTTTTCCGTATCTTAAATGAAATTCTATTTGATATATATGTATTTTCCATTTACTGAGCAGACTTTAGTCACTATTTAAAACATTTTTGGTTTCTTCATTAATTTCAAATTCATTGTTAAATATCTATTATATATCTATATTCCATTATAGTGCGTAAGTCTCTGATTATAAATTAAATAATTTTAAACTTCCTACTATAAGAAGATGGTATTAAACTAATAATCCATTTATTTTACAAAAAGTACTCTAGTGCAGTTATATATTTTTTTAATGGTTGGTTATTTTTTATTTTATTTTTAACACTAGCAATATTTTTTTGAGATTTTATACTTGTATCTGGCAAGAAGGAAATTGAATGTTCATTTTCAAACAACCTTACCTAAACTCAACCGAATTTTTTCAAAACATAATTTACTTCTATAGATAGTTGATTATTTTGGACTTCTTTAAAATAAGAGTTAAAGTGTTTAGCTAAACATTTGTGTATTTTTTTTCTGTAACTTAGCAGGTATTCCTCAAATTTGACTTTAACAAAAAATACCAAAATATCAGTTATTTAAACGGAAATTTTAGTATCAGGTTATATAGCCTTAATATGGAGCTTTTAAATAAATTATATGCACAAAATATTAATTAATAATTAACAATAATATAAATTAAAATTATCTAAATTCGTTGAAATCTCTCACTGGAATGAAGTTACGCTTTTTCTGGTCTCGGTTTCCTGGAATTTTAATAGGAATTATTATATATTAATACAATTAATTCTAATTTACTAGCGAAACAAAGATGCCTTTATCAAATCGTGAGATTTTGGGGTTATATATAAGAGAAAAGGAATCTGCAATAGCGAACTCCGAGTATTAATTACTTATAATACTATTGGATTAATTTTTATAACTGTAGTAGGGAGGGACTGGATTCAAATAGCATAAATATGTTTAAATATGTCAATCATTTTTTCTAGAAATCTCCCAGTTCCGATAAAACGCTATGAGTGATAAGAACGTTATCAAATTCAAATTCCAATTCAAAATATTCTTTATTCAAGTAAACTTGTAAACAAGTGCTTTTGAATCGTCAACTCTACTGCTGGTTCGGAAAGACCGAGAAGAGCCAGCAAGAAATTAGGCATTAGAAAGTAGGTTGCTCTTTTCAAAATATAATTCTCATTACTAGTTACATTTAGTCATTACTGTCTTGTAGAGGGTAGAAGAGTAGCTCTATCGAATTCAAATTCAACATATTCTTTATTCAAGTAAACTTGTAAACACGTGATTTTGAATCGTCAACATCTACTGCTTCGGAAAGCTGTTCCTACCGAGAAGAACCAGCAAGAAACTCGGCGGTTGCTGTTTTCAAACAATAATTCTTATTACTAGTTACATATAGTTATTAATGTCTTGTACAGGGTTGAAGAGAAGCTATATCCACGCATTCTTATCGTCTAGGTGATCTTCAATAGTATAGTAGGCTTTCTGAATTGCCTTTTTTTATTGTATTATGCTTGCCTCTTTTTAACAGTGTTTTTAAACTTTTTTAAGTGCAAAGCTAAATCAAATAAACGTTCGTTATAGCAATATAGATGAAATTTTGTATAATAAAAGCTTATAAGCCAGACTAACATATGGGAAGAAGAAATCCCGTTTTCCATTTGAGATTAGTGAAAAAACAGTACATAATTGCGGGTATTTAACGTATAATTTGAATCGCACAAAGTCGCGGGTACGGCTTGCAGCAAAATTATGAAATATTTTCGAACGTACCCGCCACCCAACATTTCCTGGATCTCCGGCAGCGTCTTGCCCTTGGTCTCCGGGACGATAAACAGCGTGAAGAAGAAGGCAATGATACAGCACACGCAGAAAATGAAGAAGCCGACGTGCATGCCGATGGAATCCGATATGGACGGGAAAAATCTGAAACAAACAGAACATGGTAAACCAACAAATCCTTAAAGATTATAAAAAAATTGGCAATGTTTACAAAAGACAAAATAGGAACCGACGTAAGCTTGCTGCTCCTGCTCTACGCCTTGTACAAGTACGTATAGTACGTGGCAATAAATAATGCACATCGAGGCGTAGAGAGAGAAATCGGCTAGATTCTGCTTCATAGAGCATCGTCTCTGTCGCACAGACTGACGAACCCGTGTGTGACAGTGACAGCGCTCTACGAAATCGAACTGGCCGGCTGTTTCATTGTAAACGTCGATGTGCATTATTTATTGACGGGTACTATAAGTCGTTTGTGGGTTTGGTTATTTTATACTAAAATTCCGCAATCTACTTTAACCTTTACCTTTACAGCAGTTTTAAATACTAATTAAAAAGGCTAATACAGAAAGTCTATTATACTATTGATTATTACTTAAACGATAAGAATGCGTGAATATAGCTACTCTTCTAACCTGTACAAGACATTCATAACTGTATGTAATAAGAATTATTCTTTGAAAAGAGCAACCGCCGAGTTTCTTGCTGGCTCTTCTCGGTAGGAACAGCTTTCCGAACCAGCAGTAGAGTTGACGATTCAAAAGCACTTGTTAACAAGTTTACTTGAATGAAGAATATTTTGAATTTGAATTTGACAAAGTAGCAACCGACATAACCAATTCCGGCTCATGCTTTACTCCTTGTAAAAGTACGTAAGTCGTTTGTGGTTTGGGTCTAAGATTCTATATTAAAATTCCACATTCAATTTTAGCTTTGCCATCACAGCAGTTTTAAATAACTATTATAAGGAGGCTTTCTAAGTAAAATTTGTTGGTTCTTCGATAACATAAGTGTTTCGATAATAGTGTTTTGTCCTAATACATGCTAATTCGTAAAACCTCTTGCACCACCCACCACCAATAACACAATAATGCACAAGCACTGCACACGATCGCTGCCACAATCTCAACAATCGTTTCGACCCGTAACCGAAGCAATAAGAGATCGACTCTACGACAAAATCGCAAAGCGAAGCATCGCCCCGAGCGAGCAAAGTTAGTTCAGCTCAGTTGTTCATTTCTGGGTGTATTCATTTATGTATTTATAATTTTGTAGGTGAAAGCTAAAGGACACAACTATTAAGTTACTTAGTTAGGAGACGTGCGTGTTATTTTCACATATACTTATTTACTAATTTTCCGCTGTGTGGTATCCGGCTGAGTAGAATAGACATTTTTGAGGTGTCGTAAAATACGACTAAGGTAAGTTGACGTCAGGCAGGCGGCCGGTCGTAAAATACGTAGCCAAATCATGTGACATGTTCAACATCAACGTGTTTGTAACATATTGTGCCGACCCCACCTAGAGTGGGTTAAGGGCAGGAGGATGATGATTTATTAATTGTATTTATTTGAACTCACTTGGTGACAAGGAAGGAGAGGATCCAGCAGAAGGCGGTCGCGATGGGCGCGGCGGCCGCCTTCACCTCGATCGGGAACAGCTCGCCCATCACCGCCCAGGGCAGAGGCCCTAGACCCCAGCAGTAGGTGACGATGAACAGCACGAGCGCCAGCACCGGAAGGAAGCCCATCTTGTCAACGACTGGGTTGCCGTTGTTCATCAGCAGAAAGAACATGCCGAGGAGAGCCTGAAGATGTTAATATTAATTACTAGCTGACGGGACAAACGTTGTTTTGCCACATAAATTATTTTTAGGGAATCCCTAGTGTTCATTATAAGAAAACATTTTTTTCGAAAAATTCAAATAAATACAAATTCAAAAATTCAAAATTTAAAATATTCTTTATTCAAGTAAACTTGTAAACAAGTGTTTTTGAATCGTCAAAATCTACTGCTAGTTTGGAAAGCTGCTCCTACAGAGAAGAGCCAGCAAGAAACTCGGTGGTCACTCTTTACAAATAAAATTCTTATAACTAGTTACATGTAGTCATTACTGTCTTGTACAAGGTAGAGTTGCTATATCCACACATTATTATCATCTAAGTAATCCTCAATAGTATAGTAGGCTTTATGAGTCAGCCTCCTTTTAACAGTGCTTTTAAACTGTTGTAGTGGCAAAGATAAAATCGATTGCGGTATTCTATTATAGAATCTTATACCCAAACCCACAAACGACTTATGTACTTTGCAACGCGCAAAGCAGGAACCGCAAGCTACTTTATCTGTTATATATATCGCCAATCCTTTTATAATAATGTATATTCTTATGCACACACATTAGATTGCTAAAAATATATTTAATATATGTTAGGGCTGGACAACCCTTTCACTTAGGGGTATGAAAAATAAATAGCAGCCGATTCTCAGACCTATTGAATATGCATATCAAATTTCATTAAAATCGGTCAAGCCGTTTTGGAGGAGTATGGTAACTAGCATTGTGACGTGAAAATTTTATACATAAGATTAGTCTTCAAGTAAAATTAAAATAAATGGGACACTTACACACACGGTCGTCCGTCCCCAAAGTAAGTAACTTAATACTTGTGTTATGGGTGACGGACAAATGGTAGATATATAACATATATAATTTTGAATAAATACTTTATTACAAATATACACCCAAGCTCGAAGAACCAACAAATTGTTTATAGAAAATGTTGGCCCTCGGCGGGAATTGAACCCGCGGAGCTGAAGGCAGGGTCACTACCAACTGCACAAACGGGCCAGTCAAATACTCAAATACTTTTATTACGAATTTTAACAAAAATAGTAAGAGACGTATGCAACCAGTATTGTGAACATAGAGTTATTAATACTAGAATAGGGGGAAACAAAAACAGGCCTGTAAGTGAGTATCGCAATAAATAATGAGTGGGACGATAGAACTCGTACTTCATCTTTGTCTAATCACACATAAAGAAGAGAGACAGCTAGAACACCCTCATTTGCTTTCTCTTTATTGTAATACTAGCTTTTAAACGCAACTTCGTTCGCGTGGACTGCAGTCTTATTATTTGAGTAAACCATAACACACATTAATTATGATAAAAGTGGGTTAATCTTAAAAGCTAGACATATGCTGTCGCGGACTTTTGGAGGGAACAATTTTGTGGTACATACTTTTTTAATAACTTTCACCGTTTACTAAGTGCATGTAAAGAATGCTTTAAATATTGCCGTTTTCGCAATATTTCTTATTGCTGCTCCTCTCTAATTCATCTTGAATGCGTAATCATCAATCAAGCGTGATTTTATATAGTCTATAGCCTTCCTCGATAAATCTTACATTCAGAGAATTTTTCTAATCGGTCCTGTAGTTTCTGAGATTAGCGTGTTCAAACAATCAAACAAACAAACAAACTCTTCAGCTTTATATATTAGAATAGATGGCACATTTAAGGCTGCCTCCCCAATAACGTTAACTGACTAATAACTTATAGTTTTTATATCAGTACTGTAGTCCATGCAGATCGCCGTGTGGTATTTGGCTGAGTAGAATAGACCACCCACATTTGTTACCGAGGTGTTGTAAAAGTCGACCACGCTAAGTTGACCCGCCGTGTGGTATCCGGCTGTAGAATAGACCATCCTCATTCCTTACCGAGGTTTCGTAAAAGGCGACTAAGGTAAGTTGACGTCAGGCCAGCGACCGGTCGTATAATAAATGGCCAAATCATTTTACAACATGCTTACAAAATGTTGTGTCAACCCCATTTCGAGAATATGAAGGAGAATGATGCTGTTGTCCATGCAGATAGAGGTAGGGAATAGTAAAATTATAAAGTTTTGTACTGAACGTAGACAATTTCATTATTGATCCTGGTTTCATACTTACGAGGCCAATAGCAGTTCCACAGGAAGATATAAGAAGCAAAATCTTTCTTCCAAGCCGGTCCACCACGAAAGGGGTGATTGCAGACGCGATCAGCTACAATAATATATTTATATAAGTTTCTCTATATTCATTTTAATTTGAATGTAAGCTAAATCTAAATAAAAGTAAAGGAAAGGTAATTAAAAAAGTAATCGATGAATTTATTATGAAGTACAACCATAAATAATATTGTATTTTAATCAATTTTTTTTTATCCAATAATATTTTTATCCTGACGTTCAGTACAGTGTTGCCCAACGATAGTCCACTATCGCTAAATTATCGATAGACTATCGATAGATGACGTCATGTAAATAGTATCGATAGTATCGATACTATCGAAAAATTATATACCTTTAGGAGTAATACTATCGATAGTATTGATACTATCGAAACCTGATATACCTTTAAGAGTAATACTATCGATAGTTTCACGTACTATCGATAATATTGACGCTATTTTTGATTTAATAAAATAATTCCATCGATAATATCGATAGCGTCGATAGTACTGCATAAAAAACATCGATACTATCGATAGTATCGATAATATTATCACGTAATAGTATCTATCCTATCGACACTATTGCCTCAAATCAATAGTATCAGTTAATTTGGAATGATGATAGTATCGATAATATCTATAGTATTGATAGTATCGATAGCACTATCGATATTCTTACTAGTTTTTAAGATCAACTATCGATTCTCTAACTCTAGTTCAGTTACTTCTGGGCTACCAGTGCGTGTTAATATTTTATTATAAATATCTATTATAAATATTATAAAAAATTTACTTGCAGCAATTTAATTTATTTTAATAAGTATAAATTAACTTAAATTTGTCAGTGGTTAAAAATAAAATGCTTTAAAATGACATTATTCTTCAATTATGACGTTCTAAACTAATTGCAAAAAATAATTGCGGTCAAATGTTATCTAAATTTAAACAAGTTATTATTCATCTAATTAACTGATTTATATTCAGTTATATGAAAAAATAATAATTTTTTGTAAGGTGAAATTCCGTAAAGTAACGCAAAGGCATGCGAGAAGGACAATGCGCAACGCACGCCTCGCGATGTCTGTACGCGCCTTTAATCTATAAGTTATTGATGTAATCAGAACTACAATATTACCTGTACAGCTCCAATGATGATGGTAGCGATGGAGGCATCCATGTCAGTCCCTGATGCCTTGAATATATCTGTCATGTAGAACAGAACAGCGTTTATGCCGCTGAACTGCTGGAAGAAGACCAGCGCGCACGAGATGTAAAACGCCTTGAAGTTGCTGCCTCGGAACACATCGGCAATCTATAAAAGTAATCATCCTCCTGCCCTTATCCCACTCTAAGTGGGGTCGGCACAATGTTACGAACATGTTGTCACCTGATTTGTTTACGTATTTTAAGACCGGCCGCCTGCCTGACGTCGTATTTTATAGTCGTATTTTACGACCCCTGGGTAAAAAAGAGGGTGGTCTATTCTACTCAACCGGATGCCCACGGCAGTTCGACTTGCCTTAGTCGCCTTTTACGACACCTCGGTAAGAAATGAGGGTGGTCTATTCTACTCAGCCGGATACCACACGGCATATCCATCAATAGATCCATCGATATAATAAACTTTAGTAATTGTATTTGTGGGTAGTATCCCAATAGATTAGTTCCATTTATTTTGTAATATTATTAATAAAAATATATATTATAAACATATATTAATAAAAAAAGCTGTGATAGCCCAGCGGTGAGACCGTGTGACTCTCTAGAGAGGATCCACGGGTTCATATCACGGGCAGACACCAATGAGTTTTTCTATTAAAACTTATGTGTCTAATTGCAATTTACTACATGCTTTTCAGTGAAGGAAAACATTGTGAGCAAACCTGCATATCTCTAGAGAATTCTGGGGATATGTGGTATATCTACCAATCCGCATTGGAGCAAAGTGGTAGATATTCGCTCCAATCCTTTTCTCCAAAAACGGAGAGAGGAGACCTTAGCCCAGCATTGGTCATAGTAACAGGCCGTTACTTTTTATTTTGTAATACACTAGATGCAACACCTTTTTATCCATTCCTCTATAATATCTGTCGTATATAAATCATTTGTAAATCGTTAACATAAAATGGAATAAATTAAACCGTTCTGTTGGGATTTTCTGTATTCAACAGAAATCCTACCGACTGCGCCACTATAATATTCTGACATAAATAACGTCCACACTAATAAACTTTACAATTAACAACTTCCTACAGTTATCTTAAAATAAAACTAATCCTTTGTAAAAAATATTACCGTTGCGCTTTTCTCCATTGAAGCTTTCACATCAGCCGACATCACATCAAGCTCAGCCTGAACACCGTTACGCGATCTGCCTCGTATCGTCATAAGGCATTCTGCGGCGCTTTCAGTGTTTCCTAAATATAGAAATAATTTAAGTCCCATATTATAAAGACAAAGATTATTAGTAAAAAATAACTTTTATAAATAAAAATACAGAATTAATAACTTATATTCTAAGCTATCTGTAATCGCCAATGCCTTGTCGCTTTTGTTAGGTGTATCCGCAGATATTTAAAAAAAACATTAATGTTTCTCTGTCATAATTCGATCCGTTATTGTGTATCAATGTGTGCAGTTATTTATCTGTACATAGATAATATATTAGTGTATATTAAAAAACTTTTTTCAGGGTTTAGTACCATGCATAAGAGCTAGACGAGCTTCCAACAAGACTATGAACTTTTATGAAAAGTACTGCCAATATATACTATTTTCTTTAGTATTATTACTAATAAATTATCCAAAAGTAATAATAAAAAATATTTTGCTAAAATCCGCGATACAGAAAATAGAAAACACAACAAAATCACAAAGCAATTGGCTTTGCGATTCTGTCGTGGAGTCTATCTCCTGCTGATGCTTCGTTTGCGGGGCGAAACGATTGTTGAGTTTGTGATAGTGAACTTGTGTATTGTGGTGGCAGTGGTGGAGGTTTGTGCATGTGTTTTTACTAATCCTGCATGTATCGGGTGTGAAAAAACGGATACTCCAATATACATTTAGCTCTATATATACATATTTTCTATTTACTCTATCGCGGATTATAGCAAAATAATTTTTATTATTACTTTTGTATTATGGATTTCCTCAAAGTAACGCCAAATTCTATAAATTATTGAATTATCCTTTTATGGCGTGCCCTCTATCATTCACTCCTAAAAGCTGTTTGTGAAATAATGCTTAAAGCATTAAACCCGCCATTATTTTATCAAGATTAAATATTGTAAAATACCCGGTAACTCTTTAAAAACACTTTATTAAATTTTTCGCTACAAACTTACTACTTACAGTTTCTATTCAGTCTAATAAGAAAGTAGAGGGAACTATTATTTTTACTTTTATTTACGCTTTTTTATTCGCTCTTAACAACGCTATTCGCAAACTGAACGCTGAGGCGCACGACACGTCCGTTTATATATCGAACGAACCAATGAAGACAATGTTCGTGAATGTTCGCGAGTCCTAGCGTGAACATGATTCGTAAACGAAGTGTATGTTCCAGATAATTAGCGTCATGTGAATTGAACTCTATTAAGTATAGTTTACGAACTCTTTTTGCATGTTCGTAAACTGCGCTTTTCCAATTTAAACTCTATGACACATGCATTACGAACTCTTTTCGCATATTCGTAACAATATATATGGGTTGATAGAGAACAGTTTCTTATATCTGAAAGTTAAGGCTGACCTTTCATGAGGTGATACGTTGGTGATTCCGGCATAAAGAAGAAGGAGATGGCGAAAACTACCACCACCGCTGCACCGAGGTATGCTACCACGCCGTACGAGACGAAGGGCCCTACGCCGTATACCAAGAGGAAACCGACTGTGATGAAAGATTGGAGGAAGGATCCCAGCGCCCCTCGGGACTCGACCTGTACCAAATTAAAACAAAGTTTAGTTGAAAATAGTGTGTTTTCCAGAAATTAATAAATACGTTACGGACGTCTTGTAGCTTATCTCCAAGGGAGTATTCAATACACATAACTCTATTAAAATATTATTATAATATTAAAAACCGCTGACTTATCGGCTTTAAATATAAGCAACGACCTCTTATAATCCCTCTGCCGGGCATAGGCATCTCCTCGACATCGTAAAAGAGACAGAGTTATTTATAGTTCATATAACGTAATCCTTTTCAAACATTACGACCCCAATGCAATCCACACTTCATGGTATGAAAAGAAAGCGGTTCGGTTTAAGTACTGACTTTAAATTTAATCGTTATCTAAAAGTTCATGGCAAGCAGGTCATGCAAAGTGACATTAAAACATCTTATTATCTTAAATATTTAATCAAAAACACCGATATATGTATTTCTACAAAAAATCATCTAGTCAGTGGCTCACCGATGATTTGGTTATTCGTAGTTCAAGGGAACGCCAATCTCCATAGATTATTTGATTTCCCCGGCTTAGCTCATCCCTTTAGGCGGTTCTCGAAACTATATTTCGAGTATTCTGCGATAATTCTAAATGCCGCCATTATAAGCGAAAGAGCAAGAAAAAAAGCAAAAAAATAAACATAACCTTATTTATGAACCTCATTATTCATTACTTTATGATGCAACATTCACACGGAGAGACTCCATTTTTATTTTTTTGCGTTAACATATTAAACCTTCACCGGCCTTGAAGGACTCGATTCCAAGCCGTTAAATAAACTTAAAAAAAAATCTCTAGGGCTTAAAGTACTCGATTCCAGATACAAAAAAATATATATACTCACCGTCGATATTTCTGCGCAATACATTGGAGAAATCGTGAAGAGCATGCCTACGGCAATACCCCAGAATATTCGTCCAGCGTATAGGAAGGCCATGTTCGTAGCCACGGCCACCAGGATCCAACCAACGAGCAACGGGATCGACGAGCTCATAAGCCCCCATTTTCTGCCAATTCTTGGTGCTAGGAAACCGCCAATAAACGGACCTGGAAATAAAAATGAATGTAAAAGAAAACCCCCTAATATAAAACCCTGATATAAATATATATGTATATTTTTTTCCAGTCCAGCAGTAAGGATGACGATTCAAAAGCACTTGTTTACAAGTTAACATGAATAAAGAATATAATGAATTTGAATTTGAATTTCGTAAACGTAACGAGACTGCCGTTAGTACTGATTTGCATCACTTGTTAGTTTTCATTTTGCGATATTACAATATATATTATATACTTATTATAAAACAAAGACCCCAAAAGCTGTCTGTGTGTGATGGATTTATTCAAAATCTACTAAACGGATTTTGATACGGTTTTTACCAAAAGCTAGTGCAATTCTTCTGGAAGGTTTAAGTTACTAGTACATTACGGTTTTATGTAAATAGTGTTAAGGTCGTGCCTTTTGGGAGCTTTAGTCGCGTACGGCGCATAAACTAACAGATATACACAAAAGTACTAAAGAATTGTAGATCTACATAAATACTACAAAAAAGTCCGCGACAGCATGTCTCTGTCTCCTATGGTTAATTCACAATAACTATGTTTATATTCAAGATTTCAATTCCGGAAATTTTTTGTGACACATTGATTGTCACTAGTTGTTTGATATACTTACTAAAATGCCGTGAATTTCACGGCAAAGCAAATTGAAGTGAAACCCATCCTTTGTAAAATTCTCCTATAAGTGTATATCCTGCTATAACTTGCCAATCATGCCTGTATTAAAAAAAAATACGGTTAAGCAAAGGGGAGAAAATCCGCAGGTTGCGAAATCCCAGGATAATTGCAATCCTTAATGGAGTACCATGGTGATTTACCTATCATAGCTCCGAAGTTGAGCACCGACCCCATCCAAGCGATCTCATCGCTGGTCGGTGTCTGCTCGAGCGGTGACTGGGACGTGTCGTTGGAGGTCAACTTTATGTTGATAGGCGCCGTCCATCCCATTGAGTAACCCGTACATAGGATAGCGATGTTCGCTGCGCAAAAACAATTCGTGGCATTTTAATCTTATATTTTACGTCTTTTGTCTTGTCGTGGGACTTATGTCTTTTTTTATCAGGAAAACCAGTATGGATCGTCACCGACCGACGGGGACGAGTGGCGGGTATGTCGGACTCTCACCGACTAAAAACCTGACAGTGCTCCACCACGCTGCTCGTGGCGGGGACGGGGTACCGTTGTACACATTGCCTCCATCCCCGCCAGCAGAAACTCTGAACCCCAGAGTGCGCCACCTCTAGGTCTCTCTAAAAGTGGCCCCTCCCACCGCTATCGATAAACAACTTGGGACTTGTGTCTTGTATCTTAAGTCTTGTGCCATATATTGTTGCATTTTTTAGAAATACAAATGGATATTGTAAGCGTTAAAGATAACGTAAGCTCCTTAAAAGGTATCAAATCCAATCAAAATAATATTTATTCAAATAAACCATTTCAGGCACTTTTGAATCGTCAAGCATCAATATGATTAATGAAGCTACAACTGGTTCGGAATGTTGCTCTTACCGAGAAGAACCAGCAAGAAACTCGGCGGTCAATCTTTTAAATATTTTCAATTATATTATTCAACCGCTGTCTTGTATGAAGGTGAAAGGATTTTCAAATCCTGGCTTTCTTATCATACAAATAATTTACTTTTAATTTATTTTTTTTACTTTTATATTTTTTACACTTAGTTGGAATCTTTCTGAACACTGCTGGCCTATTATGAACTCTTATTGCGACTCATTTAAAGACGTAAACGAGGACCGCTTTCTTTTCGTACCATGAAGTGTGAATTGCATTGGGGTCGTAATGTTTAAATTCAAATTCAAATTCAAAATATTCTTTATTCAAGTAAACTTGTAAACAAGTGCTTTTGAATCGTCAACTTTACTGCTGGTTCGGAAAGCTGTTCCTACCGAGAAGAACCAGCAAGAAACTCGGTGGAGCTCTTTTAAAAAAGAAGATTCTTAATACTAATTACATTTTGTCATAGCTATCCTGCACAAGGTCAAAGAGGAAAAGGATAACGTTATATGACCTATAGATAACTCTGTCTCTTTTACTCACATGTTCTTAGGACGAATTCCGAACGGTCATTCGGCAACGACTTAAAGTGTGCGTCTTTAAGACGTCATGGTATGAAAAAGCAAAATAATTTCGTTTACGTCTTCAATTGAGTCGCAATAAGAGTTCATGTTAGGCCTGCTGGTCTAGAATGGACTATGGATGGAATTTTATTATAGAACCGAATAGCGACACCAACAAATGAGTTGCTAAATCTGCTGAGTCGCGAAGCAGGTATCGCAAGCTGTTTGTGACCTCTCGTGTGTCTATGATATACATCAAATTTTGTTTTATACATACTTATATTTTTCCGTACAAATAGAATATTACTATATATATGTTTTGATCTTTAAAAAAAGTGGATATTCCACCATCCAAATCGTGATTTTATTGTCAGGGTTCACACATTTGGGAGATACATTCTTCTTCTTCTTCTTTTTCAACCGGCGTCCACTGCTAGACCTATGAAGAGACCTATGTCTTTTCATGGGATCGCCACACCACACGATCTTGCGCCGCTTGTATCCAGGAGCTATCTGGGACCTTTTTGAGGTTGTCGGTCAATCTCGTAGGGGGTCTATCGACGCTGCGCTTTCCGGTGCGGGGTCGCCATTCAGCACCAAAAGACCCTAACCCCCATCGGTTCCCTGAACTACTTTAGCCACCAAGCACTGCGGTCGCAGAGCGAAACGATTGTTGAGTTTGTGATAGTGAATGCGTAGTGCTTGTGTATTGTGGCCTCGGTGGTGGAAGTTTGTGCATGTGTTTTACGAATCCTGCATGTATCGGGCATGGAAACGTATAGTCCACTCTAGATTTAGCATTTATATATTTTCTATGTACTTTATCGCGGATTATAGCTTAACAATTTGATTATTACTTTTAATTTTGAAACACTAACTGCTGCTTAACAATAAAACTTTTTATGTTTCATTATTATTAGATTACTAGAAATAATGCGTATTCCACACCTTCATATAAACCCTGTGCGGTTTTCGAAAGGTGTGTTAATGTTTTAATATAAGTCATAAAGATTGTTCTTGGAAAAATACATAAAAAAAACTTTTGTATTATTAACTTTGTATTATCTCTGCAAAGTAACGCCTAATTCTATAACTTATCTAAATAACTTTGGTTACCGCATCATGCTATTCGCTACTGTAGATAACACTCCGTATTATATCGCTTGTCAACTCCTAAATCATCTTTTATTAACCTATTGTGTTCAAGACGGTCCGGCATTGTCGCTTCCTGCCTTGAAATAGAACTACAAGACCCATTTATAAAGTCAGTTGTAAAGGCCATTAACTGTAAGTAAACTGTGAATTAATATCACTCACGGAGGTGTTAAAGTAGGGGAGATAGTATTAATTATGGTAAAAAAGAGTCCGCCGTGTGGTATCCGGTATGACTAGAATAGACCACCCTCGTTTCTTACCGAGGTGTCGTAAAAGGTGACTAAAGTATGTTTGTATTGTAAAAATTTCATATTTTTTATCAATAAGATAACTTGGGTATTGTGGGAATTTTTAATTGTTTAAAAGTGGAAATAGTGTTTTAACTGATAAAAATATGATGAAAGTACAATGAAAGTTATATTTAAGTACTATACATAGAATTAGAATTTTCTAAGCAAAACCGCCGTATGGTATCCGGCTGATTAGAATAGATAACCCTCATTTCCTACCGAGGTGTCGTAAAAGGCGACTAAGATAAGTTGACGTCAGGCAGGCGGCCAGTCGCAAAATAACCAGCCAAGTCATCTAACAACATGTTTAAAACATGTTAAAACACTTTACACGTTACTAAGTATAGAGTACCATTTAAGTAAGATAAATTTTAGAAGTTTTAGTAAACAAAAACAAGACATGCCCGTAGCCTTAACATTTTCATGCTTTCGTACAGATTTATATGACGCAAGATTTAAGATGACTTCATAAAAACAAATTGTCACACACCACGTACATAATTATATCGTTATTGTGCTATTGTTCAGGCTAATGGTGTATATACGGTGCTGACGCATCAGGATGTGAAGGAAAATTGATAATTTCCTGATTCTCGACAAAGCATGGTCAGATATTTGTCTAGAGCCAGCTGCTTTAATAGAGTCTATATATATTTTGGACAAATTTGCTATAGGTACGTTTTAAGAATAACATTATTATTTAATTAATAATAAGGCTGACCTTATCACTTTAAGTGATCCTTTCAAAAATCATCATGTCGCAAGTCATAATAAAATTATTTTGATATAATCCACGAATAGGTAAGTAGAAAATATATATATCTAATACTGAATATAGAGTGGGCTATCCGATCTCATATCCGATACATGCAGGATTCTTAAAAACCCATGCATAAACCTTCACCACCGCCATCACATACACAAGCACTACACACATTCACTATCACAACCTTCGCCCCGCAACCGAAGTATTATCAGGAGATAGACTTCGCGATAAAATCACAAAGTCTATTATCTAAGTAATGAGTATAATTCGGTACGAAATATTAATGTCAACATAGTAACTCAAACTCAAACTCAAAATATTCTTTATTCAAGTAGACTGTTTACAGTACTTTTGAATCGTCAAATGTTTTCAAGAAGTTACCACTGATTCGGAAGTTTGCTCCTACCGAGAAGAACCAGCAAGAAACTCGGCGGCCATTGTTTTTTTTTTAAATATTTTTTATATATTTTTTTTTACAATTTGATTGATGGTTACAAATTAATCGTTGCAGCTTGGTGCGTAGCTGACTGCAGTTAAGATATGCTACTATCACTCAAATAATCTTCAATTGTATAGTAAGCTTTATGTAGTAGCATCGTTTTAAGATAATTCTAAACTTGTGTAAAGGCAAGTCTAGATAATGTTGAGGAATTTTATTATAAAAACGTGTACCGAGACCGACAAATGATTTTCGAACCTTTTGAAGGCGCAACCTTGGCGTCATTAGTTTATTTCGGTTTCTAGTGTGTCTGTCGTATCTATCACTATTCTTACTATAAAGGAGAATATTTTTTCTTACAAATAGTATATTACTATATATATATTGAGAAGCTACAGTCATGACGCCTATTTCTTTGAATTTTTCCCTTAAAGAATCGTCCTTCTCTACTTCCTCGAAAATCTCGAAATCCTTAACGACTAAATATAACTAGTTATAAGAATTATTTTGAAAGAAAAGACCGCACAGAGTTTCTTGCTTGTTCTTCTCGGTAGGAACCTATTCGTAAAGCATATTACAAAATTGAAGATTATTTCGATGATAAAAATGCCTGGATTTGAATATCCTTACAGCTTCATACAGGACTGCGGTTTAATAATGTAAAATTGAAAATCCTTTCAGCTTCATACAAGACTACGGATTCATAATGTAAAATTGAAAATCCTTTCAGCTTCATACAAGACTGCGGTTTAATAATGTAAAATTGAAAATCCTTTCAGCTTCATACAAGACTGCGGTTTAATAATGTTAAATTGAAAATCCTTTCAGCTTCATACAAGACTGCGGATTCATAATGTAAAATTGAAAATCCTTTCAGCTTCATACAAGACTGCGGTTTAATAATGTAAAATTGAAAATCCTTTCAGCTTCATACAAGACTGCGGTTTAATAATGTTAAATTGAAAATCCTTTCAGCTTCATACAAGACTGCGGATTCATAATGTAAAATTGAAAATCCTTTCAGCTTCATACAAGACTGCGGTTTAATAATGTAAAATTGAAAATCCTTTCAGCTTCATACAAGACTGCGGTTTAATAATGTAAAATTGAAAATCCTTTCAGCTTCATACAAGACTACGGATTCATAATGTAAAATTGAAAATCCTTTCAGCTTCATACAAGACTACGGATTCATAATGTAAAATTGAAAATCCTTTCAGCTTCATACAAGACTGCGGATTCATAATGTAAAATTGAAAATCCTTTCAGCTTCATACAAGACTGCGGTTTAATAATGTAAAATTGAAAATCCTTTCAGCTTCATACAAGACTGCGGATTCATAATGTAAAATTGAAAATCCTTTCAGCTTCATACAAGATTGCGGTTTAATAATGTAAAATTGAAAATCCTTTCAGCTTCATACAAGACTGCGGTTTAATAATGTAAAATTGAAAATCCTTTCAGCTTCATACAAGACTGCGGTTTAATCATGTAAAATCGAAAATCCTTTCAGCTTCATACAAGACTGCGGTTTCATAATGTAAAATTGAAAATCCTTTCAGCTTCATACAAGACTGCGGTTTAATAATGTAAAATTGAAAATCCTTTCAGCTTCATACAAGACTGCGGATTCATAATGTAAAATTGAAAATCCTTTCAGCTTCATACAAGACTGCGGATTCATAATGTAAAATTGAAAATCCTTTCAGCTTCATACAAGACTGCGGTTTAATAATGTAAAATTGAAAATCCTTTCAGCTTCATACAAGACTGCGGTTTAATAATGTAAAATTGAAAATCCTTTCAGCTTCATACAAGACTGCGGTTTAATCATGTAAAATCGAAAATCTTTTCAGCTTCATACAAGACTACGGATTCATAATGTAAAATTGAAAATCCTTTCAGCTTCATACAAGACTGCGGTTTAATAATGTAAAATTGAAAATCCTTTCAGCTTCATACAAGACTGCGGATTCATAATGTAAAATTGAAAATCCTTTCAGCTTCATACAAGACTGCGGTTTAATCATGTAAAATCGAAAATCCTTTCAGCTTCATACAAGACTACGGATTCATAATGTAAAATTTAAAATCCTTTCAGCTTCATACAAGACTGCGGTTTAATAATGTAAAATTGAAAATCCTTTCAGCTTCATACATGACTGCGGTTTAATAATGTAAAATTGAAAATCCTTTCAGCTTCATACAAGACTGCGGTTTAATCATGTAAAATCGAAAATCCTTTCAGCTTCATACAAGACTGCGGTTTCATAATGTAAAATTGAAAATCCTTTCAGCTTCATACAAGACTGCGGTTTAATAATGTAAAATTGAAAATCCTTTCAGCTTCATACAAGACTGCGGTTTAATAATGTAAAATTGAAAATCCTTTCAGCTTCATACAAGACTACGGATTCATAATGTAAAATTGAAAATTCTTTCAGCTTCATACAAGACTGCGGTTTAATAATGTAAAATTGAAAATCCTTTCAGCTTCATACAAGACTGCGGTTTAATAATGTAAAATTGAAAATCTTCAAAACATTGAACGCCGAGTTCCTTGCTCTTCTGTGTAAGAGAAACATTCCGAACCAGTTGTAGCTTCATTAATCATATTGATCCTTTCGACGATTCAAAAGTGCTCGAAACAGCTTACCCGAATAAAGATTATTTTGATTTGATTTGAACAGCTTTCAGAACCAGCAGTAGAGTTGACGATTCAAAAGCACTTGTTTACAAGTTTACTTGAATAAAGAATATTTTGAATTTGAATTTGAAACACTTCACCCAAATAATAATTGGTATTACTATGGTTGCAAGCTGTGGTAGCCTAGCGGTGAGACTGTGCGACTTTCTAGAAACGACATAGGATCAAACCCCGGGCAGGCACCAATGAGTTCTATTAAAACTTATGTGTCTAATTGATAATTGCAATTTATCACACGCTTTTTGGTGACGGAAAAACATTGTGAGGAAACCTGCATATCTCTAGAGAATCTAAAATTATGGAGATATGTGTAACCTACCAATCCGCATTGGAGCAGCGTCGTAGGTCTTAGCTCCAATCCTTCTCTCCAATAACGGAGAGAGGGGGCCTTAGCCCAGCAGTGGGCATAGTAACAGGCTGTTACTTTACTCTTTTTTTTTACTATGGTTGCTTGAGTATAATATTTTATTGGGTTGCTATAACTTTTAGTTCTCACCATCATTCCCATCTTCTTTCCTTGTCGAAAGTTTATTGCAGAAGTCGTTAATAAATAAGAATAAATATGTACGATTAAATAAGTGTACATTAACAAGATGCTTTGTTAAAATATAAATTACATTTGCGCATCTGTTTTAATCTAATCAGTTTCCATTTGTTTCTATTTACATAACGAGACGCGTCATGTATAGTATTAATTCGTCACGGATTTCGATTGTAATAATCGCTTTGATATCATTCTTTTTTTAATGCAGTTTTACTTTTTTGTTAAAAATCCATTGACATCCTACTGAATACAAATAAATACAAAATACAAAAATATTTATTTCAAATCAATAAATCGTTTCAAAAAATACAGATTGAGAACTTTTAGTAAGTTTAGAAAATACTTGTGTCAGAAGGTCTCGCTCTTCCATAACTCAGGTAAGTATATGATAAATATGAAAAAGGTAACTAAATTTATAGCGTAAAGTAACATAACAATATAGAATCGCTTTTAGATTACAGCGTATGTGTGCGTGGGTGTGTTGTGTGTGTGTATGTGTGTGTGTGTGTGTTGTGTGTATGTGGATGTGAGTATGTTGTTGTGGATGTGTGTATGTTGAATAAGTGACAAATTGTAAGGGCTTAATTTTAAAAATAACAATGTCAAGAATAGAATACTGCATTTGTTACGCATCGCACGCCTTTTTATTGAAAGCTTATTTTTATTCAATTTGCCGTGTATTTATGTGAAGGTGGAATCTTGCAAGTTAAATTTGACCCACTTTCCGGTATCCGATTGAGCTGAAATTTTATTTACTGGTCCTTCTCCGATGATTATGCATGCTAATGATAAGCATTACCTGACATGACAGCAAGTCAAGATTTGCTCCAAACTAGGGGTCTCCTCAACGTTCAAAAGTAGGGACATTGTTTGTGAATCTATTGTATTCCTTATCTATGATATAGGTATTGGCTTTGTATCTATTACTTGTCTATGGTAGAGTGGAAAGATAAAATATTGTCTCTGATATACTTGGGAGTGGGAAGGAAAGGTTCGTAATAGTTACATTCGAAAACGGTGACAGTTGGTCACTGGACTTGGAAGTGGATACACTTACAATAAGTGCGTAGTGAGTACAGAGAAGTACTACAGACATGAAAATGGTTATTTGCAAATTGTTAAAAGATAATAAAACGTATAATAGAAAAAAAAAAGTTCAGAAATGTGATATTCAACATGTTTATTTAATTTCTCATTAAAAGATTATTCACGATAATAATAAGACCTCTCAGTATGATTGTATTTTTCGTTTGGGACAATTTATTATCCTTGGACGAATGCTTTAGGACCTTTGTTTTTGTTTTTTTAATTTCTATATAATAAAACATTCGACTGCAGGAAAAAACTTCGTAATACTTTACGATGTAAATCCAGTTATCAGTTAAGTATCACTAAAACGATAAACATGGTGCCGTTGTTAACGCGGCAAATATTAATGAGCATAATATTATATTGACTTAACTACTGTAATTATTAAATGTGCTAGCTTATGACTTAGCCTGCAATTAAACGCAATCTATTAATTGGTATGCATGCCGTGATGCAAAATGTTATTACGCACATGTATAAGTTTATTTAAGATTAAAATTTGCTTCTTTCCCCTCTGTAAGGTGCAGAGGCGTAGCTGTCGAAGGGGTTGAACGTGGCAGTGTTCCGGGGCTCCCAAGCTCAGGAGGCCCCAAGGACAGGCCCCCTTACAAACTATAAATTGAACCAGTGATAATTTCTCACACATTCGAAATATAAATAAATCTACTTACAACAAGACTTTAATAATAGCACCTGGGTTGAAAAATACAGGGCCATTGCCATTGCCAATCAAGTGTCAGAAAATAACAAAGATTCTTATTTTAAATTTGCGGGAAACACCCATTAAAAATATATTTACTATACTATATTACGGAAAATCTATGTACGAAGAATCTGGAGTATGTCGAATTCGGAACACGACGAATTCCGTATTCGTATATCGTTTTCCGTATCGTTATACAAACGATTTTAACTAGTTTAGTTGGGGCCCTAGTTTATTTTTGCTTCAGGGCCTTTGGTTACCTAGCTACGCGACTGGCAAGGTGTAAAATTCCGGTTTTCTTTATCGAAGCAGTCGATAGACTTGGACAGTAACGTAGTTCTACGTTTTAACTCGACACAGGATAAACTGTTAAAACAACTAATAAATCCAACGATTATTTTTTTGTACCGAATATAATCGGCGTTTAAACAAATTCAGTTCTAAATAATTACCTACTCGCCCATAGTTATAAGTTTTAAGCAGCATTTATCTATACTTATTATAAAACAAAGTCCCAAAAAGCTGTCTGTCTGTATGTAATCGATTTTCTCAAAATCTACTGAACGGATTTTTGTACGGTTTTCACGAGAGGATAGTGCAATATTTCCGGATGGTTTACGTAAATAGTGCATATCGGTAATATGTAAATTGTGTTGAAGAGATCGCGCCGTTGTTAAAAAACTTGCAAGCTGGGAGTTTTAGTCGCATGCGCTGCATAAACTAGCAGAGATACGCTAAAGTAATGTAGCACAGAATTGTAGATCTATAAAAATACTACAAAAAAGTCCGTGATGGCATGGCTCTATCTCTCACGGTTAACTCACAATAACTACTTTTATGTTCAAAATTGCAAAAATTCGGGAAAAGTTTCGTAAATCACTGAATCCCACGCGGGCGAAGCCGTTTTTGGCACAGCTAGTATGTTACTAAAATTGAGAGATTTTATCATTTTTCTTTTCTCTAGACTTGCAATGCCAATTTTCAATGATTAAGTTTAAACGCCGAAACTGGCTCGATGCGAAATAATTACGCTTTTTGTTATATTTTATCAATTAATGTATAAATAAACTTAATTCACTGTATGATAAACATATAAAGAATGTCATTAAATTTGGTGCTCAATATCAGACCTCGCTTAAATATAACTTCAGTATTTGCCAGCTAACTCGTTTATTTGCATAACATTCATGATATATTGTGTACAAAACACTAAATACTTTATTATATTTTTAAGTAAAATCTTCAACATATCGCTTATGAGCTGTTATGAGTTGTACAACTATATCAAAATCATGTTTTGATATACTTATAGTACTATAGTATGTTTTGATATACTAATAGTAAAAATGCACATCGATGTTTAGAACGAAACAGCCGGCCAGTTCGGTTTCGTAGAGCGCTGTCTCTGTCACTCAGTATGTGACGTTTCGCACGGGCTCGTCAGTCTGTGCGATAGAGACAATGCTCTATGAAGCAGAACTAGCCGATTTTCTCTCTAAGCCTCGATGTGCATTATTTATTGCCGGGTACTATAAATGGTTTTAAAATTTGTCATTGTTAAAGAAAATGCATAAAAAACGCTTTAGTTCGCTTAAACGAACAGCCTAATATTGAATTATGAGTTGTGCCGGTATTGCTGCTGATTTACACCTATTCCTAGTCCAAAACACGTGTTTTTTTTATTTTGCCACTATTGCAGCCCATGAGCGATATGTTACGCATGAAGTATTTAGGAATTCAAACCATAAACAATAATATTTTCTATTATTGCTAAGACTCTTTTACATTATAGGCGTTCATTTTCGCCAGCAAAGAAACTGTATTTCGTTTTATCGTTATTTGATCGTCAGGGTTATATAGGATAATTTTTCGGACGCATATATTTTTGGTAAGTTAACCTAACTGAAATGTTAATGGAAGCCACTGTTAGAAACCATCATCCTCCTGCCCTTATCTCACTCTAAGTGGGTTCGGCATAACATGTTACAAATGTTGTCACATGATTTGGGTACGTATTTTACGAGCGGCCGCCTACCATCAACTTACCTTAGTCGTATTTTACGACCCCTCGGTAAGAAAGAGGGTGGTCTATTCCACTCAACCGGATACCACACGGTGGGTCAACTTACCTTAGTCGCCTTTTACGACACCACGGTAAGAAATGAGGGTTGTCTATTCTACTCAGCCGGATTCCAGCCGGCGGCCACTGTTAGAAATATAGAGTTATTATACTTAGAGTAGGTACGCCATAGGCAGGCCTGTACGAGATAGTGACACAATAAATAACGACAGGGAAGATTACACACGTTTACTTCATCTTTGTCTAATAACACATAAAAAAGAGAAACAGAGCATTTGAGTTCTCATTTAGGGCTGGCTTCTCTACTCTAAGTTAAATAACTCTATGGTTATAAGTTGTTTCGGGTTATTTGGCTTTCTTAAAGTACGACATCGAAAATACTTAAAGAAATGAATTAGGCTGGGGAAGCCAAAATCACTTAGGTCATGTACAATCTGTATCTTTGGTAGGGAGGTTCATAGATAAGTCGTGAGATAAATGTAATCGTTTTGCTGGACAACACGCTAATCACTTACAACACGTGCAAAGATAGCGATAAGATTTATACTAGAACTAGATTTCTCAATAAGACGGATTCCGTAATCAGTTGCAACGTGAGATTACTTATGTTAATAACTATTTACAATGATAACTCCCCAATGGTACTAGATCAAAATCTTAAATAACCATAAAAATTATAGAGTTATTATTCTAAAGTAGGTAAGCCAGCCTAAAATGTGCCCTATTACAATAAAGAGAAAACAAATGAGGTGTGTGTGTGTGTGTTACATCTCTCCTCCATTTTATGTTATTGTGACACAGACACTTACAGGCCTGCCTATCGCACTCCTAAAATCCTATACCCCTAGTACAATAACTGTGTGCTTATCTCAATCTAACTAATAAAGTCATACCATCAGCCCTTCAGGCCTACTATGAACTCTTAATGCGACTCAATTGAAGACGTAAACGAAATTGTTTTGCTTTTTCATACCATGACGTCTTAAAGACGCACACTTTAAGTCGTTGCCGAATGAGCGTTCGGTATTCGTCCTAAGAACATGTGAGTAAAATAGACAGAGTTATCTATAGTTCATATAACGTTATCCTTTTCAAACATTACGACCTCAATGCAATCACATTTCATGGTACGAAAAGAAAGCAGTTCGCGGTTTAGTCGAGTCGGTTGAGTCGCAATAAGAGTTCATGGTAGGCCTGCAGCACTACGCGTCGCATTAAGCCGTGGTATAGGCCTCACAGGAGGCACTGTTAGGACGATGTTCCCTGACGCTATTAAAGCTTCTCCGCTCTACTTTCAGCATTTCGCAACCTCGACGAGCTTCTGAGCTCGCCCATCCCACTAGGTGATGTTGTAAAAACCGTCAGGGCAGCAAGTTAAAAAATATATATATCTCACTCTAAGTGGGGTCGGTACAGTATGATATCATCTTCCATATGTGTGCCTATAATTATATATATCTTGTTCCGAGATATTTAGTGAATCGCATTTGAATAAATTAAAAAATATTTCTATATTATGCGACATTTTAATTTATAATTTTATTAGTCTTGATTAATGGAGATTTATTATAGAAATGAAATTTTGTGTGAATTTCATAGGAAAATGTTGTTTTTAAAGCTTGAATTGACTTAGACGATTTTCAAAATTAACTGAATAAAAAGTTGTAATATTTATATGAAACAATAACTTTAACGAAATAAATCATAAACATTTATTATTCATTTTTAACAAGTTTATCCAGAAACAACAACTTTAACGAAATAAATCATAAACATTTATTATTCATTTTTAACAAGTTTATCCAGAAACAACAACTTTAACGAAATAAATCTAACATTTATTGTTCATTTTTAACAAGTTTATCCATTTTTATCATAATTTCGAGTTTTTAAAGCAAAAGCAATTCTTATTTTAAAAATTTTTAACTAACACTGCAACGCACAGTCTAGAAGGCAGCTATGTATCTATTTAGAAATGACATTAATCAAAAGAATAATCTTAAAAAATAACTCCAGCTACGTATAATCGTACTAATCTCTTTCACTAATTATATAATCATCGATAATTTTTGCGATACAACGAGAAAATTGACATATATCAATCGAATTACCCTTCCGCGATAACATTTTGATTATTGATAGAATAATATCGCATTTTTTTCCAATTCGGACATACGTTTTAATATTTGATTATCAATGAAATTCATAATACAAAAGTAATAATGCAATTATTTTGCTATAATCCGCCACGACAAAAGAGTCTATCTCCTGATGATACCTCGGTTGCGAGGCGAAACAATTGTCGAGTTTGTGATAGTGAATGTGTGTGCTTGTTGATTGTGGTGACGGTGGTGAAGGGTTTGTGTGTTTTTGCGAATCCTGCATGAACCGGATATATAAAAAGCGATAGTCCACTCTACATTTATCATTATATATATTTTCTATTTACTTTATCGCGGAATATAGAAAAATAATTTTAGTATTACTTTTGTATTATGAATCTCCACAAAGAAACGCCTAATTCTATAAATTCATGAAATTCATGTTATCGAGACAGTATGTTGTTGTACAAACTGTTACAGAAGATAAGTAAACAGCGATTAATAAATGAATATGAAAGTCGTAGTTATGGCTCGAAGTATAGTATACGTTGAACATCGATTTTTTTTCACTTCTGACTGTTGTATTTCGAAACGAAGTTGTTGTATTTCGAACGACGTTACGAGAAAACTATCGATATTATCGATACTATCGATAATTCCTGATAATTATAAGGTATATTATCTATACTACTCGTAATATAATAAAGAGGTAAGATTTGTATGTATGTAGGTTTGTAATGTTTTCAGGCAAAATCTACTGGACCGATTTAAAAAAAATTTTCGCCACTGGAAACCTGCATCTTCACTTAAAATTCAAAATATTCTTAATTCTTGTAAACAAGAGCTTTTGAATCGTCAACATCTACTGTTGGTTTGCAAAGGTGTTCCTACCGAGACGAACCAGCAAGAAACTCGGCGATTGCTCTTTTCAAAGAATAATTCTTATTCAACTCAACTCAACTCAAAATATTCTTTTTTCAAGTAGACTGTTTACAGTACTTTTGAATCGTCAAATGTTTTCAAGAAGTTACCACTGATTCGGAAGTTTGCTCCTACCGAGAAGAACCAGCAAGAAACTCGGCGGCCATTCTTTTTTTTAAATATATATTTTTTTACAATTTGATCGATGGTTTACAAATTAATCGTTGCAGCTTGGTGCGTAGCTGACTGCAGTTAAGATATGCTACTATCACTCAAATAATCTTCAATTGTATAGTAAGCTTTATGTAGCAGCATCGTTTTAAGATAATTTCTAAACTTGTGTAAAGGCAAGTCTAGATAATGTTGAGGAATTTTATTATAAATACGTGTACCGAGACCGACAAATGACTTTCGCACCTTTTGGAGGCGCAACCTTACTAGTTACATATAGTATTGACTTCTTGTACACGGTCGTAGAGTAGCTATATCCACGCATTCTTATCATCTAAGTAATCCTCAATTATATAGTAGGCTTTCTGTATCAGCCTTTTTTTATTAGTATTTTTAAACTGTTGTAATGGTAAAGTTAAAGTAGATTGTGGAATTTTATTATAGAATCTTATACCCAAACCCACAAATGACTTATGTACTTTTGCGAGGCGCAAAGCAGGATCTACAAGCTCATGTCGGTTCCTACTTTGTCTATTATATACATCGCCAATCTTTTTATAATTATGTATATTCTTATGTACAAACATTAAATTGCTTAAAATATACCGTTAAGCCAATGTAAGAATACCTCTTTCCTTGAACTTCTCTTGCAGGGAATCGCGTGAATTTAAATTGCAAATGCCACGTATGGCTCTTTTTTTTAACTGGCAAAATAGGCTTACATAGTCAAAAAAATTAGGGATCCCTAATAAAAATGTAATGAATAATAAAGTATGAAAAAGTAAGCCATAAAAATCTTTATCGCGTGCGCTGCGGAAACTACGGAGCATAGAACAAAAAAATGTTCTACAGTATTATAGAACGTATCAATATCTTCAAAAAATAGATAGTAGAGACGATGCCTTTCGCAAGAATCAAGTTATTGAAACAGCTGCTTTTTTGAAAATTCCATTCTATTGAATACGCACTCAAATTGACTGGCCCTTTGGCGCAGTAGGTCGCGGGTTCGATGCCCGTCTAGGGCCAACATTTTCTATAAACAATTTGTTGATTCTTCGACCCTGGGTGTATATTTGTATTTAAGTAAAGTAAAGTGAAAAGTAAAGTAACGACCTGTTACTATGCCCAATGCTGGGCTAACGCCTCCTCTCTCCGTTTTTGGAGAGAAGGATTGGAGCTAAGACCTGTCACGCTGCTCCAATGCGGATTGGTAGGTTACACATATCCCTAGAATTCTTTAGAGATATGAAGGTTTCCTCACGATGTTTTCCTTCACCGAAAAGCGTGTGATAAATTGCAATTATTAATTAGACACATAAGTTTAAATAGAAAAACTCATTGGTGCCTGCCCGGGGTTTGAACCCATGTCATCGCTAGAGAGTCGCACGGTCTCACCGCTAGGCTATCACAGCTTATCTGTATTTAAGTATGTATTTAAAATAATTTTAATATGTAGTATGTTTACCTGTTATCCGTCACCGTAACACAAGTATTAAGTTACTTACTTTGGGGATGGATGACCGTGTTTAAGTGTCCAACATATTGTTACGACGTGTTTTAAATACACCTTCTCCTTCATATAGTTGGCCAGTAATAAAAAAAAAACATTGTCGCTGTCATATTGTGTTGAGTTGTTGAAAAAGATTAAATGAATTGACTTTTGGAAAATTGCTTCTTATTTATTGAATAAGTGTAATGGAAAAATATTGTTGTCGTTATAATATTAAAAAAAATAATAAAAAAAGTACTTATTCATTAAAAACTTTTGTTCTAAACAAAATCCATTTTAAAAGGCACTTATGACGTAATATGTTAAACTAAATGAAAATTTATAATTTATACAGTAGTTTAACAATATATATTACCTTATTGATACGAACAATGAACAGCAAAGATGGCGTTATCAACTGTTTAAATATTGTTTATTCACCGCTTAAAACGTTATTCAATGGCCTGCATTCTATATCGCATTACATTTAAATGGTCCGGAGCGAAAGGGTTACTTACGGTCGTGTTGAGTCCATTTTTTAATCCAACGAAAATCATCGCATCCGATCATTTAACGAAAATCATTCACTGCCCCATATTTCACTTCACTATTTTAGACACACTAAACGCTAACACCAGACTGACTAGAGTAAGCCCAACGGGCTTATTTATAATTTTGTTGCTTTGTTGTGTGCATTTCCGTTTCAGTTCTTTAAACTAATTTTATGAAACTAATGACTTTTGTCTACTTCCGTTTCAAACAAATTATTAAATTAATCTATCTATTTGTTATAGTGCCGTGTGGTATCCAGCTGCATAGACTAGACCACCCTCATTTCTCACCGAGGTGTCGTAAGAGGCGACTAAGGTATGTGCCGTGTGGTATCCGGCTGCATAGACTAGACCACCCTCATTTCTCACCGAGGTGTCGCAAGAGGCGACTAAGGTATGTGCCGTGTGGTATCCGGCTGCATATAATAGACCACCCTCATTTCTTACCGAGGTGTCGTAAAAGGCGACTAAGGTAAGTTGTCGTCAGGCAGGCGGCCGGTCGTAAAATACGTAGCCAAATCATGTAACAACATGTTGTTACATGTTGTGCCGACCCCACCTAGAGTGGGATAAGGGCAGGAGAATGAATGTATGTATCTATTTATTATATTTCCTATAACGCAATCACATAATCGTTATATGTATTTATGAGTATTTAAATGCATATTTAACACAATATCTAACACACAATCTGAACAAACCTTTCGCCCTAAAACTGAAGTATCGTCAGGAGATAGAATCCACGACAAAATTACAAAGATTTTCGTTTTACATTACATATCTTTTATCGTGGATTACTTATAGCAAAATAATAATTTCAGTACTTTTTTAGTATGCACCTGCGCAAAGTGACGCCTAATTCTATAAATTATCTATATGGAAAAATCATCTTTTAGCCATTCGCGATCCACTATCGCCAATCATCAGTCACGATTACGATCAAGCTGGCAGCAATATCAAAACTTAAATAAATCTTTTTCAATGCCGTGTGGTATCCGGAATAGAATAGACCACCCGCATTTCTTAACGAGGTGTCGTAAGAGGCGACTAAGGTAAGTTGACGTCAGGCAGGCGGCCGGTCGTAAAATACGTACCCAAATCATGTGACAACATGTTTGGAACATGTTGTGCCGACCCCACATAGTGTGGGATAAGGGGATGATGATTTTCTATTTACTTAATGCATACACGCCGTCGCTGATTTTCATAGTGCGCACTTATTGCTTGTTCAGAGCAGTATACGCGTGGCTTGCACATTATTATACCAGTGCTTATTGTGTTTAATTAGTGCTATGTTTTTATAAGTTAATTTACCATTACTTTAATTTTCATAGAACAATCATGAATTGTAGAACGTGTCCCACCGGTGTCGGAATCTAGTGCGAGCCACTAGGGCTTAACACCGGCGTGAACGTATTAATCGCAGATTATAGCAATGTTATTACATTATTACTTTTTATATTATTGACCTCCGCAAAGTAACGCCTTATTTTATAAATTTACTGTGTCTTATTGATAATTGCAATAATTGCAGGAAAACATCGTGAGGAAACCTGCATATCTCTAGAAAATTCTATCGATATGTGTAACGTACTAACCCGCATTGGAAAGGCGTGGTATGTCTTATTTCTAATCCTTCTCTCCAAAAACGGAAAGAGACGGCCTATGCCCAGCAGTGGGATAGTAACAGATCCTTACTGCTTTTAAATAAAGAAGTATTATATATTTTTATTTAATTTTAATTTATTTATCTTTTATATTAAAAATATTTTCCTATAATTTAGTCATTATTAATTTATTTTAAGTTGTTGTTAATAGGAATATGAAATCTTTATTAAATATTTTAAAGAAAATTTTTAATCGAAAAAAAATATTATTATTATTTTGTAAAGACTGTTTTCGAACGAAACGCAACAAGTTTATCGCAACTGTTACATTATTTGGAGGCCAAATGTTACGACAACTGTTTTATTGTTGTTATCAACGGATCATTATAATATAAACTAGTAGAACTACATAATTTTATTATTATATGTATATTATTACGTGCAAAAAAAGCAAAACTAAACCTCTTTTTACAAGAATTACACGGAGGAGTATGAAAGGAGGGTGCCAGAATTGGGCCTAATTGTTACAGAAACCCCACATACACCAAGAAATTCATAGTTTTTTTCTGTTAAAATATCACTATAAATATTATAAACTTTCAATGGGAATATGTTAGAAGACTTATTTAATAAGGATATTTATAATGGCATTAAAGTAATTAGCCTTAATCGAAACGTATCATTGTCAATTTGTCACTTTTTTAATCGCATAAACAGCGCTGGATTCCAGCGTTTTTAGCATAAATAGAACAAAAAAAAAAAATTACGTTTTTGTACACAATAATAATTTACAATATTTATGTAAAAAATATTTTAGTTTCATTTTATTAACAATAATCACTTTTTAGATATTAAAAATGGTGTTTAGAAAAAATATTTTTTTCATTAGCTGTACGGCTTATGATCTTAACCTCTGTAGGATGAAATAAAAATATTGCAATATATGCCTATTCATCTTTTAGTACATGCTGCCATAGACTAATAACTAAAACATACGTTGCGCTTATGAACGTGTTTTCTCGAAATGTTTGTTTTTCTGAAACAAAAAATGAATGATCCACTTTTACTTCAATGATGATATCTTATTGTTATATTTTTATCACAGGACAGGAGGGCAGGAGGACGATGATGTTGGTTCTTCGTTATTTAAGTATTCATTTAAGAATTATGCTTGTATATATTGACCCGTTGTCAGTCCCATAACCCATAACGCAAGTTACAAGGTACTTACGTTGGCGACGGACGAACGTGTGTGTAATTGTCCCGTTATTACAAATATATTGATTAACGGAATATCTCTTTTGGACAGCCATCATATTCACCCTGCCCACAATCGTAATGTTTTTTACAAGAACTATAATCTCATTATCAGCATAATAAAATAATCGCGGCCATATCAGTTATAATAACAATAAATAATGTTTTCAATACATAACGTTGTCTTTTATCTATTATACTTGTATACAAATATTCAAAGATTTCACATAGAATATCTGCATTCTCTCTTATGACAAAATCCCTGAGTAGATGTGTCCCTAATGTTGTATACAAATTCAAAAGGATTCCTATTACTGGCTCAACTTCTTTTTATTTTATGCAAATGGTAATTTCGTTTAAAATATTCCAACATTCAATTTGATATAACTAAGTCCAATCTTCAAATAGTGCGCAAAAAATAGAGAAATACATACTAAGTAGTCTCAGTTTCTTTTTTGTGTTTTTGGATGGATACATTTCAAGCTGGCTTTCCTACTCTAGTATAGCTCTATGGACAAAACTCACTGATAGAGTCACAAAATCTTTAAACCAGTGCTTTTGAATAGTCAACTATAGTACTGCTAAAAATTGCTCTTACCGAGAAAAGCCAGCAATAAATTCGTCGTATGCCTTTTCAAAATATAATTCTTATCACATTTCGTCGTAATTAAGTAGTGAAAAGTCGGAAAATAGTTAAATTTACGCATTTGTCACATTCTCATGAACATGTTTTCCATATCAGGTTTTTTAGTAGTCATGTTTACTTGTTGTAATGACAAAGCTATAATACGAATTAAATATCCATTTTTGACTATTTTATTTATTTATAACAAATATGTATATCTATTGTAAATTACTTACACGCTACTATTATACAATTCATGCCCACGTGGAATGGTCCCAAGAATGCTGGCAGCGTTTCCGCGTTGAATCGCTAAGCTGATTCTTTGTGCGAAAAAGGAGCCAGCCCTCTTGTCACCCGAAGAGGCGATCAACCGAGGTGTTAAAACGGATCAAAAAAAATTTGCACTTTGGCTCCATGGCCCTAGGGTCTCAACTGCAAACGGCACTAATATATAACTCTCAACGAGAGATGCATACTTTCGCCGCTTGCCGGATTCGGCCATTTCTGCCGCAGCTCCAGGTCTGGACGCCGTTTCCCTGATATGGGACGAGGCTAACGTATCAACGCATGTTACGTCCCACATTAGGGCCCGTCCCCGTTCCCAAGGAACCAGCGTCAGACCGTCTGGTCTCTTGCCATCATCCCGACATATCCCGGAAGGCTCGAGAGGAGCAGGAATGTCGATGGTGGCAAGAGCTCTTTTTTATGGTGTCATAAAGAGAACCATAGCTGAAAAGATTTATTTTTGTCTTGCACATTTGAAGGATCATATCAAAACAATACAATCGTCTTAAGAAACTTCAACAAGTATCAATAGTTCAATATTACAGTATGTTGTCTGCGACCCGAGTTCCCTTTGCATACATAATTTTATTTGAATTAACTGAGCCATAATATTTACAAGTATAATTCCTTATACGATTGCATAAAGCACTTTTTATCAGAATTACATTAAGATTGTTGATATAGTACGAAAAACCGATAGGATACAACCTAAAACCTACCCTAAGGAGTAAAGGGGCACTGAAAAACGCAGCGTCTCCAGACACTTACGCACGCACGCACGGGCGAAAAAAATACGTCGCGTTAAAATTCCGCAATAGGCGTAATAAGAAATTTCGTTTGGTATATTCGGCTTAACGCCTAAAATGGAACACTGCTCGATAAAAATACGTCGCGTTTTAAAAGCACTGTTGTGTGAATAGATATCTCGATACCCATTTGTTTCATTTTCACGTATTTTTAATGCACGTTAATAAACCTCCCGTGTGTTTATTCTATGTGGAAGAGCTAACTCAAAATGTCGTAAGGAAACGGGGCAAGTATTATGTGAAAATTTCTTGTTGAGAATCATGTTTGGGAACATATACGCTGCTCGCAAAATATGATTGAAGGTGCTCTAATATGTCAGACTTCGGTCAAAGTTCACGTGGCTGGCTATGAGAACCGAGATTTGATATTGTATTACATTGTAGATGCGCCTACTAAGAAAAATAATGGTCTTAAGCCTGTTATTCTTTTGGAAGACCGTGCCAAGTGGAGGAATTTATGTGGAAAAGCGGAAGTTGAAAGACATAACGTGAACATGAAGAAGAGGATGCAAGATTTTATTCTAATGATAGGCTCCGACAATAGACAGAAGAGTCTCGTCTTAATTCGTCTAGGTAAGGAATGGAATAGGTAGTTTCCATAAGGATAGAGGACCGCGTAAAATGGAAGAAATATTTTAGGAAAGCGAACCCTACCGTAAGACGGAATGAACGCTAAGATATTGAAGAAAATTTTGCTTAATTGTAGTCCAGAGGACCTGCCGTGTGGTATCCGGCTGAGTAGAATAGACCACCCTCATTTCTTACCGAGGTTTCGTGAAATACGACTAAGGTAAGTTGACGTCAAGTCGGCGACCGGCCGTAAAATACGAAGCCAAATCAAGTGACAACATGTCTGTGCCGACCCTACTTAGAGTGGGATAAGGGCAGGAGGATGATGATGTATTCCAGAGGACAATAATACCTCTTCGATCGCTGAGCGAATTTGAACTTTATTATGAAGCACTAAGTGCTGAGACTAAAAGATCCTAAATTGCTACATACAGCAACTAAATAATAAAATAATTTTGAATAAACATTTTTAAGAACCACATCCGGTATGAAATGATACAAAAAAACGCACAAAAAATGTGGTGATTTTCATTCTCAAAAATCATAAGTTATTTTCGTTATTACTATATTTTTTAGTTTTATTTCTAATGTGATGAATTGTAGGAAAAAATATAGTTAATACATTCCGTTTTTATAGATAGAATATTTTTATGTATTCACTGTTTAGAATTTTTGGCTTACTGTTCCACCATATAATTTATAGAATTAGGCGTTACTTTGCGGATCCATAATACAAAAGCAATAATAAAATTATTTTGCTATAATCCGCGATACATTAAATAGAAAATATATATAGTGCTAAATGTGATATAGAGCTGTGATAGCCCAGCGGTGAGACCGTGCGACTCTTTCGAGGGGAACACGAGTTCGAACCCGGGCAGGCACCAATGAGTTTTTCTATTAAAACTCATGTGTCTAATTGATAATTGCAATTTATCACACGCTTTTCGGTGAAGGAAAACATCGTGAGGAAACCTGCATATCTCTAAAGAATTCTGGAGATATGTGTAACCTACCAATCCGCATTGGAGCAGCGTGGTAGGTCTTAGCTCCAACCCTTCTCTTCAGAAATGGAGAGAGGAGGCCTATTCCCAGCAGTGGGATTGTAACAGGCTGTTACTTTACTTAAATGTGATAGTGAACGTGTGTAGTGTTTGTGTATTGTGGTGGCAGTGGTGGAGGTTTGTGCTTGTGTTTTTACGAATCCTGCATGTAACGGGTATGAAGAAACGCATAGTCCACTATACATTTAGCACTATATATATGTTCTATTTACTGTATCGCGGATTATAGCATTAGATTATTATTACTTTTGTTCCACCATATATAGAACTTCGTTGTTGATTATAGAAATTCAGACCACGATTCTAACTATAAGATTATTCCTAAAAGCCATTATAGTTTCCAATATTGCGAGCTCAGGCCCCGTATGGGTTCAAAAAACTCAAATAACATATGAGCTTTTTTAAATCCATATATATAATTAATGTTAAGCATATTACGGTTAACATATAAAATTAATTATAATTCACTAGGGATATATCCCTAGTGAATTATAATTAATTTCTAATCCTAAATTCTTAGGATATGTATAAACTTTCAATCTGCAATAGACTAAGTTCAGCGATAGTATTATAGTTCTGAGATCACTGGCGAACTTTATTAATTACATTATCTCTCAAATATTTTCTTAAAAATCCAAGTTATAAAGGAAGTATCAAAATCGGTGGCGAAATTGATGACGATTAAATGATAATTTTAAAAAAACATTTACATTAAAACAGGTCTCACATAATAATAATAATGTTAGTTCAATTTGATACTGTTTATAGAAATACAATATCGAAAATAATTTTATATCACATTTCAATTATTGGTTTCCATAAACATTATTAATTAATTTAGTTTATTTTTTTTAATATCTTAACAATAAGATTAAGGTTGAAATGATAAAGTAAAATTTGAAATAATAATATTGACTAAACAGTTTCCGAGTAACATTCAATCATGAAATCAATTTTAAATTTCATTTTCTATTTTGAATTACGCGTTTATTATGTTATTATTAAATTATATATATTTTATGTATATTGTTTAGTATTCTTAAATTGAATTTTCTCTTTCCAATTACGCGTTTTAGTTATCAAGAAAATATTGTTTAATAATTTATTTATATTTTATTTATTATATTGTATTCGTATTTGAAAAAAGGAAAAAAAAGGCGAATCGGGATGGCAAAAGATGCTATGACCCGTTTAAACAACATCTGGAAGAAAAGAGGAATTGGTATCAAAACTAAGATCAGATTGATACGTGCACTGGTATTCCCAATCTTCCTGTATGGAGTGGAGACGTGGACAATCCTAGCCCGGGAAAGACAAAGGATTGATGCCTTTGAGATGTGGTGCTGGCGACGTATGCTGAGGATACCTTGGACTGCAAAACGCACCAATGCATCGATCCTGAGCCAGCTTCGAATAAAAACGCGTCTATCTACCATATGCCGACAACGCATCCTGTCATATTTCGGGCACACGGTACGCAGAGGCGATGAAAGTTTGGAGAAACTTATTGTGGTCGGGAACACTGAGGGAAAAAGGTCACGCGGTCGTTCCCCAACAAGTTGGACTGACCAAATAAGAAACTCTCCGTCCTCTAAATTTCACACGATCGTAAGAGAGGCAATGGATCGCAACAGATTGAGGCACATCATACACTCCACAGACAACAAACATAACCCTGATGCTGACCACGATCCTCAGAGATGAGGGACCGACCTTAGAGAGAGATTCGTATTTGTTATTTTAATCTGAATAAATTCAATAAATACCGTAATCGTATACATTTTTACGCATTTTATTTATTCGTATAACATTTAAATGTTACTAATAACTTATTTATATTTTATATTTTGTTTGGTATTCTTAAATTGTATTTTTTTTTTCAAATTACGTGTTCTATTTATTGGTATTTTGAATCGAAATATTAATTATTTATTTATATTTTAATTATTATATAGTATTCGTATTCGTTAAATATGAATGAACTCAATAAATAACCTAATCTTGACATTTTATCACGTAAATATTATTAAAAACATATTCATATTTTATATATTGTTTGGTATTCTTAAATGGAATTTTGTCTTTCAAATTACGCGTGTTATTTAATGATACTTTATCAAGAAATATTAATTATTTATTTATATTTTATTTATTACATTGTATTCGTATTTGTTAATTAAATATGAATAAATTCAATAAATACCCTAATCATATACATTTCCTGTCATATAAACACGAAAAACACTTCACGGCAAACGTACGGGCACTGATATTTTTTCGTATTTCTTTCGGTAGCACACTTTTCCATCAATGTTTATGGTGTTATCACTAGTAGATGGGGGACATACCGATGGCTCCGATGGCGAACTGTCTCCACAACTGTCCGGCCTCCATCCTGTAAGGCTGATCGTTGACTGTGCCGGTTGCGACCGGGTCGTAAGTGTATCCCCTATCAGCCATTCGTGACGCGCGCGTTACGTTTCTTTGGCACGTGCGGTCGTTCCAAATCTGTAACAGATCACATAGTATTCTTAATAACTAGCTTATAGAAGAGTAATAATAAAATTATTTTGCTATAATCCGCGATACAGTAAATAGAAAATATATATAGTGCTTAATGTATAGTGGACTATCCGTTTTTTCATACCCGTTACATGCTGGATTCGTTAAAATCACATGCACAAACCTCCACCACTTCCACCACTTCCACCACAATACACAAGCACTACACACGTTCACTATCACAAACTCAACAATCGTTTCGCCCCGCAACCGAAGCATCATCATCATCAGACTCCGCGACAAAATCGCAAAGCGATTTTTTTAATTTTATTGTTACTTTTGTATTATGGATGTCCGAAAAGTAACGCCTGATTGTATAAATTATAGTTTATAGTATTTATCTTTAGATTGTAACGGCGATATTTAAAAAGTCATGAAAATATTATTTTGCTATCCGTTACAAAGGATATGTAACTAGCTACGGCCACGCGTTGCTGTGGCTGGTTTCGAATTCCCCTCGAAAGATAACTCAATAGTAAAAAAAAGCTCCGATCCGCCATCAGACTTTACAGGATCATCCGGGTCGTTTGAAAGATTCTATGAAAATTTCATTAAAATCGGTAAAGCCTTTTCGGAGTCTATAAAGGACAATTTATAATTTGTCTATACTATTTTAGTCCTTTATAGACTCCGAGGCAAGCACTCGTAGGCGTTAATTTACAAAAGTTGCGATAGAATTATTTTCAACGACAAAATTGCAAAGCTTTTAAGATTTTAAGATTTTGACGTGTAGCCTATGTCCTGATGATGCCGAGCCGGGTAACATACGGCGAGTCAACTTATCTTAGTCAACTTTTACAACACCTCGGTAAGAAATGAGGGTGGTCTAATCTATTTAGCCGGATTTCACATGGTATTTATGTGGTAAAATACAATATTTATTTACTGCGCTATCGTACACATACATGACAATTTATTTTGCGCAAACACCCTGCGCTGCCGCCGCAGAGGCATTTTCGTAGCGCGGTAGAAAGCGAGGGAAATACTTCTTCCCCTATACCGCACTGGCGGTCTACTCTCCCTCCGTCTTACGAATCGCGACCAGCAGGCCTACCATGAACTCTTATTGCGACTCAACTGAAGACGTAAACTAAATTGTTTTACTTTTTTATACCATAACGTCTTAAAGAACACACTTTAAGTCGTTGCCGAATAAACGTTCTGAATGCGTCCTAAGAACATGTGAGTAAAAGAGACAGTTATCTATAGTTCATATAACGTTATCCTTTTCAAACATTACGACCCCAATGCAATTAACACTTCATGGTACGAAAAGAAAGCAGTTCGCGATCGTCGTTTACGTCTTCAATTGAGTCGCAATAAGAGTTCATGGTAGGCCTGCAGGGTCACGTGTCCTGACGCGAGTTTAACATTTTGTACCCATCACAACAACGTCGCTAAAGAAGTTTCATGTCAAAAATTAACTACTGATATAAAAATGTAATAATAAGATATCACGATTACCTGTGTTTACGTAGAATAAAACTAAAGCCACGCATTTTACAATATTTGGCCAAACATTTGCCACATCACCATATTTATTACATGCCACATCACCAAATTTATCATGAGCAAATACTTGCCTGTATTTATAACAATAAAATGTAGCATCTTGTTTTTATGTGACTTGAAGGAAACAAAATTGCCTAATGTAAGCAACGTATTATCCCGCAAATAAAAAACAGAATAAATATCATATAAAATTAAGTTATTGATATAACATGTTGTTTAAAGGGATTGAAAACTACACTGTAAAGGAAAAGCGTACAGCGAATCAACTAAGTCAACAATTTTTATTGCACTGCATAAGAGATGATTTTTCTTTTGTAATTTATCTCACTAAAATATATTTTTAGAATAATTAAGTTTATAATATTGTTATTGTTTGGTATCTATATCTATTATACATACATTTATACTAATATTACAAAGAGGAATGATTTGTATATTTGTATTTATCTATGTATGTTCGTAATGTTTCACGCAAAAACTACTGAACGGATTTCAAAAATTCTTTCACCATTGGAAAGCTGCATCTTCAGCAACTTCTGAGCAACATACGCTTATATTGTCAAAAAATTGGTATCCCTAATAAAAATTTAATAAAATGGCAATATAGAGAAAATAATGCCATAACAATATGAATACATTCCGTTAAAAATTTCCTTTGCCTTAACTATTGATAAGTCCCAGGACCAAACTCAAAATATTCTTTATTCCGGTACACTTGTGAACAAGTGCTTTTGAATCGTCAACTCTACTGCTGGTTCGGAAAGCTTTTCCTACCGAGAAGAGCCAGCAAGAAACTCGGTTGTTGCTCTTTTCAAATAAAATTCTTCTTTTTTTACTTTTGTGCACAAAAATTAGATTAATTGATTTATTGAAGCAGACGCTACTTTGCGGAATTCCATATTACGAGCACTATAACTACCTTGCTTTAATCCGCACGGGTCAAGCGAATGCATGCAAAGCTAATGTGTATGAAGCAGGCAAAATTTACGCACCTTATACATGCAGGACAAGTCACCACATGCACCTCAAGGCGCCTCCACCAGCAACAATGCACACAAGCATCACACACAACCACCACCACAATCTCAACGATCGCTTCGCTCCAAAACCGAAGCATCATCAGGAGGATAGGCTCCACGACAAAAATTGCATTCGCTTAACCCGTGCGGTATAGCAAGGTAGTTCTGTTTTAGTGCTTGAAACATTAGATTGCAAAAAATATACTGTGGAGACAAATTACGCATACCTATTTTGTTATGCAGCGGATATGCAGCGGATTTAGGCTTGATGTCGCCCTAACCCCTGTTTATTATGCCGCCCTTAATGTTAAAATAAATTTCATTAATGATGGTCGATTATTTACTTTGTGGTATTAAGAGGGTTTTTCACAATCAATCTATCAATCAACTATAATATAATAAAAAAAACCTGAAAATATAATTTTTATACATAAAAAGTCGCTTAATAATGAGAGATAAGAATAAAAGTTATTTAAGACAACAAATATAAATTATAACCGAGTTACCATTCCACTACTGGGCATAGCCCTCCTTTTGGAGAGAAGGGGTGGAGCTAAGACCCAACGCGCTGCTCCAATGCGGATTGGTAGGTTACACATATCCCCAGGATTTATGTGGATATATGCAGGCTTCCTAACGATGTTTTTTTTCACCGAAAAGTGTGTGATAAATTGCAATTATTAATTGGACACATAATTGGTATCCGGCAGAATAGAATAGACCACCCTCCTTTCTTACCGAGTTTTCGTAAGAGGCGACTAAGGTAAATGCCATGTGGTATCCGGCTGCATAGAATAGACCACCCTCATTTCTTACCGAGGTGTCGTAAAAGGCGACTAAGGTATGTTGACGTCGTCGTCGTAATACGTAGCCAAATCATATGACAACATGTTATAGCATGTTGTGTCGACCCCACTGAGAGTGGGATAAGGGCAAGAGAATGATGATGATGCAGGTTTCCTAACGATGTTTTCTTTCACCGAAAATTGTGTGATAAATTGCAATTATCAATTGGACATATAAGTTTTGATAGAAAAAAATATTGGTAGCCCGTGGTTTGAAATCGTTACTTTTATAAAGAGTATACGGTCTCACCGCTGGGCATCACATCTTCTCAATATGACTTCTTTTTCTCAGACAACAAATATGTTATTAATCTTCACAATTGGATTAATAACAAAGTTTATCGCAAAAAAACATATTATAACGTGAGGAATGATAAGTTTACGTAAACGTGCGATAAGGGAAAATAATTTATTCAGTTGTTACCCGCTGACCGTTGTTTATCTCACGATTTATATAATCTTTAATAATTTATTAGATATCTAGCTTGGATTTCAAATACAACAGTCATACTAAGTTTGTTTATTTTGAAAATGACGCGGCAATAATTTTAAGGAAAGTTGCTAGCACGTTTATTTCTTTTTTTCGTTTTCTATTACAGAAGAACTTTACTCCATAGGTCTAGGTACTTAACTAAATATAAACAAACAATACCATATGAGTCACGAGTGACAAACGTTTTATTATAATAATATGATATTCAAATCATCTTCCTCGTCATCCTCCTGCCCTTATCCCATTCTAAGCGAGGCCGGCACAACATGTTACAAACATGTTGTCACATGATTTGGCTACGTATTTTACGACCGGCCGCCTACCTGACGTCAACTTACCTTAGTCGTATTTTACGACCCCTCGGTAAGAAAGAGGGTGGTCTATTCTACTCAACCGGATACCACACGGCGGAATAATATGATATACAAAATATAATGAAAGTAATAATAAAATTATTTTGCTATAATCCGCGATACAATATCGCGGTATCGGTTATATCGGTTATATCGGTATCGCGGATTATAGCAAAATAATTTTATTATTACTTTTGTATTATGGATCTCCGCAAAGTAACGCCTAATTCTATAAATTAAATATAATGAAGTTGAAATAAAAACTGCATATATCAAAATTATTTCTTTAATAAAAATTGTTTTTAATAAAAATTAATATTTATGCTTTAAGTAACAAAAGCATAAACATTTAATTTTATAAAATAGGTTTTCATCACATGCAAAATAGAATCAATTAAACCATTGAAATGTGCAATTCTGGCAAACTATTGCCTGATAATCTAATATAATTATTAAATTATATATATATGTTACATAATATCAATCATTTATAAAGGCACTCTTTGATATTGTAATATTATAGTATATTTAATATTTTCTATCTTTTTCTAGAAAAGTTTTAAAATACCTTTGTATATAGGTTGTTAATAGAGGCAGATTACGATTCATTACATCAAATAATATTTATATTTATTAGCTTAAAAGTATTTAAAATTATTAATGACATTCGTACATTAAATGAAACGAATAAAATCGATAATTTAAAATGCATCGAAAAATAAATAAGAATAATATTTAGGTTGATACAATGTGCCTACTAATAATTTTTTTTTAAGTTTACGTTCATTTAATGACCTAAGCCTATGGAACATACATATATATAAAAACAGTATAGTCGGCCATTCCAATTTCCACAGTATTATCTATAGTCTATGACTACACCTAAAAAAAATAGAAGCGACTACGGAAAAAGCCGACAAGCGGCCATTTTGGCGCTAGCTGTCAAAATGGAAGATATATAATGTAATCTGTGGTGGAAGACGTGAAAACTAGGAATGTAATAGGATTGGCATAACTGCTTATTAATTAAATGATTTTTCTTCCTTCAAAATAAATCGATCTTACATAATTGATTAATTGGTATCGAAAAAACTCGATTATTAACAATCATTTTTTTACTACTTCAAAATTTTTTTCGTAATACTTTTAAACTTTAATACTTAATTAGAATAAGACTAATCAAAGTGGACCAGTGTGATTAAAATTGCTGTTTAAAAAATTCGAATAGATTTTAATCATCAACACTTTCTTGGAACAAGATATAAAAAAAGTAATTGTAATGTCATTATCCTTTCTAAATACCTACATATGATAACAATGATATTATTCTAGAGGTTTTCTCTAAAGAAAATAGCCTTCATATATGGTTTTGGCGGACACATGTAACACGGAAACAGGAAACTCTTTCTATTGTATTTCCTCAGCAAATCCATGAACTAGTAAGGAAACTCGATTGTATGTATTTGTTTGTGCAATGAGAAGCCGCGACTGTATTTCTATTGAAAGATATCGGTTAGTCGTTAAAAAATAAATAACAACAATTAGCAGAAGAATAAAATTCAATAAAATTCGAAAAGGGTAAAAAAAAACATCGTCAGGGAACATGCATATTTCTGGAAAAGTCTAGGTAGGTGTCTAATCCATTGATGACACACTATAATATGAAAGTCTAATGAGTAAAAAAGAAAAGAATAGTGTTGCGGCATTTTATTATAGAAGTATTATCCGAAGACCACAAATAATCGTCCACTTAGTTGAGTTATTTTCAATTTATCTATGGTGTATATAAAAAATCGAAAAACCATATAGTGTTATAGTTTTCCTCTTATTCCTTTTTATAAATGTCATGACTTTTAGGTGTCAGATATATATTAATTCTCAATACAATATTTATAATAATTATTTGCGCCTTATTTGCGCTGTACAGGCCATAAAGAAAGATAATAATAATAATAATATTTATAATATTTATTAAGAATGTTTAGAATATTTTATTAAGACTTTACTTTGAATGCCTGTAAGTTTACAATAGCAAAATCAGTACAGATGCATAAAATGTAACAATTGCTTATTTAAAATGTACAGGCGATTACTTTTTATTATTCTACAATAATGTTATTATTTACATGATAAAACATAAAACATAATGACTTCGTTCGGGTGGACTTAAACATTTGAATTTCCTCAATTACAATTTTGTTTAGCCATCATTATGCTGCCATATAGGGCAGTATAAAAATTTCCTCTTTTTCTGCTCTTTAAATGTATTTCAAATGTTCAACTTTCATCAATATTGCTACAGCCTATAAACCGTGAAAGACACAAATAGACGTACATGCATTTATAATATTAGTATGGATACGTGAATATGCTCGACTTGAAAAAGTCCTATTGACAACAATGTGACTTGTAAATATATTGAAATTTTGGTAAGAAACTCTCTAAGCAACTATTTGCAACCTCAGATACACTGCGGTGGGAATTTAATCAGGATTAGTGTTAATCATATTCTGTCAGCGAAATATTGATCTTCGATATAACTAATTTGATTATCAATTGATTACTTAATATTTCAAATCAAATCAAACCAAAATATTCTTTATTCAAGTAAACTTGTAAACAAGTGCTTTTGAATCGTCAACTTTACTGCTGGTCCGGAAAGCTGTTCCTGCCGAGAAGAGCCAGCAAGAAACTCGGCGGTTGCTCTTTTTAAAATATAAATCTTAGAACTAGTTACATTTATTTATTACTGTCTTGTACAGGGTAGAAGTGCACCTATATCCACACATCCTTATCATCTAAGTAATCTTCAACAGCATAGGAGGCTTTCTGTATCAGCCTCTTTTTAACAGTGTTTTTAAACTGCTGTAATGGCATGACCAAAATTGATTTCGGAATTTCATTATAGAATCTTATACCCAAACCCACAAACGATTAACGTACTTTTACTAGGCGCAAAGCAGGAGCCGCAAGCTTATGTCGGTTCCTACTTTGTCTATTATATACATCACCTATCGTTTTATAATTCTTTATATTTTTATGTACAAAAATTACGTTATTTAAAATATACTGTGAAGCAAATGTTAGAATACCTGTTTCCTTAAACTTCTCTCGCAGGAAATCACGCGGACTTAAATTGTAGATGCCACGTATGGCTCTTTTTTGTAATACGAAAATTTTTTCACTATCCGCGCATTTACCCCACAGCAATATTCCATAAGACATAATGCTATGGAAGTAAGCAAAATAAACAAGTTTCGCTGTTTCGACATCTGTAAATTGTCTCATCTTTCGAACAGCGTAGGCTGCTGAACTAAGTTTCCCTGCAAGAGTTTTTATGTGTGTGCTCCATTGGAGTTTTGAATCCAAGGTCACTCCCAATCTAAATATTCGAAATAATCAAAATATTCGATCGATAATTAGGTAATTAGTGATCGATAGAAATATAAAAGCAATTATTATTTGATTTCCGTTTAGACTAAACACTGAACGGCTTTCCATGTCACCACACGGGACGAAAGCGTTTTTTTTTATGTCAGGAAAACCCGTTATGGGTCATCACCGCCCGACGGGGACGAGCGGTGGGTATGTCGGAGTCGCACCGACTAAAAACCTGCAGTGCTCCTGCACGCTGCTGGTGGTGGGGATAGGGTTCCGTTGTACACATTACCCCCATCCTCGCCAGCAGCAGCTGGGATTAGCTCCGATTAGCACGGGACGAAAGCGCCTCTCGAACTTGACGAACTCTATCTCACTCATCTTTATTATCTATACTAGTAATATCTTTGCAAACCAAAATATCCACTTATATTTATTATAGTAGAGACTTATACATATAAGTAATATAAGCGACCTTTTAATTATTATCTTAAAACTACAATGTACTGTGGAATTATTAATTTAATTTAGTTTTTAAATAATCGTTAAAATCATACTTAACTATTAATTAAAACTTTTCGCAAGAATTGCACTATCTTTAAGTAAAAGCCGTAGCAAAATCCGTTCGGTGGATTTCGAGATCGATCAAATACAGACCGATAGCTTTTGCGAATTTTGGTTTATAATAATTATAGATATAGATTTTGGATTATAACTCAACGTGTTGTTAACTGACGTGGAAGTGGGTGGGCACATATCAACAACTGTAAATTATCTATACGATTTAACTGAGATGTTATCATTTCTAATATTACATAAAAATCAATCAAAATTTATCACAGATAACTATCGAAATGATGCTACAACTATGCGGACAAATTTAAAATATTTCCAAGAAATCAATATTAGATAAGATTTATTTTTATAGCTGCAATCTGTATTTAAGTGGGGGAATCGGTACCAGATAAACCACAAAACAATGTACAGATTAATTAATGATTTATAGAAGCAGGCGTTACTTTGCGGAATTCCATATTACAGGCAATATAACACTATAACACCTTGCTATAATCCGCACGGATTAAGCGAATGCATGCAAAGCCAATGTGTATGAAGCAGGCAAAATTTATGCAACTTACACATGCAGGACAAGTCACCACACGCACCCCAAGGCGCCTCCACCAGTGCACACAAGCAGCACATACAACCAAAACCACAATCTCAAAGACATTGTGGTGGTGGTTAACCCGTGCGGATAATAGCAAGGTAGTTCTGTTAAAGTATCTGTAATGTACAGATTACTAGTGGTACCCGCGACTTCGAACGCGCCAATTTAGCGTTTAAGTACCTTAAACTTTTTTTAAAATTTATTTAAATAATATAAATAAAATTATTACAAAAAATACAAACCAAAAATCAAAGAGATTTGTCTGATGTGTAGTAACTTAGTTAGTGGGAATTTTACTTATTACAATTGAGTACTTAAAGGCGCATAACACTTCAAGCCAACTGACTCCATTTACCGCATACCGTTAGATACGAAAGCTCGAATCGCTTTATCCATATCATATTGCGTGTATGGTAAAACTCTTTTTAATGTATTTACCAGACATGTTTTCAAAAAATTTTAATAGATTGATAGTTACTTACTACAAAAAGTGATGGTATTACAAAAACTAAACATTTTATGACACCAAAATAAAATAAAAATAAAATAGTTTGACTTAAAATTAGTTTATTTGTAAGTGAAATGTGTATGCTTATTCTTTTTTCTGTTAGATAAAACACAACTATCCTAGTTTTATTCTGGAAAAAACGTTTTTCATCTAAAAACAAGAAAAGATGTGCGAATAATCATGAATGTACATATGCGATATAGTTATTGTTGAAAGCATTGACAACTGGTTAATGTTACAATAACAAAAGGCTTACAATCACTGGAAACTACTATGCTAAATTTGTTCGTTATTTCTTCGATTCGTAATTAGCAGTTTAGGGGCATTTCCGAAAAAAAAGGGTAGATATGCCAACGTATCGTTAAAAAATAAAGCGTCCTAAAAAAGGGTTAACATAATTTTATCCCATAATATAATATTAGATTTAAGTCATTAAATAACATTAATCTTCTTTTTTATTATTACGGTAAAACCTCGATAAGTTCAAAACCTCTGTAACTTCGAAAGATAATTTGGTCCCTTCCCTTCAGATCCCGAAACTATAGAACTTAAAATACGTAACCTCTATCTCTCCGAGGCTGGATTTCTTCCATGGACTTCCACGCTACACAATTTTGTGCCGCCTAGATCCAGCGGCACCCTGCGACCTTTTTGAGGTCGTCTGTTCACCTAGTCGGGGGTCTACGTTACGTTTTCCGGTGCAGGATCGCCACTTTAGTCCACCGATTCTTCGAACTATGTGCCCCGCCCATGGCCACTTCAGCTTTGCGACTAGTTGACCTATGTCCGTCCCTTTGGTCCTTCTACGTATCTACTCATTTCTAAATTGACCACGTAGAGAAACTCTGAGCATAGCTCTCTCCATAGCCGGCTGGACATGCGGGCGTGTGGTCTAAGGGTAAAGTATTATTCCTGGGCCTTAATGAAGTGGACTGTATATTTATTGTTTACTGGTTCGCGGAAACCCCTAAAATACTTGCATATAACAAGATGGAATATGGCAGCCGTCTGGTACTGGGCGGAATTAAATTAACTGCCAAAGAGGTATGGAGGCACTTACTTGTGATGTCGGATACAGCACTTTGTCCATTCACTGTTGTTAAGACTTATAACACTACACAATCGTGCTAGCGGTGCGGTACGAACTTATAACTAATTTATGCGTGTGCGGCGATCGTTCTTCTGACGTGCAACGTACGATGTGCGACTTGCAACTGAAGTGCGTGCGGAAGGAATTGGGAAGGATGCCATTGCAAGTATATGTTAAACTAGACATTTGACATCGAACACCGGCTTAGGGACTCTGAGCTTTCTTATGAGGCGACTAAGCGCAAAATCTTATCAAAAATAGCCTTAATTAATTATTTCAATGGTCTTCATTGAAATAATTAACTGAATAACTTAAGAAATGTTTCAACACACTCTGTAATTTAAACTATTTGGTAATTTCCATTTTTACGTAACATGTGTATGTATTATTTACAGCTCACGACCAACAATCCCTCCAAGACAAGAATGGTCATTCTCACTATAACTTAAAATATTTTGTGCTTCCCTTAAATTTTAACTTATCGAGTTTCTACTGTATTTGCTGTGACACTCTCACTTACAGGCCTGCTTATGACTACTTTAGTATTAACAACTTTATGCATCACATCCTTTGCTCATTTGCACAAAAAAAAAAATTATGATAATGAACATTACAAATAAAACCTAATTCTATAATCTATTACATAATACTTTATGTTATTTACAAATTACTTACTTTGTTTTGTAGAGAGAAAGAGGATGCGGTAGACTGCGATGGACACTTTTTTCACAGAGTATCAAAAGAAATTAAAACTGTGTTATAATTGAATAAAATATATTTTTGTTAACACGCACAGTCACGAGCGTGGACGCGAGTCGAAAGATAACGTATGATTATGTTACTAAACAACCGACAAATAAATACATTTGTAACTGATAAATTATTTATTTGCTCCATTTTTTTATATAGGCCAATTGTTGCAATGATTCACGTTCTACTATAACAGTTATAAACAAAGATCATGGAACCTCTTTGTTAAAAATGTTCGTATTCTATTAAATAGCCATAAAGAATTGAGAAAAAACGACCAAAGATATTATTTGCTTTTCTTTGTCTACCTCAGATAGGGTTGCCAACTATACTGATTACTGTTAAATAACTGTATTATCCTGTTTTTCACTACTGTAACACGTCGCACCGGACTGACGTACAGGCGGGGAAAGAATATCGCGGACGGGTCCTTCACAGCATTCCAAGAGTGGATGTACTAGAAGATGCACCGTTTACAATGTGGATTAGGCTTAGTATTCCAGTAGTATACACTTCAGAACTATGTAGGCTATGTATATACCGAACATTTTGTATGGGGACGTCTTATATAATATAATTACGAAGGCATTTCAATACCGCGGAGCAAAGTACTAGTAGCGCCATCTGTTATGAAATTACGTAAACCGTGTTACTAGTACGTTATGTTATACTACATTATACTTTTTACTGTTCAACAATAATAAAATATACAAAATTAGCTATGTCAGCGGCTTCCGCGTGGAAGTCAGTGCGTCGCAACATTTTTCCCGAATTTAAATTTAGAATATAAAAGTTGGTATCGAGAGTTAGTCATAATAGATAGAGACATGCTCTACCGGACGTTTTTTTGAGTATTTTTTGTTAATCTACAAGTCTCCGGTATTTTACTTTACTTTACTTTAGTTTAGTTTACGCTGGTTTTCGCGACAGACGCGAGTAAAGTTCCTAGCTTTTTCCCAGAATTTGCTTTTAATACCGCGCGACCTCTCAACATAAATCGGTAATATTCCATAAATCTGAAACTTAAAACTTAAATTTTTAAGGAAGACTAATTAATATAGTCAATTTGTGTAAGAAGCTAAAAAAATACGTATTTAAAACATTCAAATTCAAATAAGTCTTTATTCAATTTGGCCTATTACAAGCACTTTTGAATCGTCAAATTAAAATTAAATTGAAGCTACAACTGGTTCGGAAAGGTGCTCTAACCGAGAAGAACCAGCAAGAAACTCGGCGGTCACTCTTTGAAAAAATAAATATTACAGTTTTGTATTAACTATTGTTAACAAACTTAGATTATAATATCGTCTAGTACATAGCTGGTCGCAATTTAGTTCCAAGCTTTCTTATCATTGACATAGTCTTCAACATTATAGTAAGCTTTATTAATGAGAGTCTCTTTAATTGCTTTTTTGAACTTGTGTAAAGGCAAGTCCAAAATTGATTGAGGAATTTTATTATAAAAAAGTATACCGAAGCCCACAAACGATCTACGTACTTTCTTAGTCTTAGCCTTGGTATTATTAATTTATTTCGGTTCCTAGTTTGCCTATTACTAATATCGCTTTTTTTATTAAAAAGATGTATATTTTGTTTCACAAACACTATAATATTATAAATGTATTGCGAAGCTACAGTAAGAATACCTATTTCTTTAAATTTATCACGAAGCGAGTGGTTTCATATTATAAATCGCACGAACAGCTAGCTTTTGTAAAACAAATATTTTTTGGATATCAGCTGCTTTACCCCATAGCATTAAATACATTACTGTTCATTTTTCTAAAATACTCTTTAATATTCTTTTGAAACCTAGCTATATAAACTTTTATTTCTTATAAAAATAATTGGAAGCCCTAATATCAGATCACCATCACAAGGCAATATTTATTCCAATTACTTAAAACATTTCAATTTATTATCAAATCAAAATATTATCGAATATGAAATATTTCTACTTAATGTAAGTTAAAATAATTATAGATTATTTTATTCATAAACAAAATAAATTCCATTTTGGCTTTTGGTTATTTTTTGAATGAATGTTTGCATGTCGTTTTCACTTTTATAATGCAATATTATTTATATCTGACCTCCCATAGAACGTAATTAAAAAAAATGGATAATTAAAATAAAATTAATAATTTTTTTTTAATTTAATAAAATGTTATTGTTGAAAAGAATATAAGCAATAAATAAGTCACTCACATTTTGGAACGCTGCACTGCACCAGCGTTAAGTTGTCAACAATATACCGCGACAAAAGTTATTCTGAAAATACAAAATAACTTTAATTACTAATAACAACTTGTTTTAATCTCAATGACGTAACGAAATCTTTATCTGTAACTAGCGTGTACCGAGGGTTTCGCTCGCATAATAAGTTTAACTAGTACTAGAAGTATTAGTATTGAAGGAACACATTTTTATTACAAGCAATATAACAGAACTAACTACTTTGCTATAATCCGCACGGGTTAAGTGAATGCATGCAAAGCCAATGTGTATGAAGCAGGCAAAATCTACGCACCTTATACATGCAGGACCAGCCACCACATGCACCCCAAGGCGCAATTCACCAGCAATAACGCACACAAAAGCAGCACACACACCCACCACCACAATCTCGACGATCGTTTCGCCCCGAAACCGAAGCATTATCAGGAGGATAGGCTCCACGACAAAAATCGTAATGCGCCGCGCTACCCATACAAGCAGTCTTAAATAGTTCAACCCCCACCAATACCCTCCCCTCCGAACACATGCCTTGGGGTGCATGTGGTGGCTGGTCCTGCATGTATAAGGTGCGTAGATTTTGCCTGCTTCATACACATTGGCTTTGCATGCATTCACTTAACCCGTGCGGATTATAGCAAAGTAGTTAGTTCTGTTATATTGCTTGTAATATGGAATTCCGCAAAGTAACGCCTGCTTCTATAAAACATTTTTATTATTTTATCCAAGATTAAATTTATTAATTTCATTTTTATTCAGGTTTAAGATGCCGTGTGGTATCCGGCTGCATAGAATAGACCACCCTCCTTTCTTTCCGAGGTGTGGTAAGAGGCGACTAAGGTAAATGCCGTGTGGAATTCGGCTGCATAAAATAGACCACCCTCATTTCTTACCGAGGTGTCGTAAAAGGCGACTAAGGTATGTTGACGTCAGGTAGGCGGCCGGTCGTAAAATACGTAGCCAAATCATATGATAACATGTTTGTAACATGATGTGCCGACCCCACTTTGAGTGGGATAAGGGCTAAGAATGATGATTCAGGTTTAAGATGGCATGGGTTCATTACATAATCTCTTATGAGAAAATGCATAAGGGAATCATTTGACCTCATTTCCAAATTAAGCTTTTCTAAAAAGAAAACATCAAATTTATTAAATGTAAAAAAAAACAAAAACAAATGTCAGCGGATAACTCGTTTTTCAAGACAAACATTAAGTTTTATTCAAAATAAAAATGGTAAATAAATTATACATTAATTATTTCTATTTCTCTTTTTCTTCCTATATCTCTATGTCATTAAGTTTTCTTTACCATATTTTCTCTTTGTAATATGTCACATTGTTAAAGTTCAAATTTAAATTCAAATTCAAAATCAAAATGTTCTTTATTCAAGTAAACTTGTAAACAAGTGCTTTTGAATCGTCAAAATCTACTGCTGATTCGGAAAGCTGTTCCTGCCGAGAAGAGCCAGCAAGAAACTCGGCGGTTGCTCTTTTTAATATATAAATCTTAGAACTAGTTACATTTATTTATTACTGTCTTGTACAGGGTAGAGGTGCACCTATATCCACACATCCTTATCATCTAAGTAATCTTCAACAGTATAGTAGGCTTTCTGTATCAGCCTCTTTTTAACAGTGTTTTTAAACTGCAGTAATGGCAAGGCTAAAATTTACTGCGGAATTTTATTATAGAATCTTATTCCCATACCCACAAACGATTTACGTACTTTAGGCGCAAAGCAGGAGCCGCAAGCTTATGTCGGTTCCAACTTTGTCTATTATATACATCACCTATGTTTTGTTTTTTTTATATTTTTATGTACAAAAATTAAATTCCTTAAAATATACTGTGAAGCAAATGTAAGAATACCTATTTCCTTAAACTTCTCTCGCAGGGAATCACGCGGACTTAAATTGTAGATGCCACGTATGGCTCTTTTTTGTTTTTATTTACCCCATAGCAACATTCCGTAAGACTTAATGCTATGGAAGTAAGCAGAATAAACAAGTTTCGCTGTTTATTTTGCTTACTTCCAAAGTTATTCTTATTCTATTGATGTCCACTGTTGGACTTCGATCTGCAAGGGATTTCCAAAATAATGAGAGGGTAGATGAAACTCGTACTATCTTTGTCTAATCATAGATAACAATGGGAGACAGATACACCCTCACTTGCTTTCTCTTTATTGTAATATGACAAATTTTAGATCTGAGACAATCGTCTTGGCTTAAAGCTGTACTGTTATCCATTTACACTACACTATTGGCAGATAATGATGGCATCAACATCTGTATTTTAAGTTAATATGTTCTCGTATTCAATTCGCCGTGTGGTATCCGGCAGAGTAGAATAGACCACCCTCATTTCTTACCGAGGTGTCGTAAAAGGCGACTAAGGTAAGTTGAAGTCAGGCAGGCGGCTGGTCGTAAAATACAAAGCCAAATCATTTTACAACATGCTTAAAACATGTTGTGCTTATTTTTTTTTGTTTTATTTATATATTCCTTATTTGTTGATAGTATATGTGGCAATTTAACTTTGCTTTATTTCTTTATTTTTTCTTTATTTCTATGATCGTCTACCAAAGCTATAGTCTTCATAAGCGTGCTCATATGTTGGTAAGTTTAGACCAAGTTTTTTAACTTTGTCATCAATTTTTTTGTCATTTAACTTAATCATATATAAAGGTTAAACATTTTTACGTGACTCAATTAATGCAATATAATTAATTATTAACTGGAGATGTCGTCACGATACTGTCTTATCAATAATCATAAATAACGAGTGTCAAACACTCGAGAGTATAATTATCGGCGCCGATTTCTACGCGGAAAAATCCATTGGTCGGGAATAATATTTTTTTTATCAGCGAATGCCTTTCGCTTTACTGTGTCCACTGATAATTTGTAATATACTTAGAGCGGTGCTGTCTTTCCCTTTTTTTTTTCGAATTGACTGTATGCTGTTAGCCCTAACGGCTTTTAAAGCGTCACCGGGCGGGACGGGCGAGCGCAGAAGCATCGTTGAGGTTGCGAAATGCAGAGAGTAGAGCGCAGAAGCTCTACTAGCGTTGGGGAACATCGTCCTAAGGGTGCCTCCTGTGAGGCCGGACCACGGCTTAGGGCACCGCGTAGTTGAGGGTCTTTACCTCGAGGGTATACGGGGCCAGTGGCTATGGCCCCCTAAATATTGGGGCCACGCAAGTCCAAGGTATACGCTAACACAAAACGAGAGTTAATTTTTTTTATTTTTTGGATCCTACTAGCATTTTTCAATTGAAATTTCGATAAACTACTATGGAAGAAAAAATTTTGATACACGTGTACAAAAGAACTAACGTGGGGCGGCGCTATCAGTCCTTAAATGCAAAGTAATACGGCGCAATGACGTATCATGAAGGAATTGGTACACGCTTCAGCCGTTTATGAACGCTGTTTAAAGAAAGATATTTTATATTTATTTATTTATTTACTTCTTTAGATCACCAGGCTGTGTGGTATCTGGCAGAGTAGAATAGACCACCCTCATTTCTTACCGAGGTGTCGTAAGAGGCGACTAGGGTAAGTCGACCCGCCGTGTGGTATCCGGCTGAGAAGAATAGACCACCCTCATTTCTTATCGAGGTGTCGTAAGAGGCGACTAAGGTAAGTCGATCCGCCGTGTTGTATCCGGCTGAGTAGAATAGACGACCCTCATTTCTTACCGAGGTGTCGTAAAAGGCGACTAAGGTGAGTTGACCCACCGTGTGGTACCCGGTTGAGTAGGATAGACTATCCTCATTTCTTACCGAAGGATCGTAAAATACGAATAAGGTAAGTTGACGTCAGGCAGGCGTCCGGTCGTAAAATACGAAGCCAAATCATGTGACAAGATGTTTGTAACATGTTGTGCCGACCCCACTTATAGTGGGATAAGTGCAGGAGGATAACTAAGGTAAGTGCCGTGTGGTATCCAGCTGCATAGAATAGACCACCCTCATTTCTTACCAAGGTGTCATAAAAGGCGACTAAGTTAAGTTGACGTCAGGCAGGCGGCCGGTTGTAAAATATCTAGCCAAATCATGTAACAAGATGTTTGATTTTTGGCTTCGATGTCGCCAAAGCCTTCGATAAGGTCTGGCACGCAGGCTTAATTTACAAGCTGCTCCAACTAAATATACCAGACAGACTTGTACTCATCTTACGAGAGTACCTGAGTAATCGCACCTTTCGGTATCGCATAGACGGCACTTTATCGTCTCGCCGCACAATTCGTGCCGGTGTCCCTTAAGGATCTGTGCTGGCACCCTTATTGTACTCGCTCTACACGAGTGACATTCCACGGGCGCCTATCAAAGAGCGTACACATCTTGCCCTTTTCGCGGATGACACCGCTGTATTTACCACATCCCGCCGACCTCAAGTAATAACTAGACGTCTCCAGAAAGCGGTAGACAGCCTCGGACGCTGGTTCCGCCAATGGAGAATCGAAATAAACCCGGATAAAAGTGCAGCCATGCACTTTATCGGTAATCGCTTTCGATCTCACATAGAAACACCTACGGAAATTTCCCTTTACAATACACCGATTCACTGGCAACAGAAAGTCAAGTACCTAGGTGTCACCTTTCAACCTTCCATGACCTTCCACGAGCACATACACATAGTCTGCAATAAGGCTGCGTATGTCATGGGACGACTTTATCCGATGTTATGCAAGAAAAGTAAGATGTCGCTCCGCAACAAAGTGACACTCTACAAAACTTGCATAAGACCAATAATGTCCTATGCGAGCGTTGCGTTTGCGCACGTTTCAAAAGTCAGATTGCTCAGGCTCCAAAGACTACAGAACCGATTTATGCGGACAGCCACTGGTTGTCCGTGGTTCATGCGGAACGTTGACCTCCATAGAGACCTCGATCTCCCTACCATTACTCACCTCTTTAAACGTTTTTCGAAATCTTACTTCGAGAAATCTGAGGTACACTCGAACCCCCTGATTTCAGTTGCTTCTACCTACATCCCAGTTAGGTCCGACCATCGAAAATACAGGCGTCCATAAAAGCGTCCTGTATGACCCCGACGATCAAATAACGATCGCCAACACAGAAACACGTAATACACTCACACAGCGTCTTCGCCGGCGAAGACGAGGTCCCAGTTTTCTGACGTCGGTCGGTCGTGGCTTCTCGCCACCCTTCCGACGCCGCAATGACTAATCTAAGTCATACCATGAACCCTCCACCACACGTCGCCCTAAGCCGTGGTCCGGCCTCACAGGAGGCACCCTTAGGACGACGTTCCCCGACTTAAGTAGAGCTTCTGCGCTCTACTCTCTGCATTTCGCAACTTCGGCGATGCTTCTGCGCTCGCCCGTCCCGCCCGGTGACGCTGTAAAAGCCATTAGGGCTAACAGCATACAGTCAGTTCGAAAAAAAAAAATTGATTTTTGTTGGGCAGGAGGATAAAAAATTTCTTTGGATCACCGACATAAGAAACAGTAGTAACAATATTTATAAGGTACATTACACATGACTTAAATCTAACTGTTCTTACAATTGCAGGTAACCACAGCATGCTATGTGTTACATAAGTAGTAAATAATTAATATAATACTTAATATTAGTGTTAGTAATATGTTTATATATTTTATGAATAATTATTATTATATATGTATATTCATTATAATTTCTGTTTTTAATATTTATTATTTATTATGGGTGAGGTAAGTCAACTTTTATAAGTTTCAATCTAAAATTGACAAGATTATCAATGTCTTGGATTTTCTTCGTATAATTTTCATTGTATAGACAAGAAACGCGGACAACAGGTGGGTTTCGACCTTATTTAGTCCTGCAGGCTTTAACTATATCAACACGTAAATACGTTGCTCCACTCAAAGTGTAATTATTGTCATTAATTTGTAAACTTTCCTTATTTCAAAAACATAAGCTCTCCCGCAGAACACTTCACTTTATCAGCTTGATATCAATATAAGTGTTTTCTTATTCCTTATCATTAGAATATCTGCATTAAGTTATTCAATGCCCACTACAAAGTAAGTGGTTACGTGAATATAGTGGCCATTCTTTAGCTACTAGTCCTTTTAAGCCGGGTGTGCTAATTTATTGATAAAAGGAGTTGATAATGCTGGAAAACTTATTTTCTGTTTTTCGTAATGAAAAACATCCACAAGTACTTGCAAAAGTACGTATAGTAAAGTAGCGGCCTGTTACAATCCTACTGCTGGGAATAGGCCTCCTCTCTCCGTTTCTGGAGAGAAGGGTTGGAGCTAAGACCTACCACGCTGCTCCGATGCGGATTGGTAGGTTACACATATCTCCAATATTCTCTAGAGATATGCAGGTTTCCTCACGATGTTTTCCTAAACCGAAAAGCGTATAATTAATTGCAATTGTCAATTAGACAGATGAGTTTTAATAGAAAATTCTGGAGAATTCTGGAGATATGTGTAACCTACCAATCCGCATTAGAGCAGCGTGGTAGGTCTTAGCTCGAACCCTTCTTTCCAGAAACGGAGAGAGGAGGCCTATTCTCAGCAGTGGGATTATAACAGGCCGCTATTTTACTTTTTTACTTACACGAAATGGAAAATTTAAAAATCTGTGTAATTCTAAAAATAGAGTTTACTCTCTGTGTTAATACTTTAAGTATGCAGGATGCGTAGAACGTGTGGAATATGGGAATTTATATATAACCGAGTGTGTTCTAAGATACAACCTCTCTTTAGCAGTAGATGTTGACGATTCAAAAGCACATGTTTACAAGTTTACTTGAATAAAGAATATTTTGAATTTGAAAAAAGCAGGGATAGCTTCTCCAAGTTGTGGGATAGCAGCAAGATGGTAACGAATGTGTTTATTAAATAACCCTTTACGCCAGACGTCAAATTTTTGAAATATATAATTTATGAAATAAATTTATTATAACTTATTTTGTTTGCCTTTAATCTATTCATGAGTACGTACTTGTAGCATTTATTGCAATTCCCTCTTAAAACGTTTAAATGACTAATGTTTGATACCGATGGCTCGATTGTTGATGTATAAATGATAATAAGATAATACAAAACCCATGCAAACCGTACTAATAATATAAATGCGAGCATCTGTCTGACTGCTACGCATCCATTGTTAATACGCTGTAAGAATATTGATATTATTTGATAGAATTCTAGCTTAAAAAAAAGTAAAGTAACGGCCTGTTACTATGCCCACTGCTGGGCTAATGCCTCCTCTCTCCGTTTTTGGAGAGAAGGATTGGAGCTAAGACCTACCACGCTGCTCGAATGCCGATTTGTAGGTTACACATATCCCTAGAATTCTCTAGAGTTATGCAGGTTTCCTCACGATGTTTTTCTTCGCCGTAAAGCGTGTGATAAATTGCAATTATTAATAAGACACATAAATTTTAATAGAAAAACTCATTGGTGCCTGCCCGGGGTTTGAACCTATGTCGTCTCTAGACAGTCGCACAGTCACACCGCTAGGCTATCACAGTTTATATTGTAGCTTAGTAGCAAGTTAATTAATATAATTATATCAAAATAATCTATATATAAATAAGCTCTTTCAACCACTTTTGAATCGTCAAGGATAAATATGATTAATGAAGCCATAACTGGTTCGAAATGTTGCTTTTGCCGAGAAGAACCAGCTTGAAATTCAGCGGTCAATGTTTTGAACATTTTCAATTTAATTTATTTATAAACTTAATTGAGCAACTACAATATATGCATATAAAAATAATTGCACAAAAGGCGGGCTTAATGATTTAAGCATTATCTCCCAGCCAACCTTCAGGAGTGAATTAAAAACGTATGTAGGCGTGCTGTAATATGATAACGAAATAGCAATCATATTACTTAGGACACAGTATATATATTGTTAAAGAAGTGAGTATTAATGAATCCTCAATCTATAATTCAACTTGTACTTCCTTATTCGCAATTAATACAATAATACAATAACACGCGTCCCATCACACTAGATCAATGTACACTGTAGTCTTTGCACTAGATGACTCCTTGTTATTCCGTATCCATGGCAACCACTAGTCCGAACTCTGCGCCGAGAACATCTGCGGCTATACAAAAGTAATAATAAAATTATTTTGCTATAATCCGCGATACAGTAAATAGAAAATATATATAGTGTTTAATGTATAGTGGACTATCAGTATTTTCATACTCGATACGTGCAGGATTCGTAAAAACACATGCACAAACCTCCACCACTTCCACCACAATACACAAGCACTACACACGTCCACTATCACAAACTCAACAATCGTTTCGCCCCGCAACCGAAGCATCATCAGGAGATAGACTCCACGACAAAAATCGCAAAGCCGTGTCGTGGAGTCTATCTCCTGATATCTTCAATTGTATAATATGCTTTACGTATACGCATATTTTTACACTTAATTCAAACTTTTCTGTAGACAGGTGAATGAGGTTACTATAGTTTTAAGCTTAATTTTTGTTTAATTCAAAATATTTAATCAAAAAACGCAATAGATAATTACACATACGGTCGTCCGTCCCCAAAGTAAGTAAGTTAATACGTGTTATGGGTGACAGACAACTGGTGAATTAATTCATATATACTTTTAAATACATAGACACACCCAGGATCGAAGAGCCAATAGATTGTAATAAGAAAATATTGGACGGGAATCGAATTGAATAAGCTTGAGGCTCCTGCTTTGCGCATAGTAAAAGTACGTATAGTACCCGGCAATAAATAATGCACATTGATGCCTAGGAAGAGAAATCGGCTAGATTTTGATTTTGAATTTAAAGCCGACCCGCAAAACTAAAGGCAGGGCAAGGAAACTGAAGGCACCTACGCCAACGGCCAGTCAAATGCCTGAAAAATAATAGTACATTATTTATTCATAGTATCACAGAAAGTTATTGAACTGGCCATAATGTACTTACTCTGTGGCAAAATTAAAACAAAAAAAAATGACATACGCCAAAAATATTGTGCTAATATGAAAAAACAGAATATTGATTAGGCTAATTATTTAATACTAAATTTTATAACTACATAAATATTAAAAATGCAAAGTAGATATGAAAATTTAAAACTCTTTCGTCTATACCACACACAAGTTTAAAATGGCCGTCAATAAATTCCCGCCAAAGTTAAAACCCGAAGAGGAATCAGCGATCCGCGGCGCTCATTTACTAGGTCCTTCTTTAGAAGCGAAATTCGACGAACTCAAATATGATATACTGAACAAAATCGATAAAGAGCTATCGGATTCAAAAAACGCTAGAGAATATATTTCCCAAAAGTATGATGAGCTATGCAATAAGATCCAATATCTTACAGAAATGGACGCCACAGTTACTGGATTTAGAAGTGATGTGAAAGCGATTGAAAAGCAAATATTCGAGCTGGTGTCGAGAGTCGATGATGTCGAAAAAAGAGCTATCATTAACGAATGTCCGTCCCTAACGTCTTCTATGTTCACAATTGCAAAATAATATGAGAGATCTATTTGTATGTGATTTCAATTTCGATAAATAACAGTATTATACAAATGTCTGTTATTTTTAATCAAGACTGTAAAGATTTTTGAAAATAAATCAACGTTTATAAAAAGTAGCGGCCTGTTACAATCCCACTGCTGAGAATAGGCTTCCTCTCTTCGTTTCTGGAGAGAAGGGTTGGAGCTAAGACCTATCACGCTGCTCCAATGCGGATTGGTAGGTTACACATATCTCCAGAATTCTCTAGAGATATGCAGGTTTCCTCACGATGTTTTCCATCACCGAAAAGCGTGTGATAAATCGCAATTATCAATTAGAGACATGAGTTTTAATAGAAAAACTCATTGGTGCCTGCCCGGGTTTGAACTTGAGTCCCCCTCGAAAGAGTAGCACGTTCTCGCCGCTGGGCTATCACAGCTATTTTGTTTATAAAATAATTGTTAATTTTTTGCAATGTTTACATTAAATACTTTATGAAAGTAGGCGTTAATTAGCTGAGTTCTATAATACTAATGTTATACTGTATTGCTATATTCCGCGATTGTACCAAAATGTAAAGCTAAATATAGAGTATACTAACATTTTTAATAATTTGTGCCTGTGGAATTCGTAAAAGGCATGCAATACACCACCATAATAATCTGGCACTGCACACATTCACTACCACAATCTCAATAATCTTCTGGCAGCGTAAGTAAGCGTACCGTAAATGGTAGCATGTATTAGGTACATTAAATAAAAATACATATTGTATTAAAATACGAATTAAATAAATAAATATATGGGACATTTACACACACGGTCGTCCGTCCCCAAAGTAAGTAACTTAATACTTGTGTTATGGGTGACGGACAACTGGTCGATATACTACATATATAAGTTTAAATACATACTTAAATACAAATACACACCCAGGCTCGAAGAACCAACAATTTGTTTATAGAAAATGTTGGCCCTCGGCGGAAATCGAACCCGCGACCCGCGGAGCTGAAGGCAGGGTCACTACCCACAGCGCTAACGGGCCAGTCACATCAACCATCCACAACAGAATCGCAATCTCCTGATGATGCTTCGGTTGCGAGGCGAAACGATTGTTGAGTTTGTGATAGTGAACGTGTGCAGTGCTTGTGTATTGTGGGGACAGTGGTGGAGGTTTGTGCATATGTTTTTACGAATCCTGCATGTATCGGGTATGAAAAACGGATAGTCCACTATACATTTAGCACTATATATATTTTCTATTTACTGTATCGCGGATTATAGCAAAATAATTTTTATTATTACTATTGACTTTGTTTTTGTTTAAATCGCAATTTAGACCACCATCCTGCGCCAATACACAGCACTAGTCCCTCCTGCCTGATTATTCTATGATTGCAATTAGGGAAACATCAAATCGATTTAAAAAACAGTTTTTATGTAATAATTAATTTTAATCACTTTCACATTTAACATCCAGTTAAACGAAATTAACAATAAACATTAAAAACAACCGAACATAAAATCATCTAAATCAAAATTGTCACAAATATTATCAACGTTTACCAACTAACAAAAAAAATTTACAACTCGCGAACACAATTCAAAATGGCTTTCAATCAACACGCTGCTTTCAATACATTATCGACATCAGATAATAATTTTTATTTAATTTAAATTACTGAATTTAAAACAACAATTTTTTTACATTACCAGAAGTGGATAAAATTATGTTAGAATATAAGTAAAAAGTAACAGCCTGTTACTATGCCCACTGCTGGGCTAAGGCCTCCTCTCTCCGTTATTGGAGAGAAGGATTGGAGCTAAGACCTACCACGCTGCTTCAATGCGGATTGGTAGGTTACACATATCCCTAGAATTCTCTAGAGATATGCAGGTTTCCTCGCGATGTTTTCCTTCACCGAAAAGCGTGTGATAAATTGCAATTATCAATTAGACACATAAGTTTTAATAGAAAAACTTATTGGTGCCTGCCCGGGGTTGAACCTATGTCGTCTCTAGAGAGTCGCACGGTCTCACCGCTAGGCTATCACAGCTTACTGTTAGAATATATTGTTCTTTAATTTACCGATAACATTCTGGACATCCCTTACATCAGAGGTCTTCAACCTTTAACACTTCTAGAAACATTTCAAGGAATAGTTTTCGTGGGGAAACTCATGATTATCCTCGTGGATCTCAAAATATTTTTTTTCTACTCAAATATTCAATTCTTATACAAACATTTCAATACGGCAATAAATATAATATTGTAGTAGCGAAACAAGCTTTTTTTAAAAAAATACATTTTATGAATATTCCGCCGTGGTATCCGGCTGAATAGAATAGACCACCTTCATTTTTTACCGATGTGTCGTAAGGTAAGTTAAAACAAACAAAGAAAACAAAACAGCTAATGTCTCGTAGCAGAAGAAATGTGGCAATTATAACAGGCATAACTACTGGGCATTGCCTGTTAAACAGACACTTGTCAATAATGAGAATAAAAGAAGATTCAGCGTGCCCAGAGTGTGGAGAAGAAGAAATGAGTCTCCACCTTATGGCTGAGTGCCCCATGTACTCGCTGGTAAGATGGGAGATATTAGGTAAGGACGAAATTGAAGCTGATCACCTAACAAATATCTCCTTCAGGGATATTATAAGGTTTGTGAAAGCAACAGGTAGGCTAGAGCAGGTGACACTGTCGGGACAACAGTGAAACCCTTGTCCCAATAAGGGGAAATGGGTGGAATAGTCAAGTATTGGAGCTGACCACCCGTCCTGTACCGGCAGGCGTCCCCAAAATTAGATAAGATAAGATAAGATAAGGTAAGTTAACGTCAGGCAGCCGGCCGGTTGTAAAATACTTAGATAAAACATGTAACAATATGTTTGAAACATGTTGTGCCAACTCCACTTACAGTGAGATAAGGGCAGGAGAATGATGATGATTTTAAGAATATGGTAAATTATGAAATCATGAAGTTGTTCAAGAGAAAGTTGTTTCTATTATTGTTGTAAGAACGTTGGTTTCACATATGTGTTTTGACTCAGATCATTTGCGGAACTCTTGTAAACGTTTCAGGGAACCTAAGTTGAAGACCCCTACATAGACTATATACTAAATTTATTACTGAAGTACGATGAGTCTATATAATAAATAATAAAATTGTAATGTATTCTGTTCAACAGTTAAGCTTATAAGCAATTTATTAATATTTCTTTAAATCATTTAGTAACTAAAAAATATTTTAAGCCGACGAATTCATTTATTTATTATGTCAAATACATTCCTTTTTGTATTAAAAAACATATATTTATCAATTAGTTCGAAAGTCAATTATCGAAAAAAAATATAGACTGAGCATGTTTTATATTTTCTTAGGTTAGTAATATTCTGTTTAAATATATATTAATAACATTTAAAAGCATTTTTCTTACATTTCTAATATAAATATTATATTTCATATACCTATTAAAAAATAAAAAAATAAGAAATGAGTATATAAGGGGAAGTCTGAAAGTTGCGCCCATTATAGAAAAGATGAGAGATGCAAGATTGGGATGGTATGGACATGTAATGAGGAGGGATGAAAATCATGTGATCAAACGAGTGTTGGATATGAATGTGGATGGATATGTGACTAGGGGAAGGCCTAAAAAGTGGTGGTTGGACTGTGTGAAGTATGACATGCATATAAAAGGAGTAGCGCCAGAGTTGGCGAATGATAGAAGAGAATGGAAGAGGAAAACATGTTGTACCGACCCCACTAAGAGTGGGATAAGGGTAGGAGAAAGAAGACCTATTAAAAACAAAAATATTCGCACTACAGGCGTATTATTTACTGATAGTCTGTGACGCAGAACTTTTAAATGTATATTTCCTTGAAACTTTATCCCTAAACTAATTATTTTAATTAAATGTAATTATTTCAATTAAGGCAATTTCATGAAATAACAATATTCAACTCAGTGTACTTAAAATATAAAGTATAAAAAATTTATTGCACAACTATTTCTATATCTAAGTCATTGTTATTTGGCACAATCTCTTACAATTAATATAAGTACTAAAATATTTATGAATAATGTTCTTAGTTAATCACAAATAAATATAATTAAAAATTTTTTGAAAAACCCATTCTATATTTAAACAGTGTCAAAATTACGTAAAAATAATTAAAAAAAGAGTCCCATGCATACACAATATTAAAAAATATTTAAAAAATAAGATTATTATTTTTCTGTAAAATTGATATTGCATTAATATTATATTACTTATTCTTGACATGAAAATTGAATTTACTTTTTATTTAACGTTTTTCAAATTACAATATTATCGAATCTAACACAAAAGTAATAATAAAATTATTTTGCTATAATCCGCGATACAGTAAATAGAAAATATATATAGCGTTTAATGTATAGTGGACTATCAGTATTTTCATACCCGATACGTGCAGGATTCGTAAAAACACATGCACAAACCTCCACCACTTCCACCACAATACACAAGCACTACACAGGTTCACTATCACAAACTCAACAATCGTTTCGCCCCGCAACCGAAGCATCATCAGGAGATAGACTGTCGTGGAGATTGTTGAGTTTGTGATAGTGAACCTGTGTAGTGCTTGTGTATTGTGGTGGAAGTGGTGGAGGTTTGTGCATGTGTTTTTACGAATCCTGCACGTATCGGGTATGAAAATACTGATAGTCCACTATACATTAAACGGTATATATATTTTCTATTTACTGTATCGCGGATTATAGCAAAATAATTTTATTATTACTTTTGTATTATGGATCTCCGCAAAGTAACGCCTAATTCTATAAATTATTATCGAATCTGCTATATGAAAAGCGATAATTTAATTATATCAAAAAAACAATTTATCTAATTTAGATTACTAATTATTAATTGAAGATAATTATTTATATTATCTATTTATTTCATTAAAAATAATTTGGTGTGTTTTAAATGTATATATCAGATATCAGACAAACAATGAACACATGTTTAAAGTATTATGTAACTAAAATTGGCGATAACATAGTTACACAATGTCAGAGGACACTTGAAATCAGAAATTGGGATACAAGTTTTTGAATAATTTGTGTGCAAAACCCATTTTTTTTTCGAACTGACTGTATGCTGTTAGCCCTAACGGCTTTTACAGCGTCACCGGGCGGGACGGGCGAGCGCAGGAACATCGTCGAGGTTGCGAAATGCAGGGAGTAGAGCGCAGAAGCTCTACTAACGTCGGGGAACGTCGTCCTAAGGGTGCCTCCTGTGAGGCCGGACCACGGCTTAGGGCGACGTGTAGTGGAGGGCGGATCAAAGTGCAAAACCCAGAATAAACGCAGTAATATACATTACAATTGTTTTGTATAAATTGGCACGCGGCCAGCGGAGCTTATCGGCAAACTCGCGTCGAGGCTGACTTCACTGTCAATTCAAGAGGTGTACGCTCGCCGCTCGCGTTTATTACGTAGTGTTTTTAGTAACGTTTTGTATTACGATAATTATGCGTTTGGGTGTGGTTTATACATTTAGTGACGCGTTCAATTAGTGAAGCGTTTCGAATACTATAAAGATAAGACGCGACCGCGACGCGGTTTTAGTACGCGTTCGGGTTACTGTTTACCGATATGGGACGATTCAATAACGTGTGACCTTACGAAGGTTGTGTGCACACCGGGTGTTATTTGTGTTATTTAACCGCGTTAGTGAAGTATATACGCCGGGAGAAATAGACAGTACGTGTACGTGGAAGACTGCAGAGGCGAGCCAACGGGTTCGGGAATCGGCCAAGTACATACAAGCGCACACACACACGTACACATATACACGCAGTGATTCATGAGGCCGGACCGCAAACAGCTGACGGCCGCATAAGGTAGGTTGAGACGCCGAGACGGCGGGCCCAGGTCTCCGAGGTTGTTTCATCCGCCCGCACGTTTGTGCGGAACAACAATATTAAATAAAACAATTTTTAACGGATTTACAAGACACATTTAAATGTTAAAGCGCTGCGAATTCATATAGTCTTAAAAATTACAAATGGTCGTAGTTAAAATAACTAACGGACACATGACACTTCTGATTATCGTCACCACTAGACATAAACCACTCGTAGTTATTTAATAATATTATATTATACGCGATATAAATCCGTTGTAACTACGTTCTATTACATAATAATCTAATTATTATACAGTTATACAAAAGTTCTATACATGATATGCTTTAAGACTTATAAAAACACTGAGTATTCTATATTTGTACGAAAAAACCTTACGCTCGCTTACCTCCTAGTATTGTTTGAATTTGGGACACCGTCTTACCTTTGGTTTCGGGTATTAAGAACAGCACGAAAAACACACAAACGACCATGAACCCGCTGAAGAACCAGAAGCAGCTGTAGATTCCGATGGCATCCTTCATCAAGGGGAAGCATAGGGTGACGATGAAGACGAGGCACCAGTTAGTGATAACAGTGATACCAGAAGCGATACCCCTGAATTCGACGGAGAACAACTCGGACATTATCATCCAGGGTATCGGACCGAAACCCATGGAGAAGGAGATGATGAAAAGGATCAAACACACGAGAGGAATCCATCCGACAGTGGCGAGGTTGGCGCCTACTTCCTGAAGCTTGAAATATATACCGAGGATGATCAAGCATATGCCCATAATGGTGCAACTTTGGAGCAGCAGTGGTCTCCTGCCGGCTTTCTCGATGAGGAGGGAGGAGACGTATGTGGCCAGGGTCTGGACGACGCCAATGATGATGGTGGCAATAGCTGGGGGAATGTCGGAGCCGGCCGACCGGAAGATGTTGTTGGTGTAGAAGATGACGGCGTTGATTCCGCTGAACTGCTGGAAGAACATGAGGCCTAGAGAGCAGATGAGCGCCATCAAGGGAGCCCTGTTGGTGAGCATGCTCAGGATACCAGCGTTTTGTAAGGCCGAGTTGTCCACCTGGAGGCATAAACAACATTTTTTATTATTGACAAGCATTCAATTAAAATATCATAAATTATAGTATCTAAGTAATACCTATTTGATATTTTTGGTTTATATGTGAATTTATATGTGCTTTGAGCTCTTGTCCCATGCAATTGAAAAGAGTTTTTAAGAAAAATGTGGTTTTTCTAAAATACTTTTCTCCTTTCAAAATTGCCCACAAAGCCACTTTCAGTTTCCAGTATGAAACTTCAAGTATTCTTAGTATGATCTAGATTCTAGTGTATTTACATGAAAAGATTCTTTTTTCGGAATACTAACTAAACTAGCGATAAGAATTTTTTACTATACTTTCAAATAGACACAAAGTGTATTTTTCGCATTATGACTTACATCTTTCTGCATTTCTTCGAGTTCATCAGTCAGATCCGCGTCGGGCCCCCTCAACCAGCGTAGTGCCTTTTCAGCGTCACGTCGCCTGTTCTTACCGAGGAGGTATTGTGGGGTTTCTGGCATCCACCTAAAAACAAAAGCATTTTATCCTTTCTCTCGATAGGCGTCCATTTCTGGGCTTATTGAAAATAACAAACAAAAACTATAAACTAACTATAAAATAACTAAAAAGATAACTATACACTTTCATTTGCATTCCATGTAGCCACTGTGGCACCATCGGAGTTGATAGTCATGTTTCAAACACCCTGTGTTCGCAACATTTCAAATACTTTAGGAACAGCTAGATAAAATAGTCAAAGTGTCCTGCAGTTGCTGAAATGTCGTATTAAAAGGAATTGGAGCGCAAAAGGTTGAATTCTTCCACGCGACATTATCATGCTTATTATATTCATCATCTCCCCGCAACCTCTTTGAGGTTGCCTCATCATCATCCTCCTGCGCTTATCCCACTCTGTGTGGGTCGGCACAACATGTTGTAAACATGTTGTCACATGATTTGGCTACGTATTTAACGACCGGCCGCCTACCTGACGTCAACTTACCTTAGTCTAATTTTACCACACCTCGGTAAGAAAGAGGGTGGTCTATTCTACTCAGCTGGATACCACACGGCGGCTTTTTAAGTTTGCCTATCCACCTCAAACGAGCAAGTAACCATTACTTAGTATGTGCTTTCCATGTAAGGATACATTTTTTGATGTTAAGTGAGATTTAAATCTGAAAACGATTTCTAATACTTAAGCACTAATCTTTTAGGAGAAGACATCATATCAAGTATGACTTACCAGAACACAGCGACTAGAAGTACAGGGAAAATAGCAGAGATGATGGACAATGTCTTCCAGTGGGTCCATGCGCCTACGACGAATGTGAACAGGATGCCCACGGTCAGGAACAGCTGGAAGAACGAGCCCAGAGCCCCTCGGATAGAGGTCTCCGCGATCTCGCCGATGTACATTGGAGCTGCCACGCAGATGCCTCCTGGAACGCGAGGGAATATTTAAGATTAGAAGAGTTTTAGAAGATTAGAGAGATTGGTCGTCATTGGATTGTGCAGGACGTCTGTATCTGTTTGTTTATATGTCTTCCACACTTTCATTGCTCAATTAACAAAGTGATTAAATTTAGTACAATAAAGCTTTTATACCTATAAACTTTTGTTTCTTTTACTCGCTCAAGCTACTTGTAACTTACAAGTTTCGAAAACCAGATAAAAAAAACACATTTTTAACTTATACATATATGAGTATATATGGTATTCTAATTCTTTATTCAAGTAAAATTGTCAGCAAGTGCTTTTGAATCGTCAACTCTAATGCTTTTTCGAAAGCTGTTCCTACCGAAGAGCCAGCAAGAAAATCGGTGGTTGCTCTTTCTCTAAATATAATTTTTATAACAATAGCTACTTGTAAATTTACGCATTATTATCATTTATGTAATCAACAATAGTATAGTAGGCTTTCTGTATAAGCCTTATTAATAGTTATTTAAACTGCTGTAATGGGAAAGTTTAAATTGATTGTGACATACCAGTACTTAATCCAGCGAAGAACCTGGCAGCTATGAGCATCCCGGCTCCGTTGGCGAAGATTGTGAGCAACCAGTTGAGCAAGAACGGTACGGACAGGATGAGGATGGTTGGGCGTCTGCCGAACCTTTGAGCCAGGACGCCCACGGGCAGCGCTGATATCGCGGCCCCGATTGCCAGGATGGACGATACTAGAGAGCCTGGAAAAGGGAAATAATATTGTTTGGTATTTGCATAATTGCGTTGCGGTTAGCATTTAACTCGGCTACCGAACCAATAGAAATCCTTACTGGAAACAGCATGCAAACAGCTGAAGAGAAAACATCTAAAAGAGTTGCTGCACCCAAGCAGCATAATAACGTGAGTCATAAAAATCCCTTAAAGAGATCATGTCCAACATTGAATCATTTTCATCATCATTCATCATATTCTTACCCTTATCCCACTCTAAATAGGGTCAGTACAATATCTGCATCTCCTTTAAATGATTTATAGAAGCAGGCTTTACTTTGCGCAATCCCGTATTACAGAATTACTTTGCTATATGGATTGTCGCAGGTAGCTCAATGGTTCAGGCTAAATAATTTGGTACTAAACTCAAATAAAACGAAATTTATACAATAGAATTTGCATTACCTAATGCAGCTAAAACAGCAAATGAGCTCTTAATAGACAATGTACCACTAAAAACAGAAAATACAACTGTATTTTTGGGAATGACGTTGGATACAAAACTCCAATGGAGCACACACATAACAGCTCTCGCAGGGAAACTCAGTTCAGCAGCCTATGCTATTCGAAAGATAAGACAGTTTACAGACGTCGAAACAGCAAAACTAGTTTATTTTGCTTACTTCCATAGCATTATGACTTATGGAATAATGTTATGGGGTAAATGCGCTGATATTGAGAAAATTTTTGTATTGCAAAAAAGAGCCATACGTGGCATTTATAATTTGAATTCGCGTGAGTCCCTGCGAGAGAAGTTTAAGGAAACAGGTATTCTCACGTTAGCTTCACAGTATATTTTTAGCAATTTGATTTTTGTGCATAAAAATATACATAATTATAAAAAGATTGGCGATGTATATAATAGACAAAGTAGGAACCGACATAAGCTTGCGGCTCCTGCTTTGCGCCTTGTAAGAGTACGTAAGTCGTTTGTGGGTTTGGGTATAAGATTCTATAACAAAATTCCACAATCAATTTTAACTTTGCCATTACAGCAATTTAAAAATGCTGTTAAAAAGAGGCTGATACAGAAAGCCTATTATACCGTGGAGGCTTACATTGATGATAAGAATGCGTGGATATAACTGCTCTTTGACCTTGTACAGGATAGCTATGACAAAATGTAATTAGTATTAAGAATCTTCTTTTTTAAAAGAGCTCCACCGAGTTTCTTGCTGGCTTTTCTCGGTAGGACGGCTTTCCGAACCAGCAGTAAAGTTGACGATTCAAAAGCACTTGTTTACAAGTTTACTTGAATAAAGAATATTTTGAATTTGAATTAGATTTGAATATATTCATATATATCGCATTTGTAAAGAGAATGTATGTAATGCTAAGTGTATGAAGCAGGCAAAATTCACATACCTTACACTTGCTGGAAAAGTCACCAAATGTATCCCAATTCACACAAGCAATACACACAACCACCACCAATAACTCTACAATCGTTTCGCCTTGAAACCGAAGTAGGATAGGCTCCACGACAAAATCGTACTGCCCATCGCTCCGAAACCGAAGCATAATCAGGACGATAGGTTCTACGATAAAATCGTAAATTGGCGAAACGATCGTACATTCTCTTAAAAAACGCGGATAGTTTTGTTATAGCCTTTGTAATATTCATCTCCAATTCTCTCCTATCGTTCATCAACTATGGTGCTACTCCATTTCTGCACATAATTCATCTAACTTTTTTTCAGCCTCCCTTTCATATATCCACAGTCACATTTTCCTCATTACATGACCATGCCAACTTTCCACGTACATGGACTGAAAGAAACAAAGATCCCTAAAACGACTCCGAAATTTGATTGCAAATTCTCAACCGGAAGCACAAGATAAATATAAAAGCTTTTAACAGTTCAATATAGATAAACAGTCTATTAGCGTACTAATACAAGCCACACCTACTGACGGGCCCCTGTATATGGCTGGACAGCAGCCAAGAATACGTCACCGAAGGTCACCAACGTTGTTCCAATATCACATGATTGTGTAAATAACTTGGAATCTCATTTTAAAAACTGAGAAGAGGAGTTATGAAATCACATGACTGACAAAGTGATTTTTATATTAGCTCAGCTGATATAAAATTATTTTTGAGTCAGCTTTGCTCAATGTGCTCAACATCAGAAAAATGCTTAAAACTTCTTATGTCGTAGAAATGTCATATTGATCACGTTTGAACCATTAAAAGAAGAGGGTTCTGCTACTTAATTGAGCCAGTCACCTCAGCGGAAGATCAGAGTTATGGAGTCCCTCAGTCTCAGTAGTCTGCCAGAACACATGGACCCAAATACGTCTATATATACTTATTATAAAACAAAGTTCCAAAAAGCTGTCTGTCTGATTTTCTCATAATACATACATACATAGTACGGATTTTTGTACGGTTTCACCAAAAGATAGTGCAATACTTCCGGATGGTTTAGGTAAATAGTAAATATCGGTATTATATAAATTGTGTTGAAGAAATCGCGCAGTTGTTAAAAAAATTGCATGCTGGAAGCTTTAGTCACATGCGCTGCGTAAACCAGCAGAGATACGCTAAAGTAATTTAGGAGAGAATTGTAGATCTATAAAACTACTACAAAAAGTCCGCGATAGCATGTCTCTATCTCTCATGGTTAACTCACAATAACTACTTTTATGTTTAAAATTTGAATTCTAGAAAAAAATTGTGAAACGCTGATTTCCACGCGGGCGAAGCCGCTGGCACAGCCAGTATTAAAAAAACAACAAATTTTGTAATAAATCATGGACATTTTACATAATACTATTTCAATAATACAGATGTATATATTATTTACAGGAAGTTTATGCTACAAAATTTAAAGGAATTCACTTGATAAATGCTGCACCATTGATAAACTTGTCTTAATAATAAAACAAGGATTCAAAGCAAAAGTCGCGAGCAGACTTCTTGTGCATAACACAAATGAGGGTCTTTGTGAAGAATATCTAGAGAAATCCTTACTGTATAATATGGGGAAATGGCCCTAGTTGCAAGCAATTGGCAGATAATTAGATTGACATAATATAAAATGACAAATTTATGTAGTTTACTATTAAATCGTTGCTTAAAACCCGTGCGACTCAGTGTTAACGGGTGTCACTGAATGCCTAGTCATTTTATGAGTTTCGCCGATATTTATCATCATCCTCTTACCCTTATCCCACTCTAAGTGGGTTGGGCACAACATGTTGTCAAATGATTTTGCTATGTATTTTACGACCTGCCGCCTGAGGTCAACTTACCTTAGTCGTATTTTACGACACCGCAGTAAGAAAGAGGGTGGTCTATTCTACTCAGCCCGGTACCACGCGGCCGGTCAACTTACCCTAGTGGACTTTTACGACACCTCGGTGAGAAATGAGGGTGGTCTATTCTACTCAGCCGGATACCACACGGCGGCTTCAGCGATATTTATAATTAGGAATTTTATAATTAGGTCAAGTATTTGGTATAATTAAACATCGTTGCCTTGATTTTTTGAGAGACTCAACGATTTATTAAAAAAATAAATGTATTAAATGCCAAAAATATGCCGGTTCTTTTATTTATCTGTGTTTACAAACAGGCGATATCCGCTTCGAATCTCTCTGACATGACATCTTTATCTTTTATCTGTGACTGCTCGAACTTCAGCTGTCAAAATCAGAATTTATCAGTAAACAGATTGCAGCACTTCATATGAGATGATTGCATCGCTGGGTAATTGGCGCCTTCACAGTCCTTTTGGAAATAAGAATTGGACCTTTGGAAGGGTTGGAGCTTTGTATATACGCTTAGCTATCATATAAGACAAAAAATTGCGGTTTTTTTGCGAACACACAAATCACATTGCATACTTAAGAGTATTTAAAGACTTACGATGACGCGAACGACGTAACGGTTACGTCCTTTATATGCGCTAGATTTGCATACTTTATTTTCCATCTTCATATATATAGTTTTAAAAAAAATGTATTTTCAAACAAAATTAATATAATTTAATTGAGATCGGGATTTGACCTGACTCGATTTGACGCTTCTTCAAAGAGCAGGAGAAAACGATAAAATATTTTGTCTCTCTCCCACCTTTACTATATAGTTTGTAGGACAAGGTTAGATTAGTGTGTTAGGTTACGGTCATTGATCTCTATAAATAGTGTTTATTTTAAAAAAACGTAAAATAATTCCTGTGGCCAATAATATACGTTACTGAATTAACTGTTTTTTGTAGGACGCTGAGATGTGAGACCTAGAATTAAAATTAATATTGTATGGTCAGTATCACCCTGTACATAAAAATAAAAGACTTACTCTCTGTAGTATCCAATAAAAAGTCAGCCGGTTGTCCCAACGAGTTAAGGGTGATATTTAGTGTGATTGACGTGTTGACGGGTTCAAAAGGATCGTTTGCTTGTTCGGTGAGATTCGTGGTATTTTTCGCCGGTTCCAGTTGTGGCAGGGCTGGCGACGTCCACGCGAGGATAGTTCCCGCTATGACTGCGCCAATTGCAGCTGGAATCAACAAGAACATATTTGACCACCCGTATTTAATATATTTAGATATATGCAAGTTTCTTCCAAGCAAGAAACTTAATACTTGTGTTATGGGTGACGGACAACTGGTAGATATACTACATCATCATCCTACCCTTAATTCACTATAAGTGGGGTCGGCACGAAACGTTACAAACATGTTGTCACATGATTTGGCTATGTATTTTACGACCGGCCTGACGTCAACTTACCTCAGTCGCCTTCTACGACAATTCGGTAAGAAATGAGAGTGGTCTATTCTACTCAGCCGGATACCACACGGCGGTGGTAGATATACTACATGTATATTTTAAATACATACTTAAATACAAATATACATCCAGGCTCGAAGGACCAACATATTGCTTATAGAAAATGTTGGCCCCCTCGGCGGGAAGCGAACCCGCGACCCGGGGAGCTGAAGGCAGGGTCACTGCCCACTGCGCAGACGGGCCAGTCATTCAGTCAGTCGGGCGAAGGAAAATAAATTGCGATAAATTGCATATCGAATTCAAATAATTCTTTATTCGAGTTGGCTTTTACAAGCACTTTTGAATCGTCAAATAACAATTATAAATTACAAGCAATTAGCTCATACATCATATAACACCAAGCTGTTTACATTTGATGCAGAATATACCGATCGCATGGTATTATATATAGCACGATACGGCATGCCAAATGTTTGCGCCGGAACTATTCTTAGAGGTTCATTCAGTTCAACGATACCGAGTTGATTTATTAGCATGTCACGGAATAAATCGACAGGAACCTACGGTCTTGCAGCAATGAAGCTTTCTTTACTACAGGCACTATAACAGAACTACCTTGCTATAATCCGCATGGGTAAAGTGAATGCATGCAAAGCTAATGCGTTATGTGTATGAAGCAGGCAAAATCTACGCACCACACGCACCCCAAGGCGCCTCCACCAGCAACAGCGCAAATGCATTGCGTTTTTGTCGTGAAGCTTATCCTCCTGATGATGCTTCGGTTTCGGAGCGAAGCGATCGTCGAGATTGTGGTGGTGGTTGTGTGTGCTGCTTGTGTGCATTGTTGCTGGTGGAGGCGCCTTGAGGTGCGTGTGGTAGCTTGTCCTGCATGTATAAGGTGCGTAAATTTTGCCTGCTTCATACACATTAGCTTTGCATGCATTCACTTAACCCGTGCGGATTACAGCAAGGTAGTTCTGTTATAGTGCCTGTAGTAACGAAAGAATGAATGTAGTAATGAAAGAATGGAATTCCACATAGTAACGCCTCCTTCTATAAATCATTTAGAAGCTTTTCTTTTTCAAATAACCGATATGCTGTTAGCTGTGATGGCTTATATAAAGAATATTTTCAATTTGAAATTGAATATCGTCAACATCTACTGCTGGTTCGGAAAGCTGTTCATAGCGGGAAGATTCGGCAAGAAACTCGGTGGTTGCTCTTTTTAAATATAATTCCTATAACTAGCTACATTTTGTCATTACTATCTTTCTTTATTATATTTTTCTTTTAGGTATTTAAATCTAACTATAAGATATCTTTACCTATGCCATGTGGTATCCGGTTGACCAGAATGGACCACCCGCATTTCTTACGGAGGTGTTGTAAAAGGCGACTAAGGTAAGTTGATCCGCCGTTGTGGTATCCAGTTGAGTAGAATAGACCACCCTCATTTCTATCAGAGTAACTACGACTAAGGTAAGTTGACGTCAGGCAGGCGGCCGGTCGGTAAAATACGTGGCCAAATCGTGTGATAACATGTTTATATCGTGTTGTGCCGACCCCACATAGAGTGGGATAACGGAGAGGATGAAGATGATGATATCAGATATCCTTACCTGCAACAGCTGCTATATATTGATTAATCTTTTTGGTTTGTCCGCCCTTCTGCTGGACGGACAGCATGTGCATCGTTGGCTTCTCCATTTTCGTCTTCTACTTACTGCATCCTGGAACAAGCATAAAGGATGATTAAACAAAACGTAAATTACCGTCTTGTTGCTATATCACAACTGGGCGAAGCTATCCCTGCTTTTTGAAAGAGAGGTTGTATCTTAGACACTCCGATACCTATATCAAATGAAATCAAATTAAAATAATCTTTATTCAAGTAACCTTTTTACAGGCACTTTTGAATCGTCAAGGATCAATTAGATTTAATAAGCTACACTGTTTCAGAATTTTGCTCTTACCGAAAAGAACCAGCAAGAAACTCGGCGTTCTATTTTTTAAACATTTATATTTATATTATTTAATTATAGTCTTGTTTGAAGCTGAAAAGATTTTCAAATCCAAGCATTTTTATCATCTACAATCGTGTAATATGCCTGACGGATTCCATACAATCTTCCCGGGCTGCTCCATTCAAGATATATCGTGATAACTTTATGACTATTCAGCCAAATACACTTAGTGTCGAAGACAAAGTTTATCTACATGAAACACTTAGCTATAAACGAATTGATTTTGATAAATATACTAAAATGTGCATTGTAAAATAGTAGTAATTTAATTAAATTTGTGATTCACAATATTAGTCATAGTGGCTTCCACATAAAAGGTAGATATATGCCGCCGCGGACTTTTATTTAGAACTATTCAAAACAAACAATATCTTTGTTCATCATCTTTGTATATCTTCAATGGTTTAGGCAGCGTACGCCAAGATAGCTCTCAGAGGCCAGATTTTTCCGACTTTATTGACATGTATCGTTATACTACATAAAATCATTACAAATTGTAGCCTATATATTATTCCGATGTATAAGCTATATTACTGTAAAGTTTCATCCAAATCGGTCCACTAGTTTTTTCGTGAAAGAGTTACTAACAGACAACCATACTCACAAACTTCCGCTTATAATATTAGTAGGATAGTAGGACTAGTAGGAAGTAGGATAGGATTAGTAGGACATTGTTGTGTTATGGTGTACTCGATGTTAAATCATTCAAGAACAAATTCTAAGTATGGTGACCTGTTTGCGGCGTATTTCTTATTGTACAGAGTTAGATCACGTTTATCCTATGTAAGACTTCATACTCTGTACGTACTAGGATGATTGTTGCTCTTTTCAGATAAACAATCACAAGTGGTTGCATCCTCTTACCAATCATCTCTATATATTAAGTCATACAGGTCGATTCAGGTCAAGGGCGTAGCCAGAATTCAGGGATGGTGCAGTAAATCCTATACTGTATTGTTTTAGTAGATTTTATATAATATATTGTTTTCATCAGGATTAATAAATAAATGTATGGGACACTTAATTAAGCTAAGAACAAGATTAGAGACGTCATGGTAGTGATGCTAAGAAAATTGCCCATGGCCATCAAAGGCGGGATGGACGGGACTGGGCGTAGAATGAAACCTAGACTATATTTTTTAAATCATGGTATTTAAAATATGAGTAGCCCACATTAGTAATGGAGGTGAGGTACATTATAGGTCTTATATAAGCGTTATTAAGTATTCTATGTTGCGAGTTATTAGTTTCCCAGTGTTACAGATTTCAGTGTAAGGGCTGGCAGCTGCCACCCCTTGCCTGTACCTTTGTACGCCCATGATTCAGCAAGCCTACCATGAACTCTTATTGCGGCTCAATTGAAGACGTAAACGAAATTGTTTTGCTTTTTCATACCATGACGTCTTAAAGACGCACACTTTAAGTCGTTGCCGAATGACCGTTTGGAATTCGTCCTAAGAACGTGTGAGTAAGAGGGACAGTGTTATCTTTAGTTCATATAACGTTATCCTTTTCAAATTTATACATATTTAATAATTACGACCCCCAATGCAATTCACATTTCATGGTACGAAAAGAAAGCGGTTTGGGGTCGTCGTTTACGTCTTCAATTGAGTCGCAATAAGAGTTCATGAGCCTGCAGGTCATCACTTTATAGTAAAACTAACTTTGCGGGGACTTAAACTAACTTTAAGTCCCCGCAACCAAAGTGGCAGGTAAAATCAAGTATTAATATATGTAACGTAATATCACTGTTATCGTTTACGTAAGTAACAACGTTTCGGATAAACTTTTGATAGCTTATTATTACGATAGCGTCCGCACTGATAGGAAAATATATGTTTTTTTATGTTTATCTTATACATTTAAACTAATTTATTATAGATAATGGCTTTTTATAGACCGCCGTGCGTGTTTTGGTTTTGACTTTTTTATTCATTTATATAGAATATCAAGTCTTCGACGAAGACAATGCTCTATGAAGCAGAACTAGCCAATTCTCTCTCTCTAAGTCTCGATTAGCATTATTTATTACCGGGTACTATAATTCTATTTATATAGCTCTCTTCTTAAGCTGCGATGGCTCAACTGTTAGGTTTAAAACTTAATTAACGCTGTATTCAGTTATAGGTCTGTTTAACACACACAAGTTTTATAGGTACTACGTAACTACGTAAGCTTAACGAAGCTTATATATGTGTGTGTGTGTTTGATATAAAATTCGAAAGTTTAATGGTTATGTACTTATGTTTGCAATTGCATCAACAAAATATTTTCGAATTTTAAAACCATCAACTAACGTCATGCTACATCATCTTCCTGTCCTTATCCCTCTCTAAGTGGGGTTGGCACAATATATTACAAACATGTTGTCACATGATTTGGCTACGTATTTTAGGACCGGCCGCCTGCCTGACGTCAACTTACCTTAGGCGTATTTTACGACCCCTCGGTAAGAAATTAAGGTGGTCTATCTTACTCAGCCGGATACCACACGACGAACTAACGTCGTGCTACGTTGTCTGTAATTTCGGTAGAAAAGTGTATTAAAACATATATATGCGTCTGTTACGTTTTCACGGTAATTTGATGGATCAGTATTGATGTAACTTAGCACAATTAAAGCTTTAAAGCTTGGCTAAAATAAGCATATTAACAAATACTTTGAACTCGAGAGTAACATGTCGAATCGTAGTAAACGAATCTAAAGAAGATTTATTTACTAAATCATAAGTCCAGATAATAAATTAATTTATAAAAACTATAATATAATACCACATAATCATTTGTATCAATATATCTTGTCCTTTACAAATGCCTCATAACGCCTTAGTAAGGCAAATGTGCTAATCACGCTTATATCTCCGTATAATATCATTGCCTTATATAGATATAGATAATGTATCTGTATTAAATTAATATCTTAATTAGTTTTTTAAGTAATTGAATATTTTTTTATTTAAATTTATGCTATTCTGTGTTAAATATGACTCTTATAGTATCAATACGTGACGATTTTATCGAATATCCATCTGGAAAGGTCCCCGAGGTGGTTAATGCATCTGGTGCTTCCGATGCATCGATTAGCAAAGGGAGGGGAACTTTTAGAAAGGCCTGACCCAGAGTTGGTGGTGGTGGGGATGGGGGAAATATTTTCCTTTTCTAAAATTCTCAAACATTCATAAAATGTATACGATATTTTATTTTAGTAACACACATTACTTTTAATATCAAAAACATTAATTGTTCAGTTAAGAAACTTAAATGATGAGTTTTAGTTTGACGAAGAATATACCTTTTTCGTTAAATCGGGCGCTGAAATTTAGCGTTATAATTAAATGGCTGGAAGCGAAAAGTTTAAAGTTATGTATAGTACGCGGCAATAAGTAATGCACATCGAGGCTTAGACAGAGAAATCGTCTAGATTTTGTTTCATAGAGCATTGTCTCTGTCGCACAGACTGTGACCCATGTGAAACGTCACATACTGAGTGACAGAGGCAGCGCGCATTATTTAATGCCGGCTACTATAAGTACATATTCGAATTGTTCCCTGTTTACAATCAAATTGCAACATCGTGGGGCGTGGACCCCACGTTGGGAAACACTCATGTAAAGGTTATATAAATTTGCTATAGTTACGGTTTGTTTTGACAATTATTATAACGTTCGACGTGCAATAACTTCGTTTTACGATTAATATATTCCGCGTTCATATTAATTTATATGAATCAGTAAATTTCCCACTGTTATAGTCTGTTTTGGCAACGAATATCTTCGGCGTGCAACATTTACTAAATATAGATTAGCTGGAATATTTATACTTTAATCGGTTTTTAGAACTAGAGGCTCGCGAAGTTATTTATTGACTGGCTCGTTGACGCAGTGGGTAGTGACCCTGCCTACAGGTGAAAGAATTTTTGAAATCGGTCCAGTTTTCGCGTGAAAACGTTACAAACATACACACATACACACAAACATACAAATCTTTCCTCTTTATAATATTAGTTTAGATTAGAAAATTATAATTATTTTTAATTTTGTACTATGGATCTTTATTAACGCCTCATTTTACATATGAGTGGCCAGTTGGCGCAGTGGGAACTGACCCTCCCTTCATTATTTAAAAAAATTACTCAGCTAATAAGTGATATTTACATTTTATTATTATATAAATACTATGTTTGTATTTATTATATTTATCATATTATTATATCTATTATATCTATTATTTAATTTTACTTAATATTTACGTTTGTTTTTAATTGGCTGAAAGAGGTTTCGATTCTGGAATAAGCCCGCTAAAGCACATATTTTTTTATCATTTTTATATTATTGCCAATAAATAAAGAGATTCTACAATAAAGAGATTGCAAACAAACAAACACCGAAGTCAAAATTTGCGGACTGAAAATTGCGCAAAATTTCTTTAAACTTCGCCTACCCACAACATAAATTGTATATTAAAAATGCAAGTAATATTTCCTTCTGTTTACCACAGGTCAACACTTACATTAAAGTTGTGTTAATGAGTCGCAATGGACAGAACGATGCAATGTTTGAGTCATGCTATGCAATGTTTAACCTGGGTTTGAAGTCGACGTTTAAATGTTATTTAAATAGGTATATGTATAACAACAATGTAGAACAAGCCGTGACAAACTTAACCGACAACTTAAGTGATAATGTGATCTCAATTATGCACTGTTATATTGAACTACCTAAACCGGCAAAGATTGTTTTGCCATTTAATTTTTTTCTCGGGATTTTTTAGTGTACATTAGATAGATATATGGGACACTTACACACACGGTCGTCCGTCCCCAAAGTAAGTAACCTAATACTTGTGTTATGCGTGACGGACAACTGGTAGATATACTACATATATAATTTTAAATACATACTTAAATACAAATATACACCCAGACTCGAAAAACCAACAAATTGTTTATAGAATTTGTTGGCGAGATTGAAATCCGCAACCCGCGGAGCTGAAGGCAGGGACACTATCCTCTGCGCCAACGGGCTAGTCATAAAAAAAATTAAAGAATTTGTCCTTATCACTTACTCACGTATGAAAAACTAGCGTTTGCCCGCGGCTTTGCTTGCGTTGAATTTTGGCATGTCACCTTAATTTTCGTGACAGATCATTTTAAATATAAAAAATATATTTATATAGTTACTCGTACATCCAAAATTTCGGATGTCTAGCTTTCAAACTGACGGATTCCATACAATGCTCGCGCGTATTAGGCACTTATTAGGCGCTCTATAGCGCTCCATTCAAGTCAATCATATCGTGATAACTTTTAAACTATTCGGCCAAATTACTTAGTATGAAAGACAAAGTTTATCTACATAAAATACTCAAAGCGACAAATGCATTGATTTTATTATGTATTCATTAAATATACTAAAATGTGCATTGTAAAAAAGTATCTAATTTAATTAAATTTATGATTCACAATTTTCGTCATAGTGGCTTCCACAAAAACGAAAGATATATGTTGTCGCGGACTTTTATTTAGAACTATTCAAGACAAACAATACTACAGTACATCATCGTTGTGTAACTCCAATGGTTTAGGCAGCATACGCCAAGATAGCTCTTGGAGGCCAGATTTTTATCCAACTTTATTGACATGTATCGTTATATTACATAAAATCATTACAAATTGTAGCCTATATTTTATTCTGCTGTATAACCTATATTACTGTAAAGTTTCATCAAAATCTTTCCAATACTTTTTTCGTGAAAGAGTAACAAACATCCATCCATACTCACAAACTTTCGCATCTATAATATTTATAGGAAGTAGCTGATTCTCAGACCTACGGAATATGCATATGAATTTCATAAAAAGCGGTCAAGCCGTTTCGCTGGAGAATGGCATCATTGTATCATGAGAATTTTATATATAAGATGAATGTTAGAAAAAACTGTGTCACACAGAGTAATAATGGACGGTGTTACTGCGAAGGCTGTACGTGATAACCATTGGCGCCAAATCTCACCCATCTGATAAATGATACTGTAGAGTGCCACTTGACGAGACCTTGGCCAACCGCAGACGTGACAATTCTTACTAGGTATATGTTTACAACATGAACTGAGCTGTGATAGCCCAGCGGTGAGACCGTGCGACTCTTTCGAGGGGAACAGGAGTTAAAACCCGAGCAGGCACCAATGAGTTTTTCTATTAAAACTCATGTGTCTTATTGATAATTGCAAGTTATCACACGCTTTTCGGTGAAGGAAAACATCGTGAGGAAACCTGCATATCTCTAGAGAATTCTGTTGATATGTGTAACCTACCAATCCGCATTGGAGCAGCGTGATAGGTCTTAGCTCCAACCCTTCTCTCCAGATACGGAGAGAGTAGGCCTATTCCCAGCAGTGGGATTGTAACAGTCCGCTACTTTAAACTGCAAAATAATTCAATATTTTTTGTATTATGGAACTCCGCACCGTAACTAACTATATAAAAAAGGGGTTTACAAAAGAGGTTTTTTAATTTATCTGCAGTGTTTGGAAATTATAAATAAGTAACTGTGCCAGTGGTTTCGCCCGCATAAAAACCAGTGTGTCACAAATTTTTCCCGAATTGATATTTTGAACATAAAGTAGTTATTGTTAAACCAGAAGAAATAGAGACATACGTAAATTTGTACTTTTTTGTAGTACTTTTATATATCTACAATTCTCTAGTACATTATTATGGTGTATCTCTCTCGGTTTACGTTTAGACTCCACGACAAAATCGCAAAGCGAAGCGTTATGCGAACAAGCATTGTTATATAGTAATCGGTTCATCCCCACCTTTACCTCTGAACACGTGCAACAAGCTTGAACTTGAAACATTTATCTGATCGTTAATGATGGTGCCATTGTTATGCTTAATGATTTCTAATTGTTCCAAAATATTTAATTTTAAGCTTTTTTCACAGGTGTGTAGTATTTCGAAACAATGGTCATTAGGAACTTTATGACCGCTTTCTAACAAATGTTTCGCGAAATGTGAATTTAGTGGCTTATTATTCCTGAAAGCGGCCATATGTTCATTAAAACGGGTTTCGAAATTACAACCAGTCTGACCCACATATGTATCATTGCATTCAGGACATTTTTTTTTGTTCTGTTATAGATTCTGTAATATGGAATTCCGCAAAGTAACGTCTGCTTCCAAAAATCATATAAATAGATGGTTCTCTGTTTTTAATCATATTCGTTACCTGTGAAAATATTTATAATATATAATAAACTAAATGAGTTTACAGTCATTTATACTATTATTGAGCGGCTACCGTTACCTCTTCACCTTATCTACGGCCATAGACACGCAACATTATAGATTGTCTATCTTTACTTCAGCTTAAGATTATCCGCTACTGTTTATGGTACACCATAAAACGTGCTATATCTCTAAGAACACTTGTCACTTTATTGCATTACGTCTATGTCACTTGTATTATATAAAACCTTGTGATAATTACATACATAGTATCTATAAGTATTATAAAACAAAGTCCCTACAAGCTGTCTGTCTGTACATAATCGATTTTCTCAAAATGTAATGGTGGGGTCTTCTCGGTACCTTTTGAGGGTGCCGGGGTACGGGCCTCGAGGCGAACCTCTTTGCCCGGGCTGGTCCTCGCAGGCCTTGTGGGCCTGGTCAATATTCGGGCCGGTTGGCCCAGGTCACCTAGGTGACCTGAGGGAAGTCTGGTTCAGGTGTGGCGGTCGGGGAATAGTAACTCCCAGACCGCTGCGTCAAGTTCGGGTGGTGTCATATCCGGTGGGTGTGTCAAGTCAGGTGGTGGTAAAGTCAAATCCTGTGGTGTTGCCCTTGTGCCCGTTGCGTCGTCCTCGTCGTCGTCGTCATCTTCAAAATGTAATGAACGGGTTTTGTACGGTATGTATTAACAGCAGGCCTAGCATGAACACTTATTGCGACTCAATTGAAGACTTAAACGACGACCGCGAACCGCTTTCGTTTCGTACCATGAATTGCATTGGGGTCGTAATGTTTGAAAAGGATAACGTTATATGAAATATAGATAACTCTGTCTCTTTTACTTTGTTTTTAGGACGCATTCCGAACGCTCATCCGGCAACGACTTAAAGCGTGCGTCTTTAGGACGTCAAGGTATGAAAAAGCAAAGCAATTTCGTTTACGTCCTCAATTGCTGATAGTGAAATTCTTGGAAGGGTTAGCTTATCAATTTCAAGACTAACGTAATCAAACAAAATTGTTACACGGCAACAGGGATAATAAACAAAAAGAAATAAATACTTGTATACATAAAGAATCAATGAAGTATCAGTGAATGGCCTGTTGGCGCATTGAGCAGTGACCCTGCCTTCAGCTCCGCGGGTTGCGGGTTCGATTCCCGCCGAGGGTCAACATTTTCTATAAACGATTTGTTGGTTCTTCGAGCCTGGGTGTATATTTGTATTTAAGTATGTATTTAAAATTATATATGTAGTATATCTACTTGTTGTCTGTCACCCATAACATAAGTATTAAGTTACTTACTTTGGGGACGGACGACCGTGTGTGTAAGTGTCTCTATCTTTATTTATTTATAACAAAAAATCTTAACGAAACAAAGTCATCATTCTCCTGCCTTTATCCCACTCTAAATGGGGTCGGCACAACATGTTGTCATATGATTTGGCTACGTATTTCACGACCGGCCGCCTGCCTGACGTCAACTTACTTTAGTCGCCTTTTACGACACCTCGGTAAGAAATGAGGGTGGTCTATTCTACTCAGCCGGATACCACACGGCATTTAAAGAAAAAAACTACAATTACTAATAAGCTACAATAAAATAAACAGGTATTCCTATAAATTCAAAACTGTTTAAGCTATCTAAGGACTAACAACGTAATAGTGCATTCTATTGGGAAAGTATGATTAGGAGTGAGTACAATCTTGTAGAGAACACAATGCATGTTAACAAATTACTTTGATATGTTAAACCCGAAAATAACCCAACAAATCTATCCTAATATTATAAATGTGAATGTCTGTCTGTCAGTATCAGTGAGTACGATAGAATTGGTGAAAAAGGGTGTCAATTTTTTTTTAGAAAAGATGGCCGATGGAAAAGATTATTATTAAAGAGAACCGATTTTACTTTGTAATTTTGTCGATATTGTGGTAGTGAATGTGTGCAGTGCTTGTGTATTATTAGTTCATGAGTTTTTAGGAATTCTGCATGAATCTGGTATGATAACGGATAGTACACCCTACATTTAGCATTACATATATCTATACTTATTATAAAACAAAGTCCCAAAAAGCTGTCTGTCTGTATGTAATCGATTTTCTCAAAATTTACTGAACGTATCTTTGTACGGTTTTCACCAAATGATTGTGCAATACTTCCGCATGGTTTGAGTAAATAGTACATATCGGTATTATGTAAATTGTGTTGAAGAGATCGCGCAGTTGTTAAAAAACTTTCTTGCTGGGAGCTTTAGTCGCGTGCGCTGCGTAAACCAGCAGAGATACGCTAAAGTAGTGTACTAGAGAATTGTAGATCTATAAAACTACTACAAAGAAGTCCGCGATACCATGTCTCTATCTCTTATGGTTAACTCTCACAATATATACTTTGTGTTTAAAATTTGAATTCTAGAAAAAATTGTGACACGCAGGTTTCCACGCGGGCGAAGCCGCTGGCACAGCTAGTATGCATATAATTAAGCTTTGTGTTGTCGTTGATATAGACAAGTGTCATTTGATAATTGAAAGTTATTTTGTGAATTCGGTGAAGGAAAACATAGTGAGGAACCTGCTTATCTCTAGAGAATTCTAGGGATATGTGTAACCTACCAATCCGCATTGGAGCAGCGTGGTAGGTCTACGCTCCAATCCTTCTCTCCAAAAACGGAGAGAGGAGGCCTTAGCCCAGCAGTGGGCATAGTAACAGGCCGTTGCTTTACTTTTTACTTTTTGTGAATTTGCTTTACTTTAACAAGTTTTTATAATAAAATAGTAAAGCATGAATATTTAATTGTCGATTCTTTGTTTTAGCTTAGTGTTATATTTGTTATTTGATATCTGCTTTAAAAGTTTGTTGTAAAAGTTTTACTTAAATAAAAACTCTGTTTTAGATGAATCACATTGTGTTATGCTGAAAAAAATAACCTCTGATCTTTATACATATATTTTCTTTTATCGCGGATTATAATAAAATAATATTTTCATTAATTATGAAAGAGAACCGAGTCACGGCAAACATTTAACTTATACAAATACTGTATACGTCCGATAACGCCGGACCAGTGTTATCACACAAGATAACGAACAAATATTTAATTGTGACCCTCTACATTTTATATTCACAATAATGTACTAAAAATCTGTTTTATTAACCGCCAACTAACATTAAGTTTATTGCGTATATTTAACTTACGCGGTTAATAAAGATTCGGTTCTATAAAGTAAGCACATAATAGTTAAATCTGCAGTTTTTCTACTATTATGGTATTGTCTCAAATATTTAAACTAACTGTACTCCTATTTTGTTATCGACAATCCTAATTAAGTACAACATCAGATTTAGCGAGCTTTGGTCGCTATTATGTGTAGAAGAGTTTTGACAATAATCACCACGCTCGGCATGCGGGTTGGTGATCGCAGTGCTGATCATTTCGCACCGACAACGCTGCTGCCCGCTGTCGGTCTGTTATACTTAAGTCAGTTTAAGAATGGTTATACCGCCATTAGTCGGTCGCCATAGCCTCGTTTATTTGCAGGGTGTACCACGTGCAGGTGAGGTTGACATTTGAAGAAACTGACTGGGACGAGTTTCCCCTTACTCCCCAAGACCTATGTCCAGCAGTGGACGTCCATCGGTTGAAGAAGAAGAAGAAGATGTCTAGAAGATATATTTATATATGAATTAGAGCCGTAATATCTGAATAACTGGATATATCCATCAGTACCACACTATACAGAACTGCCGATAGCAACATTTGAAAACGGGCACTTGACGATTTCACAAAGGGTCACACTCCTTCAATGAGAAAAATTGCGAAGAGTAGAGCTGTGTGGTATCCTGTTGACTAGAGTAGACCACCCTCATTTCTTACCGAGGTGTCATAAAAGGCGACTAAGGTAAGTTGACGTCAGGCAGGCGGCCGGTCTTAACATAACTAGCCACTCATGTGATGGTATGTTGTGCCGACCCCACTTGGTGGGATAAGGGCAGGAGAATAATGAGTGTATTTATTATTAATCATCATTCTCCTACCCTTATCCCACTCTAAGTGAGGCTATGATTTGGCTACGTATTTTACGACCGCCGCCTGCCTGACGTCAACTTACCTTAGTCGCCTTTTACGACACCTCGGTAAGAAATGAGGGTGGTTATTCTATGTAGCCGGATACCACACGGCACATACCTTAGTCGCCTCTTACGACACCTCGGTAAGAAAGGAGGGTGGTCTATTCTTTTCTGCCGGATACCACACGGCATGAGTGTATTTATTATTAATATTATTCTTTATTTATTTATTCTTTTTGCATGCATATATCATATTTTTGTACAATACATAAATAACTAAAGTGTGCAAACTTTGCCAACAACAATATCTATGAATTAGAAAGCTTTTAAAAGTTATAACAACTCTATCAGTGAAACATTAGAGTACGGATTAGTTTTACAAGCAACGTTATCGGTTTGTCATTTTATTATTTAATACATTGCGAGTGTCGTGCGTTATTACAGATATCTAGATTGAATGCCGATATCTAAATGTCATATTTGACGTAGCGATGACATTTAACACGATGAGTTAAAAGCAAAGTCTGTATGTACCGCTTGTTAGTAGTAACAGCGTAACAAGTCGCAGCTGAGATTGATTCGTTTGATTCGCCGCGACTTAACGAACTAGTTGATTCATTTAGTTCGAGACTCACGTGTCGTTCACAGTTCTTGACTCTTCGCCGCAGGAGCCATTTTAAAACAAGCGAATGATTGCCTTATATTGAATTGTTTGCTAACTGATATACCGAAGGAAAGCTGTCGTCCTCATTCTCACAAATAGAATTGCATGCCGTGTACTTAGTAAATATGCAATTCGACGAGCGAGCAGAAGATAGAGTTCCGTGCGAATGTGAGCGAGACCACATGAGTTCGGTTGACGTCACCTTTACTGATTCTGTAGAGAATCACACCTCATGAATCACGAACTAACGAACTACGAAGCGGGAAATGTGGGACGTGATTCCCGTGATTCGTCTGTGGGAGTGATTCTTTGGAACTAGTTCGTTCGCGAACTACACAAGATTAATTAGTAGACTGACAGAAAAACCTCTTGCACATAAGGATTGGAGACAATAGGCTAAGGCCTCCTCTCTCCTCGAAAGATTGAATCTTACATCCACCATGTTTCTCCAATATCACATATATCTTTGAACTACAAGGAGTATATCTATACTTATTATTATGTGATCGATTTTCTCAAAATCTACTGAACGGATTTTCTACTGAACTACCACGTTGTTTAATATTATGTCAGTTATTATTCATAATATGGTATTTTAATGGCACACCTAAATTACTGTATAAAATATTGGAGTGGCCCGCGAAATATGTTTGTATCGTCCGTTTGGCCCAACCGTTAAAAAAGTTGAGCACGCTTGCCTTAATTCCATATATTTATTCTGCTCTTCAAACTGTCCTTAGTCTGTACATCGCCTTATATTTTGCGTTTATTTCGAGTTTATTGTGCAGCTGGTGGGCGTTATGAGAATTATTCCCGGTGCCCGGAACATTACGCGTCGATAAAATAATAAACGTTATGATGCTTTCAGAATCGTTCTAATTCCTCTATAATTGAAGTTCTGAAACCGTATTATTCCCAATTCCTTCCACCAGCCATGAATGGATTGGTGAAAAAAATATATATCTTACTTTTTATCTTGGCTACAGTCGGTATATAATTTAATTATATATTAACTTCATTACTCATGATTAATTGTTTCTTTATAATCACATTAAATATACACTTTACTGTACAAATAAGGATAAAGTTTATCCTGTTAGGAAATCTCCTCCGATGCAATCCTTGAGGTTTTCAGACGTAAAACGTGAACTGTTATTATAAAGCTGTAATATCGTAAAAACTAAAATAATTTTCAAAAACGTATGAATTAAAAACCACCACAATACACGAGCACTGTACACATTCACTATCACAAACTCAACAATCGTTTCGCCCCGCATCCGAAGCACCATCAGGAGATAGACTTCATGAAAATATTGCACATAGAAATACACATAGTTCCATATTTAAATCTATATTTAATAGAAAACTTCTTCTCTTCTTCTTCTTCCTAGCGTTTATCCCGGCCTATGCCAGGGTCCGCTTTCCTACTAAACTGGTTCCACTTTGCACGGTCTAATGCATCCCCTCTTTGTAGACCATTGGAACGCATGGTTGACTCCGCAATATCAAGCCAACGTTTTTTCGGTCGGCCACGTGGTCTATAGCCGGAAACAGGCATGTTGAGGCACCTATGACCCACATAGCTGTGGGGGCGTCGTAGCACATGACCAAACCAGCGAAAACTTCTACGACTTTATCAGCAATATCTCTCACGCCAAGGCTTCCGCGAATGTACTGGTTACGTATTTTGTCCAAACGCGTAACGCCGCACATACATCTTAACATCTTCATTTCATTGGGGTGGAGTTCGCGAATACGCTTTGTCAGTGCTGGCCAGGTTTCACTCCCATAAAGCATTACCGGTCTTATTATGCTCTTGTATACTAGTCCCTTTAAGCGGGGAGGAACCTTTGGGTTACAGGTCACAGCCGTCAGTTCTCTCCATTAAGACCACGCAGCCGCCACTCTTGACTTGACGTCACTTTCGACGCTTCCGTTGTCCTGCAATACCGACCCGAGATATTTAAATTTATCCATTCTTTTGAGTGGCTTGTCCTCAATGTGGATGGAAACACTATCTGGTGCATTGCATGCCATGTATACGGTTTTATCTATATTTAATTTTAATCCACCATTCTCAAGGGCGTTTTTCCATATACATAGTTGGGCTTCCAGTTCAATTCTACATTTGCTCACAAGGACAATATCGTCAGCATACTTCATAGTCCATGGTGGTTGAATTTGGATGTCCGCAGGTAGTGCATCAAGAACAATGCTGAAAAGAAATGGGCTTAGTACAGATCCCTTGTGAACACCGACAGAGATTGGAATAGTCTTAGTATCGCCAAGAGCGGTTCTTACAATAGCTTCGGAATGGGCATATATTATATATCCTGAATAATATTAATATATATTTCAGGTACGCATTTAACTCTTAGTGCCCACCAGATTACGTCTCTGGGTATTGTATCAAAGGCCTTTTGAAGATCTAAAAAGGCCAAGTGCACTGGTTGATTCCTTTCACTGTGGGTCTCCATAATGATTCGAAGAGCGAAAATAGGGTCCATGGTACTACATCCAGGACGGAACCCGTATTGACAATCTGATATTGTGCATTCCAGGCGAAGTCTTTGGTCTATAACCCGCTCAAAAAGCTTCATTGTGTGGCTCATGAGTTTTATATCCCTATAGTTACAACAGTCCTGCACATTTCCCTTTCCTTTGTAGATTGGTGTTATAACACTAGCACGCCAGGTGTCAGGTAACCGACATGTTTGAAGAATTGTGTTAAAGAGTTTAGTGAGCATATGAATGCCAGATGTTCCCATGGATTTCCAGGCTTCTATAGGTATATTATCATGGCCACAAGCTTTACCATTTTTCATGCGTGATACACTTCACAACTTCTTCGGATGTTAGTTTAGGTATTAGTCCCAAGTTTCGAGGTGGCTGAGTTAGCTGTCTATGATTACTGGCGCAATTAGACAACTTATTAAAATAGCTTCGCCAACGATCCTTTTGCTATACCATTTTTGTCTCTTCCTTTATAGAGCGAGAGCCCGTAATTTTTTTTGTTCTAAGGAATTTCGCAAACCGCCTTCTACTCTGAAATTATTGATATTAATATAATTGAAATTAGTCTAATTGAATTTAATTGAAGTTATATCTAGTATATAAAAAAAAGTTTGTCTGTATGTCCTTTATAGACTTCGAAACAGCTTGACCGATTTTAATGAAATTTTTATACAATCTTTAGAATAACGTGGCCGGACAGCTAGTACATTTATAAAATCAAACATACAATACTAGGAAACATTTGTGGTAAGTGTATAATTTCATACACATTGCCTATGAACGTTGTGGTGTAAGATAATCTATATAATGCTAAATGTAGGAAGCATATGTTCTCATACCTTATACATGCAAGATTAGCAACCACACGTACCACGTTAAAATAGATTATATATAGTATATAGATATATAATATAGCCGTGTGGTATCCGGCTGAGTAGAATAGACCACCCTTATTTCTTACCGAGGTGTCGTAAAAGGCGACTAAGGTAAGTTGACGTCAGGCAGGCGGCCGGTCGTAAAATACCCAGCCAAATCATGTGACGATGTGTTTGTAACATGTTGTGCCGATAGTGGGATATGGGCAAAAGGATGATGATAGATATATAATATAGATTTGATTAGCAGAAGCAGGCGTTATTTTGAGGAAGTCCATAGCATAGAAGATATGATAGAATTATTTTCCTAAAATCCGTTTTTTAAGAGAATCTATGTATTGCTAAGTGTACGAAGCAGACAATGTTCACATACCTTATACATGCAGGACCAGTCGCCACACATCCCAAAACGCCACCACCAACAATACTCCACACAAACACTACACACACTCACTACTACAATCTCTACGATACTTTTTCCCCGAAACCGAAGCATCATCAGGAGGCAACGCTGATGGAAACGCTGAGGAAACGCAAGGAAACTATCTAGCTTAAATGATTTATAGAAGCAGTCGTTACTTTGCGGAATTCCATATTACAGGCACTATAACAAAACTACTTCGCTATAATCCGCACGGGTTAAGCGAATGCATGCAAAGCCAATGTGTATGAAGCAGGCAAAATCTACGAACCTTACACATGCAGGACAAGCCACCACACGCACCCCAAGGCTCCTCCACCAGCAACAAAGCACACATGCAGCACACACAGCCACCACCACGACAATCTCGACGATCGTTTCGCTCCGAAACCGAAGCATCATCAGTAGGATAGGCTCCACGACAAAATCTTAATGTTTGGCATTACGATTTTGTCTTGTTGATTTTGTCGTGTGATGTTGCTTTGTTGCTGGTGGAGGAGCCTTGGGGTGCGTGTGGTGGCTTGTCCTGCATGTGTAAGGTTCGTAGATTTTGCCTGCTTCATACACATTGGCTTTGCATGCATTCGCTTAACCCGTGCGGATTATAGCGAAGGTAGTTTTGTTATATTGCCTATCTAGCTTTAGTATAGTTTATAGAAGCAGGCGTTACAACAGAACTACTTAGCTATAATCCGCGCGGGGTAAGCGAATGCATGCAATGCTAATGTATATGAAGCAGGCAAAATTCACGTGCCTTACACATGTAGGACAAGTAAATGATTCCGATTACAGCATTACAGCATTACGATTTTGTCATGGGTGCCTGTCCTCCTGATGATGCTGCGGTTTCAGGATGAAACGATCGTCGAGATTTTGGTGGTGGTTGTGTGTATTGCTTGTGTGCATTGTTGCTGGTGTAGGCGTCTTCGGATGCATGTGACGACTTGTCCTGCATGTGTAAGGTACGTGAATTTTGCCTGCTTCATACACATTAGCTTTGCATGCATTCGCTTAACCCGCGCGAATTATAGCAAAGTAGTTCTGTTATAGTTTCTTTAAGTATAATTTATAGCATTGGCATTATTTTGTAAAAATCCATAATGCAAAAGTGAAAAAAAAGCGGCTAATATATTATATTTTAATCATAGCAAAATGATTTTTATTATTACTTTTGTAGCATATATATGAATTCACGCAATTATCAGTCTTTTATTAAAAGACCATCTCATATATATCTGTCGTCATTTCAATAAAAACTTATCAGTTTTTACACACAAAGGTGAAAGTTCGCCGTAATCGCGGTATCTATGTTTGTTTGAGATAAATTAAATTTTAGGCATTTATTTCTCGGTACAGATTGCTATAACTACAGTAATGAAAATTAACTTAAAGCTAACCCCCAATAAAATAATAATTAGTTAGCCTTAACCCCTCGTACGCACGGGCGTAAAAATTACGTCGCGTTAAAATTCCACAATAGGCGTTATAAGAAGTTTCGTATGGTAAATTCAGTTTAACGCCCTCGCCCTAACGACTAAAATGGAACACTGCACGATAAAATACGTCGCGATTTAAATACGCTGTCGTGTGAATAGATACCTGAATACCCATTTGTTTCAATTCGACGTCATTTTTACGCGCGATAAAAATCCTCTCGTGCGTACGAGGGGTTATGTTAACCGCATTAATTGTATAAAAAAAATGGCCGCCGAGTTTCTTCCTGGTTCTTCTCGGTAGGAGCAAACTTCCGAATCAGTGGTAGCTTCTTATAAACATTTGACGATTCAAAAGTACTGTAAACAGTCTACTTGAATAAAGAATATTTTGAGTTTGAGTTTAATCTTCTAATATATAAAAATGAGTGTTTGTTTGTATGTCCTTTATAGACTTCGAAACGACTGTATCGATCTTAATGAAATTTTCAGACAATGTACAGTAGATGATCGTGTAAATTTTGGTGGCGATCGGAGAATTTTTTCAAAACTTTTGAATTCTGTTTTGAAGTGAATTCGAATCGAATCCAGACTGAGCTATAGCAACGCGTAGCCGGACTAATATAAAGTCGAGTTAACTAAATGACAACAATTTCAGATTGCAAGCAATGTAACAGAACTAACTACTTTGCTATAATCCGCACGGGTTAAACGAATGCATGCAAAGCTAATGTGCATGAAGCAGGCAAAATCCACGCACCTTACACATGCAAGACAAGCCACCACACGCACCCCAAGGCGCCTCCACCAGCAACAACGCACTCAAGCAGCACACACACCCACCACCACAATCTCGACGATCGTTTCGCTCCGAAACCGAAGCATCATCAGGAGGATAGGCTCCACGTCATTATCGTAATGACGCACATTGGCTTTGCATGCATTCGCTTAACCCGTGCGGATTATAGCAAAGTAGTTTTTTCTGTTATATTGCTTGTAATATGGAATTCCGCAAAGTAACGCCTGCTTCTATAAATATGAGATTGGTTAAAATATTTTTTTTGTGACTGGATATATACGCTCATTGGTCAAAGTTTGATTGATTATAGTATATTTTATGCCACATATTACAAATACATAGATTTGTGTTAATACTAAACAAAGATATAAAATTTTTGTTAAAAAACAATTGTTAATTTTTTTTTTTTTAAGAATTTTTGATAACGTGCTTTTTTTATTAAGGTAAAATATATGGTTATAAAGCCGAAAAGAAGGAGTGGCGGTACTCCTACCCGTTCCCATTCTCTCCAGTGACGCTGTAAAAATTGTAAGATGCTCAGGTAACCCTGACAAACAGCATCAGTCATCATCCGAAAAATAAAACAAAACCTGAGGCTCGTGGATGAATCGGTGGAGCGCAGTTAGTAAGTAAATTTATATACAGCAGACAATATAAATTTAATTTTTATACTCTCTTCTTAACCTTCAAATTATGATAAATCGCACATCGCTCCGTGCGCGTTTGGTTAAAAAAGGACATGAAGTTTTAGCTTCACCCGTCATGATACGTATGAACAGTAAAAATGCATAGTATTTTTTAATTCTAAATTTAAAAAAAGTATAAATTTTATCTAGATACACTTGTTAAATCATTGGTTTAGCCACATTATAAGCAACCGCCTTAAATAGCTGAATATCCCGAATAGATTTGGAGTTATTCAAATCAACATTAAAATAGCATGTGAGAATTTAATAACATAAGTGTAAAAGGGAAGTTTAATAAACTAAATTTCTGTAAAGGCACATTCAATAAAAAAAAATTAAGTAAGGTAGTAGGTTCAAATAATAACATGAGCTAATTATTCAAAGCCCAAACAAAGTCGTTCAGTATTTACGCTGGTGTCGAAAATCGTTCTAAATTCAAATTACTTTTGCAACGTCAAATAAGAGCTTACTTTTTAATAATTAAAACTATTTCCGATTTCAGTCATAAGGAGTAAATGCGTACCTCATACTTGACAAATTATTTTTTTTCAATTTTCATGTATTTTCTTTATGGTAATTTTCACAGCAGCGACAAGTGCATATTTAAGCTAAAACTAAGATTTCGAATAAAATGATAATTATCTGAAATTTATTACTTTTAAAAATGAGGGTGACGTGATAATTAACATTTGGAAATATCTAGAACCTATTCGTTCCTAGACCTGTAATCTAATTGATTATATTGTACAGATTTTTAATAAGATAACAAAATTTACCAAACAAAAAGTTTAACAAAATTAAAAAATAATAATTTATATACGTTTTTATATAAACGATTAGTTAAGAATTTTTTTAAGCTAGTAATGCATTGATTACTTACCAGAAATTTATTTGTGTTAAAATTAAATGCACGAATTTGGATCTTAAAACACAAATAAAAAAGTAAAATCACAATTTTTTTTTAAATTATGTAATGCGCACTGACGCGCACCGCGGGACTCTGCACACGCTGAACGTACGCGCCGGGTTTTAGAACACTGGCCAAATAATTTCATATACGCTGAATGGTCGGCGTCACTGTCATGTCATGGTGTTCGATTCAAATTTCAATTATTTACCTTTGTTTATTAAATCATACAAAGATGTATTTTTTAAAATTAATGTATTGCGTTTTTTTCCGACAATGTTTATTATTATTATTATTATTATTTATTTTTAATTCAGACATTAGTCCATAACGTTAGTAACAAAAATCTTAGCCTATGTTAGTAAGTTAAAAAAAATATAAAATAAGTAACGTACATAAGATACAATGTAACTTTTTTGCTCATGAAGGTGAAAAACCAAGCAGTTATAAGAATTTTATGTTTTCAAATTTTATCGTTTTATTTGTCTGCAATCTTGGCTGGCGTATAAAGTGTTTATTTTTATAAAATCTTCACGCATAACAATAACATAATATGACGAACTGAAATAGACTTTGGACTTGGCCGTGAAATTTTTATATTTAGTTGCTGTATGTCATCTCTTTAAATCACCAAATATCGTCTTGAGCGTCAAGAAGTAATCCACGGAATTTACTTTTTTTTTAATAAAACATTTCTGGACGCAAGATGCTTTAGGCAGCGGCGTCATTATATTTTTATACCATCTTTATACCATATGCGCTTCATACATATTAATATGAAGTGAATATATATTATAGGCACACATCTATATACTCGTAACTTAAGAAATATATGAATCAATTAGTATGATCTTCGTACTGATGCGAAATTTAACGTTTATATATTAGTATTAAATATACTACTACTAGTTTTAATTAATATGCTAAGTTTTAAATATGCTACTAGAAATAACGTTTTAATATCTCGACAGATAACGTTTTTTTAAATATTTATGCTAACATGTTGAACTGAATCGCTCATAAAAGTTAATTTAAAATATATTCGTTCTATTAGAATGCAAAGCACTTACTTATAAATGGTTGCTATAATAATTTATAGTATTAGGCGTTACTTTGCGGAGATCCATAATACAAAAGTAATAATAAAATTATTTTGCTATAATCCGCGATACAGTAAATAGAAAAAATATATAGTGCTAAATGTATAGTGGACTATACGTTTTTTCATACCCGTTACATGCAGGATTCGTAAAAACATATGCACAAACCTCCACCACTTCCACCACAATACACAAGCACTACACAGGTTCACTATCACAAACTCAACAATCGTTTCGCCCCGCAACCGAAGCATCATCAGGAGATGCGATTTTGTCGTGGAGTCTATCTCCTGATGATGCCTCGGTTGCGGGGCGAAACGATTGTTGAGTTTGTGATAGTGAACTTGTGTAGTGCTTGTGTATTGTGGTGGAAGTGGTGGAGGCTTGTGCATATGTTTTTTACGAATCCTGCATGTAACGGGTATGAAAAAACGTATAGTCCACTATACATTTAGCACTATATATTTTTTCTATTTACTGTATCGCGGATTATAGCAAAATAATTTTATTATTACTTTTTTATTATTACTTTTGGGTTGCTATAATAATCCTGATGTTCTTGTAAAAAAATGACTTTTAAGTATATGAGCTTCATCTTCCCTCCCTTCCCATATTTGATGCGACACTCTTACTTACAGGCTTGTCTATGGCTCCTCTACTTAAGTATAATAGCTCTATGATTAAATAACGTTAAATTAATTGTGAAAGTTTCGATGAAAATTACATGGCACACGCTTTATCAGGGGCATCGATTTTTGTAATCAGAATAATATCATTGTGTATGTCATGTATATACGGACCGTAATCGGGCACTTTGCGATAAATTTTAAATATTGGCCAATCTGTGCTGATTAAAAATAGCACTGCGTTACAAGTGCTAGATCACTGCATAATTGATATGCAATTTTGGTGAATATGGTAAGTGAATAAGAGCTGTTAGTCGATCATTTTTTTTAAAATATCTTTTTTACATTACTCAGACTTCTCCATCCATCATCCTGCCCTTATCCCACTGTAAGTGGGGTCGGCGCAACATGTTGTCACATCACTTGGCTACGTATTTTACGATCGGCCTCCTGCCTGACGTCAACTTACCTTAGTCGTATTTTACGACCCCTCGGAAAGAAAGAGGGTGGTCTATTCTACTCAGCCAGATACCACACGGTGGGTTAACATACCTTAGTCGCCTTTTACGACACCTCGGTAAGAAATGAGGGTGGTCTATTTACTCAGTCAGATACCATATTCTTAGTCTTATTCCTATACCTTACTTATACTTACCATATTCTTAGTTATATTCTTAGTCAGATTTCCATATTCTTAGTCTTCTATACAGTATTCTTTTCCATCCCCAGACTCCTTGTTATCTTTAAAACCGTTTTACTTTACTACCTCCCTACTTTCTTATAACTTTTGTTCATTGAGTGACAATAAACTTAAGTTTCCCCATTGTCGCTCCTATTGCTATAGCCAGTCATTCACGGTACGGGCGTATTATTATGGAATATGTTACCTCGGAATATCAGATACGCACAATCTGTTGGCATTTTTAAACACCATCTCAAAGTCATCATTTATCTTTGTAAATTAATATATAAGTAAATACTGTGTATAAATTTAAGTACTGTGTATATGTATGTATCTATCATGTATAAATATTTAAATATCTATTAGTGTACAATTATTATAATATGTCTTAGTGTGTAATTATTCTTATGTATTTACGTTTTAGTTTAGTTAGTTTTAGTTTCTCTTAAGACAGGTGGCCTGTAAGAGATTACTATTAGTGATAAGGCTGCCTTTGCACTATTTATAAGTTTTAAGATTTTTTTAATTTGTTTTTGTTTCTTATTTCTAGTTTTGCAATAAAGTATTTTATTATTATTATTATTATACCACACGGCCGATGACTCAGACTTCTAACACTTTATTTTAAAAGGAGGTAAAAGCAAACTCGCAGTTATTCATAGGCGTTATAAAATTACGCGCTGAACATTACTAATGCAATAACATTACATATGCATTGGCCAGCCCTATAACGTCGTCATAATTCTAATAAATCCCGTTTACCTTATTACATTGGTCGCCAAGAAATACACATGACTCATTAATGAATACGTTTGTTCACATACAAGTCCTTAAGTTCATATAAAAATGTTGCGTTATTAATTTAAAAACGGTATTTTAACCATATAGTTTAAAATACGGTTTGTAATTTGTATAATAAACTAGTTATACTTGCGGCTTCGACCGCGTGGAAATCAGTGTTTAGAATGTAAAAGTCCCTCGAGTCTCGCTCTCTGATACTCTACACCGGTTTTTAATACCTATTCTCCTCTCTAAACTACAATCGACACCGGTTTGTTACTACCCCCACTAAAAATTGTTGTAAAACAACCTGTCCAACTCAATTTACATAAAACCGTTATGTTCTATTAACTGTAACCTTTCGGAGGAATTGCACTACCTTTTAGTAAAAACCGTACAAAAATCAGTAGAGTAGATTTCGAGAAAATCGATCATATCCAGACTGACGGCTTTAAGGAATTTTATTTTATAATAAGTATAGATATAGATAGTAGGAAAGCCAGCCAAAAATGTGCCATAGTACAATAAACAAAATGAGACTGTATCTATCTGTGGCTCTTTTTAAATTGTAATTAGACAGAGATAAAAGTATACAAGCCTCATAATCCCTCTCGTTATTTATTATCCCACTCTCACTTGCATGAAAAAAAAAATTAAAATAAAAGCCATCACCATCAAATTCAAATTCAAATTCAAATTCAAAATATTCTTTATTCAAGTAAACTTGTAAACAAGTGCTTTTGAATCGTCAACTTTGGTTCGGAAAGCTGTTCCTGCCGAGAAGAGCCAGCAAGAAACTCGGCGGTTGCTCTTTTTAAAATATAAATCTTAGAACTAGTTACATTTATTTATTACTGTCTTGTAAAGAGTAGAAGTGCACCTATATCCATACATCCTTATCATCTAAGTAATCTTCAACAGTATAGTAGGCTTTCTGTATCAGCCTCTTTTTAACAGTGGTTTTAAACTGCTGTAATGGCATGGCCAAAATTGATTTCGGAATTATATTATAGAATCTTATACCCACACCTACAAAAGATTTACGTACTTTTGCTGGGCGCAAAGCAGGAGTCGCAAGCTTATGTCGGTTCCTACTTTGTCTATTACATACATCACCTATCGTTTTATAATTCATTATATTTTTATGTACAAAAATTACATTGTTTAAAATATACTGTGAAGCAAATGTAAGAATACCTATTTCCTTAAACTTCTCTCGCAGGAAATCACGCGGACTTAAATTGTAGATGCCACGTATGGCTCTTTTTTGTATCATCATCCTCCTGCCCTTATCCCACGCTAAGTTGGGTCGGCACAACATGTTGTCACATGATTGGGCTACGTATTTAACGACCGGCCGCCTGCCTGACGTCAACTTACCATAGGCGTATTTTACGACACCTCGGTAAGAAACGAGGGTGGTCTATTCTACTTAGCCGGATACCACACGGTGGGTCAACTTACCTTAGTCGCCTTTTGCGACACCTCGGCAAGAAACGAGGGTGGTCTATTCTACTCAAGCCGGTATCACACGGCGGGTCGATTTACCTTAGTCGCATTTTACGACACCTCGGCAAAAAACGAGCGTGGTCTATTCTACTCAAACTCAAACTCAAACCACCACCAAGTACTAAACGTTCTTGTAATACCGTAAAGTAATAAAATAGTATGAAAAAGAAAGGAATACCTGATTCCTTTCTTTTTCCCTTTTTGAGATATATTTTGACTACGGTCAAGTAAAATAGAAAAAAGATACATTTATATGAAATACTCAGCCTATCACCGTCATAAGAAAATGGACACAACGTGGCACGTGATTAAAAAAGTAAATACATTAAAAATATTTTACCTGATTGTTAGGTAAGACTTTCTTTTTTTTACCTGTGAGCAAAGGTGTTACGAAAATTAAAAAAAAATAGTTATATTTAAAATCTACTGTCATTTTATAAAGGTGGTATGTATAAATATTTCCCTATTAGATACGATAATTAATTCGCATTTCAATAGAATCACGCCTGTATAAGGACCGAGTCACGTATAAATTCCTCAGTGTATATTGCTTATTTCAATGCCTTGTGTTAATATTCTATTAATATAATTATTTATGAACAAGCAACCAATTAATATCGTGCAATATCACATCAAGTCTAATATATTCGAACACGGAGTAACTATTAATTATTATTTGGTTTAAAATGCCTATAAACTAAGACGAATTAAACTATATTCCTCAAAAAGGTAGAAGTAGTAATTTATTTTGTACAGTAATTATATTATGAAATAGCATACGCAACGAATTGTATTTTTGCTATTAATAATTAAAAAGGCGTATGTAAATATTTTAACCACTTTTATAAAGTAGTTCTGTTTAAAATTTAAATCACTTAATTTTATATATTGATTGCAATTAAATTAATCAGAACATGGTTTAAAGTAAAAGAAAGTTTTAAAGTAGTTCCAGAAAGTAAAAATAATAAGTTCTTATGGCTGTTACAACAAGTACAGATATCAAGCTGGACCGTATACAAAAATTAAATAACTACATAACATTTATATACAAAACTTATTAATAGATTAACAGAATTGTGATGACTTAAAAAACTTAGTTTTAATAAGTATATAAACAAAAAGCCAACTATCAAATTTATTAACAGTTTTAAATTTGAAATTTTAATTAAGGATGTGAGTTGGAGTGGAAAGAATCGATTAACTAATAATCGATTTTACTCCCTTCAAAGTAAATCGATTTTTAAAAATCGATTTATTTTGAAGGCAGGAAAAAATAAATCGATTTTTAAAAATCGATTTATTATCTTTTTTTTATTGTTTGCAAAGTTTCCTTTTTTAATATGAATAATTAATAAGCATAAAGACTAATTAAATACCACCACGAATAAAAAATAACAGAGACGTTGTTTGGGAATTTCGATTAAAAGGTATAGTTTGGCTACATCGATTTTAGTTTCATCAAACAATGCATATCTTGTCTTAGAAAACAGGAAATGAGAGTTAACAAAGAAGAACAGGATTATTAATATAAACGATTTTTTTAAATCGGTTAATGCTTTTATAAAATAATCGATAATTTTACATCTCTAGCTTAAACACATGAGTTTGACATTTAGAAGTTTTAGGACCACATGTGTTTTAAAGAAATAAATAGAATTATTTTAGTTAGTAGTCTATGAATAATTATTGTATTTAGTGGATTAATTATAATTAATGTTGTTTTACAATGAATCCTAAAAAAGTAATAAATAAGCCTTCACTGGCATATACAAGTAATCCGAACTATAGTAAACCACCGAAAACCCCCAACCCGGTAAGTAATGTTTACCTTCAAATTTATGTCGTAATAGTTAATATAACTCTACAAGACATTAGATTAACCATTCATCTATTATAAACTTGGTTAATTATCTTTTAAACATGTATAATACTTAATAAATTTCATCAATTTAACATATAATTAGTATTATACTTAATTATTATAATATATACTTCTCTAAATAAATGAATCCATAAACCCCTTGTTTTAATACGATTTTCTTGTGAATTAGGCCTCCTAATTCTTGATTTAAAATTATTGAATAAAAAAGAACCAATTTTTTCAAAAGTCAACCCATTTAATCTCCAATGAAATCTAATCTCCAAATAAATCCAGCGACAATGTTTTCTTATATTATGGACCAGCTATATGAAGGAGGTTGTATTTAAAACATGTAACATTATATTAAAATTATGATGTATATATTTCCAGTATCTACAATGTTTAGGCACACCACATGTTGATTCATTCAACTTCATGGTACAAGAAGGTCTCAAAGCTGCAATAGATGATTTGATTCCTGCTGAATTTGAAATGCCCAGTGGAGAGAGAATTAAAATCTCTATAGACGAAGCTGGTTTTGCTAAGCCAAGTGTTCCGATAGAGGCAGTGGGTGTGAAAAACCAAAATGTCTTACCAACAGAATGTAGACAGAGGGCTGCTACATATAAAGGAGATTTTAAAATAAGGTTGTGTTTTACTGTTGATGGAAAGTCTATAGTTATGGACAGATCACTTGGTTCTTTGCCTATAATGTTGAAGGTAAGAATATTAGTTAAATGATAGCATTTTGACTTCATTGCTACCTCAATCTAGTAGCATGAATCCCAATAATATTGAATGAAAGATGAACATCAGACTAACAACATTGTTTTGCTGCTTTAGATCGAGTATTTGGATGGCAGAGCTTTGCTCAGTATTTTTTTTAGAATATACACTTAGATACCAATGAGATAGCTGTGATAGCTCATGGTGAAACTGTGTGTCTCTTGAGAGGGTCAAGTTCAAATTCAGGCAGGAACTAATGAGTTTGCTAAAACCTTTGTCTCATTGAGCAATTTATCACATGATTTTCGGTGAAGGAAAACTTCAGGGAAATCTGCATATCTCTAGTTAACTCCAAGTATATGTGTAGCATGAGTCTTAACTTCAACCCTTCTCTCGAGGTTAGACGATAACAGGTCATTACTTTACTACCAATGAAATATGTTGATAAAGGGCTCGCAATATAAAATATTCTGACAGTAGACATCTTGAGTCAAATCGATGTCTTCTTAATTCAAGACTACTCAATTTTCCACCTTAGCTAATATAACTTTGTAGATGGTGGTGAAATTTACCTTTTTATTTTATTTATATTGTAGTAGATTTACTTAGAACCTTTACTTAAAGGAGTAGATTGGCCTAAAACACAAATTAAACTGATTTATCATCCTTGAAACCCCTGCATTCTTCATTGAAGCTGTTTCCGAAATTCAGATTTTACGTATCATCATCCTTCTGTCCTTATCCCACTCTAAGTGGGGTTGGCACAACATGCTACAAACATGTTGTCACATGATGTAGCTACGTATTTTACAACCGGCTGTCTGCCTGTTTTCAACTTACCTTATTTGCATTTTACGACACCTCGGTAGGAAATGAGGGTGGTCTATTCTACTCAGCTGGATACCACACGAAGATTTTACACATATATACCAGAATTGCTCTTTTAAAGGTATATGAAAATAAAACCTTTCCTACCTTACCTTACAGCCTTGCCTACTGTAACATCAAACCTTACATCAAAATTGGAAGAATAGTATTGGGATATCTTTGACAAATTTAGCTTCAAATTTTATTGTTGTATATAATGTTTTTTTTATATAAATTTCAGTCCAAAGTATGCCACTTAGCAGATCTAACACCTGAACAGCTTATAAAGCATAATGAACATGCTGATGAGTGGGGTGGTTACTTCGTAATTAAGGTATATAAAATTTTAATGTATGTTACAGATGGAAAGAAATCTGTTTGACTTTATCTGGTTTTGACTATGGTTCTCAGCCCTAACTTCCTGATACTATAGTTCATCATCATTCTCCTGCCATCATCCAACTCTAAGTGGGGTCATGTTACAAACATGTTGTTACATGATTTGGCTACGTATTTTACGACCGGCCTCCTGCCTGACGTCAACTTACCTTAGTCGTATTTTACGACCCCTCGGTAAGAAATGAGGTTGGTCTATTCTATTCTGCCGCATACCACACGACGTACTATAGTTATTATTTAAAAAAATATATGGTGAGTTGTTAAAAGTTGTTGTTCACAAGTGAGTAAGATAAGAGTAATAAATAGGGCAATACTGAAATTTGGATACTGAATCCCTGAAGCGTCGGTTAAACCCGCTTATATAGTATTTCAGTCAATCCAGAAAGTTCTATTTCTCGATTAATCCCGCGTCATAATTACTACACTAGGGAAACATAAAGCAAATTGTAAACAAACTGGTTTGGAGTAATAACAAGCGAATCAGAACTCTATGTTTTAGGTATTACGAATAATTTTGCATGTTTGTGACATTATTCAAAAAAACTAATGAAAAAAAATTGATAGATATTAGTATTAGTTAAATCAAATTGTATATCACGTTGACTTCCTTATAAATGTATTTCCCTTATTCTATTTTGCTTTAATTAAATAAACATATAAGTATCCTTCATAAAGCTGTGATAGCCCAGTGGTGAGACCGTGCGACTCTCTAGAGACGAACATAGGTTCAAACCTGGGCAGGCACCAATGAGTTTTTCTATTAAAACTCATGTGTCTTATTCATAATTGCAATTTATCACACGCTTTTCGGTGAAGGAAAACATCGTGAGGAAACCTGCATATCTCTAGAGAATTCTGGAGATATGTGTAACCTACCAATCCGCATTGGAGCAGCGTGGTAGGTCTTAGCTCCAACCCTTCTCTCCAGAAACGGAGAGAGGAGGCCTATTCCCAGCAGTGGGATATTAACAGGCTGTTACTTTACTTTTTTACTTATAAGTATCCTTATTGCAAATTCGCAACATTACGACATCAACGAATTTAAACTCTATGCTATAAAAATTACGAATCATTTTTGCATGTATGTATGGAGCATTTTTTTCAATCAGAATTGACGTATAAAAGTAAAGTTACTATTCCACTGATGAGCATAGGTCTCCTGTTTCCGTTTTTGGAGAGAAGGATTTGAGTTAAGACCTACCACGCTGCTCTAACGCGGATTGGTAGGTCACACATATCCCTAGAATCCTCTAGAGATATGCAGGTTTCCTCAAAGCTGTGACCGCCCAGCGGTGAGATCGTGCGACTCTTTCGAAGGGAACACGAGTTCAAACCCGGGCAGGCACTAATGAGTTTTTCTATTAAAACTCATATCTCTAATTGATAATTGCAATTTATCACATGCTTTTCGGTGAAAGAAAACATCGTGAGGAAACCTGCATATCTCTAGAGAATTCTGGAGATATGTGTAACCTACCAATCTGCATTGGAGCAGCGTGGTAGGTCTTAGCTCCAACCCTTCTCTTCAGAAATGGAGAGAGGAGGCCTATTCCCAGCAGTGGAATTATAACAGGCCGCTACTTTATGCTGGTTTTTTCACGATGTTTTCCTTCACCGTAAAGCGTGTGATAAATTGCAATTATTAAATAAGACAAGTTTTAACAGAAAATCTTATTGGTCAGGCCAAATCAGCCCTGCCCAGATTTGAACCCGTGACCCCTCGAAAGAGTCGTACCGTCTCACCGCTGGGTTATGACAGCCTTTGGCGTAATTGGCGTATGCCACAATCTTTTTGTCAATAGGGTCATGAACGTTTAGCGCGCATGTTGCTTGTAACTAGACGCAACTATCCAGTCGCGATAAAACGGTCAGGTTGGAAGATGAGAGGCATCCTCTTCTCTGAGTATGGCATCCTGGTTCGCTGCGTCAAGTTTGACCAGACCAGTACTGTAAGTATTTTTATAGGGCACCAACAGACCCTAGAACTCAGCAGATTGTAGACCCGCTTATTAGTAAAGCTTGTAAAAATGTGACGGAAAGTGAACAAAATGAGAGATAGAAAGAAAAAAAACAATAATCAACATTTTTTAATTTAAACTAACGTGAGTAGTATTCATAGCTAATATATAGACACCGGCTATACTCACGTCTAATTTTATCGGATTAGCCCGACTATACTTGGAAAACGCGCGACCACCACCGCAACCTTACAACTAAGAATTACTACTTAATACTAATAATTCATTTTTATTTTGATCGCACTCTTCATCGCTATTTGCAAACTGAATCTCGAGGCGCCCGATACGTCTGCTTATATATCGAACGAACCGATTTCGAGAACATTCGTGAGACCTTGAAAAGATCGTAAACATGTTTACCGATAAACATGTTTGATACAAATGTTCCACAGAATTATCGTTAAGCGAATTTGAACTCTATGACATATTACGAACTCTTTCGCATGTTCGTAACAATATCTCGCCTTCCAGAACAACGTTCTACACTTCCTCCAAAACGGCACATGCAAGCTCATGTTCTCCCATCGGAAGGTCATGTACTATGCGCCTCTGGTTCTCATCTTGAAGTGCCTCGTGGCCTGGGAGGACCACTATATCTACAGGCTGCTGCTGCACGGGAAGAAGAACGATCTTTATTATGTCAAGTATGTGAATACTGTATTTTCTCAAGGTAAAAATACTTTTAACAACATGACATGCTTCTACTGTTAACCGTTGAGCAGCAGGCCTACCATGAACTCTTTTTTTTGATAGGCATGCCCTGGCATGCCTATCAAAAACGTGCATTGTCATTCCAGTCCCGATAAATGAATCAGTATGTAAAATTTCAGCTTAATCGGACACCGGGAAGTGGGTCAAATTTAACTTTGTAACGATTTCCCCCCTCACCCAATGTACATATCTATATACTTCACTATATTTAATAAATTAATATTATTTAAATGAGGGTAGAGCCCTCGCACTCTACTATTGAAAAACATAAAACAAGCGCATAAGCGCTTTTCTTTTGAATTTATATATTTGGCACGTGATTCGTCTAGTTGGTTAGGACCCATTTAACGTTGTGATTGTAATAACTCAAATCCTTTTAGAGCGTTAGAGACTACAGATTCATCAGATTAAAAGAACAAAGTAAAGTCTTTATGTTCGATATATACTTATGTTTATTACAAACAAATCATGACAAATAATATTTTTATATACATATACATTCCTTAACATACTACGGCTTCAGTACATGACTCTACCAATATGTATGTAAGGTCGGAACCGTCACAACTTGCAAGATTCCACCTTCACATACATACACGGCAATAATAAATAAAATAATAAATAAGAGCTTTTAAAAACCAAAGACGTATATCACGGAAAAAGGAAGAATAAAAAAATTTAATTTGGAATGACGAAGGAAATAAGATTAGGGTGGGTGTGTGTTTTAGAATAAAATTCTGTATTAAAATTCGGCAATCATTTTTAACTTTGATATTACAGCAGTTTAGGAAAACTATTAAATATAGAAAACCTACCTATACTATTGAAGATAACATAAATGATAAGAATGCGTGGATACTTTTCGACCCTGTACAAGATAAAAATGACAAAATATAACTAGTTAACATTTTGAATAGAGCAATCGTCGCGCAACTGAAGCATCGTCAGGAGATAGACTTGTGAAGTCTAAATATATTTCCTATTTACTTTATCGCAGATTATAGCAAAACAATTTTATTATAACTTTTGTTTTATTATTTCTTTTGATTCAAAATCACTCGCTTAGAAGTTAACTTTATTTGATTTACCTCAGCTGCATCCAGAACATGTTGCGCGAGCTCCACGAGCAGGGTCTGCACACGTCGGCGGAGTGTCGCTCGTACCTCGGCAGGATGTTCCGGCCCAAGCTGACGGACCTGCCCCCCTGGGCCTCGGACCTGGACGCCGCTGACTTCCTGCTCAGGAGATGCGTCATGATCCACCTGAACGACTTCACCGATAAGGCACACGCGTTGGTGTACATGACGCAGAAGTTGTACGACGTGGTGCAAAATAAGTGTAAGGTGAGTAGTCAAATCATATCAAAATAAGTGTAAGGAGAGTAATCAAATCATATCAATATAAGTGTAAGGAGAGTAATCAAATCAAATCAAAATGAGTGTAAGGTGAGTAATCAAATCAAATCAAAATAAGTGTAAGGAGAGTAATCAAATCAAACCAAAACAAGTGTAAGGTGAGTAATCAAATCAAATCAAAATGAGTGTAAGGTGATTAATCAAATCAAATCAAAAATAATCATTATCAGGTAAACTTTTTTACATGCACTTTTGAATCATCACGAATCAATTAGGTTAGGTTAGGAATTTTGCTCTAACCGAGAAGAACCAGCAAGAAACTCGGCGGTTGCTCTTTTAAACATTATAAATTTACATAATTTTACCGCAGTCTCGTTTGAAGCTGAAAAGATCTTTAAATCCAACCATTTTTATCATTCAAATAATCTTCAATTGTGTAATATGCTTGACATATATTTGTGATATTTCTTACACGTAATTATAAATATAACCGACCTTCTGTATCTACCAGGTAGAAGGTGCTGATGCTGTAATGGTCCAAGAGTTGCAGGTGGGCGGTCATCTCTACCTGCAGGTGTTAAAGGAGCGCCTTCAAACAATCCTTTACGTCCTAAAGGCGAATCTTCTCAAACGAGCTAAGACTTCAAATAGGTTTACAATCAGCACGGTGAGATTATTTCTTAAATCCTATTTATAGTAGTAATATTAAAAACGAGTCTCTACTTAGTCTGACGTTTACGGTTTTATAGCCGAAACGCTGGTCAAATTTTATCGTGGAGTCTATCTCCTGATGATGCTTCGGGTTCGGGGCGAAACGATTGTTGAGTTTGCGATAGTGAACGTGTGTAGTGCTTGTGTATTGTGATGGAGGTTTGTGCATGTATTTTTACGAATCCTGCACGTATCGGGTATGAAAATACGGATAGTCCACTAGACATTTAGCATTATGTATATTCTCTATTTACTGTATCGCGGACTATAGCAAAATTATTTTATTATTACTTTTGTTACAAACATGTTGTCACACGATTTGGCTACTATATTACTGTATTTTACGACCGGCCGCTGCCTGACGTCAACTTTCTTTAGTCGTATTTTACGACCCCTCGGTAAGGAAGAGGGTGGTCTATTCTACTCAATGTGAAGGGTTAAACGTTAAGGTTCCTACTATTTGTAAATAATCAAAAATTTTGTTTTACTCTCTGTTTCACCGTTCAATTTCCTTTGTGTGTTCTCCATCTTAGGTGACATTGGCAAAGTAATCTGTGCCAACAAGGCACTCCATAAAGTCAAGTAAAAAAAATTCAAAATTGAATTGAATTGATCTTTTTACATCTCGGTCCCAATAAATTGTATGAAAGTGTATCATTTGCCTTTCTGTACGTATATAGAAAGAGCTGTGATAGCCTAGCGGTGAGACCGTGCGACTCTCTAGAGACGACATAGGTTCAAACCCCGGGGCAGGCACCAATGGGTTTTTCTATTAAAACTTATGTGTCTAATTGATAATTGCAATTTATCACACGCTTTTCGGTGAAGGAAAACATCGTGAGGAAACCTGCATATCTCTAGAGAATTCTAGGGATATGTGTATGTTCCGCACAAACGTGCGGGCGGATGAAACAACCTCCGAGACCTGGGCCCGCCGTCTCGGCGTCTCAACCTACCTTATGCGGCCGTCAGCTGTATGCGATCCGGCCTCATGAATTACTGCGTGTATATGTGTACGTGTGCTTGTATGTACTTGGCCGATTCCCGAAACCGTTGGCTCGCCTCTGCAGTCTTCCACGGACACGTAATGTCTGTTTCTCTCGGAGTATACACTTCACCAACGCGGTTAAATAACACAAATAACACGCGGTGTGCACACAACCTTCGTAAGGTCACACATTATTGAATCGTCCCTATATGGGGGAACGGTAACCCCAGCGCGTACTAGAACCGCGAACGGTCGCGTCTTGTCACACGTTTCACTGGTTAAAACGCGTCACTAAATATATCAAAAGTCAATAAACAATAAACCACACCCAAAACGCATAATTACGCGTGTGCGTTCTAGCATAAAATCCTATACAAGCGTACGCGTCTTGTCTTTATAGTATCCGAAACGTTACTAAGCTGGCGGACGTGACTTGCTGCAATAGAATGCATAAAGGTCGTTGCTCCGGCCGGTCGCGCGTCAATTTATACAAAACAGTGTAACCTACCAATCCGCATTGGAGCAGCGTGGTAGGTCTTAGCTCCAATCCTTCTCTCCAAAAACGGAGCGAGGAGGCCTCAGCCCAGCAGTGGGCATAGTAACAGGTTGTTACTTTATAGAAAGAGCTGCAGCAGATCATCCGCATGGCCGGCAGCCTGGAGCAGAGGATGGAAACGTTCCTGGCGACCGGAAACGCGCCCTCCAACAACGTCAACCTGGCGCAGTACAAGGGCCTGACTATAGTCGCCGAAAACATCAACAGGATGCGATACATGTCGCACTTCAAGTGAGTTCATTACATTTATAATTAAAGTAACTCACGAAAATTTTAAGCAATTAATTTATACATAAGCAAGTTTTTTAACAACTGAACGATCTCTACAACACAATTTACATAATACCGATATGTGCTATATATCTGCTATTTATATGTTATGCTAGAATTTAATTTGAATTGAATTTTATTATTTTAATTTTAATTTGTTATACTAACATAGTCTTTAAGTTCTTATACTTTATTTTTTTAACAAACATAATGGATGTAATGTCTGGTATCAATAAAAATTATTATTATTATCTAAACCATCCGGAAGTATTGCATTATCTTTTGGTGAAAACCGTACAAATATCCCTCAAGAAGATTTTGAGAAAATCGATTACATACAGACAGACAGCTTACAGGTTTTTTGGAATTTTTTATAATAAACATAGATATATTTCAGCCAGTTGTCTGTCGCCCATAACACAAGTATTAAGGTACTTACTATGGAGATGGATGATATGTGTGTAATTGTCCCATATAAATTATCCCAAGCTACTAAATAAATTAGATCGACTTCAGAATTTAGCGGATTGCGTAAATTCGACCGCATATCACATTTTCATAATCAATTAAAGTGGCTCCCAATTCGATTTCGCTGGAATATTCATGTCCTTCGATTACTTTTTAAAATTTTAAAAACCAATTCACCTACTTTCGTGAGTGGTTCAACGAAGCTCCTTCTCTTCTTTTTGTGAAAACCGTACAAAAATATTTTGAGAAAATCGATTACATACAGACAGACAGCTTTTTGGGACTTTGTTTTGTAATAATTTTCTTTAATATAAAGAATTATAAAACGATTGTCGATGTATATAATAGACAAAGTAGGAACCGACATAAGCTAGCGGCTCCTGCTTTGCGGCGAATAAAAGTACATAATCAAATCAAATCAAATCAAAATAATATTTATTCAAATAAACCATTTCAGGCACTTTTGAATCGTAAAACATCAATATGATTAATGAAGCTACAACTGGTTCGGAATGTTGCTCTTACTGAGAAGAACCAAATATTTTCCATTATACATTATAAAACCGCTGTCTTGTATGAAACTGAAAGGATTTTCAAATCCAGAATTTCTTATCATCCAAATAATCATCAATGTAATATGCTTTATGTATAAGCATATTTTTTACACTTAATTGGGATCTTTCTGTACACTGGTCTAGACATAGGTTGGGTTTGGGTATAAGATTCTATAATAAAATTCCGCAATATACTTTAACTGTACCATTACAGCAGTTTAAAAACACTGTTAATTAAAGGCTAATACAGAAAGTCTACTATACTATTGAGGATTACTTAGACGATAAGAATGCGTGAATATAGCTGCTCTTCAGCCCTGTACAAGACTTATTCTTTGAAATGAGCAACCGCCGAGTTTCTTGCTGGCTTTTCTCGGTAGGAACAGCTTTCTGAACCAGAGGTAGATGTTGACGATTCAAAAGGACTTGTTTACAAGTTTACTTGATGTTTTGAATAAATTGACGCGCGCGACGCGACGCGACCGGCCGGATCAACGACCTTTATGCATTCGATTGCCGACGCGAGCGGCCGACAGTTAGTGATGTTTCGAATACGATAAGGACAGGACGCGTGCGCCTGTATACGGCTTTATTGTATAACGCACACGTGTAATTTTGCGTTTCGGGTGTGGTTCTCAGATTTAGTGACGCGTTTAATCAGTGAAGAGTTTGAGAAGACGCGACCGTCCGCGGTTTTAGTGCGCGTTGGGTTACTATTCCCCGATATAGGGACGATTCAATAACGTGTGACTTTACGAAGGTTGTGTGCACACCGGGTGTTATTTGTGTTATTTAACCGATATAGTGAAGTGTATAATCCGGGAGAAACAGACATTTCGTGTCCGTGTAAGACTGCAGAGGCGAGCCAACGGTTTCGGGAATCGGCCAAGTACATACAAGCACACACACACACGTACACATATACACGCAGTGACTCATGAGGCCGGACCACATACAGCAGACGGCCGCATAAGGTAGGTTGAGACGCCGAGACGACGGGCCCAGGTCTCGGAGGTTGTTTCATCCGTCCGCACGTTTGCGCGGCACACTTGAATAAAGAATATTTTGGATATTGAAGCCCACAAATTACCGTTCTGACGCCTAAGCCGTGGTATTCCTAGTAGTGAGTTAGTTTTATTATTACAACCACGCAGGGCCATCCATCGCGGTTCGTTCTTCATGGAAATGCGTACATCCGAAGCCCGCCAGTTGCTACCGGACGCATGGGGTTTCGTTTGCCCCGTGCATACTCCTGATGGAGCGCCGTGCGGCCTTTTGAACCACCTCACCGCTTCGGCACAGGTAAACACCATGCCACAACTTCGAACTTAAGTGCTTTTATGGTTAAATAAGAAGTCCCCATACACAACGTTCATTAGCAAGTCCAATACAGTCCTCGATAGCGCGTCGCTTTAAGCCGAGGTCCTCACAAGAGGCACCCTTAAGCGATGCTCCTGCGAGACTATGTATGTATATATATTTGTGGCATTTATAATTTGAATTCTCGTGAGTCCCTGCGAGAGAAGTTTAAGGAAACAGGTATTCTTACGTTAGCTTCACAGTATATTTTTAGCAATTTGATTTTTGTGCATAAAAATATACATAATTATAAAAAGATTGGCGATGTATATAATAGACAAAGTAGGAACCGACATAAGCTTGCGGCTCCTGCTTTGCGCCTTGTAAGAGTACGTAAGTCGTTTGTGGGTTTGGGTATAAGATTCTATAACAAAATTCCACAATCAATTTTAACTTTGCCATTACAGCAATTTAAAAATACTGTTAAAAAGAGGCTGATACAGAAAGCCTATTATACCGTGGAGGCTTACATTGATGATAAGGATGTGTGGATATAGGTGCACTTCTACCCTGTACAAGACAGTAATAAATAAATGTAACTAGTTCTAAGATTTATATTTTAAAAAGAGCAACCGCCGAGTTTCTTGCTGGCTCTTTTCGGCAGGAACAGCTTTCCGAACCAGCAGTAAAGTTGACGATTCAAAAGCACTTGTTTACAAGTTTACTTGAATAAAGAATATTTTGAATTGAATATTTTGAATTGAATTGAATTGAACTAGCTGTACAAGTTGCACTCCCGGTCTGCAACCCATTAATTTTTATCATCAAATAATCTTCAATTTCGTAATATTCTTTATCTACTCTGATACTATAATACAAAGATTATAAAACTGAAAACAAAATTCTTATGACAAACATTACGTACAGAACAGAAATTAAAAATTAAAAAGTTTCATTACGATACAGGTCTTGTATGGACACCTGTATCATAATGTAACTTTTTAATCATAACGATACACCTATACAACTTCCTATTGGACCAAGGAGGTTAAACCTCTACCTTAAAAAAAAGGTTTCAATGAATGGGTCCGCGGCGACGCAACACGCATGCGCAATCGACGTTTGCGCCTTGGCGCCAATATATGACATTTAAAAAATCCTGTCAATATTTAAACGAAGTTTAGTTTTGTTTGTAATAAAATAAGTTTTTGTGTAAAAACATGTCTGAGAGCGGAGATAGTGGTGATTGTTCACCACCAGATATTCTGAAAGCTGCGTCAAACATGACCGTGAAAATGAATATTCAGAACATCAATAATTATTACAAGTAAAAATAAATTTGTTGTTATATTCAGCGTTTTATTTGCAATATTGTTTTACGTATTATAGTATGACAGTAGATAAAGTAGTGTATGATACTGTACATAACTTGGTCTTATAATACGGGTGTGGCTTAAAAAAACGAGTTTTTTTTTAGTATCACACGAGTGAACCCTTATTATGCAACAGTATCATAATCTACTATTACGTATAAGCATATCTATCAAACTTAATTTTAACCTATCTGTAGATAGATAACGTACTTACATTCGTACAAATCCCGTTTACTTACTATGAATGGAGAGTTTCTGGAGATCCATGGTTAATTTTAAAATGTTTCTCACTCAGGTCACCCAGCATCCCGATCCGAAACAACTTGCCTCTTTACCTTTCGTCCTCGAGAAATGTGGTAAGTGTTTAGAGTTAAAACAGAATTACGCGTTACAGCATCGAGGTAGTCCTATTAGCATACTGAATGCATTATTATATTGAACACTCAGGGCATCGTACTGTTTTTGCGTATAATCCGTACAAAACACCACAGATTATCCTCCCCTTATCCCACTTTAAGTGGGGTCGGCACAACATGTAACAACATGTTGTCATATGACTCGGCTACGTATTTTTCGACCGGCCTCCTGCCTGACGTCAACTTACCTTAGTCGTATTTTACGACACCTCGGTAAGAAATGAGGGTGGTCTATTCTACTCAGCCGGATACCATACGGCGGGTCGACTTACCTTAGTCGCCTTTTACGACCCCTCGGTAAGAAGTGAGGGTGGTCTATTCTACTCAGCCGGATACACACGGCGTGTCGACTTACCTTAGTCGCCTCTTACGACACCTCGATAAGAAATGAGGGTGGTCTATTCTACTCAGCCGGATACCACACTGCGGGTCGACTTACCTTAGTCGCCTTTTACGACACCTCGGTAAGAAATGAGGGTGGTCTATTCTACTCAGCCGGATACCACACGACGGGTCGACTTACCTTAGTCGCCTTTTACGACACCTCGGTAAGAAATGAGGGTGGTCTATTCTATGCAGCCGGATACCACACGGCATTTACCTAAGTCGCCTCTTACGACACCTCGGTAAGAAATGAGGGTGGTCTATTCTACTCAGCCGGATACCACACGACGGGTCGACTTACCTTAGTCGCCTTTTACGACACCTCGGTAAGAAATGAGGGTGGTCTATTCTATGCAGCCGGATACCACACGGCATTTACCTAAGTCGCCTCTTACGACACCTCGGTAAGAAATGAGGGTGATCTATTCTATGCAGCCGGATACCACACGGCGTAACACACACAAAACACCATCGTACAAAATTTTGTTAAAAGGAATTCTTCTTTTTTACTATGTTAATTTGAATTAATTTAAAAATAATAAACTAACAACGTGTTATTATGCCCACTGCTGGGCTAAGATCTCCTCTCTCCGTTTTGGAGAGAAGGATTGTAGCTAAGACCTACCACGCTGCTCCAATGCGGATTGGTAGGTTACACATATCTCCAGAATTTTCTAGAGATATGCAGGTTTCCTCACGATGTTTTCCTTCACCGAAAAGCGTGTGATAAATTGCAATTATCAATTAGACACATTAGTTTTTTAATAGAAAAACTCATTGGTGCCTGCCCGGGGTTTGAACCCATGATCGTCTCTAGAGAGTCACACGGTCTCAGCGCTAGGCTGTCACAGCTATATTAAAAAATAATAAAATTGTAACATTCATACTTGTTCACCTTAAATTTTTGTTTATTTTCTGTATTAGTTTTATTAATCATTTAATTTGACTCAGTACTAATAATGCATTATAACGCTTAAACTGCTGCAAACAAAGTTGCAGTTATTACTAGTATTGTAATTTTGTTTTATTTAGACTAGTGAATTCAAATAATTTATAGAATTAGGCGTTACTTTGCGGAGATCCATAATACAAAAGTAATAATAAAATTATTTTGCTATAATCCGCGATACAGTAAATAGAAAATATATATAGTGCTAAATGTATAGTGGACTATCCGTTTTTTCATACTCATACAAAATCGCAATGCTTTGCGATTTTGTCGTGGAGTCTATCTCCTGATGATGCTTCGGTTGCGGGGCGAAACGATTGTTGAGTTTGTGATAGTGAACGTGTGTGGTGCTTGTGTATTGTGGTGCCAGTGCACAAACCTCCATAGGTTTGTGTATGTGTTTTTACGAATCCTGCATGTATTGGGTATGAAAAAACGGATAGTCCACTATACATTTAACACTATATATTTTTTCTATTTACTGTATCGCGGATTATAGCAAAATAATCTTATTATTACTTTTGTCTCGTGAATTCAGTAGACTTTGATTTGTTTTGTAACCCAGGCATGGAACCCATCAGTTCGGTGTCGGACAGCAAGCTGTCGCACGACGTGTACAAGTACCCGGTGTTCATCGATGGCAGGCTGGTGGGTTACCTACCAGAAGACACGGCCTTCAAGTCCACCTCATACCTCCGTACCCTGAAGGTCAAGGGGGAAAATATACCTATATCTACAGAAATCGTGCTAATACCCAAGAAACAGGTAAGAAATGATAAGGTATCTTCAATGGCCTATTGCTGCAGTTGGTAGTGACCTTTACTTCAGGTCCGAGACTCACGAGTTCGATCTCCATCTAGGGTCAATATTTTCTTAAGAACAAATTGATTTTTACTTTACTAGTCTGACTGTATTTATGTATTTATTTTAAATCATATAAGTATATATTTATTAGTTCTGTTTACTTTGGGCACTGACGACCGCGTGTGTAAACTACCCCATATATTTATTTTGCTATAATTATAAATATCTATACTTATTATAAAACAAAGTCCCAAAAAGCTGTCTGTCTGTATGTAATCGTTTTTCTCAAAATCTACTGAACGGATTTTTGTACGGTTTTCACCAAAAGAAAGTGCAATACTTCCGGATGGTTTAGGTAAATAGTACATATAGGTATTATGTAAGTTGTGTTGAAGAGATCGTGCAGTTGGTAAACTTGCTTGCTGGCTTTAGTCGCGTGCGCTGCGTAAACCAGCAGAGATCATCATCATCAGCAACTCGTCTCTGTCCACTGTTTGACATAGGTCTCTCCTATGGCACGCCACTGAGCTCGGTCTTCAGCTCTTCGTTTCCAACCGCTGCCAGCCACTCTGCTGATATCATCACTCCACCTAGTCGGAGGACGTCCTACACTACGTTTGCTGAGGCGTGGTCTCCACTCCAGAACACGTCTACCCTACGGTTGTCGGTTCTGCGACAAATGTGGCCGGCCCACTGCCACTTCAGCTTGCTAATCCTTTGGGCTACGTCGGAGTTCCGCACAAACGTGCGGGCGGATGAAACAACCTCCGAGACCTGGGCCCGCCGTCTCGGCGTCTCAACCTACCTTATGCGGCCGTCAGCTGTATGCGGTCCGGCCTCATGAATAACTGCGTGTATATGTGTTCGTGTGTGTGTGCGCTTGTATGTACTTGGCCGATTCCCGAAACCGTTGGCTCGCCTCAGCAGTCTTCCACGGACATGTACTGTCTGTTGCTCCCGGAGTATACACTTCACTATGTCGGTTAAATAACAAATAACACGTGGTGTGCACACAACCTTCGTAAGGTCACACGTTATTGAATCGTCCCATTTCGGGGAACATTAACCCGAACGCGCACTAAAACCGCGAACGGTCGCGTCTTCTCAAAACGCTTCACTGATTGACCGCGTCACTAAATCTAAAAACCACACCCAAACGCATAATTACGCGTGTGCGTTCTACAATAAGGTCGTATACAGGTGCGCGCGCGTCCTGTCTTATCGTAATCCAAAACGTTACTAACTGGCGGACATGACCGGCGGCGAACGAATGCATGAAGGTCGTTGATCCGGCCGGTCGCGCGCGTGAATTTATACAAAACAGTCGGTTATTTTGGTTCTCTGTCGGATCACTTCGTTTCGGATTCGATCCTTCAGAGAAACTCCGAGCATAGCTCTATAGCTCGCTAGGCTACCTTAAATTGGTGGACCAGTCGCATTGTCAGTGTCCACGTCTCGGCTCCGTATGTCATTACAGGTAGGACGCACTTATTATATTGTGCATAAAAATATACATAATTATAAAAAGATTGGCGATGTATATAATAGACAAAGTAGGAACCGACATAAGCTTGCGGCTCCTGCTTTGCGCCTTGTAAGAGTACGTAAGTCGTTTGTGGGTTTGGGTATAAGATTCTATAACAAACAATTCACAATCAATTTTAACTTTGCCATTACAACAATTTAAAAATACTGTTAAAAAGATGCTGATACAGAAAGCCTATTATACCGTGGAGGCTTACATTGCTGATAAGAATGCGTTGATATAGCTGCTCTTTGACCTTGTGCAGGATAGCTATGACGAAATGTAATTAGTATTAAGAATCTTCTTTTTTAAAAGAGCTCCACCGAGTTTCTTGCTGGCTCTTCTCGGTAGGACGACTTTCCGAACCAGCAATAGAGTCGACGATTCAAAAGCACTTGTTTACAAGTTTATTTGAATAAAGAATATTTTGAATTTGAATTAAAGACTTTAGTCTTGAGACATTGTGGTATCGGTGATGAAAAGACTCAGATCAACGATTGAAGAGTTTGTGATTGTGAATGTGTGTAGTGCTTGTGTATTGTGGTGGGAGTGGTGGGAGTTTGTGCATGTGTTTTTACGAATCCTGCACGTAACGGGTATGAAAAAACGTATAGTCCACTATACATTTAGCACTATATATATTTTCTATTTACTGTATCGCGGATTATAGCAAAATAATTTTATTAATCTATTTCCAGTTGTGCGCTCAGTATGCTGGCGTGTTCCTATTTACTTCAGAGGCGCGCATGATGCGTCCTGTCATCAATCTATCCACCGGCCTCCTGGAGCTGATCGGGACCATCGAGCAGCTATATCTCGACATCGCGGTCACCAACACTGAAATCATCCCGGGTAAGAAAGCAAACATGATGCATGCTCAGTATTAAGTTGACTGAATTCAAATATTATCATTCTCCTGCCTTTATCCCACTCTAAGTGGGGTCGGCACAACATGTTACAAACATGCTGTCATATTATTTGGCTATGTATTTTACGACCGGCCGCCTGCCTGACGTCAACTTACCTTAGTCGTATTTTATGACCCCTTGGTAAGAAAGAGGGTGGTCTATTCTACTCAGCCGGATACCACACGTCTATATTATATATCTATATAATATATATAATCTATTTTAACGTGGTACGTGTGGTTGCTAATCTTGCATGTATAAGGTACGTGTGCTATCCGACACGGCACTTACCTTAGTCGCCTCTTACGACACCTCGGTAAGAAAGGAGGGTGGTCTATTCTACTCAACGGATACCACACGGCACTTACCTTAGTCGCCTCTTACGACACCTCGGTAAGAAAGGAGGGTGGTCTATTCTACTCAACGGATACCACACGGCACTTACCTTAGTCACCTCTTACGACACCTCGGTAAGAAAGGTGGGTGGTCTATTCTACTCAACGGATACCACACGGCACTTACCTTAGTCGCCTCTTACGACACCTCGGTAAGAAAGGAGGGTGGTCTATTCTACTCAACGGATACCACACGGCACTTACCTTAGTCGCCTCTTACGACGCCTCGGTAAGAAAGGAGGGTGGTCTATTCTACTCAACGGATACCACACGGCACTTACCTTAGTCACCTCTTACGACACCTCGGTAAGAAAGGAGGGTGGTCTATTCTACTCAACGGATACCACACGGCACTTACCTTAGTCGCTTCTTACGACACCTCGGTAAGAAAGGTGGGTGGTCTATTCTACTCAACGGATACCACACGGCACTTACCTTAGTCGCCTCTTACGACACCTCGGTAAGAAAGGAGGGTGGTCTATTCTACTCAACGGATACCACACGGCACTTACCTTAGTCGCCTCTTACGACACCTCGGTAAGAAAGGTGGGTGGTCTATTCTACTCAACGGATACCACACGGCACTTACCTTAGTCGCCTCTTACGACACCTCGGTAAGAAAGGAGGGTGGTCTATTCTACTCAACGGATACCACACGGAACTTACCTTAGTCGCCTCTTACGACACCTCGGTAAGAAAGGAGGGTGGTCTATTCTACTCAACGGATACCACACGGCACTTACCTTAGTCGCCTCCTACGACACCTCGGTAAGAAAGGAGGGTGGTCTATTCTATGCAGCCGGATACCACACGGCGTTGAATTCAAATATTATATTTTAAGTTATTTTGTATCTTATATTCTACTAGCTGTGCCAGCGGCTTCGCCCGCGTGGAAATCAACGTGCTACAATTTTTTTCTAGAATTCAAATTTTAAACATAAAAGTAGTTATTGTGAGTTAACCATAAAAGATAGACACGTGCTATCGAGGACTTTTTTGTAGTAGTTTTGTAGATCTACAATGTTCTTGTACATTACTTTAGCGTATCTCTGCTGGTTTACGCAACACACGCGACTAAAGCTCCCAGCAAGAAAGTTTTTATCTTCGCGATCTCTTCAACTCAATTTACATAATACCGATATGTACTATTTACCTAAACCATCCGGAAGTATTGCTCTATCTTTTGGTGAAAACCGTACAAAAATCCGTTCAGTAGATTTTGAGAAAATTGATTACATACAGACAGAATTTTTGGGACTTTATTTTTATAACAACAAAGATAGATAATCTAGCTAGTAAGTTTTAAATACAAAATTGATAATATATTGTCAGTTTTGATTGACGAATCAAAAGCACTTGTTTACAAGTTTATTTCAATAAAGAATATTTTGAATTTGAACTTTGATACCATACTTACCATTTAAGAGCATTTAAGAGCTGTGATAGCCCAGCGGTGAGACCGTGCGACTCTCTAGAGACGACATGGGTTCAAACCCCGGGCAGGCACCAATGAGTTTTTCTATTAAAACTTATGTGTCTAATTGATGATTGCAATTTATCACACGCTTTTCGGTGAAGGAAAACATCGTGAGGAAACCTGCATATCTCTAGAGAATTCTAGGGATATGTGTAACCTACCAATCCGCATTGGAGCAGCGTGGTAGGTCTTAGCTCCAATCCTTCTCTCCAGAAACGGAGAGAGGAGGCCTTAGCCCAGCAGTGGGCATAGTACTTCACTTTAATTTTTTTTACTTATCATTTTTTTATGGAAAAAGTAATATAAAGTTATTTTGAAGAACTTTTAGGTTATTATTAAGTTTTTGTTTGTATTTCGTAGAATTTTACTTCGATATGCTATAAGAACATGTTTCTTAAACTTTTTTTTTATTTCTCAGGTAAAACAACGCATTTGGAGTTGTCGAAATCAGCGTTTATGAGCAATCTGGCCCAGTTGGTTCCGATGCCCGATTGCAACCAGTCGCCGCGGTTAGTTTTTACTTAGTTTACAGCCTTTAAATTCAAAATCAAAATTTAGTTATAAGTTCTTTGAATGCTCAACTCCACTGCTTTTTTGCTAAATAGTTTCTGAGAGAATTTGAAGAAATTAAATGGGAGAAACTATTAAGCGAGTCCGTATTTGATCTTTTGGAAATGTAGTTTTTATACTTTACTACACATAGGGTTTGATTCCCGTCGAGAGCCAAAACTTATTATAAAAAGTTTGTTGATTCTTCGAGTCTCGATGGAATTATGTATTTGAGTATTTATTTAAAATTATAAATGTACTAGCTGTGCCAGCGGCTTCGACAGCGTGGAATTTACTGATTTACGAAACTTTTCCCGAATTTTCGAAATTTTGAATATAAAAGTAATTATTGTGAATTAACCGTGAGAGATAGAGACATGCTACCGCGGACTTTTTTATAGTATTTTTATAGATCTACAATTCTCTAGTACATTACTTTAGCGTATCTCTGCTGGTTTACGCAGCGCACGCGACTAAAGCTCCCAGCAAGCAAGTTTTATAACAACTGCGCGATCTCTTCAACACAATTTACATAATAGCGATATGTACTATTTGCCTAAACCATCCGGAAGTATTACACTATCTTTGGGTGAAAACCGTACAAAAATCCGTTCAGTAGATTTTGAGAAATCAATTACATACAGACAGACAGCTTTTTGGGACTTTGTTTTATAATAAGTATAGATATATTTGGTGGAAGGAAAAAGAGCAAGAGGCCGCAGTCCAACTCGCTGGTCCGACCAGATTACTAAGTCGCTCTTCATTCAAGTTCACAATGCCTTGCAAGCTGCAAGAGATCGCAAAATCTGGAAATCGACTATCCATGAAAAAGTGATCCGTGGAAAAGGTCCCGACCCTCAGCATTGAGAAAAACGACGCAAGGAGGAGGAGGATAGATATATTTGCTATTTGTCAGTCGCCCATAACACGAGTATTAAGGTACTTACTATGGGGATGGATGATATGTGTGTAATTGTTCCATATATTTAAATGTCTTAACTTTGTAATAAGTCAATAAATAATAATTAAACCCTTTATGATCTTTAAAATCTTCCACAGTAACATGTACCAATGCCAAATGGGTAAGCAAACTATGGGCACCCCGATCCACACTTGGTCAACCAACGCGGAGACCAAGTTATACCGGCTGCAGACCGGAGCCACGCCGCTGTTCAGACCCCTGCAGTACGACAACTTGTGCCTGGACGACTATCCAGCGGGGACCAATGCTATCTTGGCTGTTATTTCCTATACGGTAATATATTGCCATTTATTACTATTATTCTAGACAAAAGCAAACTAATCTTTTTTCAAATTCAGGCACTTTCGAGTCCTTGCGGGGTGAAACGATCGTTGAGTTTGTGATAGTGAACGTGTGTGGTGCTTGTGTATTGTGGTGGCAGTGGTGGAGGTTTGTGCATGTGTTTTAACGAATCCTTCATGTATCGGGTATGAAAAAGGATAGGCCACTCTACATTTAGCATTATATATATATATATATTCTATTTATGGGCGTGTGGTATCCGGCAGAATAGAATAGACCACCCTCCTTTCTTACCGAGGTGTCGTAAGAGGCGACTAAGGTAAGTGCCGTGTGGTATCCGTTGAGTAGAATAGACCACCCTCCTTTCTTACCGAGGTGTCGTAAGAGGCGACTAATGTTAGTTGACGTCAGGCAGGCGGCCAGTCGTAAAATACGTAGCCAAATCATATGACAACATGTTTGTAACATGTTGTGCTGACCCACTTAAGGTGGGATAAGGGTAGGAGAATGATGAGAATGATTATGATATAGTTTCTATTTAGTTTATCGCGGATTATAACAAAATGATTTCATAATTACTTTCCTGTTATGGATCTCCGCAAAGTAACGCCAAATTATATAATATACGAGCTGTGCCAGCGGCTCTGCCCGTGTGGAAACCTGCGTGTCACAATTTTTTTCTAGAATTCATATTTTAAACATAAAAGGATTTATTGTGGGTTAACAATAAGAGATAGAGGCATGCTATCGCGGACTTTTTTGTAGTAGTTTTATAGATCTACAATTCTCTAGTACATTACTTTAGCATACCTCTGCTGGTTTACGCAGCGCACGCGACTAAAGCTCCCAGCAAGCAAGTTTTTTAACAACTGCGCGATCTCTTAAACACAATTTACATAATACCGTTATTTACTACCTAAACCATCCGGAAGTATTGCACAATCTTTTGGTAAAAACCTTACAAAGATCCGTTCAGTAGATTTTGAGAAAATCGACCACATACAGACAGACAGCTTTTTGGGACTTTGTTTTATAATAAGTACTAGTTGACCCGGCAAACGTTGTTTTGCCATATAAATTACTATAGATTTGACTCTAACGCATTGTGAATAAAAACACTTTGATAGTTTGATAATAGATGTCGCTTTTCAATGTCATCCCATTCCTGTTGAATTAACAGAATTTCTATAGCGTATACGTTATCCCGGCGTATGAGGAATAATCGTGTCACATTTCATCGGCATTAGTTCAGGGGATTCGCCATGAAAGAGTAACAAACATCCATACTCACAAACTTTCGCATTTATATTAGTATATATTAGTAGGATTGATTGGTTAAAACATGTTATGCCGACCCAACTTTTTGCGGGATAAGGGCAGGGGAATGATGACGCTTGAATAACATTTAGCTCAATATCCTCTTCATCAGGGTTACGACATGGAGGACGCGATGATAATCAACAAGTCCTCGTACGAGCGAGGGTTTGCGGCCGGCACCGTGTACAAGTCCAACTTCCTGGAGCTGAAGCACACATCGTCCTACTTCTGCAGGGATCCTGCCAAGCCCGAGCTGGCTGCGCATATTGATGAGGACGGACTGCCGGCGGTCGGGGCCAGGGTGCAGCCGGAAGACCCTTTCTATAGGTCAGACTTAAGCGGTTCCAGCTAGCCTAAGGGAAGGGGAGTTTGTTTAGTCAGTGCAAGTCGGAGACTCCTCCGTCCGTAAGAGATTTTTAAGATAGGGACTAACGAAAACAGCAATTCATTTTTATATATATAGACTAGCTGTGCCAGCAGCTTTGCCCGCGTCGAAATCAGTTGTAACAAACATAATTCCATAATATAAAAGTATATCATAAAAGTAGTTATTGTGAGTTAACCGTAAAAGATAGAGGCATGCTATTCCGGACTTTTTTGTACTATTCTTATAGATCTATAATTCTCTAGTACATAATTTTAGCGTTACTCTACTGGTGTACGCATCGCACGCGAAAACCTCCCAGAAAGCAAGTTTTTTAACAACTGCTCAATCTCTTAGACACATTTTAGATAATACTGATATGATTTTCCTAAACCATTCAGAAGTATTGCACTATCTTTTGGTGAAAACCGTACGAAAGTCCGTTCAGTAGATTTTGAGAAAATCGATTACATACAGACAGACAGCTTTTTGGGACTTTGTTTTATAATAAGTATAGATTATGTTAACGTCTGAATATATTCACGAGCAAATGCGCACGCGAATATGGTATCACGTCATCGAGCTCTGCTCCCATTGCCTGTTGACGACGTCATATCGCTGAACAGGGATAACTAATGTATAGTACCCGGCAATAAATAATGCACATCGAGGCTTAGAGAGAGAAATCGGCTAGATTCTGCTTCTTAGAGCGTTGTCTCTGTCGCACAGACTGACGAACCCGTGTGTGACAGAGACAGCGCTCTACGAAACCGAACTGGCCGGCTGTTTCGTTCTAAACATCGATGTGCATTATTTAATGCCGGGTACTATACGTACTTTTTCAAGGCGCAAAGCAGGAGCCGCAAGCTTATGTCATATATCGCCAATTTTATTTTTAAAACTATATATATTTTTATACATTTTTCCGAACGAGCAGTAGAATTGAAAATTCAAAAGAACTTATTTACACGTTTGCTTGAATAAAGAATGATTTTAATCTAAAGTAATAAAAAATATATATTTCGCTTAAAAAAAATATATAGTGTTAAATGTATAGTGGACTATCCGTATTTTCATACCCGATACGTGCAGGATGCGTAAAAACACATGCACAAACCTCAACCACTTCCATCACAATACACAAGCACTACACACGTTCACTATCACAAACTCAACACTCGTTTCGCCCCGCAGCCGAAGCATCATCAGAAGATAGACTCCACGACAAAATCGCTAATCGAAGCATTATCCAAACAAGCATTGCTATATAGTAATTGGTTCATCCCCACCCTTTATTTTACCTTTGAACACGTGCAACAAGCTTGAACTACAAACATTTATCTGCTCGTTGATGAGGGTGCCATAGTTATGCTTAATGATTTCTAATTGTTCCAAAATATTTAATTTCAAGCTTTTTTCACTGAAATTGAATACACACTAAATTTGAATAATGAACACTATATATATTTTCTATTTACTGTATCGCGGATTATAGCAAAATAATTTTATTACTACTTTTGTATTATGGATCTCCGCAAAGTAACGCCTAATTCTATAAATGATTTCAATCTGATTTATCTGATCTTATCGTTATATCTGATATAATCTAGTTATTTCGACGGCGAGAAGAGTCATTTCGTGGTGTCCAAATACCATGGTAAGGAGGAGGTGTTTGTGGACAGCGTGCGTCTGTGCGGGGAGTTCTCGGTGAAGGCGCCAAGGAAGGCCTGCGTCATGGTGCGGTTACAGGTAAGTTGAGCTATGGTAGCTGTTTTGAACAAATTGACGCGCTCGACGCGGCGCGACCGGCCGGAGCAATAACCTTTATGCATCCCATTGTCGACGCGAGCGCCGACAGTCAGTAATGTTCCGAATACTATAAAGACGCCTTTAGACGACTTTATTGTATAACGCACACGCGTAATTATGCGTTTTGGGTGTGGTTCTTAGATTTAGTGACGCGTTTAATCAGTGAAGCGTTTGAGAATACGCGACCGTCCGCGGTTTTAGTGCGCGTGGGGATTACTGTTCCCCGATATAGGGACGATTCAATAACGTGTGACCTTACGAAGGTTGTGTGCACACCGGGTGTTATTCGTGTTATTTAGCCGGATACCACACGGCGGGTGTGGTACTTACCTTAGTCGCCTTTTACGACACTACAGTTAGATAATATGATTAAAATATTATATTACTTTTACTTTTGTATGACTTTTCCAAAGTAATCTATAGATTATTTGAGATACAGAGTGTTTATATTATTTTTCATTAGCGTAACCCAACAGTGGGTGACAAGTTCGCTTCCCGGGCAGGCCAGAAGGGCATCTGCTCGCAGAAGTGGCCGGCAGAGGACCTCCCGTTCACGGAGTCCGGCCTCATCCCCGACATCCTGTTCAACCCTCACGGCTTCCCATCTCGGATGACCATCGCCATGATGATCGAGTGCATGGCGGGGAAAGCTGCGTGCTTGCACGGTCACGTATGTGTAGCATACAATAAATAATATTAACTATATTGAAAGTATTTCTATGATTAACAAATATTACCTAGATTAACAAATATTCCCTATATTAACAAGTATTACTTAGAAGCAATATAACAGAACTAACTACTTTGCTATAATCCGCACGGGTTAAGTGAATGCGTGCAAAGCCAATGTGTATGAAGCAGGCAAAATCTACGTACCTTATACATGCAGGACAAGCCACCACACGCACCCCAAGGCGCAATTCACCAGAAACAACGCACACAAAAGCAGCACACACACCCACCACCACAATCTCGACGATCGTTTCGCCCCGAAACCGAAGCATCATCAGGAGGATAGGCTACACGACAAAAATCGTAATGCGCCGCGCTACCCATACAAGCAGTCTTAAATAGTTCAACTCCCACCAATACCCTACCCTCCGAACACATGTAGCAAAGCGGAATTAGATACATTTACTTGCTCGTTAATTAAGTGACCATTGTTATTTTTTATTATCTCAAGTTGCTCTAACGTATTGAGTCGGAGTCCCTTATCACAACTGTGGAGAATATGAAATGAATGGTCATTAGGCACTTTATGACCGCTTTCCAGCAAATGTTTTGCAAAATTAGAATTTTGTGGTTTATTATTCCTAAACGCAGCCATATGTTCCCGGAATCGAACCGCAAAACTTCGGCCAGTCTGACCTACATATGTACCGTTGCAATCAGGACAATCTATTTTATAAACCCCGGATTTTTTACCCTTATCTAATATATCTTTATTTTTACACAACAAACTACGAAGCCATTGGTTAGTTTTAAAAGAGAGTTTAGTACCCGATTTTGATTTTATATGGATTATAGCAAAGTAGTTAGTTCTGTTATATTGCTTGTAATATGGAATTTCGCAAAGTAACGCCTGCTTCTATAAATCAGTATTACTTAGGGTAACAAGTATTACTACTTATTAACAGATATTATTATCTTTATAACAAATCCTTACTAAAAATATTACCATCATTTAAAATCAAAATATTCTTTATTCAAGTAAACTTGTGAACAAGTGCAACGTTAATCGTTTATGGGTTTGGGTATAAGATTCTATAATAAAATTCCGAAATCAATTTTGGTCATGCCATTATAGCAGTTTAAAAAACTGTAGAGGATTACTTAGATGATAAGGATGTGTGGATATAGGTGCACTTCTACCCTGTGCAAGACAGTAATGACTAAATGTTACTAGTTCTAAGATTTATATTTTAAAAAGGGCAACCGCCGAGTTTCTTGCTGGTTCTTCTGGGTAGGAACAACTTTCCGGACCAGCAGTAAAGTTGACGATTCAAAAGCATTTGTTTACAAGTTTACTTGAATAAAGAATATTTTGAATTTGAATTTGAATATATAGAATGCTAAATATAGAGTGGACTGTCCGTTCTCATACCTGATTCGTTAAAACATTCCTGATGATGCTTGGGTTGCGGGGCGAAACGATTGTTGAGTTTGTGATAGTGAACATGTGTAGAGCTTGTGTATTGAGGTGGTGGAGGTTTATGCATGTGTTTTCACGAATCCTGCATGTATCAGATATGAGAACAGATAGTCTACTCTACATTTAGTGTTTTGAACAAAATGACATTGACACAAAATGGCATTCTGTTATAACACACGTGTAATTTTGCGTTTTGGGTGTTATTCTCAGTAGTAACACGACTTTATTGACATTTGAGACTGATATAAGTATTTAGTGAAGCGTTTGAGAAGACGCGACCGTCCACGGTTTTAGTGCGCGTTGAGTTACTATTCCCCGATATAGGGACGATTCAATAACGTGTGACCTTACGAAGGTTGTGTGCACACCGGGTGTTATTTAACCGATATAGTGAAGTGTATACTCCAGGAGAAACAGACATTACGTGTCCGTGGAAGAGTGCTGAGGCGAGCCAACGGTTTCGGGAATCGGCCAAGTACATACAAGCACACACACGCACGTACACATATACACGCAGTGACTCACTCATGAGGCCGGACCGCATACAGCTGACGGCCGCATAAGGTAGGTTGAGACGCCGAGACGTTGGGCCCAGGTCCCGGAGGTTGTTTCATCCGTCCGCACGTTTGCGCGGAACATTTAGCATTATTTATATTTCGTATTTTCTTGAATTTTTCGTGTTCAGGTCCACGACGCGAGCCCGTTCCGTTTCACGGAGAAGGACACGGCCATCAACTACTTCGGGCGGCTGCTGGAGGCGGGCGGGTACAACTACTTCGGCACGGAGCGCCTCTACAGCGGCACCGATGGCCGCGAGATGACCGCCGACATCTTCTGCGGACTGGTCCACTACCAGCGGCTGCGGCACATGGTGTCCGACAAGTGGCAGGTGATACCGCACTATAGACTTATTATTTCTCACATTTTGTAATGGCACATTTTCGAGATAGTTTATACTTATATATTGAGTCCACCATAGTAATCGTGGACATCATTATTGTTAGAAATTAGTATCTTAAAAATGTCAAAAAAAATTTTGACATTTTTACATGGCGCCTATTTCTTTAAATTTCTCCCTTAAAGAATCTAAAGTTTATAGTTTAGTAATCAATCTATGGTCCAAGGTCCGTACAACTGGTGCAGTGGACGCTCTCACCCGCCAGCCCGTGAAAGGGCGGCGTCGCGGTGGCGGGGTTCGGCTCGGCGAGATGGAGCGGGACGCGCTCATCTCTCACGGCGCCGCCTTCCTCCTGCAGGACAGGCTGTTCCACTGCTCGGATAAGAGTGAGGTAGGGACCTTCCCTTCCCTTCCTTACGAAATTTATTAGTACAAGTATTAAGGATCAATTTAAAAAAAGTAGAGTAACGGCCTGTTGCTATCCCATTTAGGTCTCCTCTTTCTAAATGATTGGTGCCGGTCCGAGGGTCGAACCCGTGACCTTCTCCAAAGAGGCGCACGGTGTCACCGCTAGGCTATCACAGCTTATGATACAATTATTTTTCTATAATCCGCGTTTGTTAAGAGTGTTCTATGTAATTCACTTAACAAACAAAAACAAAAACTTTTTTTGTTTAAACAAAACCCTTATAACTTAAACATGCAAGATTAGTTACCACATGTATTACAAGACACCAACAACAGCATCCTACACAAGCACTGCATACATTCACAACGACAATCAACGATCGATTCGCCCCGTAACCGAAGCATCGTCAGGAGAGCCCAGAGTATTAGGAAAAGTTAAATCGGGCCAGGCGGAAGTTGAGAGGGAGATATATAGTGAAGATAGAAAGAGAAAGACGTATCGCATATAAATGTGGGGGAAAGAGACGAGAGATGCGAGCACACGTTTTCTTTCACTTTAAACTAGTTGCGTTTCTTATATCTAAGACACAGTGCAATTTGACAAATCAAAGCAACTCTGCCGAACACATCGAACCTAGTATAATCGAAAATATATCGAAAACTTTGAAGTAAGTTACTGTTCCGCGCAAACGTGCGGACGGATGAAACAACCTCCGGGACCTGGACCCGTCGTCTCGGCGTCTCAACCTACCTTATGCGGCCGTCAGCTGTATTTGGTCCGGCCTCATGAGTCACTGCGTGTATATGTGTACGTGTGTGTGTGTGCTTGTATGTACTCAGCCGATTCCCGAAACCGTTGGCTCGCCTCTGCAATCTTCCACGGACACGTAATGTCTGTTTCTCCCGGAGCATACACTTCACTATATCGGTTAAATAACACCCGGTGTGCACACAACCTTCGTAAAGGTCACACGTTATGGAATCGTCCCTATATCGGGGAATAGTAACCCAACGCGCACTAAAACCGTGGACGGTCGCGTCTTCTCAAACGCTTCACTGGTTAAACGCGTCACTAAATACTTATATCAGTCTCAAATGTCAATAAAGTCGTGTTACTACTGAGAATAACACCCGAAACGCAAAATTACACGTGTGCGTTATAAAAGAATGCCGTATACAGGCGCACGCGGCCTGTCCTTATCATATTCGAAACGTCACTAACTGTCGGCCGCTCGCGTCGGCAATCGAATGCATAAAAAGGTCGTTGATCCGGCCGGTCGCGTCGCGCGCGTCAGTTTATTCAAAACAGTTCATTAACTTACTTAAAGACTTACATTATTCATACTATAATTACGTATGCTACAAATGTAATATAAAATAAATATATGGGACACTTACACACACGGTCGTCCGTCCCCAAAGTAAGTAACTTAATACTCGTGTTATAGCTGACGGACAACTGATAGATATACATATATAATTTTAAATACATACTTAAATAAAAATATATACACCCCAGGCTCGAAGAACCAACAATTTCTTTATAGAGAATGTTGGTCCTTGGCGGGAATGGAACCTGCGACCCGCGGAGGTAAAGGCAGGGCACTACCCACTGCACCACCCAGTCAATTAAATACTGTCCTAATTAATGTTATATGTGAATATAATAGGTAATAAGAACGTGTACATAATTGAAATATAACAATATCTTACTTGTAAATACATTTTTTTATTACTGCTTTTAAAATTAATTATACTTATTATCGATTTCTATTTTTTAAAATCTTTACTTCAACTTGCAACATATGTATGTGAAGGTGGAAACTTGCTGGTTAAATTTAACCCACTCGATTGAGTCTGATTGAGCTGAAATCATACATTGTCCAGTCTCGATGATAGGTGATGTATATAATAGACAAAGTAGGAACCGACATAAGCTTGCGACTCCTGCTTTGCGCCTAGCAAAAGTACGAAAATCGTTTGTGGGTTTGGGTATAAGATTCTATAATAAAATTCCGAAATCAATTTTGGCCATGCCATTACAGCAGTTTAAAAACACTGTTAGAAAGAGGCTGATACAGAAAGCCTACTATACTGTTGAAGATTACTTAGATGATAAGGATGTGTGGATATAGGTGCACTTCTACCCTGTACAAGACAGTAATAAATAAATGTAACTAGTTCTAAGATTTATATTTTAAAAAGAGCAACCGCCGAGTTTCTTGCTGGCTCTTCTCGGTGGGAACAGCTTTCCGAACCAGTGAAGTTGACGATTCAAAAGCACTTGTTTAAAAGTTTACTTGAATAAAGAATATTTTGAATTTGAATTTGTTTATGATAATCATGACCTGATGCTGCTGCTAGGATTGGCTCCAGACGATAGAACTCCTCAACAGTTAACAGTAGATCCATGAAGCTTTTTTAAAGTGACTTTTTGTGACTTTAATTAAACAAAAATAGGTATATATGGGCGGCTAGCCTTTTTGCGTGATATTTTTTTTTTTTTTTAAATATAAATATTTTAAATTAAATAAATATATGGGACATTTACACACACGGTCGTCCATCCCCAAAGTAAGTAACTTAATACTTGTGTTATGGGTGACGGACAACTGGTAAATATACTACTTATATAGTTTTAAATACATACTTAAATACATATATACACCCAGACTCGAAGAACCAACAAATCCTAAATAGATAATGTTTGTTCTCGGCGGGAATCGAACCCGCGACCCACGGAGCCGAAGACAGGGTCACTGCCAACTGCGCCAACGGGCCAGTCATAAAATAAACTTATAGTCAATTTTATGTTTAATTTTTTTAATATTAATGTTAAAAATTGTAACTATTATGTGATAAATATTATTATTGTATCAAATTAATTATAATAACATAAAACGATTTTATATCTGTATGTTTAATGTAATATTAATTTAATAGTAACTAAATGTTTATTGAATTACGCTACTCGTCTTGTGAAAACGCTATGATGTAAAAGGGGGGGAAAATGGCGGAATTGTTGGTGACTTATAAAATAAGACTGCTTGCTGTTAGGGCTAGATCATTTTTTAGTCGTGTTGTAAGGTGTTACTCTGCCCGAATAAAGTTTAAAAGTGATAGTTGTGTAAAAATGAATAAAAAGGACTGTGTTGATGAAACGGCGCCGACATATACTATAATATAAATTAAATAATATAAGTTTCGTTTTCCCTCTTATTGTTTATGTGACACTCTCACTCACAAGCCTGCCTATGGCTACCCTACTCTAGTGTGATTACTCTATGCGAAAAACACGCAAAAATATATAAAATAGTTTTTTTTATTGAATAAAAAAAAATAGTTTTAAATATATGACATCTTTCACGATACCTTTACTAGATTTAGAAATAAAATATACATGTACGGACATTTGTGAGATCGATTTAATTAATTGTTATATATTGCTTTTTTTTAGGAAATTTTCATTTTTATTTTTATTATTACTACACTTTTCGACATAGTTTTAGTTTTAACTTTTTTGACAAATTTTTATTCAATTTAGACTTGATGCTTTTATTTGATGATGTACCTAATTGTAATATATATTTAAGAGCTAACATTATAAGAATGCTGAATACGTCTTTAATGGATAAATATAGTAGTATAAGTATTAATATAAGTATAACGGTTAATGCATTTATATTGTATCGTTGGTGTCTATACTAATATTATAAAGAGGAAAGATTTGTATGTTTGTTTGTATGTATGTTTGTTACGTTTTCACGCAAAAACTACTGGACCGATTTCAAAAATTCTTTCACCATTGGAAAGCTGCTTTTTCACTGAGCGACATAGGCTATATGTCATTTTCAAAAAAAATAGGGATCCCTAATAAAATTGTAATAACTTGGTAAAAATTTAGTCGTAAATATCTATCATCGCGTGCGCTGCGAAAACTATTGATGATAGAGCAAAAAAATGTTCTACAGTATTATAGAACGTATCAATATCCACAAAAAAGTCCGTGATATCATATGTCTAACTATTATAGTTATGCCAATATAACTACTTTTTTACATTGTAAAAGTTGGTAAAAGTGCCGACAATAATCAAACCATTTTATTCATTTCTCTATATTAATCCTTATCCCATTAAATGATATTTTATGAATAACTGTTTCAATACCTGTAAAATACTTTTTAAATTATTAAAATCCGACATCCCAATCAAAAGATTTTACGAATTTAAGAATGTAAATCGAAATCAAATAATGCCATAACAAACCTAACCTACCGTTATAGCAGGGCCTGCACTTGGTGAGTTAAGTCTTATTCCAAGAATACTAATGATACCCATTTTTTATAATTAAATAATCTACAAAATAAATCTATAGTCCGATTTCGTAGACTTTCCACTACCACGAGATCTGTATGGACGCGGGTGAAACCGCGGGGCTTTGCTAGTATCTAATAAATAGATAAATAAATAAATATTTTTTTGCAGGCAATACTATGTTCCAAATGCGGCACACTCCTCGGCCCAATATCTGGCAACACTGACGGAGATAAAGAAACGTGCAGACTATGCGGAGAAGGAAACCTCTTCTCCATATCCATCCCCTACATCTTCAAGTTCTTCGTGACGCAGCTCGCGTCCGTTAACATCAATGTCAAGATCAACTGCGTCACCAATATGGCTATTAAGAACTGTTGAAAAATGTATACCAACTTCATATAAAGAATAAATTGAATGCGTTTTTTTATTCCAAGTCATTTATCCAGGCGAAGAAAACATTATATACTAAATGTTTTCTACGCCTAAAGCTAAAACTAAAAAACTAAATTTATATGAAAGAAAGAAAATAATTTTTATTGGAGCCAACACTACACAAGTAACTCTGAACAAATAGAAGGTAAAATAATAATAATAAACAAGGAAAACAACTATAAACAGACAGACCAAAAGAAAAAGAAAGCTAATATAGACATTTTTAGGGACTCTAATAAATCTTTTAAACAAAAAATAAAAAAATACTTAGCAATGCACTTAGCACAGACCATAAAAAAGATGCCATGATTTACCACCCTTGTTAATTTCACATTTTATTTATACAAATAGTATAGTTTTTTTTCAGTAATAACTCTTTTTTTCTATTTCTTTTATTATTGTTTTTTTTTCTCTTTATGATATAGTAAGCACAATGTTATTTACCTTATTTTATTATACATGCTGAGTTAGCCTTTAAGTGGGATATATAATATAAAACTTTATTTTATAAATGTATATTAGTATAAGTTAAACCAAATTGTATATCACGTTGGCTTCCTAATAAATAAATAAATAAATAAATAAAAAATATACATAGATAAACCCCTTTAAGTAGTAAAGTAATAAAATAAAAGATATGCAGCCTGCATAGTGTGATGCCCAAAATGATAAACCTCTCAGCCTTGTCAGTAATGAGTTATTCACTAATGACGCTGATTTTCAGAGGTCACCATCCATATATAAATTTCATTTATCATTTATCATTCTCTTGCCCTTATCCCACTCTAAGTGGGGTCGGCACATGTTGTCACGTGATTTGGCTAGGTTTAATTTTACGACCGGCCGCCTGCCTGACGTCAACTTACCTTAGTCGTCTTTTACGACACCTTGGTAAGAAATGAGGGTGGTCTATTCTACTCAGTCGGGTACCATACGGCGGAAATTTATATATTTAAATATTTTAAAAAAAATATAGTAAAATATAGTACTATTTTGGGATGATTTATGCTCCGGGTATATGGCGACCTAGTGCGAGCATCAGATATCTGCAGGCCTACCATGAACTCTTATTGCGACTCAATTGAAGGACGTAAACGACGACCGTGAACCGCTTTCTTTTCGTACCATGAAGTGTGAATTTCATTGGGGTCGCAATGTTTGAAAAGGATAACGTTATATGAACTATAGATAACTGTCTCTTTTACTCACATGTTCTTAGGACGAATTCCGAACGCTCATTCGGCAACGACTTAAAGTGTGCGTCTTCAAGACGTCATGGTATGAAAAAGCAAAACAATTTCGTTTACGTCTTCAATTGAGTCGCAATAAGAGTTCATAATAGGCCAGCTGTTCAATCCATTTATAATGCAATTGTGAAATTTAAATAAATAAATTTATAGGCGTAGAAAACATTTATTATGAGAAATAATTATGCAAGTAAGCTATTGGGTCTCATCTCTCCTTATTTGAGTATGGAGCTAAGACCCACCATGCTGCTCCAATGCGGTTAGGTTACACAAATTACACCCTAGAATTCCGTAGAGGTATGAAGTCACAATATTTTCCTTACTAAGAAGCGTGTGTCGAATTGCAAATATCAATTAGGCACTAGTTATAGGAGAAAAACTCATTATTCCTGCACAGGATATGAACCTGTTTTCGACAAAAAATATTCGTTAAGAATAAAAAAAGCGATAGTAAAAATTTTTTTGGTTAATTAATGATGTTGGAAGGATAGCTCTTATAGTGAAGTTTCAGTCATCCATTTAACATCCAGCCATTCTAATGGAGTGACTTCCTGACTTTCCATTAAGCTTCTAGTCATTCTATTAAGCTTCCAGTCATTTCATTAAACTTCAAATTATTCCAATAAACTCAAAACTATTTCATTGAACTCCCAACTCTATAATACTTGAAGTCATCCATTGTGAATATGTTCGCAAAGTCGACCCATTACGACTGTTAGATTCTCTAGAGTCTACATCATACTCTTTTGGTAATAAAAGGTAAATAAAAGATTACATACCAATTCATTATTTTTATTCATACAAATAAACGTTAAGGGTGAATGAACCAAATAACAATTACTATCTGTCTATATTAGCAACTAAGAGAAAAGGTCATACATATTTTGTATTTGTATATGGAATAGCAGTAATATTTATTTTATTTAAAACATAATTTGTCTAGAATCCTGTCTTTTAGAATCTCTCCTGAAGTGATTGATGATAACTTAATTACTTAACTTTAGTTTTGAGTTATTTAGTTCCCTTTAACGCCTTTAATATACGCCTAATAAAAGAAATTATTAATATTTAGGTTAACTTAAGGAGTTAAACGTAAACAATCTATGCATGTATTATAAGTTTGTTTCGAGTTCACCGCTCGCTTTCATTATACATAGACGTCATAAGTACATGTACTGACAGACAAAAAATTGTTTAATATACGTCCATATGTATTATGTTTATTATATTACTAAAACGGCTGGACTGATTTTAATGAAATTATCATACAATCTTAAGAAGACCCAGCGTATAATCCTGTTTAGTAGTGATTGCAGATATTTTTGTGAAATTATTTGGTAGTTTACTTGTTAGTTATTTAGGTATGAAAATCAATAGTGTCATTTTAACAGATTTTCGTTCATTGAGCATTATCAATTGAATTATCAAAAGTCAAAATTGACAGATATCTTAGAGGGTCCTGGACATATCAATATTTTATCGTAATTTCAGAGAAAGTTCTAATATCATAAATCGCTATATGTAAAATACATTATGAGTTTGAACTTATAGGTATATCAGATTACAATTTATTTTCGATTTACCAAATTTAGTCTATCAGTACTTAATTTATAAAATTATGATAACCATCACTAGGGAAAACTTGAAACACACATATAATCGCATCTATTCCTCCATGGGTTCATCTTCTTCTTTCGGCTCTTTCTTCTCCTTCTTCTTTTTCTTCTTCTTCTTTGGCTCCTCTTCGGCCTGCTCCTGCGCCTTCAGAGCCACTTCCTCCATGGCCTGCTTCATCACGTCAATATTCTTCATGGGCACGTCTCCTGTTTCATAGAACTTCAGTCTATCTTCCACTTGCTGTTTGAGCTTCTCCCCGTATATCGTGGTTTGATTTTCTGTGAAAAGTATAATAGTTCTATTAGGGTTATTTCTCAATAGATGGCAGCACTAGTCCATTAAACAAAAGTAATAATAAAATTATTTTGCTATAATCATACCTATAAAATAAATCAATGGTGAATCTTTGCGATGGTGGAGGTTCATGCATGTGTTTTTACGAATCCTGCATGTATCAGGTATGAAAACGGATAGTCCACTATACATTTAGCATAATATATATTTTCTATTTACTGTATAGCGGATTATAGCAAAATAATTTTATTAGTACTTTTATATTATGGAAAGTAGCCCCTCTAATTCAATTAATTAGTTATTTAAGTTTGGATATTTAATAGATCAGCTACAATTCAAGACAATTTGAAAATTATATTTTATTAATTAAATATATTTAATATACCCAGTGTTCATAAAATTATATTTTTGAGACCAAACCAGAACTGCACACATTCACTACCAGAATCTCAACAATGTAAACAACAAGAAAATCGCAAAGTTAATTTTTTTCGATAATCATGTATGAGCACGGATCGTACACTCCACATTTATCATCACATAGATATTCTCTACATGCGGATTATAGCAAAGTAATATTATCGTTACTTTTCTAATATCGAGTCATACTGTACCAGAGAAGCAATCGATCCTGGACGCGATGGAGCACTTGTTGGCCAGGTACCTGCTGATCCTGCCCTTGTTCTTGACCCCCGCCCGTCCTATGAACGACGAGTGGAACAGCAGGCCGTACTTGGGGGTCTTGGAACGGGTCTTGAGGGCACGGAAGAGGGCTTTCTCCGCACCTGGGACATATTAACGTTTATTATCGGTCGATAATTCGTCAAAATAGATCATAATTATGATTATATTTGTCATTCAATAAGACTATAAAGCGGCATATTATTACATTCTCTTATTCATAATTATTATTATTCACGTATTATTTTATATATATTACATCTTCGTAAAGCTTTTATATCATATAAATTGTACACTGTTATTTATTTAATATTTTATGTAATATACACATATATATATACATTGCCATTTCGGGTTACTGCTGAAAATCAGCGCCTAGGCAGGACATACGCTGAGCTGTGACCTATTCGGTATGGTGTTACAGACAGGTATGTCATTAGTTTAAGTATCTGTTTGTAACACCATATCCGAATAAATGATTATTATTATTATAATTATTATTATTATTACTATAGCAGTAGTCCTCTTTCCATACTTGAAGAGAAGGGTTGGAGCTAAGACCTATCACGCTGCTCCAATGCGGATTGGTAGGTTACACATATCACCAGAATTCTCTAGAGATATGCAGGTTACCTCAAGACATTTTGCCTTCACCGAAAACATTTATCACACATAAATTGCAATTCGTAATTAGACATTTAAGTTTTAACAGAAAAACTCATTTTTGCCCGGGGTTAGAACCCACTGGTGGCGCTACGACTAGCGCCATCTGTCGGCGCCTGGTGACGTCTGATCAAATGAACCGATTCTTTTTTCTTTTCTCACTTTACGTTTTGAACTGCACACTACTTTATTTTCAAAAGTTGTATTTTTTCGCAATTAAACGTGATACGAAAAGTAAAACAGAGTTATTAAAATAGAATATAATACATTAGAGGATCGAAAGGCCCGTGAGTAAACACCCATGACCATCTAAAGAGTCTTTTTTTTCGAACTGACTGTATGCTGTTAGCCCTAATGGCTTTTACAGCGTCACCGGGCGGGACGGGCGAGCGCAGAAGCATCGTCGAGGTTGCGAAATGCAGAGAGTAGAGCGCAGAAGCTCTACATAAGTCGGGGAACGTCATTCTAAGGGTGCCTCCTGTGAGGCCGGACCACGGCATAGGGCGACGTGTAGTGGAGGGTTGATGGTATGACTTAGGTTAGTCATTGCGGCGTCGGAAGGGTGTCTAAAGAGAGTCACATGGTCTCACCATAGGGCTTTTAAGCTTTCTTATCTACTCTATATTATCTTATCTACCCTATCTACAAAAGTATATTAAACTTTCATAAAATATTAAAACCTCTTTGAGATCATGAAAAAAATTATAAAATGATCATAAGAACTGTCATATTGTATGGATCAGATTTTGGCCAATAAAAAAGACATGAATGAAGTGTGCATGAAAATGAGATGAGAATGTTATTAAGGTTGATGTGTGATGTGACAAGGCTAAGAAAAGTAAGTAGAAGTAGAAAAGTATATAAGGGGAAGTATGAAAGTTGCACACATTATAGAAAAGACGAGCGGTGCAAGATTAAGATGGTATGATCATGTTGACTTATTTTATTTATTTATTTAAATTTATACAAGATGTAAGTTACAGAATACAATTTCCTTATACTAGCTATATAATTAATAATCGAAAAATAAAGTAAAGAATATAATTAGGAGGGAGAAAACCATGTGACCCAATGTGTTAAATATGAATGTGGTTGGATATGTGACTAGAGGGAGGCTAATGATGGATGGATTCTGTGAAGTTTGACATGCATATGAAAGGAGTAGTGCCAGGAAGATAGGAGAGAATGGAAGAGAAAAACATTCTGTGCCAACCTCACTTTAAGTGGGATAAGGGTAACACTTAAGGTGGCCCTTGGACGATAAAAACCTTAAACTCACCAAGGATCTGTAATGTGGATGCTGGATACTTCGCCAAACTGGTCAACGATCCAGCTTTGGAGATCAGCCTGGCACCGACCTGATCACCCACCAGGGTCGTCAGGTTTGGCGCCACGGAGTTCATCTTCGAGTGCAGGTATTCAGATATTTGTTTCCTAGCAAAGAATACGAAATATTAAAAATTTTACTCTTGGAACACCGAAATTCATGAGTGAAAAAGACTAAAAAAAGTAATATTACAATTTACATTATTATAGGTTCTGATAGCCCAGCGCTGAGATCGTGCGACTCCTCCAAGAAGGTTCAGGAGTTCCAACCCCGGACAGGCACCAATGAGTTTTTCGAATAAAATTTATGTGACTAATTGATATCTGCAATTATCACACGCTTTTCGGTTAAGGAAAACATCATGAGGGAACCTGAAAATCTCTAGAGAATTCTCGGAAATGTGTAACCTACCAATCACATTGGAGCACAGTGGTAAGTCTTAGCTCCAACCCTTTTCCTCCAGAAACAGAAAGAGGAGGGCTATGCCCAGCAGTGGGATTGTAACAAGCTACTACTTTACTTTTTACGCCATTATTATTTTTTAGAATTGATTGCTTTCCACTGCACCGCTGGAAACATCTTAACCATTAGTCAATGATGCTTATATCCTGGTGCTCTTTGTAGGGATATCTACGCCGGCTAGAACAAGGTTCAGCAAAAGTATTTTTTCAGTGAGTGATAACAACACCTTAAGATTCTAATATTCATTGACATGAAACACTACTACCGTCAGGGGTTATCTTATCTAATTTCGGGGAAGCCTGTCGGTACAGGACAGGTGGTCAGTTCCAATACTGGACTATTCCACCCATTTCCCCATGTTGGGACAAGGGTTTCACTGTTGTCCCGACAGTGTCACCTGCTCTAGCCTACCTGTTGCTTTCACAAACCTTATAATATCCCTGAAGGAGATATTTGTTAGGTCATCAGCTTCAATTTCGTCCTTACCTAATATCTCCCATCTTACCAGCGAGTACATGGGGCACTCAGTCATAAGGTGGAGACTTGTTTCTTCTTCTCCACACTCTGGGCACGCTGAATCTTCTTTTATTCTCATAACCGTTAGGGGTTACATTATCGATATTTATGACTAATTTTTACTTATATGGTTTTATCACGCACCTGTAATTCACTAAGGCGACCACTCGCACAGCGAACATCTGTATATTTATCAGGTCCACTGGAGATATATCCATGCCCATCGACATTTTGGAAGCGTCCACAATAGCTTGCGCTTTTTCAGAGTCCCCGAGGATCTCTGACAGTGGTTCCACAGACTGTTCTGAGAGGGATTTACGGTCTTTGATAAACTCTGCACACTTGGCATATAAATGGTTGTCCGGTACAATGCTCACCAGCTCTGGGAAGTGGTAGGAATACCATTCTCTGGAAATAAAAGAACATAATTATTCCTAGTTTATATCAGGAATTTATACTAAGAATAATTATATTATTGCATCGTTATACAAAAAAGGAGATGGGCGGGTCATACAATGTGTGGTTCAATAAATAAGTGGAGTCAAAAGGTTATTTTATGGTACCCCAGGGATGGAAAAAGAACTAGAGGGCGGCCAGTGAGAAGATGGGAAGACGACCTCAAATTAACTGCTGGCCCTTTCTGGACAACAGTGGCAAAAGATAGAGAGCAATGGAAAATGTTGGACGAGGCCTGTCCCAAAAGGCACACCGAGCTAAGATTTCTTATAAGCAAAAAAAAAGACCAACTATTATTATTATTTATCAGGAATTTCTCTTATGATTTTAGCGTTAGAAAATATTAAAAAATATGGCTGGGCTGATGAAACAAGGAATTTATTCAGAAAATCTGAACTACCGCCCGTTCCCAGCTGAGCTGCAGTGACTAACGACAGCATAATCAACCCTTGTTTTCTGATAACATTGTAGACATTAACTGGCCCGTTGGCGCAGTATTAAATTATTTAACTTGAACCAATGAGCTACTTGCAATAGACCACTGCTTATTTCGTCAAAATTATCGTCATTTCTTTTTGTTTCGAACGCCGTGTGGTATCCGGCTGCATAGAATTGACCACCCTCCTTTCTTACCGAGGTGTCGTAAGAGGCGACTAAGGTATGTGCCGTGTGTTATCCGGCTGCATAGAATAGAACACCCTCATTTTTTACCGAGGTGTCGTAAAAGGCGACTAAGGTTGACGTCAGGCAGGCGGCCGGTCGTAAAATACGTAGCCAAATCATGTGACAACATGTTGTTACATGTTGTGCCGACCCCACTTAGAGTGGGATAAGGGCAGGAGAATGTATGTATTTCTTTTTGTTTCGAATATCAAAGATGTGTACATCAGCAAACAGTACAATATTGGCTATTACAGTCTACATAAATATATGGGACATTTACACACACAGTCGTCCGTCCCAAAGTAAGTAACTTAATACTTGTGTTATGGGTGACGGACAACTCGTAAATATACTACATATATAAGTTTAAATGCATACTTAAATACAAATACACACCCAGGCTCGAAGAACCAACAAATTGTTAATAGAAAATGTTGGGCCTCAGCGGGAATCGAACCCGCGTACCCGCGGAGCCGAAGGCAGGGTCACTATCCACTGCGCCAACAGGCCAGTCAAATAGAAATAGAAAAAAAAAAGAAATAAATGTATTTACATATGGTATGGTTAGGTTACTGCATAAATTTCTAAATTTTAATTAATAAGGCTTTAGGCTGGCTCCGCTACTCTAATGGAAACTTATGGGAACCACTCACCTGATCCTCATGGAGAAGGTGTTGATGTCCTTGTCAAGCTGGTCGAGCAGCGCTATGGACTGAATGATCATGTTGTCCACTCGGTGCACGTTGAACTTGACTCGAGCCCTGGAGTACGAGTGGCCGAGCCCTAACTGTGCCACGCTGCAGGCCTTCAGAGTCAACCCTTTGACCAGTGCATGGAAGTGGTGCCTTATACCTGACCACAGAGAGCCACCAATACATTACAAGCCCGAAAATAAAACGTAATATTAAAAATTCTAAATAATTTATAGAATTAGGTGTTACTTTGCGGAGACCCATAATACAAAAGTAATAATAAAATTATTTTGCTGTAATCCGCTATACAGTAAATAGAAAATATAGATAGTGCTAAATGCATAGTGGACTATCCGTTTTTTCATACTGGTTACATGATGGATTCGTAAAAACATATGCACAAACCTCCACCACTGCCACCACACTACACATGTTCACTATCACAAACTCAACAATTGTTTCGCCCCGCAACCGAAGCATCATCAGGAGATAGACTCCACAACAAAATCGCAAAGTTTTGCGATTTTGTCGTCCTCCTTTAGCACTATATATATTTTCTTTTTACTGTATAGCGGATTATAGCAAAATAAATTTATTATTACTTTTGTAAACAATTCGAAAATCTTTCACTTTTTCCATGTGTGTTATCTTTTTTTTAGATGTATATAATAGACAAAGTAGGAACCGACTTTGCGCCTAGCAAAAGTACGTAAATCGTTTGTGGGTTTGGGTATAAGATTCTACAATAAAATTCCGAAATCAATTTTGGCCATGCCATTACAGCAGTTTAAAAACACTGTTATAAAGAGGCTGATACAGAAAGCCTACTATACTGTTGAAGATTATAAAAGTAATAATAAAATTATTTTGCTATAATCCGCGATACATCGCGGATATATACATGTATCGCGGATTATAGCAAAATAATTTTATTATTACTTTTTGTATTATGGATCTCCGCATAGTAACGCCTAATTCTATAGATTATGTTGAAGATTACTTAGATGATAAGGATGTGTGGATATAGCTGCACTTCTACCCTGTACAAGACAATATAACTAAATGTAACTAGTTTTAAGATTTATATTTTAAAAAGAGCAACCGCTGAGTTTCTTGCTGGTTCTTCTCGGTAGGAACAGCTTTCCGAACCAGCAGTAAAGTTGACAATTCAAAAGCACTTGTTTACAAGTTTACTTGAATAAAGAATATTTTGAATTTGAATTTGAATTTACACTTAGCATTAGATAGATTCTCTTAACAAACATGGATTATAGCAAAATAATTCTATCATAGCTTTTGTATTATGGAATTCCGCAAAGTAACATCTACTTTTAAAAATTAAATAAATAAGATCCAGCCAGAACCTGGACTGTTGCTTATTTAAAAATATACACTTATAACTAGTTACATTCACATTTATTATATTAATATGATTGTTGCAAGTTTTATTCCAAATTATTAACTCATAATAATTTGGTACAAATTATTTGCTTTACTCTAGCACAATTTTATTACTACAAGTCCAAAGTGAGACTTGCAATAGATCAATTTGTGCTTGTTTTATGTTTAAAGATATGCCAGGCTAAGGTACATATATATTGGCTATTACAGTCTACATACATTGATAATTCACTATATCGGATATAGATGAGAAATGACTTCATTTTATTGAAAGTAATGAGTTTCACAGAGATTTCCCTACAATGTTACTGTAATAATTCAAAATTCTATTCACATCTGAGGTGTAGTACCTTTCTAATGACAGCGTAATTAACCTTTGTTTTCTATTAATATTGTAGATGTTGCTACATCTAATGAGCACTTAGATAAACTCATTTTGTTTTTTTAACTAATAATTATGGTGAGGAGTTTCACCCTAGTCGCAAGACAGGAGTTCCACTGATGTTACAACTTTAGGCTGGTATAATAACCTCTTACCTCTTAAGACTTCTGGAACGGCACCAGTGTGAGAGCATGGTACATCCAACGTCTCACTGATAGCTGCCCCAAGCTTTGGATCTGATACTCCCAAAGTGCATTTACTACGTTTTTTACGTTTGGGTAAGGCACCTTCCAGAAACAAGTTCAGGTCATCTGGCAGGATACCTGAGAGTTAAAGAGATAAAGTCGTCGTCAGCCGATGGACGTCCACTGCTGGACATAGGCCTCTTCATGGGATCGCCACACCACACGATCTTGCGCCGCCTGGATCCAGTGGCTCCCTGCGACCTTTTTGAGGTCGTCTGTCCACCTCGTAGGGGGTCTACCGACGCTGCGCTTTCCGGTGCGGGGTCGCCATTCCAGCACCTTAAGACCCCAGCGCCCATCGGTTCTCCGCACTATGTGCCCCGCCCATCGCCACTTCAGCTTCGCGACACGCTGAGCTATGTCGGTGACTTTAGTTCTTCTACGGATCTCCTCATTTCTGATTTGATCTCGTAGAGACACTCCGAGCATAGCTCGCTCCATCGCCCGCTGAGCGACTCTGAGCTTTCTTATAAGGCCCATAGTGAGCGACCACGTTTCGGATCCGTAGGTTATCACTGGCAACACGCACTGTTCGAAGACCCTGGTCTTCAGACACTGAGGTATTTCGGACGAAAAGATCTCGCGTAGCTTCCCGAACGCTGCCCATCCGAGTTGGATTCGGCGGCTAACCTCTTTCTCGAAATTGGACCTACCCAGCTGGACCGTATGTCCCAGGTATATATACTCGTCTACAATTTCGAGTGCAGAGTTCTCAACGATGACCGGGTGGAGCGGAACATGTGAGTTTGACATGATTTTCGTCTTACTCATGTTCATTTTAAGGCCCACCTGTTGAGATACTCTGCTGAGGTCGTCGAGCATTGTGTTAAGGTCCTCCAGACAACCTGCCATAACGACTATGTCGTCGGCAAATCTAAGGTGAGTGATGTACTCGCCGTTGATGTTGATGCCGTATCCGTTCCAATCCAAAAGCTTAAAGACATCTTCCAATGCAGCGGTAAACAGCTTCGGGGAGATGACATCTCCCTGTCGCACACCTCGCCGCATTTGGATTGGTCTCGTAGTTTTGTCTTGGATACGGACAGACATTGTGGCGTTTTCATACAAACACTTCAACACTTGGACGTACCGATAGTCGATTCGGCATCTCTGGAGCGATCTTAACACAGCCCATGTTTCCACCGAATCAAAGGCCTTCTCATAGTCCACAAACGCCAAGCAAAGTGGCTGGTTATACTCCTCGGTTTTCTGTATAACCTGCCGCAGCGTGAATATGTGGTCTATGGTACTATACCCTTTTCGGAAACCGGCTTGTTCGGGAGGCTGGAAGTCGTCAAACCTACGAGCGAGACGATTCGTTATGACTCTCGAGAACAGCTTATAAACATGATTCAGCAGCGTGATGGGTCTATAATTCTTCAATAAGGTGTTATCACCTTTCTTGAAGAAGAGAACCACCACGCCCCCGAACCATGCTTCCGGCATAGTGCCTTCGTGAATGACGGAATTGAACAATCGCTGAAGGACTTTAAGTACCGGTTTACCACCCGCCTTCAGGAGTTCGGTAGTGATTCCGTCATCACCTGGAGCCTTGTTGTTCTTAAGTTGTTTGAGAGCCATACTAATCTCGTATAGGCTGACGTCCGGGATATCTTCGGTGTAGTGTCGGGTCAACTTGGCTCTTGGGTCTTTTGCCAAATTGACAACAGGCTGTTGTGTTGACGTGTATAACTGCCCATAGAACCTCTCAACCTCTCTCAAAATCTCAGGACGAGATGAAATGATACTACTGTTATCGGCTTTCAATCGCGTCAGCTGCCGCTGCCCAATAGAAAGATCTCTTGCGAACACTTTTGAGCCCCTGTTACGCTCAATAGTCTCTCTAATGAACTCTGTGTTGAAGTGTCGCAGGTCGCATTTCTGCGCCTTAGAAATCTGTCTATTGATCAGACGGTAGCGCGCCGCATCTACTGAAGACTGTAGCCTCATTTCGTTCCTCTCATCCATGAGCTTGAGAGTCTGGGTCGAGAATTTATTGGGTCTTTTACGGTGTGTCTTATAAAATTTAGACCCCACCGTATGGACAGTTTCCACCAGCCTGCTGTTTACATCGTCCACAGAAGCGCAGTCAGCTAGGCAATCAAAACGGTTCATTAGCTCGAGTTGGAATTTTTCGGGGTTTTGGATATGAGCTCGAGTTGGTCGGAGCGTAGACTTCACCAGTCTGGATCTTTCCAGCTGTACGCATATATTCAATGTGCCTCTAACCATGCGGTGATCACTCCCGGTCTTAACGGTGTTGATCACAGAGACATCATTGAATATATGACGCCTGGTCGACATGATGAAGTCAATCTCGTTTCTCGTGGAACCGTCGGGACTGATCCAGGTCCATTTTCGATGCGGCCGCTTCTTGAAGAAAGAATTCATCATGTAGAGGTCCTCTCTCTCCAAGAAATCGGCCAGCATCTGGCCCCTGTGGTTCCGTTGCCCGTATCCAAATTGCCCTACTCTCACCTCTGTGCCGTTTCGCTTGCCCAGCTTTGCGTTGAAATCCCCCATCACAACAGTGTAGGAGGTTTTGGAGGCATGCATGGCTCTAGATAAATCCTCATACATGGCCTCTACCTCCTCGTCCGGATGTGCCGATGTCGGTGCGTAAACCTGTATGACCTTCAGCGAATACCGTTCGGTAATTCTGAGTATAAGGAACGCGACCCTGCTCGACACACTCTCGACTTGAACAATGTTGTTGACAAGGGACTTGTGGACGAGAAACCCGATACCACCCTGGGACTGTTGCTCTCCCTCCCGGTAGTAAAGCAAGTTGCCGGATTTTAGGATCATCGTATCCTCCCCCTCTCTTCGGACTTCGGATAATCCTATCACATCCCACCGCAACTTGCTTACTGTTTCTTCCAGCTCGAGTATCTTTTCGTCTTCCCTCAAAGTGCGTGCGTTGTACGTTGCCAGGTCCAGTCGTCGGGGTTGGCAGCGGAATCTCTTCCGGAGATTCTTGACACCCCCTGCCCCGCCGTTACCCAAACCGCTGCCAGAGCTGGGAATAGCGGAGCTGCCGGGAACTAGGGGCTGTGGTTTATGTTGTGATGCCATGAAGGTTTTGCCGATAATCACCACGCTTGGCATGCGGGTTGGTGATCGCAGTGCTGACCGTTTTGCACTGACAGTGCTGCTGCCCACTGTCAATCTGGTATTTAAGGTCAGCAAAATGAAATGGTTATACCGCCATTTATCGGTCGCCAGAGCCTCGTCGGTTGATCTGCAGGGTGCACCGCGTGCAGGTGAGGTTGACAATTGAGGAGACTGACTGGGACGAGCCTCCCCCTTACACCCCAAGAGATAAAGTAACAGTAGTAAATTAAACCTACTTTTCTCAAGTAGACTAAAAAACAACAGAAAGAATAAGGTTTCGTCCAACGGTTGGACAGAAATAATTAATTAATTAAATTAATAACTGCAAAAGTATATATATTTTTAATCTAATTCAATCAATAATTGTTTACAACACACACCACATCCAGAAATACGATGTCAATTTTTAATACTAAATTTTAAAAATAAAGAAATATCAAATGAAATACCTTCAGAAATAGCATTTATATTTTCCAATGCAATAATAGCAGATTTAAATGGTTGGAAGGCAATCAAAGTCACCACAGAGTTAAACCGTTGCAAATCAGTCACTGACTCTTCAACTTGTGGCAAAAATGCTGCTAGCTCTTCAAATTCTGTGACACGAAATAAAGCAAATCCAGTACTGTGCTCATAGAGCACAAATAATTTACTCTGTAACAATAAATTCCATTGTTAAAATTCAAAATATTCTTTATTCAAGTAAAATTATAGTTCAGTCCAAGTCCGCCGACATTGGGGTGCATGGGTTAGGAATTCCATCCTCCTAAATTCTGAATTCCGTACATTAAATTGTTCGAAATATAAAATAAAAAATATTTAGAATTAGCAACTATGTCATAAAAATGAAAAGTAGTTAATGCTGTGTTACTTTAGACATATATATGGTATTAACTTCATAGTATCTGTAAACACAGATGCATGTCCCTGAAAAAAACCGACGGCAACCGTTGTAGAGTCGTATCGTTTATATTCGTAAAAAAGATTCACACTGCAAAACTTTCTTGTGTATTAAACGTAAATAACATTAAAGTATGATGTTGTTCTAAAGCATGGACCCGCTCGATAAAGATATAAATATTGTTGATGTCGCATGTTTATCTATAACTAGACTTACCATTTTTAAAAGTTGGAATTTCTTTACATTTCGCAATTTACAATGTATTTATTTTCCGCGTGTTTATGCGGATTCCAACATTAACAACCAAAGAAATCTGAAATGTAACGCATACAACGCTGAACGCATTGAAGAGGTTATATTATTTCGTTCTAGTTCACGCAAATCTAAAGCTGTGTAATATATTTAAGCTTTTTTTTATTATTGATAATTTTCTTTTCTTATATGATAGGGATTAGCAAAAGGAACGATTATAGAAATAAATAGTTATAATATTATATATTATATTAATTTGCAAGTAAAGCTCACTTAATAAATATACTAATCTATGACAATGCGTAGAGAGGAATATTTTTGTTCAAAAATCTTATTTTAATTTTTTTTTATTATATCGATTTGTATGGTTTTCAAAATATTTTATTAATATTAAAATAATACATTAAATATAATGACCACTAAATATCTTTACTTGCATCTTTACTAGGATGCAAGAAAGTTTAAATCTTTAATAATTTTCTTATCTCATATCATCTGTTCCACAGTAACGGAAAATTTGAAATGACATATTTATATACGTTTATGATAACCATAGATTAATGATATCGAATAATCGTCGTTAGTCAAATTGTAGCTGAAATACTATTATAGTTTGTTTCCAAAGATATCAAATTAGTGTTAATTCTTAAATCATTATTACTTTCTAATTCTATGCTATAAGTGTCGTGCTAGACTAAATCATAACATGGCCGGTAAGTCGAACTTACTAACTACGTATAAAAAGGAAACTAATTTGAATTTGGGCTTATTGCACAAATTGCACCCTATGCTACCTGTAATAGCTCAACAGATATTTAACGAAAACGGCCTAGAGAAACCTACACAGAACTTATTTAACCATGTAACTTATTACTTGATGTACATAATTGCTCCTCAAGTACACGCATCATTGACATGGCCTCTGTATGATTCTAAAGGAGAACGAGCTTATAGAAGTGAATTATCTCTTTTCATAGCTCAATCTGCTGCCAAAGGGCTCTTCACTCCAGTTATGTCCTCTTATTTAGTTCATCCTGGCTGCTTTAAAGTTACAGTCCTTTTATTTCAAATGTCGCAATTGGCGGTAAAACGAATGCTCTCTACCAAAATTAAGGATGAAAAAAAAATGTTGTATGATAATCTAACAGAGAAATATAATAATCTCCCTGGGAGAAGTTTTATTGAGCATCTGAATGAACTTAGATATGAAAATTATTTGCTCCAGAGATTAACAAATTATTTAAATAAAAAACAACATAAAGAGAGAATAGCTGAGATGCTACGTCGAAAGATAATTGAAATGGAATATAAACTGTTTATGTTAAAACCTCAAGCTTACATTGATGAATTGGTTGACAATTTTATATCAAAAAATGAGTTTGATGACTCTTTTAATAAATGTGAAATACTGGAAATTAAAAATTTAAATGAGCCATCAAAATTTTTTGATAACTGTTTGATGGAAACTGACAGGAAACTAGATGCTCTAGAAGCAATTTGGGATAACAAAGTAGTTGGTTTTTTAGATAAATGTAGACATATGCAAAGTCTTACTGAAGCAATTGTTAAACGATATACAGGACAAATCGAGACAAGTTCTTACACTGTAGATTATGATCCAAAAAATGATATGATATATACTGATGAATTAGAAAGCCAAGTCAACAGTGAACAAAAATTTATTCTGAGGAATCTTCAAAATGATGGCAGATTGAGTTTTCCCAATTTAATTCGAGCATTTTTAATATCTATATGTTTTATTTTTAAAAACAATGAGGAAGATGATTCATTATATAGTTTTAATGAGCACTTGGATAACTACAAGAAGAGTTTTAAAGATGCCCTGTCTGCTTTGAGAATGTTGATTGAAAGAGTGTCCAAGGCAGAAAATAGACTAAAGGTATTTGTGTTTTATAATCCTTCTGGCATCATAAAGTAACGGACTGTTACTATCCCACTGCTGGGCATAGGCTTCCTCTCTCCGTTTCTGGAGGGAAGGATTGGAACTAAACTACCACATTGCTCCAATGTGGATCGGTTATGTGGATCGGTCGAGGTTACACATATCCCCAGAATTCTCTAGAGAAATATGCAGGTTTCCTCATGATGTTTTCTTTCACCGAAAAGCATGTGATAAATTGCAATTATCAGACACATAAGTTTTAATAGAAAAACTTATTGGCGTCTGCCAATTGGCGTCTGTTTGAACTCCTTGACCCCCTCAAAAGAGTCTCATTGCTGGGCTCCCACCGCTTATGTCATCATCATTGGCTCTGGCATCATATGTTGCAATAATTGAATTTTTTAAATGGAGTAAATTTTTAGAGGGAGATGATTTCAAAAGCAAACAGTCCATTTGACTAGATCATGAATGTAATATAATTCTAATAAATATATCAGTTTTCATGTTTTTTTTAAAGCTGTGATTGCGGTAACACCATGCGGCTCTCTAGAGATGATCATGGGTTCAAACCCCGGGCAGGCACTAATGAGTTTTTCAATAAGAACTTATGTGTCTAATTGATGATTGCAATTTATCACATTCTATTCGGTGAAGGAAAACATCGTGAGGAAACCTGCATATCACTAGAGAATTCTAGAGATATGTGTAACCTACCAATCGGCATTGGAACAGCGTGTTAGGTCTTAGCTCCAATCGTTCTTTCCAAAAACGGAGAGAGTAGTCCTTAGCCCAGCAGTGGGCATAGTAACAGGCTGTTACTTTACTTTTTTTATTTTGTTTTCTCAGAATTTCACATGAGAATGGGCAATTTCTAGACTCAGTAATTATCTAACTCAGGTTTATCAAAGTGTGGCATTACTTAGCTTGAGTGGTATAATAAATTTACTGTGATGAATATAATAATTTTTGTTAATTTCTCAGCTTTTTTAAATTATATATGTTTTTTTAAATTTCAGGCATCATTTGTTGCAATTTATGTATCACATGTGTCAACAGAAGAGTATTTTCAAATACCTGAATTGCCAAATCTTTCTGATCTTAAAATGAATCGAGATCAGTATTATGGGATATCAGATACATTGACACCTTTGAATATTTCCAAATATCAATTCAACTTGTCCGGGAGGACAAGTCATTTAGCCAGAGCTCAATCAAAGTCAGTATTACCATTACAACATCAAGTAGCAAAGGTTGATTTCATGAAGACCCTTATATCATCCAGAGTTAGCCCATTTGACCATGCAAATAACAGCAATAATAGTCACTATTTGTCAATTTCAACTATTAAGGCTAATGAAACAATAGCTGAATGCTCTTCTGGTTTCACCAGACAGCAGATAACGAGACTATTATCAAATAAGAAATCTAGCTGCAAAAAGTATAGAAACAAATATGACCATCAGGATCTTAAAGTTAAGAAAGGGAGTTTATTTAATGAGTCTATAATATCAAGTGACAGTCAGAGCCTATTTCGATGTTATTCATCACCAAACTTACTAGAGAATAGAGAAATTCGATCATATACTGGTATATGTGGTAGAAAATTATCAGTAATGCATGAAAACCCTCAAAATCTTGAAGTATCAGGGATTGCATGCTTAGACAGTAACTTCAATTCACAAGTTGGGTTAGAGAATGCAGGGGATTCTAATGTAGAATCAAGTTCACCAATTAAGGTGGATGTAACTTATAAAGGCAAAAACATTATGAGAACTGATTCAAATCAAAATCTGGACATTATTTCTCCTATTTTTTCAGTTGTAATGAACAAAGACTCTTGCACATCTGAGACTGAAACACCTAAAGGAAATACAGTCTTGACTAAAAAGACAGATTCTATGGAGAAGCTTATAAATCGGTTTAAAAAAGTACGTGCAAGTACAATGCCCTTTAAAGACACTGCACATATGGAAAGTCTACAAAAACACCCTATTGTTGAAGAAAAAGAAAACCTAAAACTGGATGCATTTGCAGCAAATAGGAATTTATTGCCAGATCTATCAAATTCAAGCATCACTTCTGATTATGATGAGTTTGAACGCAGGAACTTATCAGACTGATTTTTTGAGAATTTTTTAAATATGTCAGCTAAGGATAAAGTTCTGAATATAATGATCTCAATATATTTGAAGCAATTCTTAAATTTTCTCGACTATAAAGAATAAATTTTTCTAAAGACTGCTTTGTACTCTTCTTTATTTATGTTTTTACCATTTTCTATTGGAAAAATGGCAATTTTGTTATCCTGATATTTTAGGTATCAGCCTTGAAAGTATATACATACAGATTTTTGGTCAGCAATTTTCATACATACTATAAGTAGTCTATGATATAACATAATAAAATGTCCATGAAAGATTACAAATACAGTGTACATATGGAAAATTCCCATTGTGCCCCCATTGCCATAATAGGGTATATTAAAATTGTTCTTTGTTTTATTGTAAAATGATTATTGCCTTAATAAGCTTTATTTACATTTTTTCACTAATTCACATTCATATTATGTGGATATTTCAATTATATAGTATTTTTTACAAATTATAAAATACATAAAAAACCTAGTATATAAAGTATAGGAACTAATTATTAAGAGATGTATAGAAGGAATATGTGAGTGGAGAGCTAGAAAGTCAAAATATCTTTGATTTAAATGTAAAATAATTTATTTATACAGGATTTTTTATTATTATGATATAATTTATGACATTTGTACTTTAATACAATAATAATTTAAGCTAAACTTTTGATTTATTATTAATTAGCAACACAGAAACAAATTGAATACAATTTTTTTTTTGTAATTTGAAATTTTATCTTTATGATGACTTATAATTAGAGTGCTAATGATATGATTTTTTATAATTAAATGAATTATTTATATGGTATAATTAATTAGTATGATTACATATAATTAGATTAATCATTTAAATTACATACAACTAATTAGTAAAGGAAATAATTTATATATTTTTTTCTTTTTATTTATTTTTAGCTGTCATTCGAAGTGTCCTAAAAAACTATAATATGTTGTTTTGTTTTAAGCAATTTATTTAAAAAACAATGTTCTTAAAAGCATTTGGCAGTTTTGTGCTTTATTTTTAATTTTTCAACTAATATTCAAGTCGCCCAATGTATGTCGCGGTATGAACGACTTTAAGCCCCCATAAAGAAACCCATTTTTGTAGCACGATACTTTTTGATAAATTTTAACAAATAAGAAAATATTGTCTCGATATATTCTCACATTTCTCTTCACCAGTATTTGACAAAAGCAAGAAATAAGTTACATTTAAAAACAAAATCACGCCGGCCATTTAAAAACTCCCTTGTCAGTCATAAAAAAGGATAAAATACAGTTTAAATTTTAGGATCCTCGTCTTCCAGCTTCACAAGCTTCTCTGAGATCTCCCACAGCTTCCGAGCCCTTCCGGCGTCGCTCACCGCACTGGACAGAGAGCTCTCCTGGCAATCCGAGAAGTACTTACCATTCGCCTTCGACAAACTTTCATCTACCGCCAACATCACAGACGTCTGACAACCTTGGTAGGGGCTTTTAAAGAAAGGTTTAATAATTATAGCCGCTAGTAACCAACTCAATGGGACTGGAACGTTTCTCCAAATGCCACTGTCTATCATCCCTGGATGCAAGCAGTTGGCCGTCACGCCTGTTCCTTCCAACCGTCTAGCCAATTCCTTGGTAAACAAGATATTAGCTTCCTTCGAGACGTAGTAAAGGTATCCGGGCATCGTTGACAGGGGATTTGGATTGTCCAGGTTAACCGAACCCAAGCGGTACAAGGATGATGCGACGATGACTATCCTGGATGGCGCGCTCTTCTTCAGCAAGTCTATGAGGAGGTGGGTCAATAGAAATGGTCCGTAATGGTTTGTGGCCATAGTCATCTCGATGCCGTCATCGGTTTTATGCTTTTTGAACATATCCGCGTATCCCGCGTTGTGGATGAGTACGTCCAAGCTCTTTTCTGTCTTGTTAATGTCGTCGGCGAAAGATCTGATGGACGCGAAAGAGCTGATGTCTAGTTTTTTAACCAGGACGTTGGGGTTGTTTGTACTACCGATGATGTCATCTGAAAAATTCGACGATGTGTTAAAAGGGACGTTGTTTAGCACATTAAGTTATTTAAAAAAGTACTGTAAATTATTAAATTCACACATATGTAAAGGCATGTTATGGGAGTAAGGTATAGAATCACCGCTCTTTCGAAGCGGACTGGTGCGTTATTTCCCAGATATTTTTGAGGCATATGCATATATTGTTATTACCATTGTTTTCTTCATTTTAAGGCACACTATTTTGATTTTCGATTCCAAGAGTACGAAAGACCATAGTGTATCCAGTAGGTAGGTAAATACTTTAAATAAGTTAGTGCGGTCCAGTGACTCGTTTTAGTTTTTTAACGATACAGAGAGACAAGAAAGACACAGTACACGAATATACAGATACATAGACACACACACAAAGACACAAATAAATTTGTAATACTTCTTTTAGAAACAAAAGTAAGGGTCTGTAACTATCCCACTGGGCATAGGCTACAACTGTCCTTTTTTTAACAGAAGCGTTGGAGCTCAGACCCACCAAGCTGTTCTAATGTGCATTGGTAGTTTACACATATACCAGGAGTTCTCTAGAAATATGCAGATCTTCTCACGATCTTCTCTTTAAAAATCGGTAGGTTATATAAAATTGAAGATTCACCTTTGACTTTCTCCGCTTTCTCCAAATTGCGACACGCCATAATGACCTTAGCACCCCTTTTGGCTAGCTCCTTGGCCGTCTCCTTGCCTATCCCACTGGTGCATCCCGTCACGATCACAGTCTTCCCGTCCATCCTGGTCTTCTCACGATATCTGCCGCAGGTCAGCTTGGCGTACAACCGTATGCCGAAGAATAGACCGAGCACACCGAGGATTGCAAAGAGACCGATAAGTAAAATGGCCGGCAACAGCCAGAAGAGATAGTTGGCCTTCCAAGCTTCCGCGACAATCATGACTGAAAAAAAACCATTAAAGTTGACAAACAATCATCATCCAACTAAGGTAGGGTTATTAAGTGGGGTCGGCACAACATGTTATAAACATGTCACATGATTCGGCTACGTATTTTACCACCGGCCGCCTGCCTGACGTCAACTTACCTTAGTCGTCTTTTAGGAAACCTCGGTAGGAAAGAGGGTGGTCTATTCTACTCCGGATACCACCCGGCGCGCCGACTTACCTTAGTCGCCTCTTACGACACCTCGGTCGGTAAATAAGGGTGGTCTAATCTGCTAATGGTCGGTCGCTCGGTCTAATCTAAGTGCGTGTGGTGGCTTGTCCTGCATGTGTAAGGTGCGTAAATTTTGCCTGCTTCATACACATTAGGTTTGCATGCATTTGCTTAACCCGTGGGGATTATAGCGAGGTAGTTTTGTTGTAGTGTCTATATGAGATTCGTTTTTCATCTCTTAAAAAAATAGAATCAAAGAGTTCAATCTGATCTTTTTAGCTGGTTGTAATGCTGTTCAGACAAATCTTATACATACTCTCGTGTACGATACCATACTCCTCTAAATTTTAATGAAATTTTATATGCAACAATAGGTCCGATCATCTATACTCTCGTGTCACAATGTTAGTTACCATACTCTTCTAAATTTTAATGAAATTTTATATGCAACAATAGGTCTGATCGTCTGATATCTACTTTTCATAACTGATAAGGTTAGTCCAACCCTAATTTTTTTTATTCTATTATAATGTACGCTATTACCCTACAAATAGTTCGTATCTCAAAACAGCTCCGGTCAGTTAGTATTATTATAAAAGGCTTCTTTTCACACCGTGACTATTCTCTACAGTGTAAACGCGACACAAAAGCAAAGGCGCATCGCTAAAAGTGATTAGAGAAAAAGCAAGATTTTTTTTAGACCAAACAGGTTCCATTTGACAAAACTAAAGTCTGCGCAAACGAAGTCGCGAGCAGTAGCTAATATTTATGTACTTAACAAAATTAGAGTGTCCTACATTATATTAACACTTGCATGTCAAATTATTGGGAAATCTCTAAACATTGTTATATTGTAAGCGATTGACAATACAATTCTTCATTGTGATGTAATTTGACAACCACAATTCATTTTATTCCAATTATTTGTAAACGCGATCACCCGGTAGTCATAAAATGACCAAATATGAAGGCACTCCTTTCACCCAAAGTGACTTGAGTTCCCCAAAAAATATCGACAATGCTAGTTACTGTTATAGTACTAATGTCATTGAACATCACAAGTCATAAGATTACTTGTCGAGATGGCGTTACATTATAATAAGCGTCCGTGATCTTACTGTGCTAACATTGTCCATAAAAGTCATAATAAAACCTTGTACAAAAGTCTATATTTAATACCCTTGCCTAATGCAGGAACCACAACAGTTATCATACTCCTCCGAAGCGGCTTGACCGATTTTTATGAAATATTATATGCATATTCAGTACGTCTGAGAATCCCTAACATTTTTTAAACTTTTTGGACAAATTATTTTTTGAATGTACTCTAGAAATTCCCTAGAAATTGTTTATATGGCAAAACAACGTTTGCAGGGTCGGCTAGTAAATAATAACCTAATATTGACGGAACGTATTGTGAGGAGTTTTTTCACTCTGTAATCCTAACCTCCGAGAGCTCGTATTATTCGGGTAAGTCTGTAAGAGATTGCCTACAGCAATAAGACCTCCTTTGTACAATATAAATTTAAACTAGTTATTCTCAAAAACTTGTCAGAACGTTGGTATTTTCCAACATTGTCCGTGACAAATTAATCCGTGGAGGGGGTAACGACCCTCAGAATTGAGGACACCGACGCAAGGAGGACGAGTTATTCTTAACTAGTTATTCTAGTGCTCGAAATCCTTATATATAGAACGTCGTTTTATCGCGAAGGTTAGCAAAATTATGATTACTTTTCTAAAGTACAAGACATTGTGCATAGGTAGGTATGTAATTACAATAAATGCTTAGCTTGACAAACATTATTAATGACAAACATTCGCGGAATACATCAATATCGCGATCAATTACTTACGAAGCATAATCATACGACTAATATACTTTAGATGGTATAAAATATAATTTACGCAATATTATAAATTAGCCGATAGCGTATCCCCAGGCGATTCCGGGTTCAGAACCCATGACTCCATAGAAATTTATAACGAAATTTCTTTTTAAATATAAATTTGTAATGCTAATAACCCGATACATGCAGGATTCGTAAAAACACATGCACAAACCTCCACCAACGCCACCACAACATGCAAGCACTACACACGTTCACAAATTAACAATCGTTTCGCCCCGCAACCGAAGCATCATCAGGAGATAGACGCCACGACAAAATCGCAAAATGTGTACGATTTGGGGGATTGGGGTATTTTAAAACTTACGTTGACGCGAAAAAAAACCAATGTTAACTTTATACAGAGTGTTATGAATTAATTTCGCATAATTCATGTGGATATCACGGAAAAGACGATGCGATGGCTCGAGACAATTAATTTATGTAAATCTAAACACGTTTCTTCAAACAACCAGTTATAGGGACTTTTTAAGTATATTTTATTGTAGTCCTATGTCAAGGCCTTTTCGAGTCCGGGTACACCATACCAATTATTTCGGAATTTCAATTTAAGTTATTATTAGTAATATTTTTTTTATATTTAAACTATCGTAAGTAGTATTTATAATGTATAGACGCCGGCAATACTCACGTCTTATTTTATCGGGTTAGCCCGACTAAATTCGAGCTCATGAGCTCTTTACACGAAGGAACACTCAGTTGCCGCCGCGATACCCATAAAATAAGACGTGAGTATAGCCGGTGTCTATACATTAGTTTGAAAATCTCAAGTACAGCACCGGCACAGAAAATTGCATTTGACCAGACCGACCTAGGGGCACGCATTTCGACCCACTGAATTCCAGGTCAGTTTGACCTACACATCCTCAAAATTTTGAGAAAATTTTAACATACAATGTATGTACTTAGATACAAAATTCGTCAGTTTTAGTGATATGGTAGTAGATAGTGATAGTAAGTAATAGAATTTCTATATATTAATAAAGATTAATATATTATTATTTATTTTATTTATTTATTAATTTATTTCTAATATATATGTATGTATGTTGCGTACAACCCTTTAGAGATTTCTACCCGCTGTTCCTTAAGTTTGCGTTGCCTGGAAGAGATTGCTACTTAGCATAAGGCCGCCCATTGTACGTCTAAATCATAAAGTCTAAGTCTAAAAAAACGTTTTATGTTCAACATCCATGTTATGGTGTACAATAAAGTACATTTCTATTCTATTCTAATATAATTCGCTCAATCTTAAGAATAGAGTTACCTGTCCAATGTATATAACATGAATCTTGTAACTTTATTCAGATGAGGGGATATATAGTTAGTGAAAATATATCACTCATAGGCTGGAATAGTGGCACAACTCAAAAGTCATGAGATAAATGGGTTTAAAGTTTTCATTGCTAAGGAAAATATGTTTTGGAGTGCTTAAAAGAACATAACAGCTGTTTAAAAAAACTGTTAAAGGGAGGCTGAAACAGAAAGCCTACTTTACTTTTGAGGATTATATAGAAGATAAGAATGCGTGGATCGACCTCTTCGACCTTATACAAGATAGTAAAGTCTAAAAGTTACAAGTATTATTTTGAAAAGACCCACCGGCGAGTTTCTTGCTGGCTTTTCTCTGTAGCAACAGCTTTCCGAACCAGTTGTAGAGTTGACGATCCAAAAGCAACTGTTTACAAGTTTACTTGAATAAAGAATATAAAAAAAGAACGCTTTAATATTGAATTGTAAAATGCTGTCCGTATTACTGTTGAAAATAAAGTGTTCATTTACACCTATTCCTAGTCCAAAACATGTGTTTTTTGAGTTGTGCCATTAGCGATATATCTTTGTGAACATATTTCCGAAGAAGCTACTATTTTAATTTGTATTATTTAAATTAAAAAGTATGTCAGACGAATAATGAATTATATTTCGCGGCTAACGAACTTAATTCGTTTATAACTAATGATAATTAGAAAGTGCATTTAATTTAATGGACATTCGCTAATGTTTAAAAGATTTTTTGTAATTGTGGTTTTAGAGTTTAATTAAGAAAAAGACTTCTAATGATGATTATTTTTAAATGTATTATAAAAGCGTTAATAATCCCGTGGCTAACGGTTTATTTTTAATAGTGTGGCTATTTATTATGTATAGGTTGGCAGCGCGAGTTTCGTTTTGTTTTAAAAAAAAAATTATTTACAATGGCCACACTGATTTCGTTCAGAAATTCATAAACACTAAGCTATTAAATTATATCTAGGAATCTCTTTATCTAGTGAAATATATATATATCGAAAATAAATCTAGAAATGTAAGTAAATGTAGAAAAATATTAACAGCTCCCAGGACACATTTTATAACTAAGCGGACGAATCCATGCTGTTATTTGGTTATAATCTGCGATGGGAAAAAGTCTATGTAATACATGGTATAATTAAATACATGGTCCGGTCCCAAAGTTAGTAACTTAAATTATAGTATGGGTGACAGACACCTGGTAAATAATATGTATTTAATTTTAAATATATATATGTTATATATTAAAATCTCTTGTCGCAATGCAAATTTTTTGTCAATTTTTTTATAATATACGCTACAAATTCCCTAAATACAATTTTGTTAACGTTTAACAGCTAGTATATCTATAATATACACCCAATTTCAAAGAACAAAAATTGTTTATAGAAAGGGTTGGCCCTCCGCGGGAGTTGAACCTGTCGAGGTTATGCCTGAAGAATTTAGGAGTCTTAAACTACATGCAGTATAAACCAGCACTACGCAACACTATCTGAAGTTACCTATATCTTTTGAATCAAGGACCTATTTATAATTCGACACACGCTTCTAATATCGAATTATATTCAACTCACATGGTAACACTTACGTCTAACTATTTGACTTGTTTCTTTTTGTTACTTACTATTAGGTAACCATATAAATGACACTAATCATTTGCGAAGAAAAGCGAGAAGCTCTATTATGGATATTCGGCCTAGTGTTTACAGGGCCTTACGTCAGTAATTCGTGATTCTCTAAGGGAGAAATTTAAAGAAATACGCGTCATGACTGTAGCTTCACAATATATCTATAATAATATACTATTTGTTAGAAAAAATATTCACTTATATAGTAAGAATAGTGATAGATATGACAGACACACTAAAAACCGAAAAAAACTAATCACGCCAAGGTTGCGTCTCCAAAAGGTTCGAAAATCAAAAGTAATAATAAAATTATTTTGCTATAATCCGCGATACAGTAAATAGAAAATATATATAGTGTTTAATGTATAGTGGACTATCAGTATTTTCATTTCATTCGCAAAGTGATTTGCGATTTGGACGTGGAGTCTATCTCCTGATGATGCTTCGGTTGCGGGGCGAAACGATTGTTGAGTTTGTGATAGTGAACCTGTGTAGTGCTTGTGTATTGTGGTGGAAGTAGTGGAGGTTTTTACGAATCCTGCACGTATCGGGTATGAAAATACTGATAGTCCACTATACATTAAACACTATATATATTTTCTATCGCGGATTATAGCAAAATAATTTTATTATTACTTTTGTATTATGGATCTCCGCAAAGTAACGCCTAATTCTATAAATTAGGTTCGAAAATCATCTGGAGTAAACTTGCGAATCAGTGGTAGCTTCTTGAAAACATTTGACGATTCAAAAGTACTGTAAACAGTCCACTTGAATAAAGAATATTTTGAGTTTCTGAATTTTAATTTCGAATATTCTGTGCGTTCCTTAGTTTTGAAAGAAAAATCGAATTGATCTAAAGTATAATTCGGATATCTGATATCTGACAACTATCACATCAAAATCTTGTCGGCGCATCAGTATCAATAATAATTAATATCCTCCTCTGGGTACTCATGAAGCGACTTTGATCGCCGTTAATTTGTTAGCGACTTTTAAGCTTTCGTGTCCACATTAAAGTGATCGTTTATTGTTCATTTCGTAGTAGATACGAATGGACCTATGCGAATTTTCGATAAAGTTTTCCTGTTTTGATGTGCTTCGTTATTTGTAATTATGTCTGTCTTTAGAAAGGCAACTTTGCTTTTAATCATCCACAAATCCGGTATATTATTGTAAAGTTCAATAAATTTTACAACAAGCTCACGTTTGTAGTAACTCTAATACTAACGATATAGAATAGTCCGCCATATTAATTTTCAGAAATTGCCGTTAAGTTAGGCCGTGCCGTATATACTACGTCAGCGATATCGCTGGCGACCAGCGACTTGGTAGAATTGCGGCGATCGGGGCCGCTGCACCTCCATAGAGACCTCGATCTCCCTACCATTACTCACCTCTTTAAACGTTTTTCGAAATCTTACTTCGAGAAATCTGAGGTACACTGGAACCCTCTTATTTCAGTTGCTTCTACCTACATCCCAGTTAGGTCCGACCATCGAAAATATAGGCGTCCAAAAAGCGTCTTGTATGACCCCGACGATCAAATAACGATCGCCAACACAGATACACGTAATACACACACACAGCGTCTTCGCCGGCGAAGACGAGGTCCCAGTTTTCTGACGTCGGTCGGTCGTGGCTTCTCACCACCCTTCCGACGCCGCAATGACTAATCTAAGTCACACCATGAACCCTCCACTACACGTCGCCCTAAGCCGTGGTCCGGCCTCACAGGAGGCACCCTTAGGACGACGTTCCCCGACTTAAGTAGAGCTTCTGCGCTCTACTCCCTGCATTTCGCAACCTCGACGATGCTTCTGCGCTCTCCCGTCCCGCCCGGTGACGCTGTAAAAGCCATTAGGGCTAACAGCATACAGTTCAGTTCGAAAAAAAAAAACAAAGGGCCGCTGCAATTGTAGGGATATTAAGTCGCTGTTTATAACTCCGTTAATAGTCTTCAGTCGCCAACGAGCCGCCGGCGATCAATATCGCTTTCGTGTAGACCCTAGTTTAATGCAGTAGGTATATTTTGTCCAGATTTGATTGTACCATATTGATGAACAATTTCACTCTAGTGGATTATTCGCAGGGAAAGCGTAACAGATAAAGAAACTTTAGCATCTATATTATTAGTATGAATAGTCAGGAAATACTTAGATATGATTCACTTGATTCCTTTCTTTTTTTCCTGCATCTTCTTTTCTCTAAAGACGATCTTTAATTTCGTTTCTTTTTCTTACCTACTTTTCATCATCTTAATATATTCTAAAACGGCATTTTCTTAAAGAAATTATAAGAGAAAGCTTATTTAAATAAAACATGATTATTGATTTAATTACATTGCATTTACTTCAAAGGCCTCGCAGCTATACGATTGAAACTTTCTTTTTCAGTTTTATGTATCTTCGTCGTAATAATGATTATAATGTAAATGATCCGCTGGCCCTTTGACGCAGTAGGTAATGATGCTACCTTCAGTTCCGCGGGTCGCGGGTTTGATTCCCGCTGAGAGCCAAAATTTTCTATAAACAATTTGTTGGTTCTTCGACCCTGGGTGTATATTTTTATTTCAGTATGTATTTAAAATTATATATGTTGTCCAGTTGTCCGTCATCCATAACACAAGTATTAAGTTACTTTGGGGACGGACGACCGTGCGTGTAAGTGTTCCATATATTTATTTATTTATGATGTGTCGTCTATAGATGTCCAACAAACGTAGGAGTACGAAGAAAAAATAATATGTTTCTAGATTTCAAAAGATAATAGTAAAATTTTTAAAAAAATACGACAAATGAACACGATTCTTAAACTATGCTTATAATACATAGGTTCCCTTACTCTAAGTATAATAACTATACGAAAATAACTCTATGTACAATGTACTATGTACTGTTATAAAATCTTGTTTTTAATTATTTGAAATTTGGTCTGAAATCTAGTGTTTTGAGGCTAGCTTTAAAAAACTTTTTTACAAATTTTATTTACGGCCTGGAATTTAGTGAATGAAGCATAAAGTTATTATAGTAGAGTATAGTAGCCAACCTCAAATATGCTATATTAGAATTTTAAAAAAAACAAATGATGGTGATCTATCTGTCTCTCTATTTTATGTGGGATTAGATAAAGATGAAGTACACGAGGTTCTATCTAATTATTTATGGCCCTCCTACGTTAATATTGATAACTCTATGGATTGGAGGCGCGCTATAAAATACTATTTTTATTTATTTTGTTTGCGGCCTAGAATATGGTCCTTTGAATCGATAAAATTCATTTTTTTATTAGTTTTATTTTCGGCTGAAATTGTAGTGTTTTAAAGCATACTAAAAGATAAATGTTCCCTGCTCTGAATAGAAAGCTTCGTGTTTGAAATTGACTTGAACTGTTTCTTTACATATTATTAAAATTTTTAAGTGATGTGATTATTTTACTTTAAGTTCATAATTGGGGCGATTATAAAATTATATAATATGTTAAGACCCGTGTAGACGCGTAATATCCTTTTACTTTTTCGGATACTTAAAACTGAGTGTACAAATTTGCAATTAAACCAGTTCGTGATTTATTTGTAGAGATTTTCTCTTTAACCATTTTACACGGCTAAAATGTGGAGAGTGGCATCGATAAAATTAGGCATTTATAATCATGGTGTGTTTAATAGCTCAAGCGACCGGGTTGAACAACCGCTGGGTCAAAATGTTGAACTCCCACTAGGTAGATGACTAATAAAACTTACAGTGTACAACTATTTAAGGATCCACTATCTAAGTACTTAGTAAAAGTAATTAATAGAAGACAAATATTTCTATTAAATTTTACAACATTTGTAAAATGTCGCTGAAAAAAGGAATTAATAAATAGGTAAAGATTAAGATCACAGAATATCTTCAAAAAGTTAAACTTCCACCTATCGTAAAGTTATGATCTCTCATAAAAAAAATAAGGCCGGTCAATAAACTCTATAGCATCGCTTAATTGCCTTATCAGTATGGATATAAATATATAGTTATATAAAATTATAATATATAGTAGTATATTACGACTTTGTCTTCAGAAATAATTTTAAAAAAACTTAAATTTAAATTTAAATTCATATCCATCAATATTTAATTGAGATAAATATAAATATAAAAATAAGAACCTAAATTGTTTATTTTTAGAAAAAATATATCTGTCATATTTTTAAAATTATACCGAATGGAAATCAAATGGGCAAAGATCAATAGATTATTCATTTTTAAACTACCATCGTTTTATATCAACCTTACTTTATGATATAACTTTTGTAAATATAAAACTCACCTCTAACTTATTACAACGCGATGTAACGGAAATTTAAAATGAGCGAACACAACTGCACAAGACAAAGTTTCATAAGTAACTACCACAGAGTACAGACTATAGAAGTAATACGTAACTAAGCCTTAACTTCTCACCTGTGGAGTTCTCGCTTAGAATTTAAAAAATGATCAGAGGAATATGAACCTTATTCCATTGTAACAAATATCAATTAATAATGTTAATATTCGGAAGTTAATATGCATTTTGTTTTTTAATGACACTAATATTAAGTTTCGAGATTATGTAATAATATATGTAGAGATTTCGTTCTGCTTTCGGCGTTATATGGAATATTTTTCTACAAAACATATCACTTATTTTTATCTTTCTTTATGGCATGTACAACGGAAATTAGGCGCATTTTGATTGATGATTTATTGATTTTGAGCTACGGACTCCTAAAAATTGAATCGATAAAGATCAGTATCTTAAATCAAAAATTTAAATAAATAAGTACATTAATATGATATCACTTTTTTTGCCAGTCTTCTTACAAAAATATAATTAAAATGTAAAATATCTATAAATATTTTCTATCTAAAAAAAATTATCTATCTAAATGTAGAAGATACTGTCTTTTATCTGCCAACCCGCAAGATCAATTGGTAGGTCTTTATGTGGACAGATGATCGAAGATGTTCACAGAGATTCGTTTGATCCAAGCGGTACATAATCGTATGATGTAGAGATCGCTATGAGACCTATGCCAGGAGCAAAAAGCGTCTGTCAGTGACATAAGAAAGAAACTTCATATTTTAGTTCATTGATCTCATCTTCCAATTTCAATTCTGAAGATAAACATAGCTAATATTAAATAAATAAAAAGGAACCACGATAAATATTAAATTTAAGTATCGATCAGTATTTAATGAATAATGCGACTTTCTACTATTATGATAAGTTTATTTTAAGATCTTGCGGTTAAACAAGAAAGTTGTTGCGACGTCTGATCATAGAGTCAGTAAACTTTGTTGCTATTGCCTCTTACTTTCCACTGCTGGATATAGGCTTCCTCTGTCCGTTATTGGAGAGAAGGGTTAGGGCTATGAACCTTCAAGTTTCAATACCGATTGGTATGTTACACATATCCCTAGAATTTTCTAGAGATATACAGGTTTTCTTATAAACGCCGTGTGGTATCCGACTGACGAGAATAGATCACCCTCATTTCCGACCGAGGTGTCGTAAAAGGCAACTAAAGTAAGATTGAGTAGAATAGACCACCCTCTTTCTTACCGAGGGGTCGTAAAACACGACTAAGGTAAGTTGACGTCAGGCAGGCGGCCGGTCGTAAAATACGTAGCCAAATCATGTGACAACGTGTTTTATAATATGTTCAGCCGACCCCACTTACAGGGCAGGAGGATGATGATACAGGTTTTCTTAAAATGCAAATGGGATATGTGTAACCTACCAATTCACATTAGAGCACTCTGGTAGATCTAAGCTCCAACCCTTCTCTCAAATAATGGAGAGAGAAAACCTATGCCTAGCAGTAGGAGGGTTACAGCAGGCCTACCATGAACTCTTATTGCGACTTAATTGAAGACGTGGACGACGACCGCCGACCGCTTTCTTTTCGTACCATAAAGTGTGAATTGCATTGGGATCGTAAAGTTTGAAAAGGATATCGTTATATGAACTATAGATAACTCTGTCTCTTTTACTCACATGTTCTTAGGACGAATTCGACTCATTCGGCGACGACTGAAAGTGTGCCTTTTTAAGACGTCATGGTATGAAAAGCAAAACAATTTCGTTTACGTCTTAAATTGAGTCTGCAGGTCGTTACTTAACTTTACACACTTAATATCTTGATTAGTCTAATTTAGACCATGCTTATTTTATTTTATTTTATTTTATCCGTTTTGACACCTCGGTTGATTGCCTTTTCAGGTGACAAGAGGGCTGGCTTTTTTGTACAAAGAATTAGCTTAGCGATTCGACGCAACGAACGAAACGCTGCCAGCATTCTTGGGACCATTCTACGTGGACATGATTTGTATAGTACTAGCGTGTATGTAATTTAAGTTAACTTGTACATTTTTGTTGTAATATAAAAAGAAATTAAACAGACAGAAAGACGAAATTGCACATAAAACTTAATTTAATATAGATAATATGTAGAAATGTGAAATTGTAAACTGAGTGGGTACGTTTTCTCTTGTTGACAGTCGAACGAGTCACCATTATGGCGCACATTTTGTAGGTTAGGTACCTTCTTCTGGTATTGATAGTAAAATGTACAGTTATGGAGAGATTATAAATATTAAATTAGGCTATGCTAGCAGAACGGTGCGACCGTGTGACCCTCAGCAGGTGTCCACGGTTCTAATCTAATTGGTTATCACGAAAAATGTATGTGCCTTATTATTAGTTACATTTTAATTTGCGTTCACGAAAACATCTTAAAGAAATCTGTGGACAATAGTTGCCATGTTAATCAGCAATAAATCAACGTGGTCTTCTTAACCTCCAGTCCTTTTTCCAAAAGGCGAGATAAAGACTTTTCTTAGATATTTACAGTATGCTAATTTCTTTGAGTATTTGACACGAGATCACACGTGTATTTAGGCAAATACATACCTGATGTACTACATTGTTAAATAACGTGCCTTTAGGGAAACCGGGTGCTGGATGTATTCTATATACATATCTCCAAAGTAAGTAACTTAATACTTGTGTTATGGGTGACGGACAAATGGTAAATATATACATATATAATTTTAAATACATACTTAAATACAAATACACACCCAGGCTCCAATAACCAACAAATTATTTCAGAAAATGTTGGCCCTCGGCAGGAATCGGAACCACGAAAATTGTACTTAATGATTTTGTATTAATTTTAAAATCATTTATATCCTGCATTGACTGTTAGGCGAAATTTCTAGGTCCGCTAGTTAAGCATAATTTTTAGAATTACTACTTACTTTACGGAATTCTATATTCTCTTCCTCTTCGTGGGATCTCCACACCACACGATCTCTTGCCACTTGGATCGAGGGGCTTCCGTGACCGCTTTATAGTCCTTAGTCGACTTCGTTCGTCAACCAACGCTGCGTTTTCTGGTGCGAGGTCCACATTCCAGCCCCATAGCCGCTATTAAGGTCTAATCGTGGGTATAACAAAACAATATTATTATTAAAAGCTTTTATTTAACTTGCAATGCCAAAGGTGTCTGAAGAATGTATTTGAAGGTGGAATCTAGCAAGTTAAATTTGTCCTATTGATCTGAAATTTGTTTTTTTTTTGGGGTCCTTCAGCTGTGTCTTATATAGCTTACATCTGCAGAGGAGGAAACTCCACAACAATTTGGAATGGGTATATGAATAAAAGATTTTTATTTAAAGTCCAAAATCAATTGCAAATAATAAAAACATTTTTGGACATGTACCCCGAATTATGAGATTCTGGATACGAAGTGGGCATTACAGCCAACTATATTGACAACCAACTATATATAATTATCATTAATCTTTATACATAAAATACTGAATAATCATCACTAGAGATATGACGGAGGTGGGTTCGAAAAATTGCAATTTTTGGCGTAATTTTTATTGTATGGCAAATTTTAATAGAACAGCGTCTTTGGTGTCAGAAAGTCTACACGTAAAATTACAGTCAACAGTCCTATGGCCCAACGTAACCGTCAATTTGTATGGCTTAACAAAAACATAATGCGTGTACGCATCACACAAATGTACTATGGACAACAAAAGTCACTAAATATATTTTATTTTAATACGAAAAACATTTGGGCATATGTGTTCTAAGGTAATGGAGTTTCAACCCCGCACTGGAAAAGGCGGCCCATGTATTATGGAATATTGAAAATTTATAGTACACTCTACATTTAGCATACATCATCATTATCCTGCCCTTATCCCACTCTAAATAAGGTCGGTTCTATATATTTTAAAAATGTTGTTACATGTTTTGACTGAATATTTAACAACCGGCCTGCGTTACGTCCACGTACCTTAGTTACCTTTTACGACGTGTCGGTAAAAAACGAGGGTGGTCTATTCTACTCAGACGGTTACCACATGGTGGGTCAACTTACCGTAGTCACCTTTTACGAGACCTCGGTAAGAAATAAGGGTGGTCTATTCTACTCAGCCGGATACCACTCGGCGGGTCAACTTACCTTAGTCGCCTTTTATGACACCTCGGTAAGAAACTAGAGTGGTCTATTCTGCTCAGCCCGATAAGACTCGGCGGATTCTCTCTACATTTAGCATTATGTAGATATTCAAATCCATATTATAGTAAAATAATCATCATCATCCTCCTGCCCTTATCCCACTCTAAGTGGGGTCGGCACAATATGTTGTCACATGATTCGGCTACGTATTTTACGACCGGCCGTCTGCCTGACGTCAACTTACCTTAGTCGTATTGTACGATCCCTCGGTAAGAAAGAGGGTGGTGTATTCTACTCAACCGGATACCACTCGGCGGGTCAAATTACCTTAGTCGCCTTTTACGACACCTCAGTAAGAAATAAGGGTGATCTATTCTCCTCAGTCGGATACCACACGTCGGAAATTATAATAAAATAATGTTATCATTATTTTTATATTATGCAACTCCGCAAAGTAATACTAAATTCTTTAAATCAGTAACATATCAAAGGTATGGAATAGTGAAAACGCTGTGTAAAATGACATAGCCTACTTTTTATTTCCGTACAAACATGAATAAGGGACTAAAGCATGTTGAATTATTGTGAAAGTTTGTAATGTAATAAAAACTATATAATTCCATTCAAAGTTTAGTGAATTATTAAAAAGAAGTTAAAGTGAAGGCTGATTTAAAGTAGGTTGCATACACTAATAAGCGAGCCTTCGCGTGTGCGGAAAGAGAAAGTTGGTATGCTATCATTAAAGTAAGAACAATAGAGCAAACTAAGTAAAAGTAAAAGTAAAGTAACAGCCTGTTAATATCCCACTGCTGGGAATAGGCCTCCTCTCTCCGTTTCTGGAGAGAAGGGTTGGAGCTAAGACCTACCACGCTGCTCCAATGCGGATTGGCAGGTTACACATATCTCCAGAATTCTCTAGTGATATGCAGGTTTCCTCACGATGTTTTCCTTCACCGAAAAGCGTGTGATAAATTGCAATTATGAATTAGACACATGAGTTTTAATAGAAAAACTCATTGGTGCCTGCCCGGGTTTGAACCTATGTTCGTCTCTAGAGAGTCGCACGGTCTCACCACTGGGCTATCACAGCAAACTAAGTACTGCTTGAAAATAATAAATATGGAAACTTATCTACTTTTCAGTTGAGGAAGTTTATAATTTTTGTTCTTATAAGAGATATAATACGCACTTTTTCTTAATTAATTAATATTTTTTAAAGATTACATTATTAAATTAAATTATCAGTGATAGAATTAGGCGTTATTTTGCAGAGGTCCATAATACATAAGTAATAAAAATATTGTTTTGCTGTAATCCGCAATTAAAGAAAATTTATGCAATACTAAATGTAGTGTACTATCCGTTCTCATACCTAATACATGCAGAATTAGAAACTTATGCACTGCCCGGCACCAATAACACAACAATACACACGCACTGCACACATTCACTACCACGATCTCAACCGCAACCAAATTGCAATAGAGCACAGCGTAGCGCTTTTAAAACTCTTTACTGTTAAAGAGACTCATTTCTTGGAAGAGCAAATAAACAATACCTTTTTAAAAAGTTCGTGATGTCATAGATGACATTGAAATAAGGTTTACAATGTCTCGCTAAGAAAGAGGCTGGTCTATTTTACTCAGCCGGATACTATAAGGCGGGTCAACTAAACTTAGTCGCCTTTTACGCCACCTCGGTAAGAAATGAAGATGGTCTAGTCTACTCAGCCGGATACCTCACGGCATAAGGATTACAATGTATCTAACTCAATTAACCTAAATCTTTAATTAGTTCAGTTTAATACTAAGTATACGATATATAAAACTTTTATACTATTGTTGTTCAGTGTACGTAAACTTGTAAAGAAAGTTGATGTTTGTGTTCGGACCGGAAAGACGAAATGTTGTTTCACCTGATGATGACTTATTGACATACATTTGGCACTGACAGATTGTCGAAGGGGGCTTAATACTAAAGGAGAGTCCACACGACAGCGGCTTGGATCGCCGGTAAGTCGCTGGCGACTGGAAAAGTAGCGAGTGGACGTGAATATCAACACGATTTTTTTGGGTAGATTTGAAACTTTCGCGATTCATATTTATGTTAGCGCAGTCTTCAGCCCCATAGACCTTTATCTACACAGACAACGTTGCCATCTGTACAGAAAGCCGCACAGAGTTACAAGAAGTGCATCTTACTTGGAAACATCAGTTGCAAGTCGGTGGCCTAGTTTTGAACGTTGCAAAGACCCAGCACATGGCCCTTAACGACTCAAGTCCAAATATCAATCCCATTCAATCGATGGACAATTGGTCACCATGTGCGCTCAATATAAATAGCTGGGCAGTATGATGGACATCTCTGGGACTTTACAATGCAACGTTCAATATAGAATCGCTGCCACATGAGTAACTGGTGTCAAGAGGATGCAGGCATCCTCTTGTTTATTTTATTGAGCCTAGATTAATATGTGTAGTTTTATTGGTTTTTTTTACTTAATACTAACTAGAAGATTTCAGTTTATTCCTTCTTTCCCTTTAGTTTAGTGTCCAACGCTGGGCGTAGATAGTTTTGTGTCGCGTTTGTCACCCACGAGAACGATTACTAATTAGTACTTCTGGGGAGCGTATTAATTAATTAATCCTTAAGTTTGACAGGTCAAACTTAGGGATTAATTTACAAGAATATGATAAGACCAGTCCTCATGTATGACTGTGAAACATGGCCCTTAACTCAGAAGAACGTACATACCATTCAAGTTGATGAAATGAAGATGCTGAGGTGGATGTGCGGCGTATCGAGGCTCGATAAAATCCGCAATGAGTACGTGCGAGGAAGTCTTGGTGTGCCTGATATCCCTGAGAAGACGCAGGAGAGTAGGCTGCGATGGTATCAACATGTTAAGAGAAAGCCACCTGACTAAGTCGGAAATTTATCACTGTAGCTTTCTATCCCGGGTTTCAAAGATCAGTAGGAAGACCCAAAACCGAGAGGAAAAGACCAACCGAAGTGGAAGAAAAATATAAGGAATTATATTTTTCTTCCACTTGCTTCATGATGCTTGATGCTTCGGTTGCGGGGCGAAACGATTGTTGAGTTTGTGATAGTGAACATGTGTAGTGTGGTGGCAGTGGTGGAGGTTTGTGCATATGTTTTTATCGTGTGTATCGGGTATGAAAAAACGGATAATATTTTCGAATTAAATTTGAATTTGAATTATATACTTCCCTACTCTAAGTATAATAACTCCATGATTTATTTACGTCCAATATTACTGGTTGTAAACAATTACACATTACAAAATACAAATCCAAACTGTCATTACAAACACGGCAAACATGCGAAATTGATATTGTCAAGCTATCAGAACATTGCAAAATATAATAAATCTATTAAATACATTAAAAAACAATGTCTGTTCTGGACTCGCCTATACCCCTGTCGGACATCGAAGCTGTGCTCGCTTGGGTCGATACTTACAAATTGTCGCGGGCTACTAAGAAAATTAACAGGGATTTTTCGGATGCTGGTATGCTATACATTTAAAAAACCGGAAAGTCGTATACACGTTCAATTCTATAAATTCTCTCTAGTGATCAATTCCTTACACAGCGTGTTGATGTGTGGTGGGTCTTCTCGGAACCTTGAGGGGTACCGGGGGACGGGCCTCGAGGCGAACCTCCTTGCCCGGGCTTGTCCTCGCAGGCCTTGTGGGCCTGGTCAGTATTCGGGCCGGTTGGCCCAGGTCACCTTAGGTGACCTGAGGGAAGTCTGGTTCAGGTTTGGCGGTCTGGGAATAGCAACTCCCAGACCGCTGCGTCATGTTCGGGTGGTGTCATATCCGTGGGGTGTGTCTCATCAGGTGGTGGTAAAGTCTTGTCCGGTGATGTTGCCCTTGTGCCCGTTGCGTCGTCCTCGTCGTCGTCGTCGTCTTCCGCGTCGGGCCGCGGTGACGGTGATCTCAGGAGCTCGCGAGGCAGGGGAAATCCCTCCGGAGGTCGTGCGTGGAGTGGCGCGATGTCGTGAAGGTGCTCGTGCGCGCTGTAGTCCGCTCGCGCGAACAGTCGGCGCGCTAAGCGACGAACGAACTCCTCCACGGTCGGCATCTTGGTATCTCGGTGCACGACGTCGTTCCGCACATACCTCGGGGCTCCTACGATCAATCGCAGGCATCGATTCTGCTGGACTTGCAGTCTTCGCCTCTGGTACGCCGAGCAAAGCGCGTACCAGGCGGGTGCCGCATACGTCAAACGCGAGCGGACGTAGGCACCGTAGACCCTCAGCTTGGTGTTGACGGGTAGGTGGGATGTGAACAAGGCGTGGAGCTGGGACCTGGCAGCAGCAGCTTGGCCCACGGCACGATTCGCCATAGGGACCATGCGCAGGCTGCGGTCCAGTTCACACCCCAAGAACCTTACTGTGGTCTTCCACTCTACGTCCTGGCCTCGCAGAGTGAGTTGACGTAGCGGCACGGAGCGGCTGGTCAGCAGAGCGGCCGTCTTCCCGACGTTGACGGACATCCTCCACTTGTCCAGCCATTCCGGCAACAAGTCCAGCAGACGCTGCATGCGGTTAATGGCGACGACTTGCTTGTAGGACGACGCAAAATACGCGCTGTCGTCAGCGTAGAGCGACAACAGCACGTCCTCCACTCCCTCCTGCAGGTGGTCGCGCAGGGTAGGGATGTCATCCGTATACGCCGCGTATAAGCGCGGCGATATACAGCTGCCCTGGGGTACTCCGGCACGGATGGCGCGTGGCTGGGATTCGGCGCCATCCACTGCCACGTAGAAACTACGACCGTGTAGGAACGACGCCAACACTCGCACATAAGCGGGCGGCATGGTGGTCTCGATGATCTTGGCTAGGAGCCCGGCGTGCCACACGCGGTCGAAAGCCTTCTCGATATCGAGGAAGACCCCGACGGTGTAGCGGCCTCGGTTCCGCTCACTGGCCAGGTGGTTGATCACCCTCGCCAGCTGGAGCGTCGTCGAGTGGCCGCTGCGGAATCCATGCTGCTCCTCGCGGAGGGGCAGATGGGGCGTGATTCGACGCAGCAGCAGACGCTCAAACAGCTTGGCTATGTGCGAGAGTAGCGTGATCGGTCGGTAGCTCGATGGCAGGCGGCGATCCTTCCCTGGCTTGGGAAGAACAATGATCTTCCCGGTCTTCCACGCCTCTGGGAAGTGGCCGGTGCGGAGTACTCCATTGAACAGGCTCGTGAGCGCTACGAGGCCTGTTGGGGGCAGCAGCATCAACGCGGCGTTGTTGATTCCGTCGGGGCCTGGTGCTTTACGCTTATCAAGGCGCGCAGCAACCGACCGCAGCTCTGACAGGGAGATGAGGTCCCCTCCCCGGAGCGGCGGTGTCGGGCCCGACAAGAACCTCTCCAGTTTGTCCTGGACCGCCGCGTGATGACGGACGACTCGGAGGTTGGAGGTGTTGGGGGCGTTGGGCGTGAATGTCTTCTCCAGGTGAGCTGCCAGGATCTCAGCACGATCCCTGGCAGCGTAGTTGCGTTTACCGGCTGCATCGAGCAGCGGGTAAACGGGTGTGTCTTGTCCGGTGAGCTTCTTGCAGAGAGAGTATAGCGCGGTGTCGTGATCCGTCGCTCGATCGACGGTGTCCTCCCAGCGCGCAGCGTGTTGATGGGTCGACTTTCAATAATTTATAGAATTAGGCGTTACTCTACGGAGATCCATAATACAAAAGTAATAATATAAATTCATCATCATCCTCCTGCCCTTATCCCACTCTTAGTGGGGTCGGCACAACATCTTACAATGTATGTTAAAACATGTTGTCACAAGATTTGGCTACGTATTTTACGACCTGCCGCCTACCTGACGTCAACTTACCTAAGTCGCCTCTTACGACACCTCGGTAAGAAATGAGGGTGGTCTATTCTAAGCAGCCGGATACCACACGGCTCACAAAAGTAATAATATAAATTATTTTCCTATAATCCGCGATACAGTAAATAGAAATTATATATAGTGCTAAGTGCAAAGCAAAGCAAGCAAAATCGCAAAGCTTTGCGATTTTTCGTGGAGTCTATCTCCTGATGATGCTTGGGTTGCGGGGCGAAACAATTGCTTGTGTATTGTGGTGTAGGTTTGTTCATGTGTTTTTACGAATCCTGTATGTATCAGGTATGAAAAAACGGATAGTCCACTATACATTTGGCGCTATGTATATTTTCTATTTACTGTATCGCGGATTATAGCAAAATAATTTTTATTATTACTTTTGAGTCGACTTTCTTTTATATGTTAATCGCCGTCTGGTATCCGGCATAGAATAGAGCACCCTTATTTCTTACCGAGGTGTCGTAAGAGGCGACTAAGATATGTGCCGTGTGGTATCCGGCTGCATAGAATAGACCACCCTTATTTCTTACTGAGGTATCGTAAAAGGCGACTAAGGTAAGTTGACGTCAGGCTGGCGGCCGGTCGTAAAATACGTAGCCAAATCATGTGACAATATGTTTCTAACATGTTGTGCCGACCCCACTTAGACTGGGATAAGTCTGGGGACTGGGGCAGGAGAATGATGATCTCTTTTATATGTTTAATCGTAGAATAGAATAGAACATTCTTTATTACAGCATATAAAATTTACAATGTACAATATAAAGAAAACAACAATATAAATATTATTGACTGGCCCGTTGGCGCTGTGGGTAGTGACCCTGCCTTCAGCTCCGCGGGTCGCGGTTTCGATTCCCGCCGAGGGCCAACATTTTCTATAAACAAATTGTTGGTTCTTCGAGCCTGGGTGTGTGTATTTAAGTATGTATTTAAACTTATATATGTAGTATATCTACCAGTTGTCCGCCACCCATAACACAAGTATTAAGTTACTTACTTTGGGGACTGACGACCGTGTGTCTAAATGTCCCATATATTAAAAAAAATATATATTTATTGTATATAAGGCGGCCTTATCGGTTACTAGCAATTTCTTCCGGGCAATATTTGGGCTAGAGACATTAATCCAGTGAAATAAGGTTATAATATGCATTAGGATTGCCTACGTTATTCGTTATTCGATAAAGATGAATTCTTGAGATTCGATGAAGATGAATTCTTGTGTAGCCTACCGTCACATTAAATAAAGCCTTGTAGATATAAGCCGGTAGGTTTGTAGATATAAGATACGTTTCTTTTAAAAAGAGGGAAAACGCCTGTATCCAACAGTGGGATAGTCACAATTCGCTTCTTCGTACTTTTACAACCTTAACCCATAAGCAGCAAAACAACGTTTTTGCCTCTACGCAGTATTGTTCATTGTCTCTTACAATGAATGAATGAATGACCTTTGTTTGTAGTGTGCAATGATTGATTACGACAATAATAAATATATGGGACATTCATTTACACACGGTCGTCCGTCCCCAAAGTAAGTAACTTAATACTTGTGTTATGGGTGACGGACAACTGGTAGATATACTACATATATAAGTTTAAATACATACTTAAATACAAGATAATAGTCATTCGGATTCGACTCCCGCCGAGAAGCAACATTTTCTATAAACAATATATTGGTTCCTCGAGCCTGGGTGTTTATTTGTATTTAAATATGTATTTAAAATATATATAGTATATTTACCAGTTGTCTGTCACCTATAACACAATTAATATTAAGTTACTTACTTTGGGAATGACCGTTTGTGTAAGTGTCCCATATATTTATATATTTATTTATTTAATATAAAGCTTGTAAAAATAATACAAACTTCACTTTTGATTAATTTCAGTACTCCTGGCGGAAATGCTAAGTGTCCATTATCCAAAGCTGGTGGAAATGCACAACTACCCTCCGCGGAACAGTCACTCGCTGAAGCTTAACAACTGGATGACCCTGAACCGAAAGGTGCTGAAGAAGCTCCGGTTGAACCTGTGCTTGAATACGATGGAGCAACTCTCGAACTGTACTTCAGGGGTCATAGAACGAGTTCTTATCATGGGTATGAATTACATACTAATATTATAAAGTAAAAGTGATTAGGCAACTTCTAGGCAAAGCGTACAGGCTGATCGCAACCGCATAGACGCATTTGAAATGTGGTGCTGGAGAAGGATGTTAAGTATTGCTTGGACGGAACATCGAATGAACGCATCGATAATTAAAAAGCTCCAAATCAAGACCAGACTTTACACCATATGCCTCCACAAGATTTTAGAGTTCTTTGGGGACGTTGCGAGAAATTTGAAAGTTGCTTGTTACGGCCAAGGTGGAAGTAAAGAATACAATAATTTTTTAGAGTCTCTATTTCATTAAATCAGTAGTATGATATTGTTAATTTTTTAATACAGTGCGCGATAAGATCCGTAGAGATGAAGAGATCAATAGAAGTTTGAAAGAGGGAGATCAAAACATGTCCAGTGGGGGAAGCTATTACGAAGCTAGCGGAGAAGACGGTAAGTATCTAAAGGCCAACCGTACTGTTCGTACTTTCACCCGACTGCATTATATCGGTTCTCTGCTCCACACACCGCACGCGCGTTCGTCCTTATACGTGGTCGTAGTGAAAGTGAGTAAGTCTCTCCCCTCGCCCCACTACTATAGCGCGCAGTGTGCAGGCATGAAACTACAGATTCTCTTTTATTATAAATCTACCTTCACTACACCAACTAACCAATCTTTAAACCAAACTAGCTGTGAACCAAACTGTGCTAGAGCTAGAATAAAAGCATTCTTTCTCGATCTTTGTTTAAACGAAACATCGTTCTTAGCGCTTGCATCAAAATGTCAAAGACCAAAAGTTAGAATCAAGACTTGTCATACAAAATCAACCGTACGATATATTTCAGTATGTCCGTGTCGGACATTTTGAACTTGTATTTCATAGAGTAACAAATTAAATGTAACCATCATAATTATAATGTAAAGATTAAAATAAAGATAAGATTAAGATTCAAATTTAAACTAAATCGACACTTCTTCTTTCTTCTGCCCTTATCCCACTCTAAGTAGGGTCGGGACATACTATACTCTTACATTCTTTCCTAACAATTGTCAACTCTGGCGCCACTCTTTTCATTTGCATGTCATACTTCACACAATCCAACCATATCTTTTTGGGCCTCCCTTTAACCACATATCCATCCACATTCATACTCAACACTCGTTTGGTCACATGATTTTCATTCCTCCTCATTGCGTATTCATACCATCCCAATCATGCACCTCTCGTTATTTCCATAATGGACGCAACTTTTAGACTGCCTCTTATATACTCATTTCGTATTTTATCCAAATTAAATCGACACTAATAAACCTATTTACATATTTAAAGTAAGTCTACTTTAGATTTCACCTAAATTGACCATCATACGTTGTATTTTTAAAATTTTAACTGTAAAAGAATTAATGATTTTTATATATACAATTATAAATGATATACAATTACACTTACAATTATAAATGATATTGTAAGCCGTCTCTACATATTATAAAACAGAAATTACGATTTTGTCGTGGAGCCTATCGTATTGTAATGCATTACGATTTTGTCGTGGAGCCTATCGTATTGTAATGCATTACGATTTTGTCGTGGAGCCTATCGTATTGTAATGCTTTACGATTTTGTCGTGGAGCCTATCGTATTGTAATGCATTACGATTTTGTCGTGGAGCCTATCCTCCTGATGATGCTTTGGTTACGGAGATCGTAGGAACGATCCTAGAGATAGTATATGTAGTGCTTGTACGGTTTGTTGTTGGTGGTGGCGTTTTGTGATACGTGTGATGACTGGTCCTGCATTTTTAAGGCATGTAAACGTTGCTGCTACACGTAGCATCGCATTGATTCTCTTAACATACGCGGATTGTAGCGAGATAATTCTATCATAACTTCTGAAACAACAAAAAATTAAAATAACAACCTAGACGTATTCGCAGTCAAGGTTTTTAATATTTTTAGATGAAGGACGGACATACAGACTTACGCATTAATAATATTCTAGCAATGCCCAGCGGTTTCACCCGCCTACATATCGATCTTGTGGTAATGGAAGTCTACTGATTCGGACTATAGATTATTTTTTGTAAGTCTTGCGCTCAGTCTTATTAATAGCTAAGGCAAATAAAGTGTTAACTGGAAATTTAATTATTTTTAGTCTATAATGACAATATTATTGCCCTTATTATTTTTAATGGAATATTTTCTATGTTGCTCAGTGAAGAAGCAGCTTTCCAATGGTGAAAGAATTTTTGAAATCGGTCCAGTAGTTTTTGCGTGAAAACTTTACAAACATACACTCATACATACAAACATACAAATCTTTTCTCTTTATAATATTGCTATAGACTATAGACTATAGAAGTATGAATTTTTTATTTATGTTGCTTACAATAAAGATCCTTTGATTGCGACTGGAATTTTATTGGAACCCGACTCTTGACGAGCAAAAATAAGTCACCTTTACTGCGTTTCAATTTTTTTAATTTATCAATTATTTTTATTCACAGAACACGTGTTGGTCGTGCCGGTTAAGATCAGGGTGAATGGTGTTTTAGAATCGATACAACAGAAAGTTGTCAGTCACGGCTGCTATCTCGCCCTGAAGGAAGAATTGAAAGATGCAAAGGATTCTGCTGAAATGCTCAAACAAAAGGTATGAGGATTTGAATTAATATTTAAACACACGTGTTTGTTTGTGTTATTACATGTCTCCGAAAGAAAAAGAGGAAGATTTTTAGTCTCTAGTTGCTGCGGTATTTACGAACTTTAACTATGTCAAATTTTATTGATATTGGTCCAGTTTTTTAGCCGTGAAAGTGCAAGAAACACAGACAGACAGAGAGACTTTGAATTTATAATGTTAGTAATGGATCTAAAGAATTTCTGACACTTCAATGATTCACCGTTGAATATTACAATATATTTATGTTTACGAGGCTAGGGTTTATGAGCTAATTATAAACCTACCTTTTAATGATTTTTTATCTGAGGGAATATATATTTTGTAGACATAATAAAGCAATATTTATATGCCGTGTGATAGCCGTGTGAGTAGAATAGACCACCCTCATTTCTTACCGAGGGTTCGTAAAATACGACAAAGATAAGTTGACGTCAGACAGGCGGCCGGTCATAAAATATGGTGGCCGAATCACGTGACAACATGTAATGCCGACCCCACTTAGAGTGGGAAAGGGCAGGATGATGATGAATAAAGTATCATTTATATTGACCATAAACGAGTATAGTGTACGAAAATTTTTGTGGCCTCGATGCAATCTATTTTGGCTCGGCAAGACACACGCTATCACCACACTACACATAAGCCCAGCACACCACTCTTTAGATTAGCTCACGACCTAGACATCAGCATCCAATAGTGACTCGAGTCTCGACAAGAGACTTGCTCTGTGACAACCTACTAAAAAGCGTATAGAGTATTAAGTGCATAAAGGTTAGTTGATGTGACCGTGCGTTCGTTAGCCCAAAATAATCGAGAGAGCCTAAAATATGTAAATTGCACATTGACACAATGTTTTGTATATTATTAACCGAAATATTTGAGGCAGGTTGTATTGGAAATATGTAACACGAGTTCTACTCCGTTTTTTCTTATAGACCACTTTCATATTTAGCTGGTTCCGGTAGACATCTTGCAGCTACATGTCTTCCACATACCCAAAAGTCGACTTAAATTCACATTAGGAAATGTGAAACCATTTTTTATTGTTTATCGTATACATCTTTTTTATCTTTTCTTACTATGTGAGAAATTGAGATTTCTGAGATTTTTGATATTCTCAAAAATTTCTTTAAAAATTATTACTCATAATTGCCAAAACAGAAAAGACGTTAGAATTCTAAACTTATTGCGGATCTAATGAAATTACATTTTGGTAATTAAAAGTAAGGTTGTTTGTTAAAATTTGCTAAAAATGTTTTTTTTTATTATCTTAGGTTGAACACTTGGATAACCTTATCAAATTAAAAGAAGAGAGAATAGAGGAGTTGCAAAAACAACTTGATAGGAAACAAGTGAGGCGGAAGGAAGTTGAAGCTCTTCAGAATAGTCTTTTGGTACCTTTCGAACCCGAGCCACCTTCTCCTAATATAAAAGAAATCACAAGTGCACCCAAACCTTTCCACAAGGAAGAATCTAAAATACCTGTACCCATAGCAGATGTAATCAAAACTTCATCTAAACCAAGCATAACTGAAGTGTCGTCCAAAGAATTTGCAGTAGAGAAAATCATTGATGTTGAGAGAATAAAATCTGATGTTTTTAAAGAAGTGGAAATCATCGACCAGAGGGTTTTAGAAGGATTTCACGATAGCCTTGAGTATATTAGTGATCCCAACGCAATAACCATTGATGATAATATACAAAAGGAAATAAAGGATATTCCCCAAATAGAATATAAGTATGAAAGCAGTTATCTCAATTAATATTATCAAAATTTACGCTAGGCTATTGCCTTGCTTTAGGGCAATATCTTTCAACCTTCACTGTAACAAGGCCCTCCTAAGCCTTTCAACAATTTTTATATTTCCCTAGACAACATACATAATAAATATTATTAAAATAATTGAATTGATCTCTTAAGAAACTTAAATAATAGCTTTTACAAGGAGGAATTTCGGTTTTTCGTTAAATTTAACACCGAAATCTAGCTTTGCAGTTAAATGGCCTGGTCAAAACTATTAATTTTGTGTCAAGTCAATTTTCAAAGTGCCCCAAAAAGCAATCAAATTGTCCCCACACATTGACCCCTCGTTGGGAAATACTGCTCTAGAGAGCCGTTTTTAATGAGGAATTTTTGATATAACTGATAAATAATAATCGTGATAGTTTAGATTGTCGTTTGTTGGCATAATTTAATCGTATAGTAAAAAAAATTCTATTATCTACATGTTTTGTCTAATTAAGGATTGAAAGAGTAGTTTTTTCAATATTTTTATTAGTTTATAGTTTGTTACAATAAACATTTACAAATGTTACATAATTTTGTTTTTATTTAGAGAAAAATCTTTAAAATTTTCAAAATAACGATCCAATTAATTATTGATTGAAACATACAGATTTAATTTCATATAGTTATTATTTAGAGTAGTAAGTAAGTAGAGTCCGCCGTGTGGTATCCAGCTGAGTAGAATAGACCACCCTTACCGAGGTGTAGTAAAAGGCGACTAAGGTACATCGACTCACCGTGTGGTATCTGGTTGAGTAGAATAAAGCACCCTCTTTCTTAGCGAGGGGTCGTAAAATACGACTAAGGTAAGTCAGGCAGGCGGCCGTTCGTAAAATATGTAGCCAAATCATGTGACAACATGTTTGTAACAAGTTGACCGACCCCACGTAGAATGGGATAAGGGCATGAAGATGATGATAGTTATTATTTAGAGTCGGGAAGTCAACCTAAAATGTGTCATGTATTGTATAGCAAATGTGGGTCATCTATCGATCTTTCTATTTTATGTGTGATTAGACAAAGATAAAGCATACGACATTCATCTTCCTTGCATTATTTATTGTGACATTGTCACTTACAGGACTTTCTATCTAAATATAATAACTCTGTTTATTTGAAAGCTATACAAAGCTAACAACGAATGTTAGCTTGAAATAACTCGCACAAACTTGGATGTTGTTTCAATATCTTCTTTATCTCCTGTAATCTGTTCTTACTGAAGTCCTTCTCTTTTTCATATTTCCTTTAGTGATGAGAAATAAGTATTATTATTCATTTCTTAAGATAAAAGGGTTATTTTTTATCTTATTAATAAAGAACAGTGTAGGTTGAAACTCTTTGGGAGAATTATTGCATAAGCGAAAATTGAAAACGTTGGTTTAGAAACATAAGATGTGATCGTAAGCATAGATTTATACATTTTACTAGAATAGTAGTACCTAGTTAAGGTAGATGTGTAATGTGACAAGATTGGATAAAATACGAGTATATAAGGGGAAGTCTGAAAGTTGTGTACGTTATTGAAAAAACAAGAAGTGCAAGATTGGGATTGTATGGACATGTGATGAAGTGGGTTAAAAATCATGTGACAAAACAAGTTTTAAATATGATGTGGATATATATGTTACTATGGAGGCCTAAAAAGAGATGATTGAATCGTATGAAGTATGACTAGCATATAAAAGTAAGGCCACAGTATGTAGACGAATGATAGGAGAGATTTGAAGAGAAAAACACGTTGTGCCGGCCCTACTTACAGTTGGATAAAAGCAGGAAGAAGAAGAATAAATATTAAGTACTCTACTAGAAATAATACAAAATCTTATGCATGATTGTCAAAATAACTCTACTACTAATAACGTTACAAAAATACTATGCTAAATAAGAGCAAGATTGGAAACTACTTTACACTTAGGTATACATCAAACTTCAAAGCATTTTTTTTTCAAATGGTAGTATGAAGCACAAACTTTCTGTTGATCTAGATACTTCAAAGAGTGTACATAGTTATGGCAATTACTTTTAATAAATCTCTTAAAATTTAGAAAGATTGGTTATTATTTTTTGCGTTATTTGCATAGAGCAGCGTGAAATATAAACCCTTTCTACTATATATTACAAAAAGTGCCCACACAGCAATTTACGTTACGTGCTCATGGTTCTTTTCTCAAACCCCTGTTTGAGGAAAGAACCATGGTTGATTCTGTGATTATAAATTGAGTTCGGGCATAATTAACCCTAACAACAATTCAAAAGTAAATTTCAACTAAAGGAAAAAATATCTACGAAGTCAATAGCTTTAACTTACATATTAGTAACACTAATATCTTGTCCGATAACTTTGAATCTATTGAACTCTATGTCATCATTGAAGAAGCATTCCGCGTTAATAGTTTCCAATTCCTGTCTAACTGGTATCAAGTCTGCGACTGTAACGTGATATATCTCATAAACTTGTGTGTGTAAATGTCCCATATATTTATTTATTTATTATTTATTTATACTCTTAATTTGAAATACCGTCTTTAAAAGTACTGTTAGAAATAGGAACTATTTTGGGCTATAAATAAACTAGTAGTAATAGTAGTATATCACATAGTATAATGTGACTTCTTAGTGGTGCATGATTGACTTCGGGTGGTTTTTTTTTGGAATTGCTTTTGAATAGTTAACATTTAGTGCTGGTTCGGAAAGCTGTTCCTACTCAGAAGAGCCAGCAAGAAACTCGGCGGTTGCTCTTTTCAAAGAATAATTCTTATTACTTGTTACATATAGTTATTAATGTCTCGTACAGGGTTGAAGAGTAGCTATATCCAGGCATTCTTATCGTCTAAGTAATGCTCAATAGTATAGTAGGTTTTCTGTATTAGCCTTTTTTAACAATTTTTAAACTGCTGTAATAGTAAAGATAAATTAGATTGAGGAATTTTATTATAGAATCTTATACCCAAACCCACAAACGACTTATGTACTTTTGCAAGGCGCAAAGCAGCTTATGTTGGTTCCTACTTTGTCTATTATATACATCGCCAATCGGTTAATAATTATGTATATTCTTATGTACAGAAATTACATTGCTAAAAATATATTGTGAAGCCAGTATTACATTATTTGCTTACTATTATAAACTCTCTGGGTACTAGAAGTAGGTGTAAGACTAGGTTTTCGACAAGTGCAAGGTGGCAATGAGATTTCATCTCCTGACGTCTGCATCGCTACCCCCGCAAGGCTAGCTGTCCACGAGACTAGTGGATTATCGTCCAGTACATCTATTGTAACTCTCTCTTTCTTCTTTTTGTCTTCTATCCTTTGTTTTAAGATTTCAAGTTGTTCTAAATAACATAAAAAATATTTATAGCTGCTATTACTATAGAAGTTATGATTGGATTCTGGATATGGACAATCTTTACAATGCTAAATGTAGGAAGCAGGCAACGTTCGCATACCTTACACATGTAGGACCAGTCACCACACGAATCTAAAAACGCAGCCAGCAACAGCACACCATACAAACACTACATTAGCATTACATAGAGGTTCCTAACAAATGCGGATTATAGCAAAATAATTCTATTACAGCTACTGTACTATGGAATTCAGCAAAGTAACGCCTGTTCGGAATGCGTTTTAAAAACATTTGAGTAAAAGAGACAGAGTTATCTATAGTTCATATAACGTTTTCCTTTTCAAACATTACGACCCACACTTCATGATACGAAAAGAAAGCGGTTGAGTTTAGGTACTGACTTTGAATTGAATCGTTTTCTAAAAGTTCATGGTAGGCCTACAGTAAGAAACACGGCGGTCAATTTTATGAAAATTTTCTTTTTACATTATTTAACCGCAGTCTTGTTCAAAAGGATTTTCAAATTTAAGAACTTTTACCTTTCAAATAATCTTAACTTGTTTAATTTGCTTTACCTTTAAGCAAATCTTCGCGTATTGTAGTGTATTGATATAATATGATCGTTCCGCACAAACGTGCGGGCGGATGAAACAACCTCCAAGACCTGGGCCCGTCGCCTCGGCGTCTCAACCTACCTTATGCGGCCGTCAGCTTTATGCGGTCCGGCCTCATGAATAACTGCGTGTATATGTGTACGTGTGTGTGTGCGCTTGTATGTACTTGGCCGATCCCCGAACCCGATGGCTCGCCTCTGCAGTCTTCCACGGACACGTACTGTCTATTTCTCCCGGCGTATACACTTCACTAACGCGGTTAAATAACACAAATAACACCCGGTGTGCACACAACCTTCGTAAGGTCACACGTTATTGAATCGTCCCTATATGGGGAAACAGTAATCCCAACGCGTACTAAAACCGCATACGGTCGCATCTTGTCACACGTTTCACTGGTTAAAACGCGTCACTAAATACTTATATCAATATCAAAAGTCAATACAGTCGTGGCATCTAAAAAACCACACCCAAACCGCATAATTACGCGTGTGCGTTCTACCATAAAATCCTATACAAGCGTACGCGTCTTGTCTTTATAGTATCCGAAACGTTTCTAAGCTGGCGGACGTGACCTGCTGCAATAGAATGCATAAAGGTCGTCGCTCCGGCCGGCCGCGCGTCAATTTATACAAAACAATGATATATATGTAGTTATAATTATGTATATTCGTATCTGTCGTCTCGTCCAAGCGTTAGTGTTGAGTCAGTCGCAAAGACTACAGTGGTGCACTGGGAGGCGCTGAGTTAAGACGTACTGCGAGGCAGCGAGCCGATATTACTCAGCAGTATTTATTACTATTTATTACCTCTGATAGTACACTATATATATTTTCTAAATTTAATGTGGATTGCGGAATTTTATTGTAGAAGAGACCAAAGACAGTAATCACAAGCTTATTGCGACTTCTCATATATTTATGATATACGAGTACATCAAATTTTGTTACACTCTATCTTTAGCATCATATATATTTTCTATTTACTATTATCGCTAATTATGATTACTTTTGTATTATTCTTTGTCACATAGTAACGCCTAATTTAATAAACTGTGTCCTTGCCTGGAGAGCAAGCTTCGTACTCGTCATAGGTATGCTCAAAGTGTGTAAAGGGGCTGGAGCGCATGTACGCAGGGAGGCTGCGTATGAACGAGTCCACTTGCATCTTCTGGCATTTCTCCATTGGACAGATCTACATACACGTTTCAATCATCATCCTCGGCACAACATGTTACAAATATGTTGTCACATGATTTGGCTACGTATTTTACGACCGGCCGCCAGCCTGGCGTCAATTTACCTTAGTCGTATTTTACGACCCCCCGGTAAGAAAGAGGGTGGTCTATTCTACTCAACCGGATACCACACGGTGGGTCAACTTACCTTAGTCGCCTTTTACGACACCTCAGTACGAAATGAGGGTGGTCTATTCTACTCAGCTGGATACCACACGGCATATAAAGGTTGGGAAACACTGGTATAAACGAAAATAAGTCAAATATTAAATGACGCGATTTAAATCTCGTCAACATTAAAAAGAGCTTTATACCTTTTCATAGTTTATTTTATGATCATGATCAGGAACATGCGAAGCTATAATTTGTAAGCTGTCGTTGTGTATGCTCCTGGAAAATTTAATAACAATAAACAGAATTTATAACATAACGTAACACAGTTTACGCATGTATTTTCCTCATTGAAAAAACTGATGGCGCCACTAGTATTTTACTCACGCTATATTTGTGGTTTATAATTGTATTAGAAGTTGTTGTATAAAATGTTCATTGAACGATCCCACCATCAATTTATTAATTGTTTAAATAAACTGACAATAAATTCATTATCCTGTTGTCATTGATACTAATAATCATTCCATTGTCGGTCCGTCCGCATACAACATTAAAAAAAAACTAAACAACAACGTTTTCACGCTTTAACGTTTAACGTAAAATATTAGTATTATTGTGAAAAAAGCATGGGGTGCTCGATATATACGAAAAAGCTGACGTAAAAACTTTAATTGGCAAATCAATAATTTTCCACTTATTAGTGCGATTGATTGGTCATTTTTTTAAATACATGTAAAGGAGAATAATATAAAACGTGTAAAAAGAAGTAATGTTAGAAAGAAAAGAAGGAAGAAAGTATCAGAAATGAAGATTGAAAAGTCGCACACTAGTAATTAAAGATAGTAGATATAAGAGATGACAATTACTTTTAGCATGATTTGTGAAGGAAGATGACAAATAATTTGAACTTGCCAACTTTTGTTCACCCAACTTTAAGAGTTAAAATGTTGGAACAGCCTACCACAACCGATGCAAGACTAGACTTACAAAAATGTATTGACGGCCTTTAACCGGAAATGTTGCCAATGTCGTGAATTAGATCTCAACATAACGGATTAACCTTAATTCCTCCTCCTCGAATCGAAATCCTCATTACTGAGGGTCGTGATTGCCCATTTGAGGAAGTAATTTCTCTCTGACGATGGTTCGTCATTTGAGTCTGTGTTAGGCGTCGTGGATAGCATTGTGCAAGTTGCTATTTAAGGATGAGCGGATCTAGTCTGACCACCTGATGGGACTACGGCCTCTTCAGCGTTTGCCGTCAACCTTTCCTTAACTAATAGACCTTAACCTTAACCTCAACTTATAAACCAGTAAACATTACCCGAGAGCCGAGAGTGATTCATCTGCAACGTCTTCCTCATCTTTTGATATGGTTTGCCTGTTAAATACATTAGTAATGGGATTTTTGGAAAGGTTAGGACTTACTAAAAAATTTTTAAAGTCTGATAATAAACACATGAAATCTCCCAGGGGGTCTTGACTTTTTCCAACGATCTCAAGTTGATTTATGCGTCATCACTGCCCAATGGGGATGAGTGGCGTGTATTTCGGACTCTCACCGACTAAAAACCTGACTGCTCCATCACGCTGCTGTTGGTGGGGACAGGGTACCGTTGTACACATAGCCCCCATACCTGCCATAAGCGGCTCTGAGATCCAAAGTGCGCGGCCCCTAGGTCGGAGACTCTCTAAATAGTGGCACCCTTCCTCCGCTAATCGATCAATCGGGAGCACCAGATTCATCGACCGCCTCGAGGCCCTTACTCCAGCGATCGTGTGATAAACCCCTTCCGGATCACTTAGAGCTCCCCTTTAGGGTGGTATGCGACGGACTTCGGCGAGTCAATTGCGACGGACTTCGGCGAGTCAGCTGGCGACGAATGGCATCCAAGGAATCAATTTCCACGAATCAAATGAAATCTACCAGGGGACTTGACTTTTTAAGAGCCTCGGCTTAGAGGACCACTGTATGAATGTTATAAGTTTCTTTTTTTCTTCTTTTTATAAATATATGGGACACTTGCGTCACTTCCCACTGCGTCAATGGGCCAGTCGAAACTTTCGGACAGAAAAGTCAGACTTTTTCCAACTCTTCCAAATTGATATCCTACCTCAACCATTTTATAAAACCTTAACAATTTATATAGCCAATCAATTTTCCCAGCACGTTGATGTGTTATCAACGATAGCTTCGCCCCGTAATCGAAGCATCATCAAGAGATAGAAAAAATCTCAAAACAACTTACTTAGGTCCCAAACCAGATTCTTCTCCGTCTTCCTCTTCTTCTTCCATACCTTCGTACATCTCTTTGAACATCGAGTCCTAATAATGAAAATTATAACAACGATATTTTTCGTTTACAATTATTCAATTCATAAGAATCAGATTTCTCAACAGACCGCTCATTTTTTAATTTAAAACAACACCAGGGGGGGGGGTGAAACTCTGTAAAAAGCACTTTTCAGGCCGCCCTGATCGCCATCTCTAAGCGAGCAGGAAAAAAGTAAAGTGAGTTTTATCCAAAAACTTAATAGATGTCGCAATGTCTACAATATCTTTACATATTTTAAAACAAAGTTCCCAAAAGCTATCTGTCTGTATATAATCGATTTTCTCAAAATCTAGTGAACCGATTTTTGTATAGTTTTTACTCAAGGTTTGGGTTAATAGCGCTTTACGATTTTGTATAAATTGTGTTGAAGAATTCGCTCGATTGTTAAAACAAATGGCTTCTGGGAGCTTTAGTCGCGAGCGTCGCGTAAACCAACAGAGATACAGTAAGTAATGTACCAGAGATTTGTTGATCTATAACAGCACTACAAAAAAGTCCGCGATAGCTTATTTCTATCTCTTATGGTTTACTCACAATAACTACTTTTATGTTCAACATTTCAATAAAATATACTGATATAAACGGGGGCGAAGCCGCAAATACAGCTAGTTTTATATAAAAAAGGTTAATTACGCTGTCATTTATAATGTCACTGCAACTCAGTTGGGAACGATTGGACTTAAAATACACTTTCCCGGGATCGAATCCATGTATCATCAACCCAATCAATTAAAATAAATAAATGCTAAATATTAAACGATATAAAAGTTACAAAAGTAATAATAAAATTATTTTGCTATAATCCGCGACACAGTAAATATATATAGTGTTTAATGTATAGTGGACTATCAGTATTTTCATACCCGATACGCATACGCAAAGCGATTTTGTCGTGGAGTCTATCTCCTGATGATGCTTCGGTTGCGGGGCGAAACGATTGTTGAGTTTGTGATAGTGAACGTATGTAGTGCTTGTGTATTGTGGTGGAAGTAGTGGAGGTTTGTGCATGTGTTTTTACGAATCCTGACGTATTGGGTATGAAAATACTGATAGTCCACTATACATTAAACACTATATATATTTTCTATTTACTGTATCGCGGATTATAGCAAAATAATTTTATTATTACTTTTGTATTATGGATCTCCGCAAAGTAACGCCTAATTCTATAAATGATATGAAAGTTATCGTTGTTATTCTCTAACTATAGTTAAATTTGCTTTCAATACTAACAATTTTGTTACCAATATTTAGAACGACTTTCCCATGCTCCACGGTGTGCCTATGTTTTTCACGCTGGAACAAAACAATATAACATATATTGAACGTGCGAACGGCGTATTTACAAGAGGTGAACGCCACACCTACCTTCGCGCCCTTGTACCGTAGGCGAGGTTTGAGTTAAACGGTTAGTCTTTAGTGGACATCCGAGAAACAAACTTTTATGAAGCTATCAGTTGCTGACCTTTTATTTACCTTTCATTTACCTGACCTTTAGTTATAATACCAAAGCTGGGTTAATAAGCCTCTTCTCTCATTTTTTGAGTGAAGAGTTGAATCCTTACATCCATCTCTGTACTCAATGCGGATTAGTAGGTTACTCATATGACGTGAATCCTTTTAAGATAGGCAGGTTTATTTAGGATGTTTGCCTTAATCAAAAAGCCCGCGAAAATTGTATAGAAATTAATTAGGTTGTTATAGAAAAACTCATTGGTGCCTGCCCGGGGCTTGAAACTTGAAACTTTGACCCTTGTTATAAGACACGCGTTGCCTCAATGAGGATAGAGAATATGATACGTTTTGCTAATGTTAATTATATTTACTACCTTTTAAATGCGACTACGTTCGCGTGGACTGCTAAACCATGGTTAAAGTGGGTTAACCTTAAAAGCTAGACATATGCTGTCGCGGACTTTTATTTGGAACTTTTAGAGGGAAATTTTTTTTAGTACATGATTTTTGAATAACTTTTAACGTTTACTTACGCACGCAAGGAAAGCTTTATTTTTGCCATATTCGCAATATTTATTGCTGCCCCTCTCCTATACATTTCAGCGTGATGTTATATAATCTATATCCCTTCTCGATGAATGGACTATCTTAAACTCAGATAATTTTTGAAATCGGTTCAGTAGTTCCTGAGATAAGCGCTTTCAAAATAATCAAACAAACAAACAATCTCTTCAGATTTATATATTACTAGCAAAGCCCCGCGGTTTCACCCGCGTCCATACAGATCTCGTGGTAGTGGAAAGTCTACGAAATCGGACTATAGATTTATTTTGTAGATTATTTAATTATAAAAAATGGGTATCATTAGTATTCTTGGAATAAGACTTAACTCTCCAAGTGCAGGCCCTGCTATAACGGTAGGTTAGGTTTGTTATGGCATTATTTGATTTCGATTTACATTCTTAAATTCGTAAAATCTTTTGATTGGGATGGCGGATTTTAATAATTTAAAAAGTATTTTACAGGTATTGAAACAGTTATTCATAAAATATCATTTAATGGGATAAGGATTAATACAGAGATATGAATAAAATGGTTTGATTATTGTCGGCACTTTTACCAACTTTTACAATGTAAAAAAGTAGTTATATTGGCAAAACTATAATAGTTAGACATATGGTATCGCGGACTTTTTTGTGGATATTGATACGTTCTATAATACTGTAGAACATTTTTTTGTTCTACCATCAATAGTTCCCGCAGCGCACGCGATGAAAGATGTTTACGACTCAATTTTTTCCAACTTATTGCAATTTTATTAGGGATCCCTATTTTTTTTGAAAATGATATATACCTATGTTGCTCAGTGAAAAAGCAGCTTTCCAATGGTGAAAGAATTTTTGAAATCGGGTCAGTAGTTTTTGCGTGAAAACGTAACAAAACATACATACAAACAAACAAACAAACATACAAATCTTTCCTCTTTATAATATTAGTATAGAAGTATAGATGTTAAAGGCAATCTCTGACCTCCCAAAATACAGATTTACCTAATTTGGGGGGCTATGAGTAAATTTTATCTATATTAAATGTCTATTTTAGTTCTATGTAACCACCTTTTGCTTGCAAAGTAAAAGTTTGATTTTTAAATTTTTTTTTTGAATCTACGAAGCTTCGAAAACAAAAATAAAGAGTAAAATATTTCTCTATACCAGACGTGTAGTTGATGCTATCTCCATGGAATCTCTAGCTCCCAAAAGAGTAGCTTTTGGAGGTCCCTGAGGACCCGCTGAAGTTCTGGGAATATAATTTTAATGATGATAAGAACGCTTTGATATAGCTAGTCCCTGTACTAAATAGCAATGACTAAATGTAACTAGATATAAGAATTATATTTTGAAAAGAGCAACCATCAAATTCAAATGCAAAATATTCTTTATACAAGTAAACTTTTAAACAAGTGCTTTTGAATAGTCAACTCTACTGCTGATTCGGAAAGCTGTTCCTACCGAGAAGAATCAGAAAGAAACTTGGTGGTTGCTCTTTTCGAATATAATTCTTATAACTAGTTACATATAGTCATTACTTGTATAGGTTAGAAGAGTGGCTTATCTTACACAGGATGGATAGTAAGTGTTCTGTAGTTATTCAGTAGTGGTTTTTTTTTTTTTTTAACTGCTGTAATGGTATAGAGTTTCTTGCTTGCTATTCTAGAAAGGAACAGCTCTGTGGATCTCCGCAAAGAAACGCCTAATTCTATAAATTATTTAAAAGTATTTATTAATTACTTGAAAAAATTATATTTTGAATTGGAATTTAAATGGTTAAACTTTTCCTTTGGCAAATAAACATAATTAATATACCACTAACATTATTTTCAGAATAGAACCCATGTTTCCTCGGATATCAACAGATGCTGTGGTGACACGACGACTAGTCTCCGACTGGAAAAGGTTTAATTTTTTAATATCGAACCCAGGACCTTTTCCTATTCTTTTTATATCATAGGTTATTATTGTATTATATCCGGCTGCATAGAATAGACCACCATTTCTTACCGAGGTGTCGTAAAAGGCGACTGGTAAGTTGACGTCAGGCAGGCGGTCGTAAAATACGTAGCCAAATCATATGACGTGTTTGTAACATGTTGAGACGGCCCCACTTAGAGTGGCTTAAGGGCAGGAGCTGAATGAAGCTGTGATAGCCTAGCGGTGAGACCGTGCGACTCTCTAGAGACGACATAGGTTCAAACCCCGGGCAGGCACCAATGAGTTTTTCTACTAAAACTTATGTGTCTAATTGATAATTGCAATTTATCACACGCTTTCCGGTGAAGGAAAACATCGTGAGCAAACCTGCATATCTCTAGAGAATCTAGGGATATGTGTAACCTACCAATCCGCATGGAGCAGCGTTGTAGGTCTTAGCTCTAATCCTTCTCTTCAAAAACGGAGAGAGGAGGCCTTAGCCAAGCAGTGGGCATAGTAACAGACTGTTACTTACTTTTTACTTTTATAACACCTTTATGGTCATAACACATTAAAATTCGATGCATAATTAATTGTGTCATCAGGCTCTTATAATTATAGGTTATTCATTTTTTAAATAAAGATTATTTGCTACTTTGCAGGCAGCTAATAATATTGATAAAAACTAATTTAATATTGCATTTAAAATATACATCATTAATTTCCAGGAAAAGAAGCGAAATTTCAATGGAAAAAATTACTTGAGAGCCACAGAGAAGCTATGAGACGTCGAAAGTGCTCCCTCGGGCAGATCCAGTTACCTTGGAAATACGAACAGGAAATGGAATTTCTGTAAACGCATCCGGTGAAAAGAGAGGTTTATTCAAATTTCAAGGGCAGGAGAATGATGAATGATGATGATGAGGTTATTATTATATTAACAAAATCCTAAAAGAGGTTTAAATTAGGGACAAGGTACCTTTCTTTACTTTCGCAGTGAGCGTTAATTAGCTCGCATCGTTTGTAACGTCTTACCCCTCTAGACGATGTTTGCTTGTCAGTTTGTGCTGTACATTCCCATTTCTCAGTTGGTGGAACACGTGTCATATACTCATCCTTTATCAGCTCTGCGTTGGGACATTTCGTTTTCAGGAACATTTCATGGAAAACTGTATTGAAATGTGTATGACGTTTTTTTGTAAACAACTTTTTTTTATATGTACAAGTTATATCTATCTTAAATTACTTACACGCTACTAGTATACAAATCATGCCTACGTGAAATGGCACACGAATGCTGGCAGCGTTTCCGCGTTGAATCGCTAAGCTGATTCTTTGTGCGAATAAGGAGCCAGCCCTCTTGTCACCCGAAGAGGCGATCAACCGAGGTGTTAAAACGGATAAAAAAATTTTTGCACTTTGGCTCTATGACCCTAGGTCTCAACTGCAAACGGCACAAATATATAACTCTCAACGAGAGATGCATACTTTCGCCGCTTTCCGGATTCGGCCATTTCCGCCGCAGCTCCAGGTCTTGACACCGTTTCCCTATCAATACGTATCAACGCAGTTATAACGTAACTATCGTACGCATTATTTACGCTTAAAGTCAAAAAGTTATTTATCTATTTAAGGAGGAAACAAACAATTATAATAAAACATAATTATTAAACATCAAAAATCAGCCAAGTTTTCACTGATACAAAAAAACTATATCCAATAAAAATAATTGCAATAATTAAAAAGTAACGTTAAAAGGATGGATGAACAAGGTTCTGGAGTACAACAGCACACTCTCCGAAATATATCCTGTTGAAACCCCATATACAGGCAACCTCTTCTCCAAAAACGAGGAGACGATTTCTATGTCCAGGAATGGGATATAATAACAGACCGATACTTTTACTTATTTAGGTATAAATGAATCGCAAGACTGATTACTGAATTCGTATAATTTTGCACTTAAAACAACCTGCAGCTTTGAAGATAAGCAATTGAAGATAAGCCACACAAGTGTTAGAGGCTTTATACGGATAAAAAAGAAAGTGAAATACCATCATAAATCATTCTTTCATTTCGGTGTCCATTCAAATTATACGACTTTGTACTTGTTATCGTTCAGATTTCTATTGTAAGACGCGGGCGCTACTTTTACGTACTCTCCGAAGCGCGGAGAGTGAATGTCTACACTGAACGGTAGCATACATATATCGGAAATTGGGTTACCATATTTCGCCCCTTTACAAGAACAACGTGATATCTGTGAAACCACAATTTTAAAGAGAGCAATTTCAAACATTGAAAAGTTGATAAATTTATAAACAATATTGATGATTTTACTGTGGAAAAACAATTAAATTTTTGCGAAAAGATAAAAAAAAGAAATTAAAAAAAAAACTTTTTTATAAGATCTAACGTTATAATAAAAATCATTTTGCTCTAATCCGCGATACAGTAAATAGAAAATAATATATAGTGCAAAATATATGTGGACTATCCGTTTTTTTCATACCTGATACATGCAGAAATCGTAAAAACACATGCACAAACCTCCACCACTGCAGCCACAATCGTTTCGCCCCGCAACCGAAGCATTATCAGGAGATAGACTTCACAACAAAATCGCAAAGCCTTTGTGATTTTGTTCTCGATTGTTTTGTTGTTTGTCGATTGTTGAGTTTGTGATAGTGAACACACACGTTCACTTGTGTATTGTTGTCGCAGTGGTGGAGGTTTGTGCATGTGTTTTTACGAATCCTGCATGTATCAGGTATGAAAAAAACGGATAGTCCACTATACATTTAGCACTATATATATTTCTATTCTATTTACTGTATCGCGGATTATAACAAAATAATTTTTATTATTGCTTTTGTATTATGGATCTCCACAAAGTATGGCCTAATTCTATAAATTAGATGTAACGTTGTTCTTGTAAAGAGGCGATTTAACTAAGTTCTTAGGATCAATAGTAGAAGCCTGAGACCAAGTGGCTTAAAGTCCTCCGCCTCTTGCGCTGCGGAGGAGGCATGTCAAGGGACGCGACCCGGGTTGATGAAAACTGAGGATATATTTTTTGCAATTATAGCAGTTTAACTATCAAAAATAGGTGAGACAAAAAGCTTAATATAGTGTTGAGGATTAGTATGACTATGTGTAGTCATCACGCCGGGTGTGTAACGAAAAGGCATAAACGATCCTCGTCAGTGCATTGTGATAACCGGGACATAAAAGTCAGGACGGATAACTTAATAGCGTGCAGATGGTAACCCTAGTCATATATTATTTTGCTTAACGTTGCCTAACGTATGCTAATTATTAATTTATTTCAACAATGAATAATAGTTCCGTGATTATAAGCATGTCCGAGAGAAATGGTAAAAATGAGAAATGTGCAGAACTACCGCTCCGCACTGAACCTACTTCCGTAACGGACGTAGAGACCTCGATGGCGAAGTGGTTAGAGAGACACTGTATAACTGTAGGTCACGGCTTCGACTTATTTAATCATTTATGTAATGAGATAAAAATATGAAAATTACTGATCTTAATTATTTATTTATTCGGATCTCCGACAGAATTTCATATTAATAAATAAATAAATAAATAAATAAATAAATATATGGGAAATTTACACACACGGTCGTCCATTCCTAAAGTAAGTAACTTAACACTTCTGTTATGAGTGACGGAGTGGTAGATAAACTAGATATATAATTTTAAATACATACTTACAACATACAAATACACATCCAGGCTCGAAGAACCAACAAATTATTTATAGAAAATGTTTGCCCTCGGCGGGAATCGAACCCGCGACCCGCAGAGCTGAAGGCAGGGAGAATAATAAAATCATAGAAAAACAACATTAAGCTTCAAATATCACAACTCTGAAAGGAGAGCGCCAGAATTTCATACATCTTTGGGCCCAGACGTTACAGTATTAATTTTTGTGTTGTAAGAAAAATATTTGTTATCTTAGGATCATCTATTATGTAATTTCATTTCTATGGGGGAACTATAAAATAAGAGTTATAGTCTGAGGTTATGGACAACTACAAGTACATGTTAATCACCATAAGGACATAATAAAAACGATAGGATTTGTGATAAAAATATAACAATAAGTTATCATCATTGAAGTAAAAGTTGATCATTTTATTTTTTTGTCGTCAGAAAACAAAAATTTCGAGAAAACACGTTCATAAGCGCAACGTATTTTTAAGTTATTAGTCTATGGCAACATATACTAAAAGATGACTAATAATTGACATATATTGCAATATTTTTTATTTGATCCCACAGAGATTAAGATCGTAAGCCATACAGCCAATGAAAAAAATATTTTATTCTAAACGCCATTTTTAATATCTGGAAAGTAATTATTGTTAATAAAATGAAACCTATATTTTTATATGTTTTTGGTCTATTTATACTATGTCACAAGTTGAAAATATTACGTTCCTTTTAAGGCATTAACTACTTGAATACCATTATAAATATCATAATTAAATAAGTTTTCTAACATATTCTCATTGAAAGTTTATAATATTTATAGTGATATTAAAACGGAAAAAACTAAGAATTTTTTGTTATATGTGGGGCTTCTGTAACAATTAGGCCCAATTCTGGCACCCTCCTTAAAATATTAGTATATGTTTTCATAAATGATGAAAGCCCATCGCAGCCAAAATCCGGGCCTTTATTTTGTTGTGCAGCTATTAAGTGCGATACACGTGATATTGGGGTATTCTGCCCCAGTTTCGTTCTTGCAAAGTCCGTCTTAAAGAGCACACATTGAATGCAAGGTTATCAAGGTACATTTATTAATATTAAATCTACTTAACAGTATATTATCATCTATTTTTTCCATTATAATTTTTTTAATGGAACTATGCCTTCATACGGAGTGAGCTGGGGTGAGCTGACACTTTCTGGAGGTCATTGAGATTCTTCTGAGAAGAGCAGCTGTTATAAAGTAGGAGGGATTTATATATTGAAGTATATAACGTATTTACCGTATTCTTTCCATTTCTTGGGAGCAGTTTTTGCAGCTTTGACAGCCTTGAGGACCTGTCTTCTCTGTGGGGGTTTAAAGTTAGCCATATCCCCGAACATGACGAACGGCCGACCGTCCCCTTCTAAGGTTTCCCACCAAGTTTTCTCTGGTTGGATTTCTAACAATTAAAGCAGACTTATTACAATCATATATTTCACCCAATCCGAAGAACAAAGTCTCATCTCCCATTAGAATAATAGGAAATGTGACTTTACTCTTCGGGTGGGGCGACTTGTTAAATATTTTTCATATTTCTTATAATGTTCATAGTAGTTTGTGGGTTTGGGTATTCAGTAATAAAATTCCGCAATCAATTTTATCGTTGCCATTACAGCAGTTTAAAAACATTGTTAAAGAGTGGCTGATATAGAAAGCCTACTATACTATTGAGGATTAAATAGATGATAAAGATGTGTGGATATAGCTACTCCTCTACATTGTGCGAAATATTAATGACTAAATTTAACTTGTTATAAGAATTATATTTCAAAAAAGCAACCGCCGATTTTCTTTCCGGCTCTTTTCGGAAGGAACAGCTTTTCGAACCAGCAGTATAGTTGACGATTCAAAAGCTTTTTTTATACAGTTTTACTTGAGTAAAGAATATTTTGCATTTGAATATCATGATTGGCCCGTTCGCACAGCTGGTATTAACCTGCCTTCAGCTGCGTGGGTCGCGAGTTCGATTGCCACCGAGCACCCATATTTGCTAAAAAATAATTTGTTGATTCTTTGATTCTGGGTGTATTTTATGTATTTATTCAAACGCAAACTCACTCTCGAAACATTCTTTATTCAAGTAAACTTGTAAACAAGTGCTTTTGAATCGTCAACATCTACTGCTGGTTCAGAGAGCTGTTCCTACCGAGAAGAACCAGCAAGAAACTCGGCGGTTGCCCAATGCGGATTGGTAGGTTATACATCCCAGGTTCTTCAGGGATATATTCCTTCTATAATGTTTTTCTTCACTGAAAAGCGTATGACAATAATCACAAATATCAATTAGGCACATAAGTTTCAATAGAAAAACCCGTTGATGCTCGAGGTTTGAACCCATTACCCCCTCCCTAAAGAAGGCACGCACTCTTACTTTTCAGATAAGCCTTCTCAATATTAATTTTTCCGTCTACCCTCTTACCATTTTCAACAGTCGCCTCGTCTTCTTCATCGCATGGGTCCTCTGTAGGATTGTCTTTGACTGGAGTCTGGATTTTCAGGAGTTTGGGTAGATCGAAAAGATACTGGTTCGATTCCGGCGTCCCACCAATGAAGTTGTTGACAAAATTTTGAAACTGTATATCATAGTTTAATTTAAATGTAATAACCTTATGTTGCTCGAATAGAGACAAGTACTAATATTATAAATGCGAAAGTCTGTTTGTTTATCAATGTTTTTGCGGCTAATCCGTTAACATAAAAGTAACATGAAGGGTAAAGAAATACCATTTTTCTTACAGGGATACGGGAATGAATCAGCTATTGGATTAATGAGGATACTTAAACGTTTAAATTGGGACAAACAAGGTTGCGAAGATAATGATAATTTTCTTTAGTATTTTTACTATCACGTACATTTCCGATTCGGCGACTAAGGTAAGTGCCGTGTGGTATCAGGCTGCATAGAATAGACACCCTCATTTCTTACCGAGGTGTCGTAAGAGGCGACTAAGATAAGTTGACGTCAGGCAGGCGGCCGGTCGTAAAATACGTAGCCAAATCATGTGACAATATGTTTCTATCATATTGTGCCCACCCCACTTAGAGTGGGATAGGGGCAGGAGAATGATGATGATGTACATTTCCGATTCATTTTAACATCATCATTACACAGGTAGCGTGGCCGAGCGGTCTAAGGCGCTGGTTTAAGGCACCAGTCTCTTCGGAGGCGTGGGTTCGAATCCCACCGCTGCCAAGAAAACGGTTCTTTTTCTTTATATTTTTAGTATCATTGCTTGCATCACTGTGATGATACTAAAAATAAAATTCATTTCATTCATTCGTCCATATCTGAAGGATTTGCGGTATATAGAAAGGAAGTAGACAAGAATTTTTCTTTATTCAAGTTACTTATGTGCACACAAATTAAATTAAACTATAAAAAAGTGGATAAAATTTTACAAAATATAATCAACTAAAACTTAAACATTAACAATACAAGTATTGACAATGTGATGCGTTAAAAGAGATGCCACTAATGCGATACTGACTCTGTAAAATGTTTATTACTGATATTTATTATCTTAATTCAAAATTATACATATCATAAGCATATAAAAAGCTTCGATACTTGAAGACTAAAGTTTTAAATATAAAAAATATATCTGAAACTTGATTACTAACTACGGTCGTTAGAGGAAAGTTAAAATTTGATCAGCGAACAATAGAAAGTTCAAAGAATCTTTGTTTGATCCACACAAAGGTGAGGAAATCTGTTGCCAAACCAAAGTAACAAACATAGCGTGGATAAGGGATAAGGGAAGAAGGTTTTGAGGTCTCAAGGTTTGGAACTGGAGATTGCGTACTGGAATACGCAGAGTTGGGAGGCCAATGTTAAGTGGAAGACCTCAAATAGTTACAGAGAACCACTGAATCCAAGTGATCCAATATCAAACCACCTGGAAATCCCTTGAAATACCTACTCGTATCTCTTGCAGTGGATAAGCATCGCATAAAAATAAGGAGACTTATTCAGATTCAAAAGAAAGAGCTTCCTCTTCAGCTCGTGTAACTATATCAAATATATCCCTTTGCACTCGTAACTGCAAATACTTGGGTAGTTCTCGAGTCTTTTGGCATAGACTTGTAAATAAATTGGACAACGCATCAGGTGTTGAGTTATTTGAATCTGTGAATCTCATTTTTTCTCTCTCATCTAACATGCTGTAACACTCAATCTTCGGGATCCTGGATACAGATTCAACGGGTGAAGAAGCAGGCATGTCGGTTTCTGGCAATTGAACCGGCATAAACTCTATGGGCGTATTCGTTGCTTCTTCGTTATTGTCAGTTATGCTATCTTGTGTAACATTGCCTTCGTATGGGAAATTTGAATAAACCTCTCTTTTCACCGGATGCGTTAACAGAAATTCCATTTCCTGTTCGTATTTCCAAGGTAACTGGATCTGCCCGAGGGAGCACTTTCGACGTCTCATAGCTTCTCTGTGACTGTCACGTAATTTCTTCCATTGAAATTTCGCTTCTTTTCCTGGAAATTAATGATGTATATTTTAAATACAATAATTAATTAGTTTTTATCAATATTATTAGCTGCCTGCAAAGTAGCAAATAATCATTATTTAAAGAAGGAATAACCTATAATTATAAGAGCCTGATGACACAGTTAATTATGCATCGAAATTTAATGTGTTATGACCATAAAGGTGTTTTACTAAAATGGTACTAGATATAGGAGCTATTATTATTTAAATAAAGAGAAAGCAAACGAGAGCTCTGTTCCTAAGTATCTGTCTCACTTTTATATGTACGATTAGACAAAGAAAAGTTTACGAGTTTTACTTCCCCCTTATTGTTTATTGTGGCACTCTCATTCAAAGGCCTGTCTATGGCTCCCCTACTCTAGTATAATAAATCTATGATCATGACAGCATTTTTTTAATACTTACTTTTTAATACTTTAAAGATCTCTATTGTTTTGTCATTTTCTTAAAGGTTTGTAGTCAACTTTATGTTGCATGTACATATACATGCAGTTTTTAAAGTAGCAACACTAAAATTTTCAAGTTATCAGTCATATCGATTAATCGTACTGAGTTATCAAATATCGATATACGAACTGTCCGGCAAATTGTTTTAAATTTTGCCGCTCTTTAAATGTCAAATATTTACGCATAAGAAATTACTTATATTTTAACTCACTTTACTTACATATATATATATAACATTCGCATATTTTTATACCACTTTGTTTCGTTTAATGTACAGTGTTGCAACTCTATTCATCATTTAAGTTGCAATTACCACAAATACTATGTGGGTAAATATCCTAACAGAATTTTTAGTATAAACTCGCATTTTACATAAAGGTAAATTAAATTTAATTACATTAAAATACAATATTTACTTACCACTAACCATGCCACACTCTTTGGCCACACGTTCCCAAGCTACATCCTTTTGTGCGACATTTCTATACGAAATATGGTTAACATTCCACAAACACGGATAACAACGAACTCTAGCAATGAAATTTTCCATTATATCAACAGATAATAGAAATATGTACGTTTATGTAACTCACGATATTTTTAAAGAATATAACTAATAAATAAAATGTTCGTTGTAAATGTCGGCCGTGAAATGCGTTTGTGCGCGAGGTATAGCCCCCTTCTGCCCGCGCATACCACACCGCGCCCCCCACGTGTACGTGAGTCCGGTCACGCGATCCACGCATTCGTGCACAGCGTGCGTGGCAACATAATGGAATGGAGTACATCGGTCGATGACGTCATCCGAATTCCGAAGCGATCGCGCGTGACGTCACCGTTGCGAGTGTAGTGATATTAGTCACTAGTAACTACATGTAGATAAATATAGTGACTATTATCATTATGTTATTAATTATGTTTACACTTATATATCTATATACAGACGCGTGTGATTGCACTTTATAAATAGATCTCTAAAATACTATAAAAAAAGTCCGCGATATCATGTCTCTATCTCTTATGGCATCTTGTGGCATCTACAATTTAAGTCCGCGTGATTCCCTGAGAGAGAAGTTTAAGGAAACAGGTATTCTAACATTTGCAACAGTATATTTTAAATAACGTAATTTTTGTACATAAAAATATAAAGAATTATAAAACGATAGGTGATGTATATAATAGACAAAGTAGGAACCGACATAAGCTTGCGACTCCTGCTTTGCGCCTTGCAAAAGTACGTAAATCGTTTGTGGGTTTGCGTATAAGATTCTATAATAAAATTCCGAAATCAATTTTGGTCATGCCATTACAGCAGTTTAAAAACACTGTTAAAAAGAGGCTGATACAGAAAGCCTACTATACTGTTGAAGATTACTTAGATGATAAGGATGTGCTGATATAGGTGCTCTTCTACCCTGTACAAGACAGTAATAAATAAATGTAACTCGTTCTAAGATTTATATTTTAAAAAGAGCAACCGCCGAGTTTCTCGCTGGCTCTTCTCGGCAGGAACAGCTTTCCGAACCGGCAGTAAAGTTGACGATTTAAAAGCACTTGTTTACAAGTTTACTTGAATATAGAATATTTTGATTTGATTTGATTTATGGTTAGCCCATAATAACTACTTTGATGTTCAAAATTTGAAATCTAGCTAAAATTGTGATACGCTGATTTCCACGCGGGCGAAGCCGCTGGCACCGCTAGTTGTATAATGAAATTATATAAAAAAAAAATTTTTTTTTAATAATTAGGTAATGTGTTAAGTAAATTTGTTATATCGGTATATATTCCGAAATGAGTTAATATGAGTTATGAAATAAATTATTAGTACTAAAACATTTTTTTTTCCTATAATTTTTGTTTAATTCTACGGTATGCAACGAAATAAATCCATGCTATATATAGTTAAGCACTCAAAAATATTAAATTTTTCCGTTTCGACCGAATTCAATATTTAGTTTTTTTAGAATAGATGTAAAAAGTAGTAAAGTAGCGGCCTGTTACAATCCCACTGCTGGGAATAGGCCTCCTCTCTACGTTTCTGGAGAGCAGGGTTGGAACTTGGAGCTAAGACCTACCACACTGCTCCAATGCGGATTGGTAGGTTACACATATCTCCAGCATTCTCTAGAGATATGCAGGTTTCTTCACGATGTTTTCCTTCAACGAAAAGCGTGTGATAAATTGCAATTATCAATTAGACATGAGTTTTAATAGAAAAACTCATTGGTACCTGCCCGGGTTTGACCCGGAATTTCATTGTAGAAAAGTAATGATAAGATTTTTATTATGCTTACTATTTAATTAAATATACTAGATGAATCAAAATACTTACATGTTTGATTATTTTCTTCATTTTTTCCCGCCATTCGTTGTTGACTCTAGCAGCGGTCTTGTACCCTCTTGATAGATGAAGAATCAAAGCTTGACTTTCTGTTAGAATTTGTTGGAGAGCTTGGATGTAATTCGTGTATTCTATTAGATATATAATACGATTGTTATTATATGTTATTAGTACAAAAACTATTAGATTAATAAATAAAATGAATACGACGATTATATTTTAAGAAATGTACTTTTTGTACATAAAAATATAAAGAATTATAAAACGATAGGTGATGTATATAATAGACAAAGTAGGAACCGACATAAGCTTGCGACTCCTGCTTCGCGCCTAGCAAAAGTACGTAAATCGTTTGTGGGTTTGGGTATAAGATTCTTTAATAAAATTCCGAAATCAATTTTAGCTTTGCCATTAAAGGCGACTAAGGTAAGTTGACGTCAGGCAGGCAGCCGGTCGTAAAATACGTAGCCAAATCATGTGACAACAAGTTAACATGTTGTGCCAACCCCACTCAGAGTGGGATAAGGGCAGGAGAATGATGATGAATTTTTTTAATTTTTTATAATGTAAATAATCCCTAGAATTAATTCATATGGCAAAATAAAGTTTATGGGTCAGCTATTGATATACAATATTATAATAGAACTAAATTTTATTTATTTTTATCTTTTTATTTTTAATGTAAAAGTAATAATAAAATTATTTTGCTATAATCCGCGATACAATAAATAGAAAATATATATAGTGTCAAATGTATAGTGGATTATCCGTATTTTCATACCCGATTCGTGCAGGATTCGTAAATACACATGCACAAACCTCCACCACTTCCACCACAATACACATGCACTACACACGTTCATGTAGTTCACGGATAGTCCACTATAGATTTAACACTATATATATTTTCAATTTACTGTATCGCGGATTATAGCAAAATAATTTTATTATTACTTTTGTATTATGGATCTCCGCAAGGTAATGCCTAATTCTATAAATTATTTTTAATGTATTGTGTATGTTCTTTAAATAATGTTATATACTGTAACGGGTAATTACAAGAGATCGCTACTATCGCTATATATGCTGCGTATTACGAGTGCAGCCGATGAATAACGAACACAGCCGATGGCGTTGTCAAGGCAACGCCTAACAACAAATAGTGGTTGCCATGGAGACGGAATAACAGGGAGCCATCTTGTGTGATGTGACGCGTGTTTTATATTATTGTAATTTATAGAATTAGGCGTTACTTTGCGGAGATCCATAATACAAAAGTAATAATAAAATTATTTTGCTATAATCCGCGATACAGTAAATAGAAAATATATATAGTGCTAAATGTATAGTGGACTATACGTTTTTTCATACCCGTTACATGCAGGATTCGTAAAAAACATATGCACAAACCTCCACCACTTCCACCACAATACACAAGCACTACACAGGTTCACTATTACAAACTCAACAATCGTTTCGCCCCGCAACCGAAGCATCATCAGGAGATAGACTCCACGACACTAGCACTATATATATTTTCTATTTACTGTGTCGCGGATTATAGCAAAATAATTTTATTATTACTTTTGTTATATTATTGTATTAATTGCGAATAAGGAAGTACAAGTTGAATTATAGATTGAGGATTCATTAATACTCACTTCTGAACAATCTTTAACTATATTTATATGATTTATAGAAGCAGGCGTTACTTTGCGGAATTTCATATTACAAGCAATATAACAGAACTAACTACCTTGCTATAATCCGCACGGGTTAAACGAATGCATGCAAAGCTAATGTATATGAAGCAGGCAAAATCTATGCATCTTTTACATGCAGGACAAGCCACCACACGCTTCCCAAGGCGCCTCCACCAGCAACAATGCACACAAGCAGCACACACAACCACAACCACAATCTCGACGATCGTGGAGGCGCCTTGGGGAGTGCTTCATATACATTAGCTTTGCATGCATTCGCTTAACCCGTGCGGATTATAGCAAGGTAGTTAGTTCTGTTATATTGCTTTAACTATATCTACATATGCATGTATCAGGTACATATGAGTGTAACGGATAGTATACTGTCATTAGTCTCATTTAGCAATACATATATTTTCTTGCGTTGTGGATTGTAGCAAACTTATTTTATTATTGCATTTGTATTATGGACGTAACGCCTAATTCTATAAATTATTCAAAATTTGTCGCTGTTCGCATTTTGGATATTAATTCAAAATCAACTAATAGCCATATTATACATATTACACCTACAAAAATGAGTGTAGGCAATATGCTTATACGTAAAGCATATTACAAAATTAAAGATTATTTGGATGATAAAAATGCCTGGATATGAAAATCCTTTCAGCTTTAAACAAGACTGCGGTTTAATAATGTATAATTGAAAATGTTTAAAAGATTGACCGTCGAGTTTCTTGCTGGTTCTTCTCGGTAAGAGTAACATTCCGAACCAGTTGTAGCTTCGTTAATAATATGGATAATTGACGACTCAAAAGTGATCGAGAGAGGTTATTTGAATAAAATTATTTTGATATTAAGCTGTGATAGTCCAGTGGTGAGACTGTGCGACTCTCTAGAGACGAACATGGGTTCAAACCCGGGCAGGCACTAATGAGTTTTTCTATTAAAACTTATGTGTCTAATTGATATTTAAAATTTATCACACGCTTTTCGGTGGAGGAAAACATCGTGAGGAAACCTGCATATCTCTAGAAATTCTAGGCATATGTGTAACCTACCAATCCGCATTGGAGCAGCGTGGTAGGTCTTAGCTCCAGTCCATCTCTCCAAAACACGGAGAGAGGAGGCCTATTCCCAGCAGTGGGATATTAAGAGGCCGTTGCTTTATTTTTTTTTATTTTGATTTGATCGTTTCGAAGAAATAAATACCTTCAGTTAACCTTAGTATCTGCATCTTGCTTTTTCGTCTCTCCGAGCACATGACGTACATGAGACCCGCCAAATTTTTGCACTCCAACTGGTTCTGGAGCGCTGATATTTTCTCCTGGCGCTCTCTGTGCGCTTCTCTTAACATATAAGAAGCTCGCACTTGTTCATTTCTATTAGATTAATAAAGAAAAAATTTCATATCCGTATTTTTGTTCAAAACTTTTGTTTTACATGGCTTTTATGACATACAAATATACTTACTGCAGAATAAATTCAAATCTGTCTTTCAAATACTGCATCTCGTTGTTAATTCGATCCTGAAACTTGCTCTCCATCTCCGTTTCTTTTTGCTTCAACAGCTTCTCTATTTCTGCGGCATTCTCCTTTTCTTTCTCTTCATCTCGAATAGCTATATAAATGTATTATTATTCACTCATTTATTTCATCATCATTCTCCTGCCCTTATCCCACTCTAAGTGGGGTCGGTAAAACATGTTGTCACATGATTTGGCTACGTATTTTACGACCGGCCGCCTGCCTGACGTCAATTTACCTTAGTCGCCTTTTACAACACCTCGGTAAGAAATGAGGGTGGTCTGTTCTATGCAGCTGGATACCACACGGCACATACCTTAGTCGCCTCTTACGACACCTCGGTAAGAAATGAGGGTGGTCTATTCTATTCTACCGGATACCACACGGCGGTTATTCACTCATTTATTTATTTACAAAAAAACATTTCAAAATTTAAAAAAAATTGTCATCCACGAAGAGCGAAGAGAGGACCCAAGCTCACGGTGGTTAGGACTACAGAGTGAGGAACCTCCTCACAATGCGTGCCGTCTCAAGCAACACTGCCTTTTGTATCTTTACATTAATCCAACAACTAAGCGTGAGCCTCTTGAGATGTTGATCGAGGCTTTTCGCTAGTAAAGCGTTGACCCATACAACAATTGAAACAATTATTGTTGAATCAATATTTCACATGGCGGTTATCTCATGAGCTAAATTTAAATATTTATTATTATTATTATCTTTCTTTATGACCTGTACAGCGCAGATTATGAACAAATCACTCTGCCTGAGTAAATAAATTTAGAATTAGTGTCGAAGAGAATGCATTAAATTAGCTAACTACCTAAAACAGTACAAAATATATAAGTATACTTGATTAGTATACATTTTTTTTATCATCAGTCCGGCACCGGGCTACGATCTCGCCTGATAATCCCTAAAGTGGATTATGCTTGTATAAAGCCTTCTCTGCAAATGCCCTGAAAGCCGACAACATATAGTCAATTTGAAAAAATAACCCTTTTTACTATTCTTGGAAAAGAATCGGGGAAATTAAATGGAATAAGGGATTTTCATAACCGAAAACCGCTTGAATTTACAGTATTTACGAATACAAAACCCCGCAGTGGATAAGCTGTGAAAGAATAACGTACAGACTTTAACTTTGACAATATTAAAGTACAGCGCCTTTTCCTTAATTGCGCAACAGGATAGTTCGCGAGTTTGCTATTATTATTTATCAGGAGAACCGTCAGATTTGGTCATTTCGCTCTATCCGAAGAATAAAGTTACATCTCCCATATATAAGCATAGGAAATGTGACTTTGTTCTTCGGATAAGGCAATTTTTTTAAACCCTCCACCTTACGTTATTTCATTATAAATTATAAAATAAAACGTTACTTTGCGGATATCCATTATAAAACAATAATATTATTATCACTTTCATTTCATACTATCTAAAAACGCTGTGTATCGACTAAGTGCACGTTTAAAATTAATTAAATTTAATTTAAATCAAGTATCCAAAAATTACGAGTGGTGATTCAAAAGTAATGTAAACAAAACAAAAATGTCCTCTGCTTGCCTAGGTATTAATTAGTTCAAGATAAAAAATCACTTAAATATGTAGATCAGTAACTTTTATCTCTTTCCTCTGCTGAAGGACCACCTCCGTAGGTAGAAATTTGACAACGATAGCGACGTGATGTCCGCTGTTAAGCATTTTTTCGAGATTTAGGATCAAGGGCATTCTAATTTTAGAAAAGAGATGGACTAAATGTATAGACTTTTTAGGAGACTATGTAGAAAAATAAATTATTTTAATAACCATATTCATTGTGTTTATTATTGGTTTTTTATCATAACTTTTGAATCACCCATTGTACATTTCCGACCGTGGACATTGATCACCTTTACAAGGACATATAATCGGTCTGATTTCTTCCCTTCCCTCTGCTGCAGGCTCAGGCATTGCTGAATCATCTATGTTGACCGATGATGGTGTTAGAGAGGTACGCTCTTCGCGGATTACTTCGAATATTTCAGCGCTATCAGCTATTGTCACCACGCGATCATGGCTTGAATGACGAGACATCTTGAAAAACATCGCATAAAAATCAGTTTATACCGTAAAAGTACTACTTAAAGGATAAGACAACCTAGTTAGGATTAGTTAGGCCTAAAGTTTCTGAACGAGTCAGGAACAATATCAAGAAGGAATGATAAATATCGTATAAGTATTTATAGCAATTATGTTCGGAAATAAAACTTCTGCGTGCTTTAATCTGTATTTAACCTCTGTTATATAATATTTAAGGCACCCGTAATGTTAAACGTGACCATTAATTGAAAAAATTGAAAAAGGGTAGCGTTCGCGAAAATCAATTAATGACGGTTCACAATCAGGCTAGCGGTTTTCACATAATATGGTCAATAATTCGTTTAAAATCTCGCCAGCCTACGTAAAAATGATCTGTAAGCGGGCAAGAGTCAGTAAAAAAAAAGTTATGAATATATCAGCGGTTAACGCGTATCGTTATATATCTTATAAAAGATATTTTATTCACGTCCGTTTTCTTCTAAATATGTATTAGACACGATTTGAAATTCTGACGCATCCGATTACACTAAAAACGCATAATTAACACGAACTTAAACAAATATTTGCAGATTTCGTGACGATAATTCAGTATTGTCCCAGACTATCAAAAAAGATGAGACGGAGCCTTGCTTAGCAATCGAATGAAGCATTTCATTATGTACCGTATATATGTATTAAGATTGAACAATGTACACGAATGCTCATTCGTTTATAATAGCGGTCAACTTAATAGTCCGTATAGAGAAACAACTGTTCGGATGTGTCGAAAAAATGCGAAATTTTGTGCTTTACATCTTTGTTTTTTTTAAGTTCGTGAGCATAACGTATAGGTTATATATTTGTAGGACATGCGTCATCATATTTGATAAGTCTTCAATATTAAGATTAGGCATGAGTAACGAGAAATAATTATGGATATTATAGATTTCTCAAAAAAATCTACGACAATGGAGACAGACGACAAAACACGTAGATAGTGTGTTAACCCATCAATAAAAACGAAACGTTTTATGGAAACTTCTTTTGTTTCTGGCATGCATTATTGTACGATATCTCGTATTAACAACAACTTTATTAATAATTTTTAATCAAACTACCAAACAATATAACAGTAAGAAGATAAAAAAGAGCCATACGTGGCATTTATAATTTGAATTCGCGTGAGTCCCTGCGAGAGAAGTTTAAGGAAACAGGTATTCTTACGTTAGCTTCACAGTATATTTTTAGCAATTTGATTTTTGTGCATAAAAATATACATAATTATAAAAAGATTGGCGATGTATATAATAGACAAAGTAGGAACCGACATAAGCTTGCGGCTCCTGCTTTGCGCCTTGTAAGAGTACGTAAGTCGTTTGTGGGTTTGGGTATAAGATTCTATAACAAAATTCCACAATCAATTTTAACTTTGCCATTACAGCAATTTAAAAATACTGTTAAAAAGAGGCTGATACAGAAAGCCTATTATACCGTGGAGGCTTACATTGATGATAAGAATGCGTGGATATAGCTGCTCTTTGATATTATGCAGGATAGCTATGACAAAATGTAATTAGTATTAAGAATCTTCTTTTTTAAAAGAGCTCCACCGAGTTTCTTGCTGGCTCTTCTCGGTAGGACGGCTTTCCGAACCAGCAGTAAAGTTGACGATTCAAAAGCACTTGTTTACAAGTTTACTTGAATAAAGAATATTTTGAATTTGAATTTGAATTTGATACTTATACTACTTTCTCATATGTTATATTCATACCTACGATCTCTTCAAAAAATTGTAACTGTTCATAACATTGTAATTAGTTCCAAATAATCACTGCGTCATCTGTTGCCATCTCAATTTACGCAACGCAAAAAGTTTAAAGTAGGTCATTGCACTAACAGTACGGTGCTTGCACAGATTATTAAAATGTTTTGGAATAATCACTACACTATCCTTTGAATACTTACTACTACAGTAATTGTTATAAATATTGATTCTTTTTACTAATGTTCAAATGTAATTGGAAAAAACACACTGAAAATTTTCTAAGCAGATAATTAAATAAAATTGCTCAGAGATTCTTTAGTTTCAGATATTCAGAAAATATACAAATATTTTTTACTCGCCCACACTATTTTTAGAGGTTCCAACCAAAAAGTAATTTAGTTATTCAGTGAATTTTGGCAAAATATTAAAAATAAAATATTAGTCCACTGAAGCTGTCAGTAATATTGGCGATATGCAACACTGGAAATGAGAGTTTGCTGTCGTGCGTGAAGTTTGTAGCATGTGATGTTTCGTGAAGTGTTAATTTTTTACGATAAACTAATAAAAATTTTATACTGTGATGTGCCTGAAAGTGTTATAGAAATATTGTGGTTAGTGCACTAAAATTAGTGAATAGTGTATAAAGTGTTAACGGTTCGAAATAATATTACATGGATAAAGCCGTCACTTAGGGTTGGTAAGGTTAGTGCTTTTTTCGTCTGTTGTTGTCTTAAAATAGATTTCAGTGCGGGTTGCAATGATATTTCAGTTTTGTTTGTGTAACGCTTTCATGTGACTTTTTAGTTTTTCTATAAGACCTTGAACTACAAACTCATATCTTATTCTCGTTATCAAGGTTAGGTTAACTATATAGCCCGCGTTTTATGTCAGTCACATATTGTTTATTTTGCTTTACATAACTACTTGAATTGTACCACTTCGACATTTACTAAACCTTTTATTAATTTTTCTTAGTTATCCTAATAAATAATGAGAGTATTTTGAAAGATATTTCAATTTTTTTCGACCCTAACCTCTACGCGGCCAGTGTCATATTTTTTTATACTTTTTCTGTATGGTGGAATATAGAAATTCAGGTGATAAGGAATTGCGGGGTGTTACATTTGGGTTTTTTGGCACAAATACAATGTTTATGTCACATGATCTTGGAGGTTGTCAGTGTACTTGTCATTTTAGCCAAAATCGGCGTATCTCCCATAAAATGATAGTATCACATATCAAACATTGATTGATAACAAAGGAATGACAAATGTTACTTATAAATATTTTCATATGTTGATAAATGGATGGCTTTACAAATGATTATGATTGATGCCTTGGTTGGAAAATTATATAGGTTTATATTGAAGAATTATATGTCATACCTTATGTAAAGTATACTGTTTTCTACATACATATACACATTCTACACATATTTACAATTAGCTTTAATTGTGGTTCATTTTTATATTATGGATCTCTGCTAAGTAACACCTAATTATATAAATAAGAATCAGAATATTTATTGTTTCTATCCCATTTTAATGCTACTTACCTGTTTGTATACTATTTATATAATTAAAATCAGGTTCAATGAACTCGTAGAAATATTTTCTTCATTATATATTTGAGGATTATTTAATCATTATTAATTATCTGTAATAGTCAGGCTGTGAGACAGTGTGACTCTTTTGAAGTGTCATAGATTCAAACTCTGGGCAGGAACCAATGTGTTGTTCTATTAAAACTTATGTGTCTAATTTATAATTGCAATTTATCACAAGCTTTTCAAAGAAGGAAAACATAGTAAGGAATGCATATCTCTAAAGGATTCTGAGGATATGTGTTACCTAGTAATCTGTATTGGAGAAGCAAGGTAGGTCTTAGCTCCAAACCTTCTCTCTAAAAATGAGAGAGGAGACCTATGCCCAGCCATGGGTACTAACAGGCTGTTAATTTTACTTTTTACTATTAGAGGGTAAATATTTTATGTATTTAGTTATGTTGATTGATGTGTTGATACATAAATCTACACTTAAATGAAAGTATTGATTGACTATATTTATGTTTTTAGAAACTAGGTGTGCTACATAGTAAGTTTATATTTTCATTGTACTACTTCACTTTACTTTGTACATAATACAGAAATTTTAAAAGATATCATTAAAATATAACATCAATAAAAATGTAGAATCATTGTTATTACTGCCATCTATATTATTTTTTATATTTTATTATTCTCATTATTTTGTTATATCTATATTTTTTTGTTGCATGCTAAAGAATCTATTCTATTTGCAATAAAAAAAATTGTATGATAATTAAAGATATATTACATATATATTATGTATCTAACATTATATAAATTTTACAATAGACCTTTATAGTTTATAAATAAATTTATACTTATTTTTTACACTTAGAAAACCAATTTTTTGTTATGACATAAACTTGAATAATTTCAGTTCATCAGGTTCAGTTAATCCAAGACTCCTCCAACCATATGCAATATATCCATACAAGGCATGAATAACTTAACAAATCAAAAAAACATCTTTTCAGGGCAGCCATAAATAAGTTTATGTGTAGTATAAGGTATATCAGTTAGTATATCAAGTAATATTTTATGTACGGAAAATATTACTTTAAACTAGGTATTAAGACAACAGATAGACCTTGTAAATTGAATATTGTTCACCAGAACCTGCAAGGACTATCTGGCAAGGAATTTGAAGTTGAACTGTTTATGAATAAATTTAATGTAGATATTTTATGTATAACCGAGCATTGGTTAAACAGTTCCAACTTCCTGTTAAATATAAAAGGTTATAATGTGTCCAGTGCGTTCTTGAGGAAGACCGTCATTCGTGGGGGATCTTTAATACTAGCTCACTGTAAATTAAATTGTAAAGAACGGAATGATATTGTCGGTCTTTCTGTGGAACGTACCATTGAGCTGTCTTGTGTAGAGTTGGAGCGCTATATTATAGTTTCTGTGTACCGCCCACCCTCCAGTGATTATATGCTATTTGAGAGTGTTATGGAGGAAGTTTTAAAGAAGACATGTAAATCTTCAAAAAAAGTTTTAATCTGTGGAGACTTTAATGTTGACATACTTGTGGATACCAGTACTCGTTGTAGGTTGCTTAATTTATTTCAATGTTTTGATATGATTAATGTATTTAACGAACCTACTAGGATAACTGCAGACTCGGCTACCGGTATTGATAATATTTTTACTAATTACAGCTGTAATATCTTAGAAAAATCTATAATAAGTCGCTTAAGGTCTGATCATAGTGGACAAATTATATCTGTTCCCAACATTATAAATAACAAAAAGCAATTTATTAAATTCAGGCCTATCACGTCTCATAAAATAAAGCGATTTCAAGTAAAAATATTATCAAAATTACCACATATTGACAAAAGTTGCGGTAGTTCAGATGATCTTTTTAATGCTCTCTTTGGAATTATTGGTAGTGAATTCCATAAGACTTTTAATATTATAGAAAAAGAAGTCTCCAAACATCTCAGGTTTAGCGATTGGGCTACTAATGGCATTTATAAGAGTAGAAACAAGTTATTTGATCTGTATGCAGAAAAGCAATATAATCAGTCCCCCACATTCTTAGAATATGTAAAAAAATATTCGAAAATGTTTAGAAATGTCTGCGCACAGGCCAAATCACTTCACATTAAATGTAAAATAATGAACTCTGAAAATAAAATAAAAACAACTTGGGATGTTATAGGAGATGAAGTAGGCAGACATAAAATGCGTAATTCTGCCATAGAGCTGAAAATTGGAAATGAGTTTACTAATTCCGACGCAGAAGTGGCGAGTGTATTTGAACATTTTTTTCAGAATATACCCATTTCTACCACTAGCTCGATAAACTCATCCCCAATTGAAGCTCTTAATGTTTTAAAGGCCAGCGTCATGAAGTGCAACGTAAATTTTAAATTTAAACACATTTCTCCGCACGATATTGTTAAAACTTTTAAAACTTTAAATAATAAAAAAACAACTGATTTATGGGGAATGTCTGTAAAGTTAATAAATAATGTTATTGAAATTATTGCACCTATTATGGCCAAGATCTTTAACAAGTCTGTAGACACAGGGACATTTCCAAATTTAATGAAGTATAGTAAATTGATCCCTGTCTTCAAATCTGGTGATAAGAGCGACCCTAACAACTATAGACCCATCTCGATCTTGCCAACTCTTAGCAAGGTCTTTGAGAAAGTTATTCTAAATCAACTGCTCAAGCATTTTAATTCTAATAATTTACTTCACCCTGAGCAGTATGGGTTTACCAAGGGTCGGTCTACATCGGATGCGGGCGTAAGATTATTGAAGCATATCTTTGATGCGTGGGAGAACTCACAAAATGCCATAGGGGTATTTTGTGATTTGTCCAAGGCATTTGATTGCGTTCAACACGAAACTTTATTACTAAAGCTTGGTCATTATGGTATTAAGGATCATGCACTTCGTCTCGTTGCATCTTATCTCTATAGCCGAATTCAAAGAGTGTGCATTAATGATGTGCAGTCATCCGGATCGGCCTTAGTTATGGGTGTGCCTCAAGGATCAATCCTTGGTCCCTTTCTGTTTTTAGTATATATAAATGATCTACCATATTTCATTCATAATATTTGCGACATTGTACTGTTTGCTGATGACATATCTTTAATATTTAAAGTAAATAGGAATGACGATAATAATATTGACGAAGTAAACAGTGGATTGTCGCAGGTAGCTCAATGGTTCAGGCTAAATAATTTGGTACTAAACTCAAATAAAACGAAATGTTTAGAATTTGCATTACCTAATGCAGCTAAAACAGCAAATGAGCTCTTAATAGACAATGTACCACTAAAAACAGAAAATACAACTGTATTTTTGGGAATGACGTTGGATACAAAACTCCAATGGAGCACTCACATAACAGCTCTCGCAGGGAAACTCAGTTCAGCAGCCTATGCTATTCGAAAGATAAGACAGTTTACAGACGTCGAAACAGCAAAACTAGTTTATTTTGCTTATTTCCATAGCATTATGTCTTATGGAATAATGTTATGGGGTAAATGCGCTGATATTGAGAAAATTTTTGTATTGCAAAAAAGAGCCATACGTGGCATTTATAATTTGAATTCGCGTGAGTCCCTGCGAGAGAAGTTTAAGGAAACAGGTATTCTTACGTTAGCTTCACAGTATATTTTTAGCAATTTGATTTTGGTGCATAAAAATATACATAATTATAAAAAGATTGGCGATGTATATAATAGACAAAGTAGGAACCGACATAAGCTTGCGGCTCCTGCTTTGCGCCTTGTAAGAGTACGTAAGTCGTTTGTGGGTTTGGGTATAAGATTCTATAACAAAATTCCACAATCAATTTTAACTTTGCCATTACAGCAATTTAAAAATACTGTTAAAAAGAGGCTGATACAGAAAGCCTATTATACCGTGGAGGCTTACATTGAGGATAAGGATGTGTGGATATAGGTGCACTTCTACCCTGTACAAGACAGTAATGAATAAATGTAACTAGTTCTAAGATTAATATTTTAAAAAGAGCAACCGCCGAGTTTCTTGCTGGCTCTTCTCGGCAGGAACAGCTTTCCGAACCAGCAGTAAAGTTGACGATTCAAAAGCACTTGTTTACAAGTTTACTTGAATAAAGAATATTTGAATTTGAATTTGAATTTGAATATACTTATATAAGAGAGTTATTTAAATATTCACAAGTTTTTATTTAATAGCACAAATTGATCTATTGCTAGTCTCTTTGAGGACCTGTGGTAATAAAATTGTGCTAGAGAGATGCAAATTTATTTCAGATTAGATTCAAATTATTGTGACTTGATAATTTGTAAAAACACTTTTGCAACAACCATATTAATACAATAAAAGTGAATGTATATTGTTAGAAGAATTTTATTTTGAAAATCGCATTTGCTGAGTTTTTTTACTGCTGAGTTTCATGCTGGCTTTTTTTGGTAGGGTCAGTTATCCACTTATTAGCAGTATAATTGACAATTAAATAGCACTTGTATTCAAGTATACTTGAATGAATAATGTTTTCAATTATTCAATAATTATAATGCTAATATATCTGTACCAGGGGTTAATAACTGAACAAGTTCAAAATGCAGCCATAAGTTTACATTTAGTACATGTTTAAGAGAGGTATTTAAATATTCACAAATTTGTATGTGCGATATAATGGACTTATGGACTTCACTGAAATATTCACTCTATAAATTAGCCAATTTTAATGCCCATTATGATTAAACATATAAAAATACTTAAGTCGGCTTATCGTCAACTCTAAATAAAATACAATTGGGTAAGAAAAGAGGGTTGTTTATTTTACTCAACCAGATACAACACTACAACATGGTGGACAGTAATTTTTATTTATTACTATTAATGTCATGTCACTTACTTATATAAATTATGCCGTCCATAATTATGCATTATGCAATTATGCGTGTTACTTAGTGAGGTCCATAATGAACATATGATTTTGCTATAATTCACAATAAATGAAATTATATGCAATGCTGAACGTAAAGTGTGCTATCCGTTCTTTTACCTAATACATGCAGAATTCGTAAAAACTAATGCACTCCTTACCAACAATAACACAAGCACTGCACACATTCATTACCGCAATCTCAACAATTGTTTTGCTATGTACCTAAGCATCTTCAGGAGATAGACTTCTGAGATACAAAATCGCAAAAGTGTGCGATCTTATCGTGGATGATGTTTTTACAAATTCTGTATATATTAGATATGAGAGCGGATAGTAAACTCAACATTGAGTATTACATATACTTTATTTTACCTTGGATTGTAGCAAAATAATATTTTCATTTCCAGGAGACAGACTCTATGACTGGTATCCCTGAATGGTAGTTATTACTTTTGTATTAGGGCCCTTCGCAAATTAACGGCTTATTCTAACAAAAAATAAATATATGGGACACTTACACACACGATCGTCCATCCCCAAAGTAAGTAACTTAGTACTTGTGTTATGTGTGACAGGCAACTGGTAAATATATACATATATAATTTTAAATTCATAATTAAATACAAATATACACCCAGGCTCGAAAAATCAACAAATTGTTTATAAAAAAGGTTGGCTCTGGGCGGGAATCGAAACCACGACCCGCGGAGCTTAAGGGTCACTACCCATGGCGCCAACGGGCCAGTCAAAAATTTACACTACTTTTGTTTTAATTCAAACAAATAAAAGTCAGTCTTTAAAAAATATTATTTGTAATCGCTTACCTTAGTTGAGACTCAGTCTAAAATTGTTAACGGTAAATACTTCCAGATTGTCGTATTTTTAATGCTTTTTACAATTTTTTTGTTGTTTGTATTTTAAACTTTTTTGTATTGTCAACTTGAGTCAACAGCTGTTTTTTTGACATCCGATTTCACGAATTTCATGAGCAGCCAGTATTTTTACGTAATAAAATCCTTACAGACATTAGAACAAAACTACTTTGCTATAATCCGCACGAGTTAAGCGAATGCATGCAAAGCTAATGTGTATGAAGCAGGCAAAATTCATGTAACTTACACATGCAACTTACAATGCAAGAAGCTGTGGTAGCGCAGCGGTGAGACCGTGCAACTCTTTCGAGGGGAACACGAGTTCAAACCCGGACAGGCACCAATGAGTTTTTCTATTAAAATTCATGTGTCTAATTGATAATTGCAATTTATTTTACGGTTTTCGGTGAAGGAAAACATCGTGAGGAAACCTGCATATCTCTAGAGAATTCTGGAGATATGTGTAACCTACCAATCCGCATTGGAGCAGCGTGGTAGGTCTTAGCTCCAACCCTTCTCTCCAGAAACGGAGAGAGGAGGCCTATTCCCAGCAGCGGGATTGTAACATGCCGCTACTTTACTTTTTTTTTTACACATGTCAACCAATCAATCAATCAATCAAAATATTCTTTATTCAAGCAAACTTGTAAACAAGTGCTTTTGAATCGTCAACTTTACTGCTGGTTCGGAAGCTGTTCCTGCCGAGAAGAGCCAGCAAGAAACTCGGCGGTTGCTCTTTTTTAAAATATAAATCTTAGAACTAGTTACATTTATTTATTACTGTCTTGTACAGGGTAGAAGTGCGCCTATATCCACACATCCTTATCATCTAAGTAATCTTCAACAGTATAGTAGGCTTTCTGTATCAGCCTCTTTTTAACAGTGTTTTTAAACTGCTGTAATGGCATGACCAAAATTGATTTCGGAATTTTATTATAGAATCTTATACCCAAACCCACAAACGATTTACGTACTTTTGCTAGGCGCAAAGCAGGAGTCGCAAGCTTATGTCGGTTCCTACTTTGTCTATTATATACATCACCTATCGTTTTATAATTCTTTATATTTTTATGTACAAAAATTACGTTATTTAAAATATACTGTGAAGCAAATGTTAGAATACCTGTTTCCTTAAACTTCTCTCGCAGGGAATCACGCGGACTTAAATTGTAGATGCCACGTATGGCTCTTTTTTGTAATATGAAAATTTTTTCACTATCCGCGCAAGACAAGTCACCACATGCATCCCAAGACGCTTCCACCAGCAACAATGCATACAAGCAATACACACAATCACCACCAAAATCTCGTTCCGACCTCGTTTCGTCCCGCAACCGAAGCACCATCAGGAGGATAGGCTCCACGAATCGACACAAAAAAAAAGGCTAAACAGAAAGCCTACTATACTATTGAGGAATACTTACGATAAGAATGCGCGGTTATAGCTACTCTTCGACCCTGTACAAGACATTAATAACTATATGTAACTAGTGATAAGAATTCTTTGAAAAGAGCATCCACCGAGTTTCTTGCTGGTTCTTCTCAGTAGGAATAGCTTTCCGAACCAGCGGTAGATGCTGACAATTCAAAAGCACTTGTTTACAAGTTAACTTGAAAAAAGAATATTTTAAATTTGAATTCGACAAAATTGCTTGCGGATTATAGCAAAGTTGTTTTGTTATTCCGCGAAGTAACGCCTGCTTCTATAAATCATATAAAATCCTTACACTTCTCTCTCTCTCTCTCCTTCAGCCGACATCCACTGCTGGAAACAGCAGGCCTACCATGAACTCTTATTACGACTCAATTGAAGACGTGGACTTTTCTTTTCCAGATATGGAGTCGCACATATTGAATATGTACCACCAAACCCCGTACCGTAGCATAGGTCATAAGGTAATGCGTTCGACAAGTGAATCTCTGTCATCGGAAAGCAGTTGTAATCAAAATAGTCCAGAGTACTCTCAAACACAAGAAACAAATGAATTTGAAGATGAACGGGAATATTGGAATAATCAGGAGAATCATAGAGTATGGAGTCAAAACCAGAACGTGAGTATGTCTGACAGGTAATAGAATTTATATAGAGAATGGTTAAAATTGCATATTGTAAGTAAAGGTACATATACCTATGTACGTTCTATAAAGTTTTCATAGTAGTACAATATTTCGAAAAATGATAAGAGTGGTTATAGTAATATATATTTATTAGGTAAATTGATTTTCAGGTTAATATAACTCAGACAAATCAAGACACAAGTATAGATGAAGATGAGAATGTGGACATACAGGAAGTATCGATAGATGATAAAAACTCTGATTCTAATGAAAATATGGATTTATTAGAAGCAGACAACATTGAAGAAAATTCACTTGTGGAAGGTGCTGATTATGATATTATTCAGGTATTTGCTGTTGATCCTGATTTAGATCTTGAGGCTTCATCAGATGAAGATCAAGATGCTTATCATATAGACGATGATTCAAATAATTCAGATGATGGCGAATACTTAGCTGAAGAAAATAAAACAAACAATGAGCTCAGTCTTAGCTTAAGTAAATCAGATAACAGCACAAATAGTATGTGTCAAGATAGCTTAGGAATCAACTTTGATACACCAGTAGTTTCAAGTGTCGATGAATATTTCATCAAAGAAAGTGACGAAAAGCACATATTACAGGTGAAAGATGAACCTGTTGTCAAAGATGTAGATGAATACTTTATCAAAGAAACTAAGGCCGAAATAACATCTTCAGATATTTGCGAAACAAATTTTATGAATAAACATAAAAAGCCAGAAGAGACTGATTTTCGGATATCAAAGACTGTTCCAGATGTTAAGTTTTTTCCTGTCGATAGTTCTGCGGTTTCTAAAAGCCCAGTAATAGAAACTGAACAGGAAAATGCTGTTGCGGACGTATCAATCACTGAATGTGATTTAGAAGTACTTCCTAACATCGAAGATTTAAAAAGATTTCTTTTAGAAGATATGTCATATAGTAAATTAAAAACAGCCCACAAATCATACTCTGTTTCACTCCCGCATTCTCCTATGCATAATATTTGTATGGATATAGATGCCAAAACTTGTTTAAGTTTCGAAGATCTTAATCTTGATTTATCAGATCTCACATTTGAAAATGAAAAAGAGAAGTCAAGCATAAGTATTAAGAGTGATGATTTACCTCATACTTTGACCGAAGAAGATGTTAATAGTTTTTTGATAACGAGTAATAAACCCGAACCCAATGCCAAGGCGCTTAAGGAAGCAGATGATTTAAGTCATCAAGATATGGACATTGATGGGCCAATTGATTCAATTATTACAAATGTAGATGAAACTGCTCCTATTGCAATACCTGACAGACAATGCACATCAACTCCTATACCGGAACCAAATGTGTTAGAGTTCTGCATTGAAAAAACTACTACCAAGAAAGATTTAGACATAAAAGGTGAGCCAGATGATTACGTAGATGTAGAATCATGCAATGATGCTGTTATACCTGTTTTGGAGGCAAACAATCTAAATTCGCTTCTCGAACAATTTGAAGCAACTGAAAAAATAAATAATAAGAGCAATAAAAGGTCAATAGTTAGTGTAAGTGAACCTAAAACAAAAAGTTACAGTTTAACGAGTGGTATGCGACTGCAAGATGCTGGCGTTCAACTAAACAAGACTAAAATGCGGCAAATATTGGTAAGTATGGTGACTTCAGGTTTAGGGTTTTCTCGGGTCCATTTAAAGAGAGTATTATCCTATCTTGACATTATTACAGATGCCGTCAACGGTCAATACAGTGATCAGAAGATCGCCTAGCCCGGTGCATTCTGATCACGATTATTGTTCATCAAAAAAGCGACTCAGTCTTCCTAATTTAAAAGGAGGCCAAAGTCTACTAAAACCAGAAGTTCTATCAAGCAACAATAGAATTTTAAACTCCAGACATAGGTCTTGTAAGAACAAGAAAGTAGTCTATCATCTTAGTAGTGATGACGAAAGTGACATAGGTGATTTGAAGAAAAATAAACATATAAGCAATCGTGTGAGTGATGACAGTGACATTAAGTCTAGTAAGAGGTCTAACATGAAAGTGACTGTTAAGCCAGCTTTAAATTCAAATCATCGTAAGAAAATATTATCTCCACTTAGTGTTTCAAACGATAGTGGTATTGATCATAATAACGGTTCTGTGATGGTTAAAAATGCTTGTAAAGCAAGTGATACTCCTTGTAGTCAAAGTTCTAATGGTAGTATTAAGTTGACAATTAAAAATAAATCTGAAGTTATACTTAAAAATTGTGACGTTAAAGACAATCGCAAAGACAGTGTTTTTGAAAAACATAAAAGTAGCAGTAGTAAGTGTTGTAGCACAAATAAAGTGTCAAATGATACGAACAATTTTGTAAAAAATGTTGAACCTGTAGATAGCAATAAAAGTAAAGAAGTATTAAGTGTAGAAAAACTGGCTAGTGAAAATATAAAACAAGAAGTCAGTTCAAAACCTGAAGACTTTTATACAGGGTTGTTTAGTAACAAACAAGACGTGCAGATTCCTAATTCAATACAAATAAAATCTGAAAAGAAACCTAATGATGAAGACGATAAAGTTGTTCCCGAAACATCATCAAAACATGACTTTGAACAACCACAAAAAAAGAAAAAACTGAATCTCCAGGAATATAAATTACGTCGAGGTGTCAGTTCCAATAATAGTTCTGCTCAGGTAAGCCCAGAAGCAATATTTCCCGACATACCGTGCAACGTTAACTTTGAAAAAAATGTTAAAAGTGCACATAGCGCAATTGATACTACTGGGCCAACCATTGAGACCAAAGAACAAGTAAACGTTGAAATTGCAACTACAATTTTTGATCCGATAACAGAGGCTTCACGAAAAATACTTATGAATTCTAAAAAACAAAAAGCTGAAGCTATGAGAAAGAGAGATGAAGATATTGTTATGAGTAAAATACCGAAGGTTGAAAATTTCGAGCTACAACCACTTATTAGTGATGCAGAAATGATGAAAATTGTAGGGATGACGCCTGAAGTATTGCCTGTTCCAATAGCAACTCCTGCTATTCGAGAAGAAAAAACTAAACTGGCAACAAAACATCCTCCTAAGGATTATGATGAAATAGTTCTGGTAAGCATAGGCACTAATACTGATGAGAACATATTTAAGCAGATTGAATCGGAAAAAGTTTCGGAGTGCAAGAAACGAAAATCAGAATCATCGTTAATGGAAAATAAATCCACCATCAATTTTAAAATTAAAAAATCCGACCACATTTTAAAGCACAACGTTTTTGCTTCTGTAAAGTGCAACAGACAAAATAACGAAGATAAAAATCATTCTGATATTAAATTCAATAAAGCTAGACTAAAAGATATCACAGCCACATTAAAAAGTGTGGAAAAACAAGTTGAAACGAAAATATCAAGTAATTCTTTGTTTGCGAGCATTCAAGATGTTGTTATGAAAAAATCTCCAGCAGTTATTGGAGGAGCTTCAAATGGAGAACAAAAATCTGCGAAACCTACCTTTCCAATAGATACACGCAATAAAATTAAATATACGAAAACGACTATTATTCGAGAGTATGATTCTAAAGCTGAACACGGTGAAGACAAGGTAATACTTCATTTGGAAAAGACTAGAAGCAAACCTGATCATGCTACAGTTAATATTCAAACTGATTTAGTGTTTGAGGCCGTCACAGTTGCAAAAACTATTGATAAAACAACCATAAAAGAGCACAGTACATCACCGAGAAAAAGAAATGACAGTGACATGTCAATGTCCAGTGAAGATAGTCCTATGCGTCTTAAAAAAGTTCAAAAAACACCACCTAAAATAGAAGAGAAAGTACCTCCGCTTGTTAAATCAAGACATGAGAACAGACGAGATCTGGATATATCACAATCAAAAGAAAAGAGGTCACGTTCTCGAGATCGTTATGATATTAAATATCGACGGTCAAGATCACATTCTCGCGGACATAGAAGGAAACGATCACCTAGTCGCAACAGATCTAGATCACGTGGCCGTTACCGTCGATACAGGCGCTCAGATTCCCCGTACAGAAGGAAAAGACGTTCACGAACGAGATCACCATACCGTTCTTCTAGACACTCACCATCCATTAAAAGAGATTACCGATCCAATCGGTCAAGATCAAGATCAAAACATATAGAACAGAATAAAAATAAAAGTCCAGTTTCCATAAAAAGACCTAGTCCACAATTTAATGTAAATAATAGTGAGAAAAAACCAGTCAAATCTTTAACACCACCTTTGAGGAAGCCCACTGTTTCAGAAAGTTCCGATTCTTCAACATCCTCAAGGTATGTAACTTTTGTTTGTGATCGTTTTTTATATATTTAGAAAACCTAAAAAAAAGCAGCATTATATTAGTTATGTTTTCTTGTGATTTTTGTAAAATAGCGTTGATATCATTAGATAAGTGATTTTTTGTAACATGCCAACATTTCAGTTAACTGATAAATGCTAGACATCAGAATTTCAATGAATTTACCTTATTTATGATTATAATGATGATTAAAATTAATGATATTTAGATAGTTTGCTTTGCTTCTGTTATTTGATTACTCTTTAAGGGTATTCTCAACTTCTACAATACATTTATATCCTCATTGTGTAATCTATTATAGGGCAGCAACGTTGTTTGTTTTTTTTTTATAATCTTGATTTCTTTACATGGATCTGAGAAACAAATTCTATATTAGAGCATAGCTAATACTATATTTTTATAATATTTATAGTTCTTCGTCATCTAGTAGTTCATCGGGCTCATCAAATTCTCAAAAGTCTACAAGTCCGGTGAGAAATGAGGATAAGAACCACATTAAAGGCTATAGAAGTTCGTACAGTTCTGAAGATAGGTAAGATGAACTTATATTAACCTATATTAATTTTATTATGTTGCAAGATGACAATAACTTTATATTATACAAGCTTTTACCCGCGACTTCGTCCGCGTGGATCGCAGTCCTGGAATAAACAGGAGCTTCAGTATTATACATTATAATAGCTCAGTTAAATTTATGCAGTAAACAGAAATCAAAATATTTAAAAACTGCTACTTAAAGTAACTGCTTCGACGTAAGCTGAACAACGTGATAAAGAGCGTCCTTTTAATTAAAAATTTGACTCGTGTAAATAGTAGATAATTAAAAAACTTTGATAGGTTGATAATAGATGGCGTTTTAAATGTTCTCCTGCAAAAATCCTGTAAAATTAACAGGATTTCTATAGCCTATATGTTATTCCGTTATATAAGGAATATTTGAGCTAAATCTCATCGATATTGGTTCAGCGGAGTCGCTGTGATAGAGTAACAAACATTCATCCATACTCACAAACATTCGCATTTATAATATTAGTAAGATAATTAATTTTTGCATTAATTTATTTTAATTGTAGTTCATTATCTTTTATCTACTTTGTTTCTTTATAACGCTCTTCTTCTTTGTATGTCATTTTTGTGTTATTGTATATTCCTTCAATGCTTATCTACTTTTACAATTTTGTACATTTATACAAGAAATTCTATTGTAATATTTCTCATTTCTTTTCGAAAAGATTTATTTTCGATTTTATTAAAATTTGGAATTTCAAGTTCCGAAAAAAATAATGTGACTGAATCGAATATATTAACATTTTTTACTTATCTAGTAACTTTGACATCTCAAAACATAGTTTGATTGAGTTGGTGCTAATATTTATATTGAAAAATGTGTAATATTATCTAGAATTTATTTAACTAGAAACTGTGGACTTATTTCGCTATACATATACGGCGATAAAATTAAAAAATGATCTCTCTCTAAAAATATGTACCGTGCACACTAAGAACTAATTGAAAGCACAGTCCTTTTTATTTAAGTTGTGGTTATGTATTTCATATTGTAGGATATTGTTTAATAATTTTAATAAATTGTTGCATATTCGTTACAAAAACGATCTGTAGAACACATTGCTCTGGACAGCAATGGAAAATGATGAGCTAAGGGACTGCGAATGTGGGAAGGGCTTTTAGATCGTGTAGATTTTAGACCTGCGCATCGATATGGACAACTAACTTAGCTTCGTATATAAGTAATAAAAATTATTTTGCTATAATCCGCGATACAGTAAATACAGAATATACATAGTGCTAAATGTATAGTGGACTATCCGTTTTTTCATACCCGATACATGCAGGATTCGTAAAAACACATGCACAAACCTCCACCACTGCCACCACAATACACAAGCACTACACGTTAAATCGATTGAATCGCAAAGCTTCGCTTTGCTACTAACTAGCTTAGGGTCGCATATTTTAGTTAGCTCACATATAGTACGCGGCAATAAATAATGCATATCCAGGCTTAGAGGGAAATCGGCTAGATTCTGCTTCATAGAGCATTGTCTCTCTCGCACAGACTGACGAACCCGTGTGAAACGTTACATACTAACTGAGTGACAGTGACAGTGCTCTACGAAACCGAACTGCAGGCCTACCACGAACTCTTATTGAGACTCAATTGAAGACGTAAACGACGACCGCGAACCGCTTTCTTTTCCTAACATCACTTTTAAGTGTGCGTCTCACTTTAAGTCGTTGCCGAATGAGCGTTCGGAAATCGTCCTAAGAACATGTGAGTAAAAGAGAGAGTTATCTATAGATCATATACCCCAATGCAATTCACACTTTATGTTAGGAAAAGAAAGCGGTTCGCGGTCGTCGTTTACGTCTTCAATTGAGTCGCAATAAGAGTTCGTGGTAGGCCTGCTAGCCGGCTGTTTCGTTCTAAACATCGATGTGCATTGTTTAATGCCGGGTACTATAGCTTAGTTTGCGCAGTCTGTACACAGGTATGAAAAACTGCATTAGCTATGCGAGCTAAATTAGACTACATTAGCTTAGCTCTTGGTCGGCAACCCGCCTTAAACATAATTTATCGTGTTTTAGGGAAAGCAACACTCCCGTGGAAGAAAGGCGCATAGTTTTCGTTGGTAGAATAGAGAAGGATATGACGAAAGTTGCATTGCGTGCTCAGTTCGTTAAGTTCGGTCCTGTGAGCGAAGTGCGATTGCACTCAAAGGAAGATGGGTGAGTTTATGCAGTTTATTTAGTGCACGCTCAACTTTCTAATAAAACAGAGTCCGAAAAATCCACCAATCTCAGCTTAATGTTGGAGGTAAAAGAATACCAACAACGCTGATATTCTGCCGGATCCCTGTCGAGGGAAGTCAGAATATGAGATAAATATCTATCTAATATATGTTCTACAATATATTATATAAATCGATATTTAATATTATACTAAAATTTAATACTATTTGCCCGTTATTGTAAAATATAGTAGTTGTGCCAGCGGCTTCGCCCGCGTGGAAATCTGCGTGTTACAATTTTTTTCTAGAATTCAAATTTTAAACATAAAAGTAGTTATTGTGAGTTAACCATAAGATATATAGACATGCTGTCGCGGACTTTTTTGTAGTAGTTTTATAGATCTACGATTCTCTAGTACATTACTTTAGCGTATCTCTGCTGGTTTACGCAGCGCACGCAACTAAAGCTCCCAGCAAGCAAGTTTTTTAACAACTGCGCGATGTCCTCAACACAATTTACATAATACCGATATGTACTATTTACCTAAACCATCTGTAAGTATTGCACTATCTTTTTGTGAAAAACCGTACAAAAATCCGTTCTGTAGATTTTGAGAAAATCGATTACATACAGACAGACAGCTTTTTGGGACTTTGTTTTATAATAAGTATGTATGTATATGTATATAAGTATGTATATGTATATATATATATACATATACATATACATATATATACATATATATATATATATATATATAATGCCCTTATAGCTAAGATCTTCCTAGTGTGACCATAATAGAGGATGCATTTGAAGGTTTATTCGCACTTTTGTGAACAAAGTAAATATGACCGATATATATTTTTAAATTTATGCTTCGAATGTTCTGTTATAGTGTCTTCAAAATTGCAATGAGGGAAAAATTTTGTCACACACAGATTTCCACGAGTGCTGATATAATAGTCGGTACGAAAATACATCATTTTCAGATCACGCTACGGCTTTGTGACCTTCCAAAGGCCGAAAGACGCCTGGTCTGCCGTGGAGGCAGCAAATACGTTCCCACAGTACGATGTTGGCTTTGGAGGGAGGAGGGCTTTTTGTAGGCAGAGCTATGCGGACTTAGGTATGTTATATGATCTTTCAGAATTACATATAGTTTCATTTACATGCATATGTTCCGCACAAACGTGCGGGCGGATGAAACAACCTCCGAGACCTGGGCCCGTCGTCTCGGCGTCTCAACCTACCTTATGCGGCCGTCAGCTGTATGCGGTCCGGCCTCATGAATAACTGCGTGTATATGTGTACGAGTGTGTGTGCGCTTGTATGTACTTGGCCGATTCCCGAACCCGTTGGCTCGCCTCAGCAGTCTTCCACGGACACGTACTGTCTATTTCTCCCGGAGTATACACTTCACTATATCGGTTAAATAACACAAATAACACGCGGTGTGCACACAACCTGCGTAAGGTCACACGTTATTGAGTCGTCCCATATCGGGGAACATTAATCCTAACGCGTACTAAAACCGCAGACGGTCGCGTCTTCTCACACGTTTCACTGGTTAAAACGCGTCACTAAATACTTATATCAATATCAAAAGTCAATACAGTCGTGGCACTATCTAAAAACCACACCCAAAACGCATAATTACGCGTGTGCGTTCTACAATAAGGTCGTATACAGGTGCGCGCGCGTCCTGTCTTATCGTAATCGAAAACGTTACTAAGCGGCGGACGTGACCAGCCGCAATAGAATGCATAAAGGTCGTTGCTCCGGCCAATTTATACAAAACAGTATATATGAACGTAAACAGACAGATAGGCACTTACACATACGCTAAAATGCATTACATTACATACGAACCAAATTAAATCAAAATATTTTTCATTCAAATAAACTCTTTCAAGCAATTTTGAATATTTAAGGATCAATATGATTCAATTTCAAATTCAAAATGTTCTTTATTTAAGTAAACTTGTGAACAAGTCTTTTTGATTCTTCAACTCTACTGCTGGTTCGGAAAGCTGTTCCTACCAAAAAGAGCCAGCAAGAAACTCGGCGTTTGCTCTTTTAAAAATACAATTCTTATGACTAGTTACATATAGTTATTAATTTCTTGTACAGGGTCGAAGAGTAGCTCTATCCACGCATTCTTATCGTCTAAGTAATCCTCAATAGTATAGTAGGCTTTCTGTATTAGCCTTTTTTAAATAGTATTTTTAAACTGCTGTAATGGTAAAGTTGAAGTAGTTCGGAAATTTATTATAGAATCTTATACCCAAACCAACAAACGACTTACGTACTTTTGCTAGTCGCAAAGCAGGAACCGAAAGCTTATGGCGAAAGGAATAATAAAGCTAACGGATTAATGAAGCTTCACCAAGTACGAGCAAACACACTCAAGTACGTTTTGTCGTGTGATTCTAAGCGATATTGATATGATGATGGCATCATTGCCTCACTATTATAGCGTGGTCTAGATCGCTTCACTCTTCTACATTCTTTTCACACTCTTTCTTACAAAATTTATCCGATTCCAGTAAACCTCTGCTCCAAATTTTTACCATATTGCCAAATTTCATCAAAAAATGTTAACATCACATCTAACTCTGGAAATTTGCGTTGCGACTGAGATCGAACGAGTCAATTATTTTCAAAAAAGGGAGTTTTTATCAATTTATTAATTAATTGTACTATAAGTATATGTCAAAAAGTAAAGTAAGGCAATCAAAAAAATGATTTCGTCTAATTTTTCTTTTTTGACATCTACTGACAGCATCAAATCTCATTTATTTCATTTAGCAAACTTTCCAATCAAAATGTAATTTTCTTTGACCCCCGCTTCTGCATAATGAATGAATTTTTTTATAGGTCACCGTAAACCCCCATTGAGTCTATTATTTTGTTGCTAGTTTTCTATGGCAATTTTTTTTTTCTCCATTATAACCCCAATTTGATATTTCATAAAATCATCACTCTCCTGTCCTTATACCACTTTAAATGGGCTCGGCATGACATGTTTTCCACTTCCATTCCTATCATTCGTCAACTCTTGCGGTAGTCATTTTACATGCATGTAAAATTAACACAATCTAACCATCTCTTTTTAGTTAGTTTAGTTCATGAAATATTAAATAAATATATATTATTAAGTAAATTTATCATGTTTTATTATTACCTCGAGTTCTTCAATAAAGCAATATAACAGAACTAACTACTTTGCTATAATCCGCACGGGTTAAGTGAATGCATGCAAAGCCAATGTGTATGAAGCAGGCAAAATCTACGTACCTTATACATGCAGGACAAACCACCACATGCACCCCAACAATTCATACACATTGGCTTTGCATGCATTCACTTAACCCGTGCGGATTATAGCAAAGTAGTTAGTTCTGTTATATTGCTTGTAATATGGAATTCCGCAAAGTAACGCCTGCTTCTATAAATCATTCTTCAATAAATTTGTTATCAACAGATGGCTTGGAAGCAAAATTTACTGAGAGCGCCTTCCACGGTCAACCGTCGTTGCCAGTTCGCCGCAACGACGATATGTCGTTCGAACAAATGTTGCTAGATATAAAAAATAAATTAAACAAGCGGAAAGGTGACAAACCCCGCAACGAGGACAGCACAGCTTGACAATTAATAGATTTTAGCTCATTGGTTTTTATGAAATGTGATATCGTGTTTATTGTCTGTGCTTGTCGGAGTGACGTTCGAACCTCGCGTTGACAGATGTCAGTTTGACGGACGCGTTCCGTTGTGCAATCGAAGAGACAATATTGTTTTTTTTTAATTTTGTTGTTCTCACAACGTACCTACTGTATTAATTCAATTGTTTTTAGTACATTTCGATTTAGTATGACTTGTATATATTAGAATAGTACCGTACTCAAGTGTACGTTTTAACGCTACCTCTTATTTCTAACAAAACATTACGAAATCGACTTTATTTTTGTTACAGTATAATATCTGGAAATTATATCTTCGATTCTGTTTTATTGAGTTCTAGTTTTAAATTGTTTTTAAAATGTCTACAATAATGAGATGTTATAGAACAAAAAAAAATGTTTAAAAAAAACATAAAAATATATAGATGTTCTAAATTTAAATTAGTTTCCGTTGCATACGCACTAAATTTTTTTTAAAGAAAATTTTAACAGGCACATTTACACTTCACAATTTTCTAGATTCATGTTATAACGTAAACGTTGTCCGATAAATAAAGCCAATTTCAGAACTAATTACTATTTATTACATTAATTTGTTATAAATAGCGCCGTGAGTGTGGTAATAATGTTTGGGCGCGAAATTTAAATTTGGAATTTATATGTCTATAAATGATAAGGAAAATCGTATAGATTTGAATTTGGAATAAATCATATTTATGAATCGTCTGTCTCCATAAATAATATGTAGAGATTTACTCGCGATAACGTCGTCAATAGTCTTGTCATTCATATAAGTAAAAAAAACAATAAAAAATAATTAAAAATCTATGCCGCTCTCCTTTACATTATTATTACTATATGTGATATTATCAGGCTAAAACATGGAAATTTTTGTAGAGGCTGTTTTTCCTCCGATATACTTCTATTAATCTATACTATATCTATATTTATCATAATATGGTTTTTATTTAAAAATTAAGATTATAATATATTATGATTTAGTTTTAAAAATTATGTAGCTTCTTCAAAAAATAGTTATATATTGTTTGCTACAAATTTTCGGCAAATTTTCTGAAAAAGGTACAGGATTAGATCGCTAAAATAAATAAATATCAAGATATTGTTTTATTTTTTGGAACTTTATTAAATTGACCTAAACTTGATACAGAATAATTTTTCACTGGTTTACTAACGTGTACACGATGTACATTTTATAGTTCTAACAAATTAAATGTTGCCACATCTTTTGTACAATTTCTACTATTTGGTAGAATGTTCGGTTATATTTAATCCTGACTAAACTTTTTATTTCTAAAAACTAAACTTTGTTATTGTTCAATAATAATAAATATTTTATGTATCTGATTATAATCTTTCTTGTAGATAGAGAGATGACTTTTCCTTTCAGCAAGTACTTAAAGTAAAACATGCAAATAATGAAATTGCAAATTAATAGTTTTTATTTAGTGCAATAATACCGAAATTGAATATTGAATACACTGGATCATAATAAAAATTTTAACCTATCAGTATTCGTACGTATTACGTCATTTCCTAAAAATAATACACCGCACAAGTTAAGCAGGCAAGTAGTTAATGAAATTCGTAATTTTGATATTGTTATAAAATCATATACGCCAAACATATTTGGTGTTAATTTTAAAAAAAAGGCACTATAACAGAACTACCTTGCTATAATCCGCACGGGTTAAGCGAATGCATGCAAAGCCAATATGTATGAAGCAGGCAAAATTTACGCACCTCCCACATGCAGGACAAGTCACCACATGCACCCCAAGGCGCCTCCACCAGCAGCAACGTACACAAGTAGAACACACAACCACCACACACAACCACCACCACAATCTCGATGATCGTTTCTCTCCGAAACCGAAGCATCATCAGGAGGATAGACTCCACGACAAAATCGCAATGGAGATTGTGGTGGTGGTTGTGTGTTCTGCTTGTGTACGTTACTGCTGGTGGAGGCGCCTTGGGGTGCATGTGGTGACTTGTCCTGCATGTGGAAGGTGCGTAAATTTTGCCTGTTTCATACATATTGGCTTTGCATGCATTCGCTTAACCCGTGCGGATTATAGCAAGGTAGTTCTGTTATAGTGCATGTAATATGGAATTTCGCAAAGTAACGCCTGCTTCTATAAATCATTTTAAAAAGGGGTAAAATTTAAATCCAATGTAAAATTTGATATTTCACTGACGTCCGTTAAGTGTCTTAGTTCTGACTTTTAAAATCGTTGTATACCTTTCTATAGAACTCTTTAGGATAAAAACTACGACAACCTTTACGTAAACTAAGTCTACGATTTCAGAATATTTGTTTTGTGTAGAAAGTAAAAAGAAGCGAAAAATTATACTTATAACGTATCTTTTATAGGAGAATACAAATTCTGTCACGCACCTTTTTTATTTTAGTGCTTTCTTCCAAACTGCGCGAAAGTGCGATTTTATATATTACTATCAAATACTCATGATTTGTTTGTATTGTATGTTTGTTAAAACACAGAACTATTGATTGATTGACACAAGAAAGAATAACAAATACAAAGACTGACAGACAAACCGAAAAAAATTCAAAATAACCGATTCTGTCTGTGTCGACGATATTTTCTATTTATTTTAATGTAACATACAAACGTATACATTTTATAATTATACATATATGAATTAATAACGATGAAATTGTTACTTTATATAAATCTTAAAATCCTATTTCAAATTATTGAACAATCTTCCAAAATAGAATAAAACGCTTCCTATGTCAACACTAGTGCCAAAATTTCCTATCAACTTCTAAGCTAGTAATAATTTAAATTTAAAATTTAAAAATTAAGAAAATAAAAAATTCGATTAATATGTGTAATTTGGCTACATTGGTTTAAGCCAACAGCACCTTTCATATCTTAAAAAACGGGAAAAAGGTATAATTGAATTATAATTACAAAATCGATTTTTTATAATATATAATAAAATTAAAATAATCGATCAATATAAAAATCTATTATTTTTTAAATCCGATGTTTCAACCGAATCAAAGGAAATGAGGGTAGACTAATTGACTTATTAAACGAATGAATATAACGATTTCTACCTACATAAGTGTAACTAACAGATCCCTAAAATTTACATTATCTAGAATTGATAGAAGAAATTTAACATTTCTATACAGGTAATATAGAAATGTTTGGGAAACCTTTTTTTTTTAAAACAATTAAAATCCAATCCACAAATATTTGCTTTGTCGAATTGTTATTATTAGTACAAATTACTAGATATCTTGGAGATTTTTTTGCAATATGTGAGAGCAATGAACATTATTTTATGATTATATATAATTATGCAATAAGAAAAAATAAAAATTGTTAAAATAGTTTCTAGAAATTAAAGCAAAGATTTTAGCTTATTTTCCTAATTTAAGATAACTGTGTGATTTGTGATCTTTGCCTATAATACCTATTATAAAAGTGACAAAAAAAAACTACGACTACTTTACAATTACCGTTTCATTTAAGACTGCTTCGATAGACTGTTTAGATTTGTTTTACATATCCCTGGTTACAGTTGTATATTTTTTATTAAATATATATTGCTGTAACAAAATCTGTATTTATACATTTTTATGAAATCCAATCATGTTGGAATTGAAAGTAAATTTCTTGACAATTTTCGTCATAGAGTTATTAATATTAGAGTGGGGGAGCCATAGACAATCTATAATAAGAGAAAAATAAAATTCGTATACTTTGTTTTTGTCTTATCACACATAAAAAAGAGAGATAGATAGATAAAACCATAATTTGCTTTATCATTTCTCTTTATTGAAATATGTTATATTTAAGGCTGGCTTCCCTATTCTAGTATAATAACATAACGGTTTACAGTCTGATAATTTATGCTTTGATAAATAATAAAACCTTATCGAAAAAGTTTTGATACCAAATAGTTTCATATTTTGCCTTTATTTAATTTCATCTGTCACATTGACGTTACAATTTCAGTATAATCTGTGGATATTTATAAAAAAAAAATTGCTAGTCAATGTAACTAGATGATATTGTTTTTCGTTGTGAACATATTTATTTTTATTATAATCTTAAGTGTATTTAATTATGGATTATAGTTTTAAAATACTTATATAACTATAGAATGTCTGAGATTTACCCTAAGAAGTTTTCCCGCAATTTTTTTTGTGAAATTCAAAAAACGAACCCGATTTATTGGCGTTATTTTATATTATAATGTTCGATTAGTTTTTTTTTAAATTATTTTGTCGGAAGTGTTAAATAAGTCGGCGTGAAAATAAACGTAACGTTCTTTTTACGTTACGATTATTTTCACGCTGACTTATTTAAGTACAAGTAAAAGAAAATAATATTCGTTTTAAAATGCTCTCTTTAAATATTCATTTATAATTGGTATATAGTCAGAGCGGAATATTTAATAAGAATTTCGTTTTTTAAAACTACTTAAATTAATTTTTAATGATAGAGATAGGATTAACGAAAAAATTGCAGATTATAGTTTTAAGTTCATTAATTTTGTTCCATATTGTACCAAACATAGACTAAATACTCTTGTATTATAACAGTTTGTTAGTTTTAAGTTTAACAAATTTTATTTACTCTGTACAATTGGTGGACAAATCTGACTTCTAATTTTAAATCTTTATTTTTTTTAAATATCTAATTATTTACCATGAAATTTGGTTTTAGAAGTATCTAATTGGTAAAGACTTATTTGTTGCTTATACTTTTTTCTATGTAATATTCGTTTATTTCAACTTTTTAGGAATTGAATATGGAATTTACGAATTATGTAAATATTAACATGTATTAAATACTACCTTATGTCTATTAAATAAGGTTAAAGATAGAATGCTTAAAAGTTTTTTTTTGTTATAACAGACATCGTGTATATATAAAAAAGTTAAATTACATTGTCGACCCGACTTCGGCTTATTTTTTTTATGGCAGCTGAGTTTTAATTATGATTGAATAGCCAATTGTTGTATTATAGACTGGATCGTTGGCCTACATCTCGGTGGATCGTGGGTTTGATTCCCGCCGAGGGCCTTCATTTTCTAATAACAGTTTGTTAGTTCTTCGACTGTGGGTGTATATGTATATGTATATATGTAGAAGTTTGGGTGTATATATGAGTATTTATAAAAAAAAAATTCCCGGTGTCTGTCACCCGTAACACAAGTTACGTACCTTTTGGACGGACGACCGTGTGTATTTATTTTTTTATTTATTTATCTTTATTGTATAAACAAAAGGCGGACTTATCCCTAAAAGGGGTCTCTACCAGCCAACCTATGAGTAACAGAAAGAAAATGAAAAGAAAAAAAAAATTGATGATGGAAAAAAAAGGAAGGAAGAAAAATAAAAATAACGAAACACTATACATAGATTAAAGTTGAAAAATAAATGAATAAAATAATAGATAATAGTGATTATTTGAATTGATTAAAATGTAATGTAATATTGATAATAAGCTAAATTTAATTTAACTGACTTGAGACAAATATTTTAACAAATATAACTGTCCTATATATTTATTTAAGTTATTTATTTATATAAGACACTCCAACGACACGGACACACATACAATTATTCAGTGACATATCTATACTTATTATAAAACAAAGTCTCAAAAAGCTGTCTGTCTGTATGTAATCGATTTTCTCAAAATCTACTAAACGGATTTTTGTACGGTTTTCACCAAAAGATAGTGCAATACTTACGGATGGTTTAGGCAAATAGTATATATCGGTATTATGTAAATTGTGTGTATATAATTGTATAGAGCTGTGATAGCCCAGCGGTGAGACCGTGCGATTCTTTCGAGGGGAACACGAGTTCAAACCTGGGCAGGCACCAATGAGTTTTTCTATTAAAACTCATGTGTCTAATTGATAATTGCAATTTATCACACCCTTTTCGGTGGAGGAAAAACATCGTGAGGAAACCTGCATTACTCTAGAATTCTGGAGATATGTGTAACCTACCAATCCGCATTGGAGCAGCGTGGTCGGTCTTAGCTCCAACCCTTCTCTCCAGAAACGGAGAGAGGAGGCCTATTCCCAGCAGTGGGATTGTAACAGACCGCTACTACTTTTTATGTCAATTGTGTTGAAGAGATCGCGCAGTAGTTAAAAAACTTGCTGGGAGCTTTAGTCGTGTGTGCTGCGTAAACCTGCAGAGACACGCTAAAGCTATGTAGTAGAGAATTGTAGATCTATAAAAATACTACAAAAAAGTCCACGACAGCATGTCTCTATCTCTTATGGTTAACCCACAATAACTACTTTCATGTTTAAAATTTGACTTCTAGAAAAAAATTGTGATACGCTGATTTCCACGCGGTCGAAGCTGCTGGCACAGCCAGTTTAGTACATAAGTAATCTTTCAGCGTGAACACGTCACTTAAAGGCATGCATATATTAATAGGAAGAGATCTCTTTCAGAGATAAGTCCGTTTTTGATATATAAATAAATGTGAATTCAGTGTTAAATATGAACGTGGATGGATATGTGACTAAAGGGAGGCTAAAACGAGATGGTTGGATTGTGTGAAGTATGACATGCATGTAAAAGGAGTAGCGTCAGAGTTGACGATTGATAGAAGGGAATGGGAGAAAAAATCATGTGCTGGTCACACTTAGAGTAGAATAAAGGCAGGATATGATGGTATTTCACGATCGCCATAATTATTTTGTGTACGTGGCCCTTAAGCTGTGATAGCCCAGTGGTAAGACGGTGCGTCTCTTTTAATGTGTTTTTGTATTAAAACTTTGTGTCTAATTGATAATTGCAATTTATCACACGCTTTTCGGTGAAGGAAAACATCGTGGGGAAACCTGCTCTAACTCTAGAGAATTCTAGGGATATGTGTACCCTATCAAACCGTATTGGAGCAGCGTGATAGGTTTTAGCTTTAATCCTTCTTTCCAAAAACGTAGAGAGGAGGCCTATGCCCAGCAGTGCGATAGAAACACTACTTTACGTTGACATTTAAATATATATAAACTAAAGGGTTGTGCCCTTTGCATAAAGCCGTAGTCGGGTTTTGTTATCAAAATCATATATGATTAATATAGATGCAGTGAGAGAATGGTTTTATACGTAATGTTGGAAATAAAGTATTTTGAACATATGACGTTTTATTTATGAACTTCCCTATGCAGGATATTTTCTCCAAACAGTTGAGTTACTAAGTAAAGTAATTTTGTTGTCGTTTACGCTGCACTTAAATATTATGCATAGAGTTTTCATACTTGAGAGTAAGGAAGCCAGCCTAAAATGTGACATCACTACATAGTATAAAACAAAGTCGCTTTCTGTGTCTGTCCCTATGTCCCTATTTCCCTATGTATGCTTCAATCTTTAAAACTACGCAACAGATTTTGATGCGGTTTTTTTTCATAGATAGAGTGATTCAAGAGGAAGGTTTATATGTATAATAAGAGAGTAGAGAAATACTGTAATTTTTGAAGTTTCTAACGTGATGTCGTAAATAATTTCATTTTTTTCCGCTTACATTGCAAACGCAGGCTGAACACTACAAGATTTATCAAAATAATGTATTAAAAATTTGTACACCTTAAAAAGGTCTACAGAAAACTCCGCGAGGGTATATGTCTATCTCTTATGGATAAACCACAATAGCATTTCTTTGTCATTTACTTTTTACGAAAAATAACGCCCTCTTTTCGAAGCAATTTTAAGCAATACAGCATCAATCCTTATCCAATTAAGTACCTTAAATACATTGTTGATTTAATATAGATCAATATGTTTACAGCATGTAATTTAAATGAATATTTTCGAAGATATTACAGATTTAATATGCGGCGCGTGCCTATAAATAGCGCATCGGAGGCCGCGCTTCGCCCTATAGCACTTATAATTTAGCAGCGATTGGATTAATTGTAAAAATAAAATACATAGAGAAAAATGTAAAAAGGAACTAGGTAAAATGTATTATACGAATTAAGATATTCCAAAGATAGCAGGAAATCTTCATGGTATAGGGAAAGGGGAATTGTTTTACTCCAAATTTAACGCGTGCGGGGCGCGGGCAGTAATAAATAAATTAAAACTACTGGATCTATTTTAATCATTTTTTTCACTGAGTGACAGCCTATACTTGTATATTTTATACCCGTGCGAAGCAGGGGCGGGCCGCTAGTATTACTATAAAAACAAAAACAAATGAGGATGATCTATCTGTCTCTCTTTTTCATGTGTGATTAGACAAAGATGAAGTATTTTCATATTAGTAGTTTCATCTTCCCTCATTATTCATTGTCACTTACAGGCTGTGATAGCCTAGCGGTAACACCGTGCGACTCTCTAGAGACGATCATGGGTTCAAACCCGGGCAGGCACCAATGAGTTTTTCAATTAAAACTTATGTGTCTACTTGATAATAGCAATTTATCACACGCTTTTCGGTGAAGGAAAACATCGTGAGGAAACCTGCATATCTCTAGAGAATTCTATTGATATGTGTAACCTACCAATCCGCATTGGAGCAGCGTGGTAGGTCTTAGCTCCAATCCTTCTCTCCCATAACGCAGAGAGGAGGCCTTAGCCCAGCAGTGGGCATAGTAACAGGCTGTTACTTTACTTTACTTTACTTACAGGCTGCCTGTTGCTCTCATACTCTATGATATTACGCCTAAATACTCTATTTCTCACTACTTTTACATACGAAGTAACCTATGTTATTTTAAATGTGGCGATAGTTTGAGGGTTGGAGACTGTCGAAGCCAACTTTATTTCAGAACTGGAGGCTATGCGAACAAAGTTTAAAGTATATGCTAGAACTATATATAAATTACGGTAAATATTAGTGTTTTCTAGAATTAAATTGATTATAAGTGCCATCTATAACTAATTTTATATATTTTTTTAAAGTTTTACTATTCAATAATAGATGGCATTTTTACGCAATAAAAGATTTCCTTGAATGGAATTTATGTCGTTTGGAGATTATATTAATTTGAAGCTACAACTACTCGATAATAGATGGTGTTTTACTGTTTACTTTACATTGCAATAAATTATAGATTATAATAAATGCTGTAATAAAACGAGCAACATGAAAAAAATGAAATTAGGAAGTAATTTTTATTTGGATATCATGAAGATGTATGATGGTTAAAATATTTCAGTTATATAATATAGGTTTTATTGAATTTACAAAATTGTCTTTAATGTGTCTATGAACTTATGTGACATGTAGATAAGGAATATTATTTAAATAATAATTAACCGAGACGGTCCGTAGATCTACATACATCGTATTTGTGTTACTACACTACACTACACAGAAATGGCTATGAACTGAGTATATAGTATGAAGAACCGATTTATATTTGGAAAAACCTCGTGCTTAGTACATTGCCTACACAAAAAACAAAGTTCGAGTAGTTTAATATCGTGGGAACTCATTTTTAGTAGATGTCTCTCTACAAAAGGATATACAAATTTTTTTTTTCAAATTTAATATGTGAAATTGTATAAATTATATAAGAAATCAAATACAAACTTAACGGACACGCCAATGAAGATATAAAACGCCCCAAAGATTTTTACAAGGGCAATTATAGGGGTAAATTAGTCATTAGGGCGCGTTTACAGCGACACCCGGATTCGCTCAGGGCTACCATACTAATAAACAATTCGCCACTAAAACCTACTATGATATTTTTAATGGCAACATTCAATGCTGGTTTTAAGTAGAGTCCCCAAAATTAAACTCTCGCTTTACAAGCAATGGATAACTTGTATATAATTGGGATGTAGGCAATTTTTTGCGTACAACCGAGAGTTTTTGTGCCCTTAAGGCTAAAGGGTGTAATGAATGGTTAAGGGGGTAAGGAAGACATATTTCCGTATTTCCGCTTGCGAGTTGTTATTTCGGAAGGTTTCGGCTAATTTTTAAAGGATATTGTTTCAATGCAAAAGAAATTATTTTATATGACAACGCCTACTTTAATAAAGTATAATTTTAGTCCTATTTTAAAAGTAATAATAAAATTATTTTGCTATAATCCACGATAAAGTAAATATAGGAAATAGTGAAAATGCGGTGAAATCGACAAAATCACAAAATATTGACTATATTCCACTCTACATTTAGCATTATAAATATTTTATATTTAAAATAATTATTTATTACTTTTGTATTATGGATCTCCGCAAGTAGCAGCCTGTTACAATCCCACTGCTGGGAATAGGCCTCCTCTCTCCGTTTCTGGAGAGAAGGGTTAGAGCTAAGACCTACCACGCTGCTCCAATGCGGGTTTGTAGGTTACACATATCTCCAGAATTCTCTAGAGATATGCAGGTTTCCTCACGATGTTTTCCTTCACCGAAAAGCGTGTGATAAATTGCAATTACCAATTAGACACATGAGTTTTAAAAGAAAAACTCATTGGTGCCTGCCCGGGTTTGAACTCGTGTTTCCCCTCGAAAGAGTCGCACGGTCTCACCGCTGAGCTATCACAGCTCCATCTCCGAAAAGTAACACCTAATTCAATAAATTATCTTATTGATAAATAAGCTATCTTGCTACGATAAGGCGTATATGTGTTGGTTCTTACTACCTCACCTCTCAAAACGGTTATTTATATAAGACATAATGTAGTTTTTATAGTAAGAAAAATCCAGGGTCCTAGATAAATAGAAAACCAAATTTCTGTCTGCAAGTACCTACCTATGAGTAAACAACTAATTTTAGTGACAAAGTAAATTTAAAAATTATTTGCTCTAAATAATCCTCACTCCTGGTTCTAAAAATTCACCATACTAAGATACATCATGAAACTCGACTATTGCTTTTAAAAATATAATATAATAATTATATATCGCTGTTTTATGCAAAGTCAGAGCATATAAATCAACGGATTTTTATGGTTTATACATTGATATACAATCCCTTGTATATCAATGGGTTTATATAATCCTTTGCATTTCATCATCCCTGTCTTACGCATAGTCAGAGCATATAAATCAACGGATTTTTATGGTTTATACATTGATATACAATCCCTTGTATATCAATGGGTTTATATAATCCTTTGCATTTCATCATCCCTGTCTTACGCATAGTCAGAGCATATAAATCAACGGATTTTTATGGTTTATACATTGATATACAATCCCTTGTATATCAATGGGTTTATATAATCCTTTGCATTTCATCATCCCTGTCTTACGCATAGTCAGAGCATATAAATCAACGGATTTTTATGGTTGTATAATCCTAGACATCGTAAAAGGCTTATGTTTAAGTTTCCTTTTCGTTCATTTCTGCCGAGTTCCTATTCGATCTGGACATCATCACCAATTTTCATTACCAGCAGTGGAGTTGACGATTCAAAACTTCTATAGGTACTTATACACGCTTGAATCGTCAACTGAATGACTATGAATTTGAATGACGTAAGTGACTTTGAATTTAAAAGTAATGATAATAAGGTAAGTCGACTTGCTTGTGGTATTCGGCTAACGAGAATAAACCACTCTCATTTCGTACCGAGTAAGTTGGCCTACCGAGTGGTAACCGGTTGAGTAGAAATAGATCACCCTCTATCTTACCGAGGGATTTTAAAATACGGCTAAGGTAAGCTGACGCCAGGCAGACGGCCGGTCGTAAAATACGTAGCGAAATCATGTGATATGTTGTGCCGACCCCACTTAGAGTGGGATAAGGGTAGGAGGATGATTAGATGATAAGGATGTGTGGATATAACTGCACTTCTACCCTGTACAAGACAGTAATAACTAAATGTAACTAGTTTTAAGATTTATATTTTAAAAAGAGCAACCGCCGAGTTTCTTGCTGGCTCTTCTCGGTAGGGACAGCTTTCCGAACCAGCAGTAAAGTTGACGATTCAAAAGAACTTGTTTACAAGTTTACTTGAATAAAGAATATTTTGAATTTGAATTTGATGACATCTATAAGTATCGTTGACCGTCATTGAAAATGAAGTCAATTAATACAAATGTTATTATTTCTTTTAACGTCGTCACATGCTTAGGTCATTTAATGTAATTAAAAATCACAGACAAATGAACTAAAATAACAGACTATAATTTTTTTTATTTATTCAAAATACCAACATGACAGTCTAAATTTTAATAAGTTTAAATTAATCCTTGTAAGGCTAATAAAGCATTTGTTGAGACCACGTTATAATTGCGTAATATACGTTGCGTAATAAGTGCGAATAAGTTTAAAGGAATAAAATTAGAAATAATTTTACCCAATTACACCTAAACGAGCGCGATAAACGCGTAATTAAGACCGAAAATCACCGTACTGAGCCCGAGTTGCCCACAATTTCATAATCACCCACCCTTAAACGTGTTAGACATTCGACTATTACGGGTTTTGACGATCGATTACCTTCCAAACACACTCAGGCCACCTTTATGACCACTACATAAGGTTTATTTTATTAGGGGATGTTTTTGTTGAAAGAGGACAGGAATAGAGGGTGGATTGGCTGATTCTAGGGGTGTTCCTTTGAATAGTGACGCCCTAAATTCAGAGGGTAGTCGACAGTGTATACACCTTGGTCGTGAGCGGCGCTTGTCGCTAAAAAGTTCACATTACGTTTCAATGAACAGTTGGTATTTGAGGAAATTTGCAGTTACTTTTTCTTATAGGCTTGTGATATTTATTTTGTAACTTTATTATAACGGTATCATCGGTATAACTAAAAAGACTTGTCAAAGATTTTGTTATCGCAGTTTTTATTAGATGCCTCGTGTCGTGTAAAGACCTTATAATATAAAGACTGTGAAGTGTAGAATAATAATTTTGGTATATGTGTTTAAGGGATGAACGTTTATAGCTGATAAGTGAGTATCTTTTTATTAAAATATATGAATTAGGTTTAAAATGCCGTGTGGTATCCAGCTGATTAGAATAGACCACCCTCATTTCTTACCGAGGTGTCGTAAAAGGCGACTAAGGTAAGTCGACCCGCCTTGTGGTATCTGGTTCAGTAGAATAGACTACCCTGTTTCATACCGAGGGATCGTAAAATACGACTAAGGTAAGTTGACGTTAGGCAGGCGACCGCTCGTAAAAGACGTACCGAAATCATGTGACAACATGATGGTAACGTGTTGTGCCGACCCCACTTGGAGTGGGATAAGGAGGATGATGATATAAATTAGGTTTAAAATAATGCTTCACATTATTATTGGGTGACTTCGCTGGATAATAGTCACGTGACTCGGTATTGATAAACTCTTGCGAGTGTCATCTGAATGATGCCAAATTAGACCAGCTCGGCACAACTGGCTTCTCTGGAGACCGAGGGACTCCCAAGCTATGATAGCCCAGCGGTTAGACCGTGCGACTCTGTAGATTTATAGAAGAAGGCGTTACTTTGTGGAATTGTATATTACAAGCACTATAAAAGTACTACCCTGCTATAATCCGCACGGGTGCGGAATATAGCAAGGTAGTTCTGTTATAGTGCCTCTCAAGAGACGATCATGAGTTCAAACCCCGGACAGGCACCAATGAGTTTTTCTATTAAAACTTTTGTGTCTAATTTATAACAAATGAAACTGAAATGAAATGCAATTTTTATTAAAGGAAATACACAAATGAATTTATACAATGGCAACGAAGACACTGCAAAAGTAAAAACTGCGCTGCAAATGTGAACGCCCGCCTCCCAAAAATAAAATAAACTGTGTTCCAAACAAAATATACCTAAACTAAATTATGTTAATTAAGGAACATTTGTCCTAAGCTGTGATAGCCTAGCGGTGCGACCGTGCGACTCTCTAGAGACGACAGGTTCAAACCCCGGGCTGGCACCAATGAGTTTTTCTATTAAAACTTATATGTCTAATTGATAATTGCAATTTATCACACGCTTTTCGGTGAAGGAAAACATCGTGAGGCAACCTGCATATCTCTAGAGAATTCTAGGGATATGTGTAACCTACCAATCCGCATTGGAGCAGCGTGGTAGGTCTTAGCTCCAATCCTTCTCTCCAATAACGGAGAGAGGAGGCCTTAGCCCAGCAGTGGACTACTTTACTAAGGAACATTTTAATTTTTAATAAAAATTATTATTAAAGTTTGTATGACCTTATTTAATTTACGGTGTATGTGTGAGAGTGTGTGTATTTGTATGAATGTGCGTGTGTGTGTATGTGTATATGTGCGTGTGTGTGTGTTCTGTGTGACTATCTGAATGGTATGTCTGTGTGTTAATTGCTATTTATCACACGTTTTTCGGTGAAGCAAAACATCGTGAGGAAACCTGCATATCTCGAGAGAAATCTGGGAATATGTGTAACCTGCCAATCCTCATTGAAGCAGCGTGGTAGGTCTTAGCTCGAAATCTTCTCTCCTAAGATGGAGAGACGAGGCCTATGCCCAGCAGTGGGATAGTAACTGGCCGCTACTTTACTACTTTTATTATTGGGTAGAATGTTGCTGATTCTGCCTTTACAAAATATTGTTCAAATGAGACCTTATATATTTGAAACGATTATTAAACATAGCTATCTCTATCATATCTATCTCGACGGAAAAAGCTTCAATTAAATACAATATAAAAGTAAATAAAATATTATTTTGCTATAATCCGCGATAAAATAAAATATATGTAATGCTGAATTTAGAGTATAATCGGTTCTCATATCTCATAATCGCGGGATTTATAAAAACTCATACACTGCCCGTCACTAATACACAAGAACTGCACACGTTCACTACCACAATATCAACAAACATTTAGCCCGTAACCACCGTAAGCATCGTTAGGACATAGACTACAAATGCTTTGCGATTTTTTCTCAATTTCACTATGCGTATGTTGTTAAATAAAAAAAAAGTAAGGGCCTGTTACTATCCTACTAGTGGGCATAGGCCTACCCACTCCTTCTTGGCTAGAAGGATTGGAGCTAAGACCTACCACGCTGCTCCAATGCGGATTGGTAGGTTACACATATCCCTAGAATTCTCTAGAGATATGCAGGTTTCCTCACGATGTTTTCCTTCACCGAAAAGCGTGTGATATATTACGATTACAAATTAGACACAAGTTTTAACAGAAAACTCATTAGTGTCTGCATGGGATTTGAACCCGTGGCCATCTCGAAAAAAGCGAACGCGAAAACGCTGCCAGCTTTCTTGGGACCATTCCCGTGGGCATGATTTGTATAGTACTGGCGTCTAAGTAATTTAAGATAGATATAACTTGTACATATTTGTTATAAATAAAAAAAAATTGTGCTTAGCTTAATAATCATTTTATCGTAATCCATCTGTAAAAATTGTTGTCAATTTTTACAATTTATTAACCAAGCCTCAATCACCATCAAAGTGATAGCGTCCCTGAGGCCTGTCCCATAGAAATATTAACAGTTAAGTATTTGTAACATTTAGTTAATAACTAATTCTTGAAGCACTCAGTTTAATTAATATGTCTTTTGTAGAGACGTAATGTAACTATTTTTTAACTGTTACCCGGGATTCCGTTCGATCCAAGTTAAACGTTTGAATATAATTAATAATAAATATTAATTATTGCCAAATTAGACCAGCTCGGCACAACTGACTTCTCTCGAGACCGTGACAACATGTTTGTTATATGTTGTGCCGACCCCACTTAGACTAGGATAAGGGCAGGAGGATAATGATGGTTTAGGTAAAATGTATCTAACTTAAATTATGTAAATTGTGTTCACGAGGTACCGTGGTTGGAATAAAATTAGCCTGATAAGAGCTTTACTCGCGTGCGCGTACACTTTAGTAATGCACTAGAGAATTGTAGATTTATAAAATACAACATGAAAGTCCGCGATAGCATGTCTCTATCTCTTATGGTTAACTCAAAATATTTTTTTTTGTTCAAAATTTCATTTTAAAGGGTTTTCCACGCCCTTGTGAAAAACCGAAACGCGGGCACATCTTGTAATTAAATAAATATCAAATCTCTATTGTTCCAGTGGATATGTCGTTAAAAGTAACGGACAGGCGGACAGACTTTAGCGAAATTCTATCCGTATATAATATACTCAAATAATATACTAGCATTTAAGCGTAACTTCGTTCGCGCGGACTGTCTTATTATTTGAGTAAACCATAACACATATTAATTATGGTTAAAGTGGGTTAACCTTAAAAGCTAGACATATGCTGTCGCAGACTTTTATTAAGAGCTTTTAGAGGGGAACAATTTTGAAATATGTACATGATTTTCTAATAACTTTCACCGTTTACTTAGACCACGCAAGGAAAGCTTTAAATTTTACCGTTTTCGCAATATTTTTTATTGCTGCTCCGCTCCTATTTATCTTAGCGTAATGGCATATAGTCTATAGCCTTCCTCGATAAATGGACTATCTTATACTCAAAGAATTTTTCAAATCGGTCCGGTAGTTCCTGAGATAAGCGCATTGAAACGATCAATCAAACAAACTTAGCTTTATATATTAGTTTATATATAGATTAGTATGGAGTTTGTGTTTGGCAAACGCCTTTTGCGTAGCCCGTTTAAACGATTATCATCAGGTGTGGTCGAGATCAAGCGATCAACGCAATAAAACGCGACCTTAATGGTTGTTGCATTATACAAAATTCTTCAAAGGATATGCTCATGAATAAAGCCGTAAAAGTCGGCCAATTGATTACAAAGGTACCCTTTATTGCGACATAGTTTCCTTCTTTAATTAGTTAATGAATTTTTAACAGTTGCCCGCAAACTCGTAAAGTATTACAAAGTCTAATGTTACCCCTTTACGGTGCTAAGATGCTTTCACATATAGGCTGCCACTCACACCGGTGTAACTACCTTAATATTTTAGATCAAACTAAAAGTTCTAATTCTTTTTTAGAATTAAATAAAAAAAATTTTTCAAGCTTTGAACAAACTTGACTGGCCCGTTGGCGCAGTGGATAGTGACCCTGCCTTCAGTTCCACGGGTCGCGGGTTCGATTCCCGCCGAGGGGCAACATTTTCTATAAAAAATCTATTGGTACTTCGAGCCTGGGTGTATATAAGTGTATTTAAGTGGGTATTTTAAATTGCATATGTAGTATATCTACCAGTTTTCCGTCGCACATAACACAAGTATTAAGTTTCTTATTCTGGGGTCTGACGACCGTGTGTGTAAGTGTCCCATATATTTATATTTATATATTTAACTTTTTTTACCTATTATAAAGTACATCTTCAATGGAAGTACTTTATTGAATTAACAATCTAGCCATAAGGCTAATATGCAACTTAATTTTCACCTAAACTTATAAATTAACTAAAATAAACTTTATTCATATAATCTTTCTTACTAATATTATAAATGCGAAAGTTTGTGAGTATGGATGGATATCTGTTACTCTTTCACGAAAAAACTATTGGACGGATTTGGATGAAACTTTACAGTAATATAGGTTATACATTAGAATAACATATAGAATAACAATTTGTAATTATTTTATGTAATATAACGATACATGTCAATAAAGTCGGAAAAAATCTGGCCTCTGAGAGCTATCTCGGCGTACGCTGCCTAAACCATTGGAGTTACACAAAGGTGATGTACCGTAGTATTGTTTGTCTTCAATAGTTCTAAATAAAAGTCTACCTAGTTCTACCTTTTATGTACAAGCCACCATGACCAAAATTGTGAATCATAAATTTAATTAAATTAGTTACTGTGGCAAATCAAATTCCATGCGAGCGAAGCCGCGGGCAAAAACTAGTTTTCCATAATTATTTATGACTTTTTGCCACAGTGATGACATTTCGTATATCTAATTTTGAAAAAAGTCTTAACTTTATAAGCCAAAAATTGAATGAGATGCTTGCCTGGCATCCTTTTAGTTTTTGTATTATTTGCCCTGCAAGAAAGTATGTAAGGACAAATACAAGGAACTTACAGAACAGGACAAACTAAACACTGAGATAGACAACAAATACTGAGATCTGATATCTACAACTTATTTTTCTCCTGAGACATATTTTAGTACACAAATAAAATAATTATTGTTTGATGATAACGTTAATTTATAGTTAATTAATTAGCCTAGCTTTGACAGTTTATTGTCAGAGCCTTTTTTATTATTAAACGTTCTTAAAACAAAGCTATCTATCTCTATTTAAAATAACTCGGTAAGGTTTTAAATTGCAATGAAATGTTGCTTCATAAACGTTTATATAACATCCGCCGTGTGATGTCCGGCTGTGTAGAATAGCACATCTTCATTTCTTACTGAAGTGTCGTAAAAGGCTACTAAGGTAAGATGTCAGGCAGGCGGCCGGTCATAAAATAACTAGCGAAATCATGTAACGAGACATATTCTAAACATGTGCCGACCCCACTTAGAGTGGGTCGAAATACAGGCTGTCGGTGGACAGGCGAAATACGATGATAATATGTGTAACACGTTCGTTAGTTTTTATAGTAGCCAGTTGAAGTTACACGACGGTGAAATATAAGGAAGACAACAGTTCGATTAGCAGGAAGGGTTAAACATTTTACGGGCCCATAAACTTTACGGCTTAGATGCTATCGGAAAGTGGCCAGCTGACCGTGGTTTTAGGGCTTTGGACACACGTTACTTGTCTTTGTAGGCTATTGTATATATCTGTATCAATAAGTAAAATTCACATTTAAATTCAAAATATTTTTAATCTTGTATATATAATACTACCTGTGGCAGCGGCTTCGCCAGCGTGGAAAACAGCGTGTCACAATTTATTTTCTAGGATTCCAATTTTTAACATTAAAGTAGTTCTACTACTCACCAACAATTGAATTTAAAACTAAAATGAATTAATTTACGCGGGAGTAACTGTGTGACAGTACATAAACAAATAAATAGATAAATATTAGGTCCTTACATATGAAATTGGCGTTTTCTATGAACATAAAGTCGTTTTTTTTTAATGAAATATATTTAATTAATCAAAGTATGTACCATTGCTATGTATGCACTTTTGCCATCTCATAGGTAGTTCATTGATCCCCTTACTAAAAAAATCATTCGGGCGGGAATCAATAAAATCTTAGAAGGCGGTTTGGACTGCCCCATCGGAGTTGAATTTTTTTTCCTTGCAAGTAGTTATCCAAATTGCGAAAAAAATGGTAATCTGTTGGAGTAAGGTCCGGAGAGTACGGTGGATGTCTAAGACGTTCTAATTGAAGCTCCTCTGATTTGGTAGCCGTCTGTTGTGCAGTGTGTGGTCTAGCGTTGTCCTGAAGCAGCAGTGGCCTAGAGCGATTGACCAGCCTCGGTTGTTTAGCAGCTAGCTTTTCCATCATGGTTTGCAGTTGCTGACAATAGATATCTGCCGTAATCGTCTGGCCAGATTTAAGAAAGCTGTAGTGAACGACGTTAATAATGTTCTACTTTTGATATCTGTCCAGAAATATAAATAATGCCGCGTAATGACGTAGGATGACACGTCATTCAGCCATTTATCCACGTTGTTTAAAGACATGTTTGTTGCCGACGTGATTTAATGTTGTGTCAATTAGTGATTTAAAAATTTTACGTGTAATAACGTTGCTCCACTCAAAGTGTTGAGTACCGTGTTGGTCTTAATTTCTTCTTTTTATCTCCGTGTATAGAGAAACATTTAACCCATAAGTAATAGGAACAGGTCACTGTTTATTTTACTGTCAATAATACTGCCTATAAAGTGAATAGTAACTATGCAGAAGTTACTATAGAATTATTTTGTTATATTCAAATTCTAAATATTCTTTATTCAAGTAAACTTGTAAACAAGCGGTTTTGAATCGTCAACATCTACTGCTGGTTCGGAAAGCTGTTCCTAACCAGAAGAGCCAGCAAGAAACTCGGCGGTTGCTCTTTTCAAAGAATAATTCTTATCACTAGTTACATATAGTTATTAATGTCTTGTACAGGGTTGAAGAGAAGCTATATCCACGCATTCTTATCGTCTAGGTTATCTTCAATAGTATAATAGGCTTTCTGAATTAGCCTTTTTTTTAATAGAATTTTTAAACTACTGTATTGGAAAATTTAAAGTAGATTGTGGAATTTTATTATAGATTCTTATAAACGAATTACCAATTACCCAAACTATACATAAATAATATACCCAAACCCATAAACGAATTACGAATTTTTGCAAGGCGCAAAGCAGGAACCGCGATCTTATGTCGTTTCCTACTTCGTCTATTATTCCTATACATCACCAATCCTTTTATAATTATTTATATTAATGTGTACAAAAATTAAATTACTAAAAATATATTGTGTAGCCAATGTAAGAATATAATCTGCGTTTGTTACCAGAATCTATGTAATGCTAAGTGTATGAAGAAACGTTCAGATACCTTTTAATAAAATCAATCCCCAAACATCCACCCCACGTGACGGACAACTAGTAAATATACTACATATTATATAATTTGAAATACATACTTAAATACAAATACGCACCCAGGGTCGAGGAACCAACAAATTGTTTGTAGAAAACGGGCGACGACGGGAATCAATCCCACGACCCGTGGAGCTGACGGCAGGGTCACTACCCACTGCGTCAATGGACCAGTCAAATACCTTATGCATGCAGGGCCAGTATCACATAACGCTGTGACCAGCAACACATGCACTACACACACTCACTACTACCATCTCTACAATTGTTTCGCCCCGTAACTTGAAGCATCAGGAGGATAGGCTTCACGACAAGATCGTAGTGCATTACGATTTTGTACGTATACGGCGAAACGATCGTAGAGATTGTAGTATCGAGTGTGTGTAGTGCTGGTGTGGAGTATTTCTGGTGTCGGCGTTTTGTGATACGTGTGGTGACCGGCCCTGCATGTATAAGGTATTCGAATGTTGCCCACTTCCCATATATATAACATAGATAGACAAACGCGGATTATAGCAAAATAATTATATTGTGACTTCTGTACTATGGAATTCCGGCAAGTAACGCCTTCTTCTATTAATATGCCTTTTCAGCAACTAACCCTCCTTTTTACACATACACCTAAAAAAATCAGCAATTTTAGGAATTCATAAGAAGTATTCTGTTTCACAAGGTGGCAAATGGAACTGCGTGATCGAAAAAATATTTTGACGGCCAACAAAGGGCGGTAATTAAAAAATTACAAAAAAATCGATAAAAAATTTAATCGAGCGATAAAGACGATCGATTACGTAAAGTATCGATTACACCCACGCATCACTAGACTCGAGCACCTGGGGCTGTTTTAGATTCACCACAATATCCTGTTACAGAAAAATATCGTTTCAATATCGACATTTAACTATTAATATTATCTTACCATGTACATTTAACTACCGGTGAGACCGTGTGACAAGCTGTGATAGCCTACCGGTGAGACCGTGTGACTCTCTAGAGCCGATCATGGGTTCAAACCCCGGGCAGGCACCAATGAGTTTTTCTATTAAAAACTTATGTGTCTAATTGATAATTGCAATTTATCACACGCTTTTCGGTGAAAATCATCGTGAGGAAATCTGCATATCTCTAGAGAATTCTGGAGATATGTGTAACCTACCAATCCGCACTGGAGCAGCGTGGTAGGTCTTAGCTCCAACCCTTCTTTCCTTAAACGGAGAGAGGAGGCCTATTCCCAGCAGTGGGATTGTAACAGGCCGCTACTTTACTTTATGTACATTTAACTACAATTTAGAAACCCCCGGAGCTGTGATAGCCCAGCGGCGAGACCGTGCGACTCTTTCGAAGGGAACACGATTCAAACCCGGGCAGGCACCAATGAGTTTTCTATTAAAACTCACATGTCTAATTGATAATTGCAATTTATCACACGCTTTTCGGTGAAAAACATCGTGAGGAAACCTGCATATCTCTAGAGAATTCTGGAGATATGTGTAAACCTACCAATCCGCATTGGAGCAGCGTGGTAGGTCTTAGCTCCAACCCTTCTTTCCTTAAACGGAGAGAGGAGGCCTATTCCCAGCAGTGAGATTGTAATAGGTTGCTACATTACTTTTTTTTTTTAGAAACCCAAACTTAGTAGGTCCGATTAGATTCGAGTCAATTTGTCGAATCCAAGATTATAATTTCCCAGATAACTACGCCACAGTGTTCAATTTTACTGTACATAATGTAAGATGTAAGTTTTAATATATAGTTCCTTTTAATATATAGCTATAATATATAACTATATATGGTTTTAGATGAGTCCGTAAAAAGTATATCCTGTAAATCGCCATATCAGTAAATTTGTCAAAAAGTAGTAGTGTAAAGATACAATTGCTAGAGATTTTAAAAAGAGTAATCTAAAAGGAATGAATTAAAATAGAAATCAAGACGCTTTAATGCGGACTGTTAGATAACACATATCCCCAGAATTACCCGTAATAAATGTATAGGACTTTCCAAAAGCGCGTGATAATTTGCATTGCAAATTAAATTGCTAAAGATGTACTATGAATCCAATATAAGAATACTTATTTTCTTTCTGTGATAGCCTAGCGGTGAGACCGTGCGACTCTCTAGAGACGACATAGGTTCAAACCCCGGGCAGGCACCAATGAGTTTTTCCATTAAAAACTTATGTGTCTAATTGATAATTGCAATTTATCACACGCTTTTCGGTGAAGGAAAACATCGTGAGGAAACCTGCATATCTCTAGAGAATCTAGGGATATGTGTAACCTACCAATCCGCATTGGAGCAGCGTGGTAGGTCTTAGCTCCAATCCTTCTCTCCAAAAACGGAGAGAGGAGGCCTTAGCCCAGCAGTGGGCATAGTAACAGGCTGTTACTTTACTTTACTTTTTTCTTTAACTTTCTCGCAAGGAATCACGCGGACTTACATTGTAAATGCCACGTATGGCTCTTTATATTAACACAAAATTTTGTTCATAAACCGCTTATTTACACCAAGAAACATAGTGTACGAACTAACAAGTACATTTGTATAATTTATAGAATCAGGCGTTACTTTGCGGAGATCCATAGTACGAAAGTAATAATAGAGTTATTTTGCTATAATCCGCGATACAGTAAATAGAAAATATATATAGTGTTAAATGTATAGTCGACTATCTGTATTTTCGAACCCGATTCGTGCAGGATTTGTAAAAACACATGCACAAACCTCCACCACTTCCACCACAATACACAAGCACTACACACGTACACTATCACAAACTCAACAATCGTTTCGCCCGCAACCGAAGCATCATCAGGAGATAGACTCCACGACAAAATCGCAAAGCCTTGCGATTTTGTGATAGTGAACGTTGTAATGCTTGTGTATTGTGGTGGAAGTGGTGGAGGTTTGTGCATGTGTTTTTACGAATCCTGCACGTATCGGGTATGAAAATACAGATAGTCCACTATACATTTAACACTTTATATATTTTCTATTTACTGTATCGCGGATTATAGCAAAATAATTTCATTATTACTTTTGTAATATGGTTCTCCGCAAAGTAAGGCCTAATTCTATAAATTATGTATGGCTCTTTATTGTAACACAAAAATTTATTAATAAACCGCGTATTTACCCCATGAAACATAGTTGTACGGGCTATCAAGTACACTTGCCACAAGTATTTACATTTGTTATTTAGCCGCCAAAGATGGGAACAGGAACAATCGTTGGGAATCTCAGTCACAGAAGATACTTTAAAAGACATTGTTAATAATATTGAATACCTCAAGAAATTTATAGACTTTGGACTAAGTATTGTAAATAAAGTTTACTAAGTTACTAAGTATTCTAATATTAATTAGAAACAAAAGTAAAGTAGTTTATATCACATTATAACAATAAAATAAAAAGAATAACAATAGGATGATCTATTCCACTCAGCCGTATACCACACGGCGAGTGGAATTTATTTCTTACCCAAGGGATTGGATATTATTTCTTACCGAGGTGTCGTAAAAGGCGACTAAGGTAAGTTGACCCACCGTGTGGTACCCGGTTGAGTAGAATAGACCACTCTCATTTCTTACCGAGGTGTCGTAAAAGGTGACTAAGGCAAGTTGACCCACCGTGTGGTATCCGGCTGAGTAGAATAGACCACCCTCATTTCTTACCGAGGTCTCGTAAGAGGCGACTAAGGTAAGTCGACCCGCCGTGTGGTATCCGGCTGCATAGAATAGACCACCCTCATTTCTTACCGAGGTGTCTTAAAAGGCGACTAAGGTATGTTGACCCACCGTGTGGTATCCGGTTGACTAGAATAGACCACCCTCTGTCTTACCGAGGGGTTGTAAAACACGACTAAGGTAAGTTGACGTCAGGCAGGCGGCCGGTCGTAAAATACGTAGGCAAATCATGTGACAACATGTTTTTAACTTGTTGTGCCGACCCCACTAAGAGTGGAATAAGGGCAGGAGGATGATGATATTTATACAAAGATTAAGTTTGTAATGTATATATATATAGATAGATATTATTTTTTAAGCTATAAGTTCGAAGTCGTTGCATTACAAATAGCAACAGTCAAATATTAAAGAAAAAAAAAAGTACATTTGCAACATGGGAATTTACGCCATATTTTTAATATCCCATGAACTAGAAATCAGTACGAAGATAGCGGCCGAGCACGCTCAACCTATCAAGCCATTATCAAAATCATTATTAAATTACTATAAAGTAATTATCAAATAACTATAAAATTATAAGCAATAAACTATCAATTAAGTGTCGCTATAAAGTATCGGCCTGTTACAATCCAACTGCTGGGAATAGGCCTCCTCTCTCCGTTTCTGGAGAGAAGGGTTGGAGCTAAGACCTACCACGCTGCTCCAATGCGGATTGGTAGGTTACACATATCAACAGAATTCTCTAGAGATATGCAGGTTTCCTCACGATGTTTTCCTTCACCAAAAAGCGTTTGATAAATTGTAATTATCAATTAGACACATGAGTTTAATAGAAAAACTCATTGGTGCCTGACCGGGTTTGAACTCGTGTTTCCCTCGAAAGAGTCGCACGGTCTCATCGCTGGGCTATCACAGCTCAGTATCGCTATATATCAAGTAAATCTATTAATCTATTTCTATCAACCTGTCAACCAAGGATTGAACTGGGTAGCAGTTTAGCATAGCTATCTAATAGCATTGGCTGTATAGTTTATAATATCCCAGTAAACATGGCAGAAACTCTATAGCGGAGCAGCGTATATCACATTTTACCTGCCGGCGGGTTTTAAATAAACATGTCCATGCAATTTGAAATGTACACCGTGTTTAAAATACCAAAAGTGGCAATCAAACGAGCGTTTCCCGATGAAAAGCGTGTTTCACCTGAAATTATTGCGCGGCCGTATCTACGCGGTCATCTCTGCGAGTAAATATATAACTATCAAATAATTTGTGCTGCGTTTTGTTGAATTATTATTGAAATATACCAGTGTAACGGTAATATGGTTTCATCATCATCCTCCTGCCCTTATCCCACTCTAAGTGAGGTCGGCACAACATGTTACAAACATACTGTCACATAATTTGGCTACGTATTTTACGACCGGCCGCCTGGCTGACGTCAACTTACCTAAGTCGTATTTTACGACCCTTTGGTAAGAAAGAGGGTGGTCTATTCTACTCAAACTGATACCACACGGTGGGTCAACTTACCTTAGTCGCCTTTTACGACAACTCGGTAAGAAATGTAAGCCGAACCGCCGTGTGGTATCCGGCTTAGGAGACAAGACCACCCTCATTTCTTACTGAGGTGTCGTAAAAGGCGACTACGGTAAGTCCACCCACCGTGTTGTATCCGGCTGAGTAGAGTAGACCACCCTCTTTCTTACTGAGCGTTTGTAAAATACGACTAAGGTAAGTTGATGTCAGGCAGGCGAACGTTCGTAAAATACGTAGCCAAATCATGTGATGTTTGTAAAGATGTCGTAAAAGGCGACTGCGGTAAGTCAATCCACCGTGTGGTATCCGGCTGAGTAGAGTAGACCACCATCTTTCTTACTGAGCGTTTGTAAAATACGACTAAGGTAAGTTGATGTCAGGCAGGCGAACGCTCGTAAAATACGTAGCCAAATCATATGATGTTAGTAAAAATGTCGTAAAAGGCGACTGCGGTAAGTCAATCCACCGTGTAGTATCCGGCTGAGTAGAGTAGACCACCCTCTTTCTTACTGAGCAGTTGTAAAATACGACTAAAGTAAGTTGACGTCAGGCAGGCGAACGCTCGTAAAAACGTAGCCAAATCATGTGACAACAAGTTTGTAATATGTGGCGACCACACTTAAAGTAAGATAAGAGCAGGAGGATAATGAGTAGAGAATGGAAGAGAAAAATATATTGTCCCGATCCAACTTAGGGTGGGATAAGGTCAGGAGAATGATGAAGGCAGTTTAGCAAACCAAAATTTCATTGGCCACACGATACCGTAGCCGCGACTCTTAAGACGGTTAATCCATTTATTATTCAAGCTCTTAAGTGCGTTATTGTTCTTAATACATTGGGACGTCTCTTGGGAGCGGATTATATGAAGAGGGTCTTGCATCCCTTCTTTGAATAAGTAAAAGACCAGGGGATTTTTAATGGGGTTGGAATGGTTTGTGTTTTCGTGTGATTAGATTTAGAACTATAGTTACAGTCATGGTGGCTCAATTATGTATTGTTTTGTCCCATATGTAAAATTTTATTAATATTAGTAAAGTGGATTAATCGTGAACCGCCGTGTGGTATCCGGCTGAGTAGAATAGACCACCCTCATTTCTTACCGAGGTGTCGTAAAAGGCGACTAAGGTGCGTTGACGTCAGGCAGGAAGACGGTCGTAGAATACATATACATATAGCCGAATCATGTAAATAAATAAATAATAAATAAATAAATATATGGGACATTTACACACACGGTCGTCCGTCCCCAAAGTAAGTAACTTAATACTTGTGTTATGGGTGACGGACACTGGTAGATATACTACATATATAAGTTTAAATACATACTTAAATACAAATACACACCCAGGCTCGAAGAACCAACAATTTGTTTATAGAATGTGTTGGCCCTCGGCGGGAACCGAACCCGCAACCCGCGGAGCTGAAGGTAGGGTCACTACCCACTGCGCCAACGGGCCAGTCGATATGATGTCAACAATACATAATGATGGCTCAATTATGTATTGTTTTGTCCCATATGTATAATTTTATTAATATTAGTACAGTGAAATCGTGAAAGTGTTACCTAAAATATTTCTATTATTCATCATCATTGTCCTGCCCTTATCCCACTCTAAGTGGGGTTGGCACAACATGTTTTAAGCATGTTGTAAGATTTGGCTAGGTGTTTTATGACCGGCCGCCTGCCTGACGTCAACTTACCTTAGTCGCCTCTTACGACACCTAGGTAAAAAGGAGGGTAGTCTATTCTATTCTGCCGGATACCACACGGCATTCTTATTTGTTTATACATTAAATCTTAAACTCAAAACTTATTTTAAGTAAAAAAAAAATACACCAGAATATATTTCTAAATTCTTCTTTTAGATTGAGCTAGCAAAAGAAACTTTTCCTCTTTTTAATACCACACAGTGAAAATATTTTTTATTATTGTTTTATTTATTTATATTTTAATGATCTAAAATTAGTGCTAATTTAATTTTTTTTTTAATGTTACTCCCGCTCGAACAAACATAAACAAAAATATTATTTTGCTTTAATTTGCGATAGAAGAAAATATATGTAGATTTCACGACCAAATCGCAAAGATGATGCTTCGGTTACGGGGTGAAACGACTGTTGCGATTGTGGTAGTGAATGTGTGCAATGCTATTGTAGTGTGTTTGTGGTGATAGGATATATACATCTTCTTCTATAGCGGACTAGCGCTCTGGCCACGCGTTGTGCGTCAGATTTTCGATTTACTCTCGAAACAAAACTTTTATTGAAAGTTAATTTTCATTGAAAATAAATGCTCCGATCTTTACCAAACTTTAGATTATGCGCTGGGTCAATCTCAATATTGTTTGAAAATTTCATTAAAATCAGTGAAGCTGTTTCTTCAGCAGCGGAGTCTTAAGAAACATACATACTTGCTATTATATAATATGACATATAAATTATAGCAAAATAATAGTATTTTTACCTTTGTAATATATTATGGATCTCCACAAATTTACGCCTATTTCTATAAATTATTGATATAATAAATTATATCGCTAAAAAAACACTTTCTTTTCAGATAACGCGACAATGTTCTGAATTTCGACAATGGATTCTCCTGTTTCGTCCCAGGACAACGATATCGAAGTGAACGTCGTGTCCGGGGCCAGCAGCCCTGACATACCCTCGTCACCTTCTAGAAAAGACCAGAGCCCCTTCTACGATCTGAAGAAGGACAAAGAAGAGAAGGCGACTGGAAGCGCTCCTTACACCAGTTTCTCGATAAGCTCTATACTAAATAGGACTGAGCCGAGAAGAGATTCGAATGTTCTGGAAGCAGCTCTCGCAGCGAACCATTTTGGCAACGCCAATGATGCTATGCTGTCAAGGTAAGTTTGTTTTTTGAATGCACAGGCCATACCCACAAAGAAAACTCTCTTCATACAATATTGTATTTCAAAAATAATAATAAAATTATTTTGCTATAATCCGCGATACAGTAAAAAGAAAATATATATAGTGTTAAATGTATAGTAGACTATCTGTTTTTTCATACCCGTTACATGCAGGATTCGTAAAAACATGCACATACCTCCAAAACTTCCACCACAATACACAAGCATTACACACGTTCACTATCACAAACTCAAAAATCGTTTCGCCCCGCAACTGAAGCATCATCAGGAGATAGACTCTACGACAAAATCGCAAAGCGAAGCATTATCCACACAAGCATTGCTTTATAGTAATTGGTTTATCCCCACCCTTTATTTTACCTCTGAACACGTGCAACAAGCTTGAACTACAAACATTTATCTGATCGTTAATGAGGGTGCCATAGTTATGCTTAATGATTTCTAATTGTTCCAAAATCAAGCTTTTTTCACTGAAATTGAATACACACTTAGTTTTAATAATTAACACTATATATATTTTCTATTTACTGTATCGCGTATATAGCAAAATAATTTTATTATTACTTTTGAATTATAGATCTGCGCAAAGTATATCACCGAAAACGGGGCCGCGTGTACAGGATATCGTGGCAAGCGAGAGGGAATCTTGATCAGTACAGTTCAGTACATTTAACAGTTCTTGGTTGTCAATTAATCCATTTAAAAGCTTATATAACAACAAAGTGTCATTAATTTTTCGTCTGTCAGATAAGGAATTGAGCTTAAACATGTTCATTCTCATCCCATTCAAAAATTCTCAATTTCTGGAGAGAAAATTGGAGCTAAGGCCTACCACGCTGCTCCAATGCGAATCGGTAGGTAACACATATCCCCAGAACTCTCTAGAGATATACAGGTTTCCCCACGATGTTTTCCTTCACTGAAAAGCGAATGACAAATTGCAATTATTAACTAGACACACAAGTTTTAATAGAAAAACTCATTGATGCCTGCCCGGGGTTTGAACTCGTGACCCGCCTCGAAACCCGTCGCAGAGTCTCACCGCTTGGCTATCACGGCTTGTTAGATTATATGGTGTCAAGTAAATTAATAAAAAAAGTAAAATAAAGTAAGTTAAATCTCAAATTTGGTAGCGTCTAGTAGACACGCTGAAATGTCTGGCGAGCTACTTAGTGTAATACAACTGCACGGATCAATGTCGATTGTAGGTACAGACTTAATTGGTATATAACCGGGTGAAGCATCTCGCTTATCAAGGATGCTTCCATTAGACCCTTCTTGCTATAACAAGCAAGCAAATTTGATTACTAGACAAGCGACCATTGTTCGAAAATATATTTCGATTCCGTAGGTCTGAGAATCAGCTACTATCTATCCTCATCATCACTCTCCTGCCCTTATTCCACTCTAAGTGGGGTCGGTAAAACATGTTACAAACATGTTGTCACATAATTTGGCTACGTATTTTACGACCGGCCGCCTATCTGACGTCAGCTTACCTTAGTCGCCTCTTACGACACCTCGGTAAGAAAGAAGGAGGGTCTATTCTATTCTGCCGGATACCACACGGCGTACACCACACTACTATCTATCCTACTTCCTATTAATATTATAAAAAAAGCGAAAATTTGTGAGTCTGAATGTATGTTTGTTACTCTTTCACGAAAAAACTATTGGAAAGAATTTGATGAAACTTTACAGTAATATAGGTGATACAGCGGAATAACATATAGGCTACAATTTGTAATGATTTTATGTAATATAACGTAATTATAATACAATGTAATACATGTCAATAAAGTCGGATAAAAATCTGGCCTCTGAGAGCTATCTTGGCGTATGCCGCCTAAACCATTGGAGTTACACCACAATGATGTACCGAAGCATTGTTTGTCTTGAATAGTTCTAAATAAAAGTCCGCGATAGCATATATCTTTTGTGGAAGCCACTATGACTAAAATTATGAATCATAAATTTAATTAAATTTGATACAATTTGACAATGCGCATTTTAGTATATTTAATGAATGCATAATAAAATCAATGCATTTGACGCTTTAAGTATTTTATATAGATAAACTTTGTCTTTCATACTAAGTAATTTGGCCAAATAGTTTAAAAGTTATCACGATATGATTGACTTGAATAGAGCGCTATCGAGTGCCTAATAAGTGCCTAATACGCGCGAACATTGTATGGAATCCGTCAGTTTGAAAGTTAGACATCTGAAATTTTAAATCGAATTAAAATCTAATTACAATAATAGAGTAATCGTTAAGAAACAGAAAAGTGACTGGATCCCAGTGGTCTAGCACGTTCGAACGGTGCACAATCGATTTGCTAGATTAAGCTGTGGCGGGAGGCTGCGATCAACATGATCCCATGGTCTGCCGCTACAACTTTACAACTAATTCCATTCAACTTGGCCTTTTCAGATAGTACTTTAGTATGCGGGTTAATTGAGTTTTTGCGGGTTTACTACGTTGGTATATTGTTAAATCTATACAGCTAACATATAATTGTGTGATAGAAATGAAAAAAAGTAATAAAGTGATATTATGAAGAGTTCAACATCACAAGAGTAATGTGAATTTGTGTTGAATGAGTAATGATTATTTTAGTATAATCCGTGATTGTATAAATATGTAATGCTAGAAGTAAAATGCAGTATCCGTGTGCATATTTCACGCATGCACTATAAACTACACTACACTACTAGCACTGCACATATTCAGTACCACAACCTCAACAATCATTTCGTCCCGTACTCGATGCATTATCCAGTATATTCGACGACATAATTGCCAAATTCCGCAATCCACACTAGACCAGTCAACAGAAAGATGGTGTAAGAGATATGCTTATACGTAAAGCATATTACATATCATTCATTCTCCTGCCCTTTTCCAACTCTATGTGAGGTCGGCACAACATGTTACAAACATGTTGTCACATGATTTGGCTTCGTATTTTACAACCGGCCGCTTGCCTGACGTCAACTTACCTTAGTCGCCTTTTACGACACCTCGGTAAGAAAGGAGGGTGGTCTATTCTATTCTGCCGGATACCATACGGCGTGTAAAGCATATTACACAATTGAAGATTATTTGGCTGATAAAAATGCCTGGATTTGAGAATCCTTTCAGCTTCATACAAGACTGCGGTTTAATTATGTAAATTAAAATCTTTAAAAACATTGACCGCCGAGGTTCTTACTGGTTCTTCTCAATAACAGCAACATTCCGAACCAGTTGTAGCTTCATTAATCATATTGATCCTTGACGATTAAAATCCATCCATCCATCCATCAGTCTATAGCAGTTCACTGCTGGACATAGGCCTCCCCATGTCTGCCAGACATCCCGCTTCTCCGCAATGCGCATCCAGCTGGCCCCAACAACCTTTTTTGATGCCAAGACGCGGTCTCCACTCCAGGACTCTTGCTCCAACGGCCATCAGTCCTGCGACAGACGTGACCAGCCCACTGCCACTTCAGCTTGCTTATTCTGCTAGCTACGGTTACTTTGGTTCTCTAGCGGATAATCTCATTTCTGATTTTATCTTTGAGAGATATACCGAGCATAGCTCGCTCCATAGCACGCTGAGCGACTTTAAACTTGCGGACTTCCCGCCGTCAGTGTCCACGTCTCGGCGCCATATGTAAACACAGGCAGGACCAATGCGGACGATTAAAAAGTACTCGTAAAAGCTTATTTGAATATTTTGATTTGATTTGATTATCTCATTATTTATTGTGTCTATAACTTACAGGCCTGCCTATAGCTCCCCTCCTCTAGGTATACCTAATAACTCTATGCTAAAAGCACGGTCTATTAAAGACTAAAAAGTAAATTGTCAAACTGAATCTCACCAAAAAGGTACAATTTGTAAGAAGACGTCTCACCGACATCGCCATGTTAAACATCGCCCAATTTGCTATCCAAACGTAAAAACTATTCCGTCGACTTTTACGCGAATCCGCCAGATAAAAAGGGTCGTTCCTACCCCCTAAAGGGGAAAATACTTGTAACATCTGATTAGATGGGGTAATGTGTTTCTTGGTACGGATTAAATGTGCCTTCCCTTTATTTTTATTCTGCTAGGGTCGTTGGGATTAAGAAGTTCGTGTTGGTAGTTTATCTTTGATGTGTTTTGCTAATTAGGGACGTTTTTATCAAAGTTTGGGTCTAATAGTACGATGCTGATTTCTTTTTATCTTTACTTTTTCCTTTTTATATATTCCTGTTGATAGTGATTCTAGTTATGATAAGAATGCGTCGATTCTACTCTTCGACCGTGCAAAAAATAGTAATGAAGTTATAAGAATTATATTTTGAAAAGAGCAACCGCTTATTTTTCGCTGGCTCTTCTTGTCAGTTGTTTACAAGTTTACTTGAATATTTGGATTTTGAGTTTATAACGGATTGTGTGATTTTTACCAGAACCTCACAGGTTCCAATCCCGGACATGCACTATTGAATATTATATACCTTCTTGATATTTACAGTTTATCACACACATTTCGAAAACATAGCAAACTTGCATATCTCCAAAGAATTCCTGAGATATGTGTCAACTAATAATTGAAATAGGAGCAGCGTGGTGGGTCTAAGCTGCAAACTTTTTCCAAAATAAAAAGAGTAGACTTATGGCCAGTATTTGTATAGTATAGTACGAAAACAGATGATGTTTACATCTAGTAAACATCATCTGTTTTCGTTGTATGCTTAGTTTAATACGTCATAATAAGACTATTCTATATTCCTATTATTCGTTTTAATATGATAATTATCCTTTTATATAACTTATATAAATATAATATGGAGTTTTTTAGTTTAATTTCAGTTTTCAACTATATAAGACCTGCCGTGTGGTATCCGGCTGAGTATAATAGACCGCCAACATTTTTTACCGAGATTGTAAAAGGTAACTAAGGTAAGTTGACGTCAGGCAGGTGGCCGGTAGTAAAATACCTAGGCAGGACCTGTAACAACATGTAACATGTTGTGCTGTCCCCACTTAGTGGGATGGGCTGGAGAATAATGATAAGTTTTATTTCAGTCTTATATGAATTATCCGTCAGTAGAAACTTAATTAATGTGTCATGTTAGATTTTTTATTTTTTTCTTTGTAATAATATTTGTTTCCTCAATATAAAATTAATAATTTTAAAATTGTGAAGTGCAAAGTTCCTCAAAAGAAAATAGCCAAACGTCTTCACCCTCCTTAATTATGGTGACGTCGGACATTTTGTAGTCGCTGTTAAAGCATCTGTCATTGTTCGCGCCATTGTTGACATTTCAACTTTTTCTGTTTTTAAATTCGTACACAGGTTGCTCTTGTACTGCCTAATCGTTAGACGGGTAATTAGCGAGGAAAATATAATGATTAATGAAGCGTATTTGAATTTAAGCCAAATGGCTTAAATTGCCTTTTTTGTCTTTTATATTAATTAGAAGCTTTGAAGAATTTCACAATCAAAGTACTGGTGGTAATTTGATTCTTTCTGAGCCTGTAGCGTCGTTTGTAAAAAAAACAAATTAGTACACTTAAAATGAACTCGACGGCATTTTTATGTTTTTTATTGAAAAATTAGTTTTGAAATTATTATTATTATAATAATTATTATATAGTTTGAAATTAGCCTTGAATTAGTTGAAAAGAAAATTACTTTTACCTATTAATCTTCAGTATTTATTTATTTAAATTGTTGTCAGTGATTTGTGAGCCAGCTGATACTAAAAATTATACCGCCCTTAGTAAAAAAATTCGGATTGTTTACTGTCTTCAGAGTGCGAATATTTTTTAATATATTTTTGGTGTACATTAAGTACTTTATCCTGTTTAACCTTTAAGTTTATCCTGTTTCAAAAAAAATATGGCATTATGAATAATACCTTTGCTAATATTTATTTAAGTTAAAAACTATTACAATACTCCGATCAAAAAAGTATACCTCTGTTGTTGTGTCACAAATCTCTGCTTGAGAAAGAAGGATTTTACCTTAAATCCCAACCCAAATGGAGAAGAGGCCATTTGGGAGTTGCACCTGTTCTAGAAATTCTAAGGATATTCCTCTATATATTTTTCTCCATTAAAAAGCTCATGACAATAATGAAAATATCAATTAAGTAGATAAACAAACAGAAAACTATGTAATTTATAGAATTAGGCGTTACTTTGCGGAGATCCATAATAGAAAAGTAATAATAAAATTATTTTGCTTTTGCAAAAGCTTTGCGATTTTGTCGTGGCGTCTATCTCCTGATGATGCTTCGGTTGCGGGGCTAAACGATTGTTGAGTTTGTGATAGTGAACGTGTGTAGTGCTTGTGTATTGTGGTGGAAGTGGTGGAGGTTTGTGCATGTGTTTTTACGAATCCTGCACGTATCGGGTATGAAAATACGGATAGTCCATTATACTTTAAGCACTATATATATTTTCTATTTACTGTATCGCGGATTATAGCAAAATAATTTTATTATTACTTTTAGAAAACCATGTAACTGTTGTGAACGAGTCGCACGATGATACTGTGTAACTCCTTCGAGAAGTCACGGGATCAATCCCCGGGCAGGCGTCTATTAGGTTTTCTTTTAAAACTTATGTGCCTAATTGAAAAATATAGCACAAGCTTTTCGGTAAAGGAAAACATCGTAAGGAAACTTGCATATGTCTAGAGAATCCTGAGGATCTAAGCTCCGACGCTTTTCTCTTAAAAGGTCTATATCCAGCAATGGGATAGTAACACGCTGTAACTTTAATAGGAAACCCATAAATTTAAACCTGCTACATCCTGGTTTGAATGACGAACTCCACCGTTCTATCATCACAGTTTTATCATCTTGGAAATACCTCTATAAGCTGTGATAGTCCAGCGGTGAGACCGTATGACCGTGTGTGTAGAGACGATCATGGGTTCAAACCCCGGGAAAGCACCAATTAGTTTTTCTATTAAAACTTATGTGTCTAATTGACAATTGCAATTTATCATATGCTTTTCGGTAAAGGAAAACATCGTGAGGAAACCTGCATATCTCTAGCGAATTCTAGGGATATGTGTAACCTGCCAATCTGCATTGGAGCAGCGTGGTAGGTTTTAACTCCAACCCATCTCTCCAGGCCTATGCCAAGCAGTGGGATAGTATACCTCTATAGATAAACAATAAAGAGAACTTTTTTATCTGCAAAAGATCCGAAAACGTACTGAAATATAACCGTCCAAATATTATATAATCACACAGACTTTAATGTGTTTCTCATGGTATAAATATAATAGAATCTTTAGATAAACACCCCTACTTAAACACCTAATAATACGAAGTATGCTTCACCCCAAATCTTGGTTTGCGAGGGGTGCTTCACTTACCCCTCTTAAACATAAATAACTTAACGACTCTTGTTTGGTACAAGTCATGAGAGAGCGAGTTGTATTTTCCTTTAATTTCAACGTGAAAGAATTACGTCATCATATCTCGTCGGGATCGTTGTCCTATGGATTCCTGTGAGGCTGGACGACTATCCCCGACAATGGTAAAGCTTCTGTGTTCTATTTTCCGCATTTCGCGACCTCAATGATGCTTTTGCGCTTGTCCGTTCTGCACGCCCACCACGAACTCTTATTGCGACTCAATTGAAGACGTAAATGACGACCCCGCATTTCGCAACCTCGATGATGCTTTTGCGCTTGTCCGTTCTGCAGGCCTGAAGACGTAAACGACGATCGCGAACCGCTTTCTTTTCATACCATGAAGTGTGAATTGCATTGGGGTCGAAATGTTTGAAAAGGATAACGTTATATGAACTATAGATAACTCTGTCTCTTTTACTCACATGTTGTTAGGACGAATTCAGAACGCTCATTCGGCAACAACTTAAAGTGTGCGTCTTTAAGACGTCATGGTATGAAAAAGCAAAACAATTTCGTTTGCGTCTTCAATTAAGTCGCAATAAGAGTTCATGGTAGGCTTGCAGTACTGTCAATTTTTTGAAAAAGGTTTTGAGGTGAAAACTTCTATGGGCGTGGTGATTGTGGACTCTGAACGAGACTGAACCGTTTATCTATGTAATGCTCTTTCGGGTAAAGTCAATTAAAGTCGACTTTGAATGAAGTTTTCGCTTCCACCGTGTTGTCTTAAGTTTAACATAGAAAAAAATTTTCAATCATCAAAATAATTTTGTTCATTATCCAAGAATTTTCCTCAAAAAATACTTATATAGTATATATTATGTACCCGCTCCGCTTATAACTTTACACCGCATCAATTTTACTTGGTACATGCCTGGGGCCGGGAAAGATGTCTTATCCGTGAAAAGATTTTCAGACTCCATTTTTTCGTTGTTCAGCTTCTTACAAAAATACTTACAGGTTTTTATTTCTTATTTAAACGTTGAAAGCTGATATAGGGTTTATGCAAGCGTTATCTAGATTAAGGTTTTAATAAGATCGGATGAATTATTAAAATTTTTGTACAATGTTTTTTCCTACTTTTACTACTACTTTTGATATTGAGTAAAACGATTAAGATTTTATTATATAATTAGGTACTTAAAGGTTAAAGTAAAAACCACTTTGTTTTTCATTTAATCTTTGGATCGCTAATGAAACGTAGTGGTTAAAGTTTTACTAGAAAATTACACACATGAAATATATTATAATTGTAAAAGCAGTTAAGTAATGTTTCTATACCACTGCTGGACTAGACCTTTGTGGTTTTTGAGAAAAAAGAACCCGAAATTAGATCCATCACAATATGCTTGTACGTGGATTGATAGGTCAAATATATCAGTATCTCGTATTATAGCAGAAATAAGCTGCAAGATTTATGTCGTATGATATGATATATATATGATTTAATATATTATTATGATATGATATATATATGATTTATTTTTTCCGTACCACTTTTATTATATGTATGTATATTTTCTATTTTCATTAAAAGTAATCATTAGAAGGAGGCTTATAATTTTTGAGAATAAGATTATATACAATTATAAAGATTGTACAATTACTCCTGCTTTGCGCCTTGCAAAAGTATGTAAGTCTTTTTTGGGTTTTGGGATTCTATAATAAAATTTCCCAATCAATTTTATCTTTGCCATTACAGCAGTTTAAAAACACAGTTAAAAAGAGGCTGATACATAAAGCCTACTATACTATGTAGCTACTCCTATACCTTGTACAAGATATTAATTATTAAATGTAACTAGGTTATAAGAATTATATTTGAAAAGCGCAATCGTCGTGTTTCTTGCTGGCTCTTCTCAATAGGAACAGTTTTCCGGACCAGCAGTAGAGTTGACGATTCAAAAGCACTTGTTTACGAGTTTACTTGTATGAAGAATATTTTGAATTCACATAAAGCCTAATAAAGATTTACATAGATAAGATATAGAAGAATAGATAGATAAGATTTATATAGATAAAAGAGATACATATTACATTTTTAGAATTACATAAAGAAAATACATAAAGCGTAATATACTGCTGAGTATTGTATGAATGATAATGAGTGGATTTTCGAGGAGGAGAGGATAATCGTTATGCCGTCGTGGAGCCTATCCTTCTGACGGCTTTGGTTAAAGGTGAAACGATTATTGAGATTGTCGTAGTGCTTGTGTTGTGTGTTCATGGTGGCGGTGTTATGTGATACGTGTGTTAACTGCATGTATAAGTTAGGTGAACGGCTTTTGCTTTCTGCGTAAATTCTCTTAGCAAACGCGAATGATAGCAAATTGATTCCATCATAACTGCTGTACCATGGAATTCCGCAAAGTAAAACTTACAGGCCTACCATGAACTCTTATTGCGACTCAATTGAAGGACGTAAACGACGACCGCGAACCGCTTTTCGTACCATGAAGTGTGAATTGCATTGATCGTAATGTTTTAAAAGGACAACGTTATATAAACTATAGATAACTATGTCTCTTTTTCTTTATCACATGAATTGCGAACGGTCATTCGGCAACGACTTAAAGTGTCTTTAAGACGTCATTGTATGAAAAAGCAAAACAATTTCGTTTACGTCTTCAATTGAGTCGCAATAAGAGTTCGTGGTAGGCCTGCTGCCCCTATAAAATATTTTAAATGTGTCAAATGTAAAAAAATATTATTTGAATTACAGAGTGAAGTTAAAAAAACCTCTTTCACGTCGACAATACTACGTTACATTGTCAAAAGCTAGTTTCCAGTACTCAGTTTAGACTCATTATATGAATAGTCTTTACATTCTTCCCGAGACATATATTAAAACAGCTCTTTGTTGCGAGCCTTTTGGTAAGCGCTTCCCTTTTATGCCCGTTATTTACATACAATGGGAGCACTTAGAACTAGTTTTATGTCCGCGCTTACAATGGCAAAGAGGCCATTAATACCACAACGGGAATTGTCTTCCAACCACTAAGTAAAAGCTCTTGACTCTACCCACAAAGTTGTATGAAAATTACACTGCAAACATTTATGTATTATCTTTTTTTATGTATGTATTCTCAAACTCTTTACAACCAGTTTTGAATCGTCAAATTGAAATTAAAATGAAGCTACGACTGGTTCGAAAAGGTGCTCTAACCGAGAAGAACCAGCAAGAAACTCAGCGGTCACTCATTTCAAAAATAAATATTAGAATTTTGTATTTATTATTGTTAACAAACATAGATTACAATATCATCTAGTGCGTAGCCGGTCGCAATTTAGTTCCAAGCTTTCTTATCATTGACATAGTCTTCAACATTAAAATAAGCATAATTAATGAGTCTCTTTTATTGCTTTAAATTAACTTTAAACTTTTATTTTGCAAAATAGATTGAGGAATTTTATTATAAAAAAGTACACCGAAGCCCACTAACGATCTACATACTTTCTGAAGCCTTAGCCTTAGTATTATTAATTTATTTCGGTGCCTAGTTTGCTTATTACTATTATCGCTTTTTTTTTTATTAAAAAGATGTATATTTTGTGAGGTACTGTAGCCTCCGAATACCGATATGTAAGTACTATTTACCTAAACCATCCGGACGTATTTCACAATTTTTTCGTTAAAACCGTAAAAAAATCCGTTCAGTAGATTTTGGGAAAATCGGTTGCATACAGACAGCTTTTTGGGACTTTGTTTTATAATAAGTATAGAGTTATCACAATGCGAGTCACGTGATTTTATATTATAAATCGCACGTACAGCCCGCTTTTGTAGAACAAATATTCTTTGGATATCAGCTGCCTTACCCCACAACAAGTTACCGTACGCCATAATGCTATGAAAATATGAAGTCTAGTATGGTATCGCCCCCGATACCATAGTAAACTTCGAACTAAATTTCATAAACTGCTCCTTAAAAAGTAAATTAATATTATTATCAATTGTTTAATCTATACTTATTATAAAACAAAGTCCTAAAAAGCTGTGTCTGTATGTAATCTTTTTTCTCAAAATCTGCTGAACAGGTACGACTTCCACAAAAAAAGATTGTACAATGTTGTGGACGGTTTAGATAAATAGTACATATCGGTATTATGTAAATTGTGTTGAAGAGATCGAGCAGTTGTTAAAAAATTTGCTTGCTGGGAGGTTTAGTCGCGTGCGCTGCGTAAACCAGCAGTTACTATAAAGTAATGTACTAGAGAATAAAAGTACTAGAAAAAAGTCCGCGATAGCATGTTTCTATCTCTTAAGGTTATTTCACAATAACTACTTTTATATTCGAAATTTTAATTTAGATTTTTTTTTGTGACAACTGATTGCGACACGGGCGAAGCCGCTGGCACAGCTAGTTGTTGTTATTTAAAATTATGTCCTCCTCCTTGCGTCGCATTCCTCATTACTGAGGGTCGTGACCCCTACGATTAGGTAACAGATTTTCACGTAGGACTTATTTCCGTCTGCTCCTGTTTTTGCCCATGTGGAGTGCGTCGTGAAGTTTGGTGTACAATGTGACACGGATTTGGTCAGACCATTAAATTAAGCTGCGGCCTCATGGCCGTTTCCCATCCACCTTGCTGGTGAGCAAGAGCTGCTCTAGATTATGGCCGTCTTTCCAGGCGATGTGTTCAAACTCCATGACTCTTTGCAGACATATAGTGGATAGCCTGTCCTTAACTTATAATACTAAACTTATGTGTGTAGTTGATAAGAAAAAATTATCCCACGCTTTGGATGAAAAAAAACTCGTGACGAATCGGGTCCTGTTGGTGCACCAGCTGTTTTAATTTCAGGGTTAGTATTGTTCACAATAACTGTGCTACTTTTACAGTTTCACTTTCATATTTGTAAAATAACAGCCCGTTTACTATCCTACTGCTGGGCATAGGCCTCCTCTCTCCGTTTTTTGGAAAGAAGGGTTGGAGCTAAAACCTACCACGCTGCTCCAATGCGGGTTGGTAGGTTACACATTTCCCTAGGCTTTTCTAGAGATATGCAGGTTTCCTCACGACGTTTTCCTTCACCGAAATGAATGTGATAAATTGCAATTATCAATTAGACACAAGTTTTTAATAGAAAAACTCATTGGTGCCTGCCTGTGGTTTGAACCCATGATCGTCTCTAGAGAGTCACACGGTCTCACCGCTGGGTTATCACAGCTTCTTCATATTTGTGTAATTATAAAATAATAACCAGTTCATTAGATGTATAAAGATGAAATTAATTAATGATTAATGATATTACGAAATATTATTGCGATGTCAAATGTATTTGAATGTTTCAACCAAAATTCTATTCTTAAATAAGCGTATAATTTAAAACGTAAAAAGAATAACATTTATTTCTTAAAAGGCGTCCCTTTTTCATTAGAAGCGAGAAATCCAGCTATATTTTATTGACAGTTAAACAGTAAAAGCTGTAGACACTGAATGGCCGTTACGCGCCATATTGTCGTCTGTAACCTAGGAAATAAGTGAAAAGATATCTCTGAGAAGCTTTTAAACGCGTCCGAGAATACCTCCCTATCTGTTAAACCAACAAAAGGCTCCCGTGTCGCTTGCACGGACAACAGATACAACTAAACACTTTATGCTATAAAGGAAAGTACAAACGCCATTATTAGTGACAAGCGCGGAGTGTCGGGCAGACGCGCCGCTGCAAAAAGAATGAGCGGGTGACGCGCATCGATTTTTATACCCCTGTAGGGGGGCGGGGTCACGACACGGCCAATCAGAGCGCGGTGAGCCAGCCAATCAGGACGCGGCTTCTTGCTTTCCGCTTTAAAAGGAAGCAGTACTTTATCGAGTAATGGAATTTGAGTTTGGAACTTCTCTGCGGGGATTAAATGCGGGACCAATGCAAATTGGTAATGTCCCCGATTCTTTTTTGTGCACCATTGACTCTACAGTTTTCAGCCCTTTTGGGCGCTGATTCTTTAAGTTTTTATTGTTTTGATTACAGTAACGTATTTTAATTTAAAATAGCAGTCTTATAAAATAGGTTTCTAACTTTCACATGCATAATTTACTGTACTTTAAGCTAAAGTAAAAAAAAGTAAAGTAGCGGCCTGTTACAATCCCACTGCTGGGAATAGGCCTCCTCTCTCCGTTTCTGGAGAGAAGGGTTGGAGCTAAGACCTACCACGCTGCTCCAATGCGGATTGGTAGGTTACACATATCAACAGAATTCTCTAGAGATATGCAGGTTTCCTCACGATGTTGTCCTTCACCAAAAAGCGTGTGATAAATTGCAATTATCAATTACACACATAAGTTTTTAATAGAAAAACTCATTGGCGCCTGTCCGGGTTTGAACTCGTGTTTCCCTCGAAAGAGTCACACGGTCTCACCGCTGGGCTATCACAGCTTTATTTTGCCTTTAAGCTAAGTTATGATATAATCTATATTAAGGTATAAAAGGCTGAATCCTTTGTATTTTTGGAAATATTTTTTTTTGAGTTGAGTAGGCTTGAGTAGAATAGACCTTCTTACCGAGGAGTCTTACGACTAAGGTAAGTTGTGGTCAAGCAGGCGGCCAGTCATAAAATACGTAGCCAAATCAAGTGACAATATATTTGTAACATGCTGGGCCGACCCCACTTAGAGTGGGATAATGGCAGGAGGAATGATGTGAATTTACAATGATTTTTATTATATTTTTAAATGAGATATGTTGAGATTCACGTCATTAGTTCAGGTTTTCTATCTATCATGAGTAATATATATAAAGAAAATTCATAGAGTATAGAAGCAACTGTCAACATATGATTGGAAGATAAGATTTTCCTCCAAATTCAAATTCAAATTCAAATATTCTTTATTCAAGTAAACTTGTAAACAAGTGCTTTTGAATCGTCAACTTTACTGCTGGTTCGGAAAGCTGTTCCTGCCGAGAAGAGCCAGCAAGAAACTCGGCGGCTGCTCTTTTTAAAATATAAATCTTAGAACTAGTTACATTTATTTATTACTGTCTTGTACAGGGTAGAAGTGCACCTATATCCACACATCCTTATCCTCAATGTAAGCCTCCACGGTATAATAGGCTTTCTGTATCAGCCTCTTTTTAACAGTATTTTTAAATTGCTGTAATGGCAAAGTTAAAATTGATTGTGGAATTTTGTTATAGAATCTTATACCCAAACCCACAAACGACTTACGTACTCTTACAAGGCGCAAAGCAGGAGCCGCAAGCTTATGTCGGTTCCTACTTTCTCTATTATATACATCGCCAATCTTTTTATAATTATGTATATTTTTATGCACAAAAATCAAATTGCTAAAAATATACTGTGAAGCTAACGTAAGAATACCTGTTTCCTTAAACTTCTCTCGCAGGGACTCACGCGAATTCAAATTATAAATGCCACGTATGGCTCTTTTTTGCAATACAAAAATTTTCTCAATATCAGCGCATTTACCCCATAACATTATTCCATAAGACATAATGCTATGGAAATAAGCAAAATAAACTAGTTTTGCTGTTTCGACGTCTGTAAACTGACTTATCTTTCGAATAGCATAGGCTGCTGAACTGAGTTTCCCTGCGAGAGCTGTTATGTGTGTACTCCATTGGAGTTTTGTATCCAACGTCATTCCCAAAAATACAGTTGTATTTTCTGTTTTTAGTGGTACATTGTCTATTAAGAGCTCATTTGCTGTTTTAGCTGCATTAGGTAATGCAAATTCTAAGCTCCTAAATAAATGTTAACCGAGCGTCTTCAATATTAAAATTATAAATCGTATACGGGTTCCCACGATACAGGCTTCTTAATGTGGGTACCCAATGAATTACTCATAAATTGTAAACCTTTTTTAGATTTAATATTTTTTTATTTTTTATATTCTTCCCAACCATATCACACGGCGGTCGACTTACCTTAGTTGCCTTTTACGACACCTCGATAAGAAATGAGGGTGGTCTATTCTACTCAGCCGTATACCACACGGCATACAGGGAAAATAAGAGACCCATATTTATTTTTGTCGAATCTTTACTTACCTACTATAAAACAAAATCCCCAAAGCTGTCTGTATGTCATCGATTTTCTCTAAATGAACTGAACGGATTTTTGTACGTTTGTCTAAAAGGTTGTGCGATTCCTCCGAAAGGTTTAGGTTAGTAGTACAACAATTTTTAGTCGGTGTAGTAACAAACCGGTGTCGATTGTAGTTTAGAGGGGAGAATAGGTAAAAATAGCTCTGTAGGATATCTCCGCCAGTCTCCTGCCGAATTCGAGTAACTATCACATGCTAAACACAAATTTTCATGCGGGCGAAGCTGTACGTATAGTCTAGTCACACATAAAAAGGAGAGATAGATAGCTTTATTTATTAAACAACGTTTTCCTTAAGATTTTGCCAGCCAATCTTATTTATAAAATAGAAAATGTTATTCATTATTATTTATCTTTATAAAGAGTGACAGCAGGTAACCTCATTTTTTTCAATGGACTCATTTTATTCTGGTTCCTCTACTCTAAAATAACTCTTTCAGAAAGCTTACTTATAAATATAAAAGTGTTAAGGGATTTGAAAAGTTTTCTATTTAATGCGGTGATTTTTATCTTTGTTCCTGCGCTATCTACGAAGTATTGCTATGATTCTTAAATGTCTACGTAAGATCTACACCAGCTACGTACTGCTACGAGTAAGCTACGTTGGCTACAACGTAGACACTTTTGATTTTATTTATTTTTGTTTAGTTATTTATTATTTAATATATTAGGTCCTTACATATGAAATTGCCGTTTTGTCGTACTGGCCACTTTGATCTCAAATATTACCTTTATGGTTAGGAATTACAAATTCAAATTCATACAGCTATTTACTCATGCATTTGTGTTTCAAACCCCCTAATTCATTTGTTTTTCTTCTTTTGTTTTTTTCTTTGTGTCACTCTGTTTACAAAATGGAAAACATGAAATATCGCGTTATTTACGAGTATGAGTTCCACCGTGGCACCAGTGCTGCAGAAACGGCTCGAAGGATTAATGATGTGTATGGTGACGGTGTCGCAAAAGAAAACACAGTGCGTTTTTGGTTCCAACGTTTTCTAAAACTATTCTAATCCACTTGAAGCAAATTGGGAAGGTGAAAAAGCTTGAAAGGTGGGTACCTCATGAATTGAGTGAAGCAAACCCACAAACGCGCGTCGACTGCTGCGTTACGTTACTTAACCGGCACAATAATGAAGGAATTTTAAATCGAATCATCCTAAATCACCTGTGATAAAAAGTGGATCCTCTACGATAATCGGAAGCGCTCATCGCAATGGCTGACCCCTGGCGAACCAGCCAAATCCTGCCCTAAGCGAAAATTGACTAAAAAAAAGTTGCTTGTAAGTGTTTGGTGGACTAGTGCCGGTGTCGTTCACTACAGTTTTCTTAAATCTGGCCAGACGATTACGGCAGATATCTATTGTAAGCAACTGCAAACCATGATGGAAAAGCTAGCTGCTAAACAACCGAGGCTGGTCAATCGCTCTAGGCCACTGCTGCTTCAGGACAACGCTAGACCACACACTGCACAACAGACGGCTACCAAATCAGAGGAGCTTCAATTAGAATGTCTTAGACATCCACCATACTCTCCGGACCTTGCTCCAACAGATTACCATTTTTTTCGCAATTTGGATAACTGGAAAAAAATTCAACTCCGATGGGGCAGTCCAAACCGCCGTCAAAGACTTTATTGATTCCCGCCCGAATGGTTTTTTTAGTAAGGGGATCAATGAACTACCTATGAGATGGCAAAAGTGCATACATAGCAATGGTACATACTTTGATTAATTAAATATATTTCATTTAAAAAAAAACGACTTTATGTTCCTCCCATAGAAAACGCCAATTTCATATGTAAGGACCTAATATTTTTATTGATGCATTAGTATTTTTTTTTTAATATCCTTAATTTATTGGCCAACTCAATACAACAAAAAAATTAGATAAAATTTATAAAGACACCTTTTAAATCACTTAGTAAAATCTAAGAACTTAGGCCGAGTTTCTTGCAGGCTCTTCTCGGTAAGAACATTCTGAACCAGCTGTAGAGTTGACGATTTAACAGCATTTGTTTACAAGTTTACTCGAATAAAGAATGTTGGCTAATTAATCTGGCTAACATATTGAATAAATGATTTATAGAAGCAGACGTTACTTTGTGAAATTCCATTTTAAACTATAATAGAACTACTTTGCTATAATCCGCGTGTGTTAATCGAATGTATGTTATGCTAAGTATATGAAGCAGGCAAAATTCACATGCCTTACACATGCAGGACTATATACCACACGTATCTCAAGACGCCTCCACCAACAACAATGCACACAAGCAATACATACTACCACTACCAAAATCTCTACGATCATTTCATTCCGAAACCGTAATACGTTCCATTACGTTTTTATTGTAGCATTCATAGCATTACATAGATTCGCTTAACATACGCGCTTAACGAAGTAGTTTTGTTATAGTTTCTATATTGCATAAAAATAAATAACTGTTTTTCTTTCTGAAACAGACAGAAAAATACATTGTTTTTTTGTATTATTTTAATCGTTAAGTTAGCTTAAGCGTACTATTACCAGATCTATAATAATAGTATAATCATCAATATTGTTTCAGATTGGGCCTCATCTCGCAATGGAGCGCGCTAGCTGGCCGATACGGAGGGCTCGTACCAGCGCCGTGGTATTGGCAGAGGCCTCACGAAAGGACTCCGCCTAGAGGTAGCTCTCAACTTACACCTAACTTAATTATAACATTATAATCATGAAGATAAAAACCTTAAGTTGGCATTGTTTAGCACAAACATTAAAACAAGTGACATTATGTATCTATACTTATCTATACTTATTATAAAACAAAGTCCTAAAAAGCTGTCTGTCTGTATGTAATCGTTTTTCTCAAAATCTACTGAACGGATTTTGTACGTTTTTCACCAAAAGATAGTGCAATACTTCCGGGTGGTTTAAATAAATAGTACATATAGGTATTATTTAAATGTGTTGAAGAGATCGCGCAGTTGTTAATAAACTTGCATGCTGGGAGCTTTAGTCGCGTGCGCTGCATATACCAGCAGAGAAACGCTAAATGTAGTAAAGAATTGAAGATCTATAAAAATACTACAAAAAAGTCCGCAATAGCATGTCTCTATCTCTTATGGTTAACTCACAATAACTACATTTGTTTAAAATATCAATTATAGAAAAAAAATTGACACGCTGATTTCCACGCGGGCGAAGCCGCTGGCGCAGCTAGTATTATATATACAAGATTAGTAAGGCTCTCAAATTAGTTAAGATCAACCGATACCCCAATGGAGCGAGTTATGCTTGAAGTATCTGTGTGACCAAATCATAAAGAAGAGATCCATAGAAGTGCTGAAATTACCGATTTTTTGAGTCACGAGACTTAAATGGCAATTGAAAAAACTGTTGGGCGTTTACATACCTATAGTTTTAGACTCTCAATCCCGTTTCGGAAAAGGCATCGAATGCCATTTACTAGAAAATATCAATGTCCATCAATAGATGTCTTTTAAAATATTACTACAGCTGTAGTATTACTGAGTCAAAGACAACTACTGATGATAGCACAAAAAGATTAAGCCATAATCAACATTTATATTAACAAAATAGAAACAATATTATAAATTTTTTGCTACGATTTTTGTAATGAAAAAATTTAGTAGAAATAGCGTGCGTGATAATGGTAACACAGGACTATGTCGTGTTAGGTCCGGTGTTACTACAATATCGCGAAAAATGTCAATCAGACTTAACTCAGTAAAACACTAAAAGAGGTTTGCTATATTTTTCACGATAAGTTAATTGCAATGGATTTTCAAAACTGAACAGATACTGAAGGTTTTAATTGTGTATTTAATTTACATTAATGATTCTACAACATACTATTATAAAACATCTCTCTAAACGATTTATGTGTCGGGTGGTATTCGGCTGAGTAGAATAGACCGCTCTCATTTATTACCGAGGTGTCGTAAAAGGCGACTAAGGTAAGTTGACGTCAGGCAGGCGGCCGATCGTTAAATACGTAGCCAAATCATGTGACAACATGTTTGTAACATGTTGTGCCGACTCGAAAATAAATTGTTTTTAGAAAATGTTGACCTTCGGTGGGAATCGAACCCGCGGAGCTGAAGGAGGGGCTACTGCCACTGACATAAAATTAAAATTACTTATTGTTAATAAAAATAGTAAAAATCATCATAGGGATGTGGCAACACTACTACGGGCGTTTGAACATGATAATGCCGCGAATGATGTCACCGTGACACGCGGATAAGCACTGCTACGGCCTCGCCTCACGAATAATCGATTCGCTGTACTTACACGGCGTGATTTAGACGAGCTGTGATTATTGTAAAGCTTGAAATGTTTATTAGATTATCAAATGCATAAGCTGTAATAGAATCAGAGTACATACATAAAGTATAAAGTATACATAAAGTAAGATAAGAATTAATATTAGAAGCAATATAAGAACTAATATTAGAAGTAATATAAGAATACATAAAGTAAGTGAGCTATAGGCAAGCCTGTGTCTAACAAATATTAAAGAGGGAAGATGTGAAACCGACTCTTATCTTTGTCTAATCACATAAAAGTGCGCAGAAAAATATATCATGTCACGTTATTAATTACATACAATACTCTGAACATTTTTAGTACACCTTCAAAACGCTTATTGCTTATTATTTTATGCAGAAGAAAATTTAGTTTAAAATTTTCCAATAACCAATTATATCCAACTAACTGAATTCAATCTTGAGATAACGCGGAAATAAAACGATAGAAAGCCTCAATTGATTTCTCTTATTTTTCTATAGACTCATTTAAGGCTGTATCCCCTTCTCTGGTAATATAACACTATGGACAGAACAAGTTATGATATTGAACGGCGAGATCGTGTCTTTTATAGGGGGTCACGGGTTAATATATTGTACCAATGAGTTTCTGTTTAAACTTATGTGCCTAATTGATATTTGCAATTAAATTCACGCTTTTCGGCCAAGGAAAATTGTGAGGAAACTCGAAATCTCTGGACAATTTCAAGGGTATGTGTAACCTACCGATTTTCATTGAAGCGTAGTGGATCTAAGATCTTCACTCCAAATAAGGAGACAGAAAGCGGTTGAATAGCAAAAAGCTGTTAATTTAATAAATGGATTAATGAGATATCAATGTGACTATGTAAGATTAAATTCGCAACTAAGTCAATTGTAAACATTATATACTAATGCAGTTATTACTATTATTCTCTTTAAACCTTATCCGTGCGGTAATATTGTGCGAACCTTACTAGTGCTTCATAGGTTTTAATAACTGTAACATGAGACTTTCTATAAACACATACGTTCACAATTAATATTTTATTTTAACAGGAAAACTTAGAGCGATATTAAATCTATACAAAACTATGAATTGAAATGACAAACGAACACACTGTCGCGATATGAGCAATGAAATCTCGTTTAGAACTTGCTAGCTTTGTAACGATTCCGAACAAACCAGCTGTCGGAAGTATTATGTTTCGTCATTGATTTTGTGTCAGGTGTGATTTCATTAAGGGGAAGGCTATCGACTATAGACAATAACAATATAATTTAAAGAAATAAGATATATAAATAAGAAAATGCTAAGTTTTAATAGAAATAATCAATATTAGCCAGCCTGGGGTTTGAACTCGTGAACCCGTGGAGCGAGAAACACGGTTTCACCGTTTGGCTGTCACAGCAGTTAAAAATATAATCGAAAAAGTAGATGAAATAGGATGTTTACATAGCAGTGGGTTAAAATATATTTTAATTGATTACATCTTTGTTCACCATCATTCACTATTATATTCTTCCTATTATTTATTTCCGAATATAATATATTTTATTTATTTTTATATAATACTCTTTATTGTACACCAAAAAGAAAGAATAATATAAATTGTGTAACATAAGAAGAAAAGAATAATAGGCGGGCTTATCGGTGAACAGCGATCTCTTTGAGGCAACCTTAAGGCATAGGAAATTAATGAAAATAGTGAGTGGGTGTACTAGATAAATAATAAATACATATGAACTATATTATAATTATATGGCATATTATTCTACCCAATTTTAAAGTTTATTAGAATATTGAAAAGTGCGTTGTCAATATAAAACGAACATCCAAAGTCATTGACATTATAATACAACATGTATCCGTGTGGTATCCCGCTGAGTAGAATAGACCACCTTCATTTCATACCGAGGTCTCGTAAAAGACGACTAAGGTAAGTAAACCCTCTGTGTGGTATCCGGCTGAGTTGAATAGACCACCTTCATTTTTTACCAAGGTGTCGTAAACAGCAACTAAGATAAGTTGACGTCAGTCGGTCGTAAAATATCTAGCCAAATCAAGTAACAACATGGTTAATACATGTTGTGCCGACCCCAATTAGAGTGGGATAAGGGCAGGAGAATGATGATGTTTAGTTGTAGGCGACATAAAAAAAACCTTGATTTGTCATATGAAAATCTATTCCCATACGCATTTTATGTTTCTTTGGTTTTTCATTATAACATTTGCGATTAATGTACCGACATGATCTCTATACTTTTGTTACTAGTATAGATAATAGAAACTGCGCCGTCAAAGTCGTGAAAACTCACTAAAAATACTATTTGAAATACGTCGCAAACACAACTGATGATAAAATACAACTCTTTGGCTTCAAGAAACAAACATTTCCTTTGAAATATTATTTCAATCGAAAATATTTACTGAAAATCACAATCTTCATCCACAACTATTCAGCGAAATCGAAGTTCATACAAAGTCTCGCAATTAATTCACCAGAGCATTTCATTGTTGGTGCGACAAGCGAAAACTTCTCACATTCACATTTTGTATGTTAGCAGGCTATATTTATGGTAAACAAGCAATCGTCATCTCGTCTGCTCTTTCAACCCCGCTCATTTCGCTTTAATTTTCCAAAACCCATCTCCGGGGAAAACAAAGCGAGCGCCATTTCACGCGGTCCAAACCGACCGAACAATGCTTTTCTACCATCCCACTACATTTATACGTATAGCAACACTGGTGAAATGTCAAACATACGTCTATCTCTTTCGCTCGCACGAGTTTCCCGATTATAGCGACACCAAAAGCTGCGTTAACGTTCGGTGATGTCGCATGCGGTTTGTTTTAATTTTCGAATGCGGTTTGTTCGGATTGCTGTGAGTGCATTTGTTGGCCTCTTTTTATTTTTTTCACGTTGATCGAAGTTGACTACCGTTAGGAATGAATGCTCCAAACAAATAGTTTTTTTCTATCCACCTTCCCCTACATAATTGTGATTGCAGTCAAGCGCTAGTCTGCAAACGTAAAAAATAGTAGTCAACGATGTTTGATAGGTAAGGATGCTTTTTAACTTTTTTGCCAGCGTAGTAAATTTATTGAACTTAGCAAGCCGGCAATGACGACATCGCTGTGTGTTTATTATGATTATGTATGCAATTAGGAGAAGTTTGATCATACAAGCGGAATTTTATGAAAAAAACAACACTTACTTTTTTTTATTGATTTAAATATATTGTGTTGCTTAAAAAAAGAGATTTTAGTTATAATAATACTTACATGGTGTCATACATATTAACCAATATTGGAGATTAATGAAGTGTTTGTTAAATAACTTATAAACTCAATTCCGTATTCATAAACTGCTTAACTAATAAGCGTTTGTGTAAACAGCAAGCCAACGGTAACAAAGGATTACCTGATACGGCTTCTAAAATCAATGCGAATCACTGCTGTCATATCCATTGAGTGAGATCCATTCAAACAGACCTTATATATATAAAGACAGGTCTTATTATGGTGGCTAACGATCTCAAAAGTTATGGTAACAAGACAATGTAATTTAAGCCTTATTTTACTGGTTTAAGGTAAGAAATTCATTGGCACTAACAGGAGTGTTCCCGATTTGATTGTAGTGATTCATTCAACAGCGTTGATGACATTTGACTTCGCGCCTTCGGGCTGTGTTCGAATTTTGAATTTGAATTCTCGCATTGTCCGGTCTTGTCCGATTGCAATCATGACGCTGAAACCATACTCCTCTATACGGAAACGGATACCTACCGTAGACTATACGAACAAAAGCTGTACACATGTCATATATTAAGTGCTGCATTGTCTGTGACCGTATTATTCTCTTTGATATAACATCAACCACTAACAAACGTATTATTTTAACTACAATATCTTTTGTTAAAGTTTCATTCAAGACATTCTACTTAATATACTAAATTATTTTGTTTTATTTCTTCTTTTATTAAGGAGATTACCTATTGTTCATTCTTGAGACGCCAACGATTTCTCTTTTAGAATGCCTTGTTTATTATTCTCTATACAAATATGTCCGTTAATATATTTTATATATTAAAAATATGTTTTTTTAAAGAATTATCGAATTATAATATTATTATATAGCTTGAAAATTTAACTTATAGATTAATTGGCAAATATAATAATGTTATATTAAGAATCATATAGTATATTATGTGATTTACCGCCATTCTAAACTTTCATGTTTTTACTAGTATGAAATGTTGTTCTTATGGTTGTTTAGTAGATTCGTTGGCGATACTAGTGTCCCTACTGTAATGTGTCACGATATCATTCTCCTGCCTTTATCACACTCTAAGTTGGGTCGGCACAACATGTTGCAAACATGTTGTCATATGATTTGGCTACGTGTTTTACGACCGGCCGCCTGCCTGACGTCAACTTACCTTAGTCGCCATTTACGACACCTCGGCAAGAAATGAGGGTGGTCTATTCTATGCAGCCGGATAACACACGGCATTCACCTTAGTCGCCTCTTACGACACCTCGGTAAGAAAGGAGGGTGATCTATTCTATGCAACCGGATACCACACGGCTAATGTGTCACGATTAAATTATTATTTAAAATCAACGCATAAAAAGTGTCAAAAATTCTTTTCTTTTATCTTAATTTTGGAATTATTTTGAAATCTTGCTATAAGAATATGATTAATTTGCACCAGCCAAAAGAATCCGATCTAGTAATATACATGTATAAAAAAGTTAAGAACTATTTTGCTATAATCCGTGTATATTACGAAAAACTATGTAATGCTAAATGTAGGGAGCAAAAAACGTACACATTTCTTACGCATGCAGGATTAGTTACGGTATGCATAACAAAACACTACCTATACACTACACTACACTACACTATACACATTCACTACGACAATCTCAGCATCAGCAGGAGATAAGCTCCACGAAAAAATCTCAAAGCGACGCACCACCCAAGTTAACAGTATTATATACAAATAGTTTAACCCCCCCACCCTTGATAGCCCCAAACACGTGTAGCAAATTGTTTGGAGACAAAACATAGCATGGCATATACTTATGCAGAAAGGCTGATACAGAAAGCCTACTATACTGTTGAAGAATACTTAGATGAATAGGATGTGTGGCTATAGGTGCACTTCTACCCTGTACAAGACAGTAATAAATAAATGTAACTAGTTGTAAGATTTATATTTTAAAAAGAGCAACCGCCGAGTTTCTTGCTTCTCTTTAAAAACAGCTTTCCGAACCAGCAGTAAAGTTGACGATTCAAAACACTTGTTTACAAGTTTACTTGAATAAAGAATATTTTGAATTTGAATTTATACTAAATTTGATAACTTCAAATAAATTCGAAGTACAATTAATAAAATGACTCACCTTTGTGTAATTTGTTTTGGTTCTTGCGGCTTCAGTTTCCCTCGAAAACAAAACAACAATCGGCTACCAAATTGCCTAATCAAAAGCGTAAAATCCCTCGATTAGATTATCAATGTAATTGGATAGGAATCGAATGGAACGTGTTGATTCGTTTTGTTGTGAAACCCTTGAAGGTAAACAACTATATATAAATGAATTAATGGTTTAGCTATAACTGTTTTACAACTAGGCAATATATATGCTGTACACGGGGAATTATTTGGACGCTGTGTGGTATCCTCCTTTCTTACCGAGGTGTCGTTAGAGGCGACTAAGCTATGTGCCCTGTGGTATCCGGCTGCATAGAATAGACCACCCTCCTTTCTTACCGAGGTGTCGTTAGAGGCTACTAAGGTATGTGCCGTGTGGTATCCGGCTGCATAAAATAGACCACCCTCATTTCTTACCGATGTGTCGTAAGAGGCGACTAAGGTAAATGCCGTGTGGTATCCGGCTGCATAGAATAGACCACCCTCATTCCTTACCGAGGTGTCGTAAGAGGCGACTAAGGTAAAAGCCGAGTGGTATCCGGCTGCATAGAATAGACCACCCTCATTTCTTGCTGAGGTGTCGTAAAAGGCGACTAAGGTAAGTTGAGGTCAGGCAGGCGGACGGTCGTAAAATACGTAGCCAAATCACGTGATAACATGTTAACATGTGTCGGTACCCCACTTAGAGTGGGATAAGTGCTGGAGAATGAATGATGACACGAGGAATTATTTGGCTTTAAACAACGAAAATATATTGACAGTAGTGACAAGTATTGTATTAACTGACTAAAAGGTATAAACTTAAAATCAGTCATATGTCACGTCCATTGCATACTTAATTAGCTCATAGTTTAGAAAAACCATGAAAGATGGTGGAATTATGGGCAGTCTAGATGATGATAGTTCAAACCCCGAGCAGGCATCAATGAGTTTTTCTGTTAAAACTTATGTCTAATTGATAATTGCAATGTATCACACGCTTTTCAGTGAAGGAAAACGTCGTGACATACATAAAAAAAGTAAAGTAACGGCCTGTTACTATGCCCACTGCTGGGCTAAGGCCTTCTCTCACCGTTTTTGGAGAAAAGGATTGGAGCTAAGACCTACCACGCTGCTCCAGTGCGGATTGGTAGGTTACACATATGCCTAGAATTCTCTAGAGATATGCAAGTTTCCTCATGATGATTTCCTTCACCGAAAAGCGTGTGATAAATTGCAATTATCTATTAGACACGTAAGTTTTAATAGAAAAACTCATTGATGCCTGCCCGGGGTTTGAACCCATGTCGTCTCTAGAGAGTCGCACGGTCTCACAGCTAGGCCCTCCTTTCTTACCGAGGTGTCGTTAGAGGCGACTAAGCTATGTGCCGTGTGGTATCCGGCTGCATAGAATAGACCACTCTCCTTTCTTACCGAGGTATCGTTAGAGGCGACTAAGGTATGTGCCGTGTGGTATCCGGCTGCATAAAATAGACCACCCTCATTTCTTACCGATGTGTCGTAAGAGGCGACTAAGGTAAAAGCCGTGTGGTATCCGGCTGCATAGAATAGACCACCCGCATTTCTTGCTGAGGTGTCGTAAAAGGCGACTAAGGTAAGTTGAGGTCAGGCAGGCGACCGGTCCTAAAATACGTAGCCAAATCACGTGACAACATGTTAACATGTGTCGACCCCACTTAGAGTGGGATAAGGGCAGGAGAACGATAAATGATGACACGAGGAATTATTTGGCTTTAAACAACGAAAATATATTGACATAGTGACAAGTATTGTATTAACTGACTAAAAGGTATAAACTTAAAATCAGTCATATGTCAAGTGCAATGAATACTTAATTAGCTCACAATTTAGAAAAACCCATGAAAGATGGTGGAATAATGGTCAGTCAAGATGATGATAATTCAAACCTCGAGCAGGCACCAATGAGTTTTCTGTTAAAACTTATGTCTCTAATTGATAATTGCAATTTATCACACGCTCTTCAGTGAAGGAAAATATCGTGACATACATAAAAAAAGGAAAGTAACGGCTTTTTACTATGCCCACTGCTGGGCTAAGGCCTTCTCTCACCGTTTTTGGAGAGAAGGATTGGAGCTAAGACTTACCACGCTGCTCCAATGCGGATTGGTAGGTTACACATATGCCTAGAATTCTCTAGAGATATGCAGGTTTCCTCATGATGTTTTCCTTAACCGAAAAGCGTGTGATAAATTGCAATTATCTATTAGACACGTAAGTTTTAATAGAAATACTCATTGATGCCTGCCCGGGGTTTGAACCCATGTCGTCTCTAGAGAGTCGCACGGTCTCACAGCTAGGCTATCACATCTAGGTGACATACATATCTCTAGAGAATTCCGGGGATATGTGTAACCTACTAATCTACATTGGAGCAGAGTAGTTAGCTCCAATCTTTCTTTCCAAAAACGGAGAAATGACGTCTATGCCCATTAGTGGAATAGTAACAGACCGTTACTTTATTAGATGAAGATGAAAAAGTATCTCGTCGTTCCTTTTAGGAATGCTTTATTAACCTACTTGCGCTTTGAAAGTATAATTTGTTAACAAGGCTATCGCAAAACATAAATTGAGAAATAAATAAAATAGGAATAGGATTGTATTTTCCTGCTTTAACTTCTTTTGGAATTTTCCATATTTATTAGACATGACAAATTCTCATATTGATGTTTCTTATTTTCGATTTCTATACTTATTATAAAACAAAGTCCCAAAAAGCTGTCTGTATGTATGTAATCGATTTTCTCGTGCAATACTTCCGGATGGTTTAAGTAAATAGTATTCAAATTCAAATTCAAATTCAAAATATTCTTTATTCAAGTAAACTTGTAAACAAGTGCTTTTGAATCGTCAACTTTACTGCTGGTTCGGAAAGCCGTCCTACCGAGAAGAGCCAGCAAGAAACTCGGTGGAGCTCTTTTAAAAAAGAAGATTCTTAATACTAATTACATTTTGTCATAGCTATCCTGCACAAGGTCGAAGAGCAGCTATATCCATGCATTCTTATCATCAATGTAAGCCTCCACGGTATAATAGGCTTTCTGTATCAGCCTCTTTTTAACAGTATTTTTAAATTGCTGTAATGGCAAAGTTAAAATTGATTGTGGAATTTTGTTATAGAATCTTATACCCAAACCCACAAACGACTTACGTACTCTTACAAGGCGCAAAGCAGGAGCCGCAAGCTTATGTCGGTTCCTACTTTGTCTATTATATACATCGCCAATCTTTTTATAATTATGTATATTTTTATGCACAAAAATCAAATTGCTAAAAATATACTGTGAAGCTAACGTAAGAATACCTGTTTCCTTAAACTTCTCTCGCAGGGACTCACGCGAATTCAAATTATAAATGCCACGTATGGCTCTTTTTTGCAATACAAAAATTTTCTCAATATCAGCACATTTACCCCATAACATTATTCCATAAGACATAATGCTATGGAAGTAAGCAAAATAAACTAGTTTTGCTGTTTCGACGTCTGTAAACTGTCTTATCTTTCGAATAGCATAGGCTGCTGAACTGAGTTTCCCTGCGAGAGCTGTTATGTGTGTGCTCCATTGGAGTTTTGTATCCAACGTCATTCCCAAAAATACAGTTGTATTTTCTGTTTTTAGTGGTACATTGTCTATTAAGAGCTCATTTGCTTTTTTAGCTGTATTAGGTAATGCAAATTCTAAACATTTCGTTTTATTTGAGTTTAGTACCAAATTATTTAGCCTGAACCATTGAGCTACCTGCGACAATCCACTGTTTACTTCGTCAATATTATTAGCGTTATTCCTATTTACTTTAAATATTAAAGATGTGTCATCAGCAAACAGTACAATGTCGCAAATATTATGAATGAAATATGGTAGATCATTTATATATACTAAAAACAGAAAGGGACCAAGGATTGATCCTTGAGGCACACCCATAACTAAGGCCGATCCGGATGACTGCACACCATTAATGCACACTCTTTGAATTCGGCTATCGAGATAAGATGCAACGAGACGAAGTGCATGATCCTTAATACCATAATGACCAAGCTTTAGTAATAAAGTTTCGTGTTGAACGCAATCAAATGCCTTGGACAAATCACAAAATACCCCTATGGCATTTTGTGAGTTCTCCCACGCATCAAAGATATGCTTCAACAATCTTACGCCCGCATCCGATGTAGACCGACCCTTGGTAAACCCATACTGCTCAGGGTGAAGTAAATTATTAAAATTAAAATGCTTGAGCAGTTGATTTAGAATAACTTTCTCAAAGACCTTGCTAAGAGTTGGCAAGATCGAGATGGGTCTATAGTTGTTAGGGTCGCTCTTATCACCAGATTTGAAAACAGGGATCAATTTACTGTACTTCATTAAATTTGGAAATATCCCTGTGTCTACAGACTTGTTAAAGATCTTGGCCATAATAGGTGCAATAATTTTAATAACATTATTTATTAACTTTACAGACATTCCCCATAAATCAGTTGTTTTTTTAATATTTAAACTTTTAAAAGTTTTAACAATATCGTGCGGAGAAATGTGTCTAAATTTAAAATTTACATTGCACTTCATGACGCTGGCCTTTAAAACATTAAGAGCTTCAATTGGGGATGAGTTTATTGAGCTAGTGGTAGAAATGGGTATATTCTGAAAAAAATGTTCAAATACACTCGCCACTTCTGCGTCGGAATTAGTAAACTCATTCCCAATTTTCAGCTTTATGGCAGAATTACGCATTTTATGTCTGCCTACTTCATCTCCTATAACATCCCAAGTTGTTTTTATTTTATTTTCAGAGTTCATTATTTTACATTTAATGTGAAGTGATTTGGCCTGTGCGCAGACATTTCTAAACATTTTCGAATATTTTTTTACATATTCTAAGAATGTGGGGGACTGATTATATTGCTTTTCTGCATACAGATCAAATAACTTGTTTCTACTCTTATAAATGCCATTAGTAGCCCAATCGCTAAACCTGAGATGTTTGGAGACTTCTTTTTCTATAATATTGAATGTCTTATCGAATATTAGTATATTAGGTAATAGTATCGGTATTATGTAAATTGTGTTGAAGATCGCGCAGATTTAAAAAAACTTGCTCCCTAGAAGCTTTAGTCGTGTGCGCTGCGTAAACCAGCAGAGATACGCTAAAGTAATGCGCTAGAGAATTGTAGATATATAAAAATACTACAAAAAAGTTCCTATCTCTCAGTGTTAACTCACAATAACGACTTTATGTTCAAAATTTCGAAAATTATGATAATTCGAAAGTTTAGTAAATCACTGAATTCCACGCGGGCGAAGCCGTTGTTGGCACAGCTAGTTATTTATATTTCAATAAGCGTCTAATAGGAAAAAAATTGTTACAGAGGATTCAACGACTAACGAGGAAGGATCGGGCGCTGGTTCCCCAAGATTAAGAAGCCCCCCGCGAGCACCTTCTCCTCCATCGCCATCACGATCATCGCCGCGTTCACCACGCCTTCATCCCGCTCTGTATCCTCAACAACCCGACGCACAAGACTCCGATCCCGATGTCGACGAAAGCGACGACTTCGATAAAGACGAAAAACGCGACCCAAACACAAGTCTTGGAAAAAGAAAGAAGAAAACAAGAACTGTGTTCTCTCGATCCCAAGTATTCCAGTTGGAATCTACTTTCGACATGAAACGTTACCTCAGTAGCTCTGAACGCGCGGGGTTGGCAGCTAGTCTACATCTAACGGAAACCCAAGTAAAAATTTGGTTCCAGAACCGAAGAAACAAATGGAAGAGGCAATTGGCTGCCGAATTAGAAGCCGCCAATATGGCTCATGCTGCCCAAAGATTGGTTAGAGTTCCGATTTTGTACCACGAGTCCAGACCTACATCGATGCCTCACACACCTTTGCCGATTCATCCGCAATTTTCTAACGAAACTGGCGTTTATTTCCCCCCTCAAGCGCCACAGCAGCTGCAACCGCTTCCTGCATCGCCTGTTACTTCCAGAGCACCGCTGTCCAGTTTGGTGTAGTGTCCGCTTGAAGCCGCTCGAAGACACGATGCGGCTGATGGATTTTGAATTTGAAAAGTGATTTTTTACCTATAATGGCGGACTAGTCATCATTGAGTGTCATAAAATGCCAAATTAAGAAGTCATTGTATTTTATAATTAAGTATATTTAGTGAGTAGTTAATTTATAGAGTAAATGTAACGTACAAAGTCGTTGTCATTCCAGATTGTATATTATTGTAAATATAATAAATGTTTTAATATTTCTTGTATTTATTCTGTGCTAAACTAGCTAATACTGTAAATAGATTAAGTAGAGAATGATGGGAATATGCTTATTGCATTGTGCTATTTAAATAATTGTAATAGTAACGAAACCTAAGTAAACTAATATTGTTTGCCGTTCCAATATTTATTTTAAAATCACTTGTTAACACTTTAAAGTAAATTATTATTTTGTATATGCTGTTAATTCGTAATAATGTATGTCGAACAGAAATATCTGGTAGAAATTTTAGTTGAATGCTAGCAACCCAAAGTTAAAGGTACATTATATTGCTACCGCTATAATATTTATTTAAGTGAGATAAATAGAGTGAGATATTGAAATTTCTATGACGTAAAATAATATAAACTGTAGTATACAGTAGTATAAACTATGTATAATATGTAGTATAAACTATAGTAAACGATTTTCGATGACCTAGTCTTTATCTTCTGCATTTTCTGCATTAATTTGAGCAAAATTTCGTTTTGATATGCTACAATTTCCGTTTCATTTTTGTATAAATTTAAAATGTTTAACTGCGAGTGCTTTTTTTTGTTTAAATGATCAATTAAGCAGTGCCTATCGGTATTTACAATTGGAAGAGTGTGTGTCTGGGATATAAAATAATGTGTACATAAAAACTGCACTTTAAAAAAACAAAGATTACTGAACTTTATTCGTGGATTTTTTATTATTATTATTGTTCAATGATTAAATATGGTTAGTTACGCCGTGTGGTATCCGGCAGAATAGAATAGACCACCCTCCTTTCTTACCGATGTGTCATAAGAGGCGACTAAGGTATCTGCCGCGTGGTATCCGGGTGCATAGAGTAGACACCCTCATATCTTACCGAGGTATCGTAAAAGGAGACTAAGGTAAGTTGATGTCAGGCAGGCAGCCGGTCGTAAAATACGTAGCCAAATCATGTGACAACATGTTTGTAACATGTAACCCCACTTAGAGTGGGATAAGGGCAGGAGAATAATGATGATAAAATATGGTTAGTTATACTTAGAAAAAAAAGAGTGGGCTGTTAAAAATTTTACATACTCATCTACTAAATTAGACTTACCAAATACTATACTGCCTTATTTACTCTTAGGTCTAAACAAAATGTACGATTTATACCTAAAGTCATTCAAAATTCGTCTCACTCTAATATCATAACGGTAACAATATAATAGGGATCTGTTAGTTATTTTGTATAAAGTGTTGCCATTTTCAATGTATTTCTACATTTTGCTAGCCTAACGCTTGATTATATATTAATGTTATTGATAGTAGTTGACTATCTCCGTAATATATTAAACTATTATAATAATGAGATGACGCGGTAAATAAATACATCATGCAATTATAAAATTTGTTTTTTTTACTTACTTGAACACGCATATCCTCAATGACGCATATTACTTTAGGAACAAGATAAAATTTCATCAACATAGCGACATCGCATTAGCCGTATAATTCAAATACAAATAATTGTTTATTTAAATTGGCTTTTAACCTGCACGTTTCGAAAGGTGCTTTTATCGAGAAGAACCTGAAAGAAACTCGGTAGTTCTTCTTTTCGAAAATAAATATATCTATAGTATAATAATTGTTTACAAATCAAAATTTACAATATAATCTAGTGCTTAGTTGGCCGCAACTTAAATCCAAGCTTTACATAAAATAGATAAAAGCTTCAGGAGTAAAAGCGTCATACAATTTAGAAACATACGTTCAACAGAGAAGAGGGTTTCAAATTGTCGAACGACTTGGGATCCAGTGTTTAATAAATATAACTTGCTAAAGAAATCGTTGCAAGCTATATCGCGTGCAGATAATATCAGTGTGCTGTGCAAGAGACCTTACGTGGATTGTACGGTTCAGGTGAGGGTAGATGAACAAAATGACAGGTAGTACGCGGGAACGAAGATGCCGCGGCGCTATCATCTATGTTCGTGGCCACGGTGGAACTCTGCCGAAACGTCGATCCTTATAAAAAGGTAACTCGCTCAAAGGTGACACAATGAACGATAAAATAAATAAATATATGGGACATTTACACACACGATTGTCAGTCCCCAAAGTAAGTAACTTCATACTTATGTTATGGGTGACGGACAACTGGTAGATATACTACATATATAAGTTTGAATACATACTTAAATACAAATACACGCCCAGGCTCGAAGAACCAACAATTTGTTTATAGAAAATGTTGGCCCTCGGCGGGAATCGAACCCGCGACCCGCGGAGCTGTAGGCAGGGTCACTACCCACAGCGCCAACGGGCCAGTCAAACGATGCTTCTATGCTGTCCAAGTTGTTTTTATGTAGGCAATAGAAAATTGAAAATCTACCAAAATACTACAAAAAAAAGTCCGTGACAGTATAGAGATAGAGTATCTCTTTTGGTTAAATCACTAACTAAAAATTTGGGAAAATTTTGTGACACTGATTTCCATGCGGGCCAAGCCACTGGCATGGCTAGTTATATAATAAAACAATATCGAACCACTTATGGGTCGACCCTCACTTCCGCCCGGAAGTGTGCGGTGTTGACCGGAAATGTTGGCGAGGCGTTGCGCTCCGCGTGTGTCGACACTTACCTCTTCAAATTTTATTAACCCCTTTTTCCTGTAAAACATGTAGTGCGATGAGATATAATCTAAATATAAATCTAATGTATGATGCATGAAAGCATACCAAAGAGTTATTTTACTAGAGTAGGGTTTTACGTAGCCAGCCTAAAACGTACCCTATCTAATTCTATATTAATATATAGAACTGATAATATAATATACTGAAGAGTTTGTTTGTTTGTTTGATTAATTGTTTTAATGCGCTAATCTCAGGAACTGCTGAACCGATTTGAAAAATTCTTTGACTGTAAGATAGTCCATTTATCGAGGAAGGCTTTAGGCTATATATCATCACGCTAAGATGAGTAGGGGAGGAGCAGCAATAAAAAATATTGCGGAAACGGCAAAATTTAAAGCTTTCCTTGCGTGCTCTATGGAAATGGTGAAAGTTATTCAAAAATCATGTATTACAAAATTGTTCCTCTAAAAGTCCGCGACAGCATATGTCTAGCTTTTAAGGTTAACCCACTTTGACCATAATTAATATAAGTATTACGGTTTACTTAAATAATAAGACTGCAGTCCACGCGAACGAAGTTGCATTTAAAAGCTAGTTTATAATAAAGAGAAATAAAAAGAGAGCAAACGAGACTGTATGTATCTGTCTCTCTTTTTAATATGTGATTAGACAAAAATAACTAGGTATATGAATTTCATCATCCCTCTCTTATTATTTGTTGCGACACTATCACTTACAGACCTGTCTATAGCTCCTTTCATCTAGTATAATAACTCTATCAGAGGAGTCTAAAATGTGTTCATTGACAATAAAGAGAAAGCAAATTAGACTATCTCTCTGTCTCTATTTTTTATATGTGATTAGACATAGATGAGTACATGAGTTTCTTCATCCCTCTATTATTATTTGTTGTGATATTTACAGCAGGCCTACCATGAACTCTTATTGCGACTCAATTGAAGACGTAAACTAAATTGTTTTGCATTTTCATACCATGACGTCTTAAAGACGCATACTTTAAGTCGTTGCCGAATGCGCGTTCGGTATTCGTCCTAAGAACATGTGAGTAAAAGAGACAGAGTTATCTATAGTTCATATAACGTTATCGTTTTCAAACATTACGACTCCAATGCAATTCACACTTCATGGTACGAAAAGAAATCGGTTCGCGGTCGTCCTTTACGTCTTCAATTGAGTCACAATAAGAGTTCGTGGTAGGCCTGCAGGGCTGCCTATAGGTCCCCTACTCTAAGTATAGTAACTATGACGATAATACATGATCGGACACTTGCACAATGATTGTCGATCACATGACCAACGATCATCTCCTATAGTGAAGTGCAGTAAGTTTAATCTTATCGATGATTAACGCACTTTAAATAATGAACATCGCAGATACTTCGAGCTTATGTCGGTTCCTATATAACTACATATAATATCACCATCACCATTCTCCTGCGCTTATCCCAGTCTAGATGGGATCGGCGCAACATGTTTTTCTCTTCTACACTCTCCTATCATTCGTCAACCCCGGCACTCCTTTTATATGCATGTTACACTTTACTAATGCAACCATTTTTTTAGCTCTCCTCTAGAGAGTTACTGTATGAGAGAGTAAGCTGTGATAGCGTAGCGGTGAGACAGTGTGACTTTCTAGAGACGATCATAGGTTCAAACCCCGGGCCAATGAGTTTTTCTATTAAAACTTATGTGTCTAATTGATGATTACAATATATCACACGCTTTTCCGTGAAAGAAAACATCGTGAGGAGACCTGCATATCTCTAGAGAATTCTGGAGATATGTGTAACCTACTAATCCGCATTGGAGCAGCGTGGTACGTCGTAGATCCAATCCTTCTCTCCAAAAAAATGGAGGAAGGAGGCCTTAGCCCAGCAGTGGGCATAGTAACAGGTCTTTACTTTACTTTTTATCACATATCCGTCCATATATATTTCCAATTATTTTTAAATAATATTAGAAGATTATTTTCTTCATTACAAAGAAATTACAATTACAAAGAAATGTTTCTATACCTTTCTTTTTATCAGGAAAACCCTCTAATGGTATTATACACCGTCGAACGACTTGAAAATTGGACCTAACATTTTTTCTATATTTAATGGAGGTTACGAGTTCAAATGACGGATAGGCACCGATGAGTTTTTCTATTCAAACTCAACTAATAACTAAAACTAACTTAGCCTTATTAAAATTATCAACTTATCGGTCATCACACTGTTCGGTAATATGTATGACCTGCCCAGCCGCATCGGAGCAGCACGGTGGATATAAGCTACAACCATCATATCATTATTATAATCTGTTAACATCTATATAGAGCATTTTAACATCTCTGGTTCTTAAGTAAGTGACTTAATACTTGTGTTATGCCTGACGGACACCTGGTACGTATACTACTGTTAGGAATGAAAGTTGTCAACACTTTAATCACGTGGGTGATAGCAAGGAAGGGACATGCATTTGGAGGGAAAATTAGTTATAAAAGATGGAGTCCGCCATATTGAAGTCAGTCTTGTAGTAATACTCGACTCTTACAGCTATTAGCTTACGCTTACGCGGCTAGACCGTTCTATTGGAGTTTCGTTGTGAACGAGATTTGTACGATTATAAAACGCTCCCGCGTTTAGGTCTTGTTAGACCTGTCTTGGTTAAACAAACAGGTGTAATTAGTGTTACTGTGCCTTTCTAATATTGTTACGGTAAACCCGCGTCTACCTACATTGAGTGTTATTTGTTATTAGAATCTACCCTCATATTCGTGTGATTACTATAGTGGTGTTTGATGTTGTTCGGAGAGATCCCCACCTACCCACATTACGTTCCGTGTTATTAGAATCTAGCCTCGAATAGTTAATATTCGTGATAAGAGTAATCACTGAGTTTCTTGCCAATTTTTCTCAGTGAATAGTAGCGTTCCGAACTGTTGGTAGAAACGTGTAAGGTGATAGGACTCGTCGTGGTATAATAATTCCAAATTATATGAAACATAACCTGATAATACAGGTTCGGCCTGTTCCATATGTTGTAGCTGTACGTTAGTCTTTATTGACTATGTGAGTAAGCTGAAATGTTTAAGTGAAATTCCTGCCATTTCTAATACTACAATATATAATTTTCAATAAATACCTAAATATACACCCAAGTTCTAAGAACCAACAAAATGTTTACATAAAATGTTGGCCTTCGGCGGAAATCGAACCCGTGAACCGAGGAGCTGAAGGCAGGATCACTACCCAAAACGCCAACGAGCCAGACACAAATAAACAGTCATAAATAAGAGTGTATCAATAATTTTACGTCAAAAACTGGTAATTAACAATAATTTGTTACAGAAACGAACGGCAATATTGCCCTTTTGTAAAGATATCTATTTAATTAAGCGATCCGCGATATTAATTCGATTATTACTCCTCGTAAAAACTTACAAAACAGACCTTTGCCGCGCAAACGACGCGCCGTCACGGAATACACGCGATGCCATAAAGCAATTTCGTTTTTATCGGTCAGTAATAGAGATTACATTGGTTTATCACTACAATCCCTAATTACTACCGCGTATAGAACAAGGAATCGCACGCCACAGATAAAATACAAAGCAAAATATACTCTATGGTTCAAATAATAAAATGTTATTCACAAATACTTATCAAGTATTTTATCGCGTAATCTCAAATAGGTTTAGTGCAAGGGATATCGTGTTCTAAATTTATAAGCGATAAGAGTGATTATAAAATGGCGACAGACGCGTACGAGGCGTCATCTATCGCGCATTAGATCGAGTTAGGTCGTTCCAGAATGTTGATTTAATTAAAATTGGAACGTTTTATCGCGCGTGCTTCCAAGTGTTGCCACGCGACTCGGCGGATTTCGTTATTCAACTGTCACTTCATTATTGGAATTAAATTTGGAACGTTTGGTTTTTTTTTATTTGCTGTTATCTGATTGCTTGTTAATTTGGTCGAAGCACACGATTTATTGGACACCAAGCAATTTACTTTATTACGTAAAAGTTTTTTTATACTGTTAATAAGCAATATGTTTGTCATAAATTATCAATAATTTATAAAATTAGGAATATGTCCGGGGAAGTTTCAAAGTTGAGCATATTATAAAAAAGACGAGAACTGCAAGATTAAGATGGTATAGACATATAATGACGAGGGATGAAAATCATGTCACTAAACGAGCGTTAAATATGAATGTGGATGGATATGTGAATAGAGGAAGGGCGAATAAGAGATTCGATCGTGAGAAGTATGATATACATATAAAAGGAATAGCGCCGAATTCACGAATAATAGGACAGAATGTAAGAGAAAAACATATATCGACCCCACTTGGAGAGAGATAACGGAAAAAGAATGATGAATTTATAGAATTAGGCGTAGAGGTCTATTAAACAAAAGTAATGATAAAGGAAATAGGAAGTTAAATAAATTTTATTGATAAATGTCGAGTGTACTATCCGTGTCATACCTCATATATGCAGGATTCGAAAAACACGTGCACTACAAACCTCTACCACCACAGGCACTGCACAAACTCTCCCTTACTCTTGTTACGCCCCTTAACCGAAACAAGAGTAGGAGATAGACCACAACAAAATCGCAAAGCCCTGGCAGTGGCCTAATGCGTGCGCCTGATAACCACTCTCTCTCAGTTACGTTATAAGACCTTTTGCTGTGGCAAATTCTTTTTAACTAAATTAAATTTTACAAGGTTAACTTCCACAGTCGTAATTCGAACATAAACCGAACCATGCTTTAAAAATGTTACAAGTCATGTTGTATTAAAAAAAAACGTACTTAGATCTATGTGTCTCGAATGTATTTACTATAAAACCTTCTTTTATAAATGTACAAGACTATGTTGAAATAAAGAATAGATATATTCAAATTCAAAATATTCTTTATTCAAGTAAACTTGTAAACAAGTGCTTTTGAATCGTCAACTTTACTGGTGTAAATAGTGTTTATAGTGTAAGGTAACGAAAAAAATATATCATTAAAATATTGCTACAAATGACAATACACGAAATAAGTGAAATAATTTAGACCAACACCATTAATTACGTGTTAATTTATATGAAATGTCACATATATCTTCTTTGGTGTCAATTCACGTAGGTACAGATAAGCGAAATGGCCGCTAATGGCAGGCTCGTTGCCAACCATGTTTGTTTTTTAAAACTTGTAATTATTCAAATTTCGAATGGCAGATGTGTTCGGATACGTTAATCGATTTTCGACGCGTGCTACGGATATGTTGCCTGTAAAAATTCGAATTTTAAAGGAAGTAAAACCTTTTTTGGTTGGAATTAGGTTCTTTATTATTTATGACTCTGTAAGTGGCCAGTGTTAAATTTATAAAACTGTTACTTAGCAAAGTATATTGCATTATGAGTCTTATTGCGATGATTTTAAAAATCATTTTAAAAAGTAAATTCGTATTTTATTAAATGATTAACATTATTTTTGGTGTACAGTTTTGGGTGAACTGAAACATAGTTAATGAGCTGTTTAATTACAATTATGTAGTTGAAGCAATTAATTGGATTAATGGCTCGTGAATGTCAGTGATACTGACAAATGGTCTATTGTTATGCGAGACAAGAGGTAGCACGTGTCTTGTCTTTGTAGTAATTTAGTGTTAATAAAAAAAGTATATTCGTGGTATAGAAGAAATTTATCCAAGTTATTCCCAGCAAAAAAAAAAGACTAAATTGGAGACACTCTCTATTATTCCTATTTCTGTTAAGAAAAAAGAACTTTGTTCAATTCACAATCTATAATATTTGGGTCTCTCTTCAAGTTATATGTTATCAGAGAAATTCAAGAAAACATAAGTCAATATTTAGAATTCTCTTGAAAACTATACTGGATCTTAAATTGTGATTTATTCAAAAATAATTTTACAAGCTTGTCATATAGTAAACCTTTTCTGTTTTAATATCATTGTGGCTTAAGCAAATATAAGTAACGGTCTGTTATAATCCCACAGCTAGGCATAGGTTGCTCCCCTCCATTTTTGGAAAGAAGGGTTGGAGCTAAGACCTACCACGCTGCTCCAATGTGGATTGGTAGGTTACACATATCCTCAGAATTTTCTAGAGATATGCAGGTTTCCTCACGATGTTTTCCTTCACCGAAAAGCGTGTGATAAATTTCAATTATCAATTCGACACATGAGTTTTAACAGAAAAATTCATTGGTACCCGCCCGGGGTTTGCATGCGTAACCCCTCGAAAGAGTCGCACGATCTTACCGCTGAGCTATCACAGCTTATTTAGCAAATATACAATAATATACGGTAAACATACGTTACATAAACATTAAAATGCCCAACCTAGTATCAATAATTGATGGTAACAATAACGAGCGGATTTCGTGCGAGCAATATGTTTATTACTTACACTTAAGGATTGCCAGTGAATCCACTCCATTCACCTAGACAATATTAAAAGTTAGATTGCTCACGCTCTAACCTACTGCGGAACCGATTAATGTGGCAGTTGTCCATGGGGAATGTCGAACTCTATAGAGACCGCGATTTCCCCACCATAAAAGAAAAAGTTAAGTAGCGGCCTGTTACAATCCCACTGCTGGAAATAGGTCTCCTCTCTCCGTTTCTGCAGAGAAGGGTTGGAGCTAGACCTACCACGATGCTCGAATGCGGATTGGTAGGTTACACATATCTCCAGAATTCTCTAGAGATATGCAGGTTTCCTCACGATGTTTTCCTTCACCGAAAAGCGTGTGATAAATGGCAATTATCAATAAGACACATGAGCTTTAATAGAAAAACTCATTGGTGCCTGCCCGGGTTTGAACTCGTGTTCCCCTGGAAATTCGCACGGTCTCACCGCTGGGCTATCACAGCTTAACTTAGCTTCCCCACCATAGCTTATCTTTTTAAGCGAATTTAAGAAATAAGCTTAAGAAAGCTGAACTACGCCAGAACCCACTTATTCAAAAAATTCAAATAATTAGGCGTTACTTTGCGGAGATCCATGATACAAAAGTAGTAATAAAATTATTTTGCTATAATTCGCGATAAAGTAAATAGGAAATATATATAATGTTAAATGTAGAGTGGACTATCCGTTTTCATACCTGAAACATGCAGCATTCATTAAAACACATGAACACCACCGCCACCACAATACACAAGCACTACACACGAAAACTTCTTTAGTGGCGTTGTGTACTTTTTGTGATGGGTAAAAAATGATAAACTTGCGTCAAGACACGTAACCTATTAAGAGTCTCCCATTGACGACGGGTCCAGTTGGGCTTGCTTTAAGTCTAACTGGACATAGTTTCGGCCACCGTCAGCAAGCCCGGAAGCCCAGCAATGGGAATGAGGATCTTCGGGTTGCGAGGAAGAAAACCTCTATAAAAAATTACCCGGTGGGGGCGGTAACGCCCATCACGGTGTAGGGGTCCCTACCTGGGGCGCGGTCTCTCCTTGTCCACCGTAACATGAAACATCGGTGGGCAGGGAGTGATCGCGGGCAGCAATGGCCTCCTTCCATTGGAGCGGTTCCGGGAACTTTCTGGGATCCAATCTGCCGCTGACGACTCCAGGTGGTAGCGAATTGCCTAAGCCAATCTGCAACCCTGACAGGGGATTTTCGGGCGTTCCGAACGGGGTATATCGGACGTCCGGCTTACAGGTCCCCGAGGCGGTTGGTGTATTTGGTGCTCCCGATGCACCGGTTAGCGGAGGGGGACTTTTCTTTCGAGAGGTCCCTACCCAGAGGTGTACTCTGGGATCAGAGCTGTCGGTTGGGATAGGGGCAATGTGTATAACGATACCCTGTCCTTGCCATCGGCAGCGTGGTGGAGCACATAGGTCTTTTCACTCAGTGTAAAAAAAAACAAAAAAAAAAGTAACCTGTCAAACTATAAGAGAATTGTAATGTATAAAATTATACAAAAAGTCAGTTTTTATAATAAAAACAGTTCATGATATGCAGGAGTCGAGACAGTAAAAAAATAAGACAATATCGCTTGTTGAGAAATCGGAACATTTGCGAAGTGAAATGTTAAATGCATTAAAAATAATGACGAGAATGTCACAGTAATGATCAAAACACGTTCTAAAAAACATCGCGTGCGTCCCGTGCGTAAATTAAAAAGCGTAATAGGTAACTTTTGACTTTTTATTCATTAAATTTCGGGTGAATTTCGAAATTATACATTCAGGGTGGGTACACCCGAAAAGAGCGATAGCTATCTACAGGGAAGATCTAACCGAGATACCGCGGTAATAACGGCTTGGGACGTCATGTTTGTATTGTAATGTTAAGTAGTTTGGATAGAATATCATTTTAGATGGTCGCTCAAAGTTTCTTCATATAAACTTTTGAACAATTTGATTTCATTTCACGAATTTTTATTTTTATTCAGTATATCACTAAACTTTCAATAAATATAGTTAGTATAATCTCGTATTTAAATAATACTAGTAAAAGAAAATATAGCAGTTTCGTATTTATTGACTGACGTTCGTGATGCGAACTATCTATTTATTTATTAATTGAAAAGTTATAACAAGTACATTTAACACCTATAATTGAGACAAAAGCACCAGACTAACATTATTTATATTTGGTGTACAGCAATATGCAGCCCAAATAGGCCGAAGCCTGTGCTAGGGCTAGCAAGGTTTTCTGTTTTGCTTAATGCCAGGTAACGACAAATATGAACAAATATAAACAATATTATATTTTTAAAAAATGAAAGGGATAAATAGCGAATTATTAAAAGAAAAGGAAAATGACTTATAAACCTTTCTGTAAACCAAAAAAATTAAAAAAAATACAATAAACCAACCAACCACCATGAATATAATTTTGTGTGCGTTGTTTGTGTTAACATGACAATTGTATACTTAGCTGTAATGTGCATTTTTATAATTAAGTTAAGTAACATAACTTAGCATATAAAGAATGGAAACCACCAGAGTATCACGTAATTTAATGACAAACGTGATCGCTGACTATGGGCTGCATAAGAAAGCTCAGTCATTCAGCGGGCGATGGAGTGAGCTATGCTTGGAACTCAAAAGACTGTTAAAAGAAGGCGGATCCAGGAAGCCTTCTATATTATTAAGGAATACAACAGAACTAACTACTTTGCTATAATCCGCACGGGTTAAGTGAATGCATGCAAAGACAATGTGTATGAAGCAGGCAAAATCTACTGCAACGATGCAGTACGATTTTTGTCGTGGAGCCTATCCTCCTGATGATGCTTCGGTTTCGGGGCGAAACGATCGTCGAGATTGTGGTGGTGGGTGTGTGTGCTGCTTTTGTGTTCGTTGTTGCTGGTGAATTGCGCCTTGGGGTGCATGTGGTGACTGGTCCTGCATGTATAAGGTGCGTAGATTTTGCCTGCTTCATACACATTGGCTTTGCATGCATTCACTTAACCCGTGCGGATTATAGCAAAGTAGTTAGTTCTGTTGTATTGCTTGTAATATGGAATTCCGCAAAGGAACGCCTGCTTCTATAAATCATATTATTAAGGATTACTTAGACGATACGAATGCGTAAACAGATCTACTCCTAGACCGTGTACAAGACAGTACGCTCTATTTATACGTAGACGCTACGCTCTATTGCAATTTGCTACAAAATAACTCTTTTGATTTAGGTCAATTTATTACTAAGCTTGCGATATGTTTACTTTTAGTGGAAAGAGTGCATTCCTTGTACGTTCAGTCATTTTAACGAAATTTGAACGATCACTCGTGAAAAATTAATTTCAAAAGTAATAATAAAATTATGTTGCTATAATCCGCGATAAAGAAAAAAGTTTAAGATAAAAAAAAATTCTCGCGAATTGTAGCAAAATAATTACATTATTGCTTTTGTATTATGGATCTCCGCAAAGTAACGCCTAGTTCTATAAATTGTTTTGAATTAATTTCATTTTTTTTCAATTAGTCTTTTGTTTTACTTAATTAATTCACCCAAACCCAAAAACAATTAATATCCGTTAAATACGTAATGTTGTTCTGCATATATTACGAACAGACGGATAGATAAATGGATAATTAGACGATAAATTTAACTTCCTTATGATGAGATAGCTAACTTGGTCGTGCGGTTCCGACGTACACGCGACTGATAAGGGTGCGTTGTTTCGAAACTAATATAAGTGTTTTGTTCACTAACGTTTATTCGACGTGAAACGCATGGATATGGAGTTTTCAACACTGCACAAAATAGTAATAAATATATGTAACTGTAAGTTATAGGAACTATATTTTGAATAGAGCAGCCGCTGAGTTTCTTGTTGGCCTTCCAAACAGCGTAATCTTGAGGCTTCTCATGACCTTTTTGAGGACGTGTACCGCGAACTAAAGGCTGTGGTTTAATGTAGATATATGCCTGTAATCACTATGCTTAGCACGCGGGTTGGCGATGCAGTGCTGAAAACGCTGCTACCCGCTGTCGGTCTGTAGCATTTGGGTCACCAAAAAATGTTTATATCGCCATCAGCCATTCGAGACTCAAGAGAGTCTCGCTTATATGCAGTATGCACCGCGAGCAGGTAAGGTTGGCAATTGAGGAGGTTGGGATTTGCTTTCCCTTTACTTACCGGGGTGTTAGAACAGATAAATCTCGAATTCTCGAATCTTCTCATATAAGAGGCCTCCTATGAGAAAGGACTTCAGATTTAAAGACGTGTTTTAAGACTCAAGTATATTTGCGATGGGAAAACCTGGTTGACTGAATGTAGGGTTGCACTCTATTTGGTAGAACGAGCAACAATAATGGTCACAGCTAATGTGTATTTTATGTAAAGCGCGCGACCTCACTCAGAATTAGTGGAATCCTATTATTATATTAAAAGGCCCGCAGCGTTGTGTAACTGTTGCTTCGAAGCACTGCTTCTCTTTTGTCCTCTTTATGACCTATGGGAATCCACTGTCAGAAATAGGTCTAAGGGATGTCTAACTAATACTATCAACTAAGATTATAGTGGCTGCCTATGATTTATTTGTAGTCGTTTGTCTACTTGAACTCGAGGTTATGGGCGGAAGGCAACTGCTATAAACATAAAAAAAACTGTTAATAAATACTTAAATAAATACACACCCAGGCTAGAAGAACCTGCATATTGTGTAAAGAAATATTTGGCTTTGAATCGAACCAGCGACCCGCGGCTGCCAGCTGCGACAACGGGGCGGATTAAAATAAACTTTGCTGTTACATCGTACATCAATACTTATTCTAAAACAAAGTTCCCAATAGCTGCTTATATGTGATCGATTTTCTCAAAATCTACTGAACGTAATTTATATATGGTTTTTACTAAAAAGTAGAACAATTCATCCGGAAGGTTTTGGTTATATAGTACATTATGATTATTATTTAGACATTATATACTCAAAAAATAATTAAATCATAATTGGGCTTTTTTAGTTTTTATTACTTAACCCCGTTACTTTGCGGAGTTCCATAATACAAAAACAAGTCAAGTTAACAAACAAAACTTAAAAACAAAATTTCATGACTCTACTGTTAACCGTTGAGAAGTTATCTCATAGTCGCCGGATAACGTTGTATGAGCTATTGATGACTCTGTCTCTTTTACTCACATGTTCTTAGGACGCATTCCGAACGCTCATTCGGTAACGACTTAAAATGTGCGTCTTTAAGACGTCATGGTATGAAAAAGCAAAACAATTTCGTTTACGTCTTCAATTGAGTCGCAATAACAGTTCATGGCCTGCTGGTCATGCTTATCATAAACATGCATTTTCATCGGGACTGAAGCGGTATGTAAAATTTCAGCTCAATCGGATACCGGAAATTGGTTCAAATTTAACTTGCAAGTTTCCATAGTCACATACATATAGAGCAAGTTGAATAAAAGCTTCTAATAATGGTTAATTTTTTTGTCAGGAATTTATAATTAATTCATTGATTTATAATTAATTCAATAATTGATAATTAATTCATTTAAAAATTAAATTTACATTTTAGTATTAACATAGTTATTTTGAGAATAAAATGTAGAAACATTTTTATTTTTTTATGAATCCATTAACAAGTAATAGACAAGTATTATTATTATTATTTATCTTTATTGTATAAACAAAAGGCGGACTTATCCCTAAAAGGGATCTCTACCAGCCAACCTATGAGTAACAGAAAGAAAATGAAAAGAAAAAAAAAATTGATGATGGAAAAAAAAGGAAGGAAGAAAAATAAAAATAACGAAACACTATACATAGATTAAAGTTGAAAAATAAATGAATAAAATAATAGATAATAGTGATTATTTGAATTAATTAAAATGTAATTTAATATTGATAATAAGCTAATTTTAATTTAACTGACTTGAGACAAATATTTTTTAGTCTGTGACTTAAATGCTGATAGGGAAGGAGATTTGCGGATTGATACAGGTAAATCATTCCACAGCCTTACACCTTGAAAGCTAAATGATCTCGAGTAAGTCAGTGAGGAGCATTTAGGGAAGGCAAGATCTAATGTATTTAAAGATCTTAGCCGGCCACATCCAACATCCGACAAGAAGTTGAAACGTTCTTTAAGATATATTGGAATTAAAGGATTAAAGAGTACTTTATAAAGAAGTGATAGAATATGTAAATTTCTTCTGGATCGTATAGGAAGCCAATTTAACTTATGACGGAACTCAGTGATGTGGTCAAACTTACGCAGTCCATAAATATATCTAATAGCTATATTACAAGTACCTTGTAACATAGACGAATATTATTGTCAGTTTTTTTATTTAGAAAAACTACTTGTCTACGTATCTTAAAAACTAAATATCCTGATAACCATCAAACATTTTACAATAGTGCTTACAAATTTACTTTTTGAAAGTATCTTAAGAATAATAAACTCTATTTTAATATAAATAGGGTGTAAGTGTGCTGTAAATAAAGTTTGGTGACAATTTAATACGTTTTGAAATCCGAAGCGTCAAAGTGACGACAATTCGAACGCCATTTACGCTTCACGTTTAAAAACATGAGATTCCAATTTCAAAGTTTTATGTAATCATTATAAAATGGCCGAAAGTATTGCCCATTTTTTAATTTGGTTCAAATAACTCATCCGACTCAATCAAATTCAATAAATCAAAAATCATACAAAACTCAATCAATCCAAAAAAATTCAAAGTAAAGTAAAAAAAAAAGGAAAGTAACAGCCTGTCTGTCATGATCGTTTCTAGAGAGTCACACGGTCTCACCGCTGATCTATATATCTATAACAAAATTCAACGATCAATTTTAGTTTTGCCATTAGGACAGTTTAAAAAGCCATTAGAAACGTACTCTTTTAATGCCTAAATGTAACTAGTTATAAGAATTATATTTTGAAAAGAGTAACCGCGGGTTTTTTACTGGCTCTTCTCGGTACGAACAGCTTTCCAAGGCAGCAGTAGAGTTGAAGATTCAAAAGCACTTGTAAACAAGTCATCACAACTTGTCATCGAAGTGAATGCTAAAATATTTCTGTTTCAAAGTTAACTTTTCCCACAAAGCTCTATATTAAGGATCTGAAACTGAGCTCTGATTGGAATAGAAATATATTAAGGCATTGTCATACAGTACATGAAACAAATCAGCTCAAAATTATACAATTCTATCGGAAAATTAATGAGTGTTTAAGTAAAATTGACGTTAAATTTGTATTCGCACCAATTAATTTAATCACACGCGTTTAATTACTGTATTGCTTGCTCATTAAATTAAACAATGGCAATACGTTCAAATCGTTAGCACATTTTACGAGGTTTCTAGTTAATAAAGAGTAAGATTATATTTTAACTTGTTCTTTTTTGAAATTCATATGTTGTTTGATCATTCAAATGTAAGTCTCATTGACAATAAAATGTGTAAAACAACTGTTTTCTTTAATTTATAAATCATATGGACTTGCGGGTTCAGATCTCGAATAGGACACAACACACAGGACCCAGCTACACACACACACACACACACACACACACACACACACACACACATACAGGACAGGACAGCAAAAAGGACAGTACGGTAGGAGTAGGTGAGTAGTACAAGTTTTCTTTGACATCTTAGGTTTTATATGTATTTACAATTCATCGTGTGCTTCACGGTAAAGGTTAATTTATAGAAGAAAGCGTTTCTTTGCGGAATTCCATAGTACAGAAGTTACTATAGAATTATTTTGCTATAATCCGCGTTTAAGAGAATCTGTTTTATGCTAAGCGTATAAAGCAGGCAACGTTAACATACCTTATACATGCTGGACAAGTTACCACACGTATCACAAAGCACCACCACCAGCAACACTCATCACAAACACTACACACACTCACTACCATAATCTCTGAGATCTTTTCGCCCCGAAACCGAAGCATCATTAGAAGGATAGGCTCCACTACAAAATCGTAATCGTTGCCTGCTTCATACATGCATAACATTTCTTAACAAACGCGGATTATAGCAAATAATTCTATAGTAACTTCTAAACCATAATATTCCATAGGAATATATGTAACGTGACAATATGTATCGCAGAAGCATAGTGGGTTGATGATAGCAGATCTAAGTATATCTTGGTCGTCGAATTGTTTTTATTGGTTAGCTATTTGCGGTGATCAAAGTACAAAGCTTTATATCACATTTACATGAAATTCTTTAATTGAAGAGACAAAATACGTGTTTAATACGAACTGACAATAAAATTAACAGCGCCCTTGTCGGAACAAATTATGAATGGGGTAAAGCAGCTGATATCCAAAAAATATTTGTTTTACAAAAGCGAGCTGTTCGTGCGATTTATAATATGAAACCACGTGACTCGCTTCGTGATAAATTTAAAGAAATAGGTATTCTTACTGTAGCTTCACAATACATTTATAATAATATAGTGTTTGTGAAACAAAATATACATCTTTTTAATAAAAAAAAGCGATATTAGTAATAGGCAAACTAGGAACCGAAATAAATTAATAATACCAAGGCTAAGGCTTCAGAAAGTACGTAGATCGTTTGTGTGCTTCGGTATACTTTTTTATAATAAAATTCCTCAATCAATTTTGGACTTGCCTTTACACAAGTTCAAAAAAGCAATTAAAGAGACTCTCATTAATAAAGCTTACTATAATGTTGAAGACTATGTCAATGATAAGAAAGCTTGGAACTTAATTGCGACCAGCTATGTACTAGACGATATTATAATCTAAGTTTGTTAACAATAGTTAATACAAAACTGTAATATTTATTTTTTAAAAGAGTGACCGCCGAGTTTCTTGCTGGTTCTTCTCGGTTAGAGCACCTTTCCGAACCAGTTGTAGCTTCAATTTAATTTTAATTTGACGATTCAAAAGTGCTTGTAATAGGCCAATTTGAATAGACTTATTCGAATTTGAATTTGAATTTGAATAGAAAGATGATTAAAGAAAATAAGTATTTTAATGTAAAATATGACGTTACTTTCTTGCTACCGTGCCCAAGAGGGAGTGTCCAATGACACCTACCGATGTTTTGAAATTAGAACGCCGCATTCGCAACTCGAACCTACGAATTACAAATTTAAAAAAAGAACGGCCCTGTTTTATTCCTTTCTGCTTCTGTTACGAGCACAAACATATCGTACCAGATGCAAAAAAAATATTTAGACAATTTTATTCTTTATTTTCAAAGCAATAAAGATAATGCAATATTATTTTGATGTTAAAAATATGTTTGTTAAGTGACACAAAGCCGTTTATTTTTCCTTTGTACGGTATTAGTGTGTCGATTTGGGCGTTAAGTTACTTTTTTGAAAAATGAATAGGTAAATACTATCGGGTCATGTTACAAAGCGTTTAAATAGTCGAGATTTTTAATGTAACCGTTTAAAGAATAATTGACCTTAACAATTCAAAATAAGAGCCATTTTCCATGTATTTAATTAAAAAATCGCATTATTTAGATAATGAGCTTAAAATTATATAAAGTAAATCAAACAAATGTTAGTATTACATAATTTAAATAACAAAATTAATTTTGAGTGGACTGTATTAATTTCACGATATAATATAACCATATAGGTATGTAAGCGAGAGCTCTTATAATGAAAAATCAATGCCCTTCCGATTAAAAGGTATAAAATATGGTCAAAACATTTTCTGTATCATATTATCGGATTTTAAATTTGTATTTTCAATTCCAAACTGAATCTTTTTTAACACTAAAAATAATAAATAATACGAATATAAAAGTGATAGTTTTATTTTGTTATAAATTGCGATTAGGAAAATCTATGTAAGTCTTCTTTCTGCTACCCTTATCCCACTCTAAGTGGGGTCGGTACAACATATTTTCCTCTTCCATTCTCTTCTATCATTCGTCAACTCTGGCGCTACTCCTTTTATACGCATGTCAAACTTCACACATTCCAACCATCTCTTTTTAGGCCTACCTCTAGTCACATATCCATCCACATTCATATCCAACACTCGCTTAGTCACATGATTTTCATCCCTCCTCATTACATGTCCATACCATCCCAATCTTGCACCTCTCATCTTTTCTACAATGGGCGCAACTTTCATACTTCCCCTTATATACTCATTTCTTATTTTATCAAGTCTTGCCACACCACACATCCACCTTAACATCCTCATCTCATTTGCATGCACTCTTCTTTCATCCATCTTTTTCATTGCCCAACATGCTGATCCATACATTACGACAGGTCTAATGACTGATTTATACATTTTCCCCTTAAGTTTAGGGGGCATTCGGGGGTCGCATATTGTGCATATTGGAAAATCTATGTAAGTACTAGGAGTAAAGTAAAAAGTATTAAAAAAATATATAAAAAAAAGAAAAAATCCGTGTTCATACTTACGCATTCAGGATTCATAAACAGCATGCACTATGAACCAGCATAGCCAACACTGCACTACACTATTCGCACACATCCATTACCACAACCTCAAAAATCGTTTCGCCCCCGAAGCATCATCAGCAGGCCTACCATGAATTCTTATTGCGACTCAATTGAAGACGTAAACTAAATTGTTTTGCTTTTTCGTACCATGACGTCTTGATTCACACTTTAAGTCGTTGCTGAATGAGCGTTCGGAATGCGTCTTAAAAACATTTGAGTATAAGAGACAGAGTTATCTATAGTTAATATAACGTTATTCTTTTCAAACATTACGAGCCCAATGCAATCCACACTTCATGGTACGAAAAGAAGTCGTTCACGTCTTCAATTGAGTCGCAATAAGAGTTCATGGTAGGCCTGCAGAGTTCCCCGACTTAAGTAGAGCTTCTGCGCTCTACTCTCTGCATTTCGCAACCTCGACGATGCTTCTGCGCTCGCCCGTCCCGCCCGGTGACGCTGTTAAAGCCATTAGGGCTAACAGCATACAGTCAGTTCGAAAAAAAAAATAGGCCTGCAGGAGATAGCCTTCACGACAAAATTGCAAAGTGAGCAATGCTTTCAGTATTTCAATACTTTTATCATTTAATAATCGCGGGTTATGGCAAAGTATTTTACCTTGTATTATAGAACTTCTCAAAGTAACGCCTAATTTTATAAATATCTATACTTATTATAAAACAAAGTCACCAAAACATGTTTGTCTGGATAGATTTTCTCAAAATCTACTAATTGAATTTGTGTACGGTTTTCACTAAAAATAAGTACAACTCTTTCGGAAGGTTACGGTCTATAGTACATTACGGTTTTATATAAATTGTGTAAAAGTGCAGTTGTAAAAAAACGCACCTGCTTGAAGCTTTAGTCGCGTGCGACTAATCAATAGGCAGTAATATATTACTGTCTACATTTTGTGTACACTTCTCTAGTATACTAGAGAAGTCTACACAAAAAAGACCGCGACACCATGTCTCTATCTCTTATAACTACTATTATGTTTAAAACTTCAATTAAATACATTAGTTTCTTCTAGCAAAAGATAAACCCCAAGGGCGAGTATGGAAAATATTTAGCTTACCAGCTTGTGTACGCAACTTAGTCTGGTCCGACTTTAGTACTGAGATAAAATTGAGCATATTCGATTCTAATTCAAATTCAAAATATTCTTTATTCAAGTAAACTTGTAAACAAGTGCTTTTGAATCGTCAACATCTACTGCTGGTTCGGAAAGCTGTTCCTACCGAGAAGAACCAGCAAGAAACTCGGCGGTTGCTCTTTTCTAACAATAATTCACTAGTTACATATAGTTATAAATGTCTTGTACAGGGTTGAAGAGAAGCTACATCCACGCATTCTTATCTTCCAGGTAATCCTCAATAGTATAATAGGCTTTCTGAATTAGCCTTTTTTAAATAGTATTTTTAAACTGCTGTAAAGGTAAAGTTAATGTAGATTGTGGAATTTTATTATAGAATCTTATACCCAAACCCACAAACGAATTACGAACTTTTGCAAGGCGCAAAGCAGGAACCGCAAGCTTATGTCGGTTTCTATTTTGTCTATTATATACATCGCCAATCGTTTTATAATTGTTTATATTCATATGTACAAAAATTAAATTACTAAAAATATACCGTGAAGCCAATGTAAGAATACCTGTTTTCTTGAACTTCTCTTGCAGGGAATCGCGCGAATTTAATCGAACAAAACCATTAATGATATACAGTTCGGATATTAAAGAAGGATAAACAAGCACACTTCCGTAATTATAACATTAAAATGTATTCTAATACGACAGATGGTCAGCTGTGACAATTAGAGGAAAGGTGACAATTCCCCCTAATTCCTATGGTTAATTGACCATCGCGATGGCTTTTATTTTCTTATCTATGATTAGTAATTATTAGTCAATGTCGAGTACGACTTAGTCGTTAAAGTGCAACCGATCAGATCATGGAGTCGTTCAAAAAGGATTTTTTTAATAGAAGAAAAAGATGTAAGAGCAGATAAATTACATTATTGGACAAAGAAAATCCAAAAAAGTACAGAAAAGAGAAACTTTAAACAAACTTTAGTTTCTGAATTACATAATACCTTAAAGTATAAGTATAGTACCCGGCAATAAATAATGCACATCGAGGCTTAGGGAGAGAAATCGGCTAGATTCTGCTTCATAGAGCATCTCTGTCGCACAGACGCCATTGGGGTCATGCCGACTCTTCATTTTATGGTTTCGCAATTAAATCTTTCACTTTTTACTTGATCCTATTTAAGTTACTACTTTTTAATTTTCTATGTATTAGTTATAAGTGGAAACTGATATCGGTCTCTGAATTTGTAATAACTTATATTTATATTCAATTTGTACTGTTCGTTTCCCAAATACCAATAAAAATTAAAAAATTCGATACCTATGTTCATTTACCTATAGATACTTTGTTAAATTTTAATATTTTAAATGAGTAGTAGAGACCGCGCTTATTTTTTACCGAGGTGTCGTAAAAGGCGTCTAAGGTAAAATGACGTCAGGCAGGCGTTCGTAAAATACTTAGCCAAATCATATGACATGTTGTGGTGACCCTACTTAGAGTAGGATAAGGGCAGTAGAATAATGATGATATTCTGTTTATTGTGTGTGATATAGAGATTAAAAATAGCACATGTACAAAGGCGGACTTATTCCTAAAGAAAAATCCAAATCCCATAAGAAAAAGTAACACACTTTTTTTTTATTATTTTTGGTATATTGTCTTGAAAAAAAGGTAAATTTTATATTATTAAAAAATTATTGTCTATTTAAAGAAGCGGCCTGTTACAATTCCACTGCTGGGAATAGGCCTCCTGTCTCCGTTTCTGGAGAGAAGGGTTGGAGCTAAGACCTACCACGCTGCTCCAATGCGGATTGGTAGGTTATACATATCTGCAGAATTCTCTAGAGACATGCAGGTTTCCTCACGATGTTCCTTCACCGAAAAGCGTGTGATAAATTGCAATTATCAGTTAGACACATGAGTTTTAATAGAAAAACTCATTGGTGCCTGCTCGGGTTTGAACTCGTGTTCCCCTCGAAAGAGTCACACGGTCTCACCGCTGGGCTATCCAGTTTTTTTTACTTTTTGACTATTTAAAAGGAGTTTACCTTTTAAATAGACAATCTTTCTTAAATTTATACAATTGTATAGTGCAAGCAGACAAAAAAGAAAATCTTTCTTTTTTTCTATATGTAACTTAGGATATTACTTAATTTAGAGCAACAGGCAGGCCTGTAAGTAAGTGTGATACTGAGACGGAAGATGAAATCGTATACTTCATCTTTGTCTGAACACACATAAAAAAAGGAAGACAGATAGACACACCCTCATTATCTTTTTCTTTATTTCTCTTTATTGTAATATGTCACATTTTAGACTGACTTTCCTACTCTTAAGTATAAAATAACATCGATGTCAACGCATATGGTGTCCGATGTACCGACAGTGTCCGATGTGTAACAACATATAAATAATTGAAATAATATAAACCGACGGCTACAAGCACGCCGAGGAGTGGGTTTAAAACAATTAAATTTTGGACAAGAACATCTGATATAGATCTACACTCCCCACGGTGTGTACGCAAAACACAATAACTGCGGACTTGAGCACATTGTGAACACGTTCCAATATTTACCAGTGTCGAAGCCGTCGTGCTCGTCGAAATGCTCGTCTTAGTGATTATATTTTTGCGAGTAATGTTACAAGAATAATACAGTTGCTAATATGTCAAGTTTTACAGAGAATTAAAAATTTTTGACTTCTGACGGTTTGACAGCTGACTTTCAATCAGCCAATTATGAAAGGCCATCCACAGCTGCTGTTAACAGGCGTTCCGTTTTGACCGCGACAACCAGTATAGAGATTTAACGCAGATTTAAGCATTCCAAGCCCCAAGAATGCTTAATGATTCGTTCCATACTAATATTATAAATAGATAATAATAAATAAATAAATATGTTGGACATTTACACGCACGGCCGTCCGTCCCCAAAGTAAGTTACTTAATACTTGTGTTATGGGTGACGGACAACTGGTAGATATACTACATGTATAAGTTTAAATACATACTTAAATACAAATACACACACCAGGCTCGAATAACCAACAATTTGTTTATAGAAAATGTTGGCCCTCGGCGAGAATCGAACCCGCGACCTGCGGAGCTGAAGGCAGGATCACTACCCACAGCGCCAACGGGCCAGTCATAAATATGAAAGTCTGTCGCGTAATAGACATATTACGCATTTACTGGTAATCTCCTACAGAAATATCGATGAAATGTTGTAATATGGCAAGGCAAATTGGAGAGATTTGGTTTAAAAATCGATCTAAACAAAACTGAACACATGCACTGTGATACTTATACTTCAGTGGTATTTATTACTCGTACATCCAAAATTTCAGATGTCTAACTTTAAAACTGACGAATTCTATACAATCTTCAAACGCCGTGCCTATTAGGATCTCTTTGGCGCTCGATTTAAGTCAATCATATCGTGTTATTTACTTATTCGGCCAAATTACTTAGTGTGAAAGACGAAAGTTTATCTACATGAAAAACTTTAAGGGAAAAATGTATTGATTTTGATAAGTCTGATAAATATACCAAACGATGCAGTGAAAATAGCATCTAATATTATTAAATTTATGGATCACAATTTTGGTCATAGTGGCTTCCACATAAAAGGTAGATATATGCTGTCGCGGACTTTCATTTAGAACTATTCAAGACAAACAATACTACGGTACATCATCTATTTGTAACTTCAATGGTTTAGGCAGCGTACGCCAAAATAGCTCTCAGAGGCCAGATTTTTTTCCGACTTTATTGATATTATATAAAATCATTGTAAATTTTAGCCTATATGTTATTCCGATGTACAACCTATATAACTGTAACGTTTTATCCGAATCCGTCCAATAGTGTTTTCGTGAAAGAGTAACAAACATCCATCCATACTCACAAACTTTCGCATTTATAATATTAGTAGGATATGCATTGTTATTGGGATCGGACAAATTGTAAAATTTCAGCGGGTCAAATTTAACTTGCAAGATTCCACCTTCACATACAATCGTACATATAGCACCCTGTAATAAATAACGCACATCGAAGGTTAGAGAGAGAAATCGGCTAGATTCTGCTTCATAGAGCATTGTCTCTGTCGCACAGACTGACGAACCCGAGCGAAACGTCACATACTAACTGAGTGACAGAGACAGCGCTCTACGAAACCGAACTGGCCGGTTATTTCGCTCTAAACATCGACGTGCAATGTGCATTATTTACCGGCCGGGTACTTACTATACAAGGCAATTTAAATAAAAGCTTTATAGAAGCAGGCGTTACTTTGCGGAATTCCATATTACAAGCAATATAACAGAACTAACTACTTTGCTATAATCCGCACGGGTTAAGCGAATGCATGCAAAGCCAATGTGTATGAAGCAGGCAAAATCTGCAGTACGATTTTTGTCGTGAAGCCTATCCTCCTGATGATGCTTCGGTTTCGGGGCGAAACGATCGTCGGGATTGTGGTGGTGGGTGTGTGTGCTGCTTTTGTGTTCGTTGTTGCTGGTGAATTGCGCCTTGGGGTGTATGTGGTGGCTGGTCCTGCATGTATAAGGTGCGTAGATTTTGCCTGCTTCATACACATTGGCTTTGCATGCATTCACTTAACCCCTGCGGATTATAGCAAAGTAGTTAGTTCTGTTATATTGCATGTAAATAAAAGCTGTTAAGAATAAATAAAAATTATAAACCTAAGTCGACAGTTGTCGCAGTGTGCCCACTATCAGTGAGTGCCGAATTAATCTAACACATTGCGATCAAAACAGCGCGTGTCTAATTGTGTTTTTATTCAAATAACGTTAGGATATGTAGATAACATACGTCACGCTTCGTCCGTCCGTCACTATTGTGAATCATCCAGAATTTATGCACTTAATATGGTAATGTTATGGAAAAACTTATAATTTGCAGTTCAAAGTTACCACATCAAAGTTAGCGAAACATAATTTGCTGTTCCACATTAAAGTTAGCGAAACAGTTTGTTATGCCATTTTTAATTATCATATCGCTAGTACCTGCTACTTCGTCTATGCAAACTTAGGCGTTTAAATACCCTCATTAACAAAGGCGTAGCCAGAATTTTAAAAGGGGGAGGGGCAGAAAATCCTCGACTATTCGTCTATTATATTTTTTTTTCATTTTTAGAAATAGTAGAACCATGGGAACGTCATAATCTATACTTATTATAAAACAAAGTCCCAAAAAGCTGTCTGTCTGTTTGTAATCGATTTTCTCATAATCTACTTTACGGATTTTCGTACGTTATAAACCAAAAGATAGTGCAATAGCTCCAGATGGTTTAGGTAAGTAGTAGATATCTACTACTTACCTAATATATAATTACCTATAATACTAGGTATTATGTAAATTGTGTTGAAGAGATCAAGCAGTTGTTAAGAAACTTGCTTGCTGGGAGCTCCAGTCGCGTGGGCTGCGCAATCAAGCCACCACGTGCAATGCTAAAAAGCATACCGCAAGAATCCTACTTAGTTACCTAGTACCATAAATTTTAATAGAAAAACTTATTCGCTTCTAGAGTAAAATTCCGCAATCCAAACTAGACTAGTCTACAGAAAAGTTTAAACTTAGTGTAAGGAATATGCTTATACGTAAAGCATATAACAAAATTGAAGATATTTTGATGATAACAAAGCCTGGATTTGAAATCCTTTTAGCTTCATACAAGACTGCGGTTGAATAATGTATGATTGAAAATATAAAAAGATCGACCGCAGAGCTTCTTGCTGGTTGATCTCGGTAAGAGCAACATTCCGAACCAGTTGTAGCTTCAGTAATGTATTTAATCTATTCATAAGAATTTTGATTTTAATTGATTTTGTATTCCTTGGTTTGGCGTCATACGTGGCTCATTCATAAATGACGATTCATGAGGAACTTGTGACTGTTAAAATAATAACTTTGGAGAAAATTTGGAGCTTGTATCTATAGCGAGATGAACACAGTAACGGTACTGAGTTGTATACAGTAATCAGAACTTTAAAGCCGGCCTAAAATAAAGTTACTTTGACGGTTTCGAGCTTTCGATTTTTTGCAACCCATTTGCAGTACGCCACTTTTTAATTCTTTTGACGATGGCCGCTGGCACGCGCTTGTATGTTTAGGAATGTTATAACGAGACTGTTATATCGATAATTGTTTTCTGATTTTAAACCATAATAAGTATATTTACTTATACTTTTTTGTTACTTAAGTATTGGTTTATTTATTTTCTTTATCTTCGAAAAAAACTCTTAATTTATTTGCAACTAAAATTTACAAATTATGCCTATCAAATTCAAATTCGAAATGTTCTTTATTCAAGTAAACTTGTAAACAAGTGCTTTTGAATCGTCAATATCTACTTATCTTATCGTTAGACACGCTAATGATATATAAATGAAATAATTAATGATACGCACATGGAATACTTTGAGAATGCTGTCTGTAATCGAATTGAATTGCTTAATTGATTCTTTATATAAAAGCCCCCCTCCAGCTAGCCTCTTTGTCACCCGAAGAGATAATTAACCGAGGTGTTTATTAACTTTTAGTATTTTCGACTATTCTTTGTGTAACTGTGTGTAACGTGCTTTTTAGGATTTATTTGTTTGTTTAACAAAAAAAAACTTGTTTGTCAAGATCCAAGCCAATCCAGCCAAGAATATAAGCTTCCATTGTTCCAAATACACAAACAGACTTTCAGAATTTATATTATTATTATAGATGCATTACCTTGTGAATAGTATACAATGTGCAGAAATTATCCACAGGGATATTCGATGTCAATCTGAGAAATCCTTATTATTTTTTGCATTTTTTAGTCACTATAGTTTAGAATAAAAGTAAGTAAATTCTTTCATATCTCATAATTTTACGAAAAAAATGTGCTATTAATATTAGGAACGGTTCTCAATATACTTACTCTACTATAGTTTCCAAAATATGAAATAAATTAATAACTGTCGATCACTAGTATCGATAAAACGATTCGCATAACTACACCACGTAAGCTCGCATCGAGCTCGAGCCATCATATTCCATTTTTATCATTTCACCCAATCCTTTGCCGAAACCATACTTTTAGGAGGCTCGCTCTTTTTAATTCGTTTTGCAATGATAACTACGGCGGGCTTTTTATTATTCGTCGAATATTACTTTTGACTGCTGCACGGCTTCTGTGTAATAAAGTATTCTGGGTAAGTACTGCTCGTTCGATACAAAAAAAGAATCATACGTGGCATTTACAATTTAAGTCCGCGTGATTACCTGCGAGAGAAGTTTAAGGAAATAGGTATTACATTGGCTTCACAGTTTATTTTTAGTATTTTAATTTTTTTACATAAAAATGACAAGATTTACAAAACAATTGGTGATGTATATAATAGACAAAGTAGGAACCGACAGAAGCCCGTGGCTCCTGTTCAACGCCTTGCTAAAGTACGTAAGTCGTTAGTGGGTTCGGGTATAAGATTCTATAATAAAATTCCGCAATCCGTTAAAGGGAAGCTGATACAGAAAGCCTACTACTATACTATTGAGGATTATACAGATGATACGAATGCGTGGATATAGCTACTCCTCTACCCTGTTAATCTTCCAGTTACTATCTGTAATGACTAAATGTAACTAGTTATAACAATTATATTTGAAAAGAGCAACCGCTGAGTTTCTTGCTGGCTGTTCTCGCTAGTAACAGCTTTCCGAACCAGCAGTAGAGTTGACGATTCAAAAGCACTTGTTTACAAGTTTACTTGAATAAAGAAAATTTCGAATTTGATACTCGCATCCATTTTAGATATGATATAATAAATTAATTCCCGTGGTTTCACTCGAGATGTAATGGTTTGGTAAAAAAACATGAGCGTGGGGATATTTTTTTTGTTTTCGATTTTCGATTTCGATTCGATTTCGAATTTATGATAGGTACACACATGTGTAAAAAAATTAAGATATATACCGTAGGTGAGGTATATAGTAAAGTAAAGTAACAGCCTGTTACTGTGCACACTGCTGGGCGAAGGCCTCCTCTCTCCGTTTTTGGAGAGAAGGATTGGAGCTAAGACCTACCACGCTGCTCCAATGCGGATTGGTAGGTTACACATATGCCTAGAATTCTCTAGAGATATGCAGGTTTCCTCACGATGTTTTCCTTCACCGAAAAGCGTGTGATAAATTGCAATTATGGTATATACCTATCGTAAATTTTATCTTTTTTTATATTTACATATATTATATATTTGTTATAAATATATGTCCTGATATTAACCTTAATTTGCACAAATAATTACTCACTAAACACCAACAACACTTATGTGGATTCTTCAAATTCTATTCAGCTCCGCAGGTCGCGGGTTGCACTCCCGCTGAGGACCAAAATTTTTTATAAAACAATTTCTTGATTCTTCAAGTGTGGGTGCATATATGTATGTATTTAAAATTTTATATTTAGTATATTTACCTGTTGTATGTCATCCATAAGTATGTCAATCATCCATGTATGTCAACAAGTATTTAGTTACTATTTGTCTCATATATTTATTATCAGTATTATTTATATTGTCAGTATCTGCATAAACTTATTGCACTAATCCTCACTCTCTTATTTAAAGTTATGTGTAAGAGATCGTTCTTAGCGAAAAAAATGCCTATAATATGCAATAAATAATTAAATAGTTTTTTTACGGTTTCCACTAAAAGGTTGTGCAATTCTTCAATTTCAACACAATTTATGTAAATTGTGATAAAGAGGTCGTGCCGTTATAAAATCTCGCCTGCTGGAAGCATTACTTGCGCACGCCACGTACACCAGCAGAGATACATTTCAATAATGTACTAGAGAATTGTAGATCTACAAATATCCTACAAAAGAGTTTGCAACAACGTGTATCTATCTCCTATGGTTAACTCACTAGAACTACTTTTATGTTAAAAGTTTCAATTCGGGAAAAGTTTTGTGACACGCTGATTTTTACGCAGGTGAAACCGATAATAATTTTAAATATAAAGCGAATATCATGTCCTTAATGGAAGTGACAGATCGTGAAACGCGTAAATATCAGTTATGCAGTCATTAGTACTACGACATGGGTTTATTTTATTTATGGACGCTTTTCGCTCGTGTCGGATGCGTGACGTTACCGTAACGTACGGTGAGCGTACATTTGTTTCCTGTTTTGCTCTTTATGCCACTGTCATAGTTCGTATAGCAACCCGAAGCCAAGATAGATGTTAGGCCAGGTTCACTTGACAAGCGATTAACGCGTGTTGAACGCCCAAAATTTTTGAATAGTATTCACGTAGTATTATTTTGTCAAGCGTTGAACCGTTGTTTGAAAGCGTTCAGCTGAAGTTTTACATTTGTCGAAAGTGGACGTACAAACAGTTATAACTGTGATTTTGTACCGATGGCAAAAACTAGGCAATAGAAGACAGGCTGACGGAAAGCCCAAAGTACATAACTTTGTATCCTAAGCTACGGCGACTCGGCAACTTTATCATAAATATAGATAAAATATCATCATCATCTTCCTGCTCTTATCCCGCTCTAGATGTGGTCGGCACAACATGTTACAAACATGTTGTTACATGATTTGGCTACGTATTTTACGAACGGCTGCGTGCCTGACGTCATCTTACCTTAGTCGTATTTTACGACCCCTCGGTAAGAAAGATGGTGATCTATTCTACTCAACCGAATACCACAGGGTGAGTCGAATTACCTTAGTCGCCTTTTACGACACCTCGGTAAGAAATGAGGGTGGTCTATTCTGCTCAGCCGGATACCACTCGGTGGGTCAACTTACCTAAGTCGCCTTTTACAACATCTCGGTAAGAAATGAGGGTGGTCTATTCTGCTCAGCCGGATACCACTCGGTGGGTCAACTTACCTAAGTCGCCTTTTACAACACCTCGGTAAGAAATGAGGGTGGTCTATTCTACTCAGCCGGATACCACAAGGCAAAATAAGTATAGATAGCCCCCAAAAGTTGTCTGTATGTGATCGATTTTCTTAAAATCTACTGAACAGATTATTGTACGGCTTTTGCTAAACGCTAGCAAACTGCAATTCTTCCGGAAGGTTTAAGCCTTAGGGTAATAGTACATTACCGTTCTGTGTAAATTGTGTTGAAGATATCGAGCGGTTGAAAAAAACGGACCTGCTGGGAGCTTTACTTCGGTGCGCCGCATGTACCAGATGAGATACACTAAAGTAATGTACTAGAGAGTTGTAGATCTACAAAAAAACTACAAAAAAGTCCGCGACAGCATGTCTCTATCTCTTATGGTTAACTCAGAATAGCTAATTTTATGCTCATAATTTCAATTAAATACACGGATTTCCAGCGGGTGAAACCGCAAGCATAGCTAATTAATTATATATTACTTCACTCTTTCTCAATATGTATGTTATTCGAAATCTAACATTCCTTCATGCTATCAGCTCACCAAGGGTTGCGAAATTATTTTTTTCGCGCATTCAAGTACAGATTTCTGTGAGAAAACAGATAATATACATAACACGAGAAATAACAATGTATTATAAAATATTGTATTCGCTTCGGTGAAAATAAAACAATCGTTAACTCTCAAAGTATCGAGAATAAAAAAAAATGGCAGACGCCACGAAAAAAAGTGGATTGTCTATAGCAACAATAGTCTTTATGCCCGACAAAGGAATTACCGATGCTGTTTGAGATAAATAATATTTTCCATAGACACCGCTTTCAGGTGGTGCAAGGTGTAAAGGCCAGCGATTATCCTCGCTCTTCAATCGATGGACGTCGTCTACTGGACATAAGTCTCTTTAACGACCTTTTTGGTTTCGTCAGTCCACCTCGTTAGGAGTCTACCGACGCTGCGTTTTCTCAATTCTTTATTCAAGTAAACTTGTAAACAAGTACTTTTGAATCGTCAACTTTACCGCTGGTTCAGAAAGCTGTTCCTACCGAGAAGAACCAGCAAGAAACTCGGCGGTTGCTCTTTTTATTTTTTATAAAATATTAACCATAAAACAAGTGACATTTATTTTTATCTGTCTTGTACAGGGTAGAAGTGCAGCTATATCCACACATCCTTATCATCTAAGTAATCTTCAACAGTATAGTAGGCGTTCTGTATTAGCCTCTTTTTAACAGTGTTTTTTAACTGCTGTAACGGCATGGCCAAAATTGATTTCGGAATTTTATTACAGAATCTTACACCCCAATACCCATAAACGATTTACGTACTTACAGGAGTCGCAAGGTTATGTCGATTCCTACTTAGTCTATTATATACATCACCAATCGTTTTATAGTTCTTTATATTTTTATGTAAGTTTTTTATATTTAAGTTCACATGTATTTTCTGCGTTTAATGTTTTCTACAAAGTTTTATCTATCTATTAATCAGAAGCAATATTAATTGTAGACACGTCTCACATTATATTTGCGACACATCAACCTAGTACGCAGAGTTATAGAGTGGTTGATTCACCAATTTATTTACTTTGTATATTTTATCGAGCTTCGCCTCATAGGTTTTCTTTTATAATAAAATACATTTTTACTTACTATGATTACTTTACTTTAATTAAGTACTTTATTTTATTATTACTTTATTTTTAATTACTTGTTGAAGTTGTTACTAAAACTAGGTGGCGCCAGCAGTACATTAGCGCGCTAAAGATGTTCTTTTCTGAATTATATAGTGTCCGCGAAAACTACTGAAAGATCGAGTGAATGGGTTGTAAGTTTTGTAGGTCCAATATTTGTCCAGAGTTCTTAAGGTCGTTCATTGAGTAGATTAGGTATTGATTTCAGCAGGCCTACCATAAACTCCTATTGCGACTCGATTGAAGACGTATACGACGACCGCGAACCGCTTTCTTTTCGTACCATGAAGTGTAAGTTGCATTGGGGTCGTAATGTTTGAAAAGGATAACGTTATATGAACTATAGATAACTCTGTCTCTTTTACTCACATGTTCTTAAGACGAATTCCGAACGCTCATTCGGCAACGACTTAAAATGTGCGTCTTTAAGACGTCATGGTACGAAAAAGCAAAACAATTTCGTTTACGTCTTCAATTGAGTCGTAATAAGAGTTCATGATAGGCCTGCTGATCTAATAAACAAAATAATAGGTTTTGTGTGTTGTGAATTCGAATGAGTCGTGTGCACGTTAAATTAACATTTGTTGAGAATTAGGAATACCAGATACTATGCTATCGAACAGTACTTACTATATTGGCCTTCAATAGTTTTATCTCTTTACCAATAAATATGGCCCGCTTAGGCTTTGAACTTGGACAGCAAAGAGAGGGTGCGTTAAGGGTGTTTCATACGAGTTATTAGCTCCTTTGTCGAATGCTCCCATATTTCACGCTCTGCTCGTTCCGTGTGGGAGTGCTTCAATTTGCTCTTCTGACCGGAGTTTCGAGTGTTTGTCTATTGTATGTGTGGGTCGATTTAAGTTTATTTTATCATAGATATGATATATGAGGGTAGTGTGGAATATTTCATTAACGTAGTATCAACTTGCTTAGACCCTATATTAAGGACTAGCTGACCCGGCTAACGTTGTTTTGCTATTTAAATGACTACAGATTTGATTTTGAATAACATAACTTTGATAAGTTGATAATAGATGGCGCTTTTTTATGTCATCTTATTCCTGTAGAATTAACAGGATTTCTATAGCCTACAGTTACCCCGGTGTATAAGGAATAATCGTACCAAATATCATCGAGATGGATTCAATGGATTTGCCGTGAAAGAGTAACAAACATATATCCATGCTCACAAACTTTCACATTTATATTGTTAGTGAGATTGGTAGGATGTTAAAAATAGCGGCCAAATATCTCAATTCACCAAAAATACCTCCAAACTTTTAAAGAAAAATGCTGTTAGACCTACCCAGCTGTTCCCATAAAAATTGCCAGTTTACATATCCTAGAAAGTCATCAGGGGCTTGTTTTCCACGATGTTTTCCATTAACATAGCACACGATGAAAACATTTTAAGTTAGTTTTACTTAAATTAAAAAAAAATTAAAACATTTTATCTTTAATAAAAACAATTACTTGTTACAATATAATTGCAGATCAAAACAAGGGTCATCACTACAATCATCAGCAATACTTCTAAACGTTGTGATTGGTATTGCCCTTCATATTTTTTTTATTTATTCTACAATCTACTAAGTAACGTTACTTGACTATTAAATAAAAACAATTGAGACCTATAAAACTATGAAAAAAGGTTTATAGACCGAGGTATTTAATAAGTCTTGTGCGGAACCAAATTGATTTATTTCGCCGTAGAAACCGAGCATGTATTATAAAAAGGAACAAAATTACCTACGTAGATAAAATTCAAAATGAAATAATAAAGGCACGGCCAATTTCCACATAATTAAACATAAATACTTCTAACGGATACTGAGCTCAAAAAAAAAACTAAGGACCAATAATGGCTTAAAATAAACGAATCATGTTCGCTTAATTTCATCGTACTGTAATCAATGGCGCGTAAAATTGCAAATTTTATCTATGCCCTGAAAAGATGGCCGCTTGACAGATGCAGAAACCGCGCCAAAACCCTTTGGGAGCTGTCAATCGGCGGCAGATGGCGGTAATTTGCAATTGGTGGATTTGTTGACAATTTCATTGCAGTTTAATGTTGTGTTATAATTGTTTCGACAGATGAACAACAACGATATGTTGGACAAACCTGTGTTGGAAGACAGAGTTAAAGAATAAACGTTTATTTAAAAGTAATAATAACGAACCGCCGTGTGGTATCCGGCTGAGTAGAATAGACCACATTTCTTACCGAGATATGGTAAGAGGCGACTATATTAAGTTTACGTCAGGCAAGCGGCCGGTCGTAAGATAACTAGCTAAATCACTTAACAACATGCTTAAAATGTTGTGTCGACCCCACTTAGAGTGGGATAAGGGCAGAAGAATGATGATGATGAAGTTAATAGAAAATATGTATAATGCTAAATGTAGAGTAGACTATCCGTTTTCATACCTGATACATGCAGGATTCGTAAAAACACATGCACAAACCTCCGCCACCGCCATCACAATACACAAGCACTACACACGTTCACTATCACAAACAACAATCTTCGTCCCGCAACCGAAGCATCATCAGGAGATAGACAAAATCGCAAACTTTTTTTGAGACAAATACAAAACGAAAATAACTGTATGATTGCCCAGCGGTGAAATCGTTCGATTCTTTCGAGAAGGTCACGATTTCAAACACCGGGAAGGCACTAATGGGGTTTTCTGCTAAAAAAACTTTTTGTCTAATTGATAATTTCAGTATATCACAAGCTTTTCGATGAAGGAAACATCGTAAGGAAAAGTAATAATAAAATTATTTTGCTATAGTCCGCGATACAGTAAATAGAGATATATATAGTGTTAAATGTATAGTGGACTATCCGTATTTTCATACCCGATACGTGCAGGATTCATAAAAACACATGCACAAACCTCCACCACTTCCACCACAATACACAAGCACTACACACGTTCACTATCACAAACTCAACAATCATTTCGCCCCTCAACCGAAGCATCATCAGGAGATAGAGTCCGCGACAAAATCGCAAATTTTTTTTGACACAAATCCAAAAAATAAACTCTATGATAGCCCAGCGGTGAAATCGTTCGATTCTTTCGAGAAGGTCACGATTTCAAACACCGGGAAGGCACTAATGAGTTTTTCTGCTAAAAAACTTATTATACCACACACGAGTATATCACACGCTTTTCGATGAATGAAAACTTCCTAAGGAAACCTGCATATCTCTAGCGAATTTGGGGATATGTGTAACCTACCAGTTTTACTTTAGCAGTTTCTTTAATATTACTTTTATATTATGGACATCATAAATGATTTTTATATTCCGCAATCTATTTTAACCTTATCATTACAGCAGTTTAAAAATACTGCTAAAAATAGGCTAATACATAGAGCCTACTATATTACCGAGGATTACTTAGACGATAAGAATGCGCGGTTATAGCTACTCTTCGACCCTGTACAAGACATTAATAACTATAGGTAACTAGTGATAAGAATTATTCTTTGAAACAGCTTTCCGAGCGAGCAGTAGATGTTGACGATTCAAAAGCACTTGTTTACAAATTTACTTAGGAATATTTAGAGTTTTAATTATACACATCTTAATAAGGTAAATACGCTTGTATGTAAAATCTTTAAGCAAAATAGATCACTCCACATAACTTTATATTAGACTATGGGGTGCATAATAGGAAAATTGAGTAGCAGATCCCCATAGGGTGCGGTGCTCGAGTGGGTAATGGGTTGTGACGTTATGGTTAATAATGTCGTTAGGTTGAGTGTTGTTTTAATGGTCGCCATAATTCGTTTAGCCCGCGGTTTTGCCTGGTTGCATAAGAACCTATGAAAAGGGCTCGCTATATGCTATCTTAAGCAAGTTAGTAGAAAAGTAATTATAAAATTATTTTATTTTGCTATAATCCGCGATACAGTAAATAGAAAATATATATAGTGTTAAATGTATAGTGGACTATACGTTTTTTCATACCCGATACATGTAAGATTTGTAAAAACACATGCACAAACCTCCACCACTGCCACCACAATACACAAATTTTGACACAAATACAAAAAACATTCAGTCGCAAAGCTTTGCGATTTTGTCGTGGAGTTTACCTCCTGATGATGCTTCGGTTGCGGGGCGACACGATTGTTGAGTTTATGATAGTGAACGTGTGTAGTGCTTGTGTATTGTTGTGGCAGTGGTGGAGGTTTGTGCATGTGTTTTTACAAATCTTACATGTAACGGGTATGAAAAAACGGATAGTCCACTATACATTTAGCACTATATATATTTTCTATTTACTGTATCGCGGATTATAGTAAAATAATTTTATTATTACTTTTGTATTACATAATTACTTTGCCATAATCCACGCGGGTTAAGCGAATGCATGCAAAGCTAATGTGTATGAAGCAGGCAAAATTAAATACCTTACACATGCAGGACAAGTTCTGTTATGTTCTAGTTATGTATATGGAGCCTATCCTCCTGATGATGCTTCGGTTTCGGGGCGATTATAGCAAAGTAGTTCTGTTATAGTTTCTTTATGCTTTATCCTGATCGCCGATGAACACATTTAAGGCTGGCCCCTCACTCTAGATATCTATAATAACTCTATGTCGATTACACCCCCCGAACAAAAGGTACACCCTTAACGCATTCAATCATTTAACTAGTGTTTATACTCATTAAGTGCCGGGATTTGTCCCCTATCCCAGCATCCCGGGAGACCTATCGCCATCCCGCGGGACTCGCATCTGACGTGTCCATAAAATTGCCATGTTTTGCCAGTTGTTTGGGCAATCTATACGACACTGTGGTTTTTTATCATTCAGTTTAAGGGGAACATTTGATATCAAACTTTTTTAGGGCTTTGTAATGCTCTCCTTAAAAATTAGGCTCATAAATACTCTATCCTACTACTCTCTCTTCCATAAAAAAAAATAACGCCCTGTTACTATCCAACTGCTGAGCACAGGCCTCTTCTCTCCGTTTTTGGAGAGGTTTGGAGATAAGACCTACCACGCTGCTCCAATGCGGATTTGTAGGTTTCACATATCCCTTTTTTTCGAACTGACTGTATGCTGTGAGCCCTAATGGCTATTACAGTGTCACCGGGCGGGACGGGCGAACGCAGAAGCATGTTCGAGGTTGCAAAACGTGCGCGAACGCAACGCTCGTATAGGACATTATTGGTCTTATGCAAGTTTTGTAGAGTGTCACTTTGTTGCGGAGCGACATCTTGCTTTTCTTGCATAACATCGGATAAAGTCGTCCCATGACATACGCAGCCTTATTGCAGACTATGTGTATGTGCTCGTGGAAGGTCATGGAAGGTTGAAAGGTGACACCTAGGTACTTGACTTTCTGTTGCCAGTGAATCGGTGTATTATTGTAAAGGGAAATTTCCGTAGATGTGTCTATTTGAGATCGAAAGCGATTACCGATATCACATATCCCTAGAATTCTCTAGAGATATGCAGGTTTCCTCACTGTTTGGGTAAATCGTAGGCCTATGGATGACGAGAGTAGAAAAGAAAATATACACAAATATAAAGTTTACACTCCTAGGAATCCACTAGGAATCTTTACACTCACGATGTTTTCTTCACCGAAAACTGTGTGATAAATTGCAAATATCAATAAGGCACATAGGTTTTAATAGATAAACTCATTGGTGCTTGCCCGGGGTTGGAACGCGTGACCGCCATGGTTACACGGCCTCACCACTGGGCTATCACCGCTTCTAGTAATTCCCATATAAATATATATGGGACAAATACACACACAGTCATCCGTCCCTAAATTAAGTAACTTAATATTTGTTTTATGGGTGACACACAACTGGTTAATATATACATATATAATTTTAAATATATTCTTGAAAGTATATGTATATACTCCATGACTCGTAGAACCATCAATTGTTTTTAGAAAATGTATGACTCTCGGCGGGAATCGAACTCGCGACACTCGCGAGCTGATAGCTGGGTCACTGTCGAATTTGACTCCAGATGATTCGAATTATATCGCACGCTAAGTTTAAAAGTAACTGAATTCGAAATTAGGCTTAGTTAGACGCGTTGTAATCCTTATATCTATGTTATCTATGACATCATTCAATGAAGTATTAAAATAAACTAGTGTTTTCTTGCTCTTTCACGTTATGTGTCTTTTTAACAGTCACGAGTTTGAATACGATACGCTACGCTAATTGCATATTGTCACAAAACATTTTTTGAATTAGGTCACTTTAATGCTAAACTTGCGATATATCCTTTAGATATTGCCTTCCAATGATTGATTAACCGTTCTAGACTAGTTAAACATAACAATTATCATGAATCAATATTAATAACAATAGATCCGGTTTGAAGGACCAAAAACATCAAAGCGCGTCCATCAAAGGGTATCACGTGATATCGGTATTAAGCCGCACGGTAATTACTCCATTACTGGCCAATGGCAACATAAGAGCTTTTTGCGAGGGTAGATAATTGGACAACTAGTGCCTTAGGGTGGGGACTAGCTAAACTACTGTAGCGATACCCTCAGCGAAATTCGTTAAATTCTCATGACAATTCTCATATACTCAGCGAAAGTACGACGGTATATGCCTAGATAATTATTAATATAAATTATTAAAATTATCAAAGTAAACAAAATCTTTCTTTAAAAAAATTAATACAAAATAATTATTAATTTATTAACTATTAATTACTTTCAAGTAATTATTTGTATTTGTATTACTACTATGAATAAAGCAATAAATTACTTTATTTAAGATGATTTAATTTATTTTTTTTAAATAAAGTTTCTTTAGTTTCAATAAATAGAATATATAAAAACCTCAGGGAGGACTCCCTCCTTATTTCTCTCTCATAGGAAAAATTAAGGTTTAGATCGAGCATGTATGTACATAATTATATCCAACTAGCAAAGCCCCGCGGTGTCACCCGCGTCCATACAGATCTTGTGGTAGTGGAAAGTCTACGAAATCGGACTATAGATTTATTTTGTAGATTATTTAATTATAAAAAATGGGTATCATTAGTATTCTTGGAATAAGACTTAACTCACCAAGTGCAGGCCCTGCTATAACGGTAGGTTAGGTTTGTTATGGCATTGTTTGATTTCGATTTACATTCTTAAATTCGTAAAATCTTTTGATTGGGATGTCGGATTTTAATAATTTAAAAAGTATTTTACTGGTATTGAAACAGTTATTCATAAAATATCATTTAATGGGATAATGATTAATACAGAGATATGAATAAAATGGTTTGATTATTGTCGGCACTTTTACCGACTTTTACAATGTAAAAAAGTAGTTATATTGGCATAACTATAATAGTTAGACATATGGTATCGCGGACTTTTTTGTGGATATCGATACGTTCTATAATACTGTAGAACATTTTTTTGTTCTATCATCAATACTTTCCGCAGCGCACGCGATGATAGATGTTTACGACTAAATTTTTACCAAGTTATTACAATTTTATTAGGGATCCCTATTTTTTTTTAAATGACATATAGCCTATGTTGCTCAGTGAAAAAGCAGCTTCCCAATGGTGAAAGAATTTTTGAAATCGGTCCAGTAGTTTTTGCGTGAAAACGTAACAAACATACATACAAACAAACATACAAATCTTTCCTCTTTATAATATTAGTATAGATTAATTGTCGACGTAAGCCAGTTTCACGGTTCTTCAATACATATTTTATCAAAGCAAAATGATCGGAAATATTAATTAAATACAAAGATTTTTTAGTAAAAGAGTCGGAATCCACGCACTCTTTATATAGTGTCATTGCGCCATTAAAAAAACACTTTAAATGTCAATAGTTAAAAACTTTATATCTCATACTACAGATTAATTCCAAATTCAAACGTTAAGATCTCAATTCAAATTTCGAACCGGCTTATTCTAAATTCAAATAGACAATGCTTCTTGTTAAAGAGGCACATTAGGGACAGTTAGCGGCAACGTGCACTGAGTTGAAACCTATATTAATTGTCTGTATGTGATTGATGAAGTCTGCGACGGCATGTCTCTATCTCTTATGGTTGAGTCACAATAACTATTATGTTCCAAATTTCAAATAAATATTGATTTCCATCCGGGTGACGCTACAGCACAGTTAGTTATATAACTTCATAGTACGCTTGCTTTACGCTTTGCTGCATAGTACGCGTACAAAGGGTCTATTAATATAGACCCTTTGCAAGCGGATACAATATCTCAAAATGGTCACCCAGAGCCGCAGTATCAAAGATACTTTAATGAACAAACTAGCGACGGACAGATGTATATTTATATAGTTGTATATTTTACAAATGTTATGGTTTATGATTGGATATTTCTGCAATAAATGTATTTTACGTAAGCATTAAAAAATACATACGTGTTTTGTTAAATCACATTATTGTAGACCGATTAAGGATAATACAAATCGATTGAAAACTAAACAAGTTTTTCAAACAGGATATAATCCAGATGAATATGGAAAAAATCCTTAATTAAAAGAAAATCATATAATATAATTGAATATTAAAATATCATAAGAACTTTTTGGAAATATTTCTACTTGTGCATCATAAAAGATAGATAACAGGTAAGGAATATATTATATTAAGGCAATATGCATAAAGACATATCAATACTATTATTTGTTATGAGCCGGTTAAAACATAAAACATATCAATGTAAGTAATCCTAACAAGACTATTACTCGAGTGGTTGGCCAAATGGCGCGAAACCCGACCCTCTCGTCCGAACCCAAAATACTAGCCCGTATGCCATAGATTATAAATAAAGAATATAAATAATACAGATAATTAATAAATGGTGTTGATTTTTTCTTCTGTGGCGTGCTAATTATTATTATTCAAATTTCGAATCCTTGTTCTTATTATGTTTAATAAATATATACAAGTTATATCTATCTTAAATTACTTACACGCTACTACTATACAAATCATGCCCACGTGGAATGGTCCCAAGAATGCTGGCAGCGTTTCCGCGTTGAATCGCTAAGCTGATTCTTTGTGCGAAAAAGGAGCCACCCCTCTTGTCACCCGAAGAGGCGATCAACCGAGGTGTTAAAACGGATAAAAAAATTTTTGCACTTTGGCTCCATGGCCCTAGGGTCTCAACTGCAAACGGCACAAATATATAACTCTCAACGAGAGAAGCTTCACCGAGAAGCATGTGATAAATTGTAATTATCAATTAGACACATTAACAGTAGAACTCATTGGAGCCTGCCCGGCGTTTAAAGTCGAAAGAGTGGCACGGTCTCACCGCTGGGATATCTCATCCGCTTGCTGTCCATAAATAATGTACCACTGAAAACAGAAAATACAACTGTATTTTGGGAGTGACCTTGAATTCAGAACTCCAATGGAGCACACATATAACAACTCTTGCAAGGAAACTTAGTTCAGCAGCCTACGTTGTTGGAAAGATAAGACAATTTACAGATGTCAAAACAGCAAAACTTGTTTATTTTGCTTACTTCTATAGCATTACGTCTTATGGAATATTGCTGTGGGGTAAATACGTGGATAGTGAAAAAAATTTCGTATTACAAAAAAGAGCCATACGTGGCATCAACAATTTAAGGTCGCGTGATTCCCTGCGAGAGAAGCTTAAGGAAATAGGTATTCTGACATTTGCTTCGCAGTATATTTTGAACAATGTAATTTTTGTACATAAAAATATAATGAATTATAAAACTATAGGTGATGTATATAATAGACAAAGTAGGAACCGACATAAGGTTGCGACTCCTGCTTTGCGCCTAGCAAAAATACATAAATCGTTTGTGGGTTTGGGTATAAGATTCTATAATAAAATTTTGGCCATGCCATTACAGCAGTTTAAAATCATTGTTAACGGCTGATACAGAAAGCCTACTATATTGTTGAAAATTACTTAGATGATAAGGGTGTGTGGATATAGTTGCACTTCTAGCCTGTACAAGACAGTATAACTAAATGTAACTAGTTTTAAGATTTAAATTTTAAAAAGAGCAACCGCAGCAGTAAAGTTGACGATTCAAAAGCACTTGTTTACAAGTTTACTTGAACACAGAATATTTTGAATTTGAATTTGAATATCACAGCTTACGATACATATGATTGTACTTAATTATAAAAAAACAACTTTTTAACAATACTTATAAAATAAAACATTGAGTTGAGTATAATGTACTAACACATCTGTGTAAACAATCTTTGCCCGCATTAGGCCGGAGCGGCGCCCGCGGGACCCGTAATGGCGCTCCGCTAATGGCCCCAACACATATTTTCAATTCATCCCGACCTATTAGCGGTAGGGCTTTATTATTGCGGATCAATTTTTTACGATTATCTTATCTGTTTTATTGTCTATGGTTCGTGGTTTTGGTATAGCATAGAGTTATTAAATAAATAAATATATGGGACATTTACACACACGGTCGTCCATCCCCAAAGTAAGTAACTTAACACTTGTGTTATGGGTGAGAGACAACTGGTAAATATATACATATATAGTTTTAAATACATACTTATATACATATATACACCCAGACTCGAAGAACCAACAAATTCTAAATAGAAAATGTTGGTTCTCGGCGGGAATCGAACCCGCGACCCACGGAGCCGAAGACAGGGGTCACTGCCAACTGCGCCAACGGGCCAGTCATTATACTACTACTGCTATAAATACTATTTCGTTATCCATACTATACATCAACACATATTTTTTTTGCGGAAACTAATCTAATAAATATTAATCGACTTTATATATACAATACATGTACATATTTTAATATAGGAAATAATTTATAAAACCATCCATAATAGATTTTCTTTAGAAAAAATTACAAATATCCATAATGACTGGCCCGTTGGCACAGTGGGTAGTGACCCTGCCTTCAGCTCCGCGGGTCGCGGTTCGATCCCCACTGAGGGCCAACTTTTTCTGTAAGCAATTTGTTGGTTCTTTAAGCCTGGGTGTATATTTGTATTTAAGTATGTATTTAAAATTATATACGTAGTATATTTACCAGTTGTCTGTCACCCATAACACAAGTAATTAAGTTACTTACTTTGGGGATAGACGACCGAAAAAAACCCGAAAATTACCTTTTTTTGGTAAGAAACGTTGGTTGCTTAGACCCACTACGCTGCATTGCGGATTAGTAGGTCACAAATCTCGAGAATTCTCCAACGATGTACAGGTTTCCTTACGATGTTTTCCTATACAGAAAAACGTGTCATAAATTGCATATATGAACAGACAAGTTTTAACAACAATATTCAATTTTCTTTGGTGCTTGACCGGGATTTGAACCCGTGACCCCCGTTAGAGAGTCATTCGGTTTAACCGTTTGGCTATCTATCATTTTAATATTATATCTAATTATTAAATACGAACATGCGAACGATTTATGAGCAGTCAATGTTAAGTAAAAATTTAATATTAAATTGTGCTAATTACCAACCTTTGACCACACTAAACTAAAGACGACCATGTCTTTCATATTAGGGAATGGAACTCAGGACCTTATTAATATAAAATTGTCCTAAAATTAACCCTTTTACTCTCATACAAAGGTGTTTCAAAAATAATAATAATTTGTATGTACATCTTTGATACCTTCATTAGTCTAGTGAAATTCAATGTATACATTAAAATAAGTGATGATTAATTTATTAACATGAAAGAGTGGCAATATCACCAAAATTAATATCCCATGAGAATTGAAGAACACCTCAACTAAATTGCTTCATTAATTTTTGCGTTGCGTCATTTATTTTCCGCTAAATTGTAATGGATTACATTACATTAAAAAACAGTCACACCCCAAACATTATGACCAGTAGTAATTTTATTCATAAACACTAATTGACATGGAAACTGATTCACATAGACTTAATTACACGCCACCCTTGCAGCGTGTTTTAACACGAATTACTTTTTAAAACCATAGACAATCCATCTTTAAAAAAATAGTCATCAAAAGGATGGAGAGATTTAATACAGCAAAAAGAGTTTTATCCTACTTAATATAAGGCCTTCAATAAAGAAATCACATAAGCCGTTTCGATTTAAAATTCGAACGTACCATCTGCCACCACAATAGGCACTTACATGCGCACTTGGAATGCTTTTTTGAAAATCGAATGTTGTTTTACGCATTTAATTGATATTGAACCTTATCTTATCCGGTTAAAGTTGATTTTAGACTATAAGCATTTTGTGAGTACACCCCCGATTTTATTCGGATTAAGTATAATGAATCGTAAATTTGATCTTTGACACCTTTTTCATTTGGATTTCTTACTTTCTACGATTGTGTGTGTTTAAGGCTATCAAGCTTTTATGTACTCTACTGCTATAACATTAACGTTTATAGTCATTTGCAAGTTCTGTTTTGTGTGAATTAAGATGTGTAAAATCTATTCGATAGTGATTTGGAGGGTGAATGGAATGATTTTTGGCTTAGCTTTGGCTTTATTTGTAGTAATGTAATTTTAGTATGTGATAGAGAGCATATTTGTTACTACTGCTTGTCACGTTACAAATTTATAGCGTTTTATTCGTCTTTTATAGTTCCTCATTTTTTTAGTTTGATATCTTTTTTGTAATACTATTTCGACTCTTTTATATTTTGTTCTATAACTTAAATGTAAATCATTTATATGAGGTAGTAGGTAGATACCAAATTTCTGATAAAGATATAATATTATACATCTTAAGAGCCATATTTAAGAGTAAATAATGATTTGCTGTAAAATAAATCAAATGTAGAATACAATATTCTCTTTTTTATTTTACAATTTTTTAATTATTATTCTAAATTCAAATTCAAATAATAGAATGTACAAATAAAATCAGTTCAGAATGCGTTAACGGGCAGTCTGTGAGATGTCGCAGCGAACGCGCCAAATAACGAATCCAACATTGTAGCGCGGACTCGCTCGCGGCTACACAGTGTAATGATCTTAAACAGAGAATCAGAAATTGTAATATTTAAAAAAAGATTCCATTTCTTTTTTTTTAATCTTTAAGATTCCATAGATTACTGTTCAACCAAAAAATAAGTATGCGGTGTGCTCTGTTGACGTCTAGTATTAGGCGTAAGTCTCTGACAAAGATTTTCAGGCCATACTATGTTTTATTGCTTGGTTAAAATGGCCCTGGATAGTGAAATAATAAAAAAAATCGTTAGAATTGGATTTATATTAATTAGAATTGGATTAAAAGTGTCTAGTGCCCAAAATTATCGTGGTGCGTGCCAGTAAAATATACGGATAAACCTGATTCAAGAAATTATGAACCAGGCTTATTACTATCCGACTTATAGACAACAGTCTCTTTTTTCTCTGTAATGAAATATTTTATTACTATCCGCATTAGAGCAACGTCTTAGGTAAGACGTTGCTCTAATGCGGATTGATAGGTCATATATCGCACGAATTCTTCAGATATGTATATGCGACTTGACACCATAGAGTTGTTGTAGTTGTATTCAAGTAGAGAAGCCAGCCTAAATGTCTATTTTTGTATTGTGATTAGGCAAAAATTCATATAGATAGGAGTTTCATCTTCCCTCTCTTCGTATTTATCTTAACTCTCTCACTCCCACGCCGAGCTGTGATAGCCCAGCGGTGAGACCGTGTGACTCTTTCGAGAACCGCAACACGAGTTCAACCCCGGGCAGGCACCAATATGTTTTTCTATTAAAACTCATGTGTCTAATTGATAATTGCAATTTATCACACGCTTTTCGGCGAAGGAAAACATCGTGAGAAAACCTGCATATCTATAGAGAATGTGTAACCTACCAATCCGCATTGGAGCAGCGTGGTAGGTCTGAGCTCCAACCCTTCTCTCCAGAAACGGAGAGAGGAGGCCTATTCCCAGCCATGGGATTGTAACAGGCCGCTACTTTACTCACGTGCCTGCCTATGGCTCACATACTCTAGTATAATAACCTGCCACACGTTGTTCTCCGTCACCAGACTAAATATATGTATCAAATTTCAATTGTCTATGAATATTTTTAGTCTGTTTTACTCACATACTCTGTGTAACGGTTGACAGGCAGCAGAATAACGCGAAGCGCGCCTGATTTCCCAGCGGCACGGCGCGCCAATCACAACGTTCTGTGATAGGGCTGAATGAGAAATTTCGGCAAAGTTGCCATGTGTTGTCAATATATTTTAATATTATATATCGCCTTTTTTGTCTGATTGCTTTTTTTAAAGCTTCACAATGAAGCTTAAGCATTATCCTATGATCTAACTTAAGTTATATCCACACTAATGTCTTAAATGAAAAGTTGGTATGTTACGCCTTCAGAGCTAATCCGCTGGATCAATATTAATGACACTTGGCACGATTAAAGCTTAGCACCGGAGTAATATATAGGAGGGCTATATTCATGAAATTTGGCACCATAAAATCTTATACACAGGCCTAACATCTATACATGTGATAAAATTAAGTCTTTAAAGGCTATATGTCTGAATGCGATAGATTGTTTTAGATCTAATGAACATACTTGAACGGTTTTTACTTAAAAGTAGCGCAATTCTTCCGGAAGGATATCTACTTTATGTCTTTAAATGGCAAAACGGACAATAGAAGCTATATCAGGTTTGCGAAATGCCCAGAACAGAAGACAAAAGCTCCGCTAGCATCGGGAAAACTTGGTCTAGGTGTGCCCCGTTTACCAGACGTGTGGCCAGTTAGTAATGCTTTTTCTTTTTTTAACTATAAATTAAACAGGTTTGTTATATATGAGTGATGATAATTATTATAATTGAAGAATTCAAATACTACGTAAATGCGACAAATCCAGACACACATTTTCCTCCTTGACTCCTTTTGTACTTATTCTGAAAGTTAGAAGTAAATTAGCTTTGCCATTAAAGCAGTTTAAAAACACCTTTAAAAAAAGCTGATACAGAAAGCCTATTATACTACTGAGGATTAATCAGACGATAAGAAAGCGTGATCATAGCTTCTCGACAAACTCTTCGACATTGTACAACAAAGTAATGACTAAATGTAACTAATAATAAGAATTATACTTTGAAAAGAGTAACCAGCGAGTTTCTTGCTGGTTCTTCTCGGCAGGAACAGCTTTCCGAACCAGAAATAGAGTTGACGATTCAAAAGCACTTGTTTACAACTTAACTTGAATAAAGAATATTTTGAAGTTAACAGATTACTATTTAAGAATAAGGCATTATACGTCTTCTTCTTTTTGCCAATTTAAAAAATAACAGCCGATGAACATAGTATACTCTCTTGCGACAGCCCTTAGCGTTCGTCTTAATCAACCGCCACCTCAAAGGTGTCGCTGTGGACGATTCCACGCCCCAAATATCAACATTACGTAAACAGCCTAACAAGAGCCGTGGTTTTTCAAATAGGAACACGCGGACAATAGATTATTCTTTTGAAAAGTCTCTATATACTTTTGTGTTGCTAACATAGTTTTGCAAATTGTTTAATATGTTTTTAATTCCTTCTTTAGTAACCAGACCGATGAAAAATTGTTACTTATAAAAAAAAGGTCATTAGAATGTATTACATAAAGCAAAATCAATAATAATAATATTTTTAGAATATTCTATTAAAAATACTGAATTGAATCACGCTATAAATATTTTTCGATTAGGAACAAAGTAGTGTAATTTTTTACTTGTTTTATTTTAACGGCACTATAGTTAAAATAAGGGCATAGGCCTTCTCTCTCCGTTTCTGCAGAGAAGGGTTGATGCTAAAACCCACCACGCTGCTCCTAAGCGGATTGGTAGGTTACACATGATCAGAATTTTCTAGAGTCACACAAATTTTCTCACGACGTTTTTCTTCACTGAAAATCATGTAATAATTTGTAAATATTAACTAGATATATAAGTCTTCACAGAAAATCTCGTAGGTGCCCGGCAGAATATGAAACCAGTGATCAACTAGGAATAATCGCACAGCCTCACTGAGCTAAATTGTACGGTTAAATCTTCACATTTAATTTGAAACGATTTATAGAAGCAGGCGTTACTTTGCGGAATTCCATATTACAAGCAATACAACAGAACTAACTACTTTGCTATAATCCGCACGGGTTAAGTGAATGCATGCAAAGCCAATGTGTATGAAGCAGGCAAAATCTACGCACCTTATACATGCAGGACCAGTCACTACATGCACCCCAAGGCGCAATTCACCAGCAACAACGCACACAAAAGCAGCACACACACCCACCACCACAATCTCGACGATCGTTTCGCCCCGAAACCGAAGCATCATCAGGAGGATAGGCTCCACGACAAAAATCGTACTGAATGAAATCGTAGCAAATTTGAAACGTCAAATTTGCTACGTATTATGACAATAATCCTGCATCCCATTCAAAGGACACGAAAGAATTAATCACCGGATAAATCGTACGTGAATCAAGAAACCATTTAACAACCAATCCGTATTTTATCTTAACCAAAACGCGATTGCCGCCAAATATTATGTATCAAAACAATTTACACCCTGTGCGAATGACCATAGAGTACGTGCGCATTATCAGAGGCCGCGTTTTGACAGCGCGCCATATTTAATCACCTACAAAAGACCTCGTTGAGTTCATAGCTACATACACGCATTGAAAACTAACAAAAGAAAAAAACCAATCTTCTCAGATTGGCATTTGGAGGGCAGTGTACAAAAGGGGCCTCCTTTTGGGGGAATATTGTTAGTACAGATTGAAAAGCATTTTGTCGTCAACATGTTATTCGGTAATTTAGTGTTGCCCGAAATAACTGGGGTTGTAATTGGAAAGGAGGTTTTAATGTATGTCGCTGATTGATTGCTTTTCGCGGATACCTTTGAAGACTGACGCCGGCGTTTTTATGACTCAAGTGTACGACATTTGTCGGGGTAGTGTTTGAAAATTATTAGCATATTTTGAAAACTAGTTGTATTACTATTGTAGGAGATAGACATTATGGGTTTGATTTAAATCAGGACTCACGTCACCAAAATAGGAAAGACCGTTCCAACAGTCAAGTAAAACGTTTTTGAGTGAGTTCGTGCTTGCTTCTAATGTTAGGGACAATGAGCTTTTCAGTAACAGCCTGTTACTATCCCATTTCTGGGCATAGGCCTCCTGTCTCCGTTTCTGGAGAGAAGGGTTGAGCTAAGACCTACCACGCTGCTCCAATGCGGATTGGTAGGTTACACATATAGCTGTGATAGCCTAGCGGTGAGACGGTGCGACTCTCTAGAGACGACAAAGGTTCAAAACCCGGGCAGGCACCAATGAGTTTTTCTATTAAAACTTATGTGTCCAATTGATAATTGCAATTTATCACACACTTTTCGGTGAAGGAAAACATCGTGAGGAAACCCGCATATCTCTAGACACTTCTAGGGATATGTGTAACCTACCAATCCGCATTGGAGCAGCGTAGTAGGTCTTAGCTCTAATCCTTCTCTCGAAAAACGGAGAGAGGAGGCCTTAGCCCAGCAGTAGGCATAGTAACAGGCTGTTACTTTACTTTACTTACTTTTAGGTTACACATATCTCTAGAATTCTCTAGAAATAATCAGGTTTCCTCACGATTTTCCTTTTCCGACAAGCGTGTGATAAATTGCAATTATTAATTAGACACATTTTAAAGTGTTAATAAAAAAAAATCATAGGTGCCTGTCCCGGGTTTGAACTCATAATAATATTAATAGGTACTAGCTATACCTTCTGCCATCGCGGTACCTTACAATACCATAGCTTTTACCATCACTACGGCGATGGAAAGAGTTATGGAGATACAAAGGTAGACCATAGTGACTGATATAGATTAACGGATAGCGAAACTGAAGTGATAATAGAGGTGGCGCATAGTTCGACGAACCGATGGAAGTTGGGTCTCAAGGTGCTAGAAGTGCTACCCCGTACGTGAAAATCCAATGCAGGTAAACGTCACTAGGTGGTCTGACGACCTCAAAAAGGTTGCGGGAAGCCGTTAGATTCAGGAAGGTTGGATAAAAATCCATTGAAGTGTCTATATCCAACAGTGGACGTGTATTTGGTGATGAGAGAGAGAAAGTACCCGTTAGTTTGTTTTCGACTTGGCTTTATAATATAGTAATAAACGAACTTTCGCGCAACAGCAACTAATGCGCCCAAATAGACTGTACCTTTACTTTTTTACACTTTCATTTTAGTCAAATCAGCGCCATGTTTACCTTCCGCTCGAATCAAAACAACTACAGTTTTTAAAATAAATTTCAAATACTTAAATGATAACCCAAACCTTAATTGCTTACAATATAGTACATAATTATTTTCAACGCATAAGCCACTTCCGTTATCCTATATACAAGTTTAGTATTAACTTGCAACTAAACTTTTCTTGTACCAAGGATAGACTCAATTTTATTATAATTTTGTCTATTCTTTGAAATTGATAGCGAGTTATATTTTAACGGAGCATTTCCAAAGAATAACAAATGCCACTTTAATAAAGATATCAGGCTGAATGAAGTTAGTACGTTGCCTTAGATTGCAAATTTAAAAAAATATCCCGACGGACTAAAATGCTTTCAAATATAGAACGTTTATTATTTTTTCATGCCGTAATATGCAAAGGATAGCTTTCAAACAGGCGTGATACAGCTTTCAAATATAGAACTCGTTTATTTTAAAATTTTTGCCATATGCAAAGACTAATTTTCAAAAGAATCTTGTCAGCTGAAGTTGCAAGAAACAAATATATTTCTCTTGATACTAATAGATAAAGATAAAAGATTTGATTCGATACATACTTTTCCTTTAACTTCATTCCCTTCAATATTTCACTTGGGAATACGGTGTGAGGTTTGGATAACTTTTAATATGAAAAATGGTATTATCATATTGTACAAAATTTATATGCGGCTCTTCAACACAATTTTTATACAATATACTTTAAGTTGATTGTCATAAGAATAATTTTCGTACAATATTAATTTTTATCAGCAACATAAACTTGTATTATAACCGTGTTGTATTTTCTAATCTGGTAGTTATTGAACTATCCTTTGCATTCTATTAATATAATAATAAAAGTCATTTTTGCTTGATATTTTATTTTAAAACAGCAAAATAAGAACATTTCACCTGACTTGACATGTAACAGAAAAATTATTTCGCATTCGACACGAACGTTTTTTTTCAATAAATATTAATGAGATTTCAGACGCTATTGGATTATTTCATGTTGTTTTTTTCGCTTACTTTGATTAATAAAGTTTCGATACACCTTTGTGTCAAACATGATTACATTTTCCAATGAATATATTTGTATCATTTTATATTTCGAAACTCGTTCTTGTGTAATATTGATCGAGAATTTTATTTGTTAGTGTATTACAGTTGCTAGTGTTGGTGCGATATTATTGTCATTCTAAATAATAGTAACAGAAGCCCAGTGCTTAAATCCCACAGCCCAGTCCAAGTCTTTCAAATGCTTGGGGAAAATGGTTGGAGTTCAATTAAGAGTAAGTTTTTATAGAAAACCTAACTCCCTTAGCTCGAAACGAGCCATACGGTAAACTTTTATAAATTTTTTTTCCGATTTTTTTAATTATTTACAGTAATAAATAATAAATATAATTTTTATAATTTATAGAATAATTAATGCGTTACGTTGCGGAGATCCATTAAATCCATACAAAAGTAATTATAAAATATTTTGCTACAATCCCGTAATAAACCGTATATCGCGGATTATAGCAAAATAGTTTTATTATTACTTTTGAGGTATAATTTTTCTCTCTTTGGAACTTTTTAGTGTGAGGTGTACATAATTATTGTAAATTGAAGCAGGTATTATCTTGTCAGTTGAACAAGTAAGATATTGTGTGTAAATAATAAATAACTTGTTTAGAGTATATTTTGATTCATTTGAATGTAATACGGAAGCCGAAAAGTGTCTCCAGTTATCGATTTCATATTCCTTCGTTCCCCTACTGAACCCAAAAGACCTGTATCCAAAGCTTCAATCAAAAATGGCGCGAGTGAAAACATAGATGATTTTTTTTCACTCGGATGCAACAAAGGCGCACCCGTCAAATGCCATTGCTTAAATGAGAACGCAGTCATTCGAGAGTGTGGTGGAACGGAAAAATCATTCGATGAAAAAAAGAAATGTCATCAGTAAATATTGTGATAGTCAACTACACAAATAGACTTGTAAATTAAGTGATTATAATTATTCGATTCGAGTTTTTAATAAATCTATTTTAGCTAGATAGAAGAGCTAAAAGTTAAAGGCGACTTAGCTCGTGCTTTGTTCATACAGGTATTATTTTAAAAGGGAAATTAAATTAAAATGGATTATTTGTATGTAGATTCTGTTATTGGTAACCGATTTGTGCTTCCATGTTATCTTGTCATGTGATGGGTAAAAATAAGATAAGAAAAATAGATGGAAGCCCAAAAATTTAGGTAGGTCCGTTTATGGTTTCTGCTTCCGGTTCGCATGGTACCGGAGCAATTTAGTTAATTACTCAATAGTAGTCACAAACTGAAGATTATAATTCTTGCAGTCGTTACCAGTTAGGAAATAATTACGAATTGCTTAAATTATCAGCATAAAGGTACTATCATTTATGTGGTAAAATGCAATATTCATTTATTGCACTATTTTACACAAATATGTCAATTTATTTCGCGCAAGCGTCCTTCGCCGTCTTAACAAAATAGCAGGCGCATACATACATTTTCACCGCGCGGTAGAAAGAGAGGGGATACCTCCTCTCCTACACCTCCTATGAGGTGGTGGAGATAGGAGGTGTAGGAGAGGACCTACTCTCCTTCAGTCTTACGAATTTTCGATCAGGACGTGTCCTGCAGGCCTACCAAGAACTCTTATTGCGACTCAATTGAAGACGTAAACGACGACCGTGAACCACTTTCTTTTCGTACCATGAAGTGTGAATTGCATTGGAGTCGTTATGTTTGAAAAGGATAACGTTATATGAACTATAGATAACTCAGTCTATTTTACTCCCATGTTCTTAGGACGAATTTCGAACGCTCATTCGGCAAAGACTTAAAGTTTGCGTCTTTAAGACGTCATTGTATGAAAAAGCAACACAATTTCGTTTACGTCGTCAATTCAGTCGCAATAAGAGTTAAGGTAGGCCTGCAGAACATTTATTTCAAATACTATTTTTTTAATCTTTCTCAAAAAAAAACTAAGCTGTTTCATAATTTTGACAGAAAATAAGCGTTGTGTTTTATGATTATATACATACTTCTGTTTTATACCACAACTTCTTTTTACCCTAAATAATATACAAAAGTTAGGGTTGCAGGAAATTTCGTATATTATAAATATATTTATGTAATTTTTTAATTAAATAAATAAATTGTTATTTATGATCAAATTATCAACACGTACAGAAAATATTAGCAAAAAATTATTATTTTTATTTTTTATTATTAGTCCTTAAAGTTCTCGCTATATCAACAAACAATACATTTTAACTTATGTCAAGTAATATCTTATTATTAATTAAGTAATATCTTATTAATATCTACTTATGTCAAGTAATGTCAAGTATATAAAGCTATGATAGCCCAGCGGTGAGACCGTGCGACTCTTTCGAGGGGAACACGAGTTCAAACCCGGGCAGGCACCAATGAGTTTTTCTATTAAAACTCATGTGTCTGTCATGAAAAGCGTGTGATAAATTGCAATTTATGACACGCTTTTCGGTGAAGGAAAACATCGTGAGGAAACCTGCATATCTCTATAGAATTCTGGAGATATGTGTAACCTACCAATCCGCATTGGAGCAGCGTGGTAGGTCTTAGCTCCAACCCTTCTCTCCAGAAACGGAGAGAAGAGGCCTATTCCCAGCAGTGGGATTGTAACAGGCTGGTACTTTACAAGTAATATCGTTGTGAAAATCATCGATTAAAGTAGACAAAACAAGACATTAAGTTATAGTCCAGATAAAAATCCCAACACACTACGTACGAAATTAAATACGTCCCACAATAAATATAACTGTTAGTGAAGATCATTCGAAATATAAATCAAAAGGCCACGTATTTGAACGTGAAAAACTGAAAATATTAAAAACAGAAGGCGCATCCGACGCTCTTTCGTTTCCAATTTCAAAACGTGGCAAATTTGAAATTTGAATTGAGAATCGTAAAGGACTGTGTTGGCGAGCATTTACACAATGCTGCACGGATTTACCGAAATACGTTTCATATATATATCGTTGCATGCTACTAAATGTAAAGTTATTGTTACGTACAGGGATTTGGATGAATATACCTGGTGACTCGTTAAGAACACTGAGTACTTACAGTCCGTTGTCCAATAACAAAGCTGAGGTCACTATTATTTCACTTCTATTTTTGATTCTTAATTCGCTCTTGATCGCTATACGCAAACTGAATGTCGTGGCGCACGATACGTCCGCTTATATATCAAACGAACCGATGACGCCAATGTTCGCGAACGTTCGCGTGTCCTAACGGAGACACCGAACAAGATTCGTAAACAAAGTGAATGTTCCACAGAATTAGCGTCAAGCGAATTTGAACTGTACGACATGTAGTTTACGAACTCTTTTTCCATGTTCGTAAACTGCCCCCGTCCAATTTGAGCTCTATGACATATGAATTACGAACTCTTTTCGCAGGTTCGTAACTTTCTTTTTAAATTATATATAAATTGTTTTTTTTAAGCTATTGCATAGCTTCTATCGCGCGCCTCGAGCGTGGTGACCGAATCCAGAAATTTCGTAACGAAAAACCTAACACCCCCCACTCCGACTGGCACAGCGGTGATACTTTTTAGTAGCGATCTGTGCGCCCCGGGGCGTACACGCCATTTGACGGGTTAATGACTTTTTGAAATATCACGCTTGTCTCTTTAGTTCAGCAACCCGCCTTTAGGTGGCATTGGATGTATTGGAAAACTACCGTTAAAACCGACATGTATTGAAAGATAATAAAAATATTTTGAACAATATTAATATCTCATTTATTTAATAAAAAAAAAAGTTTTTTTATCGGTCACCACGCTCAAAGTGTAACTTGAATTAATACCAAAGAAAACAAAACAAAGAAAAAAGAAAAAAATACTGCATAAGTAAAATAAATATATAATTGTAATTGCATAAGTTGATAAAAAATGCTATGCAAAAGCTTTACCGCGGCAGTCTCGCGGGAGTGCCACACGTATTTTTTTTTGCATTTTGTTATTCTCTCTCTCTGACATAATGTGCCACATAAATAAAGTCATATACTTATTCTTAAATGTATAGTCAATGTCGAAAACTGACACCAGTCGTGAACGTAAGAAAATCATTCCTGGTTTTTCTATAACTTTCTACAATTTTATCTTTGCCATTAATTAAATTTAAATAAAATTATTAAAAGGCTGCTAATACTGAAAACATTTTATATCGTTATTAGGATAATATAAATGATTTTGTACTAGAAATTAATGATAAAATGTTGTAATTAATGTAGCATATAAGAATTATATATCGATAGCGCTATTGTCATATTATAGTTTTATTTGTTAGTACAGCAGTATTAAATCAGCGGAAGAGCAGTAGCATGCATATACAGAAATGTACAATAATCAAACAACTTCAAATGAAAGTCGGGTCATTTGTAGACGTGGACGGAGATGGGACGGCAGCGTAAAATTAGCCCTATTAGAAAGAGAAATTAAGAGAAAGTAAATGAGGGTGTCTCTCTTTTTTATGTATGATTAGACAAAGATGAAGTATACGAGTCTCATCTTCCCTTAATTATTATTTGTTGTGACACACTCACTTACAGACTTGCCAATGGGCTCCCTACACTAGTATAATAACTCTATATTTCTAACTCATTTTTTTTAATACGTCATGTGTTAAATGACAACATACTCAGCATAAGCGTATAAACGTATTTATCATCATCATTCTCCTGCTCTTATCCCACTCTAAGTGGGACAACATGTTACAAACATGTTGTCACATGATTTGGCTACGTATTTTACGACCGGCTGCCTGCCAACGTGAACTTACCTTAGTCGCCTCTTACGACACCTCGGTAAGAAAAGAGGGTGGTCTATTCTATGCAGCCGGTTACCACACGGCACATACCTTAGTCGCCTCTTACGACACCTCGGTAAGAAAGGAGGGTGGTCTATTCTATGCAGCCGGATACCACACGGCACATACCTTAGTCGCCGCTTACAACACCTCGGTAAGAAATGAGGGTGGTCTATTCTATGCAGCCGGACACCACCACAGCCGATAAAAGTATTTATATAATCCTATATTTATTTAATCCCAGTAGTGTTTTTTTGTAGTTAGAATATTTCCCATTAAGAAATATCTATAATAGATTATTAGGTTTTTTGATTAGTTTTTTTTAGTGTTTATGTATTATGTGTATATATATATTTATGTACATATACATAGAGAGATAATAAACATTCTTCATTTCATTTCATTTATGTCACACGTAACGATATCGTGTAAACGCGTCCAATCTTTTCGGACCTCCAATTTGGCTGATTGACGCCGACGTACACGAGAGCCGGTTTTCAAACGACTCAAAGACAACGTCCCGGTGTAAAATTGGCGGGAAACGCAACAGAGTTATATAACTCTGTGTGTAAATGAACAAGTTTGTTATAAAACTAATATAACTAATTTTTTGCTAAATCTTTGACTGTTCTTGCGGCTTACGTAAGAAGTCGCAGATACCACTAGTACTATAAATTGAATGATAAAGTTAACGTGCAACTATGCGATAGATAGACATGAAAATTCAGAAGAAACGGAGTTTTATTACTGTACTTGTGTAAAAAAACTAACTATCTGAAGATCTCTGTCATTAAATAGTCCATATGTGTATATTTCAATTTCCGTTAAAAATAAAGAAAAACAAGCTAAGTCTATGGCTTTAACTAGATATAACAATTTTATTTGAAAAGACCAACCACCGAGTTCCTCCTTGGCTCTTCTCGGTAGGAACAGCTTTCCGAACCAGCGGTAGATTTTGATGATTCAAAAGCACTTGTTCACAAGTTTACTTGAATAAAGATATTTTGAATTTGAATTTATGACATACTTAATTCTCCAATACACATTTCGGATATATACCATAAGTATCATAGCCTATTTAAATCAAAAATTAAAAATAAACTTGTCTATGCATTATAACGCTCTATGATATTCAAAAATTTAAATTCAGAACAAGCGATAGCATCTCGCGGGACGAACTCCCGTAAATCGTAATTAACTTTGATTAGCTCCTTATGATTACTTAAAATTTACTTGCGACTTTCTTGTATCTCCCTAAGGTTTGGGAGTGGTATAGATTATAGTGGACATGCCTTACTTAAGTGGGATTAAAAAATTATGATTATAAAAAAATCTAATATTGATTTCTGTATAAATTTTGTTATACAACTTTACAACAATATTTATACAACAATTTTTATATAAAATCAATATAAGGCATTAATTTTTAGACCATGTTATTTACTATATAATAATGTACCTATGATTTGTATACCATTTTCTTTGTTCGAAATTCCCCTTTGAATACGATTGATTATTTAAAATAAATTTATTGTTTTTTCAACATTTTGATTTTTCCAAGATTGAAATATAATATATCAAATTCACGTAAAGAAACACAATATATTTTTAAAGAAATATCCATGATTGTATTTTTTATTGGCTATTGAAAATTAATTTATACAATATATTTAATCTCCGTACGCACTATATGTCCGGTGAGCACCATGTGCATATAAGAGGAAACATTAATTGTAACTTACATTATTAATATATATAAAATAATTGATTGTGTTCGATGGGGAATTTTATATCGAAGAAAAAAGGTATGCTAAGCATAGGTATAATTATTATTAAGTAAAAAAATTATCCAGAAAGAAATGTCAAAAAGTCTAAGGAAGGATTTGTGTTTAATCCATACAAATCCAAATACAGTGAAAGGTATGATTAAACATTTGGAGTTAAGCAACGCTAGCCGAATTTGCGGGAGACAAGCATCTTCGTTGTGGTAGAGATGCATGGAAAAGTGTTAATTTATTATATTCAAATTCAAATTCAAAATATTCTTTATACAAGTAAACTTGTAAAAAAGTGCTTTTGAATCGTCAACATCTACTGCTGGTTCGGAAAGCTGTTCCTACCGAGAAGCACCAGCAAGAAACTCGGCGGTTGCTCTTTTCCAACAATAATTCTTATCACTATATCATATAGTTATAAATGTCTTGTACAGGGTTGAAGAGAAGCTATATCCACGCATTCTTATCTTCTAGGATCTTCTATATGAAGAATTAGGTTAATACGTTATGGTTTATGTTATTTGAGTAAAACATTTTACAGATATTTTACCAGGGACTTTCATCAGAAATCAGGTCGTGTAGTTTAATGGAACACATCCCGTGAAAGTTGAGGTATAAAACGCACATTGATGATGCGTTTCTACTGCTGCTTGCAGATTGTTTTTGCGGTGTATGCAAATTTGCGTCTTCTGAGGGTAAAATTGCATTAAATTGAAAGTGGCTTCAAAAGAAGACACAAGATTTTAAGAGCTTAGTTGTTTTTCAAAATCTATGTGAGAATTTTTTGCTGTAGAATTTTTGAGCGGTGGAAGACCCAAAACAGCGTCCTAGTCGTGAGCGATCTGGATGCGAAGGCGAAGTGGCAAGGATCGGCGCAGAAAAAATAAACAGTCAACACCTATTGAAGTGACCTACGTATCGCACGATGCGGCGCGACACAAATCGAGGCCAACACAATCAATTGGCTTGAAATTTTGGCGAGATTTGAACCTGACGCCGCTGAAATTTTAATGAAAATGTTAAATGATAACTAAATGGCAGAGCGTGCTGGGCACTGATGGTAGAAGACGATTCGCGCGCATGTGGGACATAGCCGCCGCATTGAATTCGCATCGGATCGTTTCGCAATCAAATTCGCGTTGAGTCGCTCACGTAGGACGCAAGCCTTTAGTGGTTTGTTTTGCCTTTGTTAACGCTTAAATAAAAAAAAATGTCTTCGAACCACTATTATTCTTATTTGATGTATATTTAAAAAATTCTGATTTTGCTGTTTAATACCAAAGGTAACATTTCTGTCCGCGTCTGTATCTCATATTGTAACTTAGCTCTACACCTTTGAGATATTCTTCTAAAGAGCATGAATAAACGCATCTACTGCGTCCTACATATTTTGATACTTATACTTATAATTAGTTACTTGGCGATGTTTGTAGTAATCCTTCATTCATCTCTGCGGGTCGCGGGTTTGATTCGCGCCGAGTGCCATGATCATCATCGTATGCCATCTTCAAAATTAAATTTGGAGGCCAGCAAGAAAAAACTTTTCCGATTGTGTGCCTTTTTTTCACAGTATCTAAGTCCAATTGAAACCATTTTATTAAAAAAACGGTTTGTTGTTACTTCGAGTCTGGGTGTATTTATATATTTCAGTATCAACTTTAAATTGTATACCTTAGTAGTATATTTACCAGTTCTCTATCACGCATAACACAAATAGAGGCTGATACAGAAAGCCTACTATACTGTTGAAGATTACTTAGATGATAAGGATGTGTGGATATAGCTGCACTTCTACCCTGTACAAGACAGTAATAAATAAATGTAACTAGTTCTAAGATTTATATTTTAAAAAGAGCTACCGCCGAGTTTCTTGCTGGCTCTTCTCGGTAGGAACAGCTTTCCGAACCAGCAGTAAAGTTGACGATTCAAAAGCACTTGTTTACAAGTTTACTTGAATAAAGAATATTTTGAATTTGAATATTAAGTGACTTACTTTAAAGACATACGACAGTGTGTGTAAATGTCCCTGTTGAAGTTATTTCTTATAATGATAGATGTCGTTAGTAATATTTTAAGTAACTATAAAATTGCTTTTTCTTGACATATATAAGTATGAAGGAAAGATTCTATGACTTGAGTTTTGAGAGGTGTCTAATTCGTATATCTTTAAGTATTGTTTCGTAGGCATCGATTCTTTGTTCTATGTTGTTAATAATTTGCCGTAGAACAATAGATCACTCGACAGTGGTATCGAGAGTTAAGTAAGCGTTAGACTTAATCAGTTTCATATATTTATTTATTTAAATAATTAAATACTTACATTAATTTATTCCTTATCTTATTTTTTTTAACTAAAAAAATACTTTCTCTAACCATTATCGGATATAATATGATACATTATCTATATACTATACCATATCTGACATTAGTCTAGAGACTGAGGGAATTATTTAACTTATATATTTGCCTGGTATATAAAAAAAGTAAAGTAACAGCCTATTACTATGCCCACAGCCGGGCTAAGGCCTCCTCTCTCCGTTTTTGGAGAGAAGGATTGGAACTAAGACCTACCACGCTGCTCCAATACGGATTGGTAGGTTACACATATCTCTAGAATTCTCTAGAGATATGCAGGTTTCCTCACGATGTTTTCCTTCACCGAAAAGCGTGTGATAAATTGCAATTATCAATTACATAAGTTTTTTTTTAATAGAAAAACTCATTGGTGCCTACCCGGGGTTTCAACCTATGTCGTCTCTAGAGAGTCGCACGGTCTCACCGCCAGGCTATCACAGGTTATACAGCCTGGTATATATATATATATACTTTAATTATCTACTAGGGCCATGGAGCCAAAGTGCAAAAATTTTTTTTATCCGTTTTAACACCTCGGTTGATCGCCTCTTCGGGTGACAAGAGAGCTGGCTCCTTTTTCGCACAAAGAATCAGCTTAGCGATTCAACGCGGAAACGCTGCCAGCATTCTTGGGACCATTCCACGTGGGCATGTTTTGTATAGTAGTAGCGTGTAAGTAATTTAAGATAGATATAACTTGTACATATTTGTTATAATAAAAAAAAATTCAGAATATGTAATTTGAGAAAATGTTTAAAATGTGATTGTTGGTCGTCCATAAATAAATAAATAAATTCGAATAACGTATTTTAATTATTTAATTATTAATGCAATGTAAATTAAAATGAAATATTTTTTTGTAACGCTATTAACAAAGTATCAAGACGATCTTACCATCCTAAACCCCAAACCTCTTAAATGAAGGCGAGTTGTTGAAATAAAGTTGAGTTTTCGAGAGACTTGCTAATTACCTATACGACTTATATCCTACCCCCTCCACCCAGTCATCTCGCCTTCATAAAGATGTTTCACAAAGATGCAAAGGGGTACAAGATAAAGATGTTTATCAGGTTTTCTTTAGACTCGTTTCAAATTTGTTTGATGAAGGCAAAAGCCAATTTAGAAGGTTAAGAATAGAGCGCAAGGTTTCTTATTAAGGTGACTCATGTATGGTTTATTTATTACTAGCAATGCCAGTTTTGTCCGTGTGGAAATGAGCGTGTCACAATTTTTTTCTAGAATTCAAATCTTAAACATAAAAGTAGTTATTGTGAGTTAACCATAAGAGATAGAGACATGCTATCGCGGACTTTTTTGTAGTAGTTTTATAGATCTACAATTCTCTAGTACATTACTTTAGCGTATCTCTGCTTGTTTACGCAGCGCACGCGACTAAATCTCCCAGCGGGCAAGCTTTTTAACAACTGTGCGATCTTTTCAACACAATTTACATAATACTGATATGGACTATTTACCTAAACCATCCGGAAGTACTGCACTATTTTTTGGTGAATCCCTTACAGAAATCCGTTTAGTAGATTTTGAGAAAATAGATTACATACAGACAGACAGCTTTTTGGAACTTTGTTTTATAATAAGTATAGATGACATATACTACTACCTACCTACCATACCTAACAGGTATGATAGCTTTCGTTATGAACTATATATTCATCTTCTTTTTCAACCCATGGATATCACCTGCTGAATATAAGTCTTTTTAAGGGACTTCCACACGATCATGTGCCGCTTGGATCCAGCGGATTCTTCTAGAATTCTCCTCATTCCTGATTCGATCACGTAGAGAGACTCCAAGCATTGCTCGCTCCATTGTCCGCTGAGTGACTCTGTGCTTTCTTACGAAGCCCATAGTCATTGAACATGTTTCAAATCTATAAGTTATATACATTATTATATGTAGTTTATATTCATTCTTCGAAGGAAAATTTCGAAAATTTTTCTTCTCTCCGAATAGAAAACGCTATTGCCCAGTAATATAGTAACAACTGTTATTTAACTTGTCTTAAAAAGTGTAATGAATTCTAAATTTGAATCAAGTTAGAGAGAAGAAACTTTAAACAATCGTTTATGATGTTCAATATTCAAAATCTTTCTATAATTCATCATAGTTCTCATTATCCCACTCTAAGTGTGGTCAGCATAATATGTTTTTCTCTTCCGCTATCTCCTATCATTCGTCAACTCTAGCACTACTCGTTTTTTATGCATACTTAACACAATCCCACCATCTCTTCTCCTCAATTCCACATTCACATTTAATACTCTTTTGGTCACATGATTTTTATCCTATCTCCTTTAAATTCAAATTCAAATAAGTCTTTATTTAAATTGGCCTATTACAAGCACTTTTGAATCGTCAAATTAAAATTAAATTGAAGCTACAACTGGTTCGGAAAGGTGCTCTAACCGAGAAGAACCAGCAAGAAACTCGGTGGTCGCTCTTTTAAAAAAATAAATATTACAGTTTTGTATTAACTATTGTTAACAAACTTAGATTATAATATCGTCTAGTACATAGCTGGTCGCAATTTAGTTCCAAGCTTTCTTATCATTGACATAGTCTTCAACATTATAGTAAGCTTTTTTAATGAGAGTCGCTTTAATTGCTTTTTTGAACTTGTGTAAAGGCAAGTCCGAAGCCCACAAACGATCTACGTACTTTCTGAAGCCTTAGCCTTGGTATTATTAATTTATTTCGGTTCCTAGTTTGCCTATTACTAATATCGCTTTTTTTATTAAAAAGACGTATATTTTGTTTCACAAACACTATATTATTATAAATGTATTGTGAAGCTACAGTAAGAATACCTATTTCTTTAAATTTATCACGAAGCGAGTCACGTGGTTTCATATTATAAATCGCACGAACAGCTCGCTTTTGTAAAACAAATATTTTTTGGATATCAGCTATGCCTATACCATGTTAATGTTGCATTTCTCATCTTTTCTAGACGCAACTTTCATTATAGTTTCACTTTAATTAAAGATAAGCAATAAAAAATAGTTCATAATATTTTATAAAGTTACGTCTAAAAACGTAGCGAATACGAGTGATTTCAGTTTTCATACATAGCCGGTTCTCTATTCAGAAAATTTCTGAACGCAATTCGAAATTGGAACTCAAAATCCTCGCGGAAGCGTTGATCGGGCGCCGGAAGGAAAGGGCGGGAAATAATTAGCAATGCCGTGCTGGCTGCTTGAGGCGGGGCCAGTTTATATTATGCGACGACGATAACACTTTTTGTTGTCTTGTTCATGCTACACGAATTTGTGACTGTTAAATCCAGCAGCAATTCTTTTAAGGTGTAAGCCTCCATCTCGTGGAGGGCGTTCCAATATTGTGTCCACTTCACATCGGAATCGCAACAACCCTCAGTTTTTCACATCCCCGTTAGACCAAGTTATAGTTAAGTTAAGTAAGTCATTATGGTTCTATTACGGATTCCCTCGTAGCTGATTGACCTTTTGTTTTGTAATGGGCTTAAGTATTGTAAATTGGATCTGTGTCTAGTAATTCACTAACCATCTGAATAACGAGAATTTCTTAAAGTTATCTATCTTTTTTCTAAATAATTTATAGAATTAGGCGTCACTTTGCGGAGATCTATAATAAAAAAAATATTACTTTTTTATCTTTTTTCCCTACTGGACAGTAATATTCAGTAAGTTATCGCTACACAGAATCAGTTGAAGCAACGACGTTTTATAAATTTTGTAAAGCTTTATCACACTATTTATATTGATCATCGTGAAAAAATATAAACGATTTGTATTTTAATTGTATGAAATTGTTTTATTCGTACAAAACGAACATTTAATTAATGTTGAATTGAATGCAATAGAAGAAAAGAAATAAAATACATAGGGAATATTCGTCAATAAAATAGACATTTAGATGAGGTCGTACTGTATAAACGGCTTAGAATACCACAGAGTAGAACTCGGTGAAATTATTTCCTTATTGAATTTAACCGTACAAATTTGATGCAATTTTGCAAATGCTTTCGGAATAATTCAACCGTGAAAACTTGATAAATTTATAACTTAAAACTAATAATCTTCCAGTAACACTATATAGTAAATTGTAACTATCATATTCCTGCCTTGCCTTACACGTCGCTTAAACAATTCAACCTCGCAAGCATCATTCCTATAAGAGGAAGATGGAAATTCAATTGGACTATTATATTAAAAATCGTCCGATACGTAATAAAAAGTAAAGTAAAGTAGCGGCCTGTTACAATCCCACTGCTGGGAATAGGCCTCCTCTCTCCGTTTCTGGAAAGAAGGGTTGGTGCTAAGACCTACCACGCTGCTCCAATGCGGATTGGTAGGTTCCATATATCTGCAGAATTCTCTATATGCAGGTTTCCTCACGATGTTTTCCTTAACCGAAAAGCGTGTGATAAATTGCAATTATCAATTAGACACATGAGTTTTAATAGAAAAACTCATTGGTACCTTCCCGGACTTGAACTCGTGTTCCTCTCGAAAGAATCGCACGGTCTCACTGCTGGGCTATCACAGTTCTACGATACGTAATGTTTTGTGATAATTTATGCAAAGAAATATATAGTAAAAATTTAAAGTTGTTATTGTTGGCTCTTTGTATCCCACTTCTGGGCAAAGAACTCCTTTACCCTTATTGAGCGAAGGGTTAAAGCTTATAGAATTTAAGGGTTAAAAATTTATAGAATTAGTCGTTATTTTGCGGTGATCTATAACACAAAAGTAATAGTAAAATTATTATGCTATAATCCGCGATAAAGTAAATAGGAATTATTCGTTTTCGTACCTGAAACATGCAGCATTGTTCAGTTTGTGATAGTGAACGAGTGTAGTGCTCTTGTATTGTGGTGGCGGTGGTGGAGGTTTGTGCATGTGTTTTAACGAATGCTGTCATGGTAGCATTATATATATTTCCTATTTATTTTATCGCTGATTATAGCAAAATCATTTTACTTTTGTTAGGTTACAAAACTGAAATACAATTGAAGACATGAGAATGCAACATAAATGGTCGCTTACAATAATTGATGTCTTCTTGATGTGAACCTAGTATACATACAGGGTAACTTAGTATACTTACTTACTACTTATCTATTAGTATATAAAGCTGAAGAGTTTGTTTGTTTGATTGATTGTTTGCTAGATCGCGCTAATCTCAGGAACTACTGGACCGATTTGAAAAATTCTTTGACTGTAAAATAGTCCATTTATCGAAGAAAGCTACAGGCTATATACCATCACGCTACGATGAATAGAAGAGGAGCAGCAATAAATAATATTGCGAAAACGGCAAAATTTAAAACTTTCCTTGTAAACTTGCAAAAGTAAACGGTGAAAGTTATTTAAAAATCGTATATTACAAAATTGTTACCCTCTAAAAGTTCTAAATAAAAGTCCGCGACAGCATATTTCTAGCTTTTAAGGTTAACCCATTTTAACCATAATTATTATAAATATAAGAGTTTACTCAAATAATAAGACTGCGACCACGCGAACGAAGTTGCTCTTAAAAGCTAGTATTATATAAAGTACTTGTGAAACTTGTAAACTTTTACTAATACTGCACACCTGTAAAACAAGCTTAAAATTGAATATTTTGGAACAATTAGAAATCATTAAGCATAACTATGGCACCCTTATTAACGATCAGATAAATGTCTCAAGTTCAAGCTTGTTGCACGTGTTCAAAGGTAAAGGTGGGGTTGAACCGACTACTATATAACTATGCTTGTTCGCATAACGCTTTCGCTTTGCGATTTTGTCGTGGAGTCTATCTCCTGACGATGCTTCGGTTGCGGGGCGAAACGATTGTTGAGATTGTGTTAGTGAACGTGTGTAGTGCTTGTGTATTGTGGTGGCAATGGTGGAGGTTTGTGAATGTGTTTTTACGAATCCTGCATGTAACGGGTATGAAAAAACTGATAGTCCACTATACATTTAGCACTATATATATTTTCTATTTACTGTATCGCGGATAATAGCAAAATAATTTTATTATTACTTCAGCAGGAATTCTCCTTGGAGTATCCAATTACCGAAACTAACCGACGCGTTCAGAGTGCTTATCTCTATTGTGAAAGTATTTGCTGTTGCGATTATAGAACCAATATAAACTGCCTTTACTCATGTACTTTTACAGAAGCAAAGACGCGGCTTACGTCTAGTGACCGCGTATAATAACTCAATCCCTTTATACGAGGCCACAAATAATAAACATATCCCCGCACGAATTGGTCACGTATCCTTTCTACCCATTTACGTCGCTTTCAATTTCTCATGTGGCAACACCGAATAACGAAAAAAGGGAACCCCAAAATGGCGTTATTATCTGTGCTAATAAAAATTCAGCGCGCGAAAACAGGCGCGTTCTGATTGGCTGGCGTTCCCTCGTGACGCGACGCCATTGGCCCGTTCGTGTTTATCCCGTTTTCAAATTAACTTTCGCTGTCGCCGCTCGGTTAGTCCTGAATTTATTTATTTTATTAGCTAGGAAAGCGTAGATGATATTCCGTAACGACCTAACAGGTTCCATATTTTACGCGTGCGGAATTTTGATGTTGTTTTTGTTTGTTTGTAACTTTTATGTTACCCACGTTTCTCCTTACCTATCTACCTTATTAATTTTTAAAAGCTTTTATTCAACTTGCAAAATATGTATGTGAAAGTGGAATCTTGTAAGTTAAATTTGACCCACATCCCGGGGTCCGACTAAGCTGTTTTTTTATAAAGCTTTTTTTAAAACATTTTTAACTTTACTTAACTCAACTAAATATAATTCTGAAAAACTTTACACAATTTATTTTATGGAAATTGTAAAAATATTGAAACTGGTGCATTTTGTCTATGCGTGCAGATTAATCTTATATATAAAAATAAATGATTGTCTATATGTCCTTTTAAGTCTCCAAACGGCTAAATTTGCATCGGCTACATCTTTAGAATGACCCAGCCGATGAAAATATGCTGTAAAGTTTTAACTGTTAATTTTTGTTTCGAGGGGAATCCGAAACCAGATTCAGCCACAATTAAAGATTTCCAATTTGCAATCAAGCACCCAGGAATAATCATAAAATGCGTCTAATTTTATATTAATAACTTGTTATAACCGTGATTACTTTCGCACCAAAATAAGCGTTTACTGAAAATAAATAACGAAATATGTATTTTTTCACTGTTCCCGAAAGCAATACGGTAATTTATAATTATATATATTATCCCGGTGAATGATATAAATGCTTGGATTTGAAAATCCTTTCAGCATCAAACAAGACTGCGGGTTAATATTGTAAACTTAATAATGTTAAACAACATTCCTCCGAGTTTCTTGCTGGTTCTTCCCGGTAAGAGCAACATTGCGGACTATTTGTAGCTTCACTAAATCTAATTGATCCTTAAAAATTCGAGAGTGCTTGTATAAATAGTTTACTTGAATAAAGATTATTTTGATTTGATTTTACTTTGGTGTATAAAGTTTGGTTCGGGAAAATTTCATTAATATTTCTCCCGAGGCTTAATTGTGTAACAGATAGACTGACAGAATTTTTCAATTATATTATTACGGACTTACTATAAAAGAAGTATATAAAGAAGGAAGATAGATTATGCAGACATCATAAAAACGGAACTTAACAGTGTCGCCAGTTTCGCTGGCAAATTACCCGACACAATCTTCCCCTTAAGTCCCTATAGCTGCCGGGATCACCGCAGAGTTCCAATTTAGTTGGAAATGAAACGGCTTTAAGGGAAATCAGAGATTTTGTTTTATAAGATGACGTAAGTACAAATAAGGTTTTACTTTTTTAATATAAAAATGATCTTAAGCATTTCACTTCGCTTCAAAAGTTGTGATCGAAAAATCTGTAGCCATATATAATACATACACAAGCTAGTGATACCCGCAGCTGGGATAGCCCAGCGGTGAGACCGTGCGACTCTTTCGAGGGGCACACGAGCTCAATCCCGGGCAGACACCAATGAGGTGTTCTATTAAAACTCATGTGTCTAATTGATAATTGCAATTTATCACACGCTTTTCGGTGAAGGAAAACATCGTGAGGAAACCTGCATATCTCTAGAGAATTCTAGGGATATGTGTAACCTACCAATCCGCATTGGAGCAGCGTGGTAGGTCTTAGCTCCAATCCTTCTCTCCAAAAACGGAGAGAGGAGGCCTTAGACCAGCAGTGGGCATAGTAACAGGCTGTTACTTTACCCGTGATTTCGCTCTAACTTGATTGTTTAAGTACCCCCAATAATGCAATATGTATTTTAGTATTTCCCTTTATTTAGTCTACTCTTATAAAGTTTCTTGGAAGTGTCCAGTGGTTTCCCCTTGACTTCTGCACCGCAGTGGTCTTATAATTGACTGGCCCGTTGGCGCAGTGGGTGATGACCCTGCTCCCAGCTCCGCGGGCCGCGGGTTCGCCGAAGGCCAACATTTTCTATAAACAATTTGTTGGTTCTTCGAGCTTGGGTGTGTATCTGTATTTAAGTATTTGTGTGTAGTATATTAACAGTTGTCGGTCGCCCATAACACAAGTATTTAGTTGCTCACTTGGGACGGACGTGTGTATAAGTGTCCCATATATTTATTTATTTATTTATAATTACGTCGGAAAGATTTTTATTTGTCGCGACGAGAAAAAATCGTTGTCAGACACCTACCAGCGTGTACTGGTACGGAGTGTCCGACTTGCACGGACTAAAGCACCTCCTCATTCTCTGCCAATCAGCACCCGACCACTTTCGCATTACTTCGCGCTGATCGTTTCTTTATCCTTCTTTATGTGTATAAAGCGTATATGTAAGCGTGTAAATCAAATCAAATCAAAATATTCTTTATTCAAGTAAACTTGTAAACAAGTGCTTTTGAATCGTCAACTTTACTGCTGGTTCGGAAAGCTGTTCCTGCCGAGAAGAGCCAGCAAGAAACTCGGCGGTTGCTCTTTTTAAAATATAAATCTTAGAACTAGTTACATTTATTTATTACTGTCTTGTACAGGGTAGAAGTGCACCTATATCCACACATCCTTATCATCTAAGTAATCTTCAACAGTATAGTAGGCTTTCTGTATCAGCCTCTTTTTAACAGTGTTTTTAAACTGCTGTAATGGCATGACCAGAATTGATTTCGGAATTTTATTATAGAATCTTATACCCAAACCCACAAACGATTTACGTACTTTTGCTAGGCGCAAAGCAGGAGTCGCAAGCTTATGTCGGTTCCTACTTTGTCTATTATATACATCACCTATCGTTTTATAATTCTTTATATTTTTATGTACAAAAATTACGTTATTTAAAATATACTGTGAAGCAAATGTTAGAATACCTGTTTCCTTAAACTTCTCTCGCAGGGAATCACGCGGACTTAAATTGTAGATGCCATGTATGGCTCTTTTTTGTAATACGAAAATTTTTTCACTATCCGCGCATTTACCCTACAGCAATATTCCATAAGACATAATGCTATGGAAGTAAGCAAAATGTATGTTTAGCATTACATAGATTCTCTTAACAAACGTAGATTATAGCAAAACAATTCTTTTGTTATTTTTTATTGTTATTTTCATTATTTTATTATAAATTGTTATTTAATTTATTCAATTATTTTGTAGAAATAAATAATTTATCTATGAGAACTAAATATCGCTGTCATCGATTTAAAAAAGTAAAATTCAAAAAAGGAATAAATTATTTAATTTATTCACTTATTTTGTAGAAATAAATAATTTGTCTATGGGAACTAAATATCGCTGTCATCGATTTAAAAAAGTAAAATTCAAAAAAAGAATTTCTACCAAGGCATTTAAGTGCTAGCCTTTTCAGCTTTGAATGTATCCAACAATTAGCATAAAGCCTGCCGCACACGCGGCCGCCGGCTCGCAGGCGTATTGCGTTTATTTAATTAAGACTGTAATGGGCGACGCGTGGCCGGCCCCCGTTTTAAGCATACTTAACTAAGTGAAGAGGCTTTGGAAAATACTGTTTGGTTTTTGTTACTTGCTATTTTAGTACCATTCCGCTTGTATGTGATTTATACACCACTAGTTGTAGCCACGACTTCGTCCGCGCCGACTTAAGAGTTTAAGTACATTTAGTAATGGATTTTTTCCGCACAGAAAATAGTTTTTTTTTATTCTAAATGTAACCTTGATGTATAGGCTTTTATTATACCAAATTTGATCTTTATTGCTCCAGCGAATTAGCCGTTAAAGCATAACAAACAGACAGAGTCTCATTTATATTATTAGTATTGATTACTGGTTAAAGATAATTAAAAAAAATTCAATAACACATTAGAGTTATTTTAAAACTTTAAATAACTATTTTAGTCTATCGTATCAGAATAAATATTAGTTTACTAGCATTTTTATATTTTCATGTCTTTTTATATAAATAGTTTCTAATACATATACTGTATTAAATAAAGTTGATTTGTTTTATTAGAAATTGTGGCAAAGATATACAGGTTTTACCACGATTATTTTCTTCACCAAAAAGCGCGTGGGTTAAAGAAAATGTAAATATCAATTAACCACATAAGTTTTATGGACTTTATAAATTTTTTATCAAACTTTCATCAAATGTGTATCGTCTGTTGATATCTGCAAAGCAAAATCAAAAAGGTGATTTTGACTGGAGATGCACAATAACTTAATACTTCTGTATTGACTCCTTCAATTAATTAGTCGAGAATGCCTGGTCAATAGAGGATATCATAGATAAAGATTCACGTCAATGGTATGGAAAGATCATCTATTCTTTGTTTAGGGCAGTAGTTTCTAATGTTAAAATCGCCCCAATGATTGCCAACCTTCATTAGAACATGGGACTTCAAAAAGAAGAAAATAAAAATAAATTTGGTTTTTTTATATGTAAATTAAGAAAAAACCCTTATTTCATTATAAATTATACTCTGTTACAGATAATAATTCAAATAGATAAAACGATATCACTAACACTCACACTAATTGTCAAGTCGTTAGTTTGAAAAATGATATGTGGCAAATTGCACCCACGTGTATGGGGAGCTTAATTGATACGCCGTAGTATAGCGAACCCTTAATTTTAAGTTCAATTTTTAAATATTTTAATGATTTTTTTTATATATGCAAACGTAAAATTAAATACTAGATACCTGCTTTTTTGCTTTGTTTGCCCCAACTGAAGGGTTTAGGTACCATCAATAAAGCAATATATGTTATTATATTTTCAACATAATTATAAAACCGGAACTTGTTATTTTCAATTTTAACCTGATGAGTAATTTTGAACATGAGCAGGAACCACAAGCTTATGTCGGTTCCTGCTTTGTCATTATATACATAGCCAATCTTTTTATAATTATGTTTATTCTTATGTACAAAAATTAAATAACTAAAAATATACTGTGAAGCCAATATAAAAATACCTGTTTCCTTAATTTATCTCGCAGGGAATCACGGAATCGCAGGGAATTTAAATTGTAAATGCCACGCATGGCTCTTTTCTGTAATACAAAATTGTTTTCTACGTCCATAGCTTTGTAGTACGGAACTCTAAACCTTGTCATTATTTAGCAATAAATACGGGAGCGTCAGGCCATTATCAATCAATGTTTACAGATTGTGAGATTAGGAAAAAAAGTAAAAGTGTCTCTTGTATCACCTCTAATCCTTCTTTACAACCTGTATACACCAGATAACATCTCTACGGGATAACCGATGTGTTTTGATACCTTTCTAGTACAAAAGACATCGCAGTATCAAAACACGCATTTTAGCAAAATAATTATATAATTAATTTTGTATTAAATTTTCAAAGTAACCCTACTGCCTTAAAGGATTCGATTCCAAGCCATTAATAAAACTAATAACGCCTACTTCTATAATTTATTTATGCCAATTGTCTTTAATTTTCCCGAATAAAAAAGTGAAATAATTAAACAATACACAACATTAATAAAACTATACTGAACCTACAAATGTTAACGCAGCTTGAGTCGTAATGCAAATCCTTTATCACATGCGATCAGTGTTACACGAAACACTTTAAGCGCCATTATTTACAAAACATTGGACTATTTGTCCAGTTTTTTTAATTCTACGAATCCGGAGACAATCTTGTGTTTTTTGTGACCGTATATATTTTTTTTATGTTTCGTTAAAAGCAAAGGTTGCGTTGTTTGAGGATTAAGCAGTTTTAAGTTACGTTGCCACCGAATGTCTGGTAAATTTATCATAGATTTTTTTATACGCATGGCGTATGTTTGTAAAAACAATCTATTCGGCTTTCGTTGTGCCTGTGGTTTCATTACTTTCTTCTTAGGAGACCAGTCTGAATTCTGCCATAACCCTAAGTTTCTTATTGCTTAAAATTCTGAAAAAAAAATGGTTTATATTTTTTTTAAGGATGGCTCAGGCTGCTAATTATTAACCTGTCGCTTCGCTTAGCACGTTATTTCTTTTATATGTTAGGATTAACGATTATTTTTTATTTCCACGGAAACCTTGAAGACACGTTTATTTTACAAAGGGATTAATGTATTCACTAATTCAATTGAGATGTTAAAAAATTTAATCAAAATTAAATTTAAATTGTTATTGGCCGTGATTAAAATACTGACAAAAAAAATTGATATAGCTTTTTTTAATGCACGCCGTGTGGTATCCGGCAGAATAGAATAGACCAACCTCCTTTCTTACCGAGGTATCATTAGAGGTGACTAAGGTATGCGCCGTGTGGTATCCGGCTGCATAGAATAGATCACCTTCATTTCTTACCGAGGTGTCGTAAGAGGCGACTAAGGTAAGTTGTCGTCAGGCAGACGGCCGCTTTTAAAATACCTAGCCAAATCATGTGACAACATGCTTGTGACATGTTGTGCCGACCCCACTTAGAGTGGGATAAGGGCAGGAGAATGATGATGATAGCTTTTTTAATGCATCTTTATTAACCTTCATCTAACTAACTTAGCTACAGTCAGGAGTTCACAAAGTTGTTACTAAATTTCAAAATATTTTAAGTACTTAATGTGTGAGATGTAGACCACAGCAAATTAAAAAAATACTTTAAGGTCATTCTAAAGAATTTGAATTCCCGAATATCTTACAAAAACCGTGAATAGCACTTAAGTACCTATATCTTATTAAATCACAGTCGAGTGCCTGCAAGGGATAACAAAGACTTGCACACAATGGAATTGTTGCGTAATCTGAAGCACTATAAAGGTGTTTCATACGGAATAATCGACAAGCGATTCCAACGGCTTATATTCCAATGATCACAAATTCTAATTCAGATTCACATTATTCCTTATTCAAGTAAACTTGCAAACAAGTGCTTTTGAATCGTCAACTTTACTGCTGGTTCGGAAAGCTGTTCCTACCAAGAAGAGCCAGCAAGAAACTCGGCGGTTGCTCTTTTTAAAATATAAATCTTAGAACTAGTTACATTTATTTATTACTGTCTTGTACAGGGTAAAAGTGCACCTATATCCACACATCCTTATCATTTAAGTAATCTTCAACAGTATAGTAGCCTTTCTGTATCAGCCTCTTTTTAACAGTGGTTTTAAACTGCTGTAATGGCATGGCCAAAATTGATTTCGGAATTTTATTATAGAATCTTATACCCATACCCACAAACGATTTACGTACTTTTGCAAGGCGCAAAGCAGGAGTCGCAAGCTTATGTCGGTTCCTACTTTGTCTATTATATACATCACCTATCGTTTTATCACCATATCAATCACCATAAAAATATTCATAATTAATAATTTCCTACTTACTAATATTAAAATAAACAACTTATTTACTAATTTATATTTTATTATAATAGGTTACTAACTAAAAATCCGATGATTTATATCAAGATTTGAAATTGAAATTTTATTAGAAACAATAACCTCAAGGTTAGCTAGTCCAGTCATTATTATTTTTAATTCTTATAGAGACAGGCAAAAAAAAATCAATTATCAAATTCAATAAGTTTGCTTTTGTTATTAATTTTCCATTACGATATGATAAAATGTATAGCTAGCAGAGTTATTTTGGTGTTTAAAGTTTAAATTTGTCAACAATTGCCATTGGCACCGACCTCATTTCATTATTTTCATTCTTCGTCATCGTTTTCGAGTTTTTATTAGCAATACCGCTAAAGTAATTCGGACATGTCGACGATTGGGGACAAGCTCACTAAAACAAAAAGACATCTTAATATCATATATTTAATAAATGATAAAATAAATTATCCGTAATTATTATATGCATTAATTGAATGTCTATCGTTTATGTTAACATATATTGCTGTAAAAATTACCTGTAATAAAAGTAATATGACATGTGAAATATGTATTGTTAAAGAATGTTCAGAAGTGAGTATTAATAAATCCTCAATCTTTAATTCAACTTATACTCGGCTGTGTTCGTAGGACGCATAGACAGCGTACTTTATAATTGGTTTCTGGCGTCGTGGCGAATTCGTTATTCATCGGCTGCACTCGTAATACGCACTATAGCAGCGACCTTTTTTTATTGCCCCTTCTTCTTCTTCTTCTTCGTCAGCCGATGGACGTCCACTGCTGGACATAGGCCTCTTCATGGGATCACCACACCACACGATCTTGCGCCGCCTGGATCCAGTGGCTCCCTGCGACCTTTTTGAGGTCGTCTGTCCACCTCGTAGGGGATCTACCGGATCTAGCGGGGTCGCCATTCCAGCACCTTAAGACCCCAGCGCCCATCGGTCCTCCGCACTATGTGTCCCGCCCAGCGCCACTTCAGCTTCGCGACACACTGAGCTATGTCGGTGACTCTAGTTCTTCTACGGATCTCCTCATTCCTGATTTGATCTCGTAGAGACACTCTGAGCATAGCTCGCTCCATCGCCCGCTTAGTGACTCTGAGCTTTCTTATAAGGCTCATAATGAGCAACCACGTTCCGGATCCGTAGGACATCACTGGCAACACGCACTGTTCGAAGACCCTGGTCTTCAGACACTGAGGTATTATTATTGTATTGCCCCTTACAGTATATAAAAATCGCAACGGATTTCTGTTCAGTGTGAAACGGCATAATACTTAAATAAAATCTATCAATAAGATTATCTCCGGCATTAGAAGGAGGCCGACACTTACTGTTAAATACAGAATGGATGTAACAATGGTGAGTGGCGGTCACCATCAAAACGTATTAACAATACTTATGGATTTGTTGGAGTGGTGACCATGTGTGATTAGCACAATACTGCGGACTGGGAGATTTACAAGGATGTTATGTTCCTCATGCTTCTAAGACCGCGAAATAAGGAACCACGTGATTCCCTTAGAAATATTTATACTAATATGGGTTTGAGTATATGATTGAGATTCTATAATAAAATTGCGCCATCTAATTTAACGTTACCATTACAGCAGTTTAAAAATACTATTAAAGAAAGGCTAATACAGAAAACCTACTTTACTATTGAGGATTACTTAGAAGATAAGAATGATCGGATATAGCTACTCTTCGACCCTGTATAAGACATTAATAACTATATGTAACTAGTCATAAAAATTATTCCTTGAAGAGAGCAACTGCCGAGTTTCTTGCTGGTTCTTCTCGATAGGAACATCTTTCGGAACAAGCAGTAGAAATTGACGATTCAAAAGCACTTGCTTACAAGTTTCCTTGAATAAAGTATATTTTTAATTTGAATATTATAGGAAAGATTTGTATGTATGTTTGTGTGTAATGTTTTCACGTAAAAACTACTGGACTTATTTCAAAAAATCTTTTATCATTGGAAAGCTGCATCGTCACTGAGCAACATAGGGTATATAAAATTAAAAAAAAAATAGGGATCCCTGATAAAAATGTAATTAGTTGTAAAAAAATAATCATAAAAATTTATTGCGTGCGCTGTGGAAAATATTTATGATAGAACAATTACATGTCCTACAGTATTGTAGAACGTATCAATATCTACCAAAAAATCTGCAATACCATATAACTAACTATTATAATTATGCTAATATAACAATTTTTTACAATTTTAAAAGTTGATAAGTGCTGACAATAATCAAACCATATTATTCATATCTCTTTATTAATCCTAATACCATTAGATGATATTTTCTTAAAAACCGTTTCAATACCTGTACAATACATTTTAAATTACTATATTGGACTTTTAAATCAATAGATTCACGAATTTAAAAATGTCTATCTAAAGAAAATAATGCCATAACAAATTCACTGTAGCGACCATTATAACATGGCCTGCAACTGGTTAATTAGCTCTTATTCCAAGGATACCAATAATACACACGCTTAAACCTACCTTAATATATCTTTTAAAAGAATTTTATTTCCAGTTAAAACTTTGCCTTAATAATTAATAAGTCCCAAGGCCAAACTTTTAATTTACAAAAATAAATTTGTAGTCCGATTTAGTAGGCTTTCCACTACCACGAGATCGGTATGTACGCGGGTGAAACCGCGGGGAATTGATAGTATCTTTATAAAGTAGTAAAAAAGTAAAGTAACAGCCTGTTACTATCTCACTGCGAGGCAAAGACATCCTATCTTCGTTTTTTTGGAGAGAAGGGTTGGAGCTGAGATCCATGACGCTGCTCAAAATATTCGATCGACCCTGCACAAGATAGTAATGACTAACTGTAACTAGTTATAAGAATTATATTTTGAAAAAGGCACCGCCGAGTTACTTGATGGCTCTTACCGGTAGAACGATCCGAACCAGCAGTAGAGTTGACGATTCAAAAGCACTTACAAGTTTACTAGAATAAATAATATTTTAAATTTGAACAGATAGACAGAAAGACTTACCTATTTATAATATTAGTATAGATAATAAAAAGACAATGTATAAAAGAAAAAGAATATCAGTACTTTCCCATATATTTTTGCACAAAGGCGTTAAAAGGGCCGATCAATTACCAAACGGAGGGTAGGCACTCAAAAGGGGGGACTCGAGGAGGCATGATCAAAGCGTATTTTCATACGATATAATAACCGCTATTACAAAATTGGATTTGCTCGTTATGGCTACATACGTTTCGGTTCGTCTTAGCTTTTTATGTAAGCAAAAGTCAATGACTTTGGCTGCATAGTATATAAATAAACATAAATATAATGTTATGGGCGACGGACAACTGGTAGATATACTACATATATAATTTTAAATACATACTTAAATACAAATACACACCCAGGCTCGAAGAACCAATACAAATCGTTTTATAGAAAATGTTGGCCCTCGGCGGGAATCGAACCGCGACCCGCGAAGGCAAGGTCATTACCCACTGCGCTAACGGGTCAGTCAAATTGAAATTCAAATTCAAAATGTTCTTTATGCAAGTAAACTTGTAAACAAGTGCTTTTGAATCGTCATCTTTACTACTGGTTCGGAAAGCTGTTCCTACCGAGAAGAACCAGCAAGAAACTCGGCGGTTGCTCTTTTTAAAATATAAATCTAAGAACTAGTTACATTTATTTATTACCGTCTTGTACAGGGTAGAAGTGCGCCTATATCCACACATCCTTATCATCTAAGTAATTTTCAACAGTATAGTAGGCTTTCTGTATCAGCCTCTTTTTAACAGTGTTTTTAAACTGCTGTAATGGCATGGCCAAAATTGATTTCGGAATTTTATTATAGAATCTTATACCCATACCCACAAACAATTTACGTACTTTTGCTAGGCACAAAGCAGCTTATGTCGGTTCCTACTTTGTCCATAATATACATCACCTATCGTTTTATAATTCTTTATATTTTTATGTACAAAAATTAATTGGTTAAAATATACTGTGAAGCAAATGTAAGAATACCTATTTCCTTAAACTTTTCTCGCAGGGAATCACGTGGAATTAAATTGTAGATGCCACGTATGGCTCTTTTTTGTAATACGAAATTTTTTTCACTATCCGCGCATTTACCCCACAGCCATAAGATAATCCATAAGACATAATCTAACTATGGAAGTAAGCAAAATAAACAAGTTTTGCTGTTTCAACATCTGTAAATCTCCGGGGAGGCACCAATGAGTTTCTTTCTCTATTAAAACTTATGTGTCTAATTGATAATTGAAATTTATCACTCGCTTTTCAGTGAAGGAAAACATCGTGAGGAAACTTGCATATTCCTAGAGGATTCTGGGGGATTGTGTAACTTACCAATCCGCATTGTAACAGCGTAGTAGGTCTTAGCTCCAACCTTTCCCTCCAGAAATGGAGACGCATATGCCCAGAAGTGGGATAGTAACAGGGCGTTACTTTACTTTTGTTTTTACAAAAACGGTGTTCCGGAATACGGCAATTAGTTTATCTAATATAAGTTTCATCAGTAGAGTTCAAGCGAATTAAACGTGAAAGTGTGACAGACAGAAATAGTTTTGCATTTATAATAATAAAAGTATCTAGAAATGACAAATAAAGATGGGATGAAATATTATATGTATCTACGGGCATCTTTTAAAGTTGTTGAGGGGAATATTGTAGGTAGGCTGAGACGGGATATATCACTGCATCAAGACGTAGCAGGGAATGGCATTAAGGTATGGAAATGGATTGTTTTTGAGTACACAATGTCTTCTTTCTTCTTATTATTTTCTTTCCTATTATACTGCCATACTCCCATACGCTTAAGCCATAAGCTTTACGGGCTTTAAAAAAAAGTAAAGTAGCGCCCTGTTACAATCCCACGGCTGGGAATAGGCCTTTCTCCGTTTCTGGAGAGAAGGGTTGGAGCTAAGACCTACCACGCTGCTCCAATGCGGATTGGTAGGTTACACATATCTCCAGAAGTCTCTATGGTTTCTTCATGATGTTTTACTTCACTGAAAAGCGTGTGATAAATTGCAATTATCAATAAGATAATAGAAAAACTCATTGGTCCCTGCCCGGGTTTGAACTTGTGTTCCCCTCGTAAGAGTCGCACGGTCTCACAGCTGGGCTATCACAGCTTTTATTGCCGAGCTTAATTTAAAAATATCTATCTAATATTTTTAAATGATCTAATCTTGTATATCTATATCTATACTAATATATACAGCTGAAGAGTTTGTCTGTTTGTTTGTCTAATTGATTGTGTGAACAACTTTCTAATTTTAGGAACTACTGAACCAATTTGAACAAAATTCTTTGAGTGTAAGATAGTCCATCGAGGAAGGCTATAGACTATATAACATCACGTTAAGATGAATCGGAGAGGAGCAGCGATATAAAATATTGCGAAAACGGCATAATTTAAAGCTTTCCTTGCGCTCCCTAAGTAAACGATGAAAGTTATTGAAAAATGCTGAGCACATCCTTTTCTCTGGGGTAATATTAGCTTGCCTATGTTACTTTTTAGTTTAGGTTATTTTTTGTATATTTAGCTTTACATACATTTTCTCTAATCGCGTATATTAGCAGAATAATAATATCATTACTTTTGTATAAAAGTCCCGTTCCATAGTAGCCGAGCGCCGCCCGCCCGTCACATCACATCGTCCATATTTCATACAAACCAGTAAATATAATAAAAGCTGAGTGAAGCTATTTCATATTCTGTATTCGTTTCCATTTCGTCGCCTCGACGCAGACGACGCCTTCTGAGCCGAGTGAATTGTGTAATTTGCTCTCTAATAGAATACTCAAGTAAGCTCTGGATTGTAATATATTTAAAATAAACTAGTCTTTAAACGCAACTTCGTTCGCGTGGACTGCAGTCTTATTATTCGAGTAAACCGTAATACTTATATTCATTATGGTTAAAGTGGGTTAATCTTAAAAGCTAGACATATTCTGTCGCGGACTATTATTTAGAACTTTTAGAGGGGAACAATTTTGTAATACATGATTTTTTAATAACTTTCACCGTTTACTTAGCACAAGGAAAGCTTTAAATTTTGCCGTTTTCGCAATATTTTTTATTGCTGCTCCTCTCCTATTCATCTTAGAGTGATGTTATATAGCGTATAGCCTTCCAAACTCAAACTCAAAATATTCTTTATTCAAGTAGACTGTTTACAGTACTTTTGAATCGTCAATGTTTTCAAGAAGTTACCACTGATTCGGAACTTTGCTCCTACCGAGAAGAACCAGCAAAAAACTCGGCGGCCATTGTTTTTTTTTAAATTTATATATTTTTTTTACAATTTGATTGATGGTTACAAATTAATCGTTGCAGCTTGGTGCGTAGCTGACTGCAGTTAAGATATGCTACTATCACTCAATAAATGATATCAATTCCTCGATAAATGGACTATCTTACAGTCAAATAATTTCTCAAATCGAACCAGTAGTTCCTGAGATTAGCGCATTCAAACAAACAAACAAACAAACAAACAAACAAACAAACAAACAAACAAACAAACAAACAAACAAACAAACAAACAAACAAACAAACAAACTCTTCAGCTTTATATATAATCTTACTTATTCAATTTTGTGTGTGGTATTGATTCATATCCATACTTAATAATAAATAACAAGGTAAAAGTAACGATCTGTTACTATCCCACTGTTGGGCATAGGCCATAGAGAAGGGTTGGAACAACCACGCTTTCAATGCGGATTGGTAGGTAAATAATAAAATAAAACAAAAAGTTTCTTTGACTAACTTTTATACTTGAATGAACTTGATGAATTTTTAGTTCATACAACTAACATTTTTAGTTCAGCAACCTAATACACAATCTTAGCTAAAGTTATATATTTTTCTTATGAAAGATTTTATACGAAAGGATAAACCATAGAAAATTTCCATTATGTATCAGTTTAGTACCTTCTTCTCATCATCATCATTCTCCTGCCCTTATCCCACTCTAAGTGGGATAAGGGCAGGACTACAAACATGTTGTCACATGATTTGGCTACGTATTTTACGACGCCTGCCTGACGTCAACTTACCTTAGTCACCTTTTACGACACCTAGGTAAGAAATGAGGGTGGTCTATTCTATGCAGCCAGATACCACACGGCACATACCTTAGTCGCCTCTTACGACACCTCGGTAAGAAATGAGGGTGGTCTATTCTATGCAGCCAGATACCTCACGGCACATACCTTAGTCGCCTTTTACGACACCTCGGTAAGAAAGGAGGGTGATCTATTCTATTTTGCCGGATACCACACGGCGTAGTTTAGTACCTTCTTCTATTTAGCGTTATTTCGAAACCGGGGTCCACTTTCCGAATCATTTTCTTCCACTTTATCCGGTAAGTTGTTGGCTCTCATGTGGGCATCAATGATTTCAAGCCAGCGCTTTTTAGGACGGCCTCGAGTTCTAGCTCCAGAGACCGCTACGTAAGTTTAGTTTAGTATCTATCTATATTTAAAATACAGAAGATAAATCTGCGTCATTTAACCGCTCTTTTTTTTCTTCTTTCCGTCAATCCTGTCTAGCGACAGGGTCTGCTTTCCTACGTTAAATAAATAAAATGATTTCATTCATTAACATTTCTTTGTATTTATTTATTTATTTAATATAACGATATATTATAAATAAATTAACAATTAGCACTTATTTTAAATCTATAATTAAATATATAATTTATTTATTTAAGATTAAACAAAAAAATAACGTAAAAAAAGAGAAGTTTAATGTAACATGAACTTCTCGTTATTCAAAGATAAAGGCATCATGTAATGAATGTATTAGAAGTATTCCTATTACTTGCTATATTATGACTGTCTGTAACGATATCACGGCAAAATCGTGGCCACCTGTAAAATAAAAAAAATGTTTTCGATTTATTATCTTCTTCTGTTGGTACGAATTTCCTTCAAGAAAATCCAGCAAAAAACTTAACGCATAGCTCTTACTATCATAGACTAAATCTAAAATAACCAAGAGTTCTAAACCATCCAAGAGCTATTCATAAACTCTTCATCTTCTTTAGATTACTTAGATGATAAGGATGTGTGGATATAGGTGCACTTCTACCCTGCACAAGACAGTAATAAATAAATGTTACTACTAGTTTTAAGATTTACATTTTAAAAAGAGCAACCGCCGAGTTTCTTGCTGGTTCTTCTCGGTAGGAACAACTTTCCGAACCAGCAGTAAAGTTGACGATTCAAAAGCACTTGTTTACAAGTTTACTTGAATAAAGAACATTTTGAATTTGAATTTGAATTCCTGACCAACAACTGACGTTACCTAAACAGAAAACTTATAGTGCTCTGTATTTCATACCCTCACCGATGCTTCTCTTATGTTCGATGACGGTGTACGTGTTAGGGGTTGAAAACATGTTACAATCAGACAAAATTATTCATTAGCATTAACTAAATCACATTGAATCCATAACCAATTTTTTATAACTTACCAATAAAGTTTATTTCCTCTCAAATATTCACTTTTACTTAAACGATCGAACATTACATTTAGTAATCAAGTTTTTTCAACAAATCGGCATCCTTTAAAATGTAATGCAGATTAGAAAAAAACACTTTGAAAAATTAGACATCTTACGCACCAAATCTGATCGGATTTCGTATTTAGCAAATGCATTCACCATGTTATTATAGGTAGCTGCGTCATTGACTTCGCTTATGGTCGGAAAAGAATCGAAAATTACCCTTATTTTGTGATTCATAAAGTTGATATTGCCTCAGTGAGTTTTGGTCAGTGTTTTCAAGTAGATCGCCACCCGCCGAGTTTGTTTGTCGATACACACTCCCGCCCCAGTCTTTGTGCGTATTTTTTGCCGCCCATTATTGAATACACTAAAAATAATGAGTGTAAAAATTGGATGTACCATTGTTATTATGTTACGACTGCTAAAGTTTGTTTAGTATTTTTTTTGAAACAATATATTGATAATAGCGTTATACAACGTCACAAAGGTGCACAAAATTATTATCAAACTTGCGAAATGTAGAAACTTTAGTTTACTCTGGGAACGTTCTAAGAAAAGTGTTAACATACTATAAAGTATTAATCACTAAATTGCATAACATGTAGATATAAAGAGTAATTGTTTCAAGAGAACAACAGCCGACCTTTTTTCGGACTCTTCTTTGTAGGAGGAACAGTTTTCTAAACCTAGTGGTTTAGAAAACTGAAGTGGTTTAGAAAAATGAAGTGCTTTTGAGTTGTAAACTCTACTAGTGTAGAGTTTACAACTCAAAAGCACTTCATTAGAAGAATACAAGAAATTATTTTTAATTTGAATTTATAAAAACTACAAAGGTATTGATAAAATTATTTTGCTATAATCCGTGATAAAGTATTATTAAGCTAAAATAAAAGATAAAATTTTAGCTTTGGCTGCACGTTTGATTAATGGATAGATTGTAAAAATTAATGTTGATGTTCAAAGAAGGATGTTTGATGTCTCATGGATGGAAAAAATTAATAAAAATAAAATTAAAGATAAATATTTTGTTTAAAAATAATTTATTACGTATTTTTTTATATCGTTATTTTATCATTATTCATAATTTGCAAATTTTAGTGACACCTAGCGTTGAATAGAATATGTTTGATGCGCCATCTAGTGTACGATAGAATTCGAAACACATATTTGCTACGTTATGTTTCTCTTATAATGTAAGTCTTTTTAGAAAGATGTCGTTCTAAAATATGAAAAATATTAAGTAATTTTTTTAATAATTTTCTGTTGCATTATAATTTTATACTTTATAATATAGTGTTTTATTTAAATAAAACACGTCGATTTTGTAAATACGGCCATTAAACCTTTTCAAATTAACAACATAGCTTGTGCGCCTCTTTAGTTTTTCCTTTTGGATAGTCATGTTAGATAGTCATGTAGTCATGTCTGTAATATAAACTCGTAATATATAATACTAGCAAAGCCCCCGCGGTTTCACCCGCGTCCATACAGATCTCGTGGTAGTGGAAAGTCTACGAAGTCGGACTATAGATTTATTTTGTAGATTATTTAATTATAAAAAATGGGTATCATCTTTAGTAGTTATCTAATAGTATTCTTGGAATAAGACTTAACTCACCAAGTGCAGGCCCTGCTATTACGGTAGGTTAGGTTTGTTATGGCATTATTTGATTTAGATTTACATTCTTAAATTCGTAAAATCTTTTGACTGGGATGTCGGATTTTAATAATTTAAAAAGTATTTTACAGGTATTGAAACAGTTATTCATAAAATATCATTTAATGGGATAAGGATTAATACAGAGATATGAATAAAATGGTTTGATTATTGTCGGCACTTTTACCAACTTTTACAATGTAAAAAAGTAGTTAAATTGGCATAACTATAATAGTTAGACATATGGTATCGCGGACTTTTTTGTAGATATTGATACGTTCTATAATACTGTAGAACATTTTTTTGTTCTATCATCAATAGTTTCCGCAGCGCACGAGATGATAGATGTTTACGACTAAATTTTTACCAAGTTATTACAATTTTATTAGGGATCCCTATTTTTTTGAAAATGACATATAGCCTATGTTGCTCAGTGAAAAAGCAGCTTTCCAATGGTGAAAGAATTTTTGAAATCGGTCCAGTAGTTTTTGCGTGAAAACGTAACAAACATACATACAAACAAACATACAAATCTTTCCTCTTTATAATATTAGTATAGATATAAAAAAAAATTCTGTTAGAATTTTAACTTATAGAACATTTTTCGTTTATTTAGTCGACAAAAAAATATAGTCTAAAATGTAGTAACAAAACTTATATGCCCTATTAAAATGATATTATTTTAAATAATTAAATAATCTTTTTCACGAGCAATTATACACTGATTATAGTATATTATCCTCTAAACTACGCTTAATTCAGATTTAATATAGAAATACTCCAAACGATTTGCTTCAAAGTAATGCAAAAAAAAGCAATTTCGAACAAGTTTTTTTCTGAGAAAGCCAATATTTATTAATATTATTTGGTAAACTGTAGAGAAATTAATAAAAAACAATATGTTATTCAATTTTCATCTATTATTTAATCTTTTTGATATAGTTATGTTTAAATCCATCGGTTTCCAGTCGGTTTCGACGATTCGCTCTTCAATTATTCGCTTATAAATTAGCGCTGATAGTCTTGCGGTTCTAGTCTTGTGCTTCGACTCAAAATCCACTTGGTAAAGACCGAAACGTTCACTGCAAAAAAATGTTTTAAAAACAAATATATTTTGGTAACGTTTCTCAAATACCCTGATTGTATTAAATAATGGCAAGATTAATTAATACATAGAGTTTATATAAAAAACTGTGAGACCGTAACGACGCACAAGCACTATTATTTTACCTCTGAGCACGTGTTCGGAGGTAAAATAAAATAAATGGTGGGGTTGATCGGATTACTATATAACAATTGTTTGGATAATGCTTCGTTTTTGCGATTTTGTCGTAAAGTCTATCTCCTGATGATGCTTCGGTTGCGGGGCGAAACGATTGTTGAGTGTGTGATTGTGAACGTGTGTAGTGCTTGTGTATTGTGGTGGCAGTGGTGGAGGTTTGTGCATGTGTTTTTACGAATCCTGTATGTAACGGGTATGAAAAAACGGATAGTCCACTAAACATTTAGCACTATATATATTTTCTATTTACTGTATCGCGGATTATAGCAAATTATTTTTGTTATTATTTTTATATTATATTTTGTATTGTTGTTTCTAATTCTATAAATTATTTTCAAAAAAGCAACTAAAGAGACGCTTATCAACAAAGCTTATTTATACTTTTGCAGACGTAAATGGTAAAAAAAGCTTGGATTTAAGTTACTACCAGCGACGCACTAGTCAAGATTGTAGTCGTTATGAAGTTTATTTTGAATAATTATATATTCCATCATCATCATCCTGCCCTTATCCCACTCTAAGCGGGGTACGCACAACATGTTATAAACATATTGTAGTATGATTTGGCTCACTATTTTATGACTAGCAGCCTGCCAGACGACAACTTACCTTAGTCGCCTTTTACGACACCTCGGTAGGAAATGAGGGTGGTCTATTCTACTCAGCCGGATAACACACGTATATATTATTAAGAGAATTATTTTTTGTATAAACAGACCGCCGAGTGTCTAGCTGGTTGTTTTCGGTAAGAGCACCTATCTGAACCAGTGGTAGCTTCATTAAATTCAAATTCAAATTCAAAATATTCTTTATTCAAGTAAACTTGTAAACAAGTGCTTTTAAATCGTCAACTTTACTGCTACCGAGAAGAACCAGCAAAAAATTCGGCGGTTGCTCTTTTTAAAATATAAATCTTAAAACTAGTTACATTTATTTATTACTGTCATGTACAGGGTAGAAGTGCACCTATATCTACACATCCTTATCATCTAAATAATCTTCAACAGTATAGTAGGCTTTTTGTATCAGCCTCTTTTTAACAGTGTTTTTAAACTGCTGTAATGGCATGACCAAAATTGATTTCGGAATTTTATTATAGAATCTTATACCCAAACCCACAAACGATTTACGTACTTTTGCTAGGCGCAAAGCAGGAGTCGCAAGCTTATGTCGGTTCCTACTTTGTCTATTATATACATCACCTATCGTTTTATAATTCTTTATATTTTTATGTACAAAAATAACGTTATTCAAAATATACTGTCAAGCAAATGTTAGAATACCTATTTCCTTAAACTTCTCTCGCAGGGAATCACGCGGACTTAAATTGTAAATGCCACGTATGGCTCTTTTTTGTAATACGAATATTTTTTCACTATCCGAGCATTTACCCCACAGCAATATTCCATAAGACATAATGCTATGGAAGTAAGCCAAATAAACAAATTTTGCTGTTTCGAGATATATACCTGGTCCCCGCGCCCCATTCTACATTATCCATAAGGCTCCAAGCGGTATATCCTTTAACATCAGTTCCATCCTCTATAGCAAGCAACAGCGCTTTCAAATACTGCCTTATATTATTCACCCTGGAATTGTCCCGGAGAACCTTCTTTGCAGACCAGCCGTGCTCTGTGATGATCATCGGAGGGTAGTCGTAAATTTTGTTTAAGTACAAACTTAGTTTATACAAACCGTAAGGAGCGCTCTGAAAATAATTTTATTTCACTAACCATTAATGCAGTGGGCATTGACCCTACGTTAAGACCCCGTGTGACGTGGGTTCGATTTCCGCGAAGGATCAATATGGTATGTTAATAATTTGTTGGTTCTTCGTGTATTGTAGTTTCTGGTACTGGTTCTATTTAATATTTAAAACTATATATGTATATTAGAACTGTGATAGCCCAGCGGCAAGACCGTGCGACTCTTTCGAGGGGAGCACGAGTTCAAACCCGGGCAGGCACCAATGAGTTTTTCTATTAAAACTCATGTGTCTAATTGATAATTGCAATTTATCACACGCTTTTCGGTGAAGGAAAACATCGTGAGGAAACCTGCATATCTTTTAAGAATTCTGGAGATAAGTGTAACCTACCAATCCACATTGAAGCAGCGTGGTAGGTCTTAGGTTTGGTTTTTTGGTTTTTCATTTTGATATCAAAATTTGTATCAATTATTGTTTAAAGTGTTATGTAAATGTTGTAATAAAAACAAGTAAAGTAACGGCCTGTTAAAATCACACTACTGGCAATAGGCCTCCTCTCTCTGTTTCTGGAGAGAAGGGTTGGAGCTAAGACCTACCACGCTGCTCCAATGCGGATTGATAGGTTACACATATCCAGAATTCTCTAGAGTTATGCAGGTTTCCTTACGATGTTTCCCTTCACTGAAAAGCGTGTGATAATTTGTAATTATCAATTAGACACATGAGTTTTAATAGAAAAACTCATTGGTGCCTACCCGGGTTTGAACTCGTGTTCCCCTCGAAAGAGTCGCACGGTCTCACCGCTGGGCTATCACAGCTCTCATTTAAGTATTTAAAACTATATATGTGTATATTAGAAGTGTGACTCTTCGAGCGAGTCACAAGTTCAAACCCAGGGCAGATACCAATGAGTTCTCCTGTTAAAACTGATGTGTCTTAGTGGTAATTGCAATTTATCACATCAAAAAGTGAACGAAAACATCCTGAGGAAACCTGAGAATTCTGTGGATGTGTGTAACCTAGCAATCTGGATTGAAGCAGCATGGTAAGTCTTAGGTTTCTTTTTTGTTTTTCTTTTTTATATCAAAATTTGCATCAATTATTGTTTGAAGTGTTATGTAAATGTTGTGCGAATAGTACCCGGCAATAAATAATGCACATCGAGGCTTAGAGAGAGAAATCGGCTAGATTCTGCTTCATAGAGCATCGTCTCTGTCGCACAGAGTGACGAACCCGTGTGAGACAGTGACAGCGCTCTACGAAACCGAATTGGCCGGCTGTTTCGTTCTAAACATCGATGTGCACTATTTAATGCCGGGTACTATACCTGTTATTTGGAAACGTATAGGACAGATGATACATTGAATGTTTATATTAGTTTATTAATGTATATGATTTCTAATGCCATGTGGTATCCGGCATAGAATAGAACACCCCTCCTTTCTTACCGAGGTGTCGTAAGAGGCGACTAAGGTATGTGCCGTGTGGTATCCGGCTGCATAGAATAGACCACCCTCATTTCTTACCGAGGTGTCGTAGAAGGCGACTAAGGTAAGTTGACGTTAGGCAGGCGGCCGGTCGTAAAATACGTAGCCAAATCATGTGACAACATGATTTGGCTGAATTTGGTAAGCCTTATTGATAAATTTAAAAAACAAAATTTAAATACTTACCCTAAGCCACTGCGACTGTGACTTTTGCCATTCCGATCTATAAGTACACTCGACTCCCATATCATCTTCAATAGACGGAGATGGATACACCTTATCAGTGCTCTTAACTAAGAATGTTGTGTAATGGTTAACGCCTACAAAGTCAGCTGAACCTGAAAATTTTTAAAAAAACGAGCGTGCTTTAGACCAAACTTTAAACGTTATTTACAAGAGTAATAAACTAATAATAAAAAAAATTTGCTATAATCCGCGATAAAGTGAATAGGAAATTAATAGAGAGAGACCGGCTATACTCACGTCTTATTTTATCGGATGAGCCTGATTAGTTTTTCAAGACCATACGGGACTCTCATTCATGAGCTCTTGAAGCGGCGTTATCGCGACGATATATCACGGTAGTTTAAAATTAAATAGAAAATATATATATACTAAATGTATAGTGGACTATCCGTGTTTCCATGAACCGATACACGCAGGATTCATAAAAACACATGCACAAACCTCACCTATCCTATCAGGAAGTAGACTCCACGACAGTATCGCAAAGCTTTGCGATTTTGTCGTGCAGTCTATCTCCTGATGATGCTTCGGTCGCGAGGCGAAATAATTGTTGAGTTTGTGATACAGAACGTGTGTGGTGCTTATGGTGGTGGTGGTGGAGGTTTGTGCATGTGTTTTTACGAATCCTACATGTATCGGGTATGAAACGGATAGTCCACTATACATTTAGCACTATATATATTTTCTATTTACTGTATCGCGGATTATAGGAAAATAATTTAATTATTACTTTTGTATTATGGATCTCCGCAAAGTAACGCCTAATTCTATAAATTAGTAATAAGAGAATTAAGAGATTAACAAAATGATAAACTACCTTTTATCAGCTGAATTTCCTCAGGTTTTAGAACAGGTAGCCTGGACTTTTGGAAGCCTTGAGCGCGACTTTTTTGTCGCACGCGTTCTTTGACTGTGCGAGGAAAATCGCCTTCCTTCGACCATATAGGATTCATGTATAGAGATATCTAAAATAAAAAAATTAAGATGGCTGTAAGCGAATTCCAATTCCAAATAATATTATACATAATATACGTGGAAATGTACACATTAAAAACAACGTTGGTAATTTTTTTTACAAACACGTGCTAAAAATAATTTACACATAGTCAAGTACGTTATATTGAATAAATTTATAATTGAATGTATAAATGAGAATAAAATAACGAATGCATGAATAAATAAATAACTTAATAAATAAATACCCAGCAGTGGAATAATAATAACATTTTGCTTCTCTACTTTTTTGTAAAATTATAAATCTATTTTTTTATGTCAACTAAAGTTGAAGCTAATGCCAATATTTAAACTTCTTAATACATTAAGCTCAAAACAATAATTATTTTATTATTATGCAAATGCTAAAATTGCTAACAAGCTGTTAAAGATTATTTTATATTATTACTAGCTGTGCCAGCCTTTGCCCGCGTCGAAATCAGTTGTCACAAAAAAAATTCAAATTGAAATTTTGAACATAGAAGTAGTTATAGAAGTTAACCGTAAGAGATAGTAACATGCTATCGCGGACTTTTTGTAGCATTTTTATAGATCTTCAATTCTCTAGTACATTTCTTTAGCGTAACTCTGCTGACTTACGCAGCGCACGCGACTAAACCTTCCAGCAAGCAAGTTTTTTAACGACTGCTCGATCTCTTCAACACAATTTAGATAATACCGATATGTACTATTTACTTAAACCATCCGGAAATATGTCACTATCTTTTGGTGAAAACCGTACAAAAATCCGTTTAGTAGATTTTGAGAAAATCGATTACATACAGACAGCTTTTTGGAACTTTGTTTTATAATATGTATAGATTTAATAATTATGTTTATTGAAATAGTCATACAATCAACACGATTTTTTCTTTATTGAAATTTAAATTTGAATTTGTGCCACATTTTCAAAGATTTCTCAATTTCCAGACAGCTAATTGCTATAATTTTGTTATATCTGAAATACAAAAATATACTGCTTTTTAAAAGCGATACAACTTATTAAAATTGGGCCCAAAACAACCCGTTTCCTTTCATCCTAAGCCGTGGCGTTTCTCCTTATTTGTACCATAACTGTTTAACTACAAATTGTCTCACTTCGTAGGTTAGATCGTAGAGATCTCTCAAAGGGAGTCAAAGGGATAAGTTGACCGTTGTACTCTGTTTTTTTATTGATAATGTTTTTCTTACTTTATTTTTCATTAATAAATAAATAAACATAAATTTCGCATGATATAATACTTACTGAAAAATCTCTGAATATATCAGTTGCTTGGACGTTTTCAGTGCTATTGGTGAAGGGATCGGCCCAATTTAAGGCGAGAGATATACCTACAGAGCCTGAAATACATTGATTTACAATATTAATAGTATTAGTGTAAGGTTTCGCTGTAATAAGAAAAATAATATGTGAAGAATAAGGGTTTTGATGACAAAGACGAAAAATGAAGAAACAGTGAATGGCAGTCCAACGGTGAAACCGTGCTCCCCTCTCTAGAAAAGATCATGGGTTCAAATCCCGGGAAGGCACTAATGAGTTCTTTCTATTATAAACTTATGTGTTTAAATTATAATTGCAATTTATCATACACTTTTCAGTGAAGGAAAATATCGTAAGGAAACCTGCAGACCTCTAGAGAATTCTGGAGACATGTGTAACCTAGCAATCCCCATTGGAGCAGCGTGGTAGGTCTTAGCTCCAACCCTCCTTTCCAAAAAACGGAGAGAGGAGGTCTTAGCCCAGCAGTGGAGTAAGACCTACTTTACTTAAGAGTAAAGTAAAAGGCCGTTACTTTACTTTTTTTATATAGATATCTCTAAGGGAAACGTGGATCCGTATTTCGCGGTCTTAGAAGCGTGAGGAACATTACACCCTTCTTCTTCTTACACCCTTGTAAATCTCGCAGTCCACAGTATTTTGCTGATCACACATGGTCACCACTTGAACAAATCCATAAGTATTGTTAATAGAGGTCTATGCCCAGCTGTGGGATAGCAACAGGCAGTTACTTTAGCAAAATATTTTGTTTCATTCCATTTTTTGAATACAGACTATTTGTTACTCTACTTATTCTGACACACCTACTTTTTCAACAAAGGGTGTTTAAGGCGAAATCGAATTAAACAAGATGAAAATTTTAACTGTTTTAATTAGTGATTTTAGGTATCGCAAGTATCGATGCCATTTTGTTTTTTACGCATAAACAACGAAGATAGGTTTAAGTTGCGCGCCCGCGTTCCGCAGCAACTTCACGTTGCAGGCAGAGGGTAAAAATAAAATAAAGACATACCGTGATATTGAGTCTTGTACTCCTTTTCATACAATCTATACACTTTAGCGTGGGCTATCATTACGTTTCTGATGCACATATAATCACCAATACCACTTGACCCGATCCCAGGAGCATTATTAACACTTCCATAACCATCTACGCAGATAAAGTTTGGCTGGTTGACCGTAATCCAATATGGTACTTTGTGTGCAAATGCGTTAAAAACCACCTTTGAGTAATCGTAAAACCAACGGACGACCAACGGGTTCGCCCAACCGCCCAAGTCCTGGAGGTTTTGCGGCAAATCGAAATGGTATATAGTCACCATAGGTTTTATATTATATTTTAACAGTTCGTCGATTAAATTATTATAGTATTCGAGACCTTTATCGTTTATTTTGTTCGCGAACCCTGAAAGCAAATTTTTTTATGTATTAGCCTTGCTGCCGTTATCCCACTCTAAGTGGAGTCGGCACAACATATAACAAAGACCTTGTCACATGATTTGACTGCACTTTATAACGACCGGTCGCCTGCCTGTCGTCAACTTACCTTAGTCGTATTTTACGACCTCTCAGTAAGAAAGAGGTTGGTCTATTTTACTCACCCGGATACTACACGGCAGGTCGACTTACCTTAGTCACCTTGTACGACACCTCGGTAAGAAATGAGGGTGGTCTATTCTACTCAGCTGGATATCACACTGCATTTTTAATGTATTAGTATGAGCATAGATTAAATAATGCCAATTTGTTGTTTATTCTTAATTATTTAAACTTTTTAGTAAGTGAATTGAAAAATAAAAATCCATGAATAATTTTTTTTGAAATAAAAACTTCTTTAGCGACGTTGTGCGCTTTTTGTTATGGGTGATTAGTGTTAAACTTGCATCAGGATATTTAACCTGATCGAAAATTCGTAAGATGGGGTGAGAGTAGACCGCCGGCGCGGGGTAGGAGAGTAAGTATGCCCCTCTCTTTCTATCGCGCGGTAAAATGTATGCCTGCGCCTGCTGTTAGGTCTAAACAGCGCAGGGCGCTTGCGCGTAAAAAATGAATATTATATTGTACCACATAATACTAATAATTAAAGCAATAAGTGCAATATTATTCACTCCCGATAGTCCTCGCAAAACCTCCACAACTTAGTTGTGAGCTATCGGAGGGATGCTGTTTTATATTCCCATCATATATGAGTGCATCGCAGTAACCATCTTTCAACTTCTCAAAATAAACTATAGTAATAGTATGTCGTTTTATTTTCCCCATGGTACTAAGGTAATGACGTAATAGGTAATGAGGTAAGAGGTTTTAGGGTAACTCGGCGGTTGCTCTTTTTAAAATATAAATCTTAAAACTAGTTACATTTAGTTATTACTGTCTTGTACAGGGTAGAAGTGCACCTATATCCACACATCCTTATCATCTAAGTAATCTTCAACAGTATAGTAGGCTTTCTGTATTAGCCTCTTTTTAACAGTGGTTTTAAACTGCTGTAATGGCATGGCCGAAATTGATTTCGGAATTTTATTATAGAATCTTATACCCAAACCCACAAACGATTTACGTACTTTTGCTGAGCGCAAAGCAGGAGTCGCAAGCTTATGTCGATTCCTACTTTGTCTATTATATACATCACCTATAGTTTTATAGTTCTTTATATTTTTATGTACAATTTTTATATATCAATGTAAAATTACATTGTTAATATACTGTGAAGCAAATGTAAGAATACCTATTTCCTTAAACTTGTCTCGCAGTGAATCACGCGGACTTAAATTGTAGATGCCACGTATGGCTCTTTTTTGTAATACGAAATTTTTTTCACTATTAGCGCATTTACCCCACAGCAATATTTCATAAGAAATAATGCTATGGAAATAAGCAAAATAAACAAGTTTTGCTGTTCCGACATCTGTAAATTGTCTGACATCTTGACATCTGTAATTATATAGATCTGTCATCAAATAGTTTATTAGATAGATCCTGCTGTAGAAAATGAGTTTATGGACTCACCATTTGGCAGAATCCGAGTCCAAGATATAGAGAATCGATAAAAGTCAACTCCCAATTCCCGCAGCATCTGAACGTCTCTTTTGTAGTTGTGATAAGAGTCGCAACTGATATCGCCGTTCCTCCCATCGGCTATCAGCTCAGGATGTTGGTGAAGGAATCTGTCCCAGATGCTTTCGCTTTTGCCTGAAATAATTTATAGAATTACGCGTTATTTTAAGTTTTGATACTAAAATAAGAAAAATTTACGTCAAGAATTGATATGGAAAGGGGAAACAAAATGTGAAAAAATATATTCCTACTGGCCCATTAGCGTCAGTGGTAGTGACCCTGCCTTCAGTTCCAGTGGTTGCGCGTTTGATTCTTACCGCCCACATTTCCTAAAAACAACTTGTTGGTTCCTCAAGTCTTGATGCATATGGAGATATCAGCAAAATTCATCTCTTTAAAACTTACCATCTATATCCCAAGCTCCTTCGACTTGGTATGCAGATGTAGCAGCACCAAAAAGGAAACCATCCTTGAACCTTCTAATACTGGTATCAGACCAACCATGGACTGATGCGCTGAAAGAAAAAGTCCTTACTGATGAAACTGGGTGTACTAGTTTTTATATACATGTCATTCTTATGTTACTTCTTTTGAAAGCTATGTGATTTTATCGTGGAGTCTATCTCATATATAGCTGTGATAGCCCAGCGGTGAGACAGTGCGACTCTTTCGAGGGGAACACGAGTTTAAACCCGGGCAGGCAACAATGAATTTTTCTATTAAAACTCATGTGTCTAATTGCAATTTATCACACGCTTTTCGGTGAAGGAAAACATCGTGAGGAAACCTGCATATTTCTAATTCTGGAGATATGTGTAACCTATCAATCCGCATTGGAGCAGCATGGTAGGTCTTAGCTTCAACCCTTATCTCCAGAAACGGAGAGAGGAGGCCTATTCCCAGCAGTGGGATTGTAACAGGCCGCTGCTTTACTTTTTTTTTACTTCACTATCTCATATTCATGCTTCGGTTACGGGTCGAAATTGTTTTTGAGATTGTGGCAGTAAATGTGTGTAGTGCTTGTGAATTGTGGTGCTTGAGGTTTGTAGTGCATCCGTTTTTATGAATTCTGCTTGTATTTATCATTATCATTCTCATCATTCTCCTGCCCTTATCCCACTCTAAGTGGGGTCGGCACTACATTTTACAAACATGTTGCCACATGATTTGGCTACGTATTTTACGACCGGCCGCCTGCCTGACGTCAACTTACCTTAGTGCCTTTTACGACACCTAGGTAAGAAATGAGGGTGGTCCATTCTATGCAGCCGGATACCACAAGGCAATCTGCTTGTATTTATTGTATTAAATTGTATCAATTGTGAATGTCGCGACCCGCGAACAGGATGTTCATGCTTTTTTTTTCAAGAATCCTGCATATATCAGAATCAAAACGAATAGTACGCTGGACATTTAGCACTACATATATTTTCTTATAAAACAATACACAAGCACACACGACGGCTTCGGTTTCGGTGGGAAACGATCGTTGAGATTGTGGTAGTGGCGGTGGTGGAGGTTTGAGCATGTGTTTTCACGAATCCAATGCAGGATTCGTATGTAAAAGGATAATCCACTCTACATTTAACGTTATATATTTCATATTTACTTTATCGCGGATTATAGGAAAATAATTTTATTATTACTTTCGTGTTATGGATTTCCACAAAGTAACGCTCAATTCTATAAATTGTTTAAAAATGTAAAGTAAAAGTGATTTCGTTACTACCGTTGTCTTTAATTTTTAATAGAAATTTAGGCCATTCATTGAATAACTTCTAAGAATATATTAAAACACTCACCATAGCAATATTAATTTCAAAAACATCTGGACGCGCACCGTCGCTGCACACCGTAGATAGTAAACTAATTATAAGATATAATTATGAACAATCACAGATAGTAAACTGTGAAGCGTACAGTTTTCATTGCCTTGAGTGTAGTTTTTGATTGATACAACGATAAGTTATCATTTGATTCCATAAATTATTCTTTCGCGTATACTAAATGCAATTAATTGACGCGAATAGAGGTCATTGAACTATTGTAGCTGTATGATCAACTTCAAATTCAAAATATTCTTTATTCAAGTAAATTTGTAAACAAGTGCTTTTGAATCGTCAACTGCTGGTTCGGAAAGCCTACTGAAGAGCCAGCAAGAAACACGGTGGTCGGTTTTCAAATCACAATTCTTATTACTAGTTATATTTAGTTATAACTGTCTTGTACAGGGTCAGAGGTTAGCTATAACATGATCATCCTCCTGCCCTTATCCCAATCTAAGTGGGTGTGCACAACATGTCACAAACATGTTGTCACGTGATTTGGTTAAATATTTTACCATCGGCCGCCTGTCTGATGTCAACTTATCTAAGTCGTTTTGCGACCCCTCGGTAAGAAAGAGTCTATTCATTTTATATATTGTCTATTCATATTATACATCTTCTTCTTTCTCCTACCCTTATCCCACTCTAAGTGGGGTCGGTACAACATGTTTTTCTCTTCCATTCTCTTCTATCATTCGTCAACTCTGGCGCTACTCCTTTTATATGCATGTCGTACTTCACACAGTCCAACCATCTCTTTTTAGGCCTTCCTCTAGTCACATATCCATCCACATTCATACTCAACACTCGTTTGATCACATGATTTTCATCCCTCCTCATTACATGTCCATACCATCCCAATCTTGCACCTCTCATCTTTTCTATAATGGGCGCAACTTTCAGACTTCCCCTTATATACTCATTTCTTCAAAAGTAATAATAAAATTATTTTGCTATAATCCGCGATATAGTAAATAGAAAAAATATATAGTGCTAAATGTATAGTGGACTATACGTTTTTTCATACCCGTGACATGCAGGATTCGTAAAAACATATGCACAAACCTCCACCACTTCCACCACAATACACAAGCACTACACAGGTTCACTATCACAAACTCAACAATCGTTTCGCCCCGCAACCGAAGCATCATCAGGAGATAGACTCCACGACAAAATCGCAAAGCGAAGCGTTATGCAAACAAGCATTGTTATATAGTAATCGGTTTATCCCCACCTTTACCTCTGAACACGTGCAACAAGCTTGAACTTGAAACATTTATCTGATCGTTAATGAGGGTGCCATTGTTATGCTTAATGATTTCTAATTGTTCCAAAATATTCAATTTTAAGCTTTTCCAATGGCTACGATGAGCAATTAGTACAAAATATTTTAAATAACAAACAGAAGTTGCAATTGGAAAAACACTTCTATGCGGTGCCACATAACAAAGATAATATGTACAAAGCCAGTTTGACCTATTTTGGAACATTGTCAGAACGAATTTTAGCTATATTCAAAACAAAGTCAAATATAAAATTAGGTTTTAAAAGTAATAACTCTTTAAAAAAGATACTATGCAATAATAAAGATAAATTAGAAAGCCCGAAAAAGAGTGGTGTTTACAAAATTAAATGTCCTGAATGCAATGATACATATGTGGGTCAAACTGGTCGTAATTTCGAAACCCGTTTTAAAGAACATATGGCCGCTTTCAGGAATAATAAGCCACTAAATTCACATTTCGCGAAACATTTGTTAGAAAGCGGTCATAAAGTTCCTAATGACCATTGTTTCGAAATACTGCACACCTGTGAAAAAAGCTTAAAATTGAATATTTTGGAACAATTAGAAATCATTAAGCATAACAATGGCACCCTCATTAACGATCAGATAAATGTTTCAAGTTCAAGCTTGTTGCACGTGTTCAGAGGTAAAGGTGGGGATGAACCGATTACTATATAACAATGCTTGTTTGCATAACGCTTCGCTTTGCGATTTTGTCGTGGAGTCTATCTCCTGATGATGCTTCGGTTGCGGGGCGAAACGATTGTTGAGTTTGTGATAGTGAACCTGTGTAGTGCTTGTGTATTGTGGTGGAAGTGGTGGAGGTTTGTGCATATGTTTTTACGAATCCTGCATGTCACGGGTATGAAAAAACGTATAGTCCACTATACATTTAGCACTATATATTTTTTCTATTTACTATATCGCGGATTATAGCAAAATAATTTTATTATTACTTTTGTATTATGGATCTCCGCAAAGTAACGCCTAATTCTATAAATTATTTACTCATTTCTTATTTTATCAAGTATTGTCACACCACACATCCACCTTAACATCCTCATCTCATTTGCATGTACTCTTCTTTCATCCATCTTTTTCATTGCCCGACATTCTGATCCATACATTACGACAGGTCTTATGACCGATGTATAAATTTTTCCCTTTAGTTTAGGGGGCATTCGGGGGTCACATATTGTGCGTGAGACCTGTCGCCACTTCATCCATCCTGCATTCATTCTATTCCTCATCCATCATCCTGCATTCATTCTATTCATATTATACATATCCAAGAATATTCAACAAAGTCCCAAAAAGCTGTCTGTATGTAATCGATTTTTTCAAAATGCATAGTTTTTCGTTACTTTTCATTTTCTTTCTTTCTATATTATTTCACTTCATGTCTTTCCTCCTTTTACTTAAAGGTTGACTGGAAGAGAGTTCTTTTACATGTGCAATTTTTTCTAACAATATGTACCTATGTGCGATAAAGAAAGCCTAAAAGAAATGTTCAATAATAATGCTAGATTTTCTTGATGTGATTCCAGAAGAACAAAGGACAGTTGATTATGTATGTTCAAAAATAAAAGAAAAAAATATGACCATCAGTTACTCGAACAAGAAAAACAATGTGCGTACATTTACAACCAAAATTGGAGCTCAATGCTTTATCTGCGGAAAGACCGGTCATTTCAAGAAGGACTGCTGGTATGGTGAGAAATATAATCAAGGACAACAAGGTTTCAGAGGTCAGCGAGGACTACAAAGAGGTTACAACAGAGGTGCATTCTACAGAGGTCGGACTCAAGGTAGAGGAAAATATCATTTCAGAGGTCATAGTCAATCTAGTGGAGAATCTTCAATCAATAGAGGTAGAGGTCAAGTTCACTACAGTGGTGAATCATCAAACAACAATTCATCAGAGTTATGGATAGCTCAAGTATGTGATTCAGAAGTAATTCAGGTATGTTGGTCTACTGAAAAAGAAGAATCTAACAGTAACAATGAAATTAATTGGCTTTTAGATAGTGGATGTACTGATCATATAATAAATAACGATTCATATTTTTATGATTCAATAGATTTAAAAAGTCCTGTGAATGTAAGCCTGCCGGATGGAAAAATGTTGAAAGCTACCAAAGTAGCTACTGTCAAAATTTATTTTCAGAACTATTACAATCAAAAACATGTAGATTTAAATAATGTTTACTTTGTTGAAGGCATGAAACAAAATTTGTTAAGTTTTTCAAAGATAACTAAAACTTGCAAAATAGTTGCAAAAAATGAAAGTGCAAAAATTTATAATAAAGCAAGAGAGTTAATAGTTGTTGCTGATAAAATAAACAACTTGTATTGTATAAAAAGTTTTGTAACGAAAAATGAAGTTTATACACATTTAATAAGATTAACTCAGAAAGAGAAATGGCATAGGGCACTAGGTCATGTAAATTTTCAATATTTAAATAAATTAATAAATAATAAGTTAGTTCTTGGTTTGCCTGATAAAATTGAAAGCACAGAAATGAAATGCTCAAATTGTATTAAAAGTAAAATGAGTAATATACCTTTTGAAAATAATAGAACAAAGGCTACTGAAATTTTAGAATTGATTCATACTCATTTGAATGGTCCGCATAACATAACTGGTTTTGGAGGAGAAAAATATTTTCTCACGTTTATTGATGATTATAGTAAATGCACGAGGATATTTTGTATTAAAAGTAAAGCTGAAGTTGCTAGTTGTTTTATAGAGTTTGTAAATTTAGTAGAAAATAAATTTAATAAAAGCATTAAAAAATTAAATGTGATAACGGTAAAGAATATTAAATAGGGATATATTAATAATTTTATAAGGCAAAAGGGTATAGTTATTACCGTATCCACCCTACGTTCATGTATTAAATGGAGTAGCGGAGAGATATAATAGATCTGCTATGGACATTGGTAGGTGTTTAATGAGAGAAGCTAAAATTAATAGGCGTTATTGGCCTGAAGCTATAAAAACAGCTGCATATCTAAAAAATAGAACAATTGCAAATACAGTAGAAAATAAAACCCCTTATGAGATATTTTTTAGAATAAAACCAAATGTTGAGCATTTAAAAATATATGGAAGTAGAGTTTTCTTCAGGGTTCCTGAAGTTTTAAGAAAAAGTAAATGGGATGATAAAGCCCAAGAAGGAGTTTTAGTAGGTTATAATGAAAATAGTTATAGAGTTCTATTAAATAATAGAATAATGAATGCTAGACATGTACAGATAGTCGAGGAAAACACTGAACTGATTTGCTTAGAAAAAATAGATGATAATAAAGATTTAGAAATTGTTCAAACTTTAGATGAGGGAGTTAAATCTGATTCTGATAATGATGAAATCTATGTAGATGCAGAAGAGACTAATACAAATAATGCTTTGAAAAATCTTGTAAATGATGATAATTTAAACGATAATGATAAGGATGTAGTATTACACAAAAGAAAGAGAACGCCGGTTTCTAGATATGGTAATCCAGTTTCACATGATATATATGTTAATTATATTGATGCAAATGTTCCAAATACATTTGAGGAGGCGATTAGCTCCAATGATTATAAACAATGGCAAATAGCAATGGACTCGGAAATAAATAGCTTAAATAAAAATAAAACTTGGCAGATTGTTGAACGGCCAAAAGATAAAAAAGTTATTGATGTTAAGTGGGTTTTAGAAAGAAAAGTAATAATGTTTATAAGCTAGATTAGTTGTAAGAGGATACCAACAAAATGAATACATCGATAATGCTTATTCACCAGTTAGAAAAATGCAAACTTTGAAAATTTTATTGTCATACAGTTGTTAAAATAATTTATTTATAGAACAGATGGATGTAGAGACAGCTTTTTAAAATGCTTATATAAAGTCGGAAGTATATGTAAATCAACCAATAGGTTATGAGACTGGTGATGGTAAGGTTTACAAATTGCAAAAGGCACTTTATGGTCTAAAAGAAAGCCCTAGAGTATGGTACGAGTGTAAGTTGATAAAAACACTGAAATTTGTTAGAAGTAACTATGATTACTGTTTATATGTTAAAAAGACAAGTAAAGATTCAATATATATATTAATATTTGTTGATGATTTGTTAATTTGTTGTAGAGATAAAAATAAAATAGAAGAGGTAAAAAATTGTTTAATGAAAAAATTTGTAATGAAAGACTTGGGAAAAATAAAAAGCTATGTTGGCATAGATATTGATCTTAGTGATGATAGAAGTATAATGACGCTAAACCAAACAAAATATATTGAATCTTTGGCTGCAAAATATGATTTAATAAATACTAAGTTATATGATACTCCAATGGAAACTAATTTAAAACTAGAACAAGCTAAAGAAGTAGATGAAAGTATTAAGTACAGAAATGTAATAGGTGAATTATTGTATATTAGTACAGGAACAAGGCCAGATGTAGCATACAGTGTTAATTATTTGAGTAGATACCAAAGTTGTTATAACCAAACACATTACAAATATGCTATGAGAATTTTAAAATATTTGTATAAAACTAAAGATCAATAGCTAACATACTATGATAATGTGGATACTGAAGTTCTAGATTGTATGGTAGATTCTGACTACGCAGGAGATAATGTGGACAGAAAATCTACAACTGGTTTTATAATTAGATTATATGGAAACTTAATTTTTTGGAAAACACGTAAACAAAATACAGTAACTAAATGTTCAACTGTTGCAGAGTACACTGCATTGTCAGAGGCAGTGACTGAAGTACTGTTTGTTAGAAACTTACTATGTGAATCATTTGATGTAAAATTTTATTATCCTATAAAAATATATGTAGATAACTCAGGTGCCATTGCAATTGCTAAATATGGCAACTTTACAAAAAATTCAAAGCACATTGAAGTGCAGTATCATTATGTAAATGAGAACTACGAAAAGAAAATAATTGATATTGTAAAAATTAATACAAAACTTAATTTGGCAGACATGTTAACTAAAAGTTTAGGTAAGGAAAATTTTTTGAAGAACAGATTCGAGTTTAGATTAATTGAATTATGTTAAAGGTATAAGATTATAAATTTAAGGTGGCGTGTTGTAATATGTAAATTTAATAATCTGTAAAAAATATAAGTGTGATGTTTCCGGCTAAAATATTAAAAACAATTTGTGCTGTCATTCTAATAAAAGTCATATAAATCTAACATGGGTTATTATTACTAAAAAATATAATCTTTTCAACAGGTGTATAATTAATGTCCTTCGTCGATCCACATGGTGAGGGTTTCAGGTTCGTAGTCCGGGTCGATCACGCGCGTCTTGATGATCTGTTTGTACACGAACGCTGATTTTCTCGGTGTTCGTGTTCTGTATTGACATTCAAAGTTGACTTCGTAGAGACCGAAACGTTCACTGAAAATAGTTAAATTCACCAACATGAGTCCGGCTGAAACCGAATATATTTACATAAATATATATATGGGACACTTACACACACGGTCGTCCATCCCCAAAGTAAGTAACTCAATACTTGTGTTATGGGTGACGGACAACTGGTAGATATACTACATATATAATTTTAAACACATAATTAAATACAAATATACACCCAAGCTCGAAGAACCAACAAATTGTTTATAGAAAATGTTGGCCCTCGGCGGGAATCGAACCCGTGACCCGCGGAGCTGAAGGTAGTGTCACTGACCACTGTGCCAACGGATCAGGCAATATCTTCTTCTTCTTCTTGTTCAACCGATCGACGTCCACTGCTGGACATAGGTCTCCTTAAGGGATCTCCACACCACACGGTCCTGTGCCGCTTGGATCCAGCGGCTCCCCGCGACCTTTTTGCAATATATTAAAGGTATATTTAGTCATTGACATCGGGATAGCCCGACTATTTCCAAAACTTTTTAATATTAGGAAAACCCTTATGGATACCGCCAGCCGACGGGAGCAAGCACCGATTAAAAACTTGATAATACTCCAACACGCTACTATTGGGAGCACATGGTAACCTTCACATTTCGCCCTATCCCCGCAAGCAGCAGCTCTGTACTCCTGAGAGAGAGAGAACGCTCCAAAGCCTACAGAATCGATTCATGCGGTCAGCCACTGGTTGTCCGTGGTTCATGCGTGACGTTGACCTCCATAGAGACCTCGACCTCCCTACCATTACTCACCTCTTTAAACGTTTTTCCGAAATCTTACTTCGAGAAATCTAAGATACACCCGAACCCCCTTATTTCAGTTGCTTCAATCTACATCCCAGTTAGGTCTGACCACCGAAAATATAGGCGTCCAAAAAGCGCCCTATATGACCCTGACGATCGCAAACACAAATAACGATAGCAAACACAAAAACACGTAATACACACACACAGCGTTTTCGCCGGCGAGGACGAGGTCCCAGTTTTCGTCGGTTGGTCGTGGCTTCACCCCATCCTTCCGACGTCGCCCTCCACTACGCGATGCCCTAAGACGTGGTCCGACCTCACAAGAGGTCCCCTTAGGACGACGTTCCCTGACACAAGTACAGCTTCTGCGCTCTACTCTTTGCATTTCGCAACCTTGAAGATGCTTCTGCGCTCGCCCGTCCCGCTCGGTGACGCTGTAAAAGCCGTTAAGGCAGCATACAGTCAGTTCGAAAAAAAAGTCCTGAGAACGCCACCTCTGTGCCGCGGCCTCTCTAAGCAGTGGTCTCCCTCCGCCAATCGAGACATCGAGAGCACCAGATACATTTATCTCCTTCGAGACCTACTCTAAACCTCCATATGCTTTGAAAATTACAGAGATAAAGGCAACCTTTTAGTCGATTGATTTTATATTGCTATCCAAGGAGACAGAGGCAATTTGTATCAGAAAAAAACTATCCTACTGCTGGACATAGGTCCTCTCGGTTTTTGGAGAGAAGAGTTGGAGCTAGGACCTACCACTGCTCTAATGTGGATTAGTAAGTTACACATATCCCCAGAATTAGAGATATGCAGGTTTCCTCACGATGTGTCCCTTCACCGAAAAGCGTGTGAATTATTCAAAATTTTACGCCAGGCGAGTACTAATGACGTTTTCTATTAAAACTCATTGGCGTGCCAGGGGATTATCTCATGATAGTCTTCAAAGAATCGCACGGTATCACCGCTGGGCTATCACAGCTTGAATACACAGTGAGAAAAAACAATACAGTACAATTCTTTTTTCGATCTAATGATATGCTGTTAGGATGTAAGTGCAGAAACACTTTGATGGGTACGATCTTCAAAAACACACTGCTTTACGTCTTAAAGTAATAAATCTCTCCATACTTACAGATATCCTTCCATCCATTCAAAGTTGTCCATCAGACTCCACGCCATGTACCCTCGGAGGTCCACGCCTTCGCCCATTGCGTCCAGGACATCGTTCAACGCAGCCCTGTAGTACGTGATCCTGGCATCATCTTGGTAGCCCTCTTCCACAAATTGCGACCACCCATTCTCCGTTATATACATTGTCGGCCCATTATACTTGTTATGCAAGTGCATCAGGACGTTGTAAATGCTTTTTGGCGCAAGCTGAAATATACGTTAGTAATAATAAAATAAGTAATGGTAAAAGAGTGCAAGTTGAGTGTTAAACCCCTTATTCCCTTGGGTTAACAGGCTTCCACTTACTTATGGGATTCAGAGAATGGCTAGGATTTGTATAAATTTTCGGACTGCATTGGAGTGTGATGGGTTTAAGACCTAAACATTATTTCCAATGGCCGATGAGGATTTTGCCTCAAAGAGGTAGTAGCTGGTCAACGCTTTATTTTTTGTCAAGAAAGAAGGCGGGCGTCACACAAGGGTCCCCTTTATTTGCGATTGGCAGATATTTCTGGATTTCATATGATAGAAAACTCCATCAGCAGCACTTTAAGTTAACTATTATAGCTAGGTACAAACCTCTCTTTTAAGAAGAAGCCGCTTATACCGCTTGGGATATACTTGATTTAGTTACCTTTATCTCTAATATTTTATATAGGTATCTTGCAAGCAAAGTAAATAGGCATCTAATAAACAAGTGCGGTCTACGTCTACAATCTCCTATTGTTTATTTGTAATAAGTAAAAAATCCTTTATATACTTTATACGCGTAGCTAATCATAGCCATAGTCGAAGTAACTAGCTATGGCAATCAGATAAGATAAGATGCCACATGCATCTTAAAGATGTTTTGGTATAATATCCTCCCTAAATGCAATCGTAGTAGACAGTGTGTCTACTACGATTACCATAACCATTACGATTACCACCCATAAACAAATCGTCGTAGGGGTACATCCTACGACGATTTGTTTATGGGTGCCGCAAATCCCAGATCAGTTTTTTAAATGTCGGTTATAAAATTGCAGAACTTCACCTTGGAGTATACTTACTCTTAACCAAGATGAAGCACCTTTCGGCCATTCTTCTGGAGAGTAAAACCCAACATCAACGTCACTGTACATCGAAGGTACTGGGAATTCTTGTTTATGTGCAGTCGCTGACACAAGGTTTGCAGTGTAATGATTTATGCCGAAGAAATCCGATGAGCCCCGTACGAGTTCTCTCTCTTCGTCAGTAAACCCGGGCATGCGAGATCTTGGATAACCCTGTTCTGCGCTTTTCTTTGCTACAATCTCGGAGAACTCTTTAGGAAACCCTCCGTCTTCAGAAAAAATCGGTTCAGCGTATAGACCCCACTAAAACACCATATAATCTCTAAGAATGTACAAATGATTATAATACAAGATAAAATAAGAAAAAAAATAGATGAGCAAAAAAAATACGTGTGGCACTCGGAGACTGTCGCGGTAAAGCTATAACATAGCATTTTTAATCAACTTATGCAATTACAATTATATATTTATTTTATTTATGCAGTTTTTTTTTTCTTTTTTCTTTGTTTTTTTTTTATATTAATTCAAGTTACACTTTGAGCGTGGTGACCGATAAAAAAAATTTTTTTTTTCTTTTATTAAATAAATGAGATGTTAATATTGTTCAAAATATTTTATTATCTTTCAATACATGTCGGTTTTAACGGTAGTTTTCCAATACAACCAATGCCACCTAAAGGCGGATTGCTGAACTAAAGAGACAAGCGTGATATTTCATAAAGTCATTAACCCGCCAACTGGCGTGTGCGCCCCGGGGCGCACAAATCGCTACTAAAAAGTATCACCGCTGTGCCGGTCAGAGTGGGGGGTGTCAGGTTTTTTCGTTACGGAATTTCTGGATTCGGTCTCCACGCTCAAGGCCCGCGATAGAAGCTATGCAATAGCTTAAAAGAAAGAATTTAGATAGAAATATATAATTGATAAAGTTGACATTATCTAAATATCACGTTGAAGCTGTCTTTATAATTTTCTTATTGAACTACTGAATAGTAATCAGTAATTAAGTCGAGAGTGATAACTGCATGATAACATCTTCAATTTTCATTATACCTCAATACATCTAGTAATTACTCACCAGCCTTGTATCTATCTCCATCACAACAATGACATCAAATTCTGTGCTCCATAAGATATCAATTTATGAATGAACGTGTGTATATAATGAAGTATGAATGATACTAAATTTAAAACTTACATCGGCTTGTCTTTTAATTTCAGCGGCATATTCATCTTCCTCTGAATCAGTTTCGGGTCCGAACCAATTAACACTGATTGTGATACCACATACGCCACCTTGACTTGCTTTAAAATCATTTACATATGCGTAGTAAGCTTTGGCGTGTGCAAGAACTAGATGTTTCGCGCAGTAATACGTCCCGACGTCTGTCGCATTTAACATGGGAGCTTTAGTATAGTAACCATAACCCTGATAACATACTTCCCTGGGCTCGTTAAACGTTATCCACAACTTGACTCTATCACCAAAGTTCTCGAACGCAACGCGTGCGTAGTCTTCAAACCACTCAGGGAAAAGTGGACTGACAAATCCACCAAGATCTTGTAGTTTTTGGGGCAAATCCCAATGGTACAATGTAGCCATTGGAGTGATGTTATATTTTATCATTTCGTCGATATAATTATTGTAGAACTTTACACCAGCCTCGCTGACTTTGTTCGCTAATCCGTTGGGTAAAATTCGGGCCCAGGACAATGAGAATCGATACGCGTCTAGACCAAGCTCCCTCATCATTTCCACATCTCGTTTGTAGTTGGTGTAGGTGTCTGCTGCAACGTCACCATTGCTTCTGTCTCTGATGACGCCAGGATTAGTATGGGTCATACGATCCCATATATTTTCTCCTTTGTCTGAAACATTATTAATGTTATTGTAATCATGAAGTAATATGGAATACTGGCAAAGTGTATAGCAAGTAGCTTCAATGTTTTCAATGCTTCAAACGTGTGCCGATGACGATGATGTTGGATCAAAATCCTAGCATCCACTATACTCTACATAAGGGGCATAGAGGCGAATGGCATGATGTCCTTCGTAAGATTATTCTTGATGAAAGGATTCTCGTCTCTCAGTAATGGGGAATATAACGCAATCTTTATGCAAAATTTTTACAATATATTACAGCTATCCCGCCCAAACATAACCTAATAGCTAACAGTGTATTGTCAAGTTGAAACAAATATTTATATGTATATATTAATCAACGTCTGTCAATATGATTTACTGATGTTGTCTTCATCGCCTTAAATATTGATCGTATTATATCATTAATTTTCATAGAGTACTTGTTAAAACCGTTCAACTTATACCATCTGCGTTCCAGCCTCCCTCTATCTGGTACGAAGCAGTTGCTGTGCCGAAGAGGAAGTTGTCAGGAAAACGCCTTTCTTGACGAGCAGCATTGCAGATGGCTGCCAAAATACTGAAAATATTTATGGTTTAAACACATACACTCATATTATAGCACATACTTGTTGATTTAACAGTATTTTATAAACTAAGGCTGACGTTGTAAAAGTAATTACTGGTTTTGAAGTATTAGTAACGGTTAATTAAAACAAAATAATATTTCTCTTTTAATCATATATGGTAAGTTTAGTTATATTATGATTTAGCTATGGTTATAGTAGACGCTGAGAGAGAAGAACTTTGCACAGAACTAAGATCACAAAAGAGCACTACTTTGCTTCGATGTGAAATAATTAAAAGCAGTTGCTCTTTCCAAAATATAATTCTTATATATAGTTACAAGTCCTTATATAACGGTAAGGCTAAATTTGATGATAATTTTAAATTTATTGCCATTTTATAATATATATACGTACTGTATCCCCCGATGACACACGTCAAAGTAACAGCATGATACTATCCTACAGCTGGGCATAGGCCTCCTCTCTCCGTTTTTGGACAGAAAGGTTGGAGCTAAGACCTACCACGCTGCTCCAATGCAGATTGGTAGTTTACACATATCCCCAGAATTCTCTAGAGATATGGAGGTTTCCTCACGATGTTTTCCTTCACCGTAAAGCGTGCAATAAATTGCAATTATCAATTAGACACATAAGTTTAACTAAAAAACTCATTAGTGTCTGTCCGGGGTTTGAACCCATGATCATCTCTACAGAGTCGCACGGTTTCACCGCTGGGTTATCACAGCTTCACACGTAATAAGCGATAATTACTAATAATTATCAAATTCGAATTCAAATGATTCTTTATTAAAATTTGCCTTTAAAGGACTTTGGAATCGTCAAATTAAAATTAAAATGAAGCTACCACTGGTTCAAAAAGGTGCTCTAACCGAGAAGAACCAGCAAGAAACTCGACGGTCACTCTTTTAAAAAATAAATATTACAATATTCTATTGGTACCTAATTGTTAACAAACAAAAATAACAATATATAGTCTAGTGCGTAGCTGGTCGCAATTTAATTCCAAGCTTTCTTATCATTAACATAGTCCTCAACAGTATTTTTAATTACCTGGTTAAGATTGTAGATTATCCCGACAAAGCCTTTCTGTAATTAGGCTTAAATCTACTATTGAACCATTTTGTATATATCCGTTAAGCCACTTTTCAAAACAAACACACATTAGTTTATTTTTCAACGAAATTATTGTTAAATGATTCCCGTTATAAGAATTAGTTTTGCGAATTACCGCAACAGCATTCCAATATTTCACTTAGGTATGACTTGTATAGTTAGGGTATAATTAATATAGACTAGATATAACTTTTAATATTAGTTATATAATAAAAATTGAATACCTTATGAATACAATCGGCTTCATAGCGAGCAACTGACCACCAATCTAACTAATAATAGGCCTTGAGTCCAATTTATATAAGTACTTAGTTGGAAGATATCTTTTCCACTTGTAGTAATCTAGCGGAGATAAATCTGATAACTTTGTCACTGTCAATTGCAAATTTAAAGTGATAAATAAATATTTCATAAGTTAATACTTCATTATTTATACTAACTTAAAATAAACTATTCTAAAGAAATAATAATGAAGTATTTTAAATATAAAATGTAGATAAACTAGAAATATTAGATCTAAACCATCTAATCCACTGCAATTAACGAAAAAATATATTTATTCATAAAATAAATATTATAATAATAATACAAAATAAATATATTTATTATATTATAATAATTATATAATAATTTTTTTCAGTGCATCTCATAAAAGCGGAAAAATAATAATTGTTATCTCATAAGAAGAACTAAATTCTTCTTATGAGATAACAGCCATGTGGAATGTTGACTCAACAATTATAGTTAATTGTTTCTATTCTTTATTGGTATTTTTTTTATTTATTTATTTATGCTATTGTTAGTATGCTATTGTTGTCTAATTGCGAAAAGTCTCGACCAACATCTTCAGAGACTTTCGCTTAATAGTTGGATCAAGAGTCGGATACAGAAGGAAATATTACTTGAAACGGCACATATCATGAGGAAGTTCCTCACTTTGGAGCCTTAGCCACTTAGCTTGGGATATTGCCACACTACCGGCGGACGACGATTTTTTGTGTTTTCAAATGTTTTTTTTAAATAATTTCCTTTTATTGCAATTAGAAATATTTAGAAATGTAAAAAGTTAATTAAAAAAAAATAAAGGATATAAAAAAAATGATATGATAAATTTCATGCGTAGTAAATTGTTCGTTATTAATTTGCTTGACATGGCCGAATAACCTAATGGGGAAAACTTTTTGACACGTTGATTTCTACGCGGGCGATAATATTAGGTGCTTACATATGAAATTGGCGTTTTCTATGGGAGGAACATAAAGTCGTTTTTTTTAATGAAATATATTTAATTAATCAAAGTATGTACCATTGCTATGTATGTACTTTTGCCATCTCATAGGTAGTTCAATGATCCCGTTACTAAAAAAAACCATTCGGGCGGGAATCAATAAAATCTTTGAAGGCGGTTTGGACTGCCCCATCGGAGTTGAATTTTTTTCCTTGCAAGTAGTTATCCAAATCGCGAAAAAAATGGTAATCTGTTGGAGCAAGGTCCGGAGAGTACGGTGGATGTCTAAGACGTTCTAATCGAAGCTCCTCTGATTTGGTAGCCGTCTGTTGTGCAGTGTGTGGTCTAGCGTTGTCCTGAAGTAGCACTGGCCTAGAGCGATTGACCAGCCTCGGTTGTTTAGCAGCTAGCTTTTCCATCATGGTTTGCAGTTGCTGACAATAGATATCTGTCGTAATCGTCTGGCCAGATTTAAGAAAGCTGTAGTGAGCGACACCGGCACTAGTCCACCAAACACTTACAAGCAACTTTTTTTTAGTCAATTTTCGCTTAGGGCAGGATTTGGTTTGAGTAACGTAACGCAGCAGTCGACGCGCGTTTGTCGGTTTGCTTCACTCAATTCATGAGGTACCCACCTTTCAAGCTTTTTCACCTTCCCAATTTGCTTCAAGTGGATTAGAATAATTTTATCACTAACACCGGAGCCTGCAGCTAACTCGGACGTGGTTTGCGATGGATCCGCTTCCACAACAGCCTTCAATTCTTCATTATCAACTTTGGTCTCCGGCCGTCCACGAGGCTTGTTCTGCAGGTCGAAATTTCCAGAACGAAAACGTTGGAACCAAAAACGCACTGTGTTTTCTTTTGCGACACCATCACCATACACATCATTAATCCTTCGAACCGTTTCTGCAGCACTGATGCCACGGTGGAACTCATACTCGTAAATAACGCGATATTTCATGTTTTCCATTTTGTAAACAGAGTGACACAAAGAAAAAAACAAAAGAAGAAAAATACAAATGAATTAGTGGGTTTGAAACACAAATGCATGAGTAAATAGCTGTATGAATTTGAGTTTGGAATTCCTAACCATAAAAGTAATATTTGAGATCAAAGTGGCCAGTACGACAAAACGGCAATTTCATATGTAAGGACCTAATATGTGTTTGTATCTATATTTATCATTCTACTAAATGTGACTGCGGCTTCGCCCGTGTGCAATTTTAAATATAAAAGTAAATATTGTGCACTAACAATAAATCAGGCACTATAACAAAACTACCTCGCTATAATCCGCACGGGTTAAGCGAATGCATGCAAAGCTAATGTGTATGAAGCAGACAAAATCTACTAACCTTATACATGCAGGATAAGCCACCACACGTAACCCAAGGCTCCTCCACCAGCAACAAAGCACACAAGCAGCACACACACCCACCACCACAATAATCTCGACGATCATTTCGCTCCGAAACCGAAGCATCTTCAGGAGGATAGGCTCCACGACAAAACCAACCAGCATGTTCATGCGTTGTTACTACGCAACTAGTATCATTACTGTGTCATTTTAATATTGCTTAGGTAGTTCCGCTTCTACCTAAAGGTGATAATTTCTAACTATAAACTATTTAGTTTTATCTATCAACGAACATTATCTCAGACACTAGATGATAGACTTCTATCATGGTCATGGTCAATGTATTATCTGATTTGCCGTTGAAATTTGTTATAATTTAACCGTGACCGTAAAAAAATAAGTATAGTACGCGACAATAAATAATGCACATTGAAGCTTAGAGAGAGAAACCGGCTACATTCTGCTTCATAGAGCATTGTCTCTGTCGCACAGACTGACGAGTCCGTGCGAAACGTCACATACTGTGTGACAGTGACAGCGCTCTAGGAAACCGAACTAGGCTGTTTCGTTCTAAACATCGATGTGCATTATTTCATTAAATAATGCACATCGATGTTTAGAACGAAACTGAGTACTTTAGGTGTTCTTTTTTTCTATCGTTGTATTATATTTTTTGTGCAAATAAACCACAGAGTTACGAGTATACTAGAGTAGGGAAGCCATAGCAGTGGAAGTGTCACAATAAATAATTAGAGAACAACTTTATCTAACAATCACAAGTAAAAAAGATAAAACAAATAGACTACGTAGGTACTTAAGTAAATGTAAACATGATTTATAGAAGCAGGCGTGCCGTGGTATCAGTCTGAATAGAATAGACCACCTTTATTTCTTACCGAGGTGTCGTTAAAAGCGACTAAGGTAGGTTGCCCCACCGTGTGGTATCCGGCTGAGTAGAATAGATCACCCTCATTTCTTACCGAGGTGTCGTAAAATACAACTAAGGTAAGTTGACGTCAGGCAGGCGTCGGTAAAATACGTAGCCGTATCATGTGACAACATGTTTATAACATGTTGTGCCGTACCCCACGTAGAGTGGGATAAGGGCAGGAGGATGATGATTTATAATAGCAGGCGTCACTTACGGACCTCCATAGTACAGAAGCTATAATAGAATTATTTTGCTATAATCCGCGTGTGTTAAGAGAATGTATGTAATGCTAAGTGTATGAAGCAGGCAACATTCACATACCTTACATATAGAGGACAAGTCACCAAACTTCTGCTTCTGCTTCTGAAACGTAAACGTACCAAAAAAAGGTTCTTTTAGCGGGCAGATTACAATACACTACAATACCATTAAATTTTATTCTAATTTATTTACTTTGGCCTATAATCATTTGTGTTTTGCAGCATTTACAATTATTGATAGTATTTACGCCAATTTATTAAAGCGCGATCGCTATCAATAATTTTAAAAACTTTGATACAAATAAATATAAATAGTTTTAAATGAAGTGTATTGTAATCTGCCTATTGTAAGAACCAAAACACACAGTTATTTTAAACCTCATCCAAAAAACAAAGGCTTAATTGGTTTTAATTTGCATCTGATGAATATTTTATGAGTATTTATAATTATAGAAATCATTTGGAAAAGTACCGGGTTAACCGAACCTTACTGGGTATTAATTTTTAAGATAAAAAGAATGCAATAAAAAAAGAAAGAAAGGGCAGGTGACGTTTGGGACTAGAAGTAGGGTATTCTATCATTAGTTCGCTCGTTCCCCACTGAGCTATATCAATTTTTCTTGTATTTAATTCATATTTTAGCAATTTTCAATGCCTGAAAATAGGGATAAAACTACATTTTTTTAGATAAAACCTATATCGATTTATCACGCCCTAGACCCCTATAAGGTTTCATCAAAATCGTAGGAGAGTCGAACCCGCAGCCCCCGGAGTTGAAGGTTGTGTATCTGCCACCTGCTCCAATAGGCTCCAAATATTGGTTGTTTTAAATATTCATATTCAAGTCGAACATAATAAAGAAAACTGCCTTAGGAGGTTTGTATAATTTTAATCAGTAATGAAATTTTAATGCCCTTCGTCGATCCACATGGTGCGGGTATCAGGTTCGTAGTCCGGGTCGATCACACGCGTCTTGATGATCTGTTTGTACACGAACGCTGATTTTCTAGGTGTTCGTGTTCTAGATGGGCTATCGAAATCAACTTGATAGAGACCAAAACGTTCTCTGAAAGCCATAATCAGCATATAAAAATCACACTAAGCACATCAAAAATAAAACACACGACTGGTACCAACAAAACCTCTTAACCTTATTAGCATTGGCATAATTCAAACTTTCTATAGTTAGAAAGAAGTTAATATAGTTTAGAATGTATCAAGTTAAGAAAGCTTTTAACGAAATTTCATGTCCCGGCTGTTAACCGTTGAGGAGTTATTTCATCTGGAGCCAATCTTGGCAGGAACATCATGCTTATTATAAAAATGCATTGTCATCGGAATAGGAGCAGTATATGAAATTTCAACTCAATCCTACACCGGGAAGTGGGTCAAATATAACTTGCAAGATTCCACCTTTATATACGTACACGGCAAGTTAAGCTGAGCTTTAACAGTTTTTTCGAACAAATAATATAATTTGATTGGGAGCTGGATTTTTTTATAAATGGTTCAATGACCGGAAGCGGCGCGCATCTGGCGAAAACAATAACGTTCTTGTCTTGTCTCACTCGCACTTGAATCATTTACTTTTTAGGTCAAGGTTATGTCTCATATTACATTATTTAGCATGACGTGTTAGAGATACGGTCATTGATCTCTATAAACCGCGTTTAATTTGTTTTAATTAAAACGTAAAATAATTCTTTCGGCTCAAAAGCCTTAACTCAATTAATTGTTTTTTATGCATCGTGCTGAGGTGTGTAGGTACCTAAAATTAATATTACTGTCGTATGATCAGTGCCACTCCGTATATATTTATTTTTCCATATAATCAAATATAATCCATGAGAAAACAAAGTATATTGTAAATTTTAATATAATAAAACAATAATCATATAAAATAAATCAATATAAAAAATAATAATATGTCGAGCATTGACCTGGGTCTTTAAAATATCGTTAGATAAATAGAAAAGAGATGACACTCAATTTTTATTGTTTTTCAACTTTAAGGTCAATCATGAACAAAATAATTATATCCGGTAGTACGTAATGGTATACCTAGTTAAACCTAGTAGTACTTAATGATATTTAGTTTTAACTAGTATTCAGTACCTAGTAGTATCTAATGGTGTTTAGTTTACCTAGTACTAACTAGTGTTAACTAATAGGACCTAGTAGCACTTAGTTGTACCTAGTGTCATATTACCTAGTAGTACCTAGATGTACCTAAATGTACCTAGTAGTACCTAGATGTACCTAAATGTACCTAAATGTACCTAGTAGTACCTAGTAGTACCTAGATGTACCTAAATGTACCTAGTAGTACCTAGATGTACCTAGATGTACCTAAATGTACCTAAATGTACCTAGTAGTACCTAGTAGTACCTAGATGTACCTAAATGTACCTAGTAGTACCTAGTTGTACCTAATTGTTATATTACCTATTTACTTACAAATATCCTTCCATCCATTCGAAATTATCCATCAAACTCCAAGCCATGTACCCTCGGAGGTCTATTCCAGCTTCTAGCACATCCAGTGCGCTATTCAACGCGGCCCTGTAGTATGTAATTCTAGAATCGTCTTCTAATCCCTCCTCAATTTCTTGTGACCAACCATTCTCTGTTATATACATTACTGGACTATTGTATTTCTTGTTCAAATGAGTTAAAGAGTTCAGAATACTGTTCGGTGCGAGCTGAAATTGTTGTTATGTATTATCAGATATTATCAGATACAAGATCCGTATTTTTGTTAGTAATATAATTTTTTTAAGACTATATTAGTAATAAACTAATTGCAATTAATGAAGTTAGACGAAATTTAATAAACTCAACTTAAACCAACATTATTTCCTAATCTGACGTGTGCACAATTCCAATGGTTTATAGAGAGTAATTTATACAAGAGAAAGGGGGAGTATACTCTTGTATGACAATAAAAAAGTAGAGGGAATATGTAATTCGTAAACCTCATCTTTGTCTAATCACACATAAAAAAGAGAGACAAATAGAATACACCCTCATTACCTTTCTCTTTATTGTAATTGGGCCATAGAATTATTATACTAGAGTAGGGGAGCTATAGGCTCTAACTAACGTAGCTGAGAGTGTCACAATAAATAACGACAGGAAAGATGAACCTCATATAGTTATCTCTGTCTAATCACACAAAAAAGAGAGTCAGACAGATAAACTCATTTGCGATTTCGAGGGCCAAAATTGACTAAATATAATTTGATGGTTTTTCGATTCATTTGTATTTAAAATTATGACTGTATATATTTACCAGTTGTCTTTCACCCATAACACAAGTATTGAGTTACTTTAGGGACCGATGACTGTGCATGTCATTCTTGCGTATCAGATTATTAGTGGTTGTTAAATGTGCAGACTATTAAGTCAGCCACAATATTTTCTAGAAACTAATTTTATTACACGAGTACTTATTAACTTAAATTCATCTTGTATTATATAATAAATGAGTTAAAGTCATTTTCCTGCCCTTATCCCACAATACGTGAAGTCGGCACGATATGTATTACTCTTCCATTCTCTACTATCATTCGTCAATTACTTGCTGCTCCTTATATATTATACATGTCATTTTATATACTTCACACAACTATCCAACCATCTCTTTTTAGGCCTCCCTCTAGTCACATAATATCAATAGAGCGAGGCATTACTTCAAGCCGGCTCACAGAATAACGCTATATAAAGCACAAGTCCGGCTTCACATGGAGTACTGTTCTCATTTCGGGGCTGGTGTACCCCAGTACCAACTTAATTCATTTGATCGCATACAGCGCAGAGCAGCTCGTATTATTGGAGACCAGGTGATCAGTGAACGGCTTGACTCTTTCTACGGCAATGCGTAGAAACGTATCATCACTGTGCGTGTTCTACCGCATTTTCCATGGAGAGTGTTCCATTGAACTAAATGACCTGATTCCTGCTGCCAAATTCCATAACCGCACTGTACGTCACAGGTTAAAATATCGTCCTCACCATCTGGACGCGTGGCGATCCACTACAGTGCGGTTTTCAAATAATTTCATTCCGCGCACTACCATTTTATGGAACGATCTCCCTATGGCAGCGTTCCCAGATCGGTACGAAATAAGTACCTTTAAAAAGCGTGTATTCCACCATTTAAAAGGATGGCAACACACTCGCTCTGCGATAGGTCGTGGGCGGTGGTGATTACCTAAGGTGAACCGCATGCTCGTTTGCCACCCTGTTCCATAAAATAAAAAAACATTCATATTTAATACTCGTTTTATCACATGATTTTCAGCCCTCCGCATTACATGTCAATACCATCCATATCTTGTACTTTACGTCTTTTTTATAATGGGCGCAACTTTCAGACTTCCCCTTATATACTCATTTCGTATTTTATCCAGTCTTGTCACACCACACATCTGCCTTAACATTCTCGTCTCATTTGCATGCACTCTTCTCTCATGTGTCCTTTTCATTGCCCATCGAGAGGTGTAATGGCCAATTATACTATTTTCAATATTATAGTTGGCAAATTTAGTACTTACCTTTAACCAAGAAGATGCTGATTGCGCCCACTCTGGTAGCGTGTAAGTCCCAGTGTCGGCATCAGCGTATAGAGAAGGAATCACGTAATTATTTTTATGCTCTGTGGCTGACACAAGAAAGGCAGTATAGTGATTCACTCCCAAGAAATCAGCAGAACCTTGTACCAGCTCTCTTTCTTCTTTAGTAAATTCGGGCATCCGTGACTTGCTGTAGCCCTGTTCTGCGCTCTTTGTTGCAACAATTTCAGAGAGTTCCACAGGAAATCCACCGTACTCGGAGAAAATAGGCTCGGCGTAAATGCCCCACTAAAGTTCACATTAGGATAAAATATTATTTGAAGTTTTCATATTAAAGTAAAGTACCGGCCTCTCCGTTTTTGGAGAAACGTGTTGGAGCAAAGACCTAACATGCTGCTCTCTAGTAGGCTACACATATTCCCAGAATTATCTAGAGATATGCAGGTTTCCTCAGGATATTTTCTTTCACCGAAAAGCGTGTGAAAGAATGCAATTATCAGTAACACACATAAGTTTCACCAGAAAAACTCATTGATTTCTGGGTTTAAACCCGAGATCCTCTCGAGACAGTCGCAATGTCTTACCGCTGAGCTATCACAGCCTTATAATATCTTCCAATCATTATTCTCATACTTGGAAAATAATACATCTCACTGATTGCTTGGCTTAATTTTTTTTAAATTTATATAATAAAAAATGCGTACAAAGCACTTCAGGTCATCTTTTCTGATGCGTACATCCAAAGTATGGAATTCCCTTTCTGTATTTATCTTTCTGGATTCCTACGATTTGCAAAGCTTCAAAAAAAGATTAAATAGGCACCTAATTGGCAAGCGCGGTACATCTTAGGCTGCATCTTCCGCTTTCCATCAGGCGAGATTGCAGCCAGGCGCTAGCCTTGTATATAAAAAAAAAATCTTACCTCAGCTTGCCTATGTATTTCAGCAGCCAACTGGTCCTCCGCAGAATCGGTCAAAGGTCCAAACCAGTTCACACTAATAGTAATACCGCAAACTCCTTTCTGGCTTGGTTTGAAATCATTTACGTAGGCGTAATATGCCCTTGCGTGTCCAATAACTAGATTCTTTGCGCAGTAATAGGTTCCAACATCAGTCGCATTTAGTAAGGGAGCTTTAGTGACATGACCATAGCCTTCATAGCAGATTTCCCTGGGTTCGTTGAACGTGATCCAGTGTTTAACTCTATCTCCGAAGTTCTCGTAAACAACGCGTGCGTATTCTTCAAACCATTCAGGGAAGAGTGGACTCATAAATCCACCGAGATCTTGCAGTTTTTGGGGCAAATCCCAATGGTACAGTGTGACCATTGGCGTTATGTCGTACTTTATCATTTCATTGATATAATTGTTATAAAAAGCTATACCGGCTTCGCTAACTTTATTGGATAGGCCGTTCGGTAAAATTCTAGACCAGGACAATGAGAATCGATACGCGTCTAGACCAAGCTCTCTCATCATTTCCACATCTCGTTTGTAGTTGGTGTAGGTGTCTGCTGCAACATCGCCATTGCTTCTGTCTCTGATGACGTCAGGGTTAGTGTGAGTCATACGGTCCCATATGTTTTCCCCTTTGTCTGAAACATTATTAATTTTATTGTAATCATGAAGTAATATGGAATGCTGGCAAAGTGGATAGCAAATAGATTCAATGCTACGTCTTTGACGTGTGCCGATCCTGATGATGTTAGATCAGAATCGCTGCATCCGCTGTACTCTACACAAGGGGCCCAGTGGTGAATGGCGCGATGTCCTCCGTTAGAAGATCCTTGATGGAAGGAGTGACGTCACTCAGTAATGGGGAATACAATGGAATCTTTATGCGTAAAAATAACGGCGTGTTACTATCCTACTCCTGGGCATAGGCGTCTCCTCCTTATATAGCACAATGATCTAATGCAAATTGGTAGGTTACACTTATCCTCAGAATTATTTGCAACTTCATCTTTTTATGAGGATGTTTTTCTTCACTGAAAAGTATGAGATAAATATACAAAGAACAATAAATAAAATATTAGGCACATAAGTATTCACAAACTCAACCCCATGCAGGCATCAATATGCCTGCCTGGGGTTCGAAACCGTTAAAACTAATTGACTTTATGTTAAAACTTACAAGTTTATATAACATAAAATAGCATTACAAACTACAAACAATTTGAATGACAAACAATCATGGATTATTCATGTGTTTATGCGATTTTATCTATATACTAAGCGCGTTCTCAAGTAGATTATGTTATTCTAGTAAAGGTTTTAAACCTATATCATAACAAATCTAATAAAGCTTTTACGTATTATGTGTATGTGCAGTGTAAGTACCATCTGCATTCCAGCCTCCCTCTATCTGGTATGATGCGGTTGCTGTGCCGAAGAGGAAGTCATCAGGAAACCGCCTATCTTGACGAGCAGCACTGCAGATCGCTGCCAAGAAACTAACATACAAAACAAAAATGTCTAATTTTAATCATAAAAAATTAATAGAGATTACCCCCGGCGAAGCTTCCGCGCTCGCCCACTCTCTCGGTGACGCTGTAAGAGTCATTAGGGCTAACAGCATTAGTTAGTGTCCGAAAAATGTATGACAGCTTCTTCTTTCTCCTACCCTTATCCCACACTAAGCGGAGTCAGCACAAGGTTTTTCTCTTTCATTCACTGCTATTATTCGTCAACTACTACTCCTTTCACTCCTAAAGTATTCCATAACCTTTTTCCTCTATCGCTTTTCTATCATTGCACCGCTAGGCACCGGGAGAAGTTCCACCCCTACGTCGTGGACATCGTACGAAGGCGCACGAAGCGCTTCGCGTGTTTTTTTTTGATGCGCACGGCAAGGGTATGGAATTCTCTCCCGGCATCTATTTTTTCCGGTTCATATAATATGGATCTCTCCAAAGCAAGAGTGAATAGGCATCTTCTAGTCAAGCGCGTTCCATCTTAGAGTGTATCATTGCTTACCATTTGGCATGATTTCAGTCAAGTGCTCGCCTATTTTGCAATAAAAAAAAATATGAATGTCATACTTCACACAACCAATCATCTCTTTTTAGGCCTCCCCCTAGTCACATCTACATTAATACTTAATTCTCGGTTCGTCACATGATTTTCATCCTCATTACATTTCCATACCATCCCAATCTTGCACCTCTTCGTCTTTCCTATTTTTTTTTCTATAATGATATGTTAGCAAACTGCTAAAAAACAGAACATTGATATTATAGTGAAGAAATTACGTAAGATCGTAGCACCAAAGCTAAGACAAATTTTTGGAACAATCTTCCGCCTTCATTACGTAAGTAAACAGTACTATTGTTTATATACACTAGTGATACACGCGAGTTCGTTTTCATTGTTTTTAGTATTAAATTACCCTCATCTATATTTTTCCTTTCTCGTACGCGACGCAATAACGGAACAAATTTTTAGTCCTATATGTTAGCTAGGAAATTTGACAAACGGGATAAAAAAACCCGGGCAAAAACAACATATCTCATTATTGAGTGTAATACTTTAAAATCGGCGCGAACGAAGTCGCATTAACCATAAGTATTGGTAAAATTAGCAAAAGGAAAATTAACACGTTATTAGAACATACCTTACAAGTATGAACAGCTTCATAATAACGATCGGCACAGATCGACGACCGCACTGGCGGAAAAGATTTGGATTCAATTTATATATAGCTTTGAACAGTTTATCGAAGCCACTTGTGGCAATCTTGACAAGATATACGTGATGTTTGAGCGGAATAATCACTGACAGCATGACTACTAAATTACTGAATTACTAACTAAACCCGTTTGGCTATAGCTCAGCTTCTGTTTTTGAATGCATTCCCATTCCATACATGCCCAAGCCAAACGGTGATATTAGATTCCACCAGGTGCTGCCTGCTTCCATTATAGACAAGATGACAGGTGCAAGAGAAAGATAGACATATAATGAAGGGGGGTTAAACTCTTGTCACCAAATGAGTGCTAAGTATGAATGTAGATGGAATATATGAATAGAGGGATGCCAAAAAAGAGATGGTTGGATTGTTTGAAGTATGACATGCATACAAAAGTAGCGCCAGATCTGACGAATGATAGGAGAGAAATGGAGAAGTGCAGGAGAAATGACCAGCAGGCCTACCATGAACTCTTATTGCGACTCAATTGAAGACGTAAACGACGACCGCGAACCGCTTTCTTTTCGTATCATGAAGTGTGAATTGCATTGCGATCGTAACGTTTGAAAAGGATGACGTTATATGAACTATAGATAACGCTGTCTCTTTTACTCACATGTTCTTAGGACGAATTTTTACTTTACATTTGGCAACGACTTAAAGTGTGCGTCTCTAAGACGTCATGGTATGAAGAAGCAAAACAATTTCGTTTACGCCTTCAATTGAGTCGCAATAAGAGTTCATGGTAGGCCTGCAGGACGTCTCTGCTACATCTCGCGGACACAAATGGATTTTTCAAAACATGTTTCATTCACTAAAAAAAAAAATTTTTAATCTCCAGAATCTTAGTTAGGAGCCGTAGTTTTAGATTAAGTAGTTCATTGTTTTCCTTATACATAATGATGTGCATGCTATCCCAGCTAAAGGCAGTGCATTTAATACCTTTTGTGGTGTACTTACTTTAATTTAATGTTTTAAAGTAACAGCCACTGGTTGTTCCTAAATAAATAACATCTTTGCTAGATAATCGGGAAAAATCGACAGATATATTGGTACAAGAATTACTGCGATATGTGTATCCTACTAAAATCCACGTTGAAATAGTATTTTTTTTGTTTATTGTTTAATAGGCGAGCACTTGACTGCAATCATGCCTGATGATAATAAGCTATAATACAGTTTTAGGTGGAACGCGATTACCTATAAGATACCTATTTACTTTTGCTTTGAAAGTACTCATATCATAAGATTTGGGAAAGACAGTATGATATATAGTATGGTGGATCTAAGGTCTAACCTACGAATAAGGGAGAGGAGAGGCATTTGCCTAGCAGTAGTATATTGACAGGCTGATAAAAAACAAAGTATTTAAACATGCGACAAGCCACGGGCTGTCCTTGGTACGTACGTGCGCAATGTCGACCTACATAGAGATCTCGGTCTCCCCTCCTTTGTACAGTTATTCAAACGTTTCTCGATTGCCAAGGGCATCCAGCAGGAAAAACGTAATATCTCGCGTATTAATTACGAGAAAATTTACAATTTACAAACAAGTTATTGGTTTCCTGCTGGAAACTTTTAGCATGACAAAAGTGATTATGCGTGATTTTCTGAGTTGGCATCTGGGTCTGAGATGGATGAGCAGAATCTCTTACACAAAATTGACCGGTGGAATAATCTGAGAAATTGTCTCGTCCAAAACCAAACAGCAGCTCAGATTTCGGTAAAAACCACGTCATTCATAGAGCATATAAATGCAATAATCATCCAGACGCATATGCCATCTCGGAAGTCCGCTATAAACAAACAACATTATCAAGTAGTTCAAACTTTTCAGTTTACGTAAACATCGATTCTGGGTTGGAAAAGGGGACCATGCCAGCAATCAAGCACGATAACATAAGGCTACCAAACTTGATTGTTGACAAGGTATATTAAATAAAAATAAATTTATGTCATAGCGTAAAATAAAATAAGAAATAAAGGAGTATTTTACACATAGATAGTAATTATATAGTAGGTAAATCCGACCAAAGCATGTAAATAGAAAAAAGGAAAATAAGATAATAAGAAAAATGTGAGCAATAAAAAAATGTAAGTAAAATAAGAGCAGGAACAGAATGTCAAAATTCGTACAATAAATTAAATAATTAATTCGGAAAATGAAATGAATTCAAAAGTAATAATAAAATATAAGATTTTAAATAGGTCGAAAGTGCCAAAAGCCTATATAAGTCTTAAGAAATGCTGCTAATTAAATTAAAATAAAGTTCTTGTAAAAGACCTCGCTCTCCCAATTTTTTTACCCCGACGATGGATCTCTGCTCGCCCACTTTCTCAGTGACGCTGTAAAAGCCATTAGGACTAACACCATTAGTTAGTGTTCGAAAAAAAAACCAAAGTATTTAGAGGTTGTATACTTATTAATGATCTATGAAGGATAACTAGGATTTGTGTAACTTGCTAATCTCAATTTAAGCAGCGTCCAGTTATTCTCTCCAAAACAAAGTAATCTTTGTTTAGCATAGTTCAATCCATGCACTGTATAGCGAACAAAGTTGTTATTTTGTATTATGTCAACTGCAATACTCAACGTTGTTATCACTTACCATTATATCATCACGGTCAAGTGCATGGTTTTGCGATAAAATTTGACATAAAAACAATATTATATATAACTTTAAAACTGTTCAGAGAGGATGTATATCGTAAAGATAAGACAAGATTAGATTGCCTGATATATAACCTTGCATGATGTTTGACAGAATCAGGAAATTCATGTAATATTAATTATTATTTGTTATAATTATCATCAAATTTATATTTATTAATAATAATATATGTTGCCTAGTGGTATCTGACTGAGTGGAATAGATCAACTTTATTTCTTACCGAGGTGTCGTAAAAGGCGACTAAGGAGAGTTGACGTCAGGCAGGTGGTCGGTTGTAAAATACCTCAATTCACATCACAACATGATTAAAATATGTTGCGGCAACGCCACTTAGAGTGAGATAAAGGCAGGAGAATGATGAATAATATATGGGAGAATAAACGGCTCGGTCAGCCGTCCCCGAAGTAAGTAACTTAATGCTTGTGATATCACCAGTTGTACCATTCATATGAATGACAGACAACTGGTAAATATATACATATATATTTTAAATACTTAAGTATTTGACTTACAATTAGCAAACTCTCGCTATCTTTTTGAAATTGTCTTTGCACCTTATTTTGGTCTGTCTTCGTGGCGCGGAGTTGATATTCTAATATGCTAGCATCTTAAGACCTCAACATCCAACGGTAGTTTTATATCTCAGCTTTTTGCCATATCAGCTTCACGATCCGTTGACGTATATCCACCACTTCGGTACTTTATCACCTAGAACTTTGAGCATAGCTTTCTATCGCTCGCTGAGCAACTCTGACCTTTGAACCGCCTATTGTATGTAGATCTTCCCAAAATTACGACGAAAGCGAGAGTGAGTTGGTTGTACTCGTAAGACTTCGATTCTACAGAAAATATTTAAGTTACTTATAGTTTTTACAGTGGACACACGAGAGCGCGTGTCAACTTGGGCCAGCACCATCTATCGGCAACTTGTTCACTTATCAGACCAAATTTATATTTACCAATTCGTTGCCTTTGTTTGATTTCTCTGACACGTTAACTAAATGTAGCTTTACTGGTACACGGCAAGCTGGACTCTAATGCTAAAGTTTGTGTCCGACACAATAGGAGAGAAAGAAACGGAGGAACGGGCCAGAAAAGCCAAGAATTAGACGGTGAATCAATGCCGAAAGGTGTTTCCGCTGTAGAAGGGAGAGGAAAATGAGGAGGGGTTTTAGTCCGTGGGAGTCCGCAGGAAGTCCATAAAGGATTTCCCCTCCTCTAGAAAAAAAATGCTTTACTGGTAAAGCCGTACCTCTAAAACAAGCTATTTTTCCGGAACTAAATAATAAATGTTATCTGTAAAGGGACCTTTTGTGAGGTCTCTTCGCTTCTTCATTCCTCTACTATTAGCTGAGATAGACAAGCGCAAATCGTTAACAAAATAAAAACCTAAAAATTGTATTTAATTAGACAACAATGACAAAGCACTTTTAAATGGATGATGTAGCCGGAAAATAGGTACCATAATACCGCAATGAAACTGAGTTAGGGTTTATTATAACTGCCATACGACGCGCTCTGACTACAAATGTTTTTTTATTATACCATCTCTCTTTCACGACTTGCGGTAAGTAGATATTTACAAATCGGTATATCTTGATCCTGCCTTGCCTGCCAACATTTTCTAAACACAACTTGTTGGTTCTTCGATTCTGGGTATATTAATGTATTTAACTATTTATTTGAAACTATATACAAGATGTGATAGTCCAGCCGTGAGACTGTGCGACTCTTTCGAATGACCCCGGGCAGGCACCAATGAGTTTTTCTGCCAAAAACTTATGGGTCTATTTGATAATTGCGATTAACCACACGCTTTTCGGTGAAGGAAAACATTGTGAGGAAAACTGCATTGGAGCACCGTGGTAGGTCTTAGCTCCGAACCTTCTCTCGGAACGAAGAGAGGAGATCTATTCCCAGCAGTCATCATTGTAAACTTATATGTCTAATTAATAATTGCGATTTATCACATGATTTTCGGTGAAGGAAATTTTGACTAATTTTGTGATACACTGATTTCGTACACACTCAAGTATTCCTTTTTACAATCCTTATCTGAAACCATTTCAAATAGAAAGTTGCTCGATAAAGTTAACATTTATTTATTGTCAGTCAAAATTTAATGGTCTTCATCAATCCACATGGTGAGGTTCTTGGGGTCATAACCCTGGTCAATCACACGCGTTTTGATTATATCTTTATAGACGAATGCAGATTTCCTTGGCGAGCGAATTTTGCGTTGGCTATTGAAATTGACTTCGTAGAGTCCAAAGCGTTGTCTGAAATAATACAATAAAAAACGTTAAAGTCTTACCCGTTTTAATAGCACGGTCAATTGCCTCCTCAGGTAACAAGAGAGCTTTTCAGTTATATAGAATCAACTTAACGATTCTACACTGAAACGTTGTCAGCATTTTCGGGACTAGTCCGCGTTAGCATGATTTGTATTGTACTAGCGTATAAATAATTTAGAGGTAATGATAACAAATTTTTGACAGGTACGAAACGAATGAACATTTATTTATTTTCATAATTATGTATTCGACAATTTGTCATTGTTTTTAAGATGTATTCTGCTATTCGGGGCGGAGACAAATCCAACGAATTAAAAACCATGAAAATTGATCCAGCAGATCTCGAGTTATAAGTGTAGTAACAAACCCGACTTTGTTTTATATATATAAGATTACATTATGTCATTCTCCTGCCCTTCTTCGAAATCCTTCGATCGATCCTTCCTTAACCGAAAATCGTGTGTCACAAATTGCAATTATCAATTAGACATATAAGTGTTGATAGAAAAACTCATTGGTTCCTCGTGACCCCCTCGCAGGGTCTCTCCGCTTTCACAGGTTTGATAAGTGTACAAAGTTTGAATAAAATCCTTCCAAAGTTATTCAAAATTGAGTTCAAAAAACTCTGTAGTCTACAATACACACTACATACATAAATACATACAAGAGAAACTAAACAAGCGTATAAATATAAATTATAAATATTTTATCTTACGTATATCCTTCTTCCCATTCAAAGTTGTCCATCAGACTCCAAACCATATATCCTCGGATGTCCACACCAACTTCCAAAGCGTCCAGTACATCATTCAACGCGGCTCTCATGTACGTAACCCTGGATTTGTCTTCAATCCCTTCGTCAGCTGGTTGGGCCCAACCATTCTCAGTAATATACATGATTGGACTATTATATTTCTTCTGAATGTAGGTAACTGTCTTGAAGAGACTTTTTGGAGCTAACTGGAAAAAATGGCACAACAAAAATGGCTATTAGAGCTGTGATAGCCCAGCGGTGAGACCGTGCGACTCTTTCGAGGGGAACAAGAGTTCAAACCCGGGCAGGCACCAATGAGTTTTTCTATTAAAACTCATGTGTCTAATTGAAAATTGCAATTTATCACACGCTTTTCGGTGAAGGAAAAATATCGTGAGGAAACCTGTATATCTCTAGAGAATTCTGGAGATATGTGTTACCTACCAATCCGCATTGGAGCAGCGTGGTAGGTCTTAGCTCCAACCCTTCTCTCCAGAAACGGAGAGAGGAGGCCTATTCCCAGCAGTGGAATTGCAACAGGCCGCTACTTTACTTTTTTTTACTAATACTAGTTCTTAAACGCAACTTCGTTCGCGTGGATTGCAGTCTTATTATTTGAGTAAACCGTAATACTTATATTAATTGTGGTTAAAGTGGGTTAACCTTAAAACCAAGACGTATGCTGTCGCGGACTTTTATTTAGAACTTTTAGAGGGGAACAATTTTGTACGTGACTTTTGAATAACTTTCACCGTTTACTTAGCGCACGCAAGGAGAACTTTAAATTGTGCCGTTTTTGCAAATTTTTTAATGCTTTTGGCTTTTGGCATTCTTAAAAAAGGTTCAATGTTTTAAGAAGTAGGTTTGTTCATGGGGCATTTACCCGAATGATGACCGATGATAAATTTTTCCCTATTTATATTGCTTCTCGTGAGAGAAATTAATCTTTGAGAACGATTTGAATTGTGAGCTACTTTTAACCCATAAAAAAAATAGTATAGAGTAGAATTTCTTTATTACTTTTCTACGCACTACAATAATAGTAAGTTTCGTAAAACAAAAAAAATAGATATAACGCCTTTTATTTTTAAGTTGTTTAGCGGTGAGAAGAAAAAGAAATGGGATAACTATTTAGATTATAAGCTAAGATAAAGTATGATATCCCAGCGGTGAGACCGTGCGACTCTTTCGGGGGTTCACGAGTTCTAACCTAGGTAAGACACCAATGAGTTTTTCTATCCAAATTTACGTGCCAAATTGATAATAGCAAAGTCACACGCTTTTCGATGAAGGAAAACATCGTGAGGTAAAACCTCTATCTCTAGAGAATTCTGGGGATATGTGTAACCTACCAATCTGCATTAGAGCAGTGGTAGTCTCCGCGGGTCGCGGGTCCGATTCCCGCCGAGGAACAACATTTTCTATAAACAATTTGTTGGTGCTTCGAGTCTGGGTGTATATTTGTATTTAAGTATGTATTTAAAAGGCTGCTACTTTTATGTATTTAAAATGATATATGTAGTATATTTACCAGTTGTACATCACCCATAACACAAGTATTAAGTTACTTACTTTGGGGACCGACGACCGTGTGTGTAAATGTCCTATATATTTATATATTTATTAGCTGTGCTAAGCGCTTCGCCCGCGTCGAAAGTTGAACTTACGAACATAAAAGTAGTTATTGTGAGTTAACCATAAGAGGTAGAAACATGCTATTATAGGACTTTTTTTGTAGTATTTTTATAGATGTACAATTCTCTAGTACATTACTTTAGCGTAACTCTGCTGGTTTACGCAGCGCACGCGACCTAAGCTCCCAGCAAGCAAGTTTTTTAGCAATTGCTCGATCTCTTCAACACAATTTACATAATATCGATATGTACTATTTACTTAAACCATCCGGAAGTGTTTCATTATCGTTTGATGAAAACCTTACAAAAATCGTTTCAGTAGATTTTAAGAAAATCGATTACATACAGACAGACAGCTTTCTGGGACTTTGTTTTATAATTAGTATAGATTTAGCTCCAATACTTCTCTTGTAAAACTGAGAGAGGAGGCCTATGTCCAAAAGTGGCATAATCAGAGGCCATAACTTTACTTTTATGTATTCCATATACACGTATCCCCTAGATTTTAAAAAGCGTATAGTACTCACTGTTAACCAAAACAAAGTAGATCTAGGCCATTCTGGTGGTGCATATATCCCAGCGTCCACCTCATTTCTGAATTCAGGATGGTCCATTTTATATTTATTAGCCGAAACTAAGTGGGCAGTGTAATGGTTCACTCCGAAGAAATCAGAAGATCCTCTGACCAATTCTCTCTCTTCATCAGTGAATTCCGGCATTCTTGATTTAACGTATCCCTCTGCTAAGCTTTTGTTTGCAATGATTTCGGAAAGTTCCTTGGGAAAGCCTCCGTGTTCAGAGAAAATGGGATCGACAAATATGTTCCACTGTAATACGAAAAAAAAGTAGAAATCAGTGTTTTTTCACAACTGCGCGATCTTTTCAACACAATTCACTTAAAACCGTAATGTACTATTAATCTAAACCAGAGGTTCCCAACTTTTCTTGTGGCATGCCCACCTAAGCCTTTCCATAAATTCTTATGTCCCCTCCTATGTAATATTCATAATGGAACATGTACATGAACATGAACATAGCATTCATTGTTTAATAATCGAATTGTTCACTAAAGTAACATAAATGATATGTTAAATTGAATGTATACCTAACTAGCTCATTATCCCATTCACTGTAACGTTCATTCTAAAGATTCTCTCAAAATTTATCATAATAGTATTATTATATTTATTCATTAATAATAATGAAAAATATCCTATCTAGTTTTATATAAATAAAACTAGATAGGATATTTTTTAACATTAATTTTATATATTAAGATAACTAGCTGTCCGGTCACGCGTTGCTGTGGCTCACTCTGATGTCGAATTCCCCTCGAAACAGAATTCAATAGTTAAAAAAGAATATTTCGATCGCCTTCAAACTTTACAAGATTATCCGCTGGGTCATTACAAAGATTGTATGAAAATTATATTTAAATCGGTCCAGTCGTTTCAGAGTCTGTAAAGGAGATACAGACAAACATTCATTTTTATATATTATGATTATATAACAATATATATAATATACTATTTTTACTATAATACTATAATGAAACTATAATTATTTAACATTTTTCTTTTCTACTACTACTAACTATTTCAACTCGTGTTGAGTCCATTTTCGAATTGCCCCCTTTTAACATTCAAATTGCCCCCCTGTGGGGCGTGGGCCCCACGTTGGAAAACACTGATCTAACTAAACCTTTTAAAAGAATTGCACTACCTTTTAGTAAAAACCGTATAAAAATTCGTTCTGTAAATTATTAGATAGTAGATTTTGAGAAAATCGATTACATATACACAGACAGCTTTGGGAACTTTATTTATAATAAGTATACATAACATGAGTAACCAATGAGTTTTTCTATTATAAGTTATGTGTCTAATTGATAATTTCAATTTATCACACGCTTTTCGGTGAAGGAAAACATCGTGAGGAAACCTGCATATCTCTAGAGAATTCTGGAGATATGTGTAACCTACCAATCCGCATTGGAGCAACGTGGTAGGTCTTAGCTCCAACCTTTCTCTCCAGAAACGGAGAGAGGAGGCCTATTCCCAGCAGTGGGATTGTAATAGGCCGCTACTTTATACATAACATACTAATACTACTACTACTCACTACAAACAGCGGGCATAGCTTGTTTACTTATAATAATGAGGTTGTTTAATTATGTTAAATAAGCAAGGCGCCATCCAAGGAAAAGCTTTGAACTTCAAACCTTGGTTCCTGGTACCATGGTTGAGGCTACCTTGAACCATGTGATACTAAGGTAAGTGACCCCAACGTTTTCCCTACCCAATTAGTAATAATAACAGAACTAAATTAGAATTAGTTAATTAACAAGTGATAAGCGGTAATACGTTTGGTTTGCCATTGGAGTGGTCAGTGCCTCGTGATAAAGGAAATGTGTATAGATATAACAACAAGTAAATATAAATAAATATAAATATATGGGACTACACACACGGACATCCGACCTCCACAGTAAGTAACTACAGTAAACAGTAATACTTGTGTTATGGGTGACGGACAACTGGTAGATGTATGTAGTATACATATATAATAAATACATACTTAAATACTAAGTGGACAAAGAGATAACCTGAATGCACCCAAAACCATTTTTTTTTGTTTATACATCGGCAAAATTGAATATATTATTACGTTTATGAATGGATTTTCATCAACCGAACTTGTTTTTACGAATCCGAATTTAAAAAAATTTCATCATCATCGTCCTCTTGCCCCTATCCCACTTTAAGTGGGGTCGGCACAACATGTTGTCAAATAATTTTGCAACTTATTTTACGACCGGCCGCCTGCCTGACGTCAACTTACCTTAGTCGGCTTTTACGACACCTCGGTAAGAAATGAGGGTGGTCTATTCTACTCAACCGGATACCACACGGTGCGTCGACTTACCTTAGTCGCCTTTTACGACACTTCGGTAAGAAATGAGAGTGGTCTATTCTAATCAACCGGATACCACACGGTGGGTCGACTTACCTTAGTCGCCTTTTACGATACCTCGGTAAGAAATGAGGGTGGTCTATTCTACTCAACCGGATATCACACGATGGGTCGACTTACCTTAGTCGCCTTTTACAACACCTCGGTAAGAAATGAGGGTGATCTATTCTACTCAACCGGATACCACACGGTGGGTCGAATTACCTTAGTCGCCTTTTACAACACCTCGGTAAGAAATGGGGGTGGTCTATTCTACTCAGCTGGATACCACTCGACGACGACTTTGACGACCCTCATTTCTTACTGAGGTGTCGTAGAAGACGACTAAGGTAAGTCGGCCTGCCGTGTGGTATTCGGTTGAGTAGAATAGACCACCCTCATTTCTTAGCGGGGTGTCGTAAAAGGCGACTATGGTAAGTTGACCCATCATGTCGTATCCGGTTGAGTAGAAAAGAGAACAACCTCTATCTTACAGAGGTTATGTAAAATACGACTAAGGTAAGTTGATATCAGCCAGGCGGCCGGTCGTAAAATACATATCATGTGACAACATGTTTGTAACATGCTACCCACTTAAAGTGGAATAAGGGCAAGAAATTGATGATGTTACATACGTTGTCTAACGAACACATCTTTCTACCTAACTCAATGAAGCCTAATTTTGAATTCGATTACTTATATACTAATCGTGGGAAATATAAAGGTAAAGCTATTTAAAAAGAACTTACTTGAGCTTGCCTTAACATCTCAGCAGCAAATCGATCTTCCTCAGAATCAGTCAAAGGTTCTAACCAGTTGAAACTTATTATGATACCGCACACGCCACCCTGACTTGGCTTGAAGTCATTAACATAGGCGTAATAAGCTTTCGCATGAGCTATTGCTAAATTTTTAGCACAGTAATACGTGCCGACATCGGTCGCATTTAACGCGGGAGCTAAAGTACTAGAACCATAACCGTTGTTACAGATTTCTTTGGGTTCGTTAAATGTGATCCAATGCTTAACTCTGTCTCCAAAGTGTTTGAACGCGACACTTGCGTAATCTTCGAACCATTCAGCGAAGAGTGGATTCATAAGTCCACCGAAATCCTGTAGTTTCTGGGGCATATCAAAATGGTACAAAGTGACTATTGGCTTTATGTTATATTTGAGCATTTCATTGATATAGTTGTTATAAAATTCAATGCCAGCTCGACTGACTTTGTTTGATAACCCGTTTGGTAAAATTCTGGTCCAGGATAAAGAAAATCTATACACGTCTACGCCAAGCTCTCTCAGCATCTCTACATCCCGTTTATAGTTGTTGTAAGTGTCTGCTGCGAAATCTCCGTTACTTCTGTCCCTGATGAAATCTGGTTTTGTGTGCGTCAGATGATCCCAAATATTTTCTGATTTATCTAAAACGTAAATATAAATAAGAAATAATTATAGATTACGAATACCAATTTATTTGCTTAATATTTAAATAAAGTTAATGAATGTTGCATATCTCTAAAGAAAGCCTAGGTTGCGTGCAGCCTTCAAAAACATTTTGGAGGACCGTATCGGCACCACATTACAATCTTTCTCTGTATATAAGAACGTTGCCTTTTGCCAAGAGGTCACAACAACAAAATAAATAAAAATTATAAAGCATACCGTCCACATTCCAGCCTCCTTCTATTTGATAAGATGCGGTAGACACGCCAAACAGGAAATCATCGGAAAATCGTCTCTTTTGACGCTTTCTATCTCCGCAGACCGCTGTTAAAATACTACACAAATAGAGAAACATGTTACCCTTGTATAAGGTTCGACGTTTCGGCAGTGTTGCATCCACCGTGATTACAAACTGAGTCGTCGTGACCCGTATGTATAATAATATCCTAAAGCTTCTTTAAAAAAAGCTTCACTAAGAAAGTTCTAAAAAGAGACGGTTGCATTGTGTGAAGTATGAAATGCATATAGAAGGAGTAGCACCAAAATTGAGTATATAGGAGAGAGTGGAAGAGAAAAATATGTGCCAACCATTAGAATGGGAGAAAGGCAGATGATGAGAAGAGATGTTAAGAGGACAATTTGGTACAGCTCAGTATCGACTTTGTAAATTATGTGAGACAGACCTGCGTAAGTTGTCACTTAGTATTATGCCTGTGCTGCCCTGCGATTTGTGGTGCTGACAAAGATTCCGGTACACCTCTGGGTTTTTGTGAATTTCCCGAGACAGGCATTCTTCCAGACTGAAAATTAACAGTTAAACAGCAGTACTCTTAAACCCTACTAATATTATTTTGGAAGACTTTCTGTTTGTTAAATATCAATTAGGCACGTAAGTTTTAACAGAAGATACTGCTGCCGGGGTTTGAATCTTTAGAGAGAGATACACAGTCTCACCGTTAGGCTATCACAGTTTAGACATTAAGGCTGACAGTTTAATTTGCAAAATTTTATGTGTAATAATATTATCAGTCAAAACGGGATACCTTTCCTCAATCCAAGTGGTGAAATTGTTAGGTTTGTAATTCGAGTCCACGACTCGCGTCTTGATGATTTGTTTATATATAAACGCAGATTTTCTTGGTATGTGTAATTGGCAATCGAAATGAACTTTGTTGAGGCCGAGTCGCTCTCTGAAACATAAAAAAAATTTATTGTCTCAATAGTAGTAGTTTAATTTTAGCCTTGCCATTTTTAAAACACTGTTAAAAAGGAGTGATACAGAAAGCCTACTATACCGTTGAGGATTATTTAGATGATAAGAATGTGTGGAATAGCTAGATTAAGTGTGTGTCGAAGAATTCTACCATCAAAATACGAGCGGGACAGTAAAACACATCGGAAGCAGTGTGATGGTTTGGAGCTCCATTTCCACCACGTGGGTGAGCAAATTATTTTTTATGACACTATCATGGATAAAAATCTCTTCCATCCGTTCTTTTATTATTTTTTACAGTGAACAGATATTAATTTATTTTGAAATATATATATTATTATTGATCGTGATAAATGTCTTATTACATTCTCCTGTCCTTATCCCACTCTAAGTGGGGACAACATGTTACAACATGTTGTCACATGATTTCACTACGTATTTTATGACCGGCCGCCTGCCTAACATCAACTTAACTTAGTCGCCTCTTACGACACCTCAGTAAGAAGTGAGGGTGGTCTATTCTATTCTGCCGGATACCACACGGCGTGATAAATGTCTTATTACGACAAACAAAACCAACCCCTCCATAGGTGTCCGCTGTACTGAGCGATTTATTCGAACATATCTTAGTGTCCGAATATTTTTGTGAGTCACAGTATATGTATAATACAAGATACAATATATTTTAATACTAAGCGTAAGATATATAGGTAGAAAAAGAAGCAAAATTGACTATTAAGTCATAACTAGTAGCTAGTTTTACTAAATGGACGTATTCAAATTGATGTTATTTTGTGTCATGTCTCGAACGCTTAACTTAAACATCTGAATGTGTTTTCACTTACAGATATCGTTCTGTCCTTTCAAAGTTGTCCAACAAACTCCAGGCTATATACCCTCGGAGGTCTACACCGACTTCCAATGCGTCCAGCACACTATTCAGCGCGGCTTCGTAATACTTAATTCTGATATCGTCATCTATTTCATCATTTTCTTCTTTTGGCCAACCGTTTTCGGCTATGTACATTATTGGATTATTGTATTTCTTCTGGAGGTGGGTTACAACATTAAAAAGGCTGTTTTGTACGATCTGAAAATAAGGAGACTTTATTAAACTGATGTTTGATATATATTAAGCTACTAATTTCCCCCGAGACGTGAGAGAACTACGTGAATATCAATGGAAGAATAAAAAGCTCCTAAATGACATAGATTCCTATTGGAAGTGAACATAATAAGAACAAACACTCTTCACATATTAAAATATTTGGCTAAACCAATACTTTTGAAGTTCACAATAAATTGGAATTTAAAACCCAAAAAAAAAAAAAAATTTGGAAATAGAAATCTCTATAAAAGTAGTAAAGTAACGGCCTGCTACTTTTTCACAGCCGGGCCTTCTCTCTCTTTTTTGAGGAGAGAAGGGTTGGACCTAAGACCTACCACGCTGCTCCAATACGGATTGGTAGGTTACACATATCCATAGAATTTTATGCAGGTAAGGATATGCAGGTTTCCTCACGATGTTTCCTTCCTTCACCGAAAGGCGTGTGATAAATGTCAATTATCACTTAGACACATAAGTTTTATTAGAAAAACTCATTAGTGCCCTACCGGGTTTGAACCCATGTTCGTCTCTAGAGTCGCACGGTCTCACCTTTAGGCTATCATCGTTTTTTTTTATCTCTATATATAGTGTTAATTTAGACAGAACTTTTCCGTTTTGGATACTCCGGCATTTGGAAATTAAATGTCTGATCGCATCGGTTTAATTAGTTTCCAAAATAAATTCAACTCAAGGAATTTTCGAAATTTAATTTAGATTTAAAATTGATCAATGACCAAGATAATCAAATAGAAACGAAAGCGTGTCAAATTCAAATTCATATACAAATTCAAAACATTCTTTGTTCAAGTAAACTTGTAAACAAGTGCTTTTGAATCGTCAACATCTACCGCTGGTCCTGTTCCTACAGAGAATAGTCAGCAAGAAACTCGGTGGATGCTCTTTTCAAATATAATTCTTATAACTAGTTACATTTGGTCATTACTACCTTGTACAGGGTAGAGGAGTAACTATATCCACGCATTTTTATCATCTATATAATCCTCAATATTATAGTAGGCTTTTTGTATCAGCCTCCCTTTAACAGCTTATGTCGGTTTATACTTTGTTTATTATATACACCGACAATCTTTTTATAATTATGTATATTCTTATGCAAAAACATTAAATTGATAAAAATATATACTGTAAAACCAATGTAAGAATACTTCCTTAAACTTCTCTCCCAGGGAATCACGCGGACTTAAATTGTAAATGCCACTCATCAATCATATTACTTACTCTAAATTTAGATGAATCAGATTTCTGCGAATTATGTGGTGAGATAGTTTGTAGATCTACATCAGTTTGTAATGAAGGCACGGTATAATGCCTTTTTTGTTCCTCTGCTGATACAAAATGGCCAGTATGATGGTTGACTCCAAAGAAATCCGAAGAGCCTCTAACGAAGTCCCTCTCATCTTTAGTGAATTCCGGCATCCGTAATCTATAGTAGCCTTGTGCAGCGCTCCTTTTTGGAACAATTGCAAACAATTCTTTAGGAAAGCCTCCATATTTAGAGAAGATAGGTTCAGCAAAGATGCCCCACTGAAATACATTAATAAAAAGTTTAATATAAATTCCATAGTGATTAAAGGACATGAAAGTACATAATTTATTTTACTAATATCTTCTTAAAAGTCACCAATAAGGCGAATTTTGTATTAAATGACGAATGCATTAGTTTTGGCGAAACAAATTTATTAAATCGCAATTTATTTGCGTCCGATCCGATGAATTATTGTAGTTGATAAACCTCATTGCAATTTATTTCTTTAAATGATCTTCAAATACGATCAGCATCTTTTAAATCAAGCTAACGTTTTTCTAAAAATTATAATATATACCGTTACAGCTGGACGTTTATTTAAATTCGGAGTTGGTAATCATTTATTAAACTTGACATTTGGTAATTTTTATTGTTTTATTAGGTGTTAAGATACTTAAGTGATCATTACAATTTAAACGTAAAATTTTTCGTTCAATAATCTCACCTCAGCCTGTCTTTTAATTTCTGCAGCAAATCGATCTTCCTTAGTTTCAGACAAAGGTTCAAACCAGTCAACATTAATCATGATACCACAGAAGCCACCTTGGCTTTGCTTGAAATCCTTTACATAAGCGTGATAAGCTTTTGCATGAGCCATGACCAGATTCTTAGCGCAATAATACGTTTTTACATCAGTTACATTTGCTACAGACGTAGTGTCATAACCATAACCATTATAACAGGTTTCTTTGGGATCATTAAACGTTATCCAGTATTTAACTCTGTCGCCGAAGTTCTTGTAAGCAAATCTAGCGTAATCTTCGAACCATTCAGCGTAAAGTGGATTTATGAATCCACCGCGATCTTTTAAATTTTGTGGCAAGCCCCAATTATTGTATAAAGTAACAATTGGTGTTATATTGTATTTTATCATTTCATTTATATAATTATTGTAGTAGGCAACACCATCGTGACTGGCTTTATTTGATAAACCATTAGGTAGAAGTCTAGACCAGGATAGTGATAATCGGCACGCATTTAGACCAAGCTCCATCATCATTTTTACATCTTGTTTATAATTTATATGTCCGTTTCGTTCAATATCGCCATTTCTTTTATCTCTGATGACGTCTAATTTACCATGGTTTGCATTTTCCCAGATTTCTATCGTAACTGAAATATTTTGAACAATATTTTATAGAAAGTAAAAATAAATCAAACCTCTGTCTCCGTTTCCGGAAAGAAGGGTTAATGCTAAGACCTACCACGCTGGTCGCACGCAAAGGATTATATCAGTAAGGATTATCAATTATTGATCCATTTTTATTATCAAATTATGTCATGTGAAGGTATATCATGCCATACCTTCTGTATCCCTTTCATCTTCTGTTCCGTAGAAAGCGGTTGATGTTCCAAATAGAAAGTCTTCAGGAAACCGTCTTCTCTCTTGCTGTGAGGCTTTGCACAGTGTTACCGTAAACCTAGAGTAAAATACAGTACACAAACGATTTACGTACTTTTGCTAGGCGCGAAGCAGGAGTCGCAAGCTTATGTCGGTTCCTACTTTGTCTATTATATCACCTATCCGTTCTATAATTCTTTATATTTTTATGTACAAAATTACATTGTTTAAAATATACTGTGAAGCAAATGTAAGATGTAATATAAAAAAATGTAATACCTATTTCCTTAAACTTCTCTCGCAGGGAATCACGCGGACTTAAATTGTAGATGCCACTTATGGCTCGTTTTTGTAATACGAAAAATTTTTCACTATCCGATATAGAAAGCGTTACTTTGCGGAATTCCGTATTACAGAAGATTTAACAGTAAATACCTTGCTATAATCCGCGTTTGTTAAGAGAATGTATGTAATTATAAGTGTATGAAGCAGGCAAAATGCACATACATTACACATATAGGACAAGTATCCAAAGATGCCTCCACCAGCAACAATGCACACAAGCAATAAACCGCTACCGAAATCTCTACGATCGTTTCGCCCCGAAACCGAAGTATCATCAGGGGGATAAGCTCCACGACAAAATCGTACTGCGTATACGTAAATAATATATATAACAATTACACACACGGTCGTCCGTGTCTAAAATAAGTATAAATGTTGGCCCTTGGTGGGAATAGAACCCGTAAACCGCGGAGTTAAAGGCACTGCCATCTGCACCAACGGACCAGTCGATTGTCATATCATTTTGTAAATTTTTAACTGAATATATTATGAATTCCTAATTAAAATGTGACGTTAAAATAAATTCAATGTAAAAATAAAAATAAATGTTAAAATTTCAATTTATGAATTCACATAACACGAGTTTATCTCATTAGCATACTAAATTCATGGTAATGCACCGGATATGAACAATTGTTACATGTTTTTTTACGTGTATTATGCAAACATAAATAGATTTCATTAGATATATACAACATAACTTAATGTATTATGAAATTAGATACACCATTGTGTCTTAGATACACCAATTTCACGAACCAGCAGAAAAATAAATAATACACATTAGGTATTAATGAAATTTTAAGAATACACAATATATTTTATTAAGTACATATAATAATACTACTTTCAGGTTATTGGCTTCATGCTCTCCCGTCTAAAAATCTTGGCACACTTTTAGATAATGAAAGTTTTAGAGTGGCTTTGGGTCTCAGATTGGGAACCACATTGTGCCTTAAGCACAGATGTCCATGTGGAAAAGAGGTAGACAGTTTTGGCATACACGGGCTTTCATGCCATAGGAGCTCTGGTAGGCTTTTCCGCCATGGTTCTCTTAATGACACCATCAAAAGAGCTCTTGCCACCATCGACATTCCTGCTCTTCTCGAGCCTTCCGGGATATGTCGGGATGATGGCAAGAGACCAGACGGTCTGACGCTGGTTCCTTGGGAACGGGGACGGGCCCTAATGTGGGACGCAACATGCGTTGATACGTTGGCCTCGTCCCATATCAGGGAAACGGCGTCCAGACCTGGAGCTGCGGCGGAAATGGCCGAATCCGGCAAGCGGCGGAAGTATGCATCTCTCGTTGAGAGTTATATATTTGTGCCGTTTGCAGTTGAGACCCTAGGGGCCATGGAGCCAAAGTGCAAAAAAATATTTATCCGTTTTAACACCTCGGTTGATCGCCTCTTCGGGTGACAAGAGGGCTGGCTCCTTTTTCGCACAAAGAATCAGCTTAGCGATTCAACGCGGAAACGCTTCCAGCATTATTGGTACCATTCCACGTGGGCATGATTTGTATAGTACTGGCGTGTAAGTAATTTAAGATAGATATAACTTGTACATATTTGTTATAAATAAAAATTTAATAATTAATAAAAAATAAAATAAAAACCAAAAATAAATAATAATAATAATACTATATCTTGAATTATTTCCAGTAATTTTTTTTTTGTTTCTATGAGATATAATTTGAACGCATAACTTTGGATTATATTTGTGTTGATAAAAAAAATGCGCAATAAAGACGCTAAAGAGCAGTAAAAAGTAAAGAAGTTGTTGAAGTTATTCTATTTTAAACTTCTTTTTAATACATTTTACTGACTATTTTAAACAAAATCATTTTTCCTAATATTAATATTTAGGCTATTCTTAATTTAAATTAAAGAATGATATTGCTTCATTTCAATTTATTGTCAAAAGATTAATAATTATATGATAAATAATTTAATTAATTATAATCTTTTACGGAAATCTTATGAATCTTTGAATTATAATATCCGGAAATTAAATTTATTGCTTATTTATTTATTAAATTTATTTAAATTATTGCTGTGGGGTAAATGCGCGGATAGTGAAAAAATTTTCGTATTACAAAAAAGAGCCATACGTGGCATCTACAATTTAAGTCCGCGTGATTCCCTGCGAGAGAAGTTTAAGGAAACAGGTATTCTAACATTTGCTTCACAGTATATTTTAAATAACGTAATTTTTGTACATAAAAATATAAAGAATTATAAAACGATAGGTGATGTATATAATAGACAAAGTAGGAACCGACATAAGCTTGCGGCTCCTGCTTTGCGCCTAGCAAAAGTACGTAAATCGTTTGTGGGTTTGGGTATAAGATTCTATAATAAATTCCGAAATCAGTTTTGGTCATGCCATCACAGCAGTTTAAAAACACTGTTAAAAAGAGGCTGATAAAGAAAGCCTACTATACTGTTGAAGATTACTTAGATGATAAGGATGTGTGGATATAGGTGCGCTTTTACCCTGTACAAGAAAGTAATAAATAAATGTAACTAGTTCTAAGATTTATATTTTAAAAAGAGCAACCGTCGAGTTTCTTGCTGGCTCTTCTCGGTAGGAACAGCTTTCCGAACCAGCAGTAAAGTTGACGATTCAAAAGCACTTGTTTACAAGTTTACTTGAATAAAGAATATTTTGATTTTTTTTTTTTAAAAAGCTCTATATACGGTAATTACGTTTCCCCTATAATATAATTACGTATCAAAATTGAATAATACATACTATAATAATCATCATTATTCTCCTGTCCATGTTTTAAACATGTTACTACATGATTTGGCTATGTATTTTACGACCGGCCGCCTGCCTGACGTCAACTTACCTTAGTCGCCTTTTACGACACCTCGGAAAAGAGGGTTGGCTATTCTACTCATTCGCATACCACAAGGCGGAAATTGAATGATATAATAATTTAAGGAAATTGGTATACTTACTTTAGCTTCAGCATCAGAATATACATAATTATAAAAAGGGCAATGTATATATTAGGTCTTTACATATGAAATTGGCGTTTTGTCGTACTGGCCACTTTGATCTCAAATATTACCTTTATGGTTAGGTTAGGTTAGGTTTCAAATTCAAATTCATACAGCTATTTACTCATGCATTTGTGTTTCAAACTCCCTAATTCATTTGTTTTTTCTTCTTTTGTTTTTTTCTTTGTGTCACTCTGTTTACAAAATGGAAAACATGAAATATCGCGTTATTTACGAGTATGAGTTCCACCGTGGCAGCAGTGCTGCAGAAACGGCTCGAAGGATTAATGATGTGTATGGTGACGGTGTCGCAAAAGAAAACACAGTGCGTTTTTGGTTCCAACGTTTTCGTTCTGGAAATTTCGACCTGCAGAACGAGCCTCGTGGACGGCTGGAGACCAAAGTTGATAATGAAGAATTGAAGGCTATTGTGGAAGCGGATCCATTGCAAACCACGTCCGAGTTAGCTGCAGGCTCCGGTGTTAGTGATAAAACTATTCTAATCCACTTGAAGCAAATTGGGAAGGTGAAAAAGCTTGAAAGGTGGGTACCTCATGAATTGAGTGAAGCAAACCGACAAACGCGCGTCGACTGCTGCGTTACGTTACTCAACCGGCACAATAATGAAGGAATTTTAAATCGAATCATTACCTGTGATGAAAAGTGGATCCTCTACGATAATCGGAAGCGCTCATCGCAATGGCTGAACCCTGGCGAACCAGCCAAATCCTGCCCTAAGCGAAAATTGACTAAAAAAAAGTTGCTTGTAAGTGTTTGGTGGACTAGTGCCGGTGTCGTTAACTACAGCTTTCTTAAATCTGGCCAGACGATTACGGCAGATATCTATTGTCAGCAACTGCAAACCATGATGGAAAAGCTAGCTGCTAAACAACCGAGGCTGGTCAATCGCTTTAGGCCACTGCTGCTTCAGGACAACGCTAGACCACACACTGCGCAACAGACGGCTACCAAATCAGAGGAGCTTCAATTAGAATATCTTAGACATCCACCGTACTCTCCGGACCTTGCTCCAACAGATTACCATTTTTTTCGCAATTTGGATAACTACTTGCAAGGAAAAAAATTCAACTCCGATGGGGCAGTCCAAACCGCCTTCAAAGATTTTATTGATTCCCGCCCGAGTGGTTTTTTTAGTAAGGGGATCAATGAACTACCTATGAGATGGCAAAAGTGCATACATAGCAATGGTACATACTTTGATTAATTAAATATATTTCATTAAAAAAAAAACGACTTTATGTTCCTCCCATAGAAAACGCCAATTTCATATGTAAGGACCTAATAATAGACAAAGTAGGAACCGACATAAGCTTGCGGTTCTTGCTTTGCGCCTAGCAAAAGTAAATAAGTCGTTTGTGTGGTTTTGGGTATAAGATTCTACAATAAAATTCCGCAATCAATTTTATCGTTGCCACTACAACAGTTTAAAACACTGTTAAAGGGAGGCTGATACAAAAGTCTACTATACTATTGAGGATTATATAGATGGTACAAATGCGTGGATATCTGTAGCTACTCCTCTACCCTGTACAGGATAGTAATGACCAAATGTAACTAGATATAAGAATTATATTTGAAAAGAGCATCCACCGAGTTTCTTGCTGGCTCTTCTCGGTAGGAACAGCTTTCCGCACTAGCAGTAAAGTTGACGATTCAAAAGCACTTGTTTACAAGTTTACTTGAATAAAGAATATTTTGATTTTGAATTTAAATATTCTGCTATAATCCGCGATGAGAAAAACGATTTACCATTACTTTTGTTTTATATAATTCTACAAAGTAACATTTAATTGTATAAATTACGTACCCAACTATAATAAGTAGCCTCATAGTGCCTCGCCAGCTGACCGAAAACTGCACTGGTGGAAAAGACCTTGGACCGAATTTATATACTCTTACGACCCTACACTGAATTTAAAGTTAACTTTGAATGATTATTGTTTATTTCGTAATGCGATGACGTCATTTAGAATTAGTTCTAGTTGCATTTCTTACCGAGGTGTCGTGAAAGGCGACTAAGGTAAGTTGACCCACCGTGTGGTATCCAGCTCAGTAGACTAGCCCACCCTCATTTCTTACCGAGGTGTCGTAAAAGGCGACTAAGGTAAGTTGACGTCAAGCAGGCGGCCGGTCGTAAAATACGTAGTCAAATCATGTGACAACATGTTTGTAACATTTGCTGATCCCACTTAGAGTGGGATAAGGGCAGGAGGATGATGATATATTTTCTATTTACTTTATCGCGGTTTTTAGCATAAAATTATTTTGTTATATAATAATTATTTATTATGGATCTCCGCAAAGTAACGCTTAATTCTATAAATTATTTTAAAAATGGTTCATTTTTTTAGTTTCACACTACTGTGTATGTTCTTTTTCTTATCCGAGCTACGGTAGAATAGGTTTAAGATGTTACTGATAACCCTGACATAGATTCTTAATGTAAAACAATGTATAGAAGATCATATCTGTGAAATAGTGAGGTTTTCCGCAACCATATCTAGAAGGTCGCTGATGAATAGGAGCGTAAACTTTATACGAGATTTACACGATAGTGAATAGTTATATTTTAGAACTAATATATTTGTGGTGGTGATAGCAAAACAGTGAGAACGTGTGATTCTGTTAAAAGATCACTCGTTTAAACCCCGGGCAGGCAACAATGAGTTAAATATGCCTAATTTGCCCGTCCAAAATAATTTATAGAATTAGGCGTTACTTTGCGGAGATACATAATACAAAAGTAATAATAAAATTATTTATCCGCGTTACAGTAAATAGAAAATATATATAGTGTTTAATGTATAGTGAACTATCAGTATTTTCATACCCGATACGTGCAGGATTCGTAAAAACACATGCACAAACCTCCACCACTTCCACCACAATACACAAGCACTACACACGTTCACTATCACAAACTCAACAATCGTTTCGCCCCGCAACCGAAGCATCATCAGGAGATAGACTCCACGACAAAATCGCAAGGCGCTGTTTCATATTACGCCGCGCTAGAGATGTCACCTTGTAAAAAGTATAAGTACAAACTTGTGTTATATGAAAATCTCCTACGATGCTTCTGCGCTCGCCCGCCCTGCCGGTGACGCTGCCAAAGCCTTCAAGGCTAACAGCATTAGCGTCCGAAAAAAAAAAGAAAATTATTCCGACACAGTCCACCACAGCGCGTCGCTTTAAGGCGAGGTCTAGCCTCACAGGAGGCACTATTAAGGCGACGCTGCTATGCGCTGTATGCTGCGAGCCTCGCTCGAGACTCGCTTTCCCAGTTTACACCCCCCGGCGATGCTTCCGTGCTAGCCCACTCTCTCGGCGACGCTGTGAAAGCCATTAGGGCTAACAGCATTAGTTAGTGTTCGAAAAAAAAATTAATGACGTCCGATACGCGCTGGAGCTCCCCAAGGTTCGATGCTAGCACCTTATATACAATTATGATAATTTGTACGTTAATTTTCTTCAACAGTTTACATTTGCAAGCATTTACAACCTACAAAGAGAGCATATCAAAATTTGTTTTCATCTTTGTTTATAAACTTTTATAATTTATAGCATTCAAATCTGCCTTGTTGAACTTTAAAAAAAATAGCCTTAAATACGTTTTATAACCCTACATTTCCTTAATTCGATAAAAAAATAAAGTGCTCATCGATCAAATCGAAAATTCATTATCATATGGAAAAAATTGATTATAATTTTTGAACCGAAGGGAATAGTCGAGTATGAAATGTTACGTAAATTTAATTTTGAGTATATTATAGTAACCAACTTTTATTACGTGTTACGCCATCTTGGCACATTTTCATGAACTTCTGTGGCATAAAAGTGATTTTGAACAGAAATATCTTCAAAGTATTTCTATAAAGGTTTAATTACAATAATGAGGTTAATAATAATTTGATTGATTTCTAGGTTCTTCCAGGTTTCATTGTGATAATAATATGGCTGATAATATAGATTCACTTCTAAATTTTGTCTGTTACATGATTAGCATAGCGTACCTATAGTCTCTGGTGTCGACCTTAGCCTGCTCGTTTAAACACGGGCGAATGGAAGGAAAAAAAAAAGTCTCTGGTGCTTAGCCTAAATTTCAATTAGTCTGTGTGTGTCCTAACTTGCTAAGCTTTTTGTCTATATTGTAGTGCTCTGTGTTCTGTGCGTCGAATGAAGCGTTTTGTGAGTTACTCATCGAAATAATAGAGATTATTGTGTTATATTACATGTAAATCTTAAATGATGTGTTTTTAATACTGTGAAAATATAATACGAATAAAAAAAGTATACTATAAACAAAAATGCATCGACGTCGAGGTCCTAATTTTACGTATGTAAGCGGGTGCGTTAAATATATGATTTTCGTGTTGAATTTTATATTCTGGGTAAGTAAAACATATTTTTTTCCTCTGTTATTAAATACATGTTTAGTTTAAATCGAACTATAACGCTTAAATAATTTTTTTTCTTTACGCTTTCATTTGTGAAACGTTTTGTCTAACTTATGTGTGATTCATTGTATTGAGTTAATGTGGGAATTGACAAAACGTTCGTGAACTGAATATGTACATATATGAATAGATCTGTTGTGTTTCCGTTGGATTAATTATCAAATTGAGCGTTACAGAGTTTTATATATAGCTGTCGGTTACTTTATTAATCTGATGCTTATGTTTGATCACTCAGTGATAAGGTAGGCTATGTTTGAAATAATACAGTTTGACAAAAATATTTTCCGCAATTTACCATGTGAAAGCATGAATTTTGGACTTATTATTATAGTATAAGTGAATGACTAAATCACTGAGTCTGTCAGTTAATTGTTTCTCTGAAATGAAATATATTTCATGATAATGTTAATTCATTTAGTAATAGTTGCTTTAATAATGACTACCAATGCTTGTGGCTTCGGTGCGTGAAAATCAGTATATTTTATTGCAATTTTGAGCATAAAAGTAGTAAGAGTTAACCATAAGAGATAGAGACATGCTTTCACTGATTTTTTTGCAGTATTTTTGTAGATCTCCAATTCCCTAGTTTAGTCTACTTTAGTGTATCATCTCTTTAACATAATTTACAAAAAACCTTAATGTATTATTAATCTAAACCATCTGGATGAATAGCACTTTTTAAAAAACTGTACAAAAATCTATTAAATAGATTTTGAGAAAATACAGACAGACAGACAGTTTTAGGTACTTTGTTTTATAATAAGTATAGAATAAATATATTATGTTGTGATTAAATTGTATCACTATAAGATATAATTATGGAGATATTTATTGTATTCAAATACTAATTTACCTACAGTTTTAAATATGTCAGAAGGTAGATCAAAGATAAAAATTAAAAAATATATATTTATTAATAATATATTTTTATTTGCAAATTCAACTTTTTCCAAGAAATATTAAATATTAAGTTTAACAATTCTTCTTAATTCTGCTTAACTAACAAAGCTTAAGCCATCTCATAAGGTATTCAACCTCAACAAAATATTAGTGATTCAGCAGGCAAAGGTATCAGGGAGCCTGCATATTTGTAATTTTTATCGGAATGATATGATTAAATTAAGACACAGATCTATAAAAATCACTATGTTGGATGAGGCACTTTGACAAATGTTGGAGGCAGATGTGTCCAGGAAAACACATCAATTGACAGAAATCTAACAGCAACTAGAGCATTTAGAGATGTGATACTGGTAAAGATTGAGTTAATATAGAAAAAAAGTATATCAGTTCTGAAACTTTGAAACCTGAAGGATGAACACAGGAAAATTACCTTTTTAACAGATATATTATGAGTATTGAACACCATAACTGCCTGTTGAATAACAATTAAAGAGAATATATCAACTTTCAACATGCTTATGTTAAGCTGGATGTGTTAAGATGGATGTGTGGTGTGACAAGATGGGATAAAATAGGAAATGAGTATGGGGAAGTCTGCGCATTATAGAAAAAGATGAGAGATGCAAGATTGGGATGGTATAGACATGTAATAAAGAGGGATGAAAATCATGTGACTAAACGGGTGTTGAGTATGAATGTGGATGGATATGTGACCAGAGGGAGACCTAAAAAGAGATGGTTGGGTTGTATGAAGTATGACATGCATATAAAAGGAGTAGCTCCAGAGTTGACGAACGATAGAAGAGAATGGAAGAGAAAAACATGTTGTGCCGACCCCACTTAGAGTTGGGATAAGGGTAGGAGAAAGAAGATATCAACTTCCAACATGCACAGAGTATAGTGAGGAAGAAACCAGTCTCGATTTCATAGCTATGTGCTCCTTTTTTGTTGTGTCTACTCATTGGTGAGATGAGAGAAGGTAAGGACAAGGTTATTGCTAACCTAACAAGCAACTTGTCTTTTATCAGTTGTCCTATGTATATATATAATTAAGAAACTTTTCTTGACTTCATGACATCTTTCATATCGTCTTAAACATTATGGTACCCTCAGTTAGTCAGTGGAAACAGGATTTTGTTTATCCTATATGTTACCTCAGTATATAAGCGTCAGTTGTATTAAACATCATCAATATTGCTGGTCGAGTGGTTAAGTCATGGAACCACAGCAGACAGCTACATACACTTTCAGATTACTAATATTAGTTTGTAGTAGTAGTAGTTACTATCCCACTAATAGGCATATGCCTCCTCTCTCCATATTTGGAGTAAAGGATTGGAGCTAAGACCTACCACAGTGCTCCAATGTAGACTGGTAGGTTACACATATCCCTAGTATTCTCTAGATATATACAGGTTTCCTCACGATGTTTTCTTTTACTGAAAAGCGTGTGATAATTGCAATTATTAATTAGACACATAAGTTTTAATAGAAAAACTCATTGGTGCTTGCCCAGGTTTGAACTCGTGATCTTCTCTAGAGATTCGCACAGTCTTACCGCTGGGCTATCACAGCTCATAGTAGCACAGTTGTAGTAGTTACTATCCCACTAATGGGCATATGCCTCCTTTCTCCGTTCTCCGGAGTGAAAGACTGGAGCTAAGACCTACCACGCTGCTCCAATGTGGAGGTAGGTTACACCAGAGAATTATATCCAAGAGTATGCTAAATTTATAGCAATTATAATACAACATTTGCAAGTTTCTTTTAATGTATTGATAATTATTGAAACTCAAAACTTGTTGACCTTATATTCTTTTAGGGTTTTTTTGTGATTAACACTATATATTTATAAATTTGTGTTTACAGCTGTTTGGTGGCCTGATGACTGGTATTGGATTGTATGCATTCATAGACAAATGGCAAGCCACAGGTCATATAAAGGTATGTGATATTCTTGTTTCGTCTAGCATATTTCAATTTATCTATATTTTAATTTATATATTCTCTTTTAATCATAATGAATCTTTCTGCTTCTCTGCTCGGTCACTTTATAAAATTAATAACTGAATTATTTTATTAGTATATGGAAATATGTAATGCAAGGTATAATATCCATAGATATGAACATTGATGAACTATCCATTCTTATATGAGTTAAGCGGTGTCCTGCTTTGCAAGGGTTTTTTAATAATAATATATATTTTTTATAATAATAACTTTATTATGCCAAAAAACATTCTTGAACACAAAAACATTATTATCTTTACAATTTTGTCTTTATATATTGTAGACCTCTGTAACCTAACTAGGTTTCCCTGTATCTCGGTATATCTCGGTAAAAATAAACTTTTATTTTTGGTAATGTAAATAACGCATATACATATAATATGCTCAAGAAAATATAAGAAAATAAGGGATAGTTAAATATTTTATGGTTATCTAAAAGAGTAATATAGTAGTTGTTTTTCTGGAATGAATCATTGATTTTGCCCAGAATAGTATACACACAAAACATTCGCATTTATATCCAAATTCAAATCTTAAATATTCTTTTTTTCAAATAAACAAGTAAGTCTTAACTTTATTGCTGGTTCGAAATTGAACTGCATTTTTTCTTAATTATATCAACATTTAACTCTTTTTCATCACCCCAGGTCGCGCCCCTTGACATGCAGTTCCTTCCAAATTGCGAAGTCTGCTGGTGTGTACTTTACGCCACTGGGAATTCGGAATCATTCATATTGTAAAACATATGTGATCGATTTTCTCAAAATCTACTGAACGGTTTTTACTAAAAAATTCTTGAGGAAAGTCTATGTTAACGGTATATTCTCCGTAAGGTCTAAACCGATTTTGATGGGAATTTCAATAGACCTCACGGACCCCAGGAGCCACATTTGACAAGCTAGTTCATCACATTAATGAATGACTGATACCCTATCTTTACAGTCAAGATTCATATCATAATCTGATATGATGGAAGCTTCTGTCAATTCATGTAACGGAAGCAGTATTTTACTGATGTTTGCTTAAAGCTTATAAATTGTTGGAAATTATTATAAATTACTGTTATAGGTACATGTTATATAATTTATTACGATTATTACACAATTGACCATCCGAAAATCGCTATCCATGAAGTCATAAATATATGATAATTAATTAGGGTTCCGTAGTCTTTGTGAAAAACGGAACACTATACATTATCATTTTTTTTCTGTTCATATGTCAAACTTTGTTCTAAGATTTATTATTTCGTGTAAAAAAAATGTGTTTTTGTTACTCTAGTATATTGCACTAAAAATATCATCCAACGGCCCAAACTATTTCGGTAGAATAAACGCTACTAACTTAATTCACAGCATGTCGCCTATAAATCTAGATATGAAGGGATATAATAGTCTCCTTGACAACGTATACATACTCGTATCTATACGTCGTATCTTAATAAGCCACGCCCATTTATTGTTATACTAGCTCTGCCAACAACGGCTTCGCCCGCGTGACATCAGTGATTTACGAAACATTTCCCAAATTTTCGAAATTTTGAACATAAAGTAGTTATTGTGAGTTAACCGCGAAAGATAGAGACATGCTATCGCGGACTTTTTTGTAGTATTTTTTATAAATCTACAATTCTACTACATTACTTTAGGGTATCTCTGCTGGTTTACGCAGCGCACGCGACTAAAGCTCCCAGCAACCAAGTTTTTTAACAACTGCGCGATCTCTTCAACACAATGTACATAATACCGATATGTTTACTCTTTACCTAAACCATCCGGAAGTATTGTACTATCTTTTGGTGAAAACCCTACAAAAATCCGTTCAATAGATTTTGAGAATAACGATTACATACAGACAGACAGCTTTTTAGGACTTTGTTTTATAATAGGTATAGATTTTGTACCCCCTTCAAAAAACATATTGACGCCGTAGAAAATTACAAAAACAATGAGATAAGTCTTCAAAACTAAAAATGATGTTTTAAAATAACTTTTTCATTAAATTAATAACTCTTTCGCTATTAAGATTGCTTGATAAGATAGCCAGCTAATAAAATCTGTAATATTGTAGCTTCTCCCTGCCACGTCTGAGTGGACTTAAGTACGAATATAAAAAATTAACCATGTCATTTTCCATTCATCCTTTCAAGCTTTCAAGAATGACATCATTGAAAATATTGGCGTCCAAAAAGCGTTCTATATGCCGCTGACGGTCGAATAACGAAAGTTTGTAAGTTAATAGAACAGTTGTCTGTACTGAGCGATTTATTTGAAAATACCTCGTGTCCGAATATTTTCCGAAGATTAAGTCGCGCTATTCTGACGTCCTTCGTAGGTTAATAATTTTGCAATGTCGTCTATGCTTCTGCGCTCGCCCGGTTATCTCGGACTAACATCGAACCGTTGCTCCGATAGAACAAGAAAGCAACGGGCTTCGATAATTTCGTAACTGCGGAAACCTCAACAATAGCTAGTTCGACACGCGCGTGATTATATTTTATCTTATCTATCAAAGCGGAAGTTGTTTAAAATGATATTATTATAATTAGATTTATAATTAGAATACAAAATACTAAATTATGTGCGAAAAAAACAAGTGCTGGTATCCCAAAAATTTTCAAAATTAGGTACTACTTACTTGCGGGGGTCCGTAATACAAAATTAATGAAAATATTATTTTGATATAATCCGCGATAAATATAAATAAATGCTCTATGTAGAGTGAACTATCCGTTCTCATACGTGCAGGCCTACCATGAACTCTTATTGCGACTCAATTGAAGACGTAAACTAAATTGTTTTGCTTTTCCACGACGTCTTAAAGACACTTTAAGTCGTTGCCGAATGAGCGTTCGGAATGCGTTTTAAAAACATGTGAGTAAAAGAGACAGAGTTAATTATTCATATAACGTTATCTTTTTCAAACATTACGACCACAATGCAATCGACGTCATGGTACGAAAATAAAGCGGTTCGGTTTAGGTACTGACTTTGAATGGAATCGTTATCTAAAAGTTCATGGTAGGCCTGCAGATACTGTTGCGATTTGCTTTGAGATTTTGTCGTGGAGTCTAATATTAGTCTGACGAGGCTTCGGTTACGGGGCGAAACGATTGTTGAGATTGTTGTATAGAGTAAAACTACGGTTCCAACACTGGATCTTAAGAATTGTTTTGTTTAAATTAAATAAATATAAATGTTTCGCTGAATACATCTACTGATTGACAAATTGCATTATATTTTCTTGATAAAATTTATGAAATAAAAGTAAAGTAAAGTAAAGTAGATGCCTGTTCCAATCCCACTGCCGGGAATAGGCCTCCTCTCTCCGTTTCTGGAGAAAAGGGTTGGAGCTAAGACCTACCACGCTGCTCCAATGCGGATTGGTAGGTTACACATATCTCCAGAATTCTCTAGATATATGCAGGTTTCCTCGCGATGTTTTCCTTCACCGAAAAGCGTGTGATAAATTGCAACTATCAATTAGACACATGAGTTTTAATAGAAAAACTCATTGGTGCCTGCCCGGGTGTGAACTCGTGCTCCCCTCGAAAGAGTCGCACGGTCTCACCGCTGGGCTATCACAGCTCTGATGAAATAAGATTAATAATAATAAAAAATATATACATAGGATCTTATATCTAGTATATTCAAATTAAAATTAAAAATTATTTTAAATTAATTATTTGTTAATTATTTTTTTTATTAATTATTTATCCGTTTTAACACCTCGGTTGATCGCCTCTTCGGGTGACAAGAGGGTTGGTTCCTTTTTCGCACAGAGAATCAGTTTAGCGATTCACCGCGGAAACGCTGCCAGCATTCTTGGGACCATTCTACGTGGGCATGATTTGTATAGTACTAGCGTGTAAGTAATTTAAGATAGACATAACTTGTACATTTTTGTATTATAAAAAAAAACAAATTAGATTATAGCATAACGACTATGTTCGGCATGAAATGTTTAGGGTTTTGAAAGTTTTTTAAATTTGACCAGCTGGACACGGTGTACGACGTCATTCTGAATGTCAGCTTGCTGATAGCTCTGCTCGGAGGCGTGGTGTTCACCGTGAGCTTTGCCGGCTGCATCGGTGCTCTGCGCGAGAATACATGCTTGCTTAAATTCGTAAGTATTGTTACGTACTGTTAGACCGTCCAGTTTGGTTTATATATAAAGAAAAACACAAACTGAACTTATTAACTTTATGTTTTTTTTCGTAATAAAACAAAAATATAACTTTAATTTAATCTAAACATTACTGGTTCTTGGACTACTATTGCGCGAAACCTATGTAGCGGGTTGGAGCCGGAGTATATGGTCACTAGTCTATTGCTGAAGCCAGCCGGCAGGCAGGAACCGGGTCCGTAGCTGGGCAGCAAGTCGACTAGATCACAAGAACTGCCTGAATTTGGAAAAATGTACGAGTTTTATAGGCCTATATTGCTGATCGACACTTTATATTGACCCCAATTGGGAAACAATAAGTCAGCAATATATGCCCATGTTGAATAGGGTTGTAACAGTACGTACGTAAGTGGAAAATTTTGTGGTCATATCCCAGTGGATAAAAAAAAAAGATAAAACTTTCCACTGATTTCCCAACGATTTTCATTTTTGGAAAAATCTTAAATTAAAAAAAATAAATTCAATATACTAAACTTTTCTTTTCGTAACTATCCTAGTTTCCTCGGCCTTATGAAGGGTTAAGTTAAGTGTTAACTTTGGGGTCGGATGACCATGTCTCAATTCAAATATACTTAAAAAAAATTTGATCTCTTCAATGAAGAGTGTCTATTTATATATTAGTCTCAAGTGGTGAGACAAAAGTACTGCAGATATGAAAGCTCTCACAAAAATAAGCACATAGTGCTGAGAGTTACTCGGAAGTTCTTTAACTTTAAAAGCATTTATAGACTAGAGATAATTATTGATATGTAATGTAATATAAATGACAATCAGAGCATTTAGTGATCAATCTACTTTTTTGATTGTTGGTTTCTTGTTCTTTCAATTTCTTGGATGACTTTTGATTAAAATTTTAAGCATTCGAAGAGAATTAGAAAAGTTTTGTGACATCATGACATATTACTTCATAAATAATCTTAAGAAAAATATGTAAGGTGTATCCCAACTATTAATATGACAAAAAAAATTAGTAATAGAACATTATTAGATTCGTCCATATTACGTTCGTAATACTCTACAGAATTAGAGGGGCTTTTAAGTGGTAATATGTTTTCAATCTCTAAACACATATCCATCCACATTCATATTTAACAATCGTTTGCCATGTACCTGTTCTAATTATGTTAAATTGAAAAACTTGAATGAGCTAGAAAATAAGGGCTCCCTTTTATAAAGTTGATAATTATTTTAGATAGGCAGCACTTTCTGAATTGTTAAAAACACTTTATTAGATTTTCACTATAAAATTAGTCTCTATGCAGTCCGTATTCGCAAACTGAACGTCGTGGCATGCAATACGACCGCTTATATATCTAACGAATCGCTCTCGAGAATGTTCGCGACCGTCCGTGAGTCGTAGCGGGAATACGGAACACGACTGGTAAACAACGTGAATGTTCTGAGAATTAGCGTCAACCGAATTTTAGCTCTATGACATATAGTTTACAAACTCTTTTCGCATGTTCGTAACAGTATTTTACTGTAGTTTCCTTTGACAATATGTGACAAAGAACTATTACAATTAGCCGTATTTCCATAATACAAGATTAATGATAATATTATTTTTACAAGTGGTACCGACCATACCATATTTATTTTAATTTTAGGTACCTACAAACCTCAGCACCATACATTATTAGGAATTATTTTACGTTTTTTTAAAAAGTAAACACGGTTTATAAGGATCAATGACTTCTCTTATTTAATACTGCTCTGAATTAACTGTTTAAAAGTGTGTAAGCCGTGTAAGCCGAGGTGTGTAGGTAACTTAAGTTAAAATAAATGTCGTATGAGGCGAGTTTATTGCTGGTTCTTTTACGGTTAGAGCACCTTTCCGAACCAGTCGTAGCTTCATTTTAATTTGACGTAAAGTGCTTGTCATCATCCTCCCGACCTTATCCTACTCTTAAGTGGGGTCGGCACAACATGTTACAAACATGTCACATGGCCGCTTGCCTGACGTCAACTTACCTTAGTTGTATTTTACGACCCATCGGTAAGAAAGAGAGTTTTCTATTCTACTCAGCCGAATACCACACGGCAAGTAAAGTAAAGTGCTTGTAAAGGCCAATTTAAATATCATTTGAAGAACCATTTGAATTTCAATTGGTAACACCCTGTGTATTATACAGGATGTTACCAATTAGCGTGTAAAATTGTCTAATTTCCAGTACTCTCTATGCCTGCTGATCCTTTTCCTCGTGGAGATGGGCGGTGCGGTATGCGGGTTCGTATTCCCGAGATCCCTTCACGGCATCCTCGAGAACAGCTTCACAGAGCGGATGGTGCGCCTCTACAGAGATGATGCCGATTTGCAGAACTTCATTGATTTCGCACAGAAAGATGTAATTATCTACTTCCATTCCAGAGATATTAATAAGATTTATTCTTTAGAAATACTTAAATTTACTACAATTTGATAGTGCATAAGACCTAAACGAAGTATGAAAGTGTATATGTGTTTTTTAATCACTAAATAATAATAATAATATGTACGGATATGCTTGCGTGCTTACGTATGTACTTTAGCGTGTGTGATGCGTGCGTAAGTTCGTGTGCAAGTGCGTGCGTTCTGTTACAATCCTATAAAACATGGACTATATATTCTTGACTTATTGTTTCGTAATTGGGGTCAATTATAAAGCGTCGATCAACAATATAGGGCTATAAAATCCACTCATTTTTCCAAATTAGTTCAGTTCTTGCGATCCAGTTAACTTGCTGCCCAGTTACGGACCCGGTTCCTGCCGGCTGGCTTCAGCAAAGACTGGTCATCAAATACTTGCTCGTACAACCCTTTACAAGGGTTTCGCGAAAGTATCCAAACACCAGCAGTGATTAGACTAATTAAATTAATATTAAAAAATACATAAAAAAAGTTTATTAGTTCAGTTTGTGTTGTATATAAACCAAACTGGAGGATCTAACCGTACGTATTTTCGGGTGTGTGTGATGCGTGTATGCGTGCGTGCGTGTGAACGGGGTGTGTGTACGCTTTTTCAGTACGTGTTTGAGAATTTGAGTTTAGAGGTGTTTAAAAAACCTCTTATCTGTACTGAGGAGTTATAGAGCGCACATTTGAAAATTAGTGAACTCCAGGTGTTCCGCGCAAACGTGCGGACGGATGAAACAACCTCCGGGACCTGGGCCCGACGCCCCGGCGTTTCAACCTACCTTATGCGGCCGTCAGCTGTATGTGGTCCGGCCTCATGAGTCACTGCATGTATATGTGTACGTGTGTGTGTGTGCTTGTATGTACTTGGCCGATTCCCGAAACCGTTGGCTCGCCTCTGCACTCTTCCACGGACACGTAATGTCTGTTTCTCCCTGAGTATACACTTCACTATATCGGTTAAATAACCGGTGTGCACACAACCTTCGTAAGGTCACACGTTATTAAATCGTCCCTATATCGGGGAATAGTATCCAACGCGCACCAAAACCGTGGACGGTCGCGTCTTATCAAACACTTCACTGGTTAAACGCGTCACTAAATCTGAGAATAACACCCGAAACGCAAAATTACACGTGTGCGTTATAAAAGAATGCCGTATACAGGCGCACGCGGCCTGTCCTTATCGTGTTTGAAAAGTTACTAGCGGTCGGCCGTTCGCGTCGGCAATCGAATGCATAAACGTCCTTGATTCCGCCGGTCGAGTCATTTTATTCAAAACACCAGGGATTTTTCCAGGAACACACAAGTTTTCTTTGATGTTTGATGATGTTTGTTCAACTTAATGCGTGATACAGAATTTACACAAAGAAGAACAATATAAGGCTTATGACATTAAAACGTTTCTCTACTATTGCTACCATTGCCCATGCCAAAGATTTTTATTTATTTATTTCTTATTATCTTATGATCTATTACACTGTTTTACTCCTTTTATAACAATATATAAATTTAATCTTAATTAAAAGGAGTGCTTTGGCGCTCGCACTAGGATAACTTGTACCACGAACGCCATCGCCTTCGTAGGACCCTTTTTTAAAACTATAATATTTTCATATGGTGATACCTTCTACAATGTGTGTTTGTGTGTGTGTTTGTGTGTCTGTGTGTGTAAAAATTATTGTCTTTCGTTTTTAGCATATTAAGTTACTCCGGTGATTAATTCCTCTGTTTTTAGATAACTAAGTCCTTTCAACCATACATTTACGATTTTTTTACATGAAATTTAATTTAATTTAGAAATTTTTAAAATATTGCCAATTTTGTTATACAGTTTTGCGCTAACGAAATAGTACTGTCGACCAGCTAAGACGGTTCTATGAGCCAAAATATCAAAAGTCTTTGATATTTAAAGATGTAATATCTCGGTTGGGAGTTACGTATTAGTTTATTTCTTCTATGTAACAAAGATATTATTGTTACTATTGTATACCAGTTCCACTGCTGCGGCCTGACGTCGGATGGCTATATGGACTGGTCCAAGAACGAGTACTTCAACTGCTCGTCACCTTCAGTTGAGCGGTGCGGGGTTCCGTTCTCGTGCTGCATCAACGCCACCGACATCAGCTCGGGGCTGGTCAACATCATGTGCGGGTACGGGGTGCAGAATTATCCCGTGAGTATCTACAGGTCATATCAAATCAAAATTATTCAAAACTAGCCGTGCCAGCGGCTTCAGCGGAAATCAGCGTGTCACAATTTTTTTTATTATAGTAGTTATTGTGAGTTAACCATAAGAGATAGAGACATGCTATCGCGGACTTTTTTGTAGTAGTTTTATAGATCTACAATTCTCTAGTACATTACTTCAGCGTATCTCTGCTGGTTTACGCAGCGCACGCGACTAAAACTCCCAGCTAGCAAGTTTTTTTAACAACTGCGCGATCTCTTCAACACAGCTTACATAATACCGATACTATTTGCCTAAACCATCCGGAAGTATTGCACAATCTTTTGGTGCAAAACTGTACAAAGGTCTGTTCTGTAGATTTTGAGAAAATCGATTACATACAGACAGACAGCTTACAGACAGGACAAAATGCTTTGGAACTCTTTACCAGATAGCATCTTTAAAGACTCTCCTTCTTTGCACATTTTCAAACTTAGGCTAAAGCAACACTACCTTTCCTCGCTGTCATAACTTATATCTATGTAGGTTAGGTTAGGTTAGGTTAGGTTACGACACCACGACACGGCAGTACGATTTTTGTCGTGGAGCCTATCCTCCTGATGATGCTTCGGTTTCGGAGCGAAACGATCGTCGAGATTGTGGTGGTGGGTGTGTGTGCTGCTTTTGTGTGCGTTGTTGCTGTTGAATTGCGCCTTGGGGTGCATGTGGTGGCTTGTCCTGCATGTATAAGGTGCGTAGATTTTACCTGCTTCATACACATTGGCTTTGCATGCATTCACTTAACCCGTGCGGATTAGCGATAGCAAAGTAGTTAGTTCTGTTATATTGCTTGTATTACCTCGGTAAGTAATGAGGGTGGTCTCTTCTACTCAGCCGGATACCACACGGCATATGATGAACAGTAGAATACATTTTTTAATTTAAGTCCTTTTTTTGAAAAAGGTTGCCGAGGCCAGCAAGCGTGTCTGGACCAGCGGGTGTATAGAGATAGTCAGATTGTGGGCGGAAAGGAACCTGTATACCATCGCCTCGGTGGCGCTGGGCGTTGCACTCTCACAGCTCTTCGTAATCTACCTCGCCAAGACCCTCGAGGGACAGATAGAGTTGCAAAAAGCGAGGTACGCGAATTTTATGCATTTACAAATTCAAAATTCAAATTCAAATTCAAAATATTATTTATTCAAATAAACATATAAACAAGTGCTTTTGAATCGTCGACTCTATTGCTGGTTCGGAAAGCCGTCCTACCGAGAAGAGCCAGCAAGAAACTCGGTGGAGCTCTTTTAAAGAAGATTCTTAATACTAATTACATTTTGTCATAGCTATCCTGCACAATGTCAAAGAGCACCTATATCCACGCATTCTTATCATCAATGTAAGCCTCCACGGTATAGGCTTTCTGTATCAGCCTCTTTTTAACAGTATTTTTAAATTGCTGTAATGGCAAAGTTAAAATTGATTGTGGAATTTTGTTATAGAATCTTATACCCAAAACCCACAAACGACTTACGTACTCTTACAAGGCGCAAAGCAGGAGCCGCAAGCTTATGTCGGTCCCTACTTTGTCTATTATATACATCGCCAATATTTTTATAATTATGTATATTTTTATGCGCAAAAATCAAATTGCTAAAAATATACTGTGAAGCTAACGTAAGAATACCTGTTTCCTTGAACTTCTCTCGCAGGGACTCACGCGGACTCAAATTATAAATGCCACGTATGGCTCTTTTTTGCAATACAAAAATTTTCTCAATATCAGCGCATTTACCCCATAACATTATTCCATAAGACATAATGCTATGGAAGTAAGCAAAATAAACCAGTTTTGCTGTTTCTACGTCTGTAAACTGTCTTATCTTTCGAATTACAAAAACGTTGCTATGACTCAGTATGTTTCGACTCTCCTCAAAATAAAACTGCTTGTTTGTTTTTAATCTTATTGAACAAATTGACATTAAGAATGAAATGATTTAAAAAAAAAACAAAATAATTTGCAATTGGGGGCTTATTACGGAATTAGAATCTCTTCCAGCCAATAGGTCTTAAATAAAAAAAATAAATTTATTAAATAATAATAATAATAATAAATATATGGGACATTTACACACACGGTCGTCCGTCCCCAAAGTAAGTAACTTAATACTTGTGTTATGGGTGACGGACAACTGGTAGATATACTACATATATAAGTTTAAATACATACTTAAATACAAATACACACCCAGACTCGAAGCAACAATTTGTTTATAGAAAATGTTGGCCCTCGGCGGGAATCGAACCCGCGACCCGCGGAGCTAAAAGCAGGGTCACTACCCACAGTAATTTAACAGGGTCACAAAAATTTATATTATTAAATATATAATAGATGAATAATTTAATAAAATGAACGAATTAACTGTCGTTGACAGTTTTTAAAAAACGCTCTAAAACCAAGCGAAGATTGTCTGAAAATTTCGTTAAAATTGAAAGTGTAAATTTTATTTTACATTTAAATGTTTTTGTACAAAAACTATTGAATAAATAAATAAAATCGATCCAGCCATTTCGGAGTGTATAAGGAATACAGAGCTGAGATAGCCCAGCGGTGGGACCGTGCGACTCTTTCGAGGGGAACACGAGTTCAAACCCGGGCAGGCACCAATGAGTTTTTCTATTAAAACTCATGTGTCTAATTGATAATTGCAATTTATCACACGCTTTTCGGTGAAGGAAAACATCGTGAGGAAACCTGCATATCTCTAGAGAATTCTGGAGATATGTGTAACCCACCAATCCGCATTGGAGCAGCGTGGTAGGTCTTAGCTCCAACCCTTCTCTCCAGAAACGGAGAGAGAAGGGCTATTCCCAGCAGTGGGATTATAACAGGCCGCTACTTTACTTTTTTTTTTTAAGGAATACATAGTTTCTCTTTTACATATATGGAATAATGCTGTCTGCGATTTCATTCGCGATAAGTACCTTTAATAGTTCAATCTGTATGTTCCCTGTTTCTGAAAGGATTACGAGAGTTTTTTCATCATTTCGATCATATATCTTGGCGGGTGTACAAGCTTTAATTGTGCCAAATTTCATCAATATCGGTCCAGCGGATTAGCCATAAAAGCGTGACAGATGGACAGACTTTCGCATTTATATATAAATGTGAATAATTCAGTATTGACTAGCACGTTGGCGCAATGGGCAGTGACTTTGCCTTCAGCTTCGCGGGTTCGATTCCCATTCACCAACATTTTTTTTAACATTATTTTATTTTTTTTATTTGCTTCTTCGAGTCTGGAAAATATGTATTTAAGTATATATTGAAAAATTATATATGTATGTATCTACCAGTTGTCCGTCACCCATAACACAAGTATTAAGTTACTTACTTTGGGGACGGACGACCGTGTGTGTAATTTTACCGGATTTAATGGAATTTTGCAAAGTGACTCCTTATTCTCCATTTTGTTTCAATTTCCAAAATGAAAAACAGGTACTACAAATTTCAGGTGGCAAACATGAAATAGGGGTTCTGCAGGCACGTACCGGGACGAATGCCGCCGTGCGCTGCTGTAGCCGGGACTCGAACCCGCACCTCGGGACGCGGTGTTGCCAGCACTGCACATATAGACCGCCCGAGGTACTCCGGGATCGCGTAGTGACCTTGCAGTGACCCTAATTTACCGAATTTTAATTAGTGTTACATTAGTGTGAAACAAAGTATAGAGTTGGTGTATGTTCAAAAACAGAGACTTTTTCATATTGAGCTCAGTTAAGTCATAAGATAATGCTGTAATAAATGCCTACCATACGAATGAGGGTGAGTAAAAACTTAGTTTTACCAGATTGTTAAAGAAAGTCTTCTGGAGTGTGAGAAAGAGAAAGAAATAAACAAAAAGTTTGCATTTAACAGCTCGGTGCAGTAAATAGAGTGTATATACCAAGACCGTTGTATAATAATATATAACCAACTTTCTACGACTGTATATCTAATATCTCTTTGGTATAAAAATATCCAGGTGATCTGGAATGTAAAGAGAAATAAATACAGATTTTTTACTATAGCTGGGTGCATTATATACCAAATTATACCAGTGTATATAATTGTGTATTTCTGTATAACAACTTTCTACGATATAGCTCTTTGTTAAAGAGAACGAAATATAGAAAATAGTGCGTAAATAGTGTGTATATACCAAGTTATACCAGTGTATATAGTAATGTGTGGAGTGTGAAGAGAAAGAAATAAACAAAATGTTTGCACTTAACAGCTAACTGAAGTAAATAGAGTGTATATACCAAGACCGTTGTATAATAATATAGAACCAACTTTCTACATATCTCTTTGGTATAAAAATATCCAGGTGATCTGGAGTGTAAAGGGAAATAAATAAAGATTTTTTACTATAGCTGGGTGCATTAAATATACCAAATTATACCGGTGTATATAATTGTGTATTTCTGTATAACAACTTTCTACGATATAGCTCATTGTTAAAGAAAACGAAATATAGAAAATAGTGCGTAAATAGTGTGTATATATACCATATACCAGTGTATATAGTAATGTGTGTCTGTGTAACATTCTACAACATATCTCGTTTGTAAAGAATATTCCTGTTCATCTGGAGTCAGAAAAGGAAGGAATACAGAATAGTCAGTACTAAACAGTGTGTATTCCAAATTATAACAGTATATAATCATGTATTTCTGTATAACAACTTTCTAATTTATCTCTTTGTTAACGAAAAAACCAATCCCTTTGAAGCTCAGAGAAGAATAAATAAAGTAAGCACTGAATATATTACTGGACACATAAATAGTGTGGATATATCAAATTATACAAGTGTATATACTAATGAATTTCTGTATAACAACTTTCTACGATATATCTGTGTTGAAAAAAACCCAATTCCTCTGGGGTTCAGAGAAGAAATAAAATAGGTACCCAATATATTGCTGAGTTCGTAAATATCAAACTATACAAGTGTATATAATAATTTATATCTGTATAAAAACTTTCTATGATATATGTCTATGTTCAAAAAAAAACAATTCCACCGGAGTTCAAAGAAGAAGGAATAAAGTAAATACCCAATATATTGCTGGATAAGTAATAAGTGTGTGTTGTATCTATTGCACTGTATATAATAATGTATGTCTGTATAACAACTTTCTAAGATACATCTCTCTTTAAGAAAAGACCTAATTCCTCTGAAGTTTGGAGAAGAAGTAATAAAGTAAGTACCCAATATATTGCTGGGTGCGTAATAAGTGTATGTTGTGTCTATTGCACTGTATATAATAATGTATGTCTGTTAGAGTTGTGTAGCTCGCGAGCTAAAGACAAGAAAGATATATATCTCTCCAGAAGATATAATCACTCTCTAGCTCGCATGCGTTTCAATTATATCTCTATATCTTCAATCTTAAGAGTTAATTTTCGTGATGAGTTACGGCTCGTGCAGAGTTAGAGTGAAAGAGATGATCTTATATAGCAATTTACATGTCAGAAAGAGAGACGAATATCTCTTTCAGAGTTAGAGTGAAAGAAATGAGCTTATATAGCAACTTACATGTCAGAAAGAGAGACGAATAACTCTATTGCATATTTGAATTATTTGTATTAAAATTTAAAAATGTAAGTTGTAAACTACGAATTTTCTGAACGACAACAACACGTGCGCGGGCGCTTAGTTTTTGTGCTTTATCAGAAAGACATAAGATGCTTAATAGGAAGAAAGAATGCGACCAAAAAAAGCTCACTAATTCGAAAACAATTATTTGTTTATTTACATTCAATTCTCAGTTTCGTTACTTTAATTACTTTTCTTCCGTAATTGCGTCCGCACGGATACGTTTTAAATAGTTTTAAATTCTATTTGCTTCTCAAGTTATAGTGTTTATATTATTTGTATTAAAAATGTAAACTACGGATTTTCGGAACGATAACACGCGCCGGCGTTCAGCTTTTTTGTGCTTTATGTCAAAGACATAAAATGCTTAATTGGATGCAAATGTACCAAAAAAATAAAAATCACTAACTCGCAAACGATTATTTATTTACATTCCATTCTTAGTGGGAAGAAGTCATCCTTGCCTGTACATATCAGAAAAGTGTAAATAATAGTGTACATAATAAATAGAAAAAAATAAAAAATAAAGAAAATATGTAGCATAATTTATATAATAAATAAAAAAGTACAATACCGCCTTACTGAGTTTTAAGTCCGGGCTAAAAGAGCCGAAGATATATCGGATATATTTTTAGTCTTAGTCGCTTTATACTCTCAAGCCGTACTGAGCTAAAAGAGTTAAAGATATAAAAGAGTGATATATATCCCAAGAGCGAAAAGATATATATCACTCTTTTCTTGTCAGGGATACATTTCGCCCATGTCTAATGTCTGTATAACAACTTTCTAAGATACATCTCTCTTTAAGAAAAGACCCAATTCCTCTGAAGTTCCGAGAAGAAGAAATAAAGTAAATACCCAATATATTGCTGTATAAGTAATAAGTGTGTGTTGTGTCTATTGCACTGTATATAATAATGTATGTCTGTATAACAACTTTTTAAGATACATCTCTCTTTATGAAAAGACCTAATTCTCCTTCTTTGCACATTTTCAAACTAAGGCTAAAGCAACACTACCTTTCCTGTCATAACTTATATCTATGTAGGTTTATTATATTTTGTATAAGTATTAGTGTATTATCTTGTATTATATATATGTATTCTATTTTATGATTATAAGAAAGTAATTTTATCCAAATTTAATTTATAATTGTTTTATAGTGTTTTTAATAATTTATCTTTTACTATTGATGTACCTATACTATGTTCTCACTTACTTTCAAACCACCAAGGGTCGCTGGCAGAGATCTCTTATAGAGATAAGTAATCCTTTGTACTTGTTTTCTTTACCTGTATTTTCTTATATATTTTAATTTTGGTACATAAATGAATAAATAAATAAATAATTCCTCGTAAGTTTGGAGAAGAAGTCATAAAGTACCAAATATATTGCTATGTGCGTAAAAAATATACCAAATTATAACAATGTATTTCTTAATAAAAGAAAGGGATATACAAATTTCGAATATTATGGAGTAAATAGGGTTGCTACATTATACTGTTGAACAAAAAAAAATGGTACCACAAAATACTATTTTCCGCATTTAAATTCTTTAACACATAAGTGTTAGGCGTAACATTTTTTTTATTTCATTAATGGGCACTCAGTCAATCATATAAACAAATCCGAATAATAAAATTAATATTTATTAATTTCATTTATTATTGTGGGAGCGTTAAAAGACACGTAATAAGTTGTGCAAGGAGCTCAAATAGGTGTGGATGTAAAACATTAAATAAAAAAATTCTTAATGTATAGAGACCGGCTATACTCACGTCTTATTTTATCGGATGAGCCCGACTAGTTTCAAGCCCATACGGGGCTCTTATTCATAAGCTCTATGCGGCGTTATTGAGGCGGCAACTATCAGTTCCCGGCCCCTGAGCCGCCGATTATAGGCGATCTCTATACATTAATTATCAATATCACTCACGACAATTTAATTTTTATGTGAAAAAAAAAAGGTTGGCAGTTCTACTCGACGGTGTAAATAACATATTTTGATTATAGGCAATTTGTAATATAATTTATGATATAATATATTTGTATATAATTTTATATATACAATTACATTATTTATATATATTTGTATAATTACAATTACATATATTTGTAATATAATTTATTTACTCGCTAATAAACAACTTTCTATAATATATCGCTCACGGACTACAATAGCGATACAACTTTAAATATCATGTTTTGATATAAATGGGTTTAAAGTCTTAATTACTAAGGATTATTTTTTGCAACTTGTAAAGGTGTTAAAGTTGTAAAAAAATTTGCAACTTTAACACCTATTCTTACTAAAACACGTGTTTTTTGAATTGTGCAACTATTGCAGCCCATGATCGATATCTCTTAGTTAAAATGAGATACAAAATTCGTTATTGAGAGTGTGTAGATTAATTTTATTTTATTTTTGTTTTATTTATTTAAGGAAAACAAACAGTATAATAAATCTAAAAAATTAAGTTTACAAATAATACAAAAACCAGCAAAGTTTCCACAAATTACTTAACACAAGTAAGGGTAAACAAGTTAGCTTTACAAGCATATTGCAAAATTCAAAGAAGAATGACAATGAAAATAAAAAAATGTTTATATATATACAAATATTACATAATGTATCACTTGAGATATCCCTATTTAGTTTTAACAGTTTTGCCACGAATTAATTTTTTAAATGTCTCAAGAGAACACGTTGTAAAATCGATATCAACAAAGTTCTTATTGTAACTACGACAAGCTCGAAATTCGACATTAATAAGATTAATGATAAATGATAAACTAACAATGTATTTGTAACCAATTACATACATTTTCCTCAATTTGGTTTCTAGCACAATAATCTTATATACCTTTGAATTCATTCCAAACATTCAAATTTAAATTCACTGGGACATAAGTTGACATTATCACTTAAGTATTTAATAGCTAAATGTGGTGGTATATTTGTAAAGTATTCTTCAAATATATCTGCAATATCATCTTTTTTATTTATATTAATTTTCAAATCATTTTTATTTTTAGTTTTTGACTTGCCCGTTTCCGTATTCACTATATCCTAAACTGTCTTAGCCTTGTTTGATGAGTTAATAATTTTTTCGCGAATTAGACTAGATTTTGCTAAACGACAAGCGTTTTTTAAATATTTTAGCATAATTTCACACATATTTAACAAAATTGGAGTCATTTGTAGATTTGTTTTCATACAAACTGAAAAGAGTATCTCTACTTTTCCGAATTCCTGTAGTAGCCCATTCGCTAAAACCATTTTTTTTATTAACAATTATAGATTTATTTGGAAAAGCTAAGTTAAATTCTTCCCTTATAATATTAAGCAATGTACAATACTGATCGTTAATATTGTATGATGACTGGTCAGGCAACAATGTGGTTAGTCTCCCAGTTATTTTATCTTTGAACTTTATTAATGGATTATGTGATATCCGCCTACAAAATATTTTATGGTTTACCTTAATTTCGTCCCCAATCAAAGATATTTTTTGTCCCGCGTGATCGGATCGGAGGCAGTTGACCAATCCTTGGTTACTATAAGCGCAATCACAAAATATGTTTTCTAAGCACGTTTTACTATTTGCTGTTATTCTAGTTGGTTCATTAAAAATATTTGATAAATTAAAACTTTTAAGCAGAACAACAAATTTATGTTTTAAAGTACTTTCTATTAAAAAGTCTATATTGATGTCTTCACATACAATATGTTTGGGCCCACGAGACGCAATATTGAGTGCTTCTTCCATGATGGTTTCAAAAGTATCGTAGTTCATTGTTCAGATTCATTGTTGGTGATACTATTTACATTTATCTTTTTGTCTCTCAATATTTTCAATCTCTAATTTTTAATGCAAATATCTCGATTTGCAACTACTTATATTTGAATTTTACATTATTCGAAACAGTTTTTACTAACTTTGTTTACTAACTTTACTAATTTTATCATCGCTTTGAAAAATTGCTCCTATCCAAAAAAACAACTAATATTCGACTGATAATTTTTAATTATATTTATTGTAAATATATTTAGACATTTCTGTATAATTCTCGATTTTTATTGAATATACATTTTGTCGTTAGTTTATCTGTAGATTGTATATTAATATTTCTTCGAGTATATAAAAAGGGTCTATTTGTACTTAGACTTAGAATAATGTAGGTTAAATGGATGGTTAATTATTACATATATTTGTAATATAAATCTCCCCAAACGGGAGAAATTTGCAGCCAATTTTTCTTAGTATGTCTATTCAAAATAAAAAGTTAGTAAATGCTTTTAAAAAATGGATGTAAAATTTATGTGATCTTTAAATTTCATCTGGTATATATATATATATAGTAAACATAAATTTGGAATGCTCATAACGGATTTAACATCTATATATATAAAACAAAGTCGGGTTTGTTACAACACTTATAACTCGAGATCTGCCGGACCAATTTTCTTGGTTTTTAATTCGTTGGATTTGTCTCCGCCCTGAATAGCAGAATACATCTTAAAAACAATGAAAAATAAGATTTTTTCACATGCTTTTCGGTGAAGGAAACATCGTGAGGAAACCTGCATATCTCTAGAGAATTCTAGGGATATGTGTAACTTACCAATCCGCATTGAAGCAGCGTGGTAGGTCCAATCCTTCTCTCTATGCCCAGCAGTAGGATATTAACAGGCCGTTACTTTACTTACTTTACTAAATCTATGGAGTATAGAGGAAGGCAGGTGCTCTCCTCTGTCCATACCTCGCTACGCTCTGTATATACTTGTTTTCGCATATCAGTTTGATCAACCAGTGAATGCCTAATTAATATCTTAGATAGGATATTAGGCATTCAATATTTTTGCAGTGCAAAAGTAATAATAGAATTATTTTGCTATAATCCGCGATACAAGGCGCGACATGTGCGTATGGCGGATTAAAGCAAAATAATTTTATTATTACTTTTGTATTATGGATCTCTGCAAAGTAACGCCTAATTCTATAAATTATTTTTGCAGTGTATACAATCATAGCATTAGTTAAAATAGTTATTGTTTCTGTAAAGTCTGTAAGAGTAAAAAGAGTAAATATATTTAGAATTTATATTTTATTCTCGAATATACACTTCCTAATTGTAATGGGAAGTGTTGGCAAATGTGTGTGCAATATTCCGTTAACGTAAGTTAGAGCAATAGTTTAGATTTTGAAGAAACATTTAACAATAGATTTCTCATCTAAGTGCAGTAAAATTAAAGTGTTTTTGAATCTTCAAGTTTATTAAATGTGAAACAATTGCTTTTTATGTCTTTTAAATAAATATTTAAAATTTAAAAAGTGTAACCATAGTGTAAGTATACAATAATTTCAATTCTATTTACTACTTACTGTGTTTTTATTTTCAACCGTTTCGTATTATATTACGCAGATTTTGTGCATTTATTTTAATCTCTACACAATATTTGTGCAATTTTTAACCGTTTGATATTTATATTGTATTATTTAATGTAAAGTAATTTGAATTTAATGTAAGCCTATTTTATAGTAATATTTAGGTGTTTTTTTGGCACTTACGTGGTGCGTATAAATTGCCATATACATTCCCATCTGACTCGAATTAGTTTTAGAAAATAATGTTTTTGAAGGACAAACGAACACACTTTCACATTTAATATGGATATATTTGATTCAAGCTACACCCTACGATGTTAAATCGTACGCTGTACTTATGTATACCTCCCCTATTTATTATCTTAGCGTGATGTTATATAGTCCTTCCTCAAAAAATGGATTCTCTTCTTTCTTCTTCTTTCTCCTACCCTTATCCCACTCTAAGTGGGGTCGGTACAACATGTTTTTCTCTTCCATTCTCTTCTATCATTCGTCAACTCTGGCACTACTCCTTTTATATGCATGTCATACTTCACACAGTCCAACCATCTCTTTTTAGGCCTCCCTCTAGTCACATATCCATCCACATTCATACTCAACACTCGTTTGATCACATGATTTTCATCCCTCCTCATTACATGTCCATACCATCCCAATCTTGCACCTTTCATCTTTTCTATAATAACTAACTGTACTAACTTACACTTATAACGACAAGAATATTTTTCCTTTAGACTTATTGATAAATAAGATGCAATTTTCGAAAAGTCAACCCATTTAATCTCTTCAAAGATTACAGTGTACATAATGAATCTCTTTCAAGAACTCAACACATAATGACAGCGACAATGTTTTTTTAAAATTACTGATCAACTATATGTAGGAGTTTGTATTTAAAACACGTCTTAACACACTCTAAGAATCTTTGAAATCGACCCAATTAAAAAAAAATTTGTACCAATAGTTTTCAGAGCGCATAATAGATTTTTACGACTCATTTTTTCACACATTTTTACATGTTCATTAGGGATCCCAATTTTTTTAATGTCTTATAGCCCATGTAGCTCAGTGAAAATGCAACTTTCAACGGCGAAAGAATTTTTGAAATAGGTCCAGTAGTTTTTGCGTGAAAACATTTCATGCATACATACAAACATACAAATCTTTCCTCTTTATACAAAAGTAATAATAAAATTATTTTGCTATAATCCGCGATACAATCAATACAAATTGTATCGCGGATTATAGCAAAATAATTTTATTATTACTTTTGTATTATGGATCTCCGCAAAGTAACGCCCAATTCTATACATTATTTCCTCTTTATAGTTAAGTATAGATATAGATTATACATTTTGGTATATATTAAATGTAAAAGTGTGGTCGTTTGTCCTATTTTCTCATCTGAACGCCGCAACATTTTGTGCGTCAAAGTATAATTTATAACTAGTGTAAACAACAATGTATTAAATTTCGTTCGTCTTTCTATATGTCGCTTGATTCAAATTCCTTTACCAAATATTTAATAATATATAGTTATAGTAATTTAATTATTCCATACTTGCGCAAATGTTAATAATGTATGTAAATATATAGCTTATGTGGTTTCTCGCTATCCATGAGGTATGGTATTCGTTTACCGATGTATTGAAGTGAAAACTTCTTTAGTAGCGTTGTGCATTTTTATAATGCATAAAAAATGTTAAATTCACATCAGCAGGCCTACCATGAACTCTTATTGCGACTCAATTGAAGACGTAAACGAAATTGTTTTGCTTTTTCCTACCAAGACGTCTTAAAGACGCACACTTTAAAGTCGTTGCCGAAAGAGCGTTCGGAATGCGTCCTAAGAACATGTGAGTAAAAGAGACAGAGTTATCTATAGTTCATATAACGTTATCCTTTTCAAACATTACGACCCCAATGCAATTCACACTTCATGGTACGAAAAGAAAGTGGTTCACGGTCGTCGTTTACGTCTTCAATTGAGTCGCAATAAGAGTTCTTGGTAGGCCTGCAGGACACGTCCTGATCGAAAATTCGTAAGACTGAAGGAGAGTAGACCGCTGGCGCTGTGTAGGAGAGGGGGTATCCCCTCTCTTTCTACCGCGCGGTGAAAATGTTTGTATGCGCCTGCTGTTTTGTTAAGACGGCGAAGGACGCTTGCGCGAAATAAATCGACATATTTGTGTAAGATAGTGCAATAAATGAATATTGCATTTTACCACATAAATGATAGTACCTTTATACTGATAATTTAAGCAATTCGTAATTATTTCCTAACTACTCCAAAATATCAAAAATGCGCAACGTTAATATTCAAGTTTCACTTTTTCTGGCGCCCGGAGTGCGACTCGTTGATTTTTTTGTTTCAATATAACAATATAACAGAACTAACTACTTTGCTATAATCCGCACGGGTTAAGTGAATGCATGCAAAGCCAATGTGTATGAAGCAGGCAAAATCTACGTACCTTATACATGCAGGACAAGCCACCACATGCACCCCAAGGCGCAATTCACCAGCAACAACGCACACAAAAGCAGCACACACACCCACCACCACAATCTCGACGATCGTTTCGCCCCGAAACCGAAGCATCATCAGGAGGATAGGCTCCACGACAATAATCGTAATGCCAACGATTTTCATCATTACGATTTTTGTCGTGGAGCCTATCCACCTGATGATGCTTCGGTTTCGGAGCGAAACGATCGTCGAGATTGTGGTGGTGGTTGGGTGTGCTGCTTTTGTGTGCGTTGTTGCTGGTGAATTGCGCCTTGGGGTGCATGTGGTGGCTGGTCCTGCATGTATAAGGTACGTAGATTTTGCCTGCTTCATACACATTGGCTTTGCATGCATTCACTTAACCCGTGCGGATTATAGCAAAGTAGTAAGTTCTGTTATATTGCTTGTAATATGGAATTCCGCAAAATAACGCCTGCTTCTATAAATCATTTTTTGTTTCATTTATTTCCACTGTTAGACATAGATACAGATTAGACCGAGTGAATTTATCAAAACAAGCAGTATTGCCGACACCTTTGTCGCCTTTTACGACACGTCGGTAAGAAATGACGGTGGTCTATTCTACTCAACCGAATACCACACGGCGGGTCATCTTACCGTAGCCGTTATTTACGACACCTCGGTAAGAAATGAGGGTTGTCTATTCTATTCATTCAGATACCACACGGCGGGTCGACTTACCGTAGTCGTTATTTAGGACAACTCGGTATGAAATGAGGGTGATATTTCTACTCATTTGCATACCACACAGCGGGTCGACCTGCCTTAGTCGTTATTTACGCCACCTCGGTAAGAAATGAGGGTGTTCTATTCTACTCAGCCGGATACCACGCGGCGATAATATATAAAAAACTGTCATTTATAAATTTTAAATTGTAAGCATAACCATATATACCTGCTACATGATCGCTTAAATAGATTTTGTGAACAAACGCGGATTTTAACAAAATAAATCTGTCATAAGTTTTGTTAGTTTCATTTGCTTTCTTTTTATTGTCGATAGAAACATTTTCCAACTGGCTTTCCTACTCTAGTAATAATCTATGGCTAAAATAGAACCACTACGATGAAAAAATTAATATTATGATATCCATCATCCATCCATCCATCAGCCTATCTCAGTCCACTGCTGGACATAGGCCTCCCCATATCTGCGCCAGACATCCCGCTTTTCCGCAATGCGCATCCAGCTGGCCCCAACAACCTTTTTGATGTCGTCGGTCCAGCGAGACGGAGGACGCCCTACACTGCGTTTGCCAAGACGCGGTCTCCACTCCAGGACTCTTTTGCTCCAACGGCCATCAGTCCTGCGACAAACGTGACCAGCCCACTGCCACTTCAGCTTGCTTATTCTGCTAGCTACGTCGGTTACCTTGGTTCTCTCGCGGATAATATCATTTCTGATTTTATCCTTGAGAGATACTCCGAGCATAGCTCGCTCCATAGCACGCTGAGCGACTTTAAACTTGCGGACTAGTCCCGCTGTCAGTGTCCACGTCTCGGCGCCATATGTCAACACAGGCAGAACGCATTGGTCGAAGACTTTGGTCTTCAGGCATTGCGGAATCTCGGACGTGAAGACTTGACGAAGTTTGCCAAATGCTGCCCAGCCCAAGTGGATTCTCCTTTCAGCCTCCCTCTCGAAGTTGTGCCGGCCAAGTTGGATATTCTGGCCTAAGTATACGTAATCCTGCACAACCTCGAGAAGGATTCCGTTCACTGATACTGGTCTTGGCACGACAAGATCATTGAACATGACCTTGGTCTTGTCCAAGTTCATGCCAAGGCCAACCAGCTGGGAGGCATCACTTAGGTCATTCAACATTTCGCGCAAGTCCTCCAGCGTTTCTGCAAAGATGACGATGTCATCCGCGAAACGAAGGTGTGAGATGTATTCTCCATTAACATTGACGCCTCGTTCAGTCCAGTCCAGGGTTTTGAAGACGTCCTCCAACGCGTTGGTAAACAGTTTCGGGGATATTACGTCCCCCTGTCTTACCCCGCGCTGAAGGTGAATAGGTCTTGTTCGCTGGTCCTGGATTTGAACGGTCATTGTTGCCGCGTTGTAGATGCATCTCAACACCTCGATATATCGCCAATCGATGTGACATCGCTGCAGAGATTCCAGAACAGCCCAGGTCTCAATGGTGTCGAAGGCTTTCTCGTAGTCCACAAATGCCATACACAGCGGCTGATTATACTCTGCGGTCTTCTGTATAATCTGCCGAACAGTATGGATGTGGTCTACGGTACTATAACCTTTTCGAAACCCAGCCTGCTCTGGTGGCTGGAATTCGTCAAGTCTGGCAGCAAGACGATTCGTTATGACTCTCGAGAACAACTTGTAGATATGGCTCAGGAGCGAGATTGGTCTGTAGTTTTTCAAAAGAGTTTTATCGCCTCTTTTGAAAAATAAAATGACCACACTCCTAGACCACGCTTGAGGTGTAGTGCCTGTATGGATAACGGTATTAAAGAGCTCTGCTAAGGCTTCAAGGATAGGACGTCCAGAAGCCTTTAGCAGCTCAGCCGTAATCCCGTCATCACCTGGGGCTCTTCCGTTTTTAAGTTGCTCGAGTGCCATACTAATCTCGCCACTCTCAACGTCCGGGATGTCTTCTGTATAATGGCGCGACAGTGGTGCTCGTGGATCCTCGGTATCCCGGGTACTAGGCTTATGTGCACTCGACGAGTAAAGCAATCCGTAATATTTCTCGACCTCCTTCTGGATCTCAGAGCGACAGACAACTGTCCTGCCGTCCGCTGTTTTAAGCTTCGCGAGATGGCTCCTTCCTAAGGTTTTTTGAAAAACTTTCGACCCCCTATTCTGCTCAATAAGGGCTTCTATAGCCCTTGCATTTGAGCAGCGGAGGTCTCTGCGTACAAGTTTTCGTATCCTCTTAGAAAGGGCCCTCTGTTCTGGCGAAGCGGCTTGAACGGACGGCATTTCACGCCTCTGTCTCATCAAATCCAGGGTTTCGGGAGAAAGTTTCGACTGCTTGCTTCGACTCGTCGGTGAAAAGTGCTTTCGACCCAGTGTACATACCGTCTTCACCACGTTGTCGGTTATCTCGTCCACATTACCAGTGGTTTCCAGACAGTCGAATCGATTTTGGAGTTCCAATTGAAACTGCTCGGATGTACAATGTATTTGGGGCAGCGTAGGTCGGAGAGTAGGCTTCATCATACGGGACCTTTCGGCTTTAAAACACATATTCAAAGTGGCTCGTACAAGTCGGTGATCGCTACCAGTATTAAACCTGTTGATCACAGAGACATCTCTGAATATGTGCTTCTTATCCGCCATGATAAAGTCTATCTCGTTCCTTGTCAAAGTATCGGGGCTTTGCCAAGTCCAACGTCTCTGAGGCTTCTTCTTGAAGAAAGAGTTCATCAGGAAGAGCCCTTGCATTTCGAGGAAATTGATTAGCATTTGCCCCCTTTGATTCCTGGGCCCCAATCCATGCAATCCGATTTTCGATTCGCCGCATCTTTGTACTCCCACTTTAGCGTTAAAGTCTCCCATAACAACGTTGTAGAAGGCCGAAGTAGTGCCATGCAGAGCTTGAGATATATCCTCATACATGGCTTCTATCTCGTCGTCAGAGTGTGCCGAGGTCGGCGCATATACCTGTATCACTTTCAGGGAGTACCTGTCGGTGAGTTTAAGTACAAGGTACGCTACCCGGGTCGACACACTACTGAGTTCCACAACGTTGTTAATGAGAGTCTTGTGAACCAGAAAACCGACACCACCTTGGGAGACCTCATCACCTTCACGGAAGTAGAGCAAGTGACCGGAATCTAGGGTTACCGTATCCTCACCCTCTCTTCGGACTTCAGATAATCCTAGAATACTCCAGTTAATACGACTTAGCTCTTCCTCTAGTTCGGTGAGGTGATGGTCCAGCCGTAACGTTCGTCCATTATACGTTGCCAAGTATATCGTTGGTTGGCAGCCTACCGTAACCCGGTGATTCTTCGCACCCTCCGCCCCACCGTTACCGCGACCGCTGCCGTAGTCGGGAATAGTGGGGCCGCCGGGAACTGAGGGCCGGAACTCTCTGGACACTTCCATATGGGGGTTTCTGCCCATAGTCACCACGCTGGGCAAGCGGGTTGGTGACCGCAGAGCTGACTGATTCGACACTAGAGGCGCTGCTGCCCACCTCTAGTCTGGGATTTTCAGTCAGCTTAATTGGATGGTTATACCGCCATCAATCGGTCGTCATAGCCTCGTCTGTTATCGGCAGGGGGCACCACGTGCAGGTGAGGTTGACATTAAGGAGTACTGGTTGCTGTACGTACTCCCCTTACCCCCCTTACCTTACCTATTATGATAAGGGCAATTCTAATTTGTATTAACTTAGGTATAAGATTCAGTCAGTATTTTAAGATGGTAAACATAAGTTTGATTATTCCAAATAGCAGTTTTGAGCTGAGGAAGGATTTTTTAACCTTATCTCAATTCGTTAATAGCATATCTGCTCCTCTAGGCACAATCCATGGTATATTAAGTGGATATTATTTAAATATATCGTTTTCGTGATATAATTATAGATAATAAAACGATTTGTAATCATATTATCTGATTTATTTTATACCCTTGTAGCATATCTATACTACATATCTATACTTATTATAAAACATTATAAATATAAACAAAAATATATATAAATGAAATGACGTTTGTTAGTCTTTCTAAAACTCAAGAACGGCTCAATCGATTTGGCTAACTTTAGTATTGAAATATTTCAAAAAGTCATAGGAAGGTTTAAAAGTACAGAAAATATTAAGTAATTGTAAGAAAAATAAAAGAAAACAATTTTATTTTCCCATACAAACTGATCAAACCTGTCAAACAGAGTGCGTTCGGAAATTAAATATAATTATTTTAAAAATCTCACAAACTGTCAGTATATGATCGATTTTCTCAAAATCTGCTGAACCGATTTTTATACGGTTTTTACTCAAAGAATAATTCAATCAAAGGTACAATTCTGTCACAACAACATACACACACACACAACACACATACGCTGTAATTTAAAAGCGATTCTATATTGTTACTTTACGCTATAAATTTAGTTACCTTTTTCATAATTATTATATACTTACCTGTGTTATGGAAGAGCGAGACCTTCTGACACAAGTATTTTCTATACTTACTAGAAGGTCTCAATCTGTATTTTTTGAAACGATTTATTGATATGAAATAATTATTTTTGTATTTTTTTTGTCTGAAGTTTTTGATTAATAGTAAATTACGGTTCTATCTAAATTTTGTTAAAGAGTACGCGCAGTTGTCAAAAAAAAGGTTTATTTGAGTGAGCCTCGTAAAAAAACATACACTAATGTAATGTAGAGCAGGGCTTCTTAAACTATGACAAAGATATATAATAGACAAAGTAGGAACCGACATAAGCTTGCGACTCCTGCTTTGCGCCTAGCAAAAGTACGTAAATCGTTTGTGGGTTTGGGTATAAGATTCTATAACAAAATTCCGAAATCAATTTTGGTCATGCCATTACAGCAGTTTAAAAACACTGTTAAAAAGAGGCTGATACAGAAAGCCTACTATACTGTTGAAGATTACTTAGATGATAAGGATGTGTGGATATAGGTGCACTTCTACCCTGTACAAGACAGTAATAAATAAATGTAACTAGTTCTAAGATTTATATTTTTAAAAGAGCAACCGCCGAGTTTCTTGCTGGCTCTTCTCGGCAGGAACAGCTTTCCGAACCAGCAGTAAAGTTGACGATTCAAAAGCACTTGTTTACAAGTTTACTTGAATAAATAATATTTTGATTTGATTTGATTTGATTTATGTCGCTTAGCAAAATTCTGGGGTCGAGAGATTTTAATGTCAAATATTTATATATACCATTTTATAACATCACTAGTTGGCGGAATACAGTCGACTTGCAGCTTCTAGAAACGCGCATTTGTTGAAGGTTTCGACTTACCTTAGTCGCCTTTTACGACACCTTAGTAAGAAATGAGGGTGGTCTATAAGTTTAATAAGAAACACTTAAATTTATTTAAGTTTAATAATAAAATTAATCATATTTTTCACGGATTTAATAATATCAATGTTGGTTTGTAGTGCATGCGTTTACACGAATCTTGCATCTTGCTCAACATTTAGTATTACATATATTTTCTTTAGTTGCGGAATTATAGCACAATTATTTTATAATTACTTTGTATGAAGCAAGTAAAGTTGAGAGCTTTTCCCTTTTATTTCTTCCCTTTGCCCTTCCCCTTTCCCTTCGGTTCAGGTTCAGGCGCCGGCTCGGGCTCTGGCGGCGGTGGCGGCCAGTACTTGTTGAAGAACTCATCTCCAGCGGCGTATATCAAAGGCAGTATGCTATTCCGACGTTGCCACTCCTCGCGATCTCTGTCTTCTTGTTCTTCCTGATCACGCTCGTCCCGAGCACGGAGCTGAGAATAAATCTTAAGCTTGTTAGCGGCAGATCTGTGTTCAGCGGGCAGACCGCGCGACCAGTGAGTATTTATTCAAATTCAAAATATTCTTTATTCAAGTAAACTTGTAAACAAGTGCTTTTGAATCGTCAACATCTGCTGGTTCGGTAAGCTGTTCCTACCGAGAAGAACCAGCAAGAAACTCGTGCTCTTTTCAAACAATAACTCTTATCACTAGTTATATATAGTTATTAATGTCTTGTACAGGGTTGAAGAGAATCTATATCAACGCATTCTTATCGTCTAGGTAATCTTCAATAGTATAATAGGCTTTCTGAATTAGCCTTTTTTTTATATTATAAATGAGTGAATGAGTATTTATTAAAACTTACTATTCTCAATTAACGCTTTATTATAGCAGAATCATTATTTTTGTAATTACAGAAACTAACACAACTACGCTATAATCCGCGCGGGTTAAGCGAATGCATGCAATGCTAACATTAGCATTAACATAACATTAGCTAACATTTGCCTGCTTCATACGCATGTATGAAGCAGGCAAATTTCACGTACCTTACACATGCAAGACAAGTCACCGTACAATACTATTTACGATTTTGTCGTGGAGCCGATCCTCCTGATGATGCTTCGATTTCGGGGCGAAACGATCGTAGAGATTTTGGTGGTGGTTGTGTGTATCACTTGTGTCCATTGTTGCTAGTGGAGGTCTTGTCCTGCATGTGTAAGCTTCATACACATTAGCATTGCATAGTAAAGTAAAGTGGCGGCCTGTTACAATCCCACTGCTGGTAATAGGCCTCCTCTCTCCGTTTCTGGAGAAAAGGGTTGGAGCTAAGACCTACCACTGTACTCCAATGCGGATTGGTAGGTTACACATATCTGCAAAAATCTCTAGAGATATGCAGGTTTCACGATGTTTTCCTTCAGCGAAAAGCGTATGATAAATTGCAATTATCATTTAGACACATGAGTTTTATTAGAAAAACTCATTGGTGCCTGCCCGGGCTTGAACTCGTGTTCCCCTCGAAAGAGTCGCACGGTCTCGCCGCTGGGCTATCACAGCTCTTAGCATTGCATGCATTCACTTAACCCGCGCTGATTTTAGTAAAGTAGTTTTGTTATAGTTCCTGTGATATGGGATTCCGCAAAGTAACGACTGCTTCTATAAATAATTATTTTAGTAATTCCTTAGTCCCTTTAAAAGTGACCTCACCTCCAGAAGTGCTAGATACTCCTCAGTATCAACCTCCTTCTTCTTCCCTTTCGGTACTGGCTTCTCCTTTTTGGGCTCTTTCTTCGGTTTCACTTTCAGCGGTGCGAATAACTTCTTCGGGTTTTGTATCTGGTACGGCGCGTCTATCAGCGTATACTCCGGAGTGAACGTGAATATAGCACGAACCAGGTTGAATTGGTAGTCCGTGCTGAACCTGAATTTATTTTATTATATATATACACCTACAGGGTGGTACCGACCATACCATTTTAATTTAAGGTCACGTCATTACATCACATCACATCACGTGATCACAGCCTTAAGCAGGCGTTAAGTCTTACTTTTGGTATATGTGCGTACACGTCGCTCGCATAGATCTTATGCAAGTTATGTACAAAGCCACTTTTTTACGAGGTAAATTGATTTTCTTGATTATCATAGAATTTAACTCACTGCGAATCGTGCGCCGCCTCTTATCGTAGGAAAATGACAAACAAGAGCGCATAGCAAACTACTATAAATAAGTGCAAATTTTCTTTAATAGTTACTAACAGATCAAATATGTAATGAATGATGTTGGTGAGATCTCTTAAGGAGCACTCATAAGCGGCTCCTTCGAAGGTGACGAGGTGCTTCGACTCAGGCGTCGTTCGGGAGATAGATTTCTTCGCATTTGGCTCAGTTGGCTTATAGAAGACTCCTGCGTCTTTCGGTGTTGGCAGACGTTGCTCTTCCGCTACATATGTCGCTGCTGTCAGCATGTTATCCTACAGTTTATTAAACAAAAATAAAAAAGGGACCGGTGAAGTATGACGGTATAACTGTCATTCAGTAAATTAGATCGTTGAGACTTCTGCACACAAAATTGTAGACGAATATATACCATATACGGAACATATAGCTCAGTGTGCCGTTAACCGCGGTTCCTAACCATCTACCAAGAGAGGTAAATGAAACCAAGGTTTCGTAGAGCAAAAAATTTATTTTTATTATAAAATTATTCTTTTTTAACCACAGTCAGGACAAGACTTGTGTGTGACCTCTAATATTGTCTTTGATGTGATCCTAAGTAATGGCTTTGAGTATAACCTCGAGTGTAGCCTCGGGTACAAATCCGAGTATATCCTCGCTTACAAACTAGATAGGTCCAATTTTGAGAAAGAGTTTAGTCCCCGAATTCAATGCGTTTGGGAAGCTACGCGAGATCTTTTCGTTCAAATACCTCAGTACCTGAAGGCCTAGGTTTTCGAACAGTGCGTGTTGCCAGTGATGACCTATGGATTCGAAACGTGGTCGCTGACTGTGGGCCTCATAAGAAAGCACAGAGTCAGACAGCGGGCGATTAAACGAGTTATGGAGTACGCGATCAAATCAGGAATAATGAGATCCGTAGTGGAACTACAATTACCTACATAATTCAGCGTGTCAAGAAAATGGAGTGGGGATGGGTGGGACACATAGTGTGGAGAATCGATGGGCTTTGGGGTCTCAAGGTGTTGTAATGGCGACCCCGCACCGGAAAGCGCAGCGCCGATAGACCCCCTACGAGATGGACAGACGATCTCTAAACGGTCGTGGGGAGTCGCGGCTCAAGTACGTTTAGTGTGGAGATCCCACGAAGAACCCGATGTCCAGTTATGGACGTCCCCCCGAAGATAATGATGATGACACTAAACTATGAGCGTTCAGAAACAAAAAAAGGTCGTAAACAAAAACTAAATCTAAATATAAGTATTTTAAACAAAAATAAGTAAGTGTCATGTAGCGACGCCTAATAGCACGATAGGCGCCTGTCACGTAAGGTGGAATATCACTTCACAATTTACGGTGGGTGACAAAATTACGGGGGTTCGGTATCCCAAAATAAAAGAAATAGTTTGGGCAGAACTTCGTATACTATGAATGACTTAAAGAACAAAACTATTACACTACAAACTTATAAAAAAGTGATAACAACTTGCCGAAACTTAACCGAAACGTTAAACAATTGAGACTTGTACCACCTTGTCTGCGGAGGCGTAGTCTGACTCAAATTCAAAGACGCATCCACGAGGCGGGAACGATAAAAACAACTAGGTAGTTACGTCACCACCTGGCATCCATACCGTACAGGTAAACGCAACATCAGCGTATTAAGGGTGGTCCGATGTTGCGCAAGCGAAGGAACATGGTGTGATGTTCCACAGGTGCGATCATTCGATTCGAGCATCTGCCTCTGCTCAGTCGTGGTAATTAATTGTAATATTTTTAATTAGATTTTAATAAATATATAATTTTAATTAAAAACAATAAAATCTTGTTTTTTAAAAAATAATTTGACGTTCCCGAGTATTAAACTGGCGCAGCCGGAGCGGATTATTTTCCAAAAATTGTTGAAAAAATAACATAGGAAATAATCTGGAACCAAATAAATAAATAAGTTTAATCAAAAGTGGTGTCAATAAAGAAGAAAGAAGATGCAGCTGGTCGGTTGGTGAGTAGAACTTTTCACCTTCCTTTTCCTCTCATTTTCTTTTGTTATTTTGAGGTAGGACTTCTCTCACTATAACGTTATTTGGTTTTCTTATATTTTTAATATTTTTATTGTGAAAATTTGAAATAGTGTTTTAAGCGTATATAAGTGTAGAGTAGTAAAGAAAATATACGTATAAAATTCTGCGTATAGTAATTTTGATAGGTAAAGTAATATTTTTAATCATTTAATCGTAAACAATATTTTATAACAGATTTTATATTTTTATTTTTTTGTTAGTTTAAAAGGTTATTTTAAAATGGAGCAAGTAAGATTAATTCCTAACGAAATTTTAAAATTAATCCCACTCTTTGATGGAGACAAAAGGCATTTAAATTTATTCCTTCGGAAATGCCTGTATATAATAGAAAGATTCCAAGGTAGCGACACACAAAACCAGTATGTAATGCACAGTATTACAAGTAGGTTAGTGGACAAAGCCGCGGCGCTTATTAGCGAACGCGAAGATGTAAGATCGTGGACGGAATTTAAAGAGCTCCTAGTACAGCATTTTGGTGATCCACGCAGCGAGGAATGCATTGCTATAGAACTAGAAAATTTAAAAATTAATTCAGGCGAAAGTTATCTAGATTTCTGTAATAGAATTCAATCAGTACGTTCAGTGCTAATATCAAAAGTCAACCAAATGGTAGATGAAGATATTAAACAAAGTAAAATTATTATTTATAATAATACAGCGTTAAATGTCTTTCTTTACAATTTGCCAGAAAATATGGTTAGGATTGTGCGACTAAAAACTCCAAAATCGTTAGAGTCCGCATTAAGCGTAGTTTTAGAGGAGGTTAATTTCCTCGAACAATATCAGCGGCGTAGTAAAGCCCCACAAGCAACAACAAAACCAGCAAATCAAATATATTTTAAAAGTCAGAACGATTTTAAACCCCCAATTAAATATAACAACAACCCTATGCCGATATATCAAGCTAACCAGCCACCTCAATTTAAATTCGGAATACCCCATACAAACCAAAAACCCCACATGCCTACGGGATACAAACCAAATTTATCCCCATTTAAATTCGGGATTCCGAGAGGACCGTACATACCACCACCTAGGGTGAACCCACAATATGGACACCGCCCGGTACCACAATTAGGGTACCGACCACCATTAAACAATAGCTATCGACCCCCAATGCAATTCGGCTACAGACCTAATTTCCACCAAAATGTACAAAACGATGCATCCATGCGTACTGCTATATCGCGCAAACCGAGTTTTCCGGTAAACGAAATTTACGCGCAGGATTACGACCAAAACTACTACGATGACGACAGTCATTACTACTCAGAGACTATGTATTATCCTGAATATGAGCCAGGCTACGAATATTACATGACTAATGACGCAGACGAGACGGAAGAACAGACGAAAAACCTACCCTCGGGTGACCTTGACAGTGAAAGCCAGAATGAAAATTTTTCAGTAAAAGCCTCAGAAATACAGAATACATAGAACTAAATTGCGACACCAACCTTAAATTACCGTTTATATATATACCTGAAATAAATGCGAAATTTATGATAGACACCGGGAGCACGCGATCTTTCATTAGCCCGAAAAAAAGCTTATAACTATTTCAGCGCGTATATATATAATGAACCGTTCGAAGTAAAAAGCACGCATGCTACGAGCGCACATAACGAAGTAATTGAAATACCATTGATGCCGACTTTTAACTGTAGCGAACTTCAAAAATTTTATTTATATAACGTAGATTCAAAATATGACGGATTAATAGGTAATGACCTCTTAAAAAAAATAGACGCAATAGTTGATTTAAAATATAAAATATTACGAACAAAAACTTCTGATATTCCCATAATTTACAATGACGCGGAATACATCCTTGAATTACCACCGCGTTCCGAATTAAGAGTATCCCTACCAACAAATCAATATTCGGGTGATGCTATTATAAATTTTACCGAATTTTGCCAGGGCATCAGGATGCCGAGCGCGTTAGTTAAATGCGTTAACGGCTATGCAAAGACAATAATTCAAAATACATTAGATAAAAACATGACTTTAACTGTGACCGCACCTTTCGAAGTGACTCAGTATAATAGTACAGAATGTCAAACAAATTATATAAATAATGAGGACGAATTAGGAAACACACAGTTATTATTAGAAAACTTAAACAAACTACGACTAGACCACATGAACGAGGAGGAAAAGAACAAAATTTACACACTTTGTAGCGAGTATAAAGACATATTTTACTGTGACCAATTACCATTGACTTTTACTAATGACGTAAAACATTTTATTAGGACGAAAAACGAGGACCCTATTTATATTAAGCCTTATAGACAAGCGCCCGCACAGACCGACGAAATAAAGAGACAGGTCGAAAAACTTTTAGACAATAACGTAATTCAGGAATCCTATTCACCCTGGAGTGCACCTGTTCATCTTGTACCTAAGAAAATGGATGCCTCTGGAGAACAAAAATACAGGATGGTCATTGACTATAGGCGACTGAATGAAATTACCATTGACGACAAATACCCCCTACCTAACATTACCGACTTATTTGACAAATTAGGTAAAAGCGTATACTTTTCGACGTTAGACCTAGCGAGTGGTTATCATCAGATTGAGATCAACGAAGCTGACCGTCAGAAAACCGCCTTCAGCACACAGTCGGGACATTTCGAATTTCTAAGAATGCCCTTCGGACTGAAAACCGCCCCCGCTACGTTCCAACGGACTATGGACAATGTACTGAGAGGATTGCAGGGTATACACTGCATGGTTTACTTAGACGATATCATAATATTTTCAGCCAGCTTACAAGAACACATTGACAGTTTAAGGACCGTTTTTGACAGACTACGTAAAACGAACCTGAAAGTTCAGCTCGACAAATCTGAATTTTTACGAAAAGAGGTGTTGTACTTAGGACATACTATTACGAAAAACGGACTGAAACCAAACGACGACAAAATAAAAGCTGTCTTAAACTTCCCCCTACCGAAAACTACCACTGAAATAAAAAGTTTTCTCGGACTCATAGGCTATTACAGACGATTTATTAAGGATTTCGCGCGTATAACACAACCCCTATCTAATTGTTTAAAAAAACGTAATAAAATAATAATTGACGAAAAATATATAGAGTCTTTTCAAAAGTGCAAAGAGCTTCTGACGAATGCACCCCTTTTGAAATACCCTGATTCTGAAAAACCATACGTATTAACGACAGACGCGTCGAATGTTGCACTCGGAGCAGTGTTGTCGCAAGGCCCTATCGGTAGCGATCACCCTATTGCATACGCAAGCAGAACCCTGAGTGATACAGAGTCGCGATATAGTACAATAGAGCGAGAATTATTGGCTATAGTCTGGGCTGTTAAGCACTTTCGCCCCTATCTTTATGGTCGAAAATTTACAATCTATACAGACCACCGCCCATTAGCTTGGTTATATTCCCTTAAGGAGCCTAACAGTAAACTTACGCGTTGGCGTCTCCGCTTACAGGAGCACGATTTCGAAGTCGTGTATAAAAAAGGGAAGCAAAACACAAATGCAGACGCGTTATCCCGCATCAAGTTAAATGCATTAGACTCAACAGACGATGCTTCTATGATTGGTAACGTTGACGAAAAAGAATCCCGACTTCAGGACCATTTACATGACGTGACTGACGACATCCTGAAATTAGTAACAAGAAATGACTCTGACGATTCTGAAGCCATGACCATTTCTTCTGAAACAACGTCATTGTGCAGAAGAATATCCGACATTGAGCCTAGGAACTGCGTTCCTTCAATATCTAGCGGCGATACTATTCATTCTAATATAGACATGGATGGTTCAGGTATTCCCATTATGCACGATGCAATAGACACTAAATCAAACCAAATTTTAATATTTTCATGGTTCAAGGACGAGCTACAGGTACAGGATCATTCTCATTCTAGAATGAAAATCCTTCATGTATTTTTACCCCTAAATAATATTGATTTAATTAAACAGTTTCTAAAAGAGTACATTAGGCCCAAAATTAAATATTATATTCATTTTGAAAACGATCAATTTAGAAAAGATTTTAATACGACAATTATAAATTTATTCCAAAAGGACACTGTAAAAATAAAAGAATGTACAGAAAGGGTAATTTTTATAGAAAATGAAGATGAGCAGAAAGATATTACTTTAAAATATCACCAAGGAAAATCTTGCCACCGTGGTATTAGGGAAACAATGACGCGTATTAAAAGAAATTATTTCTGGCATAATATGCAGGAAACAATATCTGCATTAATTAATACCTGCGAATTATGTCGTAAAATGAAATATGATAGGAACCCCATTAAACCTATGTTACAATTAACACAGACACAAGATGCCCCATTTCAGGAAATTTTCATAGATATTTTCAGTATAGAAGGAAAATATTATTTAACTCTCGTTGATGCCTTCAGCAAACTAGGACAAGCTATCGAAATAAGTAATCGTTCGACACCGGAGGTAGTTCGTGCCTTAATTAAGTATTTCTCTTTATATGGAGTACCTAGGAAAATAACGTCCGACCCTGGTACTGAATTCAATAACGAACTTATGAGAGAACTGACAAATATGTATAAAATTCAATTACATATAGCAACCCCTAATAACCCTAACTCGACTAGTATAGTAGAACGATTTCATTCTACAATTATAGAGATTTATCGATTAGCAAAATATCAACACAAGTTTACAGACGCAGCTTCCGTTATGACATATTCTATAATGGCATACAATCATACTATTCATAGCACGACAGAGTTGACACCCTTTGAAGTAGTATTTGGACACACCGATTCAAATAGTTTATTTGACGTCGATTTCCAAAAATCATATATACAACAACTACTTAAAGACCATGCAAAGCGTACAAAATACTTATATCAACATATTTCCGATAAAACACAAAGTAAAAAGTATAAGGCACAACAAAGAAAGGGAGGCGAAAAAGAAATAGACTTAGAGGTAGGAAAAACGGCATTCATGAAAACAATTAATACGCGAAAAAGTAAAGACAAACCCCGTTATCAAAAGGTAACAATTAGTGGCGAAATAAATCGGAACGTCGTCCCGGTAAAAGTAGGCGTTAGAAAAACAAATGCCCCTATTAAAAATATAAAACGACCTCCGCAGGTGGTGTATAATCGTCCTGACAGCAGCGAAGTACAGCCAGGGCCTTCAACTTCAAAGACTTGACGGTAACCCTGGTCTGTTACCCGTTAGAAAGGGTAGCGCTTATAAACAACAGGATAAATGGATAATTGTTAAGATAATAGACTTAAATAGTTTGTCTAGTGACTTAGAATATAATATTAATAAATATAATGAATATAATAAATTAATCGACGTGAATAAACCATATCTATACGAATTTAGTAGCATAAAAATACAAGCGGATTATCTTAGAGATATTTGCACTGAAAAATTTCGACAAATTGTCCCCACAAAAAGGTTTAAAAGAGGCCTATTCAACCCTTTAGGCTCGTTTGTAAAATCTATTACAGGTAATTTAGATAATGAAGATGCGTTACACTATGATAGAATGATCAATAATTTGCAAGGTAAACAAAATTTAATAAATGAGAAAATTACGTTGATTACCAAAATGTTCAATTATCAGACTAATAATACAGAATCATTATATAATAATTCATTAATTTTAAATCAACGCTTAACGAGGATTGAAAGAATGCTAAAAGATTATTCCACAAAAGAAAACAGTTCTATCTATTCTACGTATGTTTTAGGAATGTATAATACATTCATAAATAATTTCAGATCTATTTACATTTTATTAAACGAAATTGAAACCGCGTTAGCTTTTAGCAAAATTTCAGTTCTTCACCAATCTATAATAAATTCCACTGAATTATTGCACATGCTGTTAAACATAGAAAAGGTTAATTGCTTAGTATATCCTGTTATAGAGAGTAATTTAGTTAAGTTGGAAAGGATAATATCTATTAAGGCATTTGTAAAAGAAAGCCAAATCACGTTCATATTAGAGATACCACTTACAAATAATAATACGTATAATTACTATAAAATTTATTCATTACCTATTTTTAACATTGCAAAGAACGTAACTTCTATAATTATTCCTGAATATCCCTTCCTCATGGTGAAAGGTTCGGAGTACTTACCGACCGCGTCACCGTGTCAGCAAATTTCCGATGACAACCAGTTCCTGTGCACTGAAAAAGATGTGGTACCTTATCCGAAAGAAACCTGCGTAGAACAACTGATGAAATTCCAACCTGATTTACCTCTCTGCATACAAAGAACCGTTAAAATAGAGAATGTGAAAATTCAACGAGTATCACCTATATCCTGGATAATATACTCTCAGGATCAAAAAGTACTTACATATAAATGTAACAATGAAGTAACCAAAACCTACATATTTGGAACTTATATGATCCACATTGATCCCGGATGTGAAGCATCCCTAGAGAATTACCACTTATATAATTTACACCACTATTTTGAGAAATACAATTATAAAACAACCCCAATGGTTATTCTACCTAAACTGAAAATTACTAGCCCATTTTCCGAGGTTAATCCGATTGATATCAAGGGAGTAAATTTCGACGATATTAAGCGACTCTCTACAATTTTGGAAATGAAAACTTTCAGTGAAAGTGATAGTGAAAAATATGAAAACCACGTTATAAGTATTCACAGTGTTAGTGCAGCGACGTTAGTTTTATATTTACTTGTATTTCTTGTATGTGTTATTTTCAGCTATTGTAAATTAAAAGATAAGTTTCAAAATATTCGAAACCCTCCGATTTCTAATAGCTCAGATGGTTTCGAACTTAAGGAGGGAGGAGTTACGTCACCACCTGGCATCCATACCGTACAGGTAAACGCAACATCAGCGTATTAAGGGTGGTCCGATGTTGCGCAAGCGAAGGAACATGGTGTGATGTTCCACAGGTGCGATCATTCGATTCGAGCATCTGCCTCTGCTCAGTCGTGGTAATTAATTGTAATATTTTTAATTAGATTTTAATAAATATATAATTTTAATTAAAAACAATAAAATCTTGTTTTTTAAAAAATAATTTGACGTTCCCGAGTATTAAACTAGGTACTAATCCAAATAAGCGGGGTTCCCTGAAATACGTATGCTACAGAAGATATTTAAATTAATAAATTAAACGATGTGTGGAGTCTTAATTGTAATACTAAAAACCTCGAGTATTGGTTATTAATTTTTAGTCTGTTGGCATTGTTATTAGTCTAAGTTTAAGAGATTCAAATATAAGAAGTGAAAAACGGATATAGTGTTTTAATTAACTAAATTAAAGCTAATTTGTTTACAATTTTATGAACATGACGGCGTGGGAAATGTTTCAACGATTTAAAATTTAAAATTGAGTGACGTTAGGTGTCACTAAGGCGAAGTGTCGTTACTGTAGCAGCGGGGCGACCATCTTTTAATAAAGGATCGGCACGAAAAGAGCCAGCGCACCACAAATCGCCATACAATTAAGAAATCAATGCGAATAATCGTTATTGTAACTGTTTTAAATAATTCTGTTCAAGTAACTGTGTGAATCTTTTAAAAACTAATAATTATAATTGCTGTCAACTCTTCTTTTGAATTCCCCACCCAAAGCACAGGCCACAAAGTATTGTTAAAAGGATCGCCTTCACTTTGGATAATATGTAGTGATAATAAAATACTGCAGCTTATTTGCAGTACTATTTCATTTTATTTAATTGTATAAACAATCCACTATGTTATATTATTACAATTCATCATTTCTCCGTTTTACGTCTATTCTTTTTGATCCAGCATGGCCGCCTGTCGGCTTTATTTCCTAGTCTCTATCATTTTTAGTTTAGTTACAGACAAATATTTTGGAATAGCTAACAGTATGGAAAGAACTAGTATTTCTGATTATGGTCATTCTGCGTCAAATATATATGAATATTGTTATATGTTGTTATTGTATACAAAAGAGATAAACCTTAAATCTTTTCAGCAGCCGCCGACGATCCGCCGCGTCGAAATTTTGCACTTCCTTCATCCATTCGCAAAACCACAGAATTAAAACTGCTTGCGATTCTATGAAATATATTTAAAGGGCAATTATTAATTACGAATTTTTAAATTAGAGAGAGATCTAGCCGAATTTTATCAAATTAATTCATTGGGAATCTCATAAAGTTCGTAATTTAAATTATATTTCAACTTAGCACTAAGACAGGATTACAGGTACAACATTTAGTACTAATAGTATAATGCAGTTTTACGATTTATTTTGAAAATAGCAATCGCCGAGTTACTTGCTGGCTCTTCTAGATAAACACTAGAACCAGCAAGATTTAAAAGGTCTTGTTGAAAGAATATTTTGAGTATTAATTTTTATTTGAATAAAAATCTTAATTATTTCTAATATTTTCTGTGGAATGTTGGAACACTGTCTGTATTTAGAAAGAAACAAAGGTATCATTCATACGTCGACTCATTTCTTCATCTTGTGCTCTTCTCAGTAGATTTGCCAACGTATCCAGGAACCAAAACTCCGCCAAACTTACCCTGTAGTTCGTACAGCCTGTAAAAAATAAACATTATTTAAGTAACGGCCTTTTACTTCGGTAAGAAAGAGGGTGGTCTATTCTACTCAGCCGGCTACAACACGGCGGATCGACTTACCTTAGCCGCCTTTTATGACACCTTGGTAAGAAATGAGGGTGGTCTATTCTATTAAGCCGGATACCACACAGCGTATTGCCTAAAACTAAGTAAGACTTCGAATTTCCAGCTCTACAACAACTTACTCTAAGAACCTACCCCTCATAACTATTTCATTGATATAATCACTAGTTACCCCACCTGTTAATTCTCCCAATATATCTATATACTTCTGCTGAGCAGTAATCGCTATTTTAGGTATCAAGGCTGGATCTATATCGGTCTTAAACTCCTCAGGGAGGACGTGGACTCGATTATGCTCCTCGATCTTGCGAAGTCTGTCAGGTAAGACCTTTCTAAGAGACGGAGTTGGAAATATGTCTGGTACTTCTTCTTGAATTTCCTCAACAATCGGAATTTTCGTTTCCTCTTCGATTAATTCTTCTCTTAACTGCTCTTCTTCTTCTTGCAATAAATCTTTAATTATAAAATTGATTTATTTAATTAACATTAAAATTAAACATTGACAGTCACTATCGTGCGGCATCGGCATCGGTATCACTATGCCTGCTGTACGCCCGTAAGTGCGACAGAGAGCGCAACAGAGGGCGTCCTGTTTTCACATTTTATTATCCCGTGGGCTCTTTGATATTAGTACAGTACTGATAAAAAAGCTGTGATAGCCCAGCGGTGAGACCGTGAGAATCTCTAAAGACGATCATGAGTTCAAACCCCGGGCAGGAACCAATGAGTTTTTCTATTAAAACTTATGTGTCTATTTGATAATTGCAAATTATCACACGCTTTTCGGTGAAAGAAAACATCGTGAGGAAACCTGTATATCTCTAGAGAATCCTAGGAATATGTGAAACCTACCAATCCGCATTGGAGCAGCGTGGTAGGTCTTAGCTCCAATCCTTCTCTCCAAATACGGAGAGAGGAGGCCTAAGCCCAGCAGTGGGATAGTAACCTGTTACTATCCCACTGCTGGGCTTAGGCCTCCTGTCAGTAAAAGCAAAAAGTAAAGTAACGGCCTGCCGTTACTTTACTTTTTACTTTTACTGACAAAAATATTCCTATAGGATCTTCTGAATACGTGTATAGTGTAATTTTCCATGCAGTTAAGCAGCCGCCTTTACTATCCCACTTCTGGACAGAAGATATCTCTCTCTTTTAAAGAGAAGGATTGGAAGTTTGCAATCAATGCGTGAAAGGTTACACATATATCTAAAGTTTTCCAGAGATATGCCAATTTCATTCAAAATTTCTTTTGTATCGTCAAATTTCGTAAAAACACTACCAGTAGTTCAAAACGTTGCTCTGACCTAAATCAAATATGTCTTTCAAAAAAAATTCTGTTGTTGTGGTAAATACTTCATCATCATCCTCCTGTCTCATCCCACTCTAAATAGGGTCGGCACAACAAGTTTGAACCATATTGTGATGAGATGTGGCTAGGTATTTTACGCCCGACCGCCTGCCTGACGTAAACTTACCTTAGTCGTCTTTTACACCTCGGTAAGAAATGAGGGTTGTCTAGTCTACTCCGCCGGATAGCACACGGTGGATCATCTTACCTTAGTCGCCTTTTACGACACCTCGGTAAAAAATGAGGGTGGTCTATTCTACTCAGCCTCAATGGTATCGTTTTTTCCTTTGCCTATTCTATTCAACTCAAAACGGATACCATACGGCGCATTTAGTGGTAATTAGTTATTATAAGATTTACCTTTTTCTTCAATTTCCGCGGAAACGGAGGAAGATTCCAAGGATTCTGGTACTGATCGGACACACACCAAACCCGAGTCCGATATCAGTTTGTCCAGCAACGTCTTATGAAAGTCCTCTACTTGGCGTGAAGACATTTCGCTGTAGTTGGTTAGGAAACTTCTTCAAAGGTGTTCTCAAGGCTTAGGTGTAGAAAACGCAGTGTTGGGAGAACTCTAATACAGAAAATCGCAGTGTGTCTGAGTTGTTAGCTGACGATAGATGGCAGCAATCATCTTTTATTTCGCGCTATTGTTTGTCCTTTTAATTTCATATAACGCGATGTACAATACGCCGTGGTATGGTTGTAAGTTTTGTGGGGCTTTGATTAGGTCTTTCTGTAGAATTTAAGGTCTGGTTTTAGGTAGTGTCATAATGATTTGTTGAGTGGTAATATGCATGGTTGAAACTAAGAATTTAGAAGTTATCGAAGGATTGTTCTAAACACAGTGAGATTGCTGACTTCAGACAGCACAAGATATTATGAGATGAAAATCAATTAAGTCTTAAATGATTCAGCTCAGCTGTGAACGTAACAAGTTTAAAATCTTCTTATAGATTAACTAACTGTGAAAGCACATTTGTAGAAGCAGGCGTTACTTTGCGGAATTCCATATTACAGAATCTGTAACAGAACTACTTTGCCATATTCCGCGTGTTTTAATCGAATGTATGTAATGCTAAGTATAAAGCAGGCAAGATTCAAGTACCTTACACATGCAGGACAAGTTACCACACGTATCTCAAGACGCCTCCACCAGCAACAATGCACACAAGCAATACACACAACCACCACCAAAATATCATTACGATTTTGTCGTGGAGCCTGTCCTCCTGCGGATGCTCCGGTTTCGGGGCGAAACGATTGTAGAGATTGTAATAGTGAGTGTATGTATTGCTTGTGTGCATTGTTGCTGGTGGAGGCGTCTTGGGATACGTGTGGTAACTTCTCCTGTGTAAGGTACGTGAATTTTGCATGCTTCATACACTTAGTATTACATACATTCGCTTAACACACGCGGATTATAACAAAGTAGTTCTGTTATACAAAAGTAATAATAATATTATTTTGCTATAATCCGCGAATATCGCGAGTATCGTATAGTATCGGGGATTATAGCAAAATAATTTTATTGTTACTTTTGTATTATGGATCTCCACAAAGTAACGCCTAGTTCTATAAATTATTTAGTTCTGTTATAGTTTCTGTGAAAGAACAATTATGACAAAAGTGACAACTTCAATATAATATGTTTATTAATATTTGTATAGATATTTATTTAAATTACTTAATGTAAGAAATGTTATCAAATCAAAATCATCTTTATTCAAAAAAACCTTTTCAGGCACTTTTGATTCGTCAAGGATCAATATGAATGATGAAGCTACAACTGGTTCGGAATGTTGCTGTTACCGAGAAGAACCAGCAAAATGGTGCGGTCAATATTTACATGAAGTGCAATATATTTTAACTTTGAAAGATTAAAATATTTCACTAACCTTTAACACAAGTGTTTCGACAAATCAGTGCGCAAAACTCAAAATCTATTATGACAATGTCAGTATTGTTTTTTTTTGTAGGTTCCTTTAAGTCCTATTTATATTTTTGTATATGTAGAAATATATTTAAGATATATATAAAACCTTTTTATTATAGCCTACGTAAAATAGAAACCAGGGATTTCGCGACAGTTATAGTGTGCCGCCGCGTGGTATCCGGCTGAGTAGGATCGGCTACACTCATTTTCTTACCGTGGTGTCGTAAAAGGCGACAGTTAATTTGACTCACCGTGTGTTATCCGGCTGAGTAGAATAGACCACCCTCATTTTCTTACCGAGGTTCCGTAAAAGGTGACTAAGGAAAGTTGACTCACCGTGTGTTATCCGGCTGAGTAGAATAGACCACCCTCATTTTCTTACCAAGGATTCGTAAAAGGCGACTATGGTAAGTTGACTCACTGTGTGATATCCGGCAGAGTAGAATAGACCACCCTCATATCTTACCGAGGTGCCATAAAAGGAGATTAAGGAAAGTTGACTCACCGTGTGTTATCCGGCTGAGTAGAATAGACCACCCTCATTTTCTTACCAAGGATTCGTAAAAGGCGACTATGGTAAGTTGACTCACTGTGTGATATCCGGCAGAGTAGAATAGACCATTCTCATTTCGTACCGAGGTGCCATAAAAGGAGACTAAGGAATGTTGACTGACCGTGTGATATCCGGCAGAGTACAATAGACCACCCTCATTTCTTACCGAGGTGCCATAAAAGGAGACTAAGGAATGTTGACTGACCGTGTGATATCCGGCAAAGTACAATAGACCACCCTCATTTTCTTATCGATGTGTCGTAAAAGGCAACTAAGGAATGTTGACTGACCGTGTGATATCCGGCAGAGTAGAATAGACCACCCTCATTTTCTTATCGAGGTGTCGTAAAAGACGACTGAGGTAAATTGACGTCAGGCCGGTGGTTGATCGTAAAATAACTAGTCAAAATATGTAACAACATGTTTAAAAGATGTTACCATCACAGAGTAATATAAGTTGAACCCGAAAGATCACAGACACTTTATAGTTTTCAAGTTGCTACTTAGCATTAGTTCGCGGTATACTCGAAATTTTAATTTCAAATTAATCATTTGCTCTATGACCCTTATTTATATAGTACTAAGGCACAAAATAAAAAGTCAAAGATTAAAGAAATTAAACAGAAGCGTACATCAAACAACACAAAAAATATTCGGGAATTCATTAATTTCGCTTAACAATTAGCGAAACACTAATTGGACCCCAAATATGGGGTCTATAAGGGGCTTACCACCCACAAATGGGAGATATATTTATGTATCGATAAATGTCATGCGTTGTGATAGTTTTGATAGGGGTGGCTTTGAATAGTTTTCGACTATTTTTATCCGTGGATTTCGGTGTTTCATTAATATTAGGTACCAAGGTTACGGGTGCATATGGGGATAGAACCCCTTCGAACCGACTGAGTGTATACATTATTAGGTATAATAAGTTTTTTTCATATTCTATGTTGATAAAGTTGTTACTTAGTGTTAACTGGTCTGCTGGCGCAGTTGACTTGACTGCTTCGTGTGTCGCGGATTCGATTCCCACCGAGTGCCAACATTTTCTATAACCAATTTGATGATTTTTGAGGCTGGGTGTATGTATGTATCTAAGTATGTATTTTTCGCGATATTTTTGTTCTGTATTGACTTCGTAGAGACTGATTCGTCCACTGAAAATAGATAAATTCACCAACATGAGTCCGTCTGAAACCGAATATATTTAATCATTGACATCGGGTTAGCCCAACTAGTTTCAAAACTTTTTTATATCAGGAAAACCCCTTACGGATTCCGTGGATACTTATAAGTTTAAATTTGTATGTTCTTTGATTATACTTTTTATTACATTTGTAATACTGAATGTGTGTGGTATCCGGCTGAGTAGAATAGACCACCCTCATTTCTTATCGATATGTCGTAAAAGGCGACTGAGCTAAGTTGACCCACCGTGTGGTATTCGGTTGAGTAGAATAAACCACCCTCTTTCTTATCGAAGGGTCGTAAAATGCGACTAAGGTAAGTTGACGTCAGGCAGGCGGCCGGTCGTAAAATACGTAGCCAAATCAAATGACAACATGTTTGTAACATGTTGTGCAAACCCCACTTAGAGTGGGATAAGGGCAAGAGGATGATGATGAGAATGTTGTGTTCTCCTATAATTGAGGGTACGCTTAGCTCATGTGCTAAGTCTTTTTATTACTTTATTTTTCTGTACACCTCTGTTGGAGTCCTTAAATATTTTCAAATTCAAATTCAAATTATTCTTTATTCAAGTAAACTTGTAAACAAGTGCTTTTCAATCGTCAACATCTACTGCTGGTTTGGAAAGCTGTTCCTACCGAGAAGAACCAGCAAGAAACTCGGCGGTTGCTCTTTTCAAACAATAATTCTTATCACTAGTTAATATAGTTATTAATGTCTTGTACAGGGTTGAAGAGAAGCTATATCCACGCATTCTTATCTTCCAGTTAATCCTCAATAGTATAATAGGCTTTCTGAATTAGCCTTTTTTTAATAGTATTTTTAAACTGCTGTAAAGGTAAAGTTAATTTAGATTGTGGAATTTTATTTTAGAATCTTATACCCAAACCCACAAACGAATTACGAACTTTTGCAAGGCGCAAAGCAGGAACCGCAAGCTTAAATAATAAATAATACAGGCTAATTTAAGAAATTGTGAGAAAATCGTATTAAAATTGCTGCTATGAGATCATATTCAATCGTTCGCAGAAAAATCGCATTCATCTTTAAAAAAAAAATTAACAAAGTATTAGATATTTAGTTATAAAATCTCCATCCATAGCATTCACCTTTTGTACGTGCCCTTCCGACCGTACCGTTCTATCGCGAACCTCCGCTCGTATTGCAAAACGCCACCGGCGAAAACTAGTAAATGAATAGTGGATTACAACCGAATATATAAAGTAGTTTGGGACCCTTTCCAAATATAATGATGAGTCTCAAACTCCCCTGCTTCATTCCACTCTAGTTTTAGGCACGGCTAGGGTGGCCGTGTTTTTTTAAATATTCGACAGAATCTACGATCCATGACTCTATCTCTAGGGAACTGCGTCATTTCGGAAAATAATTAGGTTGTCCTTTAAACCTTTTTAAGTAACAAAATTCTTCAGCATTATCCAGACTTGCTTTATAGAATTAGACGTTACTTTGCGGAGAGTTGTGATAGCCCAGCGGTGAGACCGTGCGACTCTTTCGAGGGGAACACGAGTTCAAACCCGGGCAGGCACCAATGAGTTTTTCCATTAAAACTCATGTGTCTAATTGATAATTGCAATTTATCACACGCTTTTCGGTGAAGGAAAACATCGTGAGGAAACCTGCATATCTCTAGAGAATTTTGGAGATATGTGTAACCTACCAACCCGCATTGGAGCAGCGTGGTAGGTCTTAGCTCCAACCCCTCTTTAAAGAAACGGAGAGAGGAGGCCTATTCCCAGCAGTGGGACTGTAACAGGCCGCTACTTTTGCGGAGATCCATAATCGCTTCGCGTAATCCATAATCTTTTTGTCGTGGAGTCTATCTCCTAATGATGCTTCGGTTGCGAGGCGAAACGATTGTTGAGTTTGTGATAGTGAACGTGTGTAGTGCTTGTGTAATGTGGTGGAAGTGGTGGAGGTTTGTGCATGTGTTTTTACGAATCCTGCACGTATCGGGTATAAAAAAACGGATAGTCCACCATACATTTAACACTATATATATTTTCTATTTACTGTGTCGCGGATTATAGCAAAATAATTTTATTATTACCTTTGTATCTAGAATTGCCTTTACACAGGTAACTTACACAGGTAACTTTAATTTACAATTGAAGATTATTTGAGTGATAGTAGCATATCTTAACTGCAGGCCGGATTGACAATGAAATTAAATAAAAATAATATTTGAAAAGATTTTCCGCCGAGTGTCTTGCTGGTTCTTCTCGGTTGGAGCAAACTTATGAATCAGTGGTAGCTTCTTGAAAACATTTGACGATTCAAAAGTACTGTAAACAATCCACTTAAGTAAAGAATATTTTGAATTTGATTTAGACTGCAGTGTTGTACAAGGCAGGAAGGATTTTCAAATCCAGGTATTTTTATCGTTTATTTAGTCTTAAATCTATATATATAAAACAAAGTCGAGTTTGTTACAACACTTATAACTCGAGATCTGCTGGACCAATTTTCATGGTTTTGCTTCGTACCTGTCAAACATTTGTTGTCATCCTGTCAAATACTCTAAGTAATGATTGACATTTATGCATGCGTCCAGAAATTTATTTTATGTAAACTTTTTAAAAAGGGTGAATAAACTATTGTCTGTATTTTTTTAATCAATTAAAAAGGTTGAAAAGGGCATTAAGCAGATACATAGAAGTTCCTCAAATATTTATGCGTGCGTACAGGAATGAGAGAATGACAAATGATTAACATTTACGCGAGCGTTCAGAAGTTTTTTTGGGTCATTGTATTACGTTCATCAATAAATTAGTTCAGCTAAAAAAGTAAAAGGTAACACATCATTCATTGACTGGTAGGCGGTACGAAGTTCGCCGGGTCAGCTAGTTAATAATAAAAGAGAAAAACAATGTGTTTTACTTAGAAGCAAATGCCTCACACTTAATTTAAACCTCTGTGTAGACAAATTTCTCAAATTCCTATAAATACCCTATAAATAAATACCCTGGCCCCCAAATGATTTGTTTACTCTACTGAGTCTTGTGTTGATGGTGGTTACAATACCAGTGCATGCATATTTACGAATCCTTGTTTGTTTGTAATTTCTTTATTGCACAAATTGACATTAATATAAAAATCTTAGTGTTGGTTTCGGTCGGTATTCGCTTTTACAATAAAATACCGCAATCCATACTAGACAAGTCTATAGAAAGGTTTAAATTAAATATAAGACATATGCATATACGTAAAGCATATTACAAAATTCAAGATTATTTGGATAATAAAAATGCCTGGATTTGAAAATCCTTTCAGCTTCATACAAGACTGCGGTTTAATAATGTATAATTGAAAATGTTTAAAAGATTAACTGCCGAGTTTCTTTCTGTTTCTTCTCGGTAAGAGCAACATTCCGAACCAGTTGTAGCTTCATTAATCATATTGATCATTGGCGGTTCAAAAGTGCATGAAAGAGCTTACTTGAATAAAGATTATTTTGATTTGATTTGATTTAATATAAAATATAGCTACAATTGTATTTTAGAAATTTAAAAAAACCTTATTTCATGGCCAGTCTAGTGTAGGTGGATAGTTTCCTCACTTTTATTAAAACTGCCCGTCCCCTAAACGCCGGAGGGGCCCGCTCTACGCAACGCATATTTTATCAAGACTTACTATTTTTAATTGAAAATTCAGGTGTCGGCTGAATTAAGATAGATTAAAAGTATTATTTTTGCGAGCACAAATTAAAAAAGGATAAAAATTTAACTTTTAGATAAGATTTATTAATGGTATATACGAAAATTGTATATACATATGACAAGTCAAGTTAAAAAATCCGCCGAGTGGTATCCGTTTGAGTAGAATAGACCACCCTCTTTCTTACAGAGAGGTCGTAAAATACGACTACGGTAAGTTGACTTAAGGCAAAAAATACGTAGCCAAATCATGTGACAACAAGTTTGTAACATGTTGTGGCAGCCCAGAGTAGGATATGGGCAGGAGAATGGTAAGTTAAGTTAAAAAAAGCTTTATAGAATTAGACGCTACTTTGCGGAGATCAATAATACAAAAGTAATAATAAAAATATTTTGCTATAATCCGCGATACAGTAAATAGAAAATATATATAGTGTTAAATGTATAGTGGACTATCCGTTTTTTCATACCCGTTACATGCAGGATTCGTAAAAACACATGCACAAACCTCCACAACTACCACCACACGTTCACTGTCACAAACTCAACAATCGTTTCGCCCCGCAACCGAAGCATCATCAGGAGATAGACTCCACGACAAAATCGTATCGGCTTTGCGATTTTGTCGTGGACTATACATTTAGCACTATATATATTTTCTATTTACTGTATCACGGATTATAGCAAAATAATTTTATTATTACTTTTGTTAAAAAAGCTTTTATCAAAATTCCATATGCCTACTGTTAACGATTGAGGAGTTCCCCCATCTTGAGCCACTCCTGGCAGCAGCATCAGGTCATGCTTATCATAAACATGCATTGTCATTTGGGCTAGACCAGTATGTAAAATTTCAGTGGGCCAAACTTAACTTGGAAGATTCAACTCTCACATATATACACGGCAAGTAAATTAAAAACCTTTTAATAATTAATTTATAAAAGAAGCGTTACTTTGCAGAAAGTACAAAAGTTATGACAAATTATTTTGCTATAATCCGCGTTTGTTTCTTTTATTAACAAATGCAGATTATAGAAAAATAATTAAAATATAACCTTTGCATATGACATACGAGTCTACCTATTATATTACTATAACTCGCGATTAGAATCCCATATCACTAATTGCGGTTTATTGCAAAATATGTCATTATTTATTTTTATATAATGGACCTCCACAAAGTAACAACTAATTCTATAAACTGATTAGAAGGTTTTTTAAACGACTAGCAATCCTTTGTAAGGTTTTAAATAAATGTGAAAATGTGAAACCGAACAGAGGTGAGATTTGTAATTCCACGGGGTCACCAGTTCAAAACCCAAGCAGGCAATGAGTTCTTATGTTAGACGTTATGTAACTACATAATTGATATTTGCAAATTTTAGGGACCTGCAGACCTACCATGAACTCTTATTGCGACTCAATTGAAGACGTAAACGACGACCGCGAATCGCTTTCTTTTCGTACCATGAAGTCTGAATTGCATTGGGGTCGTAATGTTAGAAAAGGATAACGTTATATGAACTATAGATAACTCTGATTCTTTTACTCACATGTTCTTAGGACGAATTCCGAACGCTCATTCGGCAACGACTTAAAGTGTGCGTCGTTAAGACGTCATGGTATGAAAAGCAAAACAATTTCGTTTACGTCTTCAATTGAGTCGCAATAAGAGTTCATGGTAGGCCTGCTGCATATCGAATTCAATTACAATGAGATTTGCGTAACCTGCCAATCAGTATTAGAGCAGCGTGATGAATCCAAGCCCCAAACCTTTTGTCAAAAAGGAGACCAAATAAAGAGAAAGAGAGAGAGAGAGTAGACGAAACAGTGGGATTGCAACTGGCCTCTTAAAGTAGCGGCCTGTTACAATCCCACTGCTGGGTATAGGCCTCTTCTCTCCGTTTCTGGAGAGAAGGGTTGGAGCTAAGACCTACCACGCCGCTCCAATGCGGATTGGTAGGTTACACATATCTCCAGAATTCTCTAGAGATATGCAGGTTTCCTCACGATGTTTTCCTTCACCGAAAAGCGTGTGATAAATTGCAATTATCAATTAGACACATGAGTTTTAATAGAAAAACTTATTGGTGTCTGCCCGGGTTTGAACTCGTGTTCCCCTCGAAAGAGTCGCACGGTCACACCGCTGGGCTATCACAGCTCTAACTGGCCTCTTACTTTACCGATATATAGACAAACGTTTTCATTTAATTAAAACTTTAAACGCACTGCAAGATCATATCGCAAGTCTAAAATGGAGGATTAAAATTTTTCTAGACGTAGCACGAAATATCGTTTATCGCTATTATTATGTTATATGCATGTTGGGCCGTCTGTGCGTGTGTGCACACATTCGCAATAAGTGCGTGCGTGGCAAAAACTCCGCGACTTGGTTAAATATCGGACGCGTTGGGCGGCTATAGAGTCGCCTTGATCTAAAATGTTTCTAAGCAATATAACAGAATTAACTACTTTGCTATAATCCGCACGGGTTAGGTGAATGCATGCAAAGCCAATGTGTATGAAGCAGGCAAAATCTACGTACCTTATACATGCAGGACAAGCCACCACATGCACCCCAAGGCGCAATTCACCAGCAACAACGCACACAAAAGCAGCACACACACCCACCACCACAATCTCGACGATCGTTTCGCCCCGAAACCGAAGCATCATCAGGAGGATAGGCTCCACGACAAAAATCGTACTGCGCCGCGCTACCCATACAAGCAGTCTTAAATTTTCGACATTGTGGTGGTGGGTGTGTGTGCTGCTTTTGTGTGCGTTGTTGCTGGTGAATTGCGCCTTGGGGTGCATGTGGTGGCTTGTCCTGCATGTATAAGGTACGTAGATTTTGCCTGCTTCATACACATTGGCTTTGCATGCATTCACCTAACCCGTGCGGATTATAGCAAAGCAGTTAATTCTGTTATATTGCTTATAATATGGAATTCCGCAAAGTAACGCCTGCTTCTATAAATCATTTAAAATGTTTCTAATATTACTTTTTAACTAAAATATTCTTTTATCAAATTGACTTTTATAATACTTTTTTATTATCATATATTTGCTTGTTAACTAATAGTAGCGTTAATAAGAGTAATAATGATAAATTCTTTTTCAGCTGCTCATCAGCTGAAAAAGAAAAATTAACCAAATTATTTCATTTAGCTCATGAGATGTGGAATATTGATTCAACAATAATTGTTCCAATTGTTGTATCGGTTAATGGTCTTATCGCGAAGAGCGACCAACATATCAAGACGCTCTCGCTTAGTTGCTGGATCAAGCGTAGGATGGCAGTGTAGCTTTAGACGGCACTTATTGTGAGAAGGTTCCTCACTCTATATTCCTAACTTCCGAGAGCTAGAGTCCTTTCTCTGCTCCCCATGGATCCATATTTTGTCATATTGGAAAATATTTAAAAATGTATTAGAATCTGTGAATAAATAAATGAGTGAATTATTAAAAGAGTAAGAGTAATAATAAGAGAGACTGTCATATGCAATATTAACTTATCGGTAAATCAGTCTATTACCGAAGAGCGTCAACCAAGCGATGAGGTTCTCGTTTAGTTATTGGAACAATAGGATACAGAAGACAGTATTACTTGAACCGGCATGTATTGCAAGGTTTCTCAGTCTGGACTCCAAACTACAGCTTGGGCCCTCTTTTCGCTCCCTGTAGATGCCAATTTTTTTTGTTATTTAAATATTTAATATTCATTAATATAAATGCGAAAAAATACACATTTATCCATTATTATTCTATTGAAGACTATTGGAGAGCTTGGTGTTAAGTTGCACTAGATTATATTGTAATTTTTCATTTGTCAATTAATTATAATATAAATTATTTAAATTAATGAAAAAAGTGGCCGCCAAGTTTTTCGTTGGTTCTTCTCAGTAAGAGCAGCGAACCAGTCATAGTTTCATTGTAATTTGTCGATTAAAAAATACTTTTAAAATCCAAATTTAATGAAGACTAATTAACAGAAGTTATGATAGAATTATTTTGCTATAATCAACGTCTGTTATGAAAATCTATGTAATCCCAAGTATAGGAAGACACGACGTTCATCTTATACATGCACGATTAGTAGACACGTATCACAAAATGCCACTACCAATAACAGACCACACTATCAATATGTAGTGAATGTGTCACTACAACGATCTGTTACAACCCTATTCAACATGGGCATATATTGCTGACTTATTGTTTCCCAATTGGGGTCAATATAAAGTGTCGATCAGCAATATAGGCCCATAAAACTCATACATTTTTCCAAATACAGGCAGTTCTTGTGATCTAGTCGACTTGCTGCCCAGCTACGGACCCGGTTCCTGCCTGCCGGCTGGCTTCAGCAATAGACTGGTGACCATATACTCCGGCTCCAACCCGCTACAAGGATTTGGCGTAAAAGTAGTCCAAGTACCAGTAGTTTAGATTACATTAAAGTAATATTTTTGTTTTATCACGAAATTAAAGTTGATAAGTTTAGTTTGTGTTTTTATTTATATATAAACCAAACTGGAGGTTCTATCGTTTCGACCCGTAACATCATCATTAAGAGTATAGGCTCCACTAGAAAATCGTAATGTGAATAATTTAAATTTCCACTTAGGTTTCTACTCCACTACTTGCCGTATTCCCAACTTCCCCAACTGCCGAGGTGAACGAACCCACGAAATGCACACGCACACAGCAACGCACACACGCACGATACACGGACAAGCCGACAAACATTAACGTAGGTTAGTGCAATGCGAATTCTTAATGCGAAATTGTTCATACATTTTTGTCTGTACTCTTCAATTATCATTATAAGCATGGTGTAAGCATGGTGTCTAATTTATTTTTCAAAGGTCTCCTTACTTGATTCATAAAGGGTGCATTAAAGTTTTTGTACTTATACAAAATATTTTGGATAGCGGTAGTGTTACTACGCGTTTACATATGCGCGGAAAGTTTCCTGACTGTTTTGTGCAGAAATAATTAAACAGAGATTTAGGAATGCCTTTCCGATTTTTGCCCAGCTGTAGAATGTTTATATGCTACTATCAGTGAGCTAATAAGCGTTTTATTATAAGATTTACTATTAAACTAATAACATATTAACAGTAAAAGCCGTGTACTTGTTTTTCAGCTGTCAGTAGAAAGGTTTTTTACTGCATGTCGTGTGGTATCCAGCTGAGTAGAATAGGCCATCCTCATTTCTTACCGAGGTGTCGTGAAAGACTACTAATGTAAGTTGACCCGCCGTGTGGTATCCGGTTGAGTAGAATAAACCACTCCTCTGACCGAGGGGTCGTAAAATATGATTAAGGTAAGTTGACGTCGGGCAGGCGGCCGGTCGTAAAATACCTAGCGAAATCATGAGACAACATGTTTGTAAAATGTTATTTTATTGCGTATGTAAAGTTTTCAAAATTTGAATCATCGTTTCTGAAAAAACACAGGTAATTTTGTTGACGTTAAATATTTACGTTCCAAATTTGGTGGCAGATTTTAAAGGAACTTCCTTTCAGAAGATAAATTTAGTTTTTAAACATTAATTTATATATCTAATATAAATCTATATCTATTTGTTTCAGAAGAGGCGTCCATTGCTTAGCAAGGAGCTCCAAGTGCAAATTTCTTTAACAATTGTAAATTACCTATAAAATCACTTTCACTAATCTTACTTAAAAGATTTAGTCTGTTTGTCTTCTCCGACATTTAGGTTAACCCGCCGTAGAAAATGCCAATTTTTTTTCATCATGAGTTATTGAGGGATATCGAGATACATATCATTCGTCGAATTAACTTTAGAATCTCATTAAGATATGTAAGAATAATATAATAGATTTTTTTATAACTAACTCCTAATATCAAACTAACGAAACGTTCTAACTCCTAAAATCAAATAAATACTAAAATATTAATTAAAACTCTGGACGCATCTAGATCCTATACGTGTATAACTTGTAATATCTACGTTTATTAATCTTCTTTCTTCTTTCTCAACCGATAGGCGTCCACTGCTGGACATAGGTCTCTTCATGGGCTTTCCAAAACACACGATCTTGTGCCGCTTGTATCCAGCGGCTCCCCGCGACCTTTTTGAGGTCGTCCGTCCATCGCGTAGGGGGTCTGCCAACACTGCGTTTACCGGTGCGGGGTCGCCATTCCAACACCTTGAGACCCCAACGCCCATCGGTTCTCCGCACTATGTGCCCCGCCCATCGCCACTTCAGCTTCGCAACGCGCTGAGCTATATCGGTGACTCTGGTTCTTCTACGGATCTCCTCATTTCTGATTTGATCACGTAGAGACACTCCGAGCATAGCCCGCTCCATCGCTCGCTGAGTGACTCTGAGCCTTCTTATGAGGCCCATAGTCAGCGACCACGTCTCAGATCCGTAGGTCATCACTGGCAACACGCACTGTTCGAAGACTTTGGTCTTCAGGCACTGAGGTACCTTGGACGAAAAAATCTCGCGTAGCTTCCCGAACGTTTATTAATACAGAGATAATATTTTGCTATAATTCGCGATAAAGTAAATAGAAATTATATATACTGCTAAATATAGAGTGGACTATCCGTTTTAATACCCGATACATGCAGGATTCGTAAAAACACATGCACAAACCTCCACCACCGCCACCACAATACACAAGCACTACACACGTTCACTATTATAAACTCAACAATCGTTTCGCCCTGCAACCGAAGCATCATCAGGAGATAGACTCCACGATGAAATCGCAAAGCGATGCATTATCCAATCTATAAAATATTTTGGATTGACTATCTAATATGCTACTTTTTTTTTAGTTTTTTTATCTAAATTTTAATTCATTTATCTTCCAATTTAATATCCCTATTTTCATTGTGTTACTGTTATTATTCCCATTATTTCTATATATAAATGGTGTTACATTTCACGCGCCGAAATGTTAAGGTTCTTTACTTATATTTTGTACATACTTGTACAATATTGTAACAACGTAAATATTTTCCATTAGGTCATGTCCTGGGGCTTAAGGACTGGGTTTTGTAAAGCTAACGCCGTGGTGATCCTACCAGAGCTAGGGTGTCACGCAGCGAAACAGTTCACGTCTGAAAGATCAGACCCCTAAAATCTTTTACGCACACGTTCGACGATGGTGCTTTTAAAATTGTATTTTGATCATTTCCAAAAGGGGTTTTGACAGTGTATGTATGTTTATGTAAATGAAGGTGAACGACCCCTCTTCGGAGGTTTTTTGATAGCTGTTTATATTCATTTTGGGGTGGCCAAGTTGGGGGTGGGGAATATTTTTTGCGTGCTTTTTTTCCCTTGATAGTTAATTTCGTGCAGTTGGTTTTGCTTCCTAAATAATGTAGATACAGAAGACGGATACGTATTCGAAAATATTTTTCCCAAAGTTTTACTATCTAATATCATCTGAGATAAGATAATGAAATTATCTGAGACTAGATTTATTTACAGAAAAGTTTAAACTAAGTGTAAGAAATATGCTTATACGTACAACATATTACACAATTGGATATGCAATGTAATGCAAGTCCTCTACCCTGTAATAAATGTAACCAGTTATAAGAATTATATTTAAAAAGAGCAACCACCGAGTTTCTTGCTGGCTCTTTTCGATAGGCTAGAACAGCTTTCTGAACCAGTAGTAGAGTTGACTATTCAAAAGCACTTTAAATAATTGAAATAATTTATAGAATTAGACGTTACTTTACGGAGATCCATTATACAAAGTAATGATAAAATTATTTTGCTATAAACCGCGATAAAGTAAAATATAAAATAAATATAGTGCTAAATGTATAGTGGATTATCCGTTTTTTCATACCCGATACATGCAGGATTCGTAAAAAAAATACACAAACCTCCACCACTGCCACCACAATACACAAGCACTACTTTTTACTATTTAAAAATTATTATTACTTACAACAGTTATAATAATTTTTATTATTACTGTTGTAAGTATAATCAATAAACTATGTACATTGAAGAAAATTTATGTGTAAATTAAATTGAATTTTCCTCAGGTAATTAAGAAGACACTACTACAAACTAAAATTTACACCTCGAACACTTTGTTTAAAACAAAAATTTTACATTGAATGTGCGAATAATTTCGCTATAGAACTGGCCAAAAATATACGGAACAATGATTAATGAGAGAGGCTTTCAGAGTTCATGAAAAGAACTTTTGTACGATCCGTCTGGGCCCAGTCGCTCAGAGGTTCGATTTCTTTAGCCGAACCCCAATATTTGGAATTAAAATTCGGATTGAGTTTTTTGAGTTAGGGCCAGTACACACTAGGCGCGTTGATAAACGCGCGACTCTTTTTTAAAAGCTTTCATTTAACTCGCCGTGTATGATATGAAGGTGGTATCTTGCAAGTTACATTTCACCCACTTTCCCGAGTCCGATTGAGCTGAAATTTTACACTGGTTCAGTCTCGATGACAATGCATATTTATGATCTGATGCTGCGAATTTATTTATTTATTTATTCATTCGTTCATTCATGCATTCAACATTCTTTCATTCACTCATTCATTCATTCAATAATACCTTTTTCATTCATTCATTCATTCATTCATTTATTTATAAATTTTTTACAAAATCCACAGCTCTTATGTGTTGCATGTGTGGAGAAGTGTGTGCGCATGGTTGAGTGCATGTTTATGCTATGCGCGGAAATGCTTCAATTTGTGTATATATTTTATTAAAGTTTATATTCTGAATTTTTTTCTTAAATCATTCTTTTGAATTATTAAATATATATTAAATTATGTTAAAAACTTTTTTAAAAGCATTTTTAACTTGACTTGTTATATCGACTGTGTTATGTGACTATGTCCAAATCACTTTTTAACGGCATTGGGTACTAGTGCCCATCGTTTACTGTATCAGCATTTATTATCTACTAGAAAATTTGTAAATAAATAAACACATTCAAAGTCACCTGTTTTTTTATTACATAAAAATTATTGCGGATGTATTAATAATGTTTGTTCTTCTGCCTGAAAAGTTGTCAAAAATAAGATATTTGCCAGTTCACAGTCGATATATTACTTTTATAATATTACAGAGAATGTGCAAGAATATTGTGTACTGACGGAAATATATAGTATTGTTACGTGCAAGGGTATCCAAATCTACGAAGGAATTGGATGAAAATACCTGGTGACCCGTTAAAAACACTTTAATCAACTTTATTACAAACTTACTACTTACAGTCTCTACACAGTCCGTTGTCCGATAAGAATGCTGAGGTCACAGATAATTCACTTTTATTTTCACTCATTTATTCGCTCTTGATCGCTATTCACAAACTGAATGTCGAGGTGCACGATACGTCTACTTATATATCGAACGTACCGATTTCGAGAACATTCGATAGACCTTGAAACAATCGTAAACATGTTTACCGATAAACATGTTTTGATACACGTCGAATGTTCCAGAGAATTAAAGTTAAGCAAATTTGAACTCTATGACATATAGTTTACAAACCCTTTTCACATGTTCGTAAAACTACCACCGTCCAATTCAAATTCTATGACACACGCATTACGAACTCTTTTCGCATGTTCGGAACAATAGTGTTAAGAATAAAGTCACCAATTTAATAACAAAAACAAAAAATTTGAAGGTTTCGATATCGGATTTAAATCCCACAATTGATTTCTACTTTCCCATTGTAGCAGTTGAAAATATCTATCAAAAGGAGGCTAATATGATAGTCGATTTAAACATTAATTCTATACATATTATAAAACAAAGTCTCCAAAGTCTGTCTGTATGTGGTCGATTTTCTCAAAATCTACTGAAAGGATTTTTGTTACGATTTTTACTGAAAAATAGTGCAAATCTTTCGGAAGGTTTAGGTTAATAGTACATTAACGTTAAATGAAAATAGTCGCGCAGTTGTAAAAAAGCTCGTCTGTTCGAAGCTTAAGTCGCGTGCGCCGCGTAAACCAACAGAGATACACTAATGTACTAGAGAATTATAGATCTACAAAATTAAAAAAAGGTCCGCGATAGTATGTCTCCATCTCTTATGGTTAACTCACAATAACTATTTTTGTTCAAAATTTCAATTCGGGATAAATTTTGGGACATTGATTTACACACGGGCGTAGCCAAGTAATAAATAAAGGAATAAAAACGCATATATGAAGAATTTTAATGGACGTAATGTGGAGCTATAAAGAATGTTAGTGGCATCAATATATTTAAAAAAGTAGGTACTTCATAATGAGTTTACTCTATAATATATGGCGTAATTAATTATAATCGAACAACTTTATCAATATTCATACGTGAAATTCCTAAAGAAACACTATCTTCAATAACGGAATATGCAAATAAATTCAAATAACTTAATACAATGTCTATTCCTATTCCTATTCTCTGGTTCTAACGCATTATGTATAACATACCAATTCAAATTCAAAATATTGTTTTTCTTTCAGTAGATTTCATCAATTACTGTTATATTGTACGGGCTAACACGTGCATTTGCAAACGTACGTACAAATTTGCAAACAAACGTACAAAGAAGATACCACTGCTTTTACCGAGAAGCACCAGCTAGATACTCGGCGGATATCATCATTTTCCTGCCCTTATCCCACTTTAAGTGGGGTCGGCACCACATGTTACAAACATGTTATGTTATGGTCTATTCTACTCACCTTATTTTAGTCGCTTTTTATGACACCTCGGTAAGAAAGGAGGGTGGTCTATTCTACTTCACCGAATACCACACAGCGGGTCACCTTACCTTAGTTGCTTTTTACGACACCTCGGTAAGAAATAAGGGTGTCTATTATACTCAGCCCGATACCACACGGTGGGTCACCTTACCTTAGTCGCTTGTTACGACACCTCGGTAAGCGATGAGGGTGGTATATTCTACTCGGTCGGATACCACTCGGCGGGATTGTATTCGCCTTTACAATAAAATTCTGCAATCCATACTAGACCAGTCTACAGAAACGTTTATATTAAGTGTAAGAGATATAAATAAATATAAATATATCGGACACTTACACACACATATGCTTATACGTAATGCATAGTACAACATTGAAGATTATTTGGATGATAAGAATGCGTGGATTTGAAAATCCTTTCAGCTTCATATTGAAAATGTTCAATTAATAAAATTGAAAATGTTTAAAAGATTGACCGCCGAGTTTTTTGCTGGTTCTTCTCTGTATAAGCAACATTCCGAACGAGTGGTAGCTTCATTAATCGTAGATATTGATTCTTGACGATTCCAAGGTGCTTGAAAGAACTTATTTGAATAAAGATTCAAAAGGAATAATAAAATTATTTATCTATAATACATCCGCGATACAAATGTATTGTATCGCGGATTATAACAAAATAATTTTATTATTACTTTTGTATTATGGATCTCCGCAAAGTAACGCCTAATTCTACAAATTATGAATAAAGATTATTTTGGTTTGATTATAATTTAGAAGTTTCCTCCTACCGAAAAACAACGCTAGAACTCGGCGGATACTTTTTTCAAAAAACAATAATGATGATTGGCGATAATGACTTTGATATGATTAAATCGCACCTAATTATAATAAATACAGTTACTAGTTTGGTTCATTGCTAAATCAAAGAGTTATTAATACTAGAATAGGTAAGCCATAAGCTTTTTTTTCCGAACTGACTGTATGCTGTTAGCCCTAACAGCTTTTACAGCGTCACCGGGCGGGACAGGCGAGCGCAGAAGCATCGTCGAGCATAATCCATAAGCAGGCTTGTAAAAAATAGTGACACAATAGATAATGTGATGGAAGATGACATTCTTATATAGTACCCGGCAATAAATAATGCACATCGAAAACTTAGAACGAAACAGCCGGCCAATGCGGTTTCGTAGAGCGCTGTCACTGTCACACACGGGTTCGTCAGTCTGTGCGACAGAGACAATGCTCTATGAAGCAGTATCTAGCCGATTTTTCTCTCTGAGCCTCGATGTGCATTACTTATTGTCGCATACTATAATTCATCTCTGTCTGATCACACATAAAAAAGAGAGATAGATAGATATAACCTGACTTGCTTTGTCGTTATTGCAGTATGGCACATTTTAGGCAGGCATTTAATACTTCCCTACTCTAGTATAATAACTCTATGAAATACTTTTAGTAATTTAGTTTTTGTACATAAGAATATACATAATTATAAAAAGATGGGCGATGTATATAATAGACAAAGTAGGAACCGACATAAGCTTGCAGTTTCTGCTTTGCGCCTTGCAAAAGTAAATAAGTCATTTGTAAGTTTGGGTATAAGATTCTAGAATAAAAATCCCGCTAACGATTTATCTTTACCACTACAGCAGTTTAAAGCGAATGTTAAAGGGAGGCTGATACAAAAAGCCTACTATACTATTGAGGATTATATACATGATAAAAATGCGTGGATATAGCTTCTCCTCTACCCTGTACAAGATAGTAATAACCAAATGTAACTAGTTATAAGAATTTTATTTGTATAGAGCAACCAACGAGTTTCTTGCTGGCTCTTCTCAGTAGGAACAGCTTTCCGAACCAGCAGTAGATTTAGACGATTCAAAACCACTTGTTTACAAGTTTACTTGAATAAATAATATTTTGAATTTTCTAATGAATTTAAAGTTAAATCAAACCAAAATAAACGTTAAAAAAATACTCTGTTAAGGTAAATGTCTATGTTATAACCATAATTTCGTGCCAATATAGCGGTCTCTCAAACAAATTGCTACTAAAGTTCACACTCGTAGTATTTTAAGCGAAACTCTCATTACATTAGCATCTACGGCTAATTACTTCCACCTGCATCTAAGCCATTCAACGGCCATTGACCCCGGTATCCCGCGGATCAACGCAAAAATGGAGTTTTGTTGTTTCACCACAAAGGGTACGATTTTACTGAACCGCCCGCTCCGCCAATCGCCACCCTACGTATAGATAGGGTTACTTTGGACTTTGCAGCGGAAAGCGCTTCATAGATAACAACAAGCGCTTTAATTGTCGAATATTATCTGCAATGCCTGTTATAAATAAATATAGGGAAGATAAGAGACCCATACTTATCTTTTTTCTAATCTATACTATTTATAAACATCGTCCCCAATAGCGGTCTGTCTATATGTAATCGATTTTCTCAAAATCTACTGAACAGATTTTTTTACGTTTATTCTAAAAGTCAGTGCATTTCTTCCGAAAGGTTTTTACGGTGCACCGTGTATACCAATGATATACTAAAGTAACTTATTTGAGAATTGTAGATTTAGAAAAATAGTACAAAAAGTTCGCGATAGCATATTTTTATCTCTTACTAGCTTTTAAATGCAACTTCGTTCGCGTGGACTGCAGTCTTATTATTTGAGTGGGTTAACCTTAAAAGCTAGACATATGCTGTCGCGGACTTTTATTTAGAACTTTTAGAAGGGAACAGTTTTGTATTACATGATTTTTGAATAATTTTCACCGTTTACTTAGCGCACGCAAGGAAAGCATTAAATTTTGCCGTTTTCGTAATATTTTTTATTACTTCTCCTCTCCTATTCATCTTAGCGTGATGTTATATAGTCCATAGCCTTTCTCGATAAATGGACTATCTTACACTTGAAGAATTTTTCAAATCGGTCCCGTAGTTCCTGAGATAAAGGCTGATACAAAAAGCCTACTATTGAGCATTATATAGATGATAAGAATGCGTCGATACAGCTACTCCTCTACCCTGTACAAGATTGTAATGACTAAATGTAACTAGCTATAATAATAACATTTTTAAAAGAGCAAACATTGAGTTTCTTGCTGGCTCTTCTTGGTAGGAATAGCTTTCCGAACCAGGAGTAGAGTTAACGATTCAAAATCACGTGTTTATAAGTTTACTTGAATAAAGAATATTTTGAATTTGAATTCAAATTTGGCTCCTCTACCTTATCAGTTACTACTTTACTTTCGTCACATATAAACTTTGTTATGACTTATTACATTATTTTACATAATGGAAAAGGGTGTTATTATTTTTATTATAGAATTAACTTTAATTATTTTCTTTTAAAAGGTTCGAAGTAATAGCTATTCTAATGAAATTATCGTAAATTTTAATGACTCAAGTAATTGCTTAAACAGCGCCATCTGCTTAAAGGGATATTTTCCCCCCTAGTCGGATCTAGGCAAGTACTAATACAGTCTTGATGGTGTTATCGTGGATTATTTATGTCTCAGTATTTTTATTGATATTTAATTATTTTTTTACACATAAAGGCAATTCTTCGTCTTTGCTGGGATCAGTCATTGGTAAAGGAAATAATATGCAATAATTGATTGATGTAATAACTTAAGATTCTAAAATCTTCGACATTAACAAAATCAATAATATAATCTTTATTTATTATAAAATAAAGTCCCCCAAGCTGTCTGTATGTAATCAATGTTCTGATAATCTACTGAACGGATTTTTGTACGGTTTTTGCTAAAAGGTAGTGCAATTCCTCCGAAAGGTTTAAGTTAATAGCACAACCGTTTCATGTAAATTGAGTTGAAGAGGTCGTTTTACAACAACTTTTAGTTCAGTGGAGTCTATCTCCTGATGATGCTTCGGTTGCGGGCCGAAACGATTGTTGAGTTTGTGATAGTGAACGTGCGTGGTGCTTGTGTATTGTAGTGACGGTGGTGCAGGTTTGTGCATGTGTTTTTACGAATCCTGCATGTATAGGGTATTAAAACGGATAATCAACTCTACATTTAGCACTTTATATAATTTCTATTTAGTTTAAAAAAAAATGTAACTATTGGTTGTTACACTTATAATGTTAATAATTACATAAAAGAGCCATACATGGCATTTACAATTTAAATTCGCGTGAGTCCCTGCGAGAGAAGTTCAAGGAAATAGGTATTCTTACATTAGCTTCACAGTACATTTTTAGTAATTTAATTTTTGTACATATGAATATAAATAATTATAAAAGGATTGGCGACGTATATAATAGACAAAGTAGGAACCGACATAAGCTTGCGGTTCCTGCTTTGCGCCTTGCAAAAGTTCGTAATTCGTTTGTGGGTTTGGGTATAAGATTCTATAATAAAATTCCACAATCTACATTAACTTTACCTTTACAGCAGTTTAAAAATACTATTAAAAAAAGGCTAATTCAGAAAGCCTATTATACTATTGAGGATTACCTGGAAGATAAGAATGCGTGGATATAGCTTCTCTTCAACCCTGTACAAGACATTTATAACTATATGTAACTAGTGATAAGAATTATTGTTGGAAAAGAGCAACCGCCGAGTTTCTTGCTGGTTCTTCTCGGTAGGAACAGCTTTCCGAACCAGCAGTAAAGTTGACGATTCAAAAGCACTTGTTTACAAGTTTACTTGAATAAAGAATATTTTGAATTTCAATTTGAATTCTAATAATGTCGATACAACTTTTTTCTGTTTTTTTCTCTATTTGTTTAAGGTTACGGCTAGGTTACGATACTGAAATTAATATATATCGACACATACTATAAAACAAAGTCCTCAAAAGCAGTCTGTCTGTATTTTATTACGCTATTTTTAAAACCTTTTAATAAAAACCGTACGAAAATCGGTTTAGTAGATTTTTTGAAAATCGGTTACATACATACTGACTGACAGCTTCTGAGGACATTATTTTATAATAAGTATGATAATGGAAGCAATAGATTTTATACTTTAAACGTCGCTTTGAACAACATTATTAATTCAATTTCAAATGTGGGTAACTAGAGAAATTATTAGTTTTGAGCCCAGCACGCCTACCATAAACTCTTATTACGACTCAAAAGAGGACCTAAACTAAATTGTTCTGCTTTTTCATACCATGACGTCTTAAAGACACACACTCTCAAGTTGATGCCGAATGAGCGTTCGAATTCATCCTAAGAACATGGGAGTAAAAGAGACAGAGTTATCAATAGTTCATATAACGTTTTCCTTTTCAAACAATACGACCCCAATGCAATTCACACTTCATGGTACGAAAAGATAGCGGTTGAGTTTAGGTACTGATTTTGAATTGAATCGTTTTCTAAAAGTTCATGGTAGGCCTACAGTTTAGTTTAGTTTAGTTTCAAATTATAATACCTAATATGTTAAACCTGAAATTTACGATATTCGATATAATAACAACTTTGCGACGATCCATGATACATAAGTGATAATAAAATTACTTTGCTTTAATCCGCGATAAAGCGCTTCATCGCGGATTATAGCACAATATTCTATTATTACTATTGACGATTTTTCTCGAGAACGCACCGATGGCTATTCCTTAGTAAATTATCGTTAATTTGAACGCGTCTAATGGCCCCGTCCCTGCAGCGCCGCCGGCTTGAAGGGTGCGTTTCTCCCCTATCCGCATCTAGGCCCATCCCAGCCTCGTTTGCCCACATTATTGCAGTTTGATGAATTGCGCACGGTCATTCAACTCGGACGGTACATGGAAAAATTACAATAACCGGACGTCAGGACGCCTTCGGGGTTTTAAATGATCCGTGCGACAGACGGATCTGCGTACTTTTACATATTTCGAATGTTAGTGCCTTCATCGCAATTATAATAGACTAGTGCTGTCCGCGATTACGTAGTGTAGATAAATTCATCATCAGTCCCTTTATCCTACTATGAGTTGGCTCGGAACAAGTTGTTTTGGCTAGTTATTTTACGACCGGCCGCCTGCCTGACGTATACTTACCTTAGTCACCTTTTACGACACCTCGGTAAGAAATGAGGGTTATCTACTCAACCGGATATCACACGGCGGGTCAACTTACTTAAGTCACCTTTTACGAGTCTTGGAAGAAATGAGGGTGGTCTATTCAAATTCAAAAAATTCTTTATTCAAGTAAACTTGTAAACAAGTGCTTTTAAATTGTCAACATCTACTGCTGGTTCGGAAAGCTGTTCCTACTTAGCCAGCCAACCAGCAAGAAACTCCGTGGTTGCTCTTTTCAAATAATAATTCTTATTACTAGTTACATATAGTTATTAATGTCTTGTACTGGATGAATGGGTGAACAGCATGAATACTAAATTTAATCAATATGGTTCAGTTATTAGCCGTATTAGTAGACAGGACTGATTTAAGAATTTCCCATAATCATAGATTAGCTGCGTAAGGATTGAACCCGTGAACCCTTCGTAAAGATCATGGTTTAAACCGTTTGGTCATCACGACACTAAAAAATGATATTTTTTGGCCAAAAGCAAAAAGTCATGCCTCTATCTTAAATTATTTTGTAGTTTTTGCGTTAATCCGTTAATTCAAAGTTTTGTCAAACTAATCTTTATTTAATTAGGCTTTTTTAAGCACTTTTGAATCGTCAACGATCAATATTAATAAATTAATGATGCTACAAATGGTTCGAAATTTTGCTCTTACCGAGAAGAAACTCGGCGGTCAATCTTTTAAACATTTTCAATTAGATATTTTCAATATGCTATATATATATATATATATAAGCTGAAAGGATTCTCAAATTCAGGCATTTTATCATCCAAATAAACTTTTAAACGTTTCTATTTTATATCATTTACTAGCTCACTCAGTCAGTTTTCAATTTTCCCTCGAAAAAAAACTGATATCATTTCTGAAATTTTAGTTTAAAATAAAATGCGTCTATTGCCACCAAATTTTACAGGATTATCTGGCTCAATAGAAAGAATACCTGAAAGATCCGTTAAAGTTTGTCCTGCCGTTTCAAAGTCTATAAAGAACATACAGAAGTATGTTCTTTATAGACTCTGATATAGAAGATTCTATATTTTCATCTATATGTAGATATAATCTTTAATTGTGTAATATTCTTACATATAAGCATATTCCTTTACATGTAATTGAATCCTTACATTACTTTATAACCTTTCGATAGTTATATAAAACAAAAAGTGCTATTTACAGTTAGTTTAAATATAAAAATCTCCCAGCGGAGGTTTCTGACCGTGTTGTAAAACGACGAGTGTCCATCCGCCACCTGCCGCCACAAAAACCGGCGCCCGGGCCGGTTCCCGCTGATTTAATGACAGTTTTTATTCTTATTGCGATTTTTAGTCTATGCACGGTTTGTCTATGATGCGTCTCGTACTGCGCGTACTTGTTTATGGGCACGTATAGTTAGTAGTCTATATAATAAACTACATAATAGTCTATGGTGAAATTAAACTAGCTAGATCTGCTAAATTAAATTGAGAACGGATGAGCAAAAACATGGTACAAAGCGTCACAAGCTTTTCATAATAATAATATATTTTTTTCCCTAATATACAGAATTATTTTCCACGCATGTTTTAATTAAATTATTAAAATTATTTATTTACAACAAAAATGTACAAGTTATGTCTGTCTTAAATTACTTACACGCTAGTACTATACATTTGTATTTACATCGATTTTCGATAAGTGTAAAAAAGTTTAGACATATGTGTTAAAATAATCCAATGAACCGTATAAGGGTCACAAATCGATATATCATTATTTTAAAACAATTATCATTGTAATATATTCCCGCAGTAAAGGCATAGAAATACACCCTAAAAGCCTAAAACCCTAAAACTAATCAATACATAACAATCTGGAAGAAGTCGCAATACAAACTGTACATATAAAAGAAGCCGATTAAATAAGTTCCAAAAACCGTAACTAATCGATACATAAAAACACCCAGTTGACCAATTGACCAATACTCGTCCAGAAATAACGCAAAAAAAAGAAATAAAGCCTGTTTGAATTTAGAATCCCGAAACCCGAACACGTAACACGCACACACATAAAACATCCGACCTACCTCAACCGTTCGAAAAAACGTTACATAAACATTCGTGGCATTCTATATTTGAATCAATTGGATATAGTGTAGCGTATAACATTTAAATATTTAAAAAAATATTATCTGTGTAATTTTTGGTTAGTTATAATTTATGGTATACTTATAATTTTTTTTTCATTGTAATTAACTTCTATACTTATTATAAAACAAAGTTCCCCAAAAGCTATCTGTCTGTATTTGATCGATTTTCTCAAAATCTACTTAAATTTTGTACGGTTTTTACTAAAGGATAGTGCAAATCCTGCCGAAGGTTATTATCATATACCGTTTTATGTAAATTATGTTCAACAAGTCGCGCGTTTGTAAAAAAAAAGCCCGCTGGTAGCTCTACCCGCGTGCCCCGCGTAAACCGACAAATACACTAAAGTAATGTACCCGATAATTGCAGATCTTCATAAATACTACGAAAAAGTCCGCGATAGCATATCTCTATCTCTTATGGGTAAATAAGAATAACTACTTACGCACGCAGCGCTTCGCTTCATCATTTCTGTTGCACACAGCAAGGGAATGGGCATTCTCTCCTGGCTATCTATCTTTCCAATACCTTCGATATGGGTACCTTCAAGGCTAGAGTGAATAGGCACCTTCTAGGTAAGCGCGCTTCATCTTAGACTGTATCATCGCTTACCATCAGGCATGATTACAGTCAAGCGCTCGCCTTTTAAACAATAAACAAAAAACTTTTATATTCAAAATTTTAAATAAATACACTGGGTTTTCACGCGGGTGAGGTCACAAGCATCGCTAGTAGTTATATATTATATAATAGTGATGGCCGAACGATGACGGTCAAAGCGCGTGACCTTTATAATCCGGGAATCTGTCTATAAATTTTATATAAAAGCTTACGTAGTTAATTGTTATTTACGATTAAGGAGCAAACACCGTTCTTCTTACTCTTAGTATTACATAGATTTCCTTTACAAACGCTGATTATAGCAAAATAATTCATTTTTATTTTTCTTATTATAATTATTTTTGTTCTGCGGATTTTTTTCTTTTTGTTTTTTTTTCTAATTCAAAATATTCTTTATTCACTTGTTTATTAAACTTGTAAACAAGTGCTTTTGAATCGTCACTCTGCTGATTCGGAAAGCTGTTCCTGCCGAGTAGAGCCAGCAAGAAACTCGGTGGTTGGTCTTTTCAAATAAAATTCTTATAACTAGTTACATTTGGTTATTACTATTCCTTCCTCAAATAATACCTCAAAATGACGTCTCAATTCCATAAATTAATTTGTTATTTAGGAGTCATCATCACGGGGAAGGAAAACATTATAATAACAGGACGGTATATTACGTCTACTGATATATTTTCTCAAATATATATCAATTTTCAAAGTTATGTGTAATTGCTCGAAATAATCAAAAAGGCGCTTGTACCTTACTTAAACATTTAAGTGGATGCAATATGTATTTGATCCCTTTTTACATAGGGAAAATGTATTTTTTTTTCAATATACCTCGATAACTAAAAACTAGGATTGTGTCAAATTTCGTTAATATCGGTAAATATTACTCTAGAAAGCTTCGTAGATAGACAGACAGACGTATATAGATGTTAATATGGATAAGTGAAAATAAAAGATTGAAGCTTCTTAAAGCATATTCGGTGCATGGAGGAGTATGAAATTTGCCATCATTAAAGTTCAGATAGACAGAACAAGTAAAAAAAAATTTAGTTACGAATGCTTGAAATGAAATAAATTAAAATATTAGTTTTTTACGATTTCTACTAAAAGGTAGTGCAATTCTTCTGAATGGTTTAAGTTAACATTCGTATTTGGTTTTATGTAAATTGAAAACCGCGTAATCACGCAGTAGTAAAAAAAAACGCGTATTGGGAGTCTAACTCGCGTGCCATGCTTAAACCAGAAGCACTAAAGTAATGTGCTAAAGAATTGTAAATCTACAAAAATACTACATAAAAGTCCCAAATAGCGTGTCTCTATCTCTAATTGTTAGCTCATAATAACCTACTTTTAAATTCAAAATTTGAATTAAAAATATGACGTTATTTTCGAGTCTGTTCTTTTTGGTTCAGTATCGATCTTTATCTAAATACATGGCAAATGAAAACACTTTCGTTTATAACTATGTATATACCGTCATTCATTCAACCTACTGCCCTTATCCCACTCTATGTGGGGTCGACCCCACATGTTACAAACATGTTGTCACATGATTCGGCTACGTATGGTACGTCCGGTCGCCTGCCTGACGTCAACTTACCTTAGTCGTATTTTACGACCCTTGGTAAGAAATGAGGGTAGGCTAGTCTACTCAGCCGAATACCATACAGCATTAGTTCATAATATATTATCATAGAGAAAAGTGACGTCATCGAGCAAACTACCAACTTATGTCAACTTTGCATAATCGGCGCGATAATTGGGTACACACAAACATCCTTGACATGTTTTGAATATTTTAATAAAATATTCAATATAAATGGGCAATAACAACGCGGGCTCGTCATAAATACATTATTTCATGGCCAAAGCCGCATGCCACCATCGGGCGCGGTATAAAAATTCACAGAGCGATTTTTGTAACGATTCTCATTCGGCGCGAAACGCAAACATAATTTTTGCTACACACATACAAAACCACTCACACGCCGAATTCCGAAAAGCAACGAATGAGATAGTGTAATTAAGTAATATGCAAGTTAAACAGAGATAGATATATATTTCGCCGTTCCTTTCGGCCAAAATGCAGCCGATAAAGAATGACGTTTCTAAGGACATCGACCTTCAGGGCGAGCGCAGTTTGGACTTCGAACTTTTTTTTTGGTTCCGTTAAAATTCATACGCCTTGGACAAAAATAACCACGAGTAAATTTGTTTATCAGGATTATTTTTATTAACTTTAAAATACAAGTCCATTTTTAAATTGTTGTAGGTAAGCCAAAACAAAATTAATCGATACCAAGACACCACGTTACCATATAAGGTTTATAATATACATATATTTTTTTATTATGCACTTTGTTAAAAGACAATATATTTAAATAATTTATAGAATTAGGCTTTACTTTCGGAGATCCATAATACAAAAGTAATAATAAAATTATTTTGCCATAATCCGCGATAAAGTAAATAGAAAATATACATAATGCTAAATGTATAGCGGACTATCCGTTTTCTGATACATAAAAACACATGCACAAACCACCACCGCCACCACAATACACAAGCACTACACGCGTTCACTATCACAAACTCAACAATCGTTTCGCTCCGCAACAAAATCGCAAGGCATTCTCTTTTGCAATATATTCAAAGAATAGAGGATGGAACTGACTTGATGGGACAACAAATTGTAACCCAAATCAAATAATTGAATAAAACAAAAAATCAGTTGCTGTGAGCTCTCATTAAATTCAAATGCAAATTCAAAATATTCTTTATTCAAGTAAACTTGTAAACAAGTGCTTTTGAATCGTCAACTCTACTGCTGGTTCGGAAAGCTGTTCCTACCGAGAAGAGCCAGCAATAAACCCGGCGGTTGCTCTTTACATAGGTTGCTTTTAATATAATTCCTTTAACTAGTCAAATTGCTATCTTGTACAAGGTCTAAGAGTAGCTATACTCACGCATTCTTATCGTTTACATAATCTTTAGCGTAGAAGGGTTTCTTTATCAGGCTCTTTAACACATATTGAAAACTATGGTATAGTGGATGTGCAAAAATAACAGATTGTATTTTATATTAATCGATTATTTTTTTATCGATTTTTTTAATTATCTTCTTTTCTTTTTTACTCTTTTGTAAACCAATGTAGCCAAACTACACCTTTTAATCGACTTTCACAAATAGCTCAGATGCGCTAATAATAGATGTTATTATATATTGGTCTTTGTCCATTTTAATGAGCCTTTATTCTAATTAATTATTAATATTTAAAAAGGCAATTTTTCATAGTATTTCAATTTTCAATAGGTAGAAAGAAATCGATTATTATGAATCGATTGTTTTGATACGAATTGATAGATTTTTTAAAAATCGATTTATATTTAAGTAAAAAAAAAAGATTAGTATTTCAATTTTCAATAGTCAGAAAGAAATCGATTATTATGAATCGATTGTTTTGATACGAATTGATAGATTTTTTAAAAATCGATTTATATTTAAGTTATAAAAAGAAGATTATCTAAGATAAATCGTTTTTTTTTATTCCATGTCACGTTCCTACTATGGCAATGTTATAATGGAAACGGTAGGAGAATGTATAGTCATTTTTAATCTGTTGCTAGGTTCAGTCTTGACATATCCCCCCCCTACCCTCCTGTCGGTCGTTCGTCTTATTTCGCGGGTAAAAACATGCGCACGAGTCGTCGACCGGCGCCAAGGCCGCGACGAATTCAAGCCGAGCCTAGCGTCCTAATGCGAACTTACCTAAGTCAAAAGTTTATTTATTTTAGGGAAAACAATTATAGTAAAACTTATATATTGAACAAAGTTTCCACTTATACAAACACACATTACTATTTTCAATGAGAAAATAATTACCAATAGATTTGTCTATTAGCAAACAACAAACTTAAAAAAGTATAATAGAAATGATTTATAGAAGCAGGCGTTACTTTGCGGAAATCCATATTACAAGCAATATAACAGAACTAACTACTTTGCTATAATCCGCACGGGTTAAGTAAATGCATGCAAAGCCAATGTGTATGAAGCAGGCAAAATCTATGTACCTTATACATGCAGGACAAGCCACCACATGCACCCCAAGGCGCAATTCACCAGCAACAACGCACACAAAAGCAGCACACACACCCACCACCACAATCTCGACGATCGTTTCGCCCCGAAACCGAAGCATCATCAGGAGAATAGGCTCCACGACAAAAATCGTACTGCAGTACGATTTTTGTAATAATTTGTAATTTATAATAGAAAATTAAATATTGGCTATTGATGAATATAACAAAAAATTATAAATTGCATTTTTTTAAAGTATTTTTTTATCAAATGTAGTATTTTTATAAAATATCGTAAATAATGTCTCAATTTTTACAATTTCTATTTAAAATTCTGCAAACATTATAATCATAATATTAGTATGTAACTGTTACGCAGTTATGTAGAGAGACTCCATCGTCGTGATGATGCTTTTGTTGTGGGGCGAAACGATTGTTGAGTTTGTAATAGTGAACGTGTGTATTGCTACGAATCCTGTATGTTTCGGGTATAAAAACGCATAGTCCACGCTACATTTAGCATTATATATATATTTTCTATTTACTTTATCGCGGATTAAAGCAAAATAATTTTATTATTACTTTTGTATTATGGATATGCCGTGTGGTATCCGGCAGAATAGAATAGACCACCCTCCTTTCTCACCGAGATGTCGTATGAGGCGACTAAGGTATGTGCCGCGTGGTATCGGGCTGCATAGTATAGATCACCCTCATTTCTTACCGAGGTGTCGTAAGAGGCGATTAAGGTATGTGGCGTAAATTACGTCAGGCAGGCGGCCGTAAAATACGTAGCCAAATCATGTGACAACAGTTTGTAACATGTTGTGCCGACCCCACTTAGAGTAGGATAAGGGCAGGATAATGACGATATTATGGATCTCCGCAAAGTACTACTAAATTCTATACATTTTCCTTTATACATATATCCTATTTACTTTATTGCAGATTAAATAAATGATAATATTATATTATATTGTATGGGACGGTTGTCCGTCCCCAAAGTAAGTAACTTAATACTTGTGTTAAGGGTGACGGACAACTGGTAGATATAATATACATACATATATAATTTCAAATACAAATTGTTTATAGTACTTGAAAGTTTATAGAACTTGAAGTGACCCACTTCGCCAACGGGCAGGTCAAATTCAAATTCAGTCAGATTATAGCAAAATAACTTTATTATCACTTTTGTAAACCTCTTTTTGTTATGTCAGTTTACCTCAGGGCGTGCACAATGCGCGGGCGCATGCATATTGTGGTGACGTGACTGAATTGATGCTTGAAACAGGGACACCGATAAACTCTGTTTACGTTGACCGAAACCAATTTGAATTTTAAACTCAAAAGACGCTATCATAATCTGTAGACATGTAGAAAGCTACAGAGCGAAATTGTTTTAAAATAAACTAGGTGTGCCAGCGGCTGGAAATCAACAATAAAAAAAAAAGTAATCATTGTGAGTTAATCATAAGAGATAGAGACATGCTATCGCGGACTTTTTGTAGTATTTTTATAGATCTACAATTTTCTAGTACATTACTTCAGCGTATCTCTGCTGGTTTACGCAGCGCACGCGACTAAAGCTTCCAGCAAGCAAGTCTTTTAACAACTGCTTGATCTCTTCAACACAATTTACATAATACCGATATGTACTATTTACTTAAACCATTCGGAAACGTTGCACTATCGTTTGGTGGAAACCGTACAAAAATCCGTTCAGTAGATTTTGAGAAAAGCTATTACATACAGACGGACAGCTTTTTGGGACAACTCACATGCACACACACAAACACATACACATCCAAAAAACACAACAATAAGTATAGCTAGATATAGATATATAAATATAAATGTTATAAATATATAAATATTATACGAATAGTAATAAAAACCACGTAAGCTTATAATTATCATTGTTATGGAAGAGCGAGATTCTTCTGATACAGGCATTGTCATGCTTACTAGAAGGTCTCAAAACCCTGTAATTAATTTAAGCATAAAAAGAAATAAAATTTATTTATTTATTTTATTTATTATTTATTTTTGGGACTTTGTTTTATAATAAGTATAGATAAATACGTGCTATTTCCGCGATCTTTTCGAATTCAACTTAAGTATTAAAAAAACTCAGTTATGTAATATATTATGTTTAATTTCATTTCAATTCAAATAATCCTTTAATCAAGTTGACTTTTACAATTACTTTTGGATCGTCAAAATATTATAATGAAGCTACGTCTGGTTTGGAAAAGTGACGAAAAGTGAAAAAATTGGTGAATAAGAAACTCGGCAGTTTTCCTGCATTCTTGTTCCGAAGTAAACCGTTGTTTTATCCCTGTACGTTATTCCAGTATAAGTACTTTAATTGTTCCGAATTTGATTACTATAGACAAAGCGGTTAAACTGTAAAAAAAACTAATATATAGACAGTTAATTTTTCGCATTTATATCTTATTGTGCTTGCCGCTTCAGCGGCTCGAAAATTAGTGTATTTAATTGAAATTTTGAACATAAAAGAAGTTATTGTGAGTTAACCATAGAGACATTGCGGATTTTTTTTTGTATTTCTATCGATCGACAATTCTTTACTTAACCCTTTCGGCAGAATTGCACTGTATTTTACTAAGACCGTACAAAAATCCATTCAGTAGAGTTTGAGAAAAATTGATCATACAGAGACGGCTTTCAGGGAAATTGTTTTACAATAACTATAGATATCAATAAGTATGAAAATATGAAAGAATAATATGCCTAAGGGAGGCCACCTTCTATCTTCCCAGTTTTTCATTATTTGAAACTAGGGTTCATACATTTTTAAGTTGCTTATTCAGGCTATGTAATTCTAAAGTTCGGATAAACCCGCTTTAAGGTCAGCTGAAAAATTTATTCGTTCGACAAACGACGTATATCCGTCTATACCGCCGTACTGAATGCAAAATACATCGCAAGCATGCGTGTAACATACGCTAATCGAGTCCCCAGAATCTAGCGAGTTGGTACATTACGTTACGTGTCGGGAATCGGGCTTCAAATGAAATGCCAGTACACGACGGTTAATCTATACTTATTATAAAACATCCAAAAAGCTGTCTGTCTGTATGTAATCGATTTTCTCAAAATCTACTGAACGGATTTTTGTACGGTTTTCACCAAAAGATACTACAATACTTCCAGATGGCTTACGTAAATAGGACATATCGGTATTATGTAAATTGTGTTAAAGAGATCGCGCAGTTGTTAAAAAACTTGCTTTCTGGGAGCTTTCGTCGCGTGCGCTGCGTAAACCAGGAGAGTTATGCTAAAGTAATGCAGAAGAAAAATGTAGATCTATAAAAATACTACAAAAAGTCCGGGATAGCATGTTTCTATCTCTTACGGTTAACTCACAATAACTACTTTTATGTTCAAAATTTCAATTTGGATTTTTTTTGTGATTTTCGACGCGGGTGAAGCCGCAGGCACAACTAGTAAAATACTAAAGTAATAGAATTCATCATTCTTCTTCTGTTAAAATTTCGCAATCCACATTAGACTTATTTACAGAAAAGTCTAAATAAAATGTAAGAAATATGCTTATAAGTAAAGCATATTACAAAATTGAAGATTATTTAAATAATTTACGGAATTAGGCGTTACTTTGCGGAGATCCATAATACAAAAGTGATAATAAAAATTATTTTGCTATAAACCGAAATAAAGTAAATAGAATATAATATATAAAGTGTTAAATGTATAGTCGACTATCCGTTTTTTTCATACCCGATACATGCAGGATTCGTAAAAACACATGCACAAACCTCCACAACTGCCACAACAATAAACAAGCACTACACACGTTCACTAACACAAACTCAACAATCGTTTCGCCCCCAACATAGAAATACTGAAGCATACTGAGAAGAATTAGCACTTTAAACAAAATTACCACCTTAGAGCCACCAACTCCTACCACAACTGTAAAAATGAAACCAGATGATGCATTGATTTTAATACTTGCATAAAAGAATTCTTCGCAACATGCGAGTAAATGTTTTTAAGCAAAGACTGCAAGTTGCAACAGATCTCAATTAAGGATTATTTTAAAACTAGTAGCGTCGGTAGACCCCCTACGAGATGGACAGACGACCTCAGAAATGTCGCAGAGAGCCACTGGATCCAGGCGGCGCAAGATCGTGTGGTGTGGCGATCCCATGAAGAGGACTATGTCCAGCAGTGGACGTCCAGCTGACGAAGAAAATTGGTTGCCCGAGATTTGAACTCATAGCCCTCTCGAAACAGTCACTCTGTATCACAGTTCACCCATGTAGTTAGATTGATTAAAAATAATAACATATTTTAAATGGCATTTTCAAGATGGCTTCATACAAGGACGAGTCCTACACAAAGCAGTAATCGTAAAACTTTAAATTAAAATGTCGACGAACAAGCGTATTGAGGAAATGAGCCGGCCTTGAGGGGACATGCACCGAAACTGCAATTCGGCGCACGCGCACCGCCCCACATGTGATTGAATCTGAACATATTTTAAAAGATACATCTCTTTGAAACGTGGCCTCTACCGATAAGGCTGAAGAATAGATTTATGCGGAAAGCCACTGGTTATCCGTGGACCTCGACCTCCTCACCACTAATAATCTCTTTTGTTCTGCTACTTCGGTGTAATGCAATATGACAGTCAATTCAAATCAAATCTAAATAATCTTTATTCAAGTAGGCTTTTTACAAGCACTTTTAAATCGTCAAGTATCAATTAGATTTAATAAGCTACACTTATTCGGAATGTTGCTCTTACCGAGAAGAACCAGCAAGAAACTCGGCGGTCAATCTTTTAAACATTTATATTTACATTATTTCTTTGCAGTCTTGTTTGGAGGTGAAAGGATTTTCAAATCCAAGAAGTGCTGCAGGTACTGTCGGTCTGGTAGAATTTAGGTCAGCGATATGAATGGTTATACCGCCATTTATTGATCGTCAGAGTCTCGTCGGTTAATCATAGTGCACCGCGTGCAGGTGAGGTTGAAAATTGAGAAGACTGTGACAAGCTTCCCCCTTACACCCCATACTTTTAGCGGCAAGTCTGCCTTTGTACATGTGCTATTTTGCAATCAACAAAGAAGTAAATAAATGAAAATAATGCGCGTGATATTAAAATAGGAATAAAGTAAGTATAGAGAACTGATGCATTATGTCTTATGCATTATAGCATTATGTCTTATGGAATATTGCTGTGGGGTAAATGCGCGGATAGTGAAAAAATTTTCGTATTACAAAAAAGAGCCATACGTGGCATTTACAATTTAAGTCCGCGTGATTCCCTGCGAGAGAAGTTTAAGGAAACAGGTATTCTAACATTTGCTTCACAGTATATTTTAAATAACGTAACTTTTGTACATAAAAATATAAAGAATTATAAAACGATAGGTGATGTATATAATAGACAAAGTAGGAACCGACATAAGCTTGCGACTCCTGCTTTGCGCCTAGCAAAAGTACGTAAATCGTTTGTGGGTTTGGGTATAAGATTCTATAATAAAATTCCGAAATCAATTTTGGTCATGCCATTACAGCAGTTTAAAAACACTGTTAAAAAGAGGCTGATACAGAAAGCCTACTATACTGTTGAAGATTACTTAGATGATAAGGATGTGTGGATATAGGTGCACTTCTACCCTGTACAAGACAGTAATAAATAAATGTAACTAGTTCTAAGATTTATATTTTAAAAAGAGCAACCGCCGAGTTTCTTGCTGGCTCTTCTCGGTAGGAACAGCTTTCCGAACCAGCAGTAAAGTTGACGATTCAAAAGCACTTGTTTACAAGTTTACTTGAATAAAGAATATTTTGATTTGATTTGATTTGATGCCTGCGGTTGTAATGCAGAATATCTTATAGAAAATTTCTTGAAAACAAAAACGAGTAAATATAAATGTAACAGAATATCTTCGGAAGAGATCCGTCATATCTGTTCTATATCTTAAGATTCAATACCGTGTGCATAATTGAATGCGCCCGCGCACTGATGTTCGCGAATCCCGTTCTAACGCGCGCGTGTGCGTGCGGTTGTGTGTGTGCCGTTCGTTGACATCGTTTTTTGCACATTGCTTTGAGATAGGTCACGGTTGGCCATTTTTAACTCTGCGTCGTAATCAAGTTTACTCACTAAAAGTACTTCGGGGAAATCGTTACTAATTTATTGATGCAACTTGATTTTTTTTGGGAAATTAGGTCAGTATGTTAATGCTTTAAATTCAATTTCGTATACCCGTTTAAGCCATCCGGCTTTTCATCATTCCGGGTTTTCGTTGATGGAAGCAGTTGAAGGAAATATACATTTTAAAATATAAAATTAAGTAACGGCCTGTCACTATCTTATTGGGCATAGGCCTCCTCTATCCGTTTTTGAAGAGAATGTTTGGGGCTAATACCTACCACGCTGCTCCAATGCGGATTGGTACGTTACTTCTTCTTCTTCTTCGTCAGCCGATGGACGTCCACTGCTGGACATAGGCCTCTTCATGGGATCGCCACACCACACGAACTTGCGCCGCCTGGATCCAGTGGCTCCATGCGACCTTTTTGAGGTCGTCTGTCCACCTCGTAGGGGTGGACAAACGACCTGCCGACGCTGCGCTTTCCGGTGCGGGGTCGCCATTCCAGCACCTTAAGACCCCAGCGCCCATCGGTTCTCCGCACTATGTGCCCCGCCCAGCGCCACTTCAGCTTCGCGACACGCTGAGCTATGTCGGTGACTTTAGTTCTTCTACGGATCTCCTCATTTCTGATTTGATCTCGTAGAGACACTCCGAGCATAGCTCGCTCCATCGCCCGCTGAGCGACTCTGAGCTTTCTTATAAGGCCCATAGGTAGGTTACACATATCCCTAAAACTCTCTAGAGAATTGCAGTTTTCCTCACGATCTTTCCCTTCACATCTTCTTGCCCTTATCCCACTCTAAGTGGGGTCGGCACAACATGTTACAAACATGTTGTCACATGATTTGATTACGTATTTTACGACCGGCCGCCTGTCTGACGTCGACTTGCCTTAGTCGCCTTTTACGACACCTCGGTAAGAAATGGGTGGTCTATTTTACTCAGCCGGATATCACGGCAAATATATAACAAATACGATAAACAAATCACGTTTGTTAAAATGACATAAGTGTAAAATACATTGTGTATAATTGAATTGATAGTAATAACCAAATGTAACTAGTTAGTTATAAGAATTTAATTTGAAAAGAGCAACCACCGAGTTTCTTGCTGGCTCTTCTCGGCAGGAAAAACTTTCCGAACCAGCGGTAGATTTTGACGATTCAAAAGCACTTGTTTACAAGTTTACTTAAATAAAGAATATTTTGAGTTTTAATTTTAATTTGAATTGATGTTTATTATGTATTTCAACACAAAAAACAGGGGCATCGATGGGAAAATAGCACATCTACTGTTAAAACAGTATAGAGTTGGTGACACTGCCTGTGAAGGATCGATCCGTGTTACTATGCATGAGTGACAATAAAGTTACTATCCTGTAAGTTACGTATTATATCTTTCCCATTGGGTAGTTTTTGTGTAAAATTTCCATGTTTAAACTAACTTTATATTTTTTTATTTAGTGTTTGCTCATCGACAGATGGCGCTAGTGGTACATTGTTACGCGCTATTGCGTGTCGATTGTAATTACATATAGTCAAACGTTTTTGATACTAGCGCCGGTGATGCTTGTGCGCTCGCCCACTCTCCCGGTGACGCTGAAAAAGCCATTAGGGCTAACAGCATTAGTTGGTATTCGAAAAAAAATACTAGCGCCATGAATCCACACCTACCTTAAAGTGTTCAAATAATTTATAGAATTAGGCGTTACTTTGCGGAAATCCACAATACAAAAGTAATAATATAATTACTTTGCTATAATCCGCGATACAGTAAATAGAAAATATATATAATGCTAAATGTATGTGTAAAGTGGACTATCCGTGTTTTCTTACCCGATACATGCAGGATTCGTAAAAACACATGCACAAATCTCCACCACTGCCACCACAATACAAAAGCACTACACACGTTCACTATCACAAACTCAACAATCATTTCACCCCGCGACGAAGAATCATCAGGAGATTGACTACACGACAAAATCGAAAAGTGAAGCGTTATCGTAATCGTATAATAAACGGTTCAACGCCACCATTTATTTTACCTCTGAACACGTGCAACAAGCTTGAACTTGTAACATTTATCTGATCGTTAATGAGGGTGCCATTGTTATGCTAACATGCATGTTAGCACTATACATTATATATATTTTCTATTTACTGTATCGCGGATTATAGCAAGATAATTTTATTATTACTTTTGTTAAAGTGTTCAAATAAAGTGATATTAGTACAATACAGTGTTTAATTCGGAGTACCTAGGTTTGGGAGAGTTTTCTCCATTTCCATCATAGACAATTTGAAAGCATTACATAGAATTTCTCTAATCACGGTTCATCATTACAGTTTAAACCTTTGTATTCATAGATATGTAGATAGGCTTTTCTTTCACCGAATTCATAGCATAAGGCTAGGTTGCTGTAACCAGTTAGCGTTAGTGGCCATATTTGGCTAAGCCACTGCAGCCTGCCGCGAGCACCTGCCGCACCTGCTTCTAACTTTATAGCCGAACCTAACGGATAAGTGTTAGTCCGCATTTACACCGCAACGTAACATTGTAAGAGGACCGTGTGATAGAAATTTCATTTGTAACAATCAGCAGGCCTACCATGAACTCTTACTATACTAAATCGTATGACGTATACTAAATCGTTTTGCTTTTTCATACCATGACGTCTTAAAGACGCACACTTTAAGTCGTTGCCGAATGAGCGTTCAAAATGCGTCCTAAAAATAATTGAGTAAAAGAGACAGAGTATAGTTCATATAACGTTATCATTTTCAAACATTACGATCCCAATGCAATTAACAGTACATAGTACGAAGAAAGCGGTTCGGTTTAGGTAAAAGTAGCGGCCTGTTACAATCCCACTGCTGGGAATAGGCCTCCTCTCCCCGTTCCTCCTAAGACCTACCACGCTGCTCCAATGCGGATTGATAGGTTATACATAACTCAAGAATTCTCTAGAGATATGCAGGTTTCCTCACCATGTTTTCCTTCACCGAAAAGCGTGGGATAAATTGCAATTATCAATTAGACACATAAGTTTTAATAGAAAAACTCATTGGTGCCTGCCCGGGGTTCGAACCCGAGACCGCTTCGAAACAGTCACACGGGCTCACCACTCGGCTATCACAGCTCTTACGGTTTAGGTACTGACATTTAATTGAATCGTTTTCTAAAAGTTCATGGCAGGCCTACAGATTTAGATCTGTAGATTAGATCTTTACAGCTGAACGTAAAGTAACGGTCTCTTACTATTCATACATGTTTTTCGAGACAAGTGTTGAAGCTAAGACCTACCATGCTGCTCCAATGCTGATTAGTAGGTTACACATATCCCCAGAATTCTATGGAGTTATGCAGGTTTAGCCACGATGTTTTCCTTTACCGAAAAGCGTGAATTATATTATGGGGGGGTGACTGTCGGGTACACAAACTCACTTTGTCCAATGAAAATTCTACTATATTACTATCTATACTAATATTATAAAGAGGAAGGATTTGTATGTTTGTTTGTATGTGTGTATGTTTGTAACCTTTTCACACAAAAACTACTGAACTGATTTCAAGAATTCATTTACCATTGAAAAGCTGCTTCTTCACTGAGCAACATGGGCTATATTACATTTTCAAAAAAATAAGGATCCGTAACAAAATCTAAATAAGGTGTGAAAAATTAAGTCGTAAAAATCTATCATCGCGTGCACTGCGGAAACTATTGGTGATAGAACAAAAAAATGTTTTACAGTATTATAGAACGTATCAATATCCAAAAAAAAAGTCCGGCATACCATATGTCTAACTATTATAGTTATGCCAATATAATTACTTTCGTACATTGTAAAAGTTGATAAAAGTGTCGACAACAATCAAACCATTTCATTCATATCTCTGTATTAATCCTTATCCCATTAAATGGTATTTTATTAAAAACTATTTCAATACCTGTAAAATACTTTTTAAATTATTAAAATTTGACATTCCAATCAAAAGATATTACGAATTTAAGAATGTAAATCGAAAGCAAATAATGCCATAACAAATTCATTGTAGCGATCGTTATAGCAGGGCCTGCATTTAGTGAGTTCCAAGAATACTAATGATACCCATTTTTTATAATTAAATAATCTACAAAATAAATCTATAGTTCGACTTCGTAGACTTTCCACTACCACGAGATCGATATGGACGCGGGTGAAACCGCGGGGCATTGCTAGTTAATTATAATTTTTCTTATACTATACATATACTATACTAAAATATGAAATAACTAATGGCATCCAATCCCACCGAAGTTAGGTAGGGAACGGCGAGGTTGCGCGAAGTGTCTTTCCCAGGCGTGGAACACTACACCTCCGGTGTCGAGTAGAGTCTGGGCAAGCGGCAAACGCCGAGTAGACGTAACACGTGTGATAAATTTGAAAAATGAAAAACTCATTGCGCCTGCCCGGAGTTTGAACCCGTGATCCCCTCAAAAGAATCGCGCGGTTGCAGCGCTAGGCTATCACAGCTTATTGTTTTGATTATCTATACTTATTTTAAAACAAAGTCCCAAAAATAATTCAGTGATTTACGAAACTTTTCCTGAATTTTGTAAATTTTGAACAGAAAAGTAGTTATTGTGAGTTAACCATGAGAGATAGAGCTATACTATCGCGGACTTTTTTGTTGTATTTTTATAGATCTACAGTTCTGTAGTACATTACTTTAGCGTATCTCTGCTGGTTTACGCAGCGCACGCGACTAAAGCTCCCAGCAAGCAAATTTTTTTACAACTGCGCGATCTCTTCAACACAATTTACATAATACCGATATGTATTATTTACCTAAACTATCCGGGATTATTGCACTATCTTTTGGTGATAACTGTACAAGCATCCATTTAGTAGATTCTGAGAAAATCGATTACATACAGTCAGACAGTTTTTTGGGACTTTGTTTTATTTATTTATTTTTTATAATAAGTATAAATGATCTATGATAGATACTCTTTATAATCAGTATAGATGATCACAATAAGCTGTGATAGCCCAGCGGTGAGACCGTGCGACTCTTACGTGGTGAACACGAGTTCAAACCCGGGCAGGCACCCATGAGTTTTTCTATTAAAACTCATGTGTCTAATTGATAATTGCAATTTATCACACGCTTTTCGGTCAAGGAAAACATCGTGAGGAGACCTGCATATCTCCAGAAACATAAAAACCATTACAAATTGTAGCCTATATGTTACTCCGATGTATTAGCCGTGTGGTATCCGGCAGAATAGAATAGACCACCCTCCTTTCTTACCGAGGTGTCGAAAGAGGCGACTAAGGTAAGTTGACGTCAGGCAGGCGGCCGTTCGTAAAATACGTAGACAAATCATATGGCAACATATTTTTAACATGTTCTGCCCACTCCACTTGAATGGGATAAGGCCTGTAGAATGATGATGTTATTCCGATGTACAACCTATACAACTTTATTTAAAGTTTCATCCAAATCCGTCCAATAGTGTTTTAGTGAAAGAGTAACAAATATCCATCCATACTTACAACTTTACTATAGGCTGTATCCAGGAAAGCAGACGACACTAAACAGGTAGTAGGCAGACGCTCACGCGTAGGCCGCAGGTAGAGTCAGCGGCACGGAAGGCTGATTGGGCAATTACCCGCACGCTGATCACAGCCGTCGGCGCAGTGCGCGCGATTTTATCACTTCAAACAAATCGTGCCATGTGAGGTGTGCTTTATATTTGAACGGGGACATGTTAGAAATGAATACATTTGTTTACACTTTCCTATCTATATCGTATCGTATCATTTGTGATCATCTATAAATGTAAAAAAAAATAAAGTAGCGGCCTGTTACAATCCCACTGCTGTGAATAGGCCTTCTCTCTCCGTTTCTGTAGAGAAGGGTTGGAGCTAAGACCTACCACGCTGCTCCAATGCGGATTGGTAGGTTACACATATCTCTAGAGTTCTCTAGAGATATGCAGGTTTCCTCACGATGTTTTCCTTCACCGGAAAGCGTGTGATAAATTGCAATTATCAATTGGACTCATGAGTTTTAATACAAAATTATTACATTGGTGCCTGCCCGGGTTGGAACTCGTGTTCCCCTCGAAAGAGTCGCACAGTCTCACCGCTGGGCTATCATAGCTCTTAAAAAAATTAGAACTAACTAAATAATAATAAACGCTGCCAGCATTCTTGCGACCATTCCACGTGGGCATGATTTGTACAGTAGTAGCGTGTACGTAATTTAAGATAGATATAACTTGTACATATTAAACATAAAAAAATAATAAAAAAATAATACTAAACAAAATATTAATTAAAAAAACTGTAGTGATATTCTCTAGTCCTTAAGACATGCGCGAAGGTCTTACTTTCAGTCCAAGGTAAACAAGCTATCGGATACAGCTTCCAGACAAACATTAAAGTGGACTTACCCATCTTTATAGTCTAGATTAAAGAACAATTAACTAACTATTGCTGAATCGCTTTGATGTCCGGATTAGGAAATCTGCCTTTATTACGCTTTTACAGGAAATTGTCTTTGTAGAGACTATATTTATCCATTATATTGAGATCTAAATAAAAGGCCATCTCAGTAATAGAAATTAAAAATATTAGACTTTTATAAATATCAATCAAAATCATCATCATTCTCCTGCCCTTATCCCACTCTCGGCACAACATGTTACAAACATGTTGTCACATTATTTGGCTACGTATTTTACGACCAGCCGCCTGCCTGACGTCAACTTACCTTAGTCGCCTTTTACGACTGTTGGTGAAAAATAGTAAAAGAATTAATTGGTTGAGTTTAATTACTCAGTTTTAGTAAAAGTCAAAGAATAACATTTTTGTTGCTATAGAGACCGAGTCGAAGTGTCGTTGCGGTATTGCCGCTTTTTTCAAGGTAGAATTCCCAACAACGACACCTCAGTAAGAAAGGAGGGTGGTCTATTCTATTCTGCCGGATACCACACGGCACATACCTTAGTCGCCTCTTACGACACCTCGGTAAGAAAGGAGGGTGGTGTATTCTATTCTGCTGGATACCCCACGGCACATACCTTAGTCCCCTCTTACGACACCTCGGTAAGAAAGGAGGTTGGTCTATTCCATTCTGCCGGATACCACACGGCGTATCAATCAAAATCAAATAATCAAATCAAAATAATCTTTATTCAAATAATCTATTTCAAGCACTTTTGAATCGTCAAGGATCAATTTGATCAACTGGATCGAAATGTTGCGCTTCCCAAAGGTTTAATTAAAAATAAGTGAAGCAATTAAAAATTGAATAAAACTCCAGTTGACGCTGTAGGTCACTACCCTTCAGCTCCGCGGGTCGCGGGTTCGATTCCCGCCGAGGGCCAACATTTTCTATAAACAAATTGTTGGTTCTTAGAGCCTGGGTGTGTATTTGTATTTAAGTATGTATTTAAACATATATATGTAGTATATCTACCAGTTGTCCGTCACCCATAACACAAGTATTAAGTTACTTACTTTGGGGACGGACGACCGTGTGTGTAAGTGTCCCATATATTTATTTATTATTTATTATTTAGCAGACTTACAGTCTTCTAAGTAAAGTTCTTTAAACATTTATAATCATGTAAATTAAAAATGTTTAAAAGATTGACTCGAGTTTCTTGCTGGTTCTTTTCGGTAACAGCAACATTCCGAACAAACGGCTCATCAATCATATTGATACAAAAGTAATAATAAAATTATTTTGCTATAATACACGATACAGTAAATAGAAAATATATATAGTGTTAAATGTATAGTGGACTATCCGTATTTTCATACCCGATACGTGCAGGATTCGTAAAAACACATGCACAAACCTCCACCACTTCCACCAAAATACACAAGCACTACACAGTTTCACTATCACAAACTCAACAATCGTTTCGCCCCGCAACCGAGGCATCATCAGAAGATAGACTCCACGACAAAATCGCAAAGCATCTTTGCATCGTGGTAGTGGTGGAGGTTTGTGCGGATGAAAATACGGATAGTCCACTATACATTTAACACTAAATATATTTTCTATTTACTGTATCGCGGATTATAGCAAAATAATTTTGTTATTACTTTTGTATTATGGATCTCCGCAAAGTAACGCCTAATTCTATAAATTAATCATATTGTTCCTGAACGATTAGTTAGTGCTTGAAAAAGCTTATTCGAAAAAGGATTATTTAGAGTTGATTAAGAAAACTTCGGCTTTTATTATGACCTAAAACATTTAATACCATCGAAAAGGCTCGATACCATAACGGTTTTATCTACATCATAACTTACCAAATATGGATTTAATATATGTTTTAAAAAATTATTCATATTTACAATTTATTATGGGGTTTACAAAACCTTGTTAATCGAAAGAAATTCACCTTTTATAAGTACGTGAGCTTTGATAGCTCTTTGGTGAAACCGTGCGACTCTCTAGACACGATCATGGCTTCAAACTCCGGGCAGGCACCAATGAGTCCTTTTAAAATTTATGTGTCTAATTGATAATTGCAATTTATCACACGCTTTTCAGTAAAGGAAAACATCGTAACGAAACCTGCATATCTCTAGGAATATGTGTTGTAACCTATCAATCCGCATAGGAGCAGCGTGGTAGGTCTTAGCTCAAATTCTTCTCTTAAAAAACAGAGAGAGGAGGCCTATGCCCAGCATTGGGATAGTAACAGGCCGTTACTTTACATATGCGCGCACATATCTTTGTTTCAGAAAGTGATAGAAAGTTGTCCTTGCGGGAATCCAACACACGACCCTCGGAGCTGAAGGCAGGGTCACTACCCACAGCGCCAACGGCCGAGTCAAACATTTGCAGCACAACAGAGATTACCATTTTTAATTTGATGTACGTGTTGAAAGCATGGCTTATGAGTGAATAGTGAATGTTCGAATCCTAAGGTGCTACAACGCCTCATTCTACGTCGAAAACCCATCCCGTTACGAGAACGGACTATCTCAAAAACTTTGCAGAGATCTACACGTGATCGTGTGACGTGAAAACCTTTAAAGTAACGTTATTTGGCACAAATCAAATTATCCATTTCGTTTATCCGGCTCCAAGGGACCATATGACGTGTGATACGGTGTTGAGGTCGCGTGGAAGGCGTTTTATGGTTATGCGCTATAAATACGGAGTGCTCGTTACTTGCTGGCCACGTTAGGAAACCACTACTAATTGTTTTGGATTGTGCTTTTTGAAAACGCGCTCTGTCAGAAATGTAAAACATACTAACCCTGATTTGTCTTCTGACAACATTAAAACTGAAGCCGTCCCTTTTGCATTGAAAAATCAGGTTAAGCAATGCTCTGTATCTTAATGTTATATATATATAGCTATTTAATTTCTTGTTCACCCGTACAGTCTTATGTATAATCTACTACTGTCTTATTTATAAAATATATATAAATATAAATATATAAATATATAGGTCACTCACACACGCGGTCGTCCGTCCTCAAGGTAAGTAACTAAATACTTGTCTTATGGCTGACGGAAAACTGGTAGATATACTACATATATAATTTTAAATACATACTTAAATACAAATACACACCCAGGCTCGAAGAACCAACAAATTGTTTATAGAAAATGTTTGCCCTCGGTGGGAATCGAACCCGCGCCCCGCGGCGCTGAAGGCTGGGTCACTACCCACAGCGCCAACGGGCCAGTCGATACTTATATACCTAACCTTTTCTATTTCTTATTTACTGACTGTGCCAACAGCAGTTCACGAAACTTTTCCCGAATTTTCAAAATTTTGAACATAAAAATAGATATTGTGAGTTAACCGTGAGAGATAGAGACATGCCATCCCGAAATTTTTTGTAGCATTTTTGTATGTCTTCAATTCTCTACTACATTAATTAAGTGTATGTCTACTGGTTTACGCGGCGCACGCGAGTAAAGCCAGCAAGCAAGTTTTTTAACAACTGCGCGATTTGTTCAACACAATTTACACTATCCGATATGTACTATTTACCTAAACCATCCGGAAGTATTGCACTATCTTTAACCCATTAAGTAGATTTCGCGAAAATCGATTACATACAGGCAGACGTCTTTTTTGGGACTTTGTTTTATAATAAGTATAGATTTACTAACTCTCACTATTTTTATGTCATTTCCTTTGCCCTAAGGTTGCCTAGAAGAGATCGCTGTTTAGCGATTGGACCGCCTATTGTACTTATTGTTCTAAGTATATGCATTATTTATTGTTAGATCTTTTTGGTGTACAATAAAGGTAGTAAAGTAACGGCCTGTTACTATGCCCACTGCTGGGCTAAGGCCTCCTCCCTCCGTTTTTGGACAGAAGGATTGGAGCTAAGACCTACCACACTGCTCCAATGCGGGTTGGTAGGTTACACTTATCCCTAGAATTCTCTAGAGATTATATAGGTTTCCTCACGATGTTTTCCTCCACCGAAAAGCGTGTGATAAATTGCAATTATCAATTAGACACATAAGTTTTTAATAGAAAGCTCATTGGTGCCTGCCCGGGGTTTGACTTCTAGAGAGTCGCACGGTCTCACCGCTAGGCTATCACAGCTCGTGGTGGACAATAAAGAGTATTAAATAAAAATAAAAATAGAACCGATCTCTCTGTGTCTCTCGTTAGCAAATGGACATCTACTGTTTGAGACAGGTCGCTGCAATGGACATCTACACAACATGACCTTATGGCGCCTGGATCTATCGGCTCGCTGCGATCTATTTGATCCTACCCTATCCTATCCTATCCTACCCACCTTATGGGGGTTTTGGCCTAGACAGCGTTATCTGGTACGCGGTAGCCATTTTGCCTTAATAGTCTTGTAGTAATTTACAGAATTAGGCGTTACTTTGCGGAGTTAATTTATTTCTTTACCACTAGCCAAAGACCTCAAACTATAGATACGTATAAACAAAAAACGCACCAATCAACGCAGACGCAATCTTTGGTACAAAAGTAGTGAAATGAAATCTTTGCGATTTTATCGTAGAGACTATCTCCTGTTGAGATTGTTGAGTAGTAGTATATAGTACTTGCAGTGCACTGGCGAGTGGTGCGTGAGTTTTTAAGAATTCTCCATGTATGACAACTAAAAGTACACTCTAAATTTGGCATTACATATAGTTTCTTTTATCACAAATTCTAGCAGAATAATGACTTCTGTATTATGGATCTCTGCAAAGTTACGCCTAATTGTATAAATTACAAATAAAGCAATTTTTGGTTTTTAGTGCCTTTTATTCATAATCAAGATACGGTGTACCAGTCGTAACCCGTTCACGCCGGCGTATCACTAATAATAGAATGGCATAAAGATGAAAAACAAAAGTCGCATTTCTGTTGATATATATAACTTGATGTAAATTACAAAAATAAGTTCATTGTCGCGTCTTTCTGTTTGAATTGAAAAATTACTTAAAGTAGCGGCCTGTTACAATCCCACTGCTGGGAATAGGCCTCCTCTCTCCGTTTCTGGAGAGAAGGGTTGGAGCTAAAACCTACCACGCTCCAATTCGGATTGGTAGGTTACACATATCTCCAGAATTCTCTATGCAATACAATAAAATAGAAATGCAATACAGGTTTCCTCACGATGTTTTCCATCACCGAAAACCGTGTGATAATTGCAATTATCAATTAGACACATGAGTTTTAATAGAAAAACTCATGGGTGCCTGCCCGGGTTTGATCTTGTGTTCGCCTCGAAAGAGTCACACGGTCTCACCGCTGGGTTATCACAGCTATTTAAAATTACTTATCATATCTCAATAGCTTTTTTACAATACCCCATAATATGCTTTACCATTTTTACACCTGAATACAAGTGTGACTTGTACTTATTTTCATCAAAACTGACCTGATGGTTAGCTCTGAAAGCGTAACAGATAGATAGTAAGACTGACATTCTATTATTTTATTCATTCATTTCTCAACTTTTTATCTATGTACATAGTGTTTCGTTATTTTTCTTTTTCTTTCTCTTCCGTCCTTTTTTTTCATCATCCATTTTTTTCTTTTCATTTTCTTTCTGTTACTCATAGGTTGGCTGGTAGAGATCCCTATTGGTGATAAGTCCGCCTTTTGTTTGTTCAATAAAGAAATAAATAAATAAATAGACATTCGCATTAATATTTCAATGAATAAGACCATCTAACTCGACTCGAAAATGAAAAAATTCCAATAGTAACGCCGAGCGCCACGGGTAGCCGAATGGCCAGTGGTAAAAACGCTCCCCCATTCACCACGACACCATGAAAATTCAATTTTCTTTACGAAACACCTTACCGTTTTATTGGCACCAGATTTGTGCTTGACGAATATCTCCCATCATGTCTCGTCTTCTCCAATTAGGACGTGAAAATCAGATTCTAATAATTTTTTGAAGATGTAAAAGATCATTTCGATTTAAAACTAGGTCAATCAATCATGACTTTCTCTAAAAACTCATCATCCTCCTGCCCTTATAAGTGGGGTCGGCACAACATGTTACAAACATTTTGTCCCATGATTTGGCTACGTATTTTACGACCGGCCTGACGTCAATTTACCTTAGTCGTATTTCACGAGCCCTCGGTAAGAAAAAGGGTGGTCTATTCTACTCAGCCGGATACCACACGTTGGGTCAACTTACCTTAGCCGCCTTTTACGACACCTCGTTAAAAACTGAGGGTGGTCTATTCTATTCGGTCGGATACCACACGGCGGGCCGACTTACCTTAGTTACCTTTTACGGCACCTCGGTAAGAAATGAGGGTTGTCTATTTTACTCATCCGAATACCACACGGCATACGACTGTGTCTAAAATCTATTTGTTTATAATTCGCACAAGTTTTTAAATATAACGCTACCAGTTTATTGGCTATCCCCTCTTCCCCCTACGGAAACAAAGTTTTCCGACGAAGGCTGAGTCCCGACAACACGATAATGTCAAGCGAAATACTAGCGAAACTATAGTTTTCAAACGATATGAGGACAAGGGTAACGTACTACTGGATGGGACATTGCGAAAACCGCCTCTAGCAAATCAAAATAACCTTTATTTAAATTATAAAAATGCCGGAATTTGAAAACTCTTTTCAGCTTCATACAAAGCTGCGGTAGAGTAATGTTGATGTACGTTAGATTCGATATAATAAAAGCAAAAGTAAAGTAACAGCCTGTTATCAATCCTACAGCTGGGCACGGGCTCCTACACGGCCTCCTCTCTCCGTTTTTTGAAGAGGCAAGGTGAAAATAATTCATCGTCATATATAAGTGCTATGAATCCTGTAAATAGTACAAGTAAATCTAATAAAAATGATGTAAAATCTGAGAAAAAAACCATAATTTTCTCAGATAAGTTGGGCAAAGGTTTTGGAGCAGTTATAAGTCCTTACCTTACACAATCAGTAATTAACTATTGTTCTCCAGGAGCAACTATTGATTATATATTAAATAGCTTAAATTGTAATGACCTTGATTATAACACTACAGTTATATTGATGCTTGGTGACAGCCTAAATATTAAAAGGCCACAGATAACAAAATATATTAAAAAATTATTACTTTTAAATGAAAAATTTAAATGTAAATTTTTTATATGTGCCTTTCCCTACTCTAATATGTTGAACAATAAACAAAATGAGCACATATATAATCTTAATATACATTTGTATAATTTGACATACCGTCATAGTGACGCTATATTTTACTTTGACATCAATAAATTTATTTCCTCGTTTAAGTTAACTAGAGATACTATGTATCTGTCTAAAAAATGTTACAGGAATCTAGCTTTACTGCTAGCCTATAATTTAAGTAATACAGTTACATCTGTTGTAGCTAAGTCTATTGACTCCTATACAGATTGTACAATAAGTACAAATTTTTCATATATTGACACATGTACTAGTAGTAGTACTAATAGTATACCAAGTAATATTTTATGTACGGAAAATATTACTTTAAACTAGGTATTAAGACAACAGATAGACCTTGTAAATTGAATATTGTTCACCAGAACCTGCAAGGTCTATCTGGCAAGGAATTTGAAGTTGAACTGTTTATGAATAAATTTAATGTAGATATTTTATGTATAACCGAGCATTGGTTAAACAGTTCCAACTTCCTGTTAAATATAAAAGGTTATAATGTGTCCAGTGCGTTCTTGAGGAAGACCGTCATTCGTGGGGGATCTTTAATACTAGCTCACTGTAAATTAAATTGTAAAGAACGGAATGATATTGTCGGTCTTTCTGTGGAACGTACCATTGAGCTGTCTTGTGTAGAGTTGGAGCGCTATATTATAGTTTCTGTGTACCGCCCACCCTCCAGTGATTATATGCTATTTGAGAGTGTTATGGAGGAAGTTTTAAAGAAGACATGTAAATCTTCAAAAAAAGTTTTAATCTGTGGAGACTTTAATGTTGACATACTAGTGGATACCAGTACTCGTTGTAGGTTGCTTAATTTATTTCAATGTTTTGATATGATTAATGTATTTAACGAACCTACTAGGATAACTGCAGACTCGGCTACCGGTATTGATAATATTTTTACTAATTACAGCTGTAATATCTTAGAAAAATCTATAATAAGTCGCTTAAGGTCTGATCATAGTGGACAAATTATATCTGTTCCCAACATTATTAATAACAAAAAGCAATTTATTAAATTCAGGCCTATCACGTCTCATAAAATAAAGCGATTTCAAGTAAAAATATTATCAAAATTACCACATATTGACAAAAGTTGCGGTAGTTCAGATGATCTTTTTAATGCTCTCTTTGGAATTATTGGTAGTGAATTCGATAAGACATTTAATATTATAGAAAAAGAAGTCTCCAAACATCTCAGGTTTAGCGATTGGGCTACTAATGGCATTTATAAGAGTAGAAACAAGTTATTTGATCTGTATGCAGAAAAGCAATATAATCAGTCCCCCACATTCTTAGAATATGTAAAAAAATATTCGAAAATGTTTAGAAATGTCTGCGCACAGGCCAAATCACTTCACATTAAATGTAAAATAATGAACTCTGAAAATAAAATAAAAACAACTTGGGATGTTATAGGAGATGAAGTAGGCAGACATAAAATGCGTAATTCTGCCATAGAGCTGAAAATTGGGAATGAGTTTACTAATTCCGACGCGGAAGTGGCGAGTGTATTTGAACATTTTTTTCAGAACATACCCATTTCTACCACTAGCTCAATAAACTCATCCCCAATTGAAGCTCTTAATGTTTTAAAGGCCAGCGTCATGAAGTGCAATGTAAATTTTAAATTTAGACACATTTCTCCGCACGATATTGTTAAAACTTTTAAAAGTTTAAATATTAAAAAAACAACTGATTTATGGGGAATGTCTGTAAAGTTAATAAATAATGTTATTGAAATTATTGCACCTATTATGGCCAAGATCTTTAACAAGTCTGTAGACACAGGGACATTTCCAAATTTAATGAAGTACAGTAAATTGATCCCTGTTTTCAAATCTGGTGATAAGAGCGACCCTAACAACTATAGACCCATCTCGATCTTGCCAACTCTTAGCAAGGTCTTTGAGAAAGTTATTCTAAATCAACTGCTCAAGCATTTTAATTTTAATAATTTACTTCACCCTGAGCAGTATGGGTTTACCAAGGGTCGGTCTACATCGGATGCGGGCGTAAGATTGTTGAAGCATATCTTTGATGCGTGGGAGAACTCACAAAATGCCATAGGGGTATTTTGTGATTTGTCCAAGGCATTTGATTGCGTTCAACACGAAACTTTATTACTAAAGCTTGGTCATTATGGTATTAAGGATCATGCACTTCGTCTCGTTGCATCTTATCTCGATAGCCGAATTCAAAGAGTGTGCATTAATGATGTGCAGTCATCCGGATCGGCCTTAGTTATGGGTGTGCCTCAAGGATCAATCCTTGGTCCCTTTCTGTTTTTAGTATATATAAATGATCTACCATATTTCATTCATAATATTTGCGACATTGTACTGTTTGCTGATGACACATCTTTAATATTTAAAGTAAATAGGAATGACGCTAATAATATTGACGAAGTAAACAGTGGATTGTCGCAGGTAGCTCAATGGTTCGGGCTAAATAATTTGGTACTAAACTCAAATAAAACGAAATGTTTAGAATTTGCATTACCTAATACAGCTAAAAAAGCAAATGAGCTCTTAATAAACAATGTACCACTAAAAACAGAAAATACAAATACAACTGTATTTTTGGGAATGACGTTGGATACAAAACTCCAATGGAGCACACACATAACAGCTCTCGCAGGGAAACTCAGTTCAGCAGCCTATGCTATTCGAAAGATAAGACAGTTTACAGACGTCGAAACAGCAAAACTAGTTTATTTTGCTTACTTCCATAGCATTATGTCTTATGGAATAATGTTATGGGGTAAATGTGCTGATATTGAGAAAATTTTTGTATTGCAAAAAAGAGCCATACGTGGCATTTATAATTTGAATTCGCGTGAGTCCCTGCGAGAGAAGTTTAAGGAAACAGGTATTCTTACGTTAGCTTCACAGTATATTTTTAGCAATTTGATTTTTGTGCATAAAAATATACATAATTATAAAAAGATTGGCGATGTATATAATAGACAAAGTAGGAACCGACATAAGCTTGCGGCTCCTGCTTTGCGCCTTGTAAGAGTACGTAAGTCGTTTGTGGGTTTGGGTATAAGATTCTATAATAAAATTCCACAATCAATTTTAACTTTGCCATTACAGCAATTTAAAAATACTGTTAAAAAGAGGCTGATACAGAAAGCCTATTATACCGTGGAGGCTTACATTGATGATAAGAATGCGTGGATATAGCGGCTCTTTGACCTTGTGCAGGATAGCTATGACAAAATGTAATTAGTATTAAGAATCTTCTTTTTTAAAAGAGCTCCACCGAGTTTCTTGCTGGCTCTTCTCGGTAGGACGGCTTTCCGAACCAGCAGTAAAGTTGACGATTCAAAAGCACTTGTTTACAAGTTTACTTGAATAAAGAATATTTTGAATTTGAATTTGAATTTGAATTTTCACAAAGAAGGCTTGGAGCTAAAACCTACCACACTGCTCCAATGCGGATTTGTAGGTTACACATATCCCTAGATTTCTCTAAAGATATGCAAGATTCCTCGCGATGTTCCTTCCGAAAAGCGTGTGATAAATTGCAATTATAAATAAGACACATAAGTTTTAATAGAAAAGCACATTAGTGCCTGCTTTGGCTTTGAAACTCGTGACCCCTCGAAAGAGTCGCATGTTTTCACCGCCGTTTTAATTTGTAAATATAAATAAATAATAATAAATTTGTGAAAATATTATATAACAATAGTATTTAAAATGATTTATACAATTACGATTTTGTCTTGGAGCCTATCCTCCTGATGATGCTTCGGTTTCGGGGCGAAAGGATCCTAGAGATTTCGGTGGTGGTTGTGTGTATTGCTTGTATGCATTGTTGCTGGTGGAGGAGTCTTGGGATGCATGTTGTTACCTGTCCTGCATGTGTAATGTATGTGAATTTTTCCTGCTTCATACACTTGGCATTGCACGCATTCGCTTAACCCACTCGGATAATAGCAGATGTTATAATTTTTATTGCTATTGTTTCATAAATATTCTTGTTGGTAAGTCATCAAAGTGTAAGAGACAGACGGACTTTCAAATCGATAATATTTGTACCTATATAAAATAGTTGTTAAGACGACAAAGGTAAGTTGACCCACAGTGTGGTATCCGGTTGAGTAGAATAGACCACCCTCTACGTAGCCAAATCATGTGACAACATGTTTGTAACATATTGTGCCGACCCGATAGAGTGGGATACGGGCAGGAGGATGATGATAATCATATAAGTCATGAAAGCGTAAGAGACAGACTTTCAAATTGCTAATATTTGTACCTAAATAAAATAGTTGTTTAAATGATGAGTTATTAGCATACAGTTAAATAAAACACGATTATGCTTTTAGCGCCATTATTTACAAAAATAAAGGTTATTTCCGAAGGTCGAAGCCAAACTACCTTTCTGGTAATTCGATAAAATTTCGCATAAGGAAACGGTATTAAAATAAAGATTATATTCGGAATCGTAAATTTTTATTTCGGAAAAACCGGTACATAGCCTTTAATTTTACAACTCTTTTTACAGAGCCATGTGATTTTTTAAATCTGAACCACATTTTATGTTTTTTTAGTAAAAGTGAAATTTTTTTTTTGGTACCCGTTCCTCGTTCCAAGGTAATCGGCCGAAATCAAAATTAAATTGCGACTTAATTTAATATGTTCGTGTTACCTCAATATTTACTCTACTCCAAGTGGGGTTGACACAACATGTTCTAAACATGATGTTGCATAAGTTGCCTTGGTATTTTATGATCGGCCGCCTGTCTTACGTCAATTTATGTTAGTCGCCTTTTATGATACCTCGTTAAGAAACGAGGCTGGTCTATTCTCCTCAGCCGGATACCACACGGCGAAATTAACTAATACCTTAATTACCAACTTACCTTAGTCGCCTTTACGACACCTACGCCTTGATAGGAAATGAGGGTGGTCTATTTTACTCAGCCGGATACCACATAGCGAAATTTAGTAATACCTTACCTACCAACTTACCTTAGTCGCCTTTACGAAGCCTACGCCTCGATAAGAAATGAGGGTGGTCTATTCTACTCAGCCGGATACCACAAGGCGAAATTTAGTAATACCTTACCTACCAACTTACCTTAATCGCCTTTACGGCGCCTACGCCTCGGTAGGAAATGAGGTGGTCTTTTCTACTCAGCCGGATACCACAAGGCGAAATTTAGTAATACCTTACCTACCAACTTACCTTAGTCGCCTCTTACGACGCCTACGCCTCGGTAAGAAATGAGGGTGGTCTATTCTACTAACCCGGATACCACACGGCAGATCAACTTACTTTAGTCTCTTTTTACCGTTAATTATTTGGATGAAAATATGAGGTCTTAGCCTTAAATATAGGTTGCATAATATTAAAATACAAAAGTCTGACTGTTACGTTTTCACTGCTAATCCGCTGGAGCAATATTGATGAAATTTAATAAGATTGAATCTTATGTATCGAGCTAGCATATAGTGTACTTTAAAATATATAAATCAATATCAAATGAAAGAAAGACTAAGAATGCCTGTACAAAAAATAACGCATTAATTGAAATTTTGAACGTAAAAGTAGTTATTATGAGTTAACCATAGCAGACATGCTATCAAGGAGTTTTTTGTAGCATTTTTGTAGATCTACAATTTTGTGGTACATTACTTTAGTATATCTCTGCTGGTTTACGCAGCGCACGCGACTAAAGCTCCCAGCAACCAAGTTTTTTTAACAACTGCGCAACCTCTTCATCATAATTTACATAAAACCGTAATGTATTATTGATTCATTAACTTAAACCTTTCGGAAGAATTGTGCTAACTTTTAGTAAACATTTTACAAAAATGCGCTCAGTTGGTTTTACAGACAGACAGCTTTTGGGAACTTTTATAATAAGTTTTACATCAACATGTAACCCGGTGAACCAGAGAGGCGTAAGGACAAGGGAAAGAATACGTACAAATGACAAGATAGTAACTTTATTGACATTTATAAAGAGAGTATCGCGGACGGGTTCTTCACAGCATTCGAAGCATGGATGTACCGGAAGATGCACCGTCTATAGTTTTTCTTATAGGCTTAGTGTTCCAGCAGGATGCACTTTAAACCCATAAGAACTAATGGGCTGGATGGACTAATCTATCAATGAACATCTTTTTTTTCGGACACTTACTAATGTTGTTAGCCTTGAAGGCTTTGACAGCATCACCGGGCGGGCGAGCGCAGAAGCGCTGGGTGTAAAAACGAGAGCGAGTTTCAAGTGAGGCTCGCAGCATCCTAGGAGCGTCGCCCTAAGTGTGCCTCCTGTGAGGCCGGACCTCAGGTTTAAACGACGCGCTGCGGAGGACTATATCGGACTTGTAATATCAATGAACATCTTGTATGGGGACTTATATAACTACAAAAGCACTACTATAGCACGGAGTAAAGTACTAGTGGCGCCATCTGTTAGTTCAGCGAGGAAAATACGTGTTGAGAATACCTTCTTCTTTCTCCTATCCTTATCCCACTCTCTAAGTGGAGTCGGCACAACAGTTTTTCTCTTCCATTCTCTTCTATCATTCATCAACTCTGGTGCTACTTCTTTTATATGCATGTCATACTTCATACAATCCTCCTCATTACATGTTCATACCATCCCAATCTTGCATCTCTCATCTTTTCTATAATGAGTGCAACTTTCAGACTTCCCCTTATGTAGGTACTAATTTCTTATTTTATCCACTTTATTTGTTGCGAATACCTTGTTACAAATATAGATATCTCTTATTTAGATGTATCCAGTATCTCTATATCGGTGTAACTACCGTCCGATGCGTGCTATTTAAATGAACATTGGCTTAACTGGCGTCCCATTTCCTTTTTAATATCTATTATTAATATATTGTTTATACTTGTTCTGTATATTTAAATGTTATGAGAGACAGACAACTGGTAAATATATATAAAGAAAAATATTTTCTTTCATATTTAAATTTCCCGCGCAACTCATGTCATAGAGCCGCAGTCGGGTCTATAGAACAGAAGAGACATAAACGAAGAAGTATCGCGTCATTGTCACATAATCCAATTTCTAAAGTGTAATAGGGAAATATTAAAAAAATATAGTTTTGTGATTTAGACAATAAATATCATTAAATGTCGTTTCTGTATTATTATAGAAACTCAGTTGTGTTTAATTTAACCATCTAAGTCACATTATAAAACGACATTTATTGTCAGAAAATGGAAAAGATAAAATTTACATTCCAAGTAAAACCAGCACCAGACGGAAAGTCAAACTTTATTGCCATAACGACAATTGGTACACAAGATGGAAAAGTCTTCCTAATACCTGAAGAACATCAAACAGTATCACTTCACAAACACATCATAACTTCGAAAACCTATGTTACAGTGAAAAATACATTAAAAAAAAGATATCAAGCGAGAAATGTTTGGATAAAAACTACAGAGGATATATTACAAACATATGTGGATGAGGAAGGAAACATAATTTTTCAGGACCAATTTCTAGAGGAAACTACTGAAGAACAATTGGCCACTGTTGGGAAAAAGAATACAGAAGATCCAATGGTTAAAATTTTGGAAAAATTAGTTGAAGACCAACAAAATAAGGAAAAACAAAGCCTAAAAAAGCTAGCTGATAGATTTGTGATTGATAAATTTGACGGAAGAAATTCAAGTGCAAATCAGTGGATGGAGGTATTTGAAAAAGAATGTGCAAGGTTCAATATTGTAAAAGATGAAGAAAAAATTGAAATCATTAGACTGTTTCTAGAAAAATCATGCACTGATTGGTATTCCTCCATGATGATCAAGCTTAGTTTACAGTCTGAGTGGTCGGAATGGAAATCAAATTTTTTGCAAACCTATGCCCATAAAGGTTGGAGTTCTAGCAAGTATGCTTTATCTTTTAAGTATCAATCAGGGTCTTTATTAGAATATGCAGTAAAAAAAGAAAGACTTCTACTAGAAGTTAGAAAGACAATGGATGAAGGGACCCTAATTGATATAATTGCTGCCGGCTTACCAGATTTTATAACAGAGAAAATTAATAAAGAGGAAATTGTACACACAAGAAACTTTTTCAATGAACTTGGAAACCTAGAACATTTAGTCACAAGAAAAAAAATAATTAAAAAAAAAGAAGATACTCGGTTAATTAAAGAAAAATGCAGTATTTGTGAAAAGTTAAAGAAAGGTATACGATATCATTCAGAAGATTCCTGTTGGTTTAAACCAAAAGTACAAATTGACAAGGAAAAAAAGCAAGTAAAACTAATCAACAATTCAGAATTGGAATGTGAATTGCAATGTGAAGACCAAAAAAACTAATAGTGCCACCATTAATCAAAGTAAAATTAGTACTCAATAAAAATGTTGAAGTATTCGGGATCTATGACTCGGGATCTAATGTCTCATTAATAAATTCAAGGTTGTTAAAGATAAATAATAAGGAGACTAATCTTTTCAACAATACTAATTTAAAAACGATTAATGGTGTTAAAAAAGCAGTCGGAATAATTAAACTTGATATAGCTATTTTCGATGTTGAGAAAAAAATGAATATTTTTGTAATAAACAATGAAAATTTTGATTATGATTTTCTAATAGGGCTAGATTGTATAAAGGAGTTCTATCTAGCTCAAGATGAAAACTTAAATATTAGTCAGAAATTGCCTAAACAAAGAAGTGAAATAGTTATTGAGGACATGAATAAAATAAATATTGTTTCAGAGGGTACAAAATCTGATAATATTGTTAACTTCAATGAAGACCTCAACAAAGAAAACTTTAAAATTTGTATAAATCACCTAGACTACCAAAAACAGGTAGTGATTGATGAACTTATATCAAATAATAAATCTGTGTTTGCAAAGGACAAATATGACATAGGAAAAGTAACAGGTTATGAGGCTCACATTGACCTACTAATAGAAAAATATTGTAGCAAAAGGCCATATCGTTGCACAATGGAAGACAAGAGAGAAATCGAAGACCAGGTTGCTAAGTTATTGGAAAAAAATATAATAGAAGAATCATACAGTCCATTCGCAGCACCAGTCACATTAGCATATAAAAGAGATGAAAATAAAAGATCAAGACTGTGCATAGATTTTCGAGATTTAAACAAAATAGTTGTACCTCAATCTCAGCCATTCCCTCTTATTGAAGACCTAATAGTAAAAACACGAGATTGTAAGTTTTTTTCAAGTTTGGACCTAAATTCAGCGTTTTGGTGTATACCCCTGCGTGTGACAGACAGACACAAAACTGCATTTGTGACACAAGAGGGACACTATCAATGGACCTGTTTGCCATTTGGCTTAAAAACCTCTCCAGCCATATTCCAAAGAATAATGTGTAATATAATAAGAAAACACAAGCTTGGAGAGTTTACGGTATGTTTCATTGATGATATTTTGTTATTCTCAAAGTCTTTCTCACATCATAAAGAACATCTGGAACAGCTATTTATTGCGATTAAAAGTGAAGGTTTAAAACTAAAATTCTCTAAATGTACATTTGCAGCAGACTCTGTTAAGTACTTGGGTCATGTAATACAGAACAATTCAGTCAGACCACTAAAAGACAACTTAATATCAATAAAAAACTTCCCAACCCCAAAAACTCCTAAAAATGTGAGACAATTCTTAGGAAAAATAAACTTTTATCATAAGTATGTGCCTAATATAGCAATTAAACTAGAACCGATGCATAACCTTCTAAGAAAAGGACAAACCTTTAACTGGACTAATGCATGCCAAGAGTCATTTGATGAAATGAAACAAATATTATGTTCGGAACCATTATTAACTATCTTTGATCCAAGCCTACTTATTCACATATATACAGATGCTAGTATACTGGGAGTAGGAGCAGTCTTAAAACAGCCACAAGAAAACAATGAAGAAAAACCAGTAGCATACTTTTCAAAAAAATTAAATGAAGTACAAAAGAGGAAAAAAGCTATATATCTGGAATGCCTGGCAATCAAAGAGTGTATAAAGTATTGGCAGCATCTGTTAATAGGTAGGAAATTTACTGTCTTCTCAGATCACAAACCATTGGAGAATATGAACATAAAATCTAGAACAGATGAAGAATTAGGTGATTTAACTTACTACCTGTCACAATATGATTTCCAAATTAAATATTCTCCAGGTAAATATAACATTGAAGCGGATTGCCTAAGTAGAAATCCAGTCCTTGAATCAAATGAAAACCTAGAGGAACAGTTGAAAATAGTTAACACGATAACACTGGAAGATATATTAAAAGATCAAGAAAAAAATGAATATATACAGTGCAGAAAAAACAAGTTAACATCAAAAAACAATGTTTACTACAAAATCATGAAAAAAAAAGAGAAAATAATTATTTCAGAAAAATTCAGCATAGAATTCATGAAAAATGTACATACAGATTTAGGTCACATAGGAATTAAACAGATGCTAAAAATGATTAGCTCACTGTATACAGCAGAAAATATGACAAAAAATATAAAAAGAATATGTGGGAGTTGTATAACATGTTTAAAAAATAAATCAAGAGGACAAAATAAATATGGATTGATGTCCCACTTGGGTCCTGCTAATAAACCTTTTCAAATATGCTCTATTGATACCATTGGAGGGTTTGGAGGTTCCAGATCAACGAAGAAATACTTACACCTACTATCAGATCATTTTACAAGGTTTGCATATATTTTAACATCAAGTACTCAAAATGCAAATGATTTCATCAAACTGATAAACAAGTGTGTAGAAATTGATGATATTCAATTGATACTCTCAGACCAGTATCCAGGCATCAATTCTAAGGAATTCAAGAAATTTTTGGATGAAAAGAATATACCAATAATATTTACATCAGTAAACTCACCTTTTTCAAACGGCTTAAATGAAAGACTAAACCAGACACTAGTCAATAAAATCAGATGCAAGATAAATGAACAAAACACAAAAATGTCATGGTCAACTATAGCACACAACTGTGTAAAAAAATACAATGAAACAGAACACACAGTTACTGGATATGCTCCGAAGTACCTACTTTATGGCACAGATGTTACAATTTTGCCAAATGAGCTAAAACCGAAGAAAACAGAGTACGATTTAATGCAGGCCAGGATAAAAGCTCTGGAGAACACAATAAAATCACATAATTACAACAAAACAATCTATGATAAAAATCGAAAACATATAGACTTCAAAGTGGGTGATACAATTTTTGTAGAGAATGGAAATAAATTAAACAGAAAGAAAATGGATGAACTGAAACTTGGACCCTATAAAATCATTAAAAAAATATCAAATTCAGTTTACCAGATAAACACCAATCATAAAAAATCAGAGTCAAATTTTTTTCACATCTCAAAGCTGACGCCAGTCCCTGCTTCACTTGAAGAGTATATGAACTTTCTTTTATGTTCTCTTTGAAGGGGGGGAGATATAAAGAAAAATATTTTCTTTCATATTTAAATTTCCCGCGCAACTCATGTCATAGAGCCGCAGTCGGGTCTATAGAACAGAAGAGACATAAACGAAGAAGTATCGCGTCATTGTCACATAATCCAATTTCTAAAGTGTAATAGGGAAATATTAAAAAAATATAGTTTTGTGATTTAGACAATAAATATCATTAAATGTCGTTTCTGTATTATTATAGAAACTCAGTTGTGTTTAATTTAACCATCTAAGTCACATTATATATATACAAATATAATTTTAAATACGTACCCCCATTTCTTACTGTAAGGTAAGTTGATCCGCCGTGTGGTATCCGGTTGAGTAGAAAAGATACCCCTCATTACTTACCGAGGTGTAAAAGGCGACTAAGGTTGACCCATCGTGTGGTATCCGGTTGAGTGGAATAGACCACTCTCATTACTTACCGAGGTGTCGTAAAAGGCGACTAAGGTAAGTTTACCCGCCGTGTGGTATCCGGCTGAGTAGAATAGACCACTCTCATTTCTTACCGAGGTGTCGTAAAAGGCGACTAAGGTAAGTTTACCTGCCGTGTGGTATCCGGCTGAGTAGAATAGACCACTCTCATTTCTTACCGAGGTGTCGTAAAAGGCGACTAAGGTAAGTTTATCCGCCGTGTGGTATCCGGATGAGTAGAATAGACCACTATCTTTATTACCGAGGGGTCGTAAAATACGACTAAGGTAAGTTAACGTCAGGCAGGCGATCGGTCGTAAAATACGTAACTAAATCATGTGACAACATGTTTGTAACATGTCGTGCCGATCACACTTAGAGTGGGATAAGGGCAGGAGGATGGTGATAATTTTAAATACCTACCTACTTGAATATATAATAAACCAAGCCTCGAAGTAACAATAAAATGATTTTAGAAAATTTTAGACCTCGGACGGGAATCGAAGCCGCGACGCAACAAGTTGAAGGCAGGCTCACTATACTGACAGGCTAGTATTAACACTTTTTAGTATCCCATTGCTCGGCGTAGGCCTCCTCTCTCCGTTTACTGGAGAGAAGGGTTGGGAGCTAAGATCTATCACGCTGCTCCAATGCGGATTGGTAGGAATTTTCTAGAAATATGCAGGTTTCCTCACGATGTTTTCCTTCACCGAAAAGCGTGAGATAAATTGCAATTATCAATTAGACACATAAGCTATTAATAGAAAAACTCATTGGTGCCTGCCCGGGTTTGAACCCATGATCATCTCTAGAGAGTCACTGGGCCTCACCGCTGCCTTATCACAGCTTAACGGGCTAGTAAATTACATGAATTTGAATAATTTATAGAATTAGGCGTTACTTTGCGGAGATCCATAATACAAAAGTAATAATACAATTATTTTGCTATACTCCGCGATACAGGAAATAGAAAATATATATAGTGCTACATGTATAGTGGACTATACGTTTTTTCATACCCGATACATGCAGGATTCTCAAAAAACACACGTACAAACCAGTACCACTGCCACCACAATACACAAGCCCTACACACGTTCACTATCACAAACTCAACAATCGTTTCGCCCCGCAACCGAAGCATCTTTAGGATATATCTCCAGTATAGTAATATAATTTTTTGATTATAGCAAAATAATTTTATTATTCCTTTTGTACATTAATTTGATCTTACAAAAGGCCGAAATCAACTATTTTCCTCTTAAATATATTAAATTTCTGCTGGTCACTGTTTCTGTTATTGATGTTTCTCTTAATATTTCGTTATTATTACGCATTAAATTATTTTGAGAACATACGTACGATTTGATTTATCATCGTCTATTTACGTCAGTAGGTACCGGAAAAAATATAATATTACAATGGGCCACCCTCATTTCTTACCGAGCTGTCGTAAAAGGCGGCTAATGTGAGTTGACGTCAGGCCAGTCGTAAATTACGTAGCCAAATCTCATAATCAATCTGGGGTCTTCTTTCCCTGTGAGGGTGCCCACAGGCCTGCTCCTCGCAGGCCTGTGGGCCTGGTCTATGTTCGGGCCGGTTGACCCGTCTATCTCATGATATAGTGTTTAAAACAATTTATAGAATTTTACTTACTTTGTTTGTACTTAATTTATTGAATTTGGCGTTACTTTGCGGAGATCCATAATACAAAAGTAATAATAAAATTATTATGCTATAATCCGCGATAAAGTAAAAAGAAAATATATAATGCGTATATTGTACTATCCGTTTTTCATACCCGAAACATGCAGGATTCGTAAAAATGCACCACAGCCACCACAATACACAATTCACTATCACATATTCAACAATTGTTTCGCTCCGCTCAAGCATCATCAAGAGATAGACTCCACGACAAAATCGCAGAGCAGTGTTTAAAACATGTTATGCTGATTTACAGTGGGATAAGGGCTGGAGAATGATGATGATTTACTATACCCAAGATATTATGTACACAAAAACACTTCGTTCCAAGAAATCTAGGCATAATTGAGATGGACATTAAATTGTTTCGATCAGCCAGTTAGCAGATTTAGTCTATGCAGTCGGAACGCGGCGCCCACGGACGTCTAGATTGTGTAGATTTATCGTCATCGGACATTATATTGTTACGTACAGGGATCCATCCATGGATTGACTCGTTAAAAACCATTTATTCAACTTTTTACCAAAAGGTCTTTGTCTCAAAAGGGTGTCTGTCTGTATGTAATCCATTTTCTCAAAATTCACTTATCAGATTTTTGTACGGTTTTCACTAGAAGAAATACTACTAAAAATAAGTTAATTTAACAGTAATTAAATCTAAAATGTATTTCTATTACATTCCATAAACTATCTTCAAATAGTAAACATGGCGGATGCATCGCTAGTGTGCGTCTAACAAATTCGGCCACTCGCACGCAACTTTAAATTTGGAAGCGCGTCATTGGCTGGTTTTGGGTTAGAAAAAATTAGAGGCATTTCTATTACTTTATTGTATTTACTTTTCATCCGCAAGCGACCATTCGTAATGATGTGTATATGTCTATTAGTTTAGCTATTGGCTTAGTTTTATAGTTGTGTCTACAATTAAAGATGGAGTGTTAACGAATGAGTTAAATCTTTTTAATATATTATTTAAATGTGTGTATGCAATATAATCTTTATTACATTTGTCAATGGTGTTTTTTTTACCCGATTAAGAATGTGGCAAATGCTATGCCGATAAATGCCTAATTTTTTTGTTTAATGTAATCTATCTTTTTTAAGCTACGAAAAAAGTAGTCTTATTAAATCTTGCATGTAAAATAAAATTTTAAAAATATATAACTTTGGTATTAATTACTGAAATATTTATTTATGGCTATTATTTTATATATTTATTTTATATTATTATATAAATCACAACACATGTGGGTAAAATAACTTTTTTTTAATCTGAGATTTTCTAAAAATACTTGTGACTACTTTTTGAATTTATGATAAATTCAACCTCACTACATCTCGCATATGAAATGGGTATAAAATTCTGAAAATGCATAAGAATAGTAATAATTAGTGAAATGGTTTATACAAATGTATAACAATATTCGCTTGAGCGCCGAACTAATTATAATTATGACAATAATAAGTGCCTACTTCATTACGCAGACAAAATACAAAATGCATCTAGTATAATATAAAAAGGCCGGCGTCCTGGACTATAAATTAAAAACTTATTATTCATAAACTAAAAATAGCCGGACGCGTTTTTAAAAGTAGCTCTATTATTTATGGTAGTGTGCGTCTAATGCCCCTCTCCCGCGCAACCGAAATTTGAACAGCGTTAGACGATTGGTCGACGGCACATAGGTTTTTTATAATCACCTCACAACTGGTCGGGTGGGTTCTTTTTAATGTAATTTATTCTTTGCTTTTATTTTAATATAGAACATGGCGTCTTTGAAGTTATGAAACTAGTTTGAGGATTATTTAATATTGCGTTTGCGTTATTTAGTCTTATATTGAAATATAACTAACTACTGGTAACTGAATTATTGAAATGGCTTTCATTTTAGTGTGAAAAAAAGTAATCGGGGAACTGAAATTATCTTGCGAGGTCATATGGCAATTACGTAGTATTTAAAACAATGCTAATGTCGTTTTATTTTAATTTAAGTTGAATCATATCAAGGTCACGTTATGTTTATAAATTATGAGTGAGAAAAACGTGTGCTAACTTGCCATTTTATAATAATATTGGTCGAAGTAATAGCTACCTAGTGGGTCTCTTTTGAAGGGGGTTCGAATCCCGGTAAGCCACCAATGAGTTTTTCTTTTAAAAAAATTTATGTGTCTTACTTATAATTGCAATTTAAGCTTTTCGGTGAAGGAAAACATCATGAACATCGGAGCAGTCTGGTAAGTCTTAGCTCCAATTCTTCTCTCCTAAAATGGAGGAGGCCTAGACCCAAAGGGATAGTAACAGGCCGTTACTTTACTATCAACTTCTATTTATGTTTTTATAGGAAATTAATATTAAATGAAAAAACAAATTGTAGTATCAATTATGTATCAAATGAATCCTAAGAAACAGTTATAAAAACAGCCAAATATAGCTATCACAGTATTATTTATAGGCAAGGGTCCTGCCATTGTTCCGCCCGGGGTATTATAAAAGCCCCAAATTACACGCACACAGGGCCAACAAACAAAAACATCGAAAGCTCATTGAATGCACACAAACAAAGGGCCCCAATTCGAATTCCGAACGCGCACAGCACAGTTTCCGTGATGGCGGCGCGGTCGTCGACCCCCGGTTTTGGAGGGCGCGGTGACGTCACGGCGCTGACCTGCCGCAAGCGGCGGCGACCTTGAACGTGGGATTCGGCGAAATTCGGAAGGGGCCGGCGTACGCATTGTCTCGTTGGGGTAGGTTATGGTTGTCGGCGAAAATTCGGCTTTCGTTTCAACATGTACTTTCCCTTTCAATTAAAACTGCTTCTATATATTTATATGTGTAGACAAATCTTTTACAGATAACGCTTATGTTTTGGTATAATAAATTTCTAAAAGAGGAATGTAGTTTTGTTTATGTAATGATATATTGAAAGTACGTCGTATGGACTTCTTAGCATTTGTCTAGTGAAGTCATTTAAGAAATAGTTTAAAAGTAAAGATATGTACTATGGAATACCGCAAAGCAACGCCTACTTCTATAATATCACAAAATAATTTGTCATTTATTTTATACATGCTGTGATTATGATAAAATATTGAGAGGTCGGCAATATTTATAAAAAAACCTAAATTTTATTAAATGGTAATACCATTCTTTAATACCTAATCATCTTTAATACCTTATCTTATATACCTTTTTATATTTAAAGTCTTTCCGTGTCTAATAATGACTGTTTCATTAAACATTTCATTTTAGCTATTTTTTTTAATTATAGCTATTACTGATTTTTGTATATTTTACGTAGCAAGTCACAAGTTGCTCGTGGGCTGTAATATTGATATGACTCAAAACGATTTTCAAACTGACCCTAGAAACATGAATTTAAAAATAAAAACAAAATTATACACACATTACTAATTGACTCTCTACTCTATATAAAACCTAAGTTATATAATATTAACTTGAAGATAATCTTCTTACAAAAGTATTAATAAAATTATTTTGCTATAATCCGCGATACAGTAAATATAAAGTATACATAGTGCTAAATGTATAGTGGACTATCCGCATTTTCATACCAGTTACATGCAGGATTCGTAAAAACACATGCACAAACCTCGACCACTGCCACCACAATACACAAGCACTACACACGTTCACTATCATAAACTCAACAGTCGTTTCGCCCTATATATATTTTCTATTTACTGTATCGCGGATTATAGCAAAATAATTTTATTATTACTTTTGTAAAAATGCATAAAAACGCTGTTACGAATAGTGCAGCCGTAAATCGGTCACCAAAGTATTAAGTTAACTTTGCTATTTAGGTGACAGATTTGAAAATGTTTCCGTTTTATCGGCCTAATATTAAAATAAATTGAAAATACATATATATTGTTTATAACGTAACAAATATGGCGTAGTGTCAACGACCTAAGATAAGTTTTCAGATGGCCTTGAGACCGAATGTGCGCAATACGCACAGGGGCTTGATACACTTTAGAAACACAAAGTCCTGGGTACAAATCTTTGAGTTAATTAATAGTATCCGTGTGGTATCAGTTTTAGTAGAATAGACCACTGTCATTTCTTACGGAGTTGTCGTAAAAGGCGACTAAGGTAAGGTAAGCGACTAAGGTAAGCGACCCGCTGCGTGGTATCCGGCTGAGTAGAATAGACCACCTTCATTTCTTAGCGAGGTGTCGTAAAAGGCAACTAAGGTAAGTTAACCCGCCGTGTCGTATCGGGCTGAGTACCCCACCCTCCTTTCTTACGAAGTTCTCGTAAAGGCGACCAAGGTAAGTTGACGTCAGGCAGGCGTCTGCTAGTAAAATACCTAAAATATGTAACAACATGTTGACATGTTATGCCGACCCCAGTTAAAAGTGAGATAAGGGCAGGAGAAAGCAAAGGTGAACATATAAATATTAGTGGGCATATTATTATATGGGAATGGGGATGGGAATATTATTTCCTATAGGTATCGATGGATTTAATGTCATCGGTGGGCATGTAGGAATGGATTTTAAATACTTACATAAAACAGAAGTCATCTTGCTAGGATGGTGGGTTGGTGAACGCAGGAAGTGCCTAATCGTACCAGTAGTATTCCCTTTTAACCAATCGATAATAACTGCTTAAAAAAGATTGGTATTTACAAAATAAAATGTCCTGAATGCAATGATACATATATGGGTCAGACTGGTAGTAATTTAGAAACCCGTTTTAAAGAACATATGGTCGCTTTCAGGAATAATAAGCCTCAAAATTCACATTTCGCTAAACATTTGTTAGAAAGCGGTCATAAAGTTCCTAATGATCATTGTTTCGAAATACTGCACACCTGCGAACAAAGCTTGAAATTAAATATTTTGGAACAATTAGAAATCATTAAGCATAACGGCACCCTCATTAACGAGCAGATAAATGTCTCTAGTTCAAGCTTGTTGCACGTGGTAAATAGGTAGGTAAAATAAAGGGTGGGGATGAACCAAGTACTATTTAACAACGCTTGTTTGGATAACGCTTCGCTTTGCGATTTTGTCGTGGAGTTTATCTCCTGATGATGCTTCGGTTGCGGGGCGAAACGATTGTTGAGTTTGTGATAGTGAACCTGTGTAGTGCTTGTGTATTGTGGTGGAAGTGGTGGAGGTTTGTGCATGTGTTTTTACGAATCCTGCACGTATCGGGTATGAAAATACTGATAGTCCACTATACATTAAACACTATATATATTTTCTATTTACTGTATCGCGGATTATAGCAAAATAATTTTATTATTACTTTTGTATTTTTATTTTAATTTATACAGTTAAAAAAGTACGTATATTTTTTTAAATAATATACGTTGAAGATCTTGTTATCATTTTTTATTATGGGTATATATGGGAATCGTTTAAATATTGTTTTTTATTTTTAAAGATATAATGATGCGTAAGTAGATATTGAGATATAATTCATATAATTAAGAAGTTATTAAGAAATTTAAAACAGAATTTCCTGTCTTGAGATAATATACCTATGATACTGAAGTATAAAATCATCGGTCTAAGAACCGTATAAATAGGTATTTTATCAAGTAGGTACGTATCATTTATAAATAATAACTGAATAATTACTCGTTGACAGTGAAGGAACCCAAAATAGTGTGACAAGGACAAGATAAGATAAGCCTGAAAGAGATAGAGTCACACAAACAAACGATGAACAGACATGATTCAGACATTGAGACGGGTGCAATGACCCTACATTTTGATGAGACATCACGTATTACATATCCACGCTGTGAGTAGAATTTGACCAATTTTAAAGTTTATACTCTTGTAATAAGAACTACTTTTCATTGTCTCCCTACGCTTGAATGGTACGATATTTGATTGCCATTTGAAAAAAGAATCGGATTTTTTTTAATTAGCTCCTTTTGTTTTATCTTTTTTTTATGGACTGGATAGCATTATGGGAATTTGAAGTTAAATCTTTAGATTGACGTCATATTGCAGCAATGAAATGAAATCACATTTTGAATTTAGAATTGAAATGCAAATTGCGCGTTTGGATGACGTTACCTTTTTTCTATTTTTTTCCAATATAGGCAAAGACCCAAAGCATACAGTCTAGTTTTGTTTTTATTTTTATGAATTGTTTTGAAAGATAAATTTTGTAAAAAACAAAGGTAGGAAACACAACGAAATAATATGTTAAATGAAATATTTAATAATATACTACACATTCCTGTGTTGCCGCAAGGCAATATCGTGACTGCCATTTGTTATTTTGGTGTTGACCTAAATTGGTCAGACCGCAATTAAAAGTTTGTAATTATTGATATCACACGAAAGCGATTTGTTTCAATCTATTACGAGTTATAAGTGAGATTTGATCGAGAATTTATTTCTTGCTCTAATCTTGTTAATACGACCATCCACATTTTTTGTAACTTACTGCTATTGATACCTTAAATATATAATATAAGCAAATAAGGTTTTCGATTGGAAAAAATTAAAATGAATTACTTTTTTATACAATTAATAACTGATAGAACTATGGTTAATCTAAGCATCTGTTACGAACAAGCGAAAAGAGTTCTTAATACATATGTCATCAAGTTTAAATTGGATGGGGGCAGTTTACGAACGTGTAAAAAGAGTTCGTAAACTTTATATCATAGAGTTCAAATTCGCTTGACGCTGTATCTGTATCGCGGATTATAGCAAAATAATTTTATTATTACTTTTCGCTTGACGCTATTTCTCTGGAACATTAAGGTTATTTACGGAAGTTTGTTTTTGATCCCCCTAAGAAATGAAACTATAGCGCTTAATATACGTATATTATTTTATTTTTTAAACTCTGATTATTTACTATATTAAAGGCTTATATTATCCTTGTACTGACACTCGATAGCGCAGTGCAATACATTACAGCGACTTGTGGTCTCATAAAATTTTGTTTCAAAAATAAATTTCATCATCATCATCATCATCGGATGTTTACTCCGAGAATCGGTAATTTGTTGATTTATATTTTTAGCTTAAGTATTGCCTTTTTCTGACTTTCTTCTTCTTATTCCTTTTATATTTAATTGAATTTTAGAAAAATAATAAAAAAAAATTAATAATTGTAAGGCACGTATAGCACCATATCACCAAGCTGTGATAGCCCAGCGGTGAGACCGTGCGACTCTCTAGAGACGAACATAGGTTCAAACCCGGGCAGGCACCAATGAGTTTTTCTATTAAAACTCATGTGTCTAATTCATAATTGCAATTTATCACACGCTTTTCGGTGAAGGAAAACATCGTGAGGAAACCTGCATATCACTAGAGAATTCTGGAGATATGTGTAACCTGCCAATCCGCATTGGAGCAGCGTGGTAGGTCTTAGCTCCAACCCTTCTCTCCAGAAACGGAGAGAGGAGGCCTATTCCCAGCAGTGGGATATTAACAGGCTGTTACTTTACTTTACTTTTATAGCACCATAAGTATGCAAGTTGTGTACACCTGTAAGTAAGGATGTATTTGTAGCAGGATACAATATTGCTTATATTTAAGTTTACTCTAAGTGCATTCTTGTTGGTGTTCCAATAATATAAATAAATAAATCAGCAACCTGTACACTGTTGGACATAGGTTTCTCTAAAAGTATGCCACTGAGCTCGTCCTTTATTTACGTTTTCAGTCCTTTATTTACGTTTTAGTTTTACACAATGCCGTACTCCTAATTCAAACTCCTGGAGAATAGAAAAATTGTTTACACTAAACTGTGAGTTTACGAGCTTTATTCGATATTCGATAGGAAAAGTGCATATGAAACCAATAGTAACGCTCTCCTTCATGCATTCTTCCCTCGTATGAAAAACATTTCTTTTAGTCGTAAATTCGTATTAGATTCATATTCGAATCGTTGTCAGATTTATTACTTGATAAACGTAATTTTCAAAAATTTAAATTATAATTTGTTTTAGGAGGCGTATTGCTTTGATTGATTGGATCCCTTTGGTGCTGCTTTCTTATACATCCATTTGGAATGGTCGGAGTATTTTTTCGAAATATATGTATAGTTTTATAAACATGTCCACGACCTCCACCAGCAGCAACAAAAACGCAATGCGCCGCGCGATTTTGCGATTTTGTCGTGGAGCCTATCCTCCTGATGATGCTTCGGTTTCGGAGCGAAACGATCGTTGAGATTGTGGTGGTGGTTGTGTGTTCTGCTTGTGTGCGTTGCTGCTGGTGGAGGCACCTTGGGGTGCATGTGGTGAATTGTCCTGCATGTGTAAGGTGCGTAAGTTTTGCCTGCTTCATACACATTGGCTTTGCATGCATTCGCTTAACCCGTGCGGATTATTTTATTTTATTTTATTTTATTTATTGGTTCACTTACAATTATATACATTAATAAATTAAAATAACAACTAATATACATTAAAACTTAACTAAATGTTATAATTAATGAAAAGCGAACACAGCATGAAAATTATATGAAATTATAGCAAGGTAGTTAGTTCTGTTATAGTGCATGTAATATGGAATTCCGCAAAGTAACGCCTGCTTCTATAAATCACTGATATTGTGATGGACACCTTACGTCATACGTATTATATATTTTTTAATATATTAAGAATTTGAATTCGAACTCATTCGGGTGGGACCAACGATTCCGTGTGTTTGCTTTTATCGCAAACGACACTGACCTTTCTAATGGCAGGCAATTCGTGTGCGATCGGAGTGGTCAGTTATTCTTTCCGAACTGATAACGAATTTATCAATCAACAAAAGTATATTGTTTTGATTGTATGTATTGTATGTATTGTATGTATTGATTGTATTTATTGTATGATTGTATTGTATTTGATTGATGTTTATTGAAAACTAGATAAGAGGTGCAAGATTGGAATGGTATGGACATGTAATGAGGAGGGATGAAAATCATGTGACTAAAAGAGTGTTGGATATGAATGTGGATGGATATGTGACCAGAGGGAGGCCTAAAAAGAGATGGTTGGAATGTGTGAAGTATGACATGCATATAAAAGGACTAGCGCCAGAGTTGACGAATGATAGAAGAGAATGGAAGATCAAAACATGTTGTACCGACCCCGCTTAGAGTGGGATAAGGGTAGGAGAAAGAAGAAGATATATTGAAAACTAGCTTTTATACGCAACTACCTTCGCATGGACTGTGTTCTTGGAATTAAAAGTACCCTCTGTCACTCTCCACCCTCGCAAATATCTCCATCATAACTCCATCTCTATCTATCTAATCTCCATCATCCGGAAAGACTGAGAGAGATTTATCGTTTTCTCGGTAGCATAGCTTAATTAATATAGTAAATAACCCTTATGACTTACATCGAAAATATATTAAAATAGCCCGGTTAAATTAATCCAATAAAAACCGAACCCGTTTTCACGCGATGTTTTATCAATTAGACACATAAGTTTTAACTGACCCTTTGGCGCTAGCAATGATCCTGCTTTTAGCTCCGTGGGTCACAGCTTCGGTCACCCAAGGCCCAACTTTCTGTAAACGATTTATTGGTTCTTCGAGTCTGTGTGTATTTAACTATCTATTTAAAACTATGTACAAATGCATAATAGATTTTATCTTTATATTGTAGTTTATGGCAACTAACCATAGATTTTTCTTGAATTGTTATAATCTATAAAAAAAAACATCGTTTGACTATGTATGTGTCTATGGTTTTTTTTTGTGAATGATGATTAAGCAAAAAGAGAGTAAAAATTATATACGAACAGAATAACAGAGTTTTAATATTTTCAACTTATAATGAACAATTTGGACATGGTCCTTCGAGCCGGATTTAAATAACTATTACGATTTACGAAACCCGCAGCAGCAGTATTGTGGACCTCAATTGGTTTATGCGTGAGTGAAGTTAATATTGCTAAAAACTTTCTGGAACGTGCATACGCCCGCCCTACAGTAAGTTCTTACTCTTGTTGTTCTTAATAATTCAATTCATTGAGACAAAAATATCAAATCTAAGTTCTTATCTTGAAAAACAATTCACAAAATGGATACTTTGTTGAGAATACAAGAAGATATTTATAGAAAAATATGTAAAGGTAGTGTTAATTTTAAAAAATCACCTAAGGAAAGAGTGACAGAAAGTTATATAGAAACAAGGATGGAAAGTTTGGATAAACAATGGTCTTCATTCAATAACACTCACCAAAAAATCATTTGTCAAGTAGAAAAAAGGGAATTTGAGGAATCTGAATACTATCTAAATGATTTTTATAGTCTCACTGAAGACTCATATATGGATTATAAGACAGAATTAAAGGAACGTCTCCTGAGGCTAAAGGCAAAAAATGAAAACAAAGGGAATGATTCTGAATCATCGAATGAAAATGACTCAATCAATGTTAAATTGCCAAGAATTGCTATACCAATTTTTTCTGGAAGCTATTCAGAGTGGACCACATTTCGGGATCTCTTTTTGTCACTTATACATAACAATAAATCACTTCAAAATGTGCAAAAGCTCCACTACTTGAAATGTTACTTAGCTGGGGAAGCTGAACAGTTGCTGCGTCATCTACCTATAACTAATGAAAACTATTTAATTTGCTGGGAACTTTTAGAACACAGATTTAACAATAAGAAATTCATTACTAATTGCATTTTACAAAGATTTTTTGGTCAACGTAATATAACTAATGAATCATCTCATACGATAAAGCAACTTTTCGATACCACAAATGAGTGTTTGAATGGTCTTGTAAATGTAGGCATAAATATAGAAAACTGGGATATTATTGTTATTTATATATTAGCTTTAAAACTTGATAATGAGTCCCGTAAACAATGGGAAGCAAAGATTTGTAGTTTAACTGATGAGTTGCCAACATTAAAACAATTTCTACAATTTTTAGAGCATAGATTTAAAGCATTAGAATTTTTAAGTTCCAAAACTGTTAAAACTACACATTCACATCATGTTGTCACTAATACTGAAAGGGAACATTTATGTGCTTATTGTTCTGATTTTAGTCATAAAATAGGAAATTGTAAAAGATTCTTTAATGAGGACTTACAAACTCGTCGTAATTTTGTCCAAAGGTCTCATTTATGTTTTAATTGTTTAGGTGCAAATCATTTAGTAACATCATGTCGTTTACCAACTAGGTGTCGAATTTGCAAAAGAAAACACCACTCATTGTTACATTCACATAGTTTGGATGTATCAACTGATAGTGTAGAGGGAGGTAACCAATCAAGTGATAGTAATACCGTTGTTGCAACTACAACAACTTTCCAAGATGAACCAGAAACAGAAAATATTACCACTTGCTTCTCTAATATTAAAGGTCAGGTTTTGTTAGCAACAGCCTTAGTGAAAGCTGAGACAAGTCTAGGATCATCACTTACTCTGAGAGCATTGCTAGATCAGGGGTCACAAGCGTCCTTTATCACAGAGTCTGCAGTTCAGCTACTAGGCTTAAAGAAAATTCATAACAACAGTACTATATCTGGAGTGGGGAGTGATGATAACTCATCACTTAATTCAAGGTATATCGTGCATGTAAAATTGCAATCAATCCAGGATCCTATGTTTACCATTGTTGTTAAGGCTCATGTGCTTAGCAAACTTACCTCATTTCTTCCTGAAAAGAAAATTGTTGTGGGTGTATGGCCCAACTTATCAAGAATGAAATTGGCTGATCCAAAATTCAACATTCCAAACAAAATAGACATGTTACTGGGAGCTGAAGTATATTGTCAAATTATAGACGAGGGCCTGATCAGAGGCCCACTAGGATCACCCATAGCTCAAAATACTAAGCTAGGTTGGATCTTATCTGGCAACATAGTTGATGAAAGGGAAACTGGCCATGTTTTGAGTTGCCACAGTGCCATAATTACTAACACTGAAGTAAATAATGAAGACTTTAATCTTAAAAAATTCTGGCAACTTGAATCAGATATATCTTGCTTTGGAAAAAAGCAGTTTACTTTAGAAGAACAACGGTGTGAAGATTTATTCCGGGAAACAACAACACGGGACTCGTCTGGCAGATATGTTGTCAAACTACCATTCAGAGATGATGATCCATGCTGTAAATATGGAAACTCAAGGGAAATAGCTACGAAAAGATTCTTAATGTTAGAAAAACGTTTACTAAAATCAGTCGAACTAAAGATTCAGTATTCTGATGTTATTTTAGAATATTTAAAGCTAGGACATATGGAAGTGATACCTCCAGAAGAAATTGATAAGGCTGATGCTGTTTACTTACCTCATCATGCTGTCGTTCGGGATGACAAAACTACTAAGGTTAGGGTAGTTTTTGATGCGTCGTGTCAAGATCATAACGGGGCTTCTCTCAACGGCGACTTGATGGTGGGTCCTACCTTACAATTAGAATTAAGGCATATTGTCATGAGGTGGCGACTTCATCCTATATGCTTGGTTGCGGACATTGTTAAAATGTACAGACAGGTTAAAGTGGCGGATGATGCTATTGATTATCAACGCTTAGTTTGGCGAACAACACCCGAAGAGAATCTGCAACACCTGCGTCTTATGCGCGTTACATTCGGAACTGCTTCGGCTCCATATCTAGCGGTTCGGTCTCTACAGCAAGTTGCGCATGACGAAGGAAAACATTTTCCTCTGACATCTGAAAAAATTCTACAAGATTTTTATATGGATGACCTTCTGACGGGATGTCAAACAGTCTGTGAAGGTAAACAAATATATAAAGAAGCTAATGATCTACTAAGCAAAGGGGGATTTGAGCTGCAAGGGTGGTCAAGCAATAACAAGGAACTGCTTGATGAAATAGGCCGAAGAAAGGAAACAGTTGAAAGCCACCTAGAATTAAAGGAAGATGATATAATTAAAATCTTAGGCCTTACCTGGAATCGCAAGACTGATAATTTCGAATATTCTGTGAAACTACCACCAATCAACATACCTGTAACAAAAAGAAAGGTCATATCAGATATTGCAAGATTATTTGATCCGTTAGGTTGGATGGCACCAGTAATTATTAAAGCAAAAATATTCATTCAAAGATTATGGCTTGCGGGCATAGGATGGGACGAAGAATTGCCAAGGAACTTATTAAACGATTGGATGTCTTACAGAGACGAACTTACAGAACTTACGAAATTTCGACTTCCTCGGTGGATAGGTATCAAGCATAACAACATTTCAAGGGAACTGCATGGATTTAGCGATGCTTCAAATGAAGCATATGCTGCCGTGGTTTATATCCGTGTAGTAGATGACACCGGAGTCACGCATGTGCAGCTCATAACGTCTAAAACTAAAGTTGCACCTATAAAACAAGTCTCCATTCCGAGACTTGAATTATGTGGAGCTGTACTATTAGCAAGGCTACTACAAGAAGTGTCAGAAGTAATGAACGTACCAAGAGAAAACCTCCGTGCTTGGACCGATTCTATGGTTGTACTTGCCTGGCTAAGTAGTCACCCAAGCCGTTGGAAAACCTTTATTGCAAATCGGGTCTCAGAAATTCTTAATATTTTGGATAGAGAAAAATGGTCACATGTGTCTTCTTCTGATAATCCCGCAGATTTGGCTTCTCGGGGTTCTAGTCCATCGAAGTTTTCATCAATTGGGTTATGGAAAACAGGACCTAAGTGGTTGTACGATAAAACGATAGTTTATGATCAAATCAATTTACGAGATACAAATTTGGAAGAAAAAGGAAAAAAGGTGTACGCCATCATTGAAGAAAATCAATTGGATCTATGGACTCGATTTTCATCCTTACGAAAATTAGTTCGGGTTTTGGCTTATTGTAAAAGATTTATTCATAAATTGAACAAATCGGATACGAGTAATTTACCTACCTGGTTGACCAGAGGAGAATTAGAACAAGCCTTATTTATTTGCGTTAAAGAATTTCAAAGAAATCATTTCTCACAAGAAATAACAGATTTAAAAAAAGGAGGGATAGTAAATAAAAAAAGTAAGCTTACCTCACTAAATCCCTTCCTGGATGATGCGGACGTCTTGAGAGTTGGAGGCCGCCTTGAAAGAATTATTCTTAGCAATGACAAAAAACATCCGATGATTTTGCCATCCAAATCGCACTTCACAAATCTTGTGATCGCGGAAGCTCATGAAAAGACTTTGCATGGTGGACCCCAAATAATGGTTAATTTTCTGCGCTCTAAATACTGGATCATCAATGCGAAAAATTTAGCAAAAATATTTGTACGTAAATGTGTGATATGCGTACGCCATGCAGCACGCCTCAGGGAACAACTCATGGGTCAGTTACCTCCTGCTAGAGGGACTCCCATTCGCCCATTTTATCGAAGTGGTGTTGATTATGCGGGTCCCATCCAAATCAGAACTAGTAAAGGAAGAGGTTATCGAGCTTACAAGGGCTACATCTGTTTGTTCGTATGTATGGCGACTAGAGCAATACATTTGGAAGCTGTCAGTGATCTAACATCACAAGGATTTATGGCAGCCTTTAAACGCTTTGTTTCTCGGCGTGGCCATTGCGCTGATCTCTTTAGCGACAATGCAACAAATTTTGTCGGTGCCTCACGTGAACTTCAAACTTTATTTGCTCAAGAAAAATCAACCTTGACATCAGAGATTGCTGCATCTCTAGCGGACAATGGCACAACCTGGCATTTTATCCCTCCTTACGCTGCAAATTTCGGTGGTTTATGGGAATCTGGAATAAAATCTACGAAACATCATCTCCGACGCGTAATTGGTACTGCGACTCTCACCTTTGAGGAAATGACAACTCTGTTATCACAAATTGAAGCGTGCCTGAACTCTAGACCACTATCTCAGATTAGTACCAACCCTAATGATCCAATGCCCCTGACTCCAGGACATTTTTTAATTGGGGAACCTTTAATTCTCGTCCCTGATACCAATTATGAAAATTCCCCTATTTCAAGCCTTAAACGGTGGCAATTAATACAAAAAATGTTGCAGACATTTTGGCGGAAATGGTCTCAGGAGTACCTGACTCAATTTTTGCAACGCTACAAATGGGCACATAAAACGCAAGAACCAAATATTGGCGATGTAGTGTTGGTAAAAGAGGATGATATTCCTCCAGCTCGTTGGTTACTAGGAATTGTTACTGAGAAACATACTGGGTTGGACAATATTACGAGAGTTGTAAGTCTTAAATGTAAGGGAGGTAAGATTAAGAGACCAGTAAATAAATTATGTGTGTTGCCAGTAGCGGAATGATATAAGAATACTCTATGACGCAGTTTATTGTTATCACCATATAAGTTGAGACATTTTTTTGTTTTTATTTAGTGTTGTTTTGTTGAAGATAATTTTTTATTAGTATTAATTTGCATCGGTCGTTTATTTACTGCATAACCTTTATGTAAAGTACATTTAAATTTAAGTATTGTATATAAATGTCTGATTCGCTACCATGGTCCAATATATGTAACTTCGTTTCAATTTAACTCTTATATACAGTCCATTTCTTTGCTTTAGAATCGGTGGGATAATAGTTAGTCCAAATGATGGACACTTTGTCCATGGCTGGCGGAATGTACAAATGCATAATAGATTTTATCTTTATATTGTAGTTTATGGCAACTAACCATAGATTTTTCTTGAATTGTTATAATCTATAAAAAAAAACATCGTTTGACTATGTATGTGTCTATGGTTTTTTTTTGTGAATGATGATTAAGCAAAAAGAGAGTAAAAATTATATACGAACAGAATAACAGAGTTTTAATATTTTCAACTTATAATGAACAATTTGGACAACTATGTACCTTTATTTACCAGTTGTACGTCAACTATAACAAATAAGTGTCCCATATGTTTATTTATTATTATTTTATTATTTATTAAGTTTTAGCAGAAAAATTCATGGAACGCTCTCATGGTTTGAATTCATGAAGTTAAAAAAGTAGTTCTTTTATTTTAGTAGCAGTTTTATTTTTCTAATTGTATATTTATTTAGTTTTTTATCCGTTCTAACACCTCGGTTAATTGCCCCTTCAGGTGACAAAAGGGCTGGCTCCTTTTTCGCACAAATCAGCTTAGCGATTCAACGCGGAAACGCTGCCAGCATTTTTGGGACCATTCCACGTGGGCATGTTTTGTATAGTACTGGCGTGTAAGTGATTTAAGATAGACATAAATTGTACATTTTGTTGTATATAAATAAACTAGCTGTGCCAACAACGGCATCGCCCGCGTAGAATTCAATGATTTACGAAACTTTTTCCGAATTTTCGAAATTTTGAACATAAAAGTAGTTATTGCCAGTTAACCGTGAGAGATATAGACATGCTATCCCGTAGTATTTTTATTTATCTACAATTCTCTAGTACATTACTTTAGCGTATCTCTGCTGGTTTACGCAGCGCACGCGACTAAAGCTCCCAGCTAGCAAGTTTTTAACATATGCGCGATCTCTTCAATACAATTTCCAAAATATCGATATATACTATTTACCTAAAGCATCCTGAAGTATTGCATTATCTTTTGGTGACAACTGTAAAAATCGATAACATACAGACAGACAGCTTTTTGGGACTTTGTTTTTTAATAAGTATAGATATTAGGATTATTGTACGGAACAGTAATAATTCATAACATTTTCTTTATCACGAGGCATTGACCACTCCAATGGCAAACCGAACGCGTTACCGCTTATCACTTGTTAATTAACTAATTCTAATTTAGTTCTGTTGTTATTACTAATTGGGTAGGGAAAACGTTGGGGTCACTTCCCTTAGTGTGACATGGTTCAAGGTAGGCTTAACCATGGTATCAGGAACCAAGGTTTGAAGTCTAAAGCTTTTCCTTCTATGGCGCCTTGCTTATTTACCGCAATTAAACAACGTCAGTATTGTGAGGAAACAAGCTATGCCCGCTGTTTAGCCCGCGTGAAAATCTTCTTCTTAGGATGCCATCTTCTTGCGGAGTTCGGCGATCATTAAGGCAATCTGAACTTTTGCTGCCGCGACTCGAAATAAAGAACGGGTGCTTTTGCCAAACTACTAGCGAAGGTTTTTTAACCAGGATGTTCTCCTTCGTCCTACACTTCGCCTTCCCTGAATTTTTCCTTCTACGATCAGATGCAGCAATTCATATTTGGGATTTCTCATAATATGGCCGAAATATTCTAGTTTTTTTTGTTTTACGCTACCTTTTTGTAAAAACCGTACAAAAATCCATTCAGTTCTAACTATGAAGGTATTGAAACTCTAACTTGTTAGACACACACACACACAAACTCACGTGCGTTGACTCACTAATTATTGTGACACTCACTTACAGACCTGCGTATAAGCTCTACTCTAATATAATAACTCTGAAATAGTCACGGCTACAGTTTTTAACGGAAGATTAATATCAGATGAGTGAATTTTCATTAACCCAAATCCATGAAATTCGGTTACTCGAAACAAACATACGAATTTTTTTCTGCTAGAACGGTTCGCTTCCTACACTTAGCATTAGATAGATTCTCTCAACAAACGCGGATTATAGCAAAATATTTTTATATATTTATCATAACTCTTGTACTATGGAAAAGTATAGCCTATTTCTATAAATTATTTATTTTTATCAATTCCAATACACACAGGCCGTAAGTATGTTAGTAGTCGTAACAACGAGTCACTTTGACATTACCAATAGAGCAATGGACGCCGACGATAAAACATTGTGTTGATAAGTGTTATCGGGAATGCGAAAATTTAGAAATGCACCGCGGGTGCAACGACCGTTTAGGTTAACACACCTTATCCTTTTTACAGCCTTATATTAGTCTTAACTCTATGCATCTAACAGACTCTTTTGAGTCTAGTAAGTCTTTTAAGTCTATCTATAACTAGTGCCAACAATGGCTTCGCCCGCGATGAATTCAGAGATTTACGAAACCTATCCCGAATTTTTAAAATTTTGAACATAAAAGTCGTTTTTGTGAATTAACCGTGAGAGTTTGAGACATGCCATCGCGGACTTTTTTGTAGTATTTTGTAGATCTACAATTCTCTAGTAGGCATAACTTTAGCGTATCTCTGCTGGTACAAAAATCCGTTCAGTAGATAATAAGAAAATCGATTACATACAGACAGATAGCTTTTGGGACTTTGTTTTATAATAAGAACTAGCTGTGCCAGCGGCTTCGCCCGCGTCGAAATCAACGTGTCACAAATTTTATTTAGAATTCAAAATTTAAACATAAAAGTAGTTATTCTGATTTAACCATAACAGATAGAGACATGCTATCTGGACTTTTTGTAGTATTTTTATAGATCTACAATTTTCTAATATATTAGTTTAACTTGTGCCTCCTGGTTTATTTAATTTCTTAATAGATTTCACAGGCATCCAAAAAGCACTCTCAACGACTCCGACGATGCTATAACATCTTCCAAGATTTATTCACAGAACACACAAACAGCGTCTTCGCCAGCGAAGACGAGCCTGATGCAGACTTCTTCAAAGTCAATTGCCAGATACAGTTCAAAACGCGTCACTTTAAGCCGAGGTTCGATCTCGCAGGAGACACCTTTAAGGCGACGCTGCCAGGGAGTTGCGAGTGGCGTCAAAGCACTCGCTCTAACCAATTTTACCCGGCGAATCTTCTGAGCTTGCCCATCCTTCCAGCGACGTTGTGAAATCCATTAGAGCTGAAAGTATGTCAATTTGAAAAAAAAAATATACGCAATAAGGTTTGTTTTGAATGTTTTGTTAGGCTAGATTCACATTATAATGCCGTTCTCGGTTCGATCTCGCTCCATTCCCGGTTCGCTCAAATCCCGCAGTGTCTACACTACTCGATACCGTTCTCGGTACGATCTCGGTCTCCTTCCTGGTCCTGGTCAAATTTCTCTATCTGTCTCGATCCATGGGTGACGTAGGACGTTTTTAAAAATAATTATATAAATTTAACTATCCAGAAAATGGCATTTAATTTTTCGATTGAAGAATTAGCAAAAATAGCTATTATTTTGGACGAACAAGATACAAATAGGAAAAATAACAGCAAAAAGTGAGAAGAAAAAGAATATGGGTGCATCCTAGTTTATTGAGGAGAAAAAAGAAAGGCGAATATTTTACTTTATATCGTCATTTGGTAGATAACGAAGAAAAATGTTTACAATATTGCCGATTGGATCCAGGAACATTCGAAATGATTTTGAACAAAATTGAGCGTAAAATTTCAAAAATAAACACCTCTTTTCGTGAGGCAATTTTTCCACGTGAAAAACTGATGGTTTGTCTAAGGTAAGCAATAGTAACGGCCTGTTACCGTCTCACTGCGGGGCATAGGTCTCCTCTCTCCGTTTTTGGAGAGAGGGGTTGGAGCTAAGGCCTACCACGCTGCTCCAAACACGGATTGGTAGGTTACACATATCCCTAGAATTCTATAGAGATATGTAGGTTTCCTCACGATGTTTACCTTCACACCGAAAAACGTGCGATGAATTGCATTTATCAATTAGACATACATTTTAACAGAAAAATTCATTACGGGTTTTGACTGCTGGGTCGTCACAGCTTCAAGGCCGTATGAGGTAAGTATTAAAATATTATATTCTAAAAACTTATATATTCAAATCATATACTTAATATTATTATTAGTTATTAGCCTGTGAAGGTCCCAGGTTTTGGTCATTATAATATGTAGGTTGCGGTGATGGTGTTGAGGAATGGTGTTGTATTTGTTGTTGTGGTATGGAGTTGGATGATGATAAAGATGTTGAATATGTAGTTAAGGCCGGTGATACTAGATGTTGATCAAGATATGCAGGTGATAAAAAGGACGAAGAAGCAGCGGTGATGTATTTTTCTTCAATTTGATTGACGAGAGTGAATACTTTTGTTTTAATGAAATGTTGATCAATAGGGGAAAATGTTTTAGCAGTGTCAGAAATTAATGAAAAAAAATTGTCTATGGGGTGGGCTTTATGTTCGTGTACTTTGTTTTGTAAAATGTATTTCATGAGAATTGTTGATGCAGTTTCTTGTTGAAGTCCTGTATTCTGATTCTTGCGAGCAGGGGGTACATTATCAGACAAATTATTGACGGAATTAATTTCCAGTTCATCTCTTTCGTCGGTATCAATTTCTTTACACAGAGTAGTTGCTTCATCTATCTCTTCAGTATCTGTATCACGAATATTTTCATAACTAACTTCTTCATGGGTGATATCAGATATTCGTAGTCTATCACAATTTATAAATTCATTAATAAATTGCATTTGGTCGTGATATCTCCATTTGCAAATTTTTGTGGCTGCTTGGCCACTTTTGGTCTTTAATTTGGACAGGTATTTTCGATATTGACCGCGTAGTCGCTCCCATCGATTCTTCGCTCCTATAATAGAAATAAAACGTTTATAAATGAGGCTATGTATATTGTATACTACAAAATAAATACTTTAAAAGATTTTTATTTTCAGATTTTTGTCTACGGGGGAATCCTATCGAACGATTGCTTTTAGTTATCGCCTTGGCCATTCAACAGTACAGAGTATCGTTCTCTAAGTTTGTGGAGCAATTAACGAATAGTTATTATCAGAGTATATTCCAACGCCATCTCAGGAAAAATGGTTATAAATAGCACATGAGATGTGGAGCATGTGGATTTTTCCAAACTGTTTGGGAGCCTTACATGGAAAACATGTGACAATAGAAGCTCCAGCAAACAGTGGATCTTTGTATTTTAATTATAAAAATACATTATCGATAGTTCTTTTAGCGTCACTAGTCGCCAATTATAAATTCATTGCTGTAGATATCGGGTCGTATTGAAAAAACAGTGATGGTGGAATTTTTGGAAATTCTGCGCTAGGAAAAAGATTGGAAAATGCAACCCTTAATATACCAAATGACTCACTTCTACCAGGGACAAACATAAAGGTCCCGTACGTAATATTGGGAGATGAAGCGTTTCCGCTAAAAAATATTTAATGCGTCCTAATCCAGGCTCGAAAAGTGTTCAAGAGAATAAGAAAAGAATATTCAATTATCGTTTATATAGAGGAAGAAGATTAGTTGAATGTGCATTCGGTATTTTATCAAAAACTTTTCGCGTTTACCATAGATTACTCGACTTAATCCTCAAAATGCATCCTCAATAATTCTAACAAGATGCATTTTGCATAATATTATTAGAAATTCTCGAACCATCAATTTCGAAGGTAACTTGGAATGCATTGATATCAATCACGTACAAAACTAAAAATACAAGGAGGAAATGCACAGGCCGAAGCGTTTCAGATAAGGGAATTTAAAAAAAATAAATTCTCTCTCCTGAAGGTTCAGTGTCATGGCAAGAAAATCTTGTGATGTAATAAGCAAAGAAATGAATATCCTTTTTTTACTCTTTTTGTTTTACTCACCAGGTAATCCTACTGCTTCTTCAATCTCGTTCCACATTTTCTTTTTATAAATATTATCGCTGTAGTAATGTGACTGCAAATCATATAAGCCGCGTCTACCTTTTACTAACTCAATAAGTCTTTCATCTGGGAAAAATAAATATTTGATTTATAACAGATACTTACTTTTTGTACATAAAACAGTCTACAATTTTTATTAAATTTAACCATATACACTTTTCTCGAAAAAAAAAATGTATATAGAAACGCTGGTGAAAATAATTACAGTAAAATCATTCATTATCTATAACCAATGTCATAAATTACATAAGAAATACTTACCTTGTTCAGAATTCCACGATTTATTAGCCATAATTATTTAAATGATTTATAGAAGCAGGCGTTACTTTGCGGAATTCCATATTACAAGCAATATAACAGAACTAACTACTTTGCTATAATCCGCACGGGTTAAGTGAATGCATGCAAAGCCAATGTGTATGAAGCAGGCAAAATCTACGCACCTTATACATGCAGGACCAGCCACCACATGCACCCCAAGGCGCAATTCACAAGCAACAACGAACACAAAAGCAGCACACACACCCACCACCACAATCTCGTCGATCGTTTCGCCCCAAAACCGAAGCATCATCAGGACGATTTTTTAATTATTTAATTTAATTTATTTAATATAAATGTCATACACTCGCGGCGCGACTGATGTAAGACTCCAAATGAAACAAATGAAGCGAGTTCAGACTGTCGGTACATGTCGAGACATGATCGATCTTGCTCCGGTCAAGTTTTCTTTTGTACGATCCGATGCTGGAACGATATCGGATCGGACCAATACAATAGTGTGAATACTCTGATTCTTTTTTGTTTAAGAATATTTTACCGGACCGGGAGCGGAGTGAGATCGAATCGAGAACGGCACCATAGTCTGAATCAAGCCCAAAAATTAATTCAGACTATGATCCCGTTCCCGGTTCGTTCTCGCTCCGTAGTCGACATAAGACGTTAAAATAATTATACACATTTATTGATATTATTATTTATTTTTACATATATATTTTTTTGTATTATTTAGTTAGTTCTAATTTTGTTTTAAGTTTTGATAAATTCTTGTTTTTGTAAAATAGTTTAGTTAGTTTAATAAATTGAAAATAATTATAAAAGTATCGATAAACAAAATATTTCTTACATTTGATTTGCCAGAAAATGCCATTCTATTTTTCAATTGAAGAATTAGAAAAGAAAAGAAAGAAAAAGACAAGAAAAGAGCTAGAAAATAAAAAAGGATTAAGAATAGAAAACGAAAAGGGAAAATAATATATGAAAATAATAAAGAAAAGGAAAGGGAAAAAAGATAATAAGAAACAGAAAAGCTGGTGGACAAAATTATAATAATACAATTATTAATTATTTATTACAAATCTTTGAAGGTTCATAATAAATAATTACACATTCATTTCTTACCGAGGTGTCGTACGTAAATGGCGACTAAGGTAAGGTAAGTTGACCCACCGTGTGGAATCCAGTTGAGTAGAATAGACCACTCTCTTTCTTAGAGTGGGATAAGGGCAGGAGGATGATGACTATTTTTTTATAATTTCAAATGCTCCTCAATCCATTCGTCACTATTGTAAACACTTTTCTTCGTCGTTTACCAAATGGCGATAGAAAGTATAATATTCGCCTTCCTCTTTTCTCGTTGGGGTTGGAAACTGGGATGCACCCATATTTTCTTTTCCCCTCCCCCATTATCTTTACAGTTTTTGTTGTAATTTTTTTCTATTTAAATAATTTATAGAATTAGGCGTTACTTTGCGAAGATCCATAATACAAAAGTAATAGTAAAAGTATCGCGGATTATAGCAAAATAATTTTAATATTACTTTTGTATTTCGTCTATTTGTTCATTCAAAATGATAGCTATTTCTGCTAATTCTTCAATGCGGATTTGAGCGAACCGGGAATGGAGCGAGATCGAGCCGAGAACGGCATTATAGTGTGAATCTGGCCTAAATCTGGAATGTACGTTCTAGAAGTGGTGGGTGAACTTCTTAGAAAATAATTACAAATACAAGAACTCATTTAACCATTTAGTAATTGGGGTCACTTTAGAAATAAAATAAAAAGCAGTTATGTTTTAATATACTTTAGAAATAAAGGACTAGATTCAAAGTGCGTTATAAGTCGTTACAGAAGCTATGGATTTTGAATTACTAATTTCTTCGTAGGTACAGCTAGTATTGAATACTATATAAGTATTTGGAGAAATCCCATTTCTTCAAATACTAATACATTAAATTCTAGCTGTTCCTGCGAGGAAATTAGTGAGTCATAAGTTTTTCAAATTTCAATTTACGTTAAACCGAAATAATAACCTTTCGCAAGAACTAGACTATCTTTTGCTTCAAACCGTTCAAAATTCCATCCAGTAAATTTTGACAAAATCGATCAGACAGACCGATTTTAGCGAGTTTATTTTATAAAATGTATAGATTACAATTTAACACGCGCTTTTGGGTGGTGGTTAACATCTTGAAGATACTTGAATATCAATGAAATCAAAGAAAACGAAATGTGCAGCATTTTCGAAGATGGAGTTCATCAACTTCGATTTCGATCTCGACTTACTACTGAATATCTCCAGGATTTAATGTCAATAGCAACAACTTGATTTCAAACTTCAGACATAATTCGCAACAAAAATGTCAAAAAACATTGATATCTATGTAATAAATACCTTTGTTATTTCCTGAAACACATTTGTTTGATAAATAGTTTTTCTTATAAATAAAATGTGCGGACCACGATGTCATTTCATTTCTTAAAATCTAACCAAAAAACCCAAAAGACCCAAAGCGAATCTAATTGGTGGCCTCTTTCCTAAACCCTAGTTCTGTTTGAATCGGTTCTATCGTCATGTTATGTCATGACTAGCCCGTTGGCGCAGTGGATAGTGACCCTGGCTTCAGCTCCGCACTCCGCTTCAGGTCGCAGGTTCGATTCCCGCTGAGACCCAACATTTTCTTTAAAGAATTTGTTGGTTGGGTGTGTATTTGTATTTAAGTATGTATTTAAAATTATATATGTAGTATATTTACCAATTGTCCGTCACCCATAACACAAGTATTAAGTTACTTACTTTGAGGACGGACGACCGTGTGTAAGTGTCCCATATATTTATTATTTATTATTTATTTATGTCTGTTGGGACATGAGTAAACTGGCTTTTAAAGTATGCGCGAACGTGATGTTCGCATGACAATATTAACGTTATTTGCTCCAAATATTAATAATATATTGTCTGTTTTCCTGTTTCCAATTGCTTCTTATTGCCGAAATTTGTTTTTTGTATTAATCAATTGTGGTTGGGATTTCGTCACCGACTCCGTATCTAATGTCTGTGGTTTCAAATAATAAGACGTATGTGTTTTATCATCAAAAATGACGTTTAGTTCTTCCCATAATACGTACGAGGTCCGCTTTTTAGTTAATATACATGTGATAGCCCAACGGTGAAACCGTGCGAGTCTAGTACAGTGAATCACGGGTTCTGTTCAAAACCTATGAGTTATTATTATAATTGAAATTGAATTATATTGATAATTGAAATTTATCACAGGTTTTGGGGTGAAGGAAAACATCGTGAAATCTGCATATCACTAAAGAATATTGGGGATATATGTAAGCTACCACACCGCATTGGAACAGAGTGGGTCTCAGCTCCAACTCTTCTCTCCAAAAACGGAGAGAGCAGAGATAAGCCCTATGTCCAGCTGTGGGATAGTAACAGACCGTTACATTAAACCTGCATATCTCTAGAGAATTCTAGGAATATGTGTAACAATGCACACAAGCAGCACATACAACCACTTATGTAAATTTTATATACACGTTACGCACATACACGTTAGCATTGCATGCATTCGCTTAACCCGTGCGGATTATAGCAAGGTAGTTCTGTTACAGTGCCTGTACAAAAAATATTTCTAAAGATCCGCCGAGTTTCTTGCTGGTTCTTCTCGGTAGGAGCAAACTTCCGAATCAGTTGTAGCTTCTTTAAAAACAATTGACGATTCAAAGTACTGAAAACAGTCCACTTGAATAAAAAATATTTTGCATTTGAATTCGCATTGGAGCAGCGTGGTGATTTTAGCTCCAACCCTTCTCTTCAAAAGCAGAGAGAGTGGGCCTATGTCCAGCAGTGGGATAGTGTCAGGTCGTTACATTATCCGGTTTAAAGAAAAGATTTTAGCCTTTAATTAGGTACTTATATTAAAAATCTCTTTGGTTGTCTTGAGATCGCGATTGAATCTATAGGATGTTGCTAGTATATTTATATGACTTCAATTGCATCGCAAATATTTTTTGGCATGCCACCTGCGTCAACAGGGCATTGTGTCAAGTGCGAGCGGGACAGAAATATCGCATCGCCGTTTAGGGTTGTCAATTTTTTTACAGGAAATATAGTACGAGTATATTTATGTAATATGAAACAGTATTTTAAAAAATAAATATATAATAATATATTTCATTTCACGTGGGCATGATTTGTATATTACTAAGCGTGTAAGTAATTTAAGATATACATAACTTGTACATTTGTTGTAAATAAATATATGTATAATTATTTAATGTTTTTAAATACATATTTTTTGAGTTTCTCACACAACTTATTAAATAATATTCTTTTACAAAAACTTCTGAAAAAGAATCAATTAACAGTCTGTTGTTATCCCACCGCTGGGCATGCGACGGCGAAACCGAAGCACCATCAGGAGAATAGGCTACACGACAAAATGGTAATGGAATTGCGCAAAGTAACGCCTGCTTCTATAAATCAGGAAACTTATTGTTTGGAAAACTTAAACCTGGGAACCCCCGAATGAATCGCGGTCTCACCGCTGTCATCGCTTAATCGTTAGTAATCGCCGATTACGAAGAGGACTCCTCTTAAGATAATATATTAGAATACTGCTTCTAATACTGTTATACTGTTTTTATTATTTATTATGGTTGGCAACCCTACCACCGTTGTATGACCTCAGACAATTCGTTTCATATTGCACGGGTCTTCGACATGTGATAAGATAAAGAAATTCGGGTGCCCGTTGTTATTTGGCGACCTAAGACGAAAATTATAACAACGATTACGTCATCGCTTCTTCAAAAGATTCCGTTTTAAGACTTCGTAAGTTAGACTTTTGCTATAAATAAGGAAGGAGTACTTTTGTTGAAAGCTGTAGGTAATAGCAGACTTGACTATTGAAAGTCCCCATAATTACCAATACTATAAAATGCAATGCAAACCAATACTATATACTAATACTATAAAGTCTGTCTGTTAAACTTTCATACCTAAATCGTTGGACCAATATTGATAAAATTTGGCATAATTAAATACGCGAGTATAATACAATGTATAAATGATTCGCGGTTTTCCTTCGGGAACAGGCAAAAAATCATTCAATAATTGAGTTGGTGCCTGTGAAGTCTTCGAATATCACTCTTATTATAATATAATAATAAGTATATATCGCGTAAGTTTAAAATCTACCAGAGGAAAACAGTTTCCAATCCCTGACGGGCACTTATGAATTATCTACGACAACTTTTTAAGTTGTTCTACCTAGAACCTAATCAATATGTATAAATGATCGATTGCTTTTTGGCCAAGGAAAACATTGGGAGGAATATAGAGAAGTTGCGGATTTTTCCATACCATTGCGCACTGTATACTCTAAAATAAGTTTAATTTGCTCCATAATAAGTTGGTAAATGGCTAAATAGACTGAGATAATATCACTTTACATCTTATTCAATTAATCTTTTTTACCACTATGACAACTATTGTAGTGATAAACTTAAGTAAATACAAAAAATATAATACATTTTTACGATTGGCTTTACAGCAAGTAAACCTTTGCATATCTCTGTGAAATCATTTATTAAAAAAACAAATAAACATTCAATATAATCTATATAAAAAAAACTTCCCTATTCAAAAAACATGGCAAAACATGGAATTCGTAACGCCTAAAATATTGTTCACAATTTGCATGTGAAAAGCACAATTCAGTGAAAAAGAGAATCGGTAGTGGATGTAAAGTTGAAGCGTAAGCCCGAAAATCCAGACAGGATTTAAAAAGTAAAATTCAAACTGGGCGATTCCAAAAAGGTGACACAGCGAAAGTAAAAGCCGACGCACACATACACAAGTTACACACAGACCTGACCTTTCCCAACTGTAGTACGTTGGCCGAATACTTGAGGTCAATGACACATGCACCGCACCGAGGCCGAATGCATTGCATTTGGCAGGACTTGTTTTTAAAAAAAAGATTACTTTCGCTGAATTGAAGCGGCGGACGAGTTCGCTGGATTTAATTCGAATTCGAAATGTTTAGATTCGATCACATTCCCTCTCAGAAACATGTTTTTTTTTATTTAAAGGTGTTGTCTATTAATCAAACAAAACAAATAGATTTATTACCATCATGATTGACGATATTGCATCTGTGTAAATAAACATTTATTTATTTCAAAAAGAAAAATGCTAGAAAATTTAAAAATGAAAGTACTATGGGTAAGAGTTTTGCGCAACTCATATCAATATAAAAAAAACCAACACAATAACAAAAAAAGTATATTTTCTCAATTTTATACAAATTCACATATGACATATAATTTTGCGAGAATGACATTGCAATAATATAAACTGTGTTGACCATTTTGGTATTATTTAATCAAAAAATATTTTAATTTAATGACATTTCGCTTCCTTTTAATTAAAATGCACAGTTGTATAGAAGATTTTTCTTTAAGAGACTCAAGTTTTGATTAGAACGTGGACTCAAGCTACAATTAGATATGCTATTGTCTATGTTATTAGAGTAGAATGAATGGTGGTAACGTCGTCATAAAGACGCATACTGGTGTCTGCTGTTTTGACATCAAGTTTATATATTAATTTAATTTGGGAAACATACAGCATTAAATCAGTACAAAATAAATTTTATTTATTTATTTATTTATGTACCAAAATTAAAATATATAAGAAAATACAGGTAAAGAAAACAAGTACAAAGGATTACTATTACTATTTTACACAAAAATTAACACGTATGCAGACAAAGAAGTTTCCACTGATGAAAATGAAGGAAGTGAACACAGTAAAATAATTAAATTTTAACAATAAAACAGTAAAAAAAAATACGTCAGGTTAAATTATAAGTAATGGTTAAAATTTAAAAAAACAAAACAAGATTTAACAAAATAAACAACGTTATATTATTTCTTTAATAATGATATATAACTTGAATCCATTATTGAACAGGTCAACGTCGAGTTCTTGATATTTTTATAGCTTTAGCAGTTTTGAAATTATTGTCATGGCTTTATCTGAATCGATACGTACGTACGTAGTACCTAGCACCCGATGGGCGTTGCGCGGGTTACAGACCAAGAGCTAAGCTAAGTTAGTTTAGTTTAGCTCACATAGCTAACGCAGGTTTTCATACGTGCAGACTGCAAACTACGCAAACTAAGCTATGTGAGCTAACTAAAATATGCGAAGCTAAGTTAGTTGTATACGTCGATGCAGAGCTACACGAACTAAGTTGGCCCCTCCCGCTTACCCCGCACTTCCTTCGTCCGTCAAATTAAACGTCACAACACTGATTGAGCTTAGTTCTTGGTGTGCACAGGACACATTTTTAGATTATCGTAGCTTAGCTAAGCTAAGCTTCAGAGCTTTTAGCTTTAGAGTAGCTTAGCTTTCGGTCTGCAACCCGCATTGGGGTCCTAAGCTGGAATGGCGACCCCGCACCGGTAAGGGCAGCGTTGGAAGACCTCCAACGAGGTGCACAGATGAGCTCAAAAAGGTCGCGGAGAGCCGCTGGATCCAAACGGCGCAGGATCATGTGGTGTGGGCATCCCTTAAGGAGACCTATATCCAGCAGTGGACGTTCATCGATAGAAGAAGAAGATCTGAATCGACGGACATCCACTGCTGACAAAAGGTCTGTTCAATATACATATCTTTTCAACGCCGCACGATCTTGAGCCATTTGGATTCAATGGCACTTCTCTACCTTTTGAGGTCTTCAGTTCACCTTCATGTTCTTCTTCAAGTCCCTCTCCAACTAGCGAAAGTTGGCAGTTAGCTTTGTTACCTTATCCCTATCCCTTGCTATCTGGAACAATTCTACGGCGCTCGCGATCAACGTCCATTCTTTCATATTGGAAAGCCAGGATTTTATTCTGCGTTCTACAGAAGGTTGTGTAGCAATACATGGGCTACTTTTTATCCTAGAATCCCGCGGGGTCGGGATTTACGCTAGAAAGCTTTGTAACTAACTGATCTCCATACAATCGAAGCCGCAAATATATACTACTCGTTTGAATTATACAAAGTATATCTGTTCCAAATCACTTACACGCTACTATTCAAATCATGGCCACGTAGAATGGCCCCAAGAATGCTAACAGCGTTTCCGTGTTGAATCGTTAAGTTGATTTTTTATGCGAAAAAGAAGCCAGCCCTCCTATCAGTCAAAGTGATAATGTGAAATCAGCCCTCCACTACGCGTCGCCCCAAGCCGTGGTCCGGCCTCACAGAAGGCACCCTTAGGACGACGTTTCCCGAATTTAGTAAAGCTTCTCCGCTCTCCTCTCTGCATTTCGCAACCTTGATGATGCTTCTGTGCTCGCCCGTCCCGCCTGGTGACGCTGTCGTTAGGGCTAACAGCATACAGTCAGTTCGAACCAAAACGAAAAAAACCTATCACTTAAAGAGGTAATTGACTGACGTATTAAAACGGGAAAAAAATCACCTTTATTCCATGGTCCATAGTTGAATGTGTCTATTTGATACTTATATTTGCAATTACTCACACGCTTTTCGGTGAAGGAAAACAGCGTGAGGAAACCCGCATATCTCTCGAGAATTCTCGAAAATTCGGAGATATGTGTAACCTACTAATTTACATTGGACAAGAGTTAACCCTTCTCGAAAAAACGTACAGAGGAGGCCAATGCCCAGCCCATAGTCTCTCTTTCTTTCCTCCTGCCCTTATTCCACTCTAAGTGGGGTCGGCGCAACATGTTACAAATATGTTGTCAAATGATTTGACAACGTATTTTACGACAGGCCGCCTGCTTGACGTCAACTTACCTTCGTCGTATTTTACGGTAAGAAAGAGGGTGGTTTATTCTAACAACCGGATACCACACGGCACAGTAAAAAAGTAAGTTTTAAGGTTTAAGGGCAGAAGGATAATTAGGGATATTTGAAGTTCGCTAACATCTTATAAGTAGATAATTTATAGAATTAGGCGTTAATTTGCGGCGATCCACAATTCAAAAGTAATAATAAAAATTATTTTGCTATAATCCGCGATACTGTTAATAGAATCGTTTCGCCAAAGGCAAAATACAAAAAAAAATTGTCGCGGAGTCTATCTCCTGATGATGCTTCGGTTGCGTGGTGAAACGATTGTTGAGTTTGTGATAGTAAACGTGTGTAGTGCTTGTGTGTTGTGGGGGCAGTAGTGGAGGTTTGTGGATGTGTTTTTACGAATCCTGCATGTATCGGGTATGAAAAAACGGATAGTCCATATACATTTAACATCGCGGATTGTAGTAAAATAATTTTCATTATTACTTTTGCAGACGATGTCGTCAAAAGTTAATAGTACGAGTATATCGACGCAGAAGTAGGTCGTGTTCGTGTAGAAAATTGTTAAACAGACAAAAATTAAGTAACTGAAGCAATTTTTTTTACAATAGATCTATCTGTAAGCGATTTGTTATTTTGGCGATTTAGACAACCTAGATATCGCTCATTGTTTTAGGTACGTATTTCGCAATAGTTATTTTTAACAACGGCATTGTAGGTATCTACATAACATATTTATCATCCTGCTAATATTATAAGGAAAAGCTGTGATAGCAGAATACTGAAGCCGTGTGTCTATTTCGAGGGGGCTATGGGTTTAAATCCCAGGTAAGTTTTTAATAAGTCTTATAAGTTTTTCCATTTAAATGTGCCTAATAGATATTTGCAATTTATCACTCGCTTTTCGGTAGATGTAACATAGTGAGGAAATCTGCATATCTCTATAGAATTCTAAGGATATGTGTAACCTACCGATCCACATTGCAACAGCATTGTGGGTCTAAGTTCCAAACCTCTCCAAATGAGGAGCGAAGAGGTGTCTGGAGGCTGTAGGATAGTAACAGGCCGTTACATTACGTTTTTTTAAAATATTATAAACTAGCATGCACATCCGTCTCTCTTTGATATATAATTGAATCTTAAAATACCATTAATTATGTTTTTTCTTTTAATAATTTCTATAAGTACCTAGTACCTAGGTGTTACTTTGCGTAATTCCATAATACGAAAGTTATGATTGAACTATTTTGTTATTATCCGCAATTGTTAAGAAAATCAATGTGTGGGTTACTGCTAAGGAGATAGGCGTGGTGCCTATCTCCTGACGATGCTTCTGTTACGGGGCGAAACATTCGTTATTGTCATAGTGAATGTGTTTAGCGTTCTTGGCGGTGTAAATTGTAACTAATTTTATAAATTTTTTAATTGTCTTCACCTTATACTATTTAGATGATGAACACAGTGTTGAGATATTCTATATATTTTGATCGTTATAGCTATAAAATCTTTTTTTTGCTATAATTATAAAAAAAAGTAAAACCCATTAGATATTAAAATCGTCATTTCTTCATAGTACATAAAATACGTCGATTAATATAATGCGTTAGTCGTATATACCTATATGTTTTTGTTGTCCTTACCTTTCACTGCAGTCATAAAGAAGTAATACTAGGAGATTTAAAACTTTCATTATTGATAATAGCATGAGAAAGTACTGCAAAAGTTTAATAGACGATATTTGTGTATTGAAAGGTACTTTTTTATCAGTCGCCCTGAATGAATCATATATAGTAATAACTAATAGATGTAACCGATAAAGTTACATTCGCGTTACAATCGTAGCATCGGGCAGTTTATTGACGCCGCATCCGTCTGAACTTGAGTATACGCCTGTGAATGTCATAGCCACAGTGCAATTGCAGTACTGTGTTAGTTTGCACGATCTATGCACGCGCCGCAAAACAACGCGCCATAGACAACATAATTTGGTTAATAAAAAAAATTAAAAACCATAATCCTCACGCGCTTCCATTTTCAAAATATATTCCCGCCCGTCAGTAGCACGCGGGAAAGAGATGCACGATTCCCCGCGTCGGCTATTCCGATGACGTCGGGCCGGTGCATAGCGAAATAAAATAATGAAAAGTGGCATTCAGTAATTTCGTTGTGTTTACGCGCGTTGCTAGTTTGTTTGGTTACGTATATATTTTTTCTCCGTGGCGCCCTCTACTGTCCTACATAATGTGGTAATGGAGCTGTCAAAACAATAACCTAAGAAATTTTCGCGATGTATGAGGACAAGTGACGTTTGGCGCGGTGAAACTGTCCGCAAGCCGGAAAATTGTGGCGGACTTTTTTCTCCAAACTTAACCTACGACAATCTTCAGTTGCGCGCGAGCTGTCCTCGCACGCGCCGCGACGCATCCGCAACGAAAATACACGAAAATCCGCCGAATGGACCCCGAAGCGAGTCCCGCCGAATTTACACCCCGAACTCTATATTCGAAACTTTTGAACGCGAAAAAGCGTCGAATTCCATATAGTAAACAAAACTTTTTGCTCAATATTGTGATGTATTAGACATAGTGCCTTATAAACAATTGTGATGTCATAGTGCAAAAATTAGATAATTAGGTACAATTTTAATGTGTTAGTGAACTATTTTTGAGGTACATTATCTAGCGAATTTAAGTGCATATGGACTACAGCGTATACTTTATAAGGTAAGTAAATTTCCTCTGGTACTTTTAATTACAGTAATAGGAAATTTATGTTCGAACGCCAATCTTAATCTATGAACTTGATTGCATTGCTTTTGGCAGTGAAGTTAGTTGCATGTAAAGTGCATTGCTAGTTAAGTGTTAAGTTCGCGCGTGTGAATAGTAAAATAAGTGCGTTCGATTTTAAACCATATAGGTGTAATATTTCTTGTTTTTATTTATGATTATATGTTTATGAGAATTTGGGAATTGATTTAAGAGTAGTAGATATTATTATGTAAGTAAAGTTGTTTTTTGATTTTTGCGTGTTGTTGCGAGTACATTGGCCGTGGTTGCTATCGCTGTGTATGTATGGGTGCGTGTATATACGTCTCTTAAGGTTACTACCACGGTTTAATTGAATTACCCGTTTATTTCCTACTGTTTCATCAACAACTATGTAGTTATAGTAAATTCATGGAATTATGATTGTATTTTTATAAATTTTTTTCCCATAGAATTATTATCACTTCTGTTCTATATGTATAGGTACTTGATTAGTGGTTAAATGAAAGTTTCCAGTTTTATAAGCACTTGTATATTTGATCTAATTTTCTAGAATAGATCACTTCCTTTGATCAACTGCTATAACGGGTTATACATAACGACTAGTTCAAGACTCCATCTTATAATTAGTATGAAATGAAAAGCAATAATTTTGTTTTAAGAAATTCATCATTGCCTATGGCTCATAAGAAACCTAGATAGGCTTAAAACAGTATATGTGTCTGTTTCTATGTTACGCCTTTACGGCTAATTTGCTTTAAGAATATTGATTAAATCTATACATATTATAAAACAAAGTCCCCAAAATCTGTCCGTATGTATGTGATCGATTTTCTCAAAATCTACTGAACGGATTTTCGTACGGCCTTTAATAAAAGATAGTGCAATTCCTGAAAAAGGTTAGATTAAAAGTAAATATAGGCTTCTTATTATCCTAAAATATCTGTATTCGGGATTAAAGCGAGAAAAACACTTTATGACGCACTGATTTCTGAGACAACTAATTTACTTACATACCTGGCAAACATCTATAACATCAACCCTCCTATAACGCGGTACTCTCAGAACGCGCAGCTGAAATTACGTCAACCCTCCTATAACGCAGTACTCTCAGAACGCGGTTTCCATAGGACACGGAGCTAAAATTACGTCAGCCCTCCTATAACGCGGCACTCTCAGAACGTAAATTAGCCTGGGTTGTCGGGCAAATCCTGGTTTTTTATAGCGTGGTTTCCATACAACGCGGTAGGCACTCACCGCGTTATAAGACTTTACATATTATAAAAGATAGTCCCCAATAGCTGTCTCTCATATCCAAACGTGTTTTTAATACTTGATGTCATAGGACAGTTAATCGATACTTAAAAAATCATTTATCATCATCCTCCTGCCCTTATCCCACTCTAAGCCAAGATCGGCAGTTGTGCCGACCTGGCTTAGATAAGCTACACTGGTTCGGAATATTGCCCTTACCGAGGAGAACCAGCAAGAAACTCGGCGGTCAATCTTTTAAACATTTAAATTTACATTATTTATTTGCAGTCTTGTTTGGAGCTGAAAGGATTTTCAGAGGATTTTTATAGAGTGGGTTAATCCTCTGACCACCACAATCAATGGTATGGGGATACCAAAATACTCATATGCTCGTTACATCGCTTGCTAGTATCGATTCACTGTCCGAATTAGACGGCATGAAATATTAAAAACGTATATGTTTGATGGTGGTCGATATTTTGCGGCTACGGCATGAGACAAAAACGTTATATGCATAAATACAAGTCAATAATTGTTTTGTTGTGTAAAAGGCAACTAAGGCAAGTCGACCCGTCGTGTGGTATCCGGCTGAGTCGAATAGACCACCCTCATTTCTTACAAGGTTGTCGTAAAAGGCGACTAAGGTAAGTAGACGTCAGGCAGGCGGACGGACGTAAAATACGTAGCCAAATCATTTGACATTATATTTGTAACATGTACCGACCCACTTATAGTGGTTTAAGGGCAGAAGGATAATTAGGGATATTTGAAGTTCGCTAACATCCTATAAGTAATTTATAGAATTAGGCGTTACTTTGCGGAGATCCATAATACAAAAGTAATAATAAAATTATTTTGCTATAATCCGCGATACAGTAAATAGAAAATATATATAGTGTTAAATGTATAGTGGACTATCCGTATTTTCATACCCGATACGTGCAGGATTCGTAAAAACACACACACAAACCTTCCACCACTTCCACCACAATACACAAGCACTACACACGTCCACTATCACAAACTCAACAATCGTTTCGCACCGCAACCGAGGCATCATCAGGAGATAGACTCCACGACAAAATTGCAAAGCGCTAGGTGTGTAGTAAGTGGTGGAGGTTTGTGCATGTATTTTTTACGAATCCTGCACGTATTGGGTATGAAAATACGGATAGTCCACTATACATTTAACACTATATATTTTTTTTATTTACTGTATCGCAGATTATAGCAAAATAATTTTATTATTACCTTTGTAATGGGTGATAGTTGCAGTTCGATAACATTCTTTGATTTTCAAGAGTAACAGGCCGGTACTTTCTTAATCCTATAAATAAGTAAATTATTATTTTATTTACTATATTTTACTTATTTAGTGGTCAAACTTTATCTCCTTAGAAAAAATAGACAGTGTGTGTAGATTTTTCGTTACCAGCTTAAGTTCAGTCAAAGGAAAGTATAGTTCCAAAGTGCATTGACCATTTGTTAGTTGATACCGCGTGCTTACGTTAATAATGGATGCCAGTAATTGGCTTAAAACAGTAAAGTGCAACGTTCTATTTTAAACTCCCTACTAACTGGTTCTGGACATGGTTAGTTTGAGATCAGGGAGACGGCAGTTCGATTGCAAATTATGTCCAAATGAGATTAAAATTCTAATATTTACTAATATTATAAAGAGGAAAGATTTGTATGTCTGTGTGTATGTTTGTAATGTTTTCACGCAAAAAAAAACTGAACCAATTTCAAAAATTCTTTCACCATTTGAAAGTTGCTTCTGCATACTAACATAGGCTATAATTTAAAAAAATAGAGATCCCTAATAAAAAGGTAATAAGATGTGAAAAACCTTTCCTTGTTTAAACTATTTATGATAGAACAAAAAAAATTCTACATTATTATAGAATGTATCAATATTTACAAAAAAAAATCCGTTATACCATATGTTCAACTATTATAGTTATGCCAATATAATATTAATAAATATATAAAGTATATTATTCATATCTCCGTAGTAATTCTTATCCCATTAAATGATATTATATTAAAAACAGTTTCAATGCTTGCCAAAAACTTTTTAAATTATTGAAATCGGACATTCCAATCAAAAGATGTAACGAATTTAAAAAGTCAATCTAAAGAAAATAATGCCATAACAAATTTAATTTAGCTACCATTATAACATGGCCTGTATAATATAACTGGTGAGTTAGCTTTTATCCCAAGGATATCAATGATGCCCACGGATATAGCTATCTATACCTTTCAAAAGAATTCAATTTCCGGTAAAAATTGCCTTTGCCTTAACTACTGACAAGTCTCAGGGCCAAACTATCAATTTACAAAAATAAGTCTATAGTCTGACTTAGTAAACTTTCCACTACCACGAGATTGTTATGTACGAGGGCAAAACCGCGTGGCATTGCTTGTAAAAAATAAAATATTTCATTTTGCTTAAATCAGCTGTGATAGCCCAGCGGTGTGACTGTGCGACTCTTTTCAGGAGTCACGTGTTAAGACCTCAGGCAGGACCAATGAGTTTTTCGGTTAAGAACTTATGTGTCTCATTGATAATTGCAATTTATCACATGTTTTCGGTAGAGGAAAACATCGTGAGGAAAGCTGCATATCTCTAGAAATTTTATTGATTTGTTGATAGGTGTAATCTACCAATCCGAATCGGAGAAGCATGGTAGGTTTTAGCTCTGACCTCTCTCCAAATACGGAGAGGAGGCCTATGACCAGCTAGTATTTACTAGTAAATTATTTTCGATTTTATTGCGGATTCTTTGCATTGCGATTTTGTTTGCGGGGCGAAACGATGGTTGAGTTTATGGTAGTGTATGTGTATAGTGCTTGTGTATTGTGGTGGCGGTGATGGAGGTTTGTGCATGTGTTCTTACGAATCCTGCTTTTATCGGGTATGAAAACGGATAGTCTACTCTACATATAGCATTATATATATTTGATTTCTATTTATTTTATCGCGGGATTATAGCAAAATAATTTTATTGTTACTTTTCTAGTAAGTTACAGCTAAATTCCCGCGGGATAAGAATTTACGCGAGAAAACTTCGTGTCACACTGATATAATTGGAAACATCCCATTTTCTTTCGGGTACAGGATAAAAGTAGAGGATATTTTAACAGCTTAACATATAAGAAACACAGTTCTGTCCACCGCCACCAGATCCCGGCCCATTATCAGTACTAACAAACCCAAATTGCGAGTATTTGGCTGACGTGTGTAAACAATGAGTAATTCGACCCCAATATTTGTGCACTGTTACATTGTAATGTATACATAGGGTGACCATTGTTAAGTTGTTTTTTTTTATTGTTTAAAAGGCGAGCGCTTGACTGTAATCATGCCTGATGGTAAGCGATGATACAGTCAAAGATGGAGTGCGCTTACCTAGAAGTACCTATTCACTCTAGTCTTGAAGGTTTCCCATATCGAAGGTACTGGTAAAGATAGATGTCGGGAGAGTATTCCATTCCCTTGCTGTGTGCGCTGCGTGCGTCTTCGCGGGATGTCGATGACATAAGGGTGGAACTTCTCTCGTTGCCTAGTGGTGCGATGATAAAATGGCGAAGGTGGAATAAGTTCATGAAGTACCTGGGCACACTCTCCGAAATATATCTTGTAGAAAACCGATAGACAGGCAACCCTGTGCCGGTGTTGCAGACTCTGCAATTTGGCATTTGTCAGGGTCTCATCGGCAATGAGTCTCCTGGCACGTCGATCCACCGAGTCCAAAGCATCTAACTGGTATTTGGCAGATACTTCCCACAATGGGGCTTAGGTACTTACGGTAAATAATAAATAAATAAATGGGACATCTACACACACGGTCGTCCGTCCTCAAATTAAGTAACTTAATATTTGTGTTATGGGTGACGGACAACTGGTAGATATACTACATATATAAGTTTAAATACATACTTAAATACAAATACACACCCAGGCTCGAAGAACCAACAATTTGTTTATAGAAAATGTTGGCCCTCGGCGGGAATCGAACCTGCGACCCGCGGAGCTGAAGGCAGGGTATAAATAAATTTAAAATATAAATTGAATAAATATACGACGACTTTAAATAAATATCCACAGCCTTGGTTTGACCGTGGGGCTTTTTGCGAGCATAGATGGAGTTTCACTCTGCACCATTAAACTAATTCATCATCCTCCTGCCCTTATCCCACTATAACAAGCACAACATGTTTTTTCTCTTCCATTCTGTCCTATCAATCGTTACCTCAGGCGCTACTCCTTTTATATCATGATTTATAGAAGCAGGCGTTACTTTGCGGAATTCCATAGCGCAAAAGTTACAACAGAACTATTCTACTTTAATCCGCGTTTGTTCAGAGATTCTATGTAATGCTAAGTGTATGAAGCAGGCAACGTTCAAGAACCTTTCACATGCAGGACCAGTCACCACACGTATTATTAAACGCCGCCACTTGCAACACTCCACACAAGTACTGCACACACTCACTGCTACAATGTCTACGATCGTCGAAAACCGAAGCATTATATCAGGAGGATAGGCTCCTCGACACAATCGTAATGCCTACATTACGATACATAGATTATCTAACAATGTCGGATTATAGCAAAATAATTCTATTATAACTTCCTTTTATGTCCATGTCATATTTAAAAAAATTCTTTCTCCAACATCCATCTAAAATCATATATGAATTTTTTTGGTCACATTTTTTTCATCATTATACTCATCTCATCATTATATGTCCAAACCATTTGAATCTTCATCAACTAATTATGGAATAGGACATGGATTCTGGACATGGATTACAAGTATGGATTCCGTTTGGAGAATTAAAAGACATGGTAAACCTACACAGAAGCTTCCGTGACAGAGTCCATCGTCGACTGTTAGAAAAAAGTCACAAAAACCACAATGACACGAATGTGCCCGACCAACTAACGATAATGCCCGGCCTGCATGGTAGTCGGATTGTTTTACCATGAATAATCGATTTTCAAAAGATCGGAAATACGTAAAGTAAATGGACGTACCTAGTAAATATAATAAATAAATAAATGTGTTATGGGTGAGAGACAACTGACATGTATCATGATCATCATACTCCTACTCATATCCCACTCTGAGTGAGGTCGGCACAACATATTACAAACATGTTGTCACATGATTTGGCTACGTATATGACGACCGGCCGCGTGCCCGACGTCAACTTACCTTAGTCCTATTTTACGACCCCTCAGTAACAAAGAGGGTGGTCTATTCTACTCAAGCGGATACCACACGGTGCGTCACCTTACCTTAGTTGCCTTTTACGACCCTTCGGTAAGAAGGAGGGTGGTCTATTCTACTCAATTGGATACCACATGGTGGGTCGACTTACCTTAGTTGCTTTTTACGACCCCTCGGTAAGAAAGAGGGTGATTTATTTTACTCAATCGGATACCAACCGTTGCGTCACCTTACCTTAGTTGCCTTTTACGACCTCTCGGTAAGAAAGGGGGTGGTCTATTCTACTCAATCGGATACCACACGGTGGGTCAATTTACCTTCGTCGCCTTTAACCACCTCTCAGTATGAAAGAGGGTGGTCTATTCTACTCAACCGTCAACGAAATGTTGGAATTCTCTCCACCGATTCGAAACCTACGAACTGTAAATACATTCAAGGTTCAGTATAAAGCCCACTTACTGACAACCCAGTAAAGCAAACCAAAAAAAAAAGCGGAGTAGTAGATATTTATTAACTCATTTATTATGCTTTTCTTTCCCCTTGTTTTATGTAATTTTTTATTTTAAGTTTTTGAGTTTAGTTTAGGGTATATTAGTATTGTTTTATTATTATTATGTCGTGTTTTATATTAGTAAATGTATATAAGTATGTATTAGGATAGTCCGTGGTAACCACCAAGGAAGGGTGCCACCTGAAAATCAGCGTTGCAGTATTTTACATTACATACTGCAACTCATTGCTGAGGTGGCTGCCCTTTGACCACGTTTTTTATGTATGTGTTATTATTATTTTTGTACTCTTTTTCTTAAGTGGTCAATAAAACTTGATTTATTTATTATATATTTATGTATACCACACGGTGGGTCAATTTGCGTTAGTCGCCTTTTACGACGCCTCGGTAAGACAGAGGGTAGTCTATTCTACTCGTACTACTTCTTCTACGTCGTGGAGTCTATCTCCTGATGATGCTTCGGTTGCGGGGCGAAACGATTGTTGAGTTTGTGATAGTGAACGTGTGTAGTGCTTGTGTATTTTGGTGGAAGTGGTGGAGGTTTGTGCATGTGTTTTTACGAATCCTGCACGTATCGGGTATGAAAATACGGATAGTCCACTATACATTGAATACTATATATATTTTCTATTTGTTATGGCCCTTAGTAGGCTGAAATAATAAAGTGATTTGATTTGATTTGATATTTACTGTATCGCGGACTATAGCAAATAATTTTATTATTACTTTTGTGTTATGGATCTTCGCAAAGTAACGCCTAATTCTATAAATTATTTAATAAATAGTGTCCTAAATTAATAGTGGTTAACGTTTAATCTCAATACGGCAAATGTGAATACCAGGAAAATAAAAGCAAATTCTATATTATTTGTACTTAAAGTAAGGACATACCCTCATAAAAAAAATTATAAGGTATGTTCACGATTTATTTTTATTATTTTGGAAACAATTTATAGACTGAACTAATGACATAGCTAATTAAAGTTTTGTAAAGATATAAGCTTGTTTACAAACACCAATTTATGCGAGTTTTAAAAGTACGTATGTCCCAATATCTTCAAAAGACAATGTACTAGCTAGCGAGTTCAGATTAATTCAGACGGCTGAGATTAATTCAGAAGTAAATAACAACATTAAACTGTTTTTTATTGCCTGTAGGTACATATATAGATGATGATAATACACCATACTTTCGCGTCATGTCATCGTTCATTGCTATCTATGGAAGGGGAATGTAGTGCTGTGACGAAAATTCCTTTTTGCTAATAAAAACGTGTCAAGAGCACTATCTCGCAAACGATAAACAACTTTAAAATCATAGTCTTAAAGGAGACTATTCAGTGACGCATAAATTACATATGGCGTCGGTCGTTCGAATTTCAAAAATGACTAGCCGCGTCTAATGACAAGGTTAAGTGTATGAAACGCAAAGAAACTGGTTCTAAAACATTCGCTCGGCCGTTAGCATAGACAAAAAATGGCGGCCATCTTGGACATCGGGTGATGACTTTTCTTGTGCTCAAATTACGGAACTCACATCGTAGGTTTTCTCCGCGTTATTTCGATGCTATCTCGCGTAATAGGTTCTTATTTGCGCTTCGTGTTGGTTAGAAATGGATTCATTAGTTTGAGACTATGTAGAAATATAGATAGATAGATAGATAGATATAAACTTAATTGCACAAAACATAAAACATACAAAAACATACAATCACTTAAAGTAAACCTTATGTATATGTACAAAGGGCGGCCTTATCACTGAATAGTGATCTCTTCCAGGCAACCCTTGTAATAGGATAATAGAAATATATATATATATATATAGGATATAGCTTTGTTCCGTTTATTTTGATTTAAATTAAGAACGAAAATCTAATTTGTTTTATATTATAATTTATTATTGTTTTATATTATAATTATAATTTGTATTAAAATTCCTCTTATTTTCCTTTGGGAGGGCAAACATTCCTTTCTTATTTTAAGGGAAGGATTGGAGTTTAAAGTAACCATGCCGCTTTAATGGGGATTTGTAGGTTACTTACCAGTATTTTTTAGGTATGGTTTCCATTTTTTTAAATAGATATTCAGATTTGTATTGAGACCGGAGACTCTTTTCTCATGGGTTCAAACATTGGACCTTAAAACTTAAGTATCTAATTGATAATTTCAATCTATCACACGCTCTTAGGTGAAGAAAAACATCGCGAGGAATCCTGCATATGTTTAGAGAATTTTGATTATAAATGTAGCTTACCAATCCGCATTGGAGCAGCGTGGTGGATCTTAGCCCCAATCCGTTTCTCTGAAAACAACAGTGGTAGTAACAGGACGTTACTTTATGCAGGTTTTCAATTTAAAATTAAAGTTTATCATCATCCAGCTGCCCTTATACCTCCATAAGTGGGTTCGGCACAACACGTTATAAAGATGTCACCTGATTTGGCTACATATTTTACGACCGGCCGCCTGCCTGACATCAACTTACTCCAGTCGTATTTTACGAACCGTCGGTAAGAAAGAGAGTGGTCTATTCTACTCAACCGGATACCACACGGTGGGTCGATTTACCTTAATCGCCTTTTACGACACCTCGGTAAGAAATGTGGGTGGTCTACTCTACTCAGCCTGATACCACACGGTCTCTAAAGTTTAATTCGATGAAATCGTAAAAGTCAGAAAGGGTGTTGTTCAAAATTCGTTCGGTTTGTCACCTGAACCGCAGCATATCGATTTCCATCAAGATTATTGGGGTGGTCGCGTGACTTTAAAATATTTAGGTACCCCCGCGTTAAAACTCGGGCAAAACCTATCACGGCGCTGCACTATACTTAGAAAAGCATTTTTTATGTCTTCCTTTGTTACCAATAAACTCCAAACTATAGAAAGTCTTTTACGAAGTTTACAATTGGCTTTCAACATTGGCTTTTCCTAGACAGCAAAATACTCATAAATTTCCCTTCTCCAAAATACGTTTGTTAGCTTTTGATATGATTCAAATTCAAGTATAGTACCCGGCAATACATCGAGGCTTAGAGAGAAAAAATCGGCTAGTTCTGCTTCATAGAGCATTGTCTCTGTCGCACAGACTGACGAACCCGTGTGAAACGTCTCGTACTAACTGAGTGACAGTGACAGCGCTCTGCGAAACCGAACTGGCCGGCTGTTTTGTTCTATACATCGATGTGCATTATTTAATGCCGGGTACTGTAATATTTTATTACACTTGAACATTTTTAGCACACCTTCAAACGTTTATGCGTTTTTTATGCAAAAGGCAAATTTGTTCGAAACTTTCCAACGTTCAATTTAATCCAACTAAGTATATAAATACGATCTTCAGAAAGTGGCCAAAAAAGAAAGATAGGTTTATAGGATAATCACGTTTGCTTTCACTTTATTTTCGATGAACACATTTTAGGCTGGCTCTTCCCAGGCCTAAAATGTCTGGCTAGCCTCAAATGTACAATATTACAATAACCAAAAATAAGGGAAAAGAATGAGTGTATGATAAGAGTGAATGAGTGTGGAGCTATTTGTCTCCCTTATATATGTTACTAGCTGTGCCAACAACGGCTTCGCCTTCGCGTGAAATTCAGTGATTAAGGAAACTTACCCATAATTTTCGAAATTTTGGACATAAAATGTCTCTATCGCTCACAATAAGTACTATTGTGAGCGATAGAGACATGCTATCCCGGACTTTCTTGTAGTATTCTTATAGATCTACAGTTCTCTACTACATTACTTTAGCATATCTCTTCTGGTTTACGTAGCGCACGCGACTAAAGCTCCCAGCAAGTTTTTTAACAACTGCGCGATCACTTTAACACAATTGTATAATACGATATGTAATATTTACCTAAATGATCCGGAAGTGTTGCACTATGTTTTGGTGAAAACCGTACAAAAAATCCGTTCAAGGTTCAAGCAGGCGAATTTAATTAACAACCACGCAAACTCTTCAACACAATTTAACAAAACGTTAATTTACTATTAGGCTAAACCTTCCAGAAGAATTGCACTCATCATCCTTCTGCCCTCATCCCTCTCTAAGTGGGGTCAGCAAAACATGTTGTTATGTTGTAACATGATTTGGCTACGAATTTTACGACCGGCCTGCCTGACGTCAACTTGCCTTAGTCGCCTTTTACGACGCCACGCTAAAAAATGAGGGGGCCTATTATTGGCTGAATAAAATAGACTATAGTAACACGGCGGGTCCCAGAAGAATTGCACTATGTTTTAGTAAAAACCGTAAAAACCCCGTTTAATAGATACTCATTTAATAGAAACCGATCACTTACAGACAGCTTTTGGGGACTTTGTTTTATATTAAGTATAGATGTAGAATCGTCTATGTTCAATTGTGTTTTATCTAAAAGCTATCGCTACTCACATAACAATAAGACATTATGTCACCATACACGAGAGGGGGAGCGTGTCTACGAACGCACACGAACGCGCCCGAAAATAGCCGAGCGTATCTAACATGGCCGCGTACGCGTCACGGTTTTGAGGTTAAGGTTTAGCATTTCGCGCCAACACTATTTGCAGTATTAAACACCTTTATGACAACGTGTTATGGTTTAATATGAAATATTTTGTAAGCAAAACTACATTAGTTTAGTTATAAATGGCGCATAGACATTTGTCATTTTCTTACGCGAGCAATAAAGGGTCTTGATCTTTACATTGAATTTGCACTAGGTATCAGTGATGGTGAAGTGAACAATATACCCATTAACTGAATTTTGATTTTGTTTTTACTAATGCAAAGGTGTTATAATAGCCCAGCGGTAAGACTTTTTAGAGATGATCATTGGTTCAAGCCCCGGGCACGCACCAATGAGTTTTGCTATTAAAACTTATATGTCTAATTGATAATTGCAATTCATCACACGCTTTTCGGTGAAGGAAAACATCGTAGGTGAAGGAAACCTGCGTATCTCTAGAGAATTCCGGAGATATGTGTAACCTACCAATCCGCATTGGAGCAGCGTGGTAGGTCTTAGCTCCAGTCCTTCTCTCCAAAAAGGGATAGGCCTATTCCCATCAGTGGGATATGAACGGTCCGATATTTTACCTTTTTTTATTTAAATACAGCCAGACTAGAAAAAACAACAAATTGATTTTAGAAAATGTTGATCCTCGACGGGAATCGAACCAGTGACCCACGGAGCTGAATTAAGACTTTCTGCTACCTGCGAAGAAGGGGAAGCAACAATGATGCATTTAAATTACTTTTAGATCGACAATGTCTACGTCATCTAAACCTCATACGGCTGAGAGCAAATTATGCAAAGTCTGCCAGATTTAAGCTCCTTCATATATATATATATATATCTACATACGGTCGCACACATACACAACTCAACCACGTTAACTTGCTCTTCTAATATTCTGTCTTTAACCTACATTCAGTTAAGTAGGTAAATATATCATTTCAAATAAATACTTTTATAATTATATATATTGAGACTCGACGAACCAACAAATTGTTTATAGAAAATGTTGGCCCTTGGCGGTAGTCGAATCCGCAACCTATAGAGCTGAAGACAGGTTACTGCTATATCCCAATAGATCAATCGTTAAAAAAATTTACCGCCATTTTGCGTATTTTTTTACAAAGTTTTTAAAAAGTTACGGAGAGAAAATTTCGATAAATAACCGTTTTTTTAAGTACCTTTTGTAGAAAGTTTACGTAAACTATGGTATTTTAATTAACGTAAACTGTATTTAAGTAACTGTAACTGTAGCTAAGTTAAGTAAAATTTTTTCAAAACACTCTTATACACTTGAACGTTATTTTTTTTATCAAAACAAAATAAATCTACAGTTTAACCTGTATATCTGTAAAGTTCATTCCATAGGCTATGGCACTGTTAAGTGAAAATATCTTATTAATTAAATAAAAAGTTGTAAAAGCTGTGATAGCCCAGTGGTGAGACCGTGCGACTCTCTAGAGACGAACATAGGTTCAAACCCGGGCAGGCACCAATGAGTTTTTCTATTAAAACTCATGTGTCTAATTCATAATTGCAATTTATCACACGCTTTTCGGTGAAGGAAAACATCGTGAGGAAACCTGCATATCACTAGAGAATTCTGGAGATATGTGTAACCTGCCAATCCGCATTGGAGCAGCGTGGTAGGACTTAGCTCTAACCCTTCTCTCCAGAAACGGAGAGAGGAGGCCTATTCCCAGCAGTGGGATATTAACAGGCTGTTACTTTACTTTTTTTTACTTTAATTAAATAAAACTATAATTTCATTGATGTTTTATGTCGTTCAAAAATTTAAATATAAATTAAATCAAAAACAAAAAATAGATACCTAACAAAAAAACTGGCTCGATCTTTGAAGACTTGAAACACGTGGAATGTTCTAGCGACCTATTTTATAGTGCGCGTTCCCACGGATGCGTTCGTATATTACCGTTCAGTAACGCGAACGTGTGTTTTTCTGACATTAATTTTGTATAAGTACGATTTTTGTCGTGAAGCCTATCCTCCTGATGATGCTTCGGTTTCGGGGCGAAGCGATCGTCGAGATTGTGGTGGTGGGTGTGTGTGCTGCTTTTGTGTTCGATGTTGCTGGTGAATTGCGCCTTGGGGTGCATGTGGTGGCTGGTCCTGCATGTATAAGGTGCGTAGATTTTGCCTGCTTCATACACATTGGCTTTGCATGCATTCACTTAACCCGTGCGGATTATAGCAAAGTAGTTAGTTCTGTTATATTGCTTTGTATAAGTACAGTGTGTAATAAATACTAGATGATGTATCAACGCTTCAATACTTGTATCTATTTTGAATAAAACATGAAATTTCTGAGGAAGTTTTGTATAAATTCCATAAATATACATGTTTTTTACGTGACAGACGAAAATTCACTTCCAAATTGAAAGGTATAAAACAATCCGCGTTTAGCACTAGCGATTATGTTAGTAACACGAGACTAAGGCGCTAAAATGCTGCATGGATAAACTCGTTTTGTATGCGCAAAATTGTTTTCTTTTGTAGTGTAGTTATGACATGTTTTGTTTTGAATTGATATTCTATGTAATTTGTAAAAACGTATAAAAGCATGAGCATTTAAGCGTCCGTTTCAAATATTCGTTTATTTTGCCAAAATCCTCAAAACATGAAATTAATTCAGACTAATTAATTTTATCGCTACTAGTTTACTAATTCATACTAAGACTTGACCTTTTTATATTCTATATGCCAATGTATATTGCAAACATTTCTTATGGCTATTCAAATTCAAATTCAAAATATTCTTTATTCAAGTAAACTTTTAAAAAAGTACTTTTGAATCGTCAACTCTACTCCTGGCTCGGAAAGCTGTTCCTACTTTGGAAAGCCACCAAGGAACTCGGTGGTTGCTCTTTACAAAATATAATTCCTATAAATAGTAACATTTAGTCATTATTATCTTGTGCAGGGTCGACGAGTAACTAAATCCACATGTTCTTATCATCTATATAATCCTCAATAGTATAGTAAGCTTTCTGTGTCAGCCTCCTTTTAACAGTGTTATTTAACATCTGTAAAAGCAAAGCTAAAATTAATTCTGGAATTTTATTATAGAATCTTAAACACATACCCACAAACGACTTACGTACTTTTGCAAGGCAAAAATGAAAAATGATGGCTTTCGTAAGTACTTATTGATCTAAATTTTTACGCCCATGTACACATAGTTATAAATGTATTTTTTGACCAATACAAATGAATTCAGAAGTATTATAGTGTTGAATAAGCTATTATCAATATGAATGTGCTGACAAATAATAAAGAAATCACGTATAAGCGTTACCTATTCAATATACTAATTGAAGACGCTCATTATACGGTTATTACAAAAGGAGTCGTAATATTATCGGTTACTACCGTTTAACAGTTAACTTCTTATTCAGATGTTAACATGCACGTGGCAAAACGCATAATGTTCAGAGCAGCTCAATACAGTTCCTTAGATAAAATTTCGAAAGCCCGAACTAAGCATTACCTTCTTTGTACTATTCTTTCTTTCTATTATACTACCTTCTGCCCGTAACTTCGTCAGACTTGTCTCTAGTAATGCGATAAAAAGTAGCCTATGTCATACTAAGTAAATTATATTAATTATGGGTACATCAGATTTGGGAATGTATTTTAATTTTAATATATTTGAAAGCAAAAAATTTTTTGAACTACATTTTACATGAATTTTTAATAGAATTAACTTTAACAGTTTTTCATAAAAACTGGCATCATCATCCTGCCCTTATCCCACTCTAAGTGGGGTCTGCACAACATGTTACAAACATGTTACATGATTTGTCTACGTATTTTACGATCCGTCGCCTGCCTGAGGTCAACTTACCTTAGTCGTATTTTACGACCCCTCGGTAAGAAAGAGGGTGGTCTATTCTACTCAGCCGGAAACCACACGTCATAGTTTTGCAGAAAAAACTGTATGATACGTAAATGCATATATCTTGTTTAGTGTATCTAAATAATAATAAATACTAAATCGTGTAGTGTATGCGAAAGAAGCCCCTGAACAAAATAACCTGCCGTCAAACATGTATGTCTTCAGATTATTACGTTACTAGCCTGTGCACATATTTGCTGCAGAGTATGTTATATCGTTGAGTTCATACATAAGAATATAGTTTCTAAATTGTTTCCGTCATCTTGGTCCATGATTTCCGAACTTTCCAAAAATATAAAAAGCATATATTGGCTGAAATAAAGTGCGGCTATTATAAATATACTAAAAAACATACACACCCTAAAATAAGGCAGTGATAATATCGTTTAAATACTACTTAAAATGAAACGTAGCCAAAAGAATTGTATTGATAAATTATAATATACATGTTAAAAATTTTGTTTGTAGAAATCAATAAAGAATTTTGTATACGTTAAATTATTTAGCAATCAATCTATGATCTATGCGTATAAACCGATTATAATCAGAATCAATAAGCGCTGTATGATGCTAATCGTAAAAATAACTAGTGGGTATAAAATAAATAGTGGACGCGGAGCAAAACCTTCAATCTCTGCTAAGAACAAAAGCCAACTCTCTGTCTACAAGTTGGTGTCTAAAACAAAGGTTATGTTGAGTAAATAAATAAGTATTTGGGACACTTACGCACACGGTCCGTCCACAAAGTAAATAATTTAATACTTGTGTTATGGGTGACAGACAACTGGTAAATATACGTATATAATGTATATAACTTTAAATAAATCTATACACCCAGACTTGAACCAGAACTAACAAATTGATGTATAAATTTTGGCCCTCGGCGGTAATCGAACCCGCACAGGTTCAATGCAACTGCGCCAACGTGTCAGTCTAATTTCAAATATATTACAAGCAATATAACAGAACTAACTACTTTGCTATAATCCGCACGGGTTAAGTGAATGCATGCAAAGCCAATGTGTATGAAGCAGGCAAAATCTACGCACCTTATACATGCAGGACCAGCCACCACATGCACCCCAAGGCGCAATTCAGCAGCAACAACGAACATAAAAGCAGCACACACACCCACCACCACAATCTCGACGATCGTTTCGCCCCGAAACCGAAGCATCATCAGGAGGATAGGCTCCACGACAAAAATCGTACTGAAATATATTAAATATATCAAATATATTAAAAAAATTACCAATTTTCACAGTGCAATCATTTTAGCGACCCAACATTCGCGTTCTCAATTTAAAATCCGTTCGGGGAACACGAAAAGATAACAAAAATTTCCGCGCCAATTCCGGGGAAGGACACTCGAGCTATTGTTTGAATTCAGAACGCTTTCGGGGAACCGGCGACATTTTCATTTAGCTTATTGTGTTCAGAAACTAATAAACTATAAGATACCTTTACTATCAAATATATTTACTTATAGATAATTTTAAAATGGAACTTTAAAATCGTCATCAGCCTCCTGCCCTTATCCCACTCTGAGCGGGGTCGGTACAACGTGTTACAAACATACTGTCACATGATTTGGCTACGTATTTTACGACCGTCCGCCTGCCTGACGTCAACTTACCTTAGTCGTATTTTACGACTCAATTCTACTCAGCCGAATACCACACGGCGTAACTTTCATACATTCAACATACATCATATTCAATAAAAAAATAGCAAATAATATAGAAAAAAAACATTAGTCTCTGTTTTTGAACGTTAAACGAAACAGATATAAAATAGACATTTGAAACGTTTTCAAGTTATTCCGCTTTCATTTCCTATCGTGGACAGAACTGAGGTCCGGACAATGCGTTATTAATAACGCTTCGCCACGAGCGACGGCTGCGTAAATATCCTGAAAAAAATACTGTAAACCCTTTTTTAACCAATAACATATGTAATAGATACATAATTTTAACAACAATACAAAATATTAGATAGTTTTAGATTAAGATGATTTATAAGTATAGATTAATTGGAATGAAGATCATTGGACGCTATTGTGTAATTGTGGCTGTGAAAGCGCTGCCTTGAGATCGTGTGACTCTTTCGAGGGGCTATGTGTTCAAACCCAAGTCAGGCACTAATGAGTTTTCTATTAAAACTTATGTGTCTAATTGATTATTGCAATTTATCACACAGTTTTCGATGAAGGACAATATCGTGAGGGTGCCTCCTGTGAGGCCGGACCACGGCTTAGGGCGACGCGTAGTGGAGGGTTCATGGTATGACTTAGATTAGTCATTGCGGCGTCGGAAGGGTGGCGGGAAGCCACGACCGACCGACGTCAGAAAACTGGGACCTCGTCTTCGCCGGCGAAGACGCTGTGTGTGTGTATTACGTGTATCTGTGTTGGCGATCGTTATTTGATCGTCGGGGTCATACAAGACGCTTTTTGGACGCCTATATTTTCGATGGTCGGACCTAACTGGGATGTAGGTAGAAGCAACTGAAATAAGGGGGTTCGAATGTACCTCAGATTTCTCGAAGTAAGATTTCGAAAAACGTTTAAAGAGGTGAGTAATGGTAGGGATATCGAGGTCTCTATGGAGGTCAACGTTCCGCATGAACCACGGACACCCTGTGGCTGTCCGCATAAATCGGTTCTGAAGTCTTTGGAGCCTGAGCAATCTGACCTTTGAAACGTGCGCGAACGCAACGCTCGCATAGGACATTATTGGTCTTATGCAAGTTTTGTAGAGTGTCACTTTGTTGCGAAGCGACATCTTACTTTTCTTGCATAACATCGGATAAAGCCGTCCCATGACATACGCAGCCTTATTGCAGACTATGTGTATGTGGTCGTGGAAGGTCATGGAAGGTTGAAAGGTGACACCTAGGTACTTGACTTTCTGTTGCCAGTGAATCGGTGTATTGTAAAGGGATATTTCCGTAGGCGTGACTATGTGAGATCGAAAGCGATTACCGATAAAGTGCATGGCTGCACTTTTATCCGGGTTTATTTCGATTCTCCATTGGCGGAACCAGCGTCCGAGGCTGTCTACCGCTTTCTGGAGACGTCTAGTTATTACTTGAGGTCGGCGGGATGTGGTAAATACAGCGGTGTCATCCGCGAAAAGGGCAAGATGTGTACGCTCTTTGATAGGCGCCCGTGGAATGTCACTCGTGTAGAGCGAGTACAATAAGGGTGGCCAGCACAGATCCTTGAGGGACACCAGCACGAATTGTGCGGCGAGACGATAAGGTACCGTCTATGCGATACCGAAAGGTGCGATTAGTCAGGTACTCTCGTAAGATGAGTACAAGTCGGTCTGGTATATTTAGTTGGAGCAGCTTGTAAATTAAGCCTGCGTGCCAGACCTTATCGAAGGCTTTGGCGACATCGAAGAATATGACACCTGTAAACTGCTTGGTTTGTAAACCTTGCAAAATGTGCTCCGTGAGGCGGTGCACTTGTTGAACACAGGTGTGTTTTGGACGAAATCCGAACTGTTCGTTCGGAATAAGATTTTGGCTATCAACTACGGATTTTAATCGGGCGAGATCCGCATTGGAGCAGCGTGGTAGATCTTAGCCCCAATCCTTCTCTCTAAAAGCTGGGAGAGAAGGCCTATGCCCAGTAGTGGGATAGTAACAGGCCGTTAGTTTACTTTTGAACGCACTTATTAAAAAAAAACTCGCATTACGGCGACGGCCTGGTCTAACAGACTGTATGTAACAGTTGTAGTTTTAAATAGTTATAGTTCAGAATAAAGTATATCAATAACACTTCAAAGTACGACTACAGCTCTGAGCATCGGAATGCAAAATCCACGAAGATAGTCTGTAGACAGTACAGTGAGACATAAATTCTATAGAATTTTTATTAAAGTAAATGATTTACATAAGTAGGTGTTACTTTGCGGTATTCCATATTACAGAAATTATAACAGAACTTTGTTATTATCGGGTGGGTGGATATGCTCCACGGCAAAGTGGTAATGCCATTACGATATCATTACGATTTTGTCATTGAGCCTATCCTCCAATTGATGCTTCGGTTTCGGGGCGAAACGATCGTAGAGATTTTGGTGGTGGTTGTGTGTATTGCTTGTGTGCATTGTTGCTGGTGGAGGCGTCTTAGGGTGCATGTGGTGACTTGTCCTGCATGTGTAAGGTACGTGAATTTTGTCTTCTTCATACACATTAGCATTGCATGCGATCGCTTAAGCCGCGCGGATTGTATCAAAGTAGTTATGTTATCTTCATCCTCCTATCCTTATCCCACTCTAAGTGGGTCGGCACAAAATGTTATAAACATGTTGTCACATGATTTAGCTACGTATTTTACGACCGGCCGCCTGCCTGACGTCAACTTACCTTAGTCGCCTTTTACGACACCTCGGTAAGAAATGAGGGTGATCTATTCTACTCAGTCGGAAACCATACGACGGTTATAGTTTCTGTTATATTAAACTATTTTTATTTGTTGTAAATTATGTGTAACAAACACCTTAAATAAAATAAAATATTAATTCAATTTCAACTGCTAACATTAAGTACGAAATAGTTATTGATTTATTTCGCATATATTCCGATTAAGACACAAAATATCGACGTTTTGGAACTTTAAGAAGTAAAATTTTTCTCTCGGTCTTTGTGATTGATAGCTATCTTTAATTTTGAAATTTTTAGAGACATTATAGGTATATTCTATGTGATTGTAAGAAATTATTATTATTTTTATTAGTCTAAACTTTGGTTGAAAGGTTAAGAAAACTTAACATAACTTTAAGCTTAGAAACCTTAAGAAAACATATTTGGACGTTTTCGGACGATCGATCATTTGATATTAAACCGTGTATGGAACACGTTCATAAAACACACACATAGAGATATCAAAATATTTATTTTATCCCTTTTAGTACATCGATAATAAATATTAACCGATAATAACTAAACCTAAAGACTTGTATTCACAGTTTTCACATGCTCATTAACTTTCACAAAATAGTCTTGTTGTTACTGTTATATAATATAGCTACCTATGGACAAATCTACATGTCTAACTAAACAAAATTCAGCTATAGCTGTCCTATTTATATATAATCGGTAAATACTTTGAAGTAAACGTTAACTATCTGAATATAAAGCTTAGCTCTTAGCCGTAGACACTTTGAAGGTTAGACACAGAATCGTAACTCAAGTAAAAGTTTAGGGTTGTCTGGAATATATCACTGCTGATTAGACCGCCCTTTACACACTTTTACATTATTATTAGGTTTAAAGTATTTCATATTTTTTATTTTTTTTATTGACAGTTTACTTTTGTGCAATAAAGATGTTTATCTACCTATTTCAAAGTCGCGACTTGACAGCTCCAATTACCGCTCACAGTTTTGCGCCGCAGTAGTGCCAACCTGAGCCAACCAACCAAAAAGACTCAGAGTCACTCAGCGAGCGATGGAGCGGGCTATGCTCGGAGTGTCTCCAAGTGATCAAATCAGAAATGAGGGGATCCGTAGAAGAACCAGAGTCACCGATATAGCTCAGCGCGTCGCGAAGCTGAAGTGGCGATGGGCGGGGCACATAGTGCGGAGAACCGATGGGCGTTGGGGTCTCAAGGTGTTGGAATGGCGACCCCGCGCCGGTAAACGCAGTGTTGGCAGACCCCCTACGCGATGGACGGACAACCTCAAAAAGGTCGCGGGGAGCCGCTGGATACAAGCGGCACAAGATCGTGTGTTTTGGAAAGCCCATGAAGAGACTTATGGCAGTGGACGCCTATCGGTTGAAAAAGAAGAAGAAGAAGTGCCAACCTAACTTCTCATAAAGTATGGACAGTATAACAACTTTTCAGAGGTTGTAGCAAGTCTCCGTAGCTGACTGTACATACGGATACGCGCCCGGCGTTTGCGTCAGCGAAATCTGGCGAGATTGCCCGGAATCGAACCGAAACTAAACGGATAACGGCACCTGTAGCGACGGCACGCTAAACTGTTGTTTGACTGCGTTTTAACTTGATGTTATGTTCTTTTACTGCCATAGAACTCCTATTTATATGCAAACTAAAGTTAAGCTAAGCCTTTAAATATTATGTATACTTACAAAAATGATATGCACACTATAAACTGTGACAGCTTAGCGGTGAGATCGTGCGACTCTTTCGAGAGGATCGCAACTTCAAACCCCGGGAAGGCACCAATGAGTTTTTTTTATTATAACTTATGTGTCTAATTGATAATTGAAATTTATCACACGCTTTTTAGTGAAAGAAAATATTGTGATGAAACCTACATGTCTCTAGAGAATTCTGGGTATATGTGTAATCTACCAATCGGCATTGGAGCAGCGTCTTAGCTCCAATCCTTCTCTCCGAAAACGGCCTATGCTGAGGTGTGGGATAGTAACCGGCCGTTAATATACTATGCACTACAAATAAAGAATTTTAATAAATAAAGCTGTTACTACCGAGAAGAGCCAGCAAGAAACTCGGCGGCTGGTCTTTTCAAATATAATTCTTATAACTAGTTACAGGTAGTCATTATTATTTGGTACAGGACAGAGGAGTAGATATATCCACGCATTCTTTACATCTTCATAATCCTCTACAGTGGCCTCTTTTTAACAGTGTTTTTAACTGCACCTAAAACAAAATCTAAAACAAATTACCTATGTTAACTATGACCTATGTTTAAACCTAGGGCAAGGTACAATAGACAACGCTATTTTCCCGGCTCATACATAACGTTTATACTTTGAATAAAGAACTGAAAATTGCTCTTAAATTTTCTCTTTCCTGTATCCTACAGTATGAAAGTAAAATCAAGTCGAGGTTACGTCGACACTGTTGATTTTCGAGGGGCCTTTTTCGTTTATTTCCTCTTCCTGAAAGTATTTTTTGCCCGTTTTCGCTATTAGCCTGTTTTCGTTTTGTTTTCCACGAAATTCACTTACTTTCGGCCCGAATGCGATTTACTAAGAAGAGTTGTGGACAGCGAAATCCTTAGAGTCATCCGAACTTTTCGAATTATTTTAATTTCTTGACAAGCTGCACTCACGACTTCGTTGACGTTACGTTAAGTGTGAATCCCTTTATTTATGCAGTGTTTTTTTCTGTTTCCGAATTTGTTATTCTATATATTACCCCTGCATAAAAAAGTTTTATGTAATGTAATCAAAATTTCTCTAACTGATTACCCGTGAAAGCGTAACAGATAGACAGACTTTCGCATTTGTAAGTATCGCAATATTAAGTATGGATTACTACAATATAATTGATACTGCAGTATGAACTATATATTATATTAATAAATCTCTTCAGATCCCTGAGCCAAATTGCTCACAAGTTGTGGCTCATAACCTGCACGGTCGATGTAAACTTGTGAGTTTTGTAAAAAAAAATATTGGAAACCTTCTCTTTCAAAAAGTCTGCAGTGCCATTCCCATTAATGTTTCAACGCTGGCATATGTTTTGAGATAAAAATATTTGTGTATTTTTCTATAAACAATATTCTATAACAACAACAACAATAATACAAGTGGAATCGAACTAAATCGCGGGTACGACTAACAAAAAAGTAATAGTGATAACGTCTCCACGTATTCCTTAGTCGAATCCATTTCAGCTAACTAGTTATTAAGGCCGATCGACAGACTGTCCGTTGTCGTGACGGCCCCGACACGACAACGCGAGGTTTTCGATTTTTTCACGTAATACCATTCACTGTTCCTTTTGTAACGGCGCGGGATATCTGTCTAGGCTTTTTGTGATAGCGACTCATTCTTTGTAACACGATCATCTATATCTATACTTATTATAAAACAAAGTCCCCAAAAGCGGTCTGTCTATATGTCATCGATTTTCTCAAAATCTACTGAACGGATTTTTTACGGTTTTTACTAAAAAGTAGTGCAATCCCTCCGGAAGGTTTAGGTTCATAGTTCATTGCGGTTTTATATATAAATAAGGTTGAAGAGGTCGCGCAAGTGTAAAAAAAGATCTACAAAAATGCTACAAAAAGTCCGCGACAGCATGTCTCTATCTCTTACGGTTAACACACAATAACAACTTTTATGTTCAAAATATCAAATAAATACACTGATTTTCACGAGAGCGTAGCCGCAGACACAGCTAGTTAAATATTTAAAAAAATTAGTTGTCATTAACATATTTGATCAGCACTTTAAAGCAGGTCCCAGTGACCTTTGATCTCTGTCACGGGTTAGATTCCTGCCAACGGCCAACTTTTTCTTAAAACAATGAGTTTTAACAATAATTAAACAATAATTTAACAGTAATAACAATTTTGACTGGCCTATTGGCGCTGTGGGTAGTGACCCTGCCTTCAGCTCCGCGGGCCGCAAGTTCGATTTCCGCTGAGGGCCAACTTTTATATAAACAAATTGTTGGTTTTTCGAGCCTGGGTGTGTATTTGTATTTAAGTATGTATTTAAACTTATATATGTAGTATATCTACCAGTTGTCCGTCATCCATAACACAAGTATTAAGTAACTTACTTTGGGGACGGACGACAGTGTGTGTAAATGTCCCATATATTTATTTATTTAATAAAAAGTAAATCATGGGTTAGATCCTACTAGATCAATTGATCCTACTAGAAGGACCAGGGAGAAACTCGACGGCAGGTCTTTACAAATAACAATAGGATCGAACTCGCTGAATTATTAAGTTTAACGAGTCAAGTTTAACCCATACTCATAACCGAGCCACAACAGTCAAGCGTCATAGCTGTCAGCCTAAACCAGGCGGCCCCTGTGGTGCTTCCTTACTGATATATTTACGCTCACCTACCGCCAAAAGATGCATCAATATAAACCCTAGCCAGCCATTTCTGATTAGTTTTTATTTCATTACAGTTACGTGGGATAGCCGAATCAATTGAGATAGAACTACACACGCCACTGCACTGTTAAACGATAGAATAAAACGAGCATTAAAATCCGTTGTCAGTTTTTAAGCCAGTATAATTATTGTCCTGAATGTGCCTCCGCGAAATCTACGTTAACGATACAAGTGTAACTAGCCGAACTAGATACAGTTACTAACACAGAATATAAAATAAACAGATGCATTTAGTGCAAAATTACATTAATTTGATGCTAAAGCTGTTTTGCTATGGCATGCGGCAATTAGTTTTGATACTAATTTGTAGTATGCTATACTAATTAAAATAAAGCGATAAAAAATGAAGCGAAATCCCTGACACTATCTTCGACCGCAAAAGCTTACATTCGTGTATTTTGAGCTTGTTTTTGTAATCTTGATTAATTATGAGCTGTGATAGCCTAGCGGTGATACCGTGCGACTCTTTCGAGGGGAACACGAGTTCAAACAGTTCAAACAGTTAGTTCAGCAGCCTACGCTGTTCGAAAGATAAGACAATTTATGGATGTCGAAACAGCGAAACTTGTTTATTTTGCTTACTTCCATAGCATTATGTCTTATGGAATATTGCTGTGGGGTAAATGCGCGGATAGTGAAAAAATTTTCGTATTACAAAAAAGAGCCATACGTGGCATCTACAATTTAAGTCCGCGTGATTCCCTGCGAGAGAAGTTTAAGGAAACAGGTATTCTAACATTTGCTTCACAGTATATTTTAAATAACGTAATTTTTGTATATAAAAATATAAAGAATTATAAAACGATAGGTGATGTATATAATAGACAAAGTAGGAACCGACATAAGCTTGCGACTCCTGCTTTGCGCCTAGCAAAAGTACGTAAATCGTTTGTGGGTTTGGGTATAAGATTCTATAATAAAATTCCGAAATCAATTTTGGTCATGCCATTACAGCAGTTTAAAAACACTGTTAAAAAGAGGCTGATACAGAAAGCCTACTATACTGTTGAAGATTACTTAGATGATAAGGATGTGTGGATATAGGTGCACTTTTACCCTGTACAAGACAGTAATAAATAAATGTAACTAGTTCTAAGATTTATATATTAAAAAGAGCAACCGCCGAGTTTCTTGCTGGCTCTTCTCGGCAGGAACAGCTTTCCGAACCAGCAGTAAAGTTGACGATTCAAAAGCACTTGTTTACAAGTTTACTTGAATAAAGAATATTTTGATTTGATTTGATTTGAAACCCGGGCACCAATGAGTTTTTATATTAAAACTCATGTGTCTATTTGGTAATTGCAATTTATCACACGCTTTTCGGTGAAGGAAAACATCATGAGGAAACCTGCATATCTCTAGAGAATTCTGGAGATATGTGTAACCTACCAATCCGCATTGGAGCAGCGAGGTAGGCCTTAGCTCAACCCTTCTCTCCAGAAACGGAGAGAGGAGGCCTATTCCCAGCAGTGGGATTTTAACAGGCCGCTATTTTACTTTTTTTTTGATTTGTTTATTAAGGTCTTAAACCCTGAAAAATAATAATAAATTAATTAAAAAATATATATATGATTCTTAGACACCGAGTGTCTTTAGTCGCTTGCCGCCACCAGATCCCGGCCCATTATCAATACTAACAAATCCAAATTACGACTATTTAGCTGAAGTGTTTAAACAATGAGTAATTCGACCCCAATATTTGTGAACAGCTACAATAATGTGTATTGTAAATACATTAACGCGGCGGGAACGTTCCTCGTACATAACGTCGAGTATAGAGCTCACGAATAAGTGCCACGGATGGGCTCAAAACTAGTCGGGCTAACCCGATAAATATATAAATACGTGATTATAGCCAGTATGTCCACATTAACTATGAAATGAGTAGCATTTATGCTACTCACGATAGTTTAAATTTAAAAACTGTTACAATGTTATCTATACTAATATTATAAAGAGGAAAGATTTGTATGTATGTTTGTTACGTTTTCACGCAAAAACTACTGGACCGATTTCAAAAATTCTTTCACCATTGGAAAGCTGCTTTTTCACTGAGCAACATAGGCTATATGTCATTTTCAAAAAAAATAGGGATCCCTAATAAAATTGTAATAACTTGGTAAAAATTTAGTCGTAAAAATGTTCTACAGTATTATAGAACGTATCAATATCCACAAAAAAGTCCGCGATACCATATGTCTAACTATTATAGTTATGCCAATATAACTACTTTTTTACATTGTAAAAGTTGGTAAAAGTGCCGACAATAATCAAACCATTTTATTCATATCTCTGTATTAATCCTTATGCCATTAAATGATATTTTATTAATAACTGTTTCAATACCAGTAAAATACTTTTTAAATTATTAAAATCCGACATCCCAATCAAAAGATTTTACGAATTTAAGAATGTAAATCGAAATCAAATAATGCCATAACAAACCTAACCTACCGTTATAGCAGGGCCTGCACTTGGTGAGTTAAGTGTTATTCCAAGAATACTAATGATACCCATTTTTTATAATTAAATTATCTACAAAATAAATCTGTAGTCCGATTTCGTAGACTTTCCACTACCACGAGATCTGTATGGACGCGGGTGAAACCGCGGGGCTTTGCTAGTAATATATATAATGGTGACCATTGTTAGGAAAAAATTAAATCATACATTTATTTCTAATTAGAAATAGTATGCAGCGTAGGTACCATCTATACATATTATAAAACAAAGTGCCAAAAAGCTGTCTGTCTGTATGTAAACGATTTTCTCAAAATCTACTTAACGGATTTTTTTACGGTTTTCACCAAAAGATTATGCAATACTTGCAGATGGTTTAGGTAAATAGTACAGTTGTGAAAAAACTTGCTTGCTGGGAGCTTTAGTCGCGTGCGATGCGTAAACCAGCAGAGGTACGCTAAAGTAATTTACTAAAGAATTGTAGATCTATAAAAATACTACAAAAAAGTCCACGACAGCATGTCTTTATCTGTTATGGTTAACTCTCAATAACTACTTTCATGTTTACAATTTGAATTCTAGAAAAAAATTGTGACACGCTGATTTCCACGCGGGCGAAGCCGCTGGCACAGCTAGCTTAAAATATTAATAAATATACGACGATGATTATAATTATATTTGTGCACTGTTACAATAAAACTAATAAACTTTTTTTACTTTTACTGTTAACAATAAACTTTTTTTACTTTTACTGTTACAATGTAATGTATACACGAGGCGACCGTTGTTAAGAAACATAGAATTAAGGAATAGACTTTTAAATAACTAAATAACACGAATGCTTTCAGACTAAAAACTAAATACTGAAAAACATGGCACAGAGCGCCTCACGGCTTTTTACAATAAATAAATAAATATATTGGACACTTACACACACGGTCGTACGTCGCCGAAGTAAGTAACTTAATACTTGTGTTATTGGTTAAATACTGGTGAATTTATAAATATATATATATTAAATTATATACACTTAAACTCGAAGAACCAACAAATTATATTATGGAAAATTTTGTCCGTAGCGGCAGTCGAATCCCTGAACCGCGAAGTTAGAATAGAATAGAATTTCTTTATTTCTTTTCTACACACATTACAATTAAAGTAACAAAATTAAAAAGATAGAAATTAACATAAATGAAACAAAAAATAATAATATTAAAAACAGTTTGAAGACTTTTAAATTACGTTGTGTAGCTTAGTGAAGAAAAAGAAATAGGATAACCACTCAGACTGAAAAGGACAGTGAGCCCTACACTGATTTTCAGTGGCCTCCCTAGGGGTTACGTCGATATATATAAGTATCCAGCGCACATAGATATTATAAATATTTTACTTTATACATATAAAACAGTAATTGTGCATACAAAGCTGAAGCAGCTGTAGCTGAAGACAGGGTCACTGCCAACTGCGCATAAGGGCCTGTCAAAATAAATTGATAATCAAATTATTGCAGTCTTCAAAGGAAAGAAACTCGTTATCCTCGCATATCTCATACATTAATTAAATTAAAAGGCATAGCATGATATTTTTCTTTATTCGTTGTCATACTCATTCGTTACTCTTTTTCAATTCGGAATTTTCTTTTCCAATATATCTTATTGACTCAAACTGATAAAATCCTATATTTTTTAATTACTAACATAAACTATTAATATTAATACTTTTATAGAATTCAACATTATTTTTCGAGATATTTCATCATACGAATATTAAATACAAAATGGGAAGTTGAGAAATATTAGGATAAATAATAAATAAATGATTAAATAATAAATCTGAAAAGTTTTAGTATCATATTATGAGTTTCTTTAAAGTATACATCACTTATCCGAGGTGTCCGATCTTTTCATATTCCGAGTAGCACCGTTTAACAGTATACGGTATAGTCCCGTTTCCTGCAATTTCGTCTTTTTCGGAAACTGTGCGTTTAGCTCGGCAGTCCACCCGTTAAATTGCACTATCTGTAATTATACTGAAAATTCAGTATTCTGCTGACTTCGAATCGCATTTTGTTAAAAGAAAGTTACTCAGGGAACTACTGAAAGCGTATGTTTTCGGTTGAGATGAGTCGCCATTATATATCCTCATCAATTCGTCAACTCCTACTCCTATTCCTACTACTCCTTTTATATGCATATCATATTTCACTTCCCCCAATCAATTCCCCCTTTTTTTCGGTCTCCCTCTAGCTCTTTATACACACTTATATTTATCGGCGCGTTGATGTAACGTACTTCTTATAGACAACATGTATAGTTCGCGACGATAAATAATGCACATCCTTAGAGAAAATCGGCAAGATTCTGCTTCATAGAGCATTGTCTCTGTCGCACATACTGACGAACCCGTGCGAAACGTCACGTACTAACTGAGTGACAGTGACAGCGCTCTACGAAACCGAACTGGGCGGCTGTTTCGCTCTAAACATCGATGTGCATTATTTAATGCCGGGTACTATAAGTACTAGAATTTAACGACCATAGTCAGAAGGTTCCCGTGTACATGGAGTACACTGAAGTAAGTAATAGATTTGTAAGGAATTCTAGCATTCAAACCCGATAAGGAATTGAAACTATTACTTTATTTACATTATTGTATGTTTTTTTATTTCAATATTCTCTTAACATCTCATCCTTGTTTCAAATCTGTCCGAAATCCCCACAATCCCCACTTCAAACTGTCTTTACTTGAAAATCTACCCTTTCGCCGTCCCAAATTCCAATTACACCCTTTCTGCGCTATATCGTCTCTTGGTTTTCCATTTTCCGTCCTATTAAAGTCTCATGTCATTCCCATTGCTGATTCTTCGAGTGTCGGTCTTTATTTATTTATTTGAAATTATACAAGTAGTATATTTATATATAACTAGTTTTTTCCAGCGGCTTCACTCGCGAGGAATTTGGTCTGCCACAGTATCTAATTTAATTAATTCACAATTTTGGCCAGATTTTTGCCAACTTTATTGAGATGTATCGTTATATAACATAAAGTCATTACAAATTGTAGCTTATATGTTATTCCGATGTATAACCTATATAACTGTAAAGTTTCATTCAAAACCGTTCAATAGTTTTTTCGTGAAAGAGTAACAAACATCCATCCATACTCACAAACTTTTTTCTTTTTATATTAAACCTTACAATAGTAGTGTACTATTTTGCGTATACGTAGGTAAATTTATCTCCAGGGTTACGTAATGACCTTATAATGTAACCGTTCACCGAAAAGTTTGGTTACTAGTTGGCCATAGACTAGTTAGATAGGGTTGTCACTACAGCTTAGGTGTTGTAAATATAATTTGCTATAATTTCTTGAATAATAATTTTAATCTAAAACAGCTTTGATAGCCTAGCGGTGAGACCGTGCGACTCTTTCGAGGGGGTCATGCATTTTATATCTGAGCAGACACCAATGAGTTTTATAAAATTTTTATTTAACTTTCAATGTATGTAGGTGAAGGTGGAATCTGATTGAGCTGAGATTTTACATACTGGTCCAGTCCCGGTGACACGGCATGTTTATGATAAGTGTGATATTTGCTGCCATGATTGTCTCCAGATGAGGGAACTCTTCAACATTAACAGTAGAGTCATTACCCTACTGTTAATGTTACTAAACTTAGCTAAAAGCCGATTTTTTTTGTCGAAAAACGGGAGAAATTATTCTATTAAATATACCTAAGAATAACATAGATTAGATAGATTAGACTAATTGAGAATTGTAATTGGTCTCATGCTTTTCGGTGAAGGAAACCTTCATATCTCTTCTGAGGATATGTGTAACCTACCAATCCGCATTGAAGCAGCGTGTTGGGTCTCAGCTGCAACCCTTCTTACCAAAAGGAGAGAGGAGGCCTATATGTTTTTACATCACTATTAGACATGAATAGATGTAAAAGTGATGTGTCTAAAAGTGACGTAAAAACAAATTGTTTCTTTTTTATCATTTATTTGTATAATAAATGCTAATTTTTTATATATAAAAATATATTCTGTGATTTATAAGTCAGTTTAAAATCCGTCTTTAATAAAAATCCAAAGTGGCCGATCCGACCCAAGTGTTGATGTTAAGTTAGTAATAGAATACATTGAATTCGCAGCCCTAGAGATCTAGGTACCAAAACATAGCCTAGATCCCACTGACCTTGTGCCCGATAGCTTATATCTGTACAGCGGCCCACATGCATTAACGATTACAGGGATATGATCTTTATTTCGTATACGATAAATATCAATGGAAAAACTTGATGGTGCGCTGTACTAGGGGTCTTGTTTTATACATTTTGATTTGGCATAATCTGTTTAGATTGTTTAAGCATGTTACTTTGTATTATTAATAATCTTATTCATTATTTCTAACCATTTATATTGAGCCGTCCTAGTTTAGCACTGGTAGGAAGGCGACAGAGAATAACCAGATGAGGGTGGCCTAGTACCACATTCAAAAAAAATAATAATAAAAATTATTTTGCTATAATCCGCGATACAGTTAATAGAAAATATATATAGTGCTAAATGTACAGTGGACTATCCGTTTTTTAGGATTCGGAAAAACACATGCACAAACCTCCACCACTGCCACCACAATACACAAGCACTACACACGTTCACTATCACAAACTCAACAATCGTTTCGCCCCGCAACCGAAGCGTCTTCAGGAGATAGACTCCACGACAAAATTGCAAAGCGAAGGCAAAGCTTTATAGAAAAATAATTTTTATTATTACTTTTGTATTATGGATCTCCGCAAAGTAACGCCTAATTCTATATGCTACATTCAAATTCAACATATTCTTTACTCAAGTAAAGTTTTAAACAAGTGCTTTTGAATCGTCAACTCTACTGGTTCGGAAAGCTTTTCTTACCGAGAAGAGCGAGAAAGAAACTCGGCGGCTGCTCTTTAAAAAAAGATTTCTCTGACTAGTTACATTTTGTCATTGCTATCTCGCATAAGGTCGAAGAGTAGCTATATTCACGCATTCTTACTATCTATGTAATCATCAGTAGTAAAGTAGGCTTTGTGTATCAGAAGAAAGAAGAAGTTTAATTAAAAAATTAAAAGAAGTTTAATAGTTGTTTTAAACTGTTGTAATAGCAAAGCTATAATGGTTATATGGTATAGTCTTACAGTAATATTCCAATGTGCATTTTTTTATATGGGACACTTACACACACGATCGTCCGTCCCCAAAGTAAGTACTTAATACTTCTGTTATTGGTGACGGACATCTGGTAAATATATACATATATAGTTTTAAATAAATACACCTAGACTCGAAGAACCAACAAATTGTTTATAGAAAATGTGGGCCCTCAGCGAGAATCGATCCCGCGACCCGCGGAGCTGAAGGCAGGATCACTACCCACTGTGCCAACAGCAGACCTACCATGAACTCTCATTGCGACTCAATGGAAAACGTAAACTAAATTGTTTTGCTTTTTCATACCATGACTATTTAAGTCGTTGCCGAATGACCATTCGGAATGCGTCTTAAAAACTTATGAGTAATGATTTATAGAAGCCGGCGTTACTTTGCGGAATTCCATATTACAAGCAATAAAACAGAACTAACTACTTTGCTATAATCCGCACGGGTTAAGCGAATGCATGCAAAGCCAATGTGTATGAAGCAGGCAAAATCCTCGCACCTTATACATGCAGGACAAGCAGTATTTACTGCTTGTATGGGTAGCGCGGCGCATTACGATTTTTGTCGTGGAGCCTATCCTCCTGATGATGCTTCGGTTTCGGGGCGAAACGATCGTCGAGATTGTGGTGGTGGGTGTGTGTGCTGCTTTTGTGTGCGTTGTTGCTGGTGAATTGCGCCTTGGGGTTTATGTGGTGGCTTGTCCTGCATGTATAAGGTGCGTGGATTTTGCCTGCTTTATACACATGGGCTTTGCATGCATTCGCTTAACCCGTGCGGATTATAGAAAAGTAGTTAGTTCTGTTATATTACTTATGAGTAAAATGAGACAGAGTTATCTATATTTCATATGACGTTTTACTTTTCAAACATTTCGACCCCAGTGCAATTCACACTTCATGGTACGAAAAGATAGCGGTTAAGTTTAGGTACTGACTTTGAACTGAATCGTTTTTTCATGGTAGGCCTGCAGGCCAGTCTATATATAACGTGATAAACCGAAATTCAGCTAAGCATTGATGTTGTAAAATTCGTAATTTAGCATCAGTTAGAGATGAAAAATATTTTGCGACTTAAAGTATAAATAGTAATAGTATAAAGTATAAAAAATGATAAATTCTAATAACAAAACTTCAATATTAACGTTGCATAAAAGTCATGAGATGCATGCACCGCCCTCGTGCCAGATGCGTATACAATGATCTCAATGCATCAAATTCATGGCTTACATCGGACGCATATTATATCAGAGATGTAGAATGTTTTATCTAATGACCTTTGATATTAAGTGATCTTGGTAATCGATTCATTTTAACTTTAAATGCCGATTTGCTGACGGAAATATCCAATGAAAAATTACTTGAGAATAAAATAGACAATTTATAGAATTAGGCGTCGCTTTGCTGACTATTTATCCATAATACAAAAGTAATAGTAAAATTATTTTGCAAAAAGCTTTGCGATTTTGTCGTGGAGTATATCTCCTGATGATGCTTCGGTTGCGGGGCGAAACGATTGTTCAGTTTGTGACAGTGAACGTGTTTAGTGCTTGTGTATTTAACATTAACATTATGTCTTACGGAATATTCTTATGGGGTAAATACGCGGACATTGAAAAAAATTTTTGTACTACAAAAAAGAGCCATACGTGGCATTTACAATTTAAATTCGCGCGATTTCCTGCGGAAGTTCAAGGAACCAGGTATTATAACATTGGCTTCACGGTATATTTTTAGCAATTTAATTTTTATACATAAGAATGTACATAATTATAAAAAGATTGGCGATGTATATAATAGACAAAGTAGGAACCGACATAAGCTTGCAGTTCCTGCTTTGCGCCTTGCAAAAAATACTACATAAGTAGTTTGTGGGTTTGGGTATAAGATTCTATAATAAAATTCCGCAATCTACTTTAACTTTACCATATTAGAGCAGTTTAACGCTATTAAAAAAAGGCTAATACAGAAAGTATATATATGTAGTATATAAGTATATACTGTTGAAGATTATTTAGACGATAAGGATGCGTGGATATAGCTACTCTTTGACCCTATAAAATACATCAATAACTAAATAAGCTAAATAAGCTTTCCGAACCGTTAGATAAAGCGTTAGATGTTGAGGACTCAAAATCACTTGTTTACAAGTTTACTTGAATAAAGAATAGTTTGAGTTTGAGTTTAAGGTTGCGGTGGTGGAGGTTTGTGCATGCGTTTTTACGAATCCTGCATGTATCGGGTATGAAAAAACGGATAGTCAACTATACATTTAGCACTATATATATTTTCTATTTACTATATCGCGGATTATGGCAAAATAATTTTATTATTACTTTTGAATAAAATAGACACTAAGTATAAATGTACTCATAATAAAACGCTCATTTTCCTGCCCTCATCCCACTTTAAGTGTGGTGGGCAACATGATTTTCTCTTCAATTCTCTCCTATCATTCGTTAACTCTGGTGTTACTCCTTTTGTATGAATATCATACTTCGCACAATCCAACCATCTCTTTTTAAGCCTCCCTCTAGTCATATACGTGGATATGTGATTTATATTTAATTTGTCGATATAGCTTTTTTTTCGTGAAAACATTACAAACAAATCTAAATCTTTCCTCTTTATAATATTAGTATAGAAGTATAGATATAAATTAATTATAATGAAGTGTGTAAGGTCCATTTCGCTTACAGTAAAATAGCGCCTGTGTCAAATTTCGCGTCGGCTAGCGAATCCGTGTGAAGCCCGGTCGAAAATATTTCGCATGTAACATGATTATGGCGGCTACAAAATGGACTAAGAAATAGCGTTGTTGCAAAATTCTCCTATTTATACCTTCCTAGCAGTTACCTGGAATTTCGATTATGCTGACTTTAAAAGTAGGTTTATTAAATTTCATTTTGTTCATGATTTTTTCGTGCGACCGCCGGGTGGTATCCGGCAGTTTAGAATAGACCACCCTCCTTTCTTACCGAGGTATCGTAAGAGGCGGCTAAGGTATGCGCCATGTGGTGTCTGGCTGCATAGAATAGACCACCCTCATTTCTTACCGAGGTGTCGTAAAAGGCGACTAAGGTAAGTTGGCGTAAGGCAGGCGGCCGGTCGTAAAATATGTAGCCAAATCATGTGACAACATGTTTGTAACATGTTGCGCCGACCCTACTTAGAGTGGGATAGAGGCATGAGGATGATGATGATTTTCTCGTGCGAAAATAGATTTTAATTTTAATTTTTGAAGTACCTAATAACAAAAGCAAAAGCCGTGATTCTCTAACGGTGAAATGGAATTTTATTTAAATAAAGGTTGGTGATTTCATAACGTTTCAAGTGAAAAGAGTTTTCTATAAAAGTTCGTATGCTTAATTGATTTAGGAATTTTCGCGTTTTCGTCAACTCTGGAGTCAACTAGTTTGAGTTTGAGGTGGCGGTGGTGGAGGGTGCGTGTGTTTTTACGAATCTTGCATGCATCGGGTTTGAGAACGGATAGTCCACTCTATAATTAGCGTTATATATATTTTCTATTTACTTAATCGCGGATTATAGAAAAATGATTTCGTTATTACTTTTAATTAGAGTATTAATTTTACTACAATTTTACTTTAATTTTACCTTACTTAGTTTTAAGAAAAATAAATTGTTTTGTTGCGATAGAATCGTATTTAAATATTTTACATTATTAGAATTACCAATTACGTTCAATAAAAGCTTAAAGAATTTGTTGCATTTTATCAATATGTAGCGGACTGTTACAATCCCACTGCTGGGAATAGGCCTCCTCTCTCCGTTTCTGGAGAGAAGGGTTGGAGCTAAGACCTACCACGCTGCTCCAAAGCGGATTGGTCGGTTACACATATCTCGACAATTTTCTAGAGATAGATATGCAGGTTTCCTCACGATTTTTTCCTTCACCGAAAAGCGTGTGACAAATTGCAATTATCAATTAGACACATGAGTTTTAATAGAAAAACCCATTGGTGCCTGCCCGGGTTTGAATTCGTGTTCCCCTCGAAAGAGTCGCACGGTCTCACCGCAGGGCTATCACCCTCCTTTTTTGTAATCAATATATTGTTCTATAATCTATTAACATTAAAACTTTTGATTAATTTACCATTGTTACAAAGCGATAGATACCTATTTAATTTGTATAACTATTTGGAATCAGCAATATTTCGGAGGCTATGTCAGTAGGTTAGTAATATTGTGCTATTTGCATTTAAACACAATGGTCGCGTGTTCGACATTAATTATAATTTTTTGCTTAGCCAGCTCGTTTGGAGGCTAGATTTGAACTGAAGTGGTCTGTTTGCATATTTGACACCAACTAGAAAATCGACAAATTGAATGTTTGATTTATAGAAGCAGGCGTTACTTTGCGTAATTCCATATTACAGGCTCTATAACAAAACTACTTCGCTATAATCTGCACGGGTTAAGCGAATGCATGCAAAGCTAATGTGTATGAAGCAGGCAAAATCTACAAACCTTATACATGCAGGACACGGCACCACATGCACCAAAGATAATTAAAATTAGTAAAAATAATAATTGCGGATTATAGCAAAGTAGTTTTGTTATAGTGCCTGTAATTGAATGTTTCTTAACAATTTTTTGAATTATAAATAAACTAGCTGTGCCAACACAGCTTCGCCCGCGTGGATTCAGTGATTTACGAAACTTCTTTCGAAATTTTGACGCTAAAAGTAGTTATATTGAGTTAACCGTGAGAGATACAGACATGCTATCGCGGATTTTTTTGTAGTATTTTTATAAATCTACAATTCTCTACTACATTACTTTAGCGTGTCTCTGCTGGTTTACGCAGCGTACGCGACTAAAGCTCCCAGCAAGCAAGTTTTTTAACAATTGCTCGATCTCTTCAACACAATTTACATAATACCGATATGTACTATATACCTAAACTATCCGGAGGTATTGCTCTAGCTTTTGATCAAAGCGGTACAAAAATCCGTTCGGTAGATTTTGAGAAAATCGATTACATACAGACAGACAGTTTTTTTGGGATTTTGTTTTTTAATAAGTATAGATAAGTATATAAGACAAGTTGCACACGTTCTTTCAAGATCAAATTATGAGTTACTTTGATCTTGAAACTTGTGTTATTGGTGACAGACAACTGGTAAATATATATATTTTTAAATAAATACTTAAATACACCCGGATTCGAATAACCAACAGTTTTTTTTTAAAGGAGCTATCTCTTGTGGGAATCGAATATGCGAACTCCGGACCTTAAGGCATGATCATTGTCATCTGCGCCAACGAGATATACGTATTTTAGATCGAGTTAACTTAAATGTTGATATACCCTCAATTAAATTATTTGTATTTCTTGTTTCCGGCTGAGTAGAATAGACCACACTCATTTCATACCGAGGTCTCGTAAAAGGCGACTAACGTAATTTGACGTCAGGCAGGAGGCCGGTCATAAAATACCTAGCTCAATCATGTTTAAAACATGTTGTGCCGACCCCACTTAGGAGTGCGATAACGGCAGAAGAATTATGATAGCAGCACGAAATAGTCAAAATCAGTAAAAAAAAATCTGAATAAGGACTCAAAACAAGTTGTGTGACATAAGTCTCAAGTCTATTAATTTTATAGTTCTATTAGTATTATATAAAGTCAGATTTGGAATCATAACAATAATCCCCAATGACACAAAAAGAATGTTGACATCAGTGGTAGCATAAGACATTACGCAAATAGTTATTTGCTACAAAAAAAATGGAAAAAAACTGCTTCTGAAATAGACAAATAGACAGGTGTATTTGAATACACACAAAACGGCTATGCACCTGCATGACATCATACTGTATTTTTTAAAACCACTTGTTAGCTAGGGCATCCTCGTGGTTCAGATTTAGCGGACAGTCTTCTTTCTTCTTTCTCCTACCCTTATCCCACTCTAAGTGGGGTCGGTACAACATGTTTTTCTCTTCCATTCTCTTCTATCATTCGTCAACTCTGGCGCTACTCCTTTTATATGCATGTCATACTTCACACAGTCCAACCATCTCTTTTTAGGCCTTCCTCTAGTCACATATCCATCCACATTCATACTCAACACTCGTTTGATCACATAATTTTCATCCCTCCTCTTTACATGTCCATACCATCCCAATCTTGCACCTCTCATCTTTTCTATAATGGAATTTAGCGGACAGTCTATGATCAATTAAATCTTATATACAATTCTAGTGTCACAAAGTTAGTTAACATGCTCATCCGAAGCGGTTAGCGACCTTAATATTTATTTTTATTTTTTATTCCTTTTATTTTTGTTATATTATACATTACAAGTTTTTTATGGCAAAACAACCTTTCCCAGTTACTTGGTACATATATATCAATGCATCCTGATTCTGGTGGATTTCTTTGTTATATCTGACATTCTGAAACTATTGCAATTTTTATAAGTCGTTTATATAATTTTTATTTCCTTTTGCAGCCTTTCTTAGTAGTATATCTATGCATATATATTTGGACATAGTTATATATAATAATAAGCATTATTATAACTTAAATTTATTAGATTATCTAATTTTAATGTAATCTGCACCTTCCAGCATTCTTTTGCTATAATCCGTTCACCAAAGGTCGTCTGTAAGAGATTGCTTACATAAGACCGCCTTCGTGCAGTGTTATTCTCCTTTAAGCATTTTAAAAAGAATGCCACTGTCCTTTACGAATCAAACTACTGACAATTGAATACACAGGTTACACAGAACAAACACAGGTTTATTCTAGCTTTAAAGTCAGGGGTAGTAACTGTAACTAAAATTTATTTATAAGCCAGAATTTAAGAAATCTTACACGTGTGAATTGATTAAAGTACTAGGTTTTGTTTCAAATTAGGCCGTTATTATTATTATTTTGAAAACCAATTATTTTTAAAGTCTTTTGATGTACTGCTCGGAGCCTGTGCTTTTGGATCGTGACGCGTGGCTACTGTTCTCAGTAAACGCACCGACCTCGGCCAAATGCATTTTGTCTAGACGAATAATAAAACAGGACAAAAAACAAATTTGCTTGCGGAATAACTCATAACCTAGCCCAATACATTGTAGCCTTCGGTAAATTTGAATTTGATTGTTTTATATCTGGGTCAAATGTATATCGCGTTGTCGGGCTCGAGGGTTTTGTTTTTTGAATTAAGTTTCTCTGTATTTATGTATTTGATTGTATGTATGGATAACAACATGAAGCCAATACTCATATTATAAATACAAAAGTCTGTATGCCTATCAGTCTATTTGTTGCGCTATCACAGATAATCCGCTGTGCCAATATTAGTGAAACAAGCACTATAACAGAACTAACTACTTTGCTATAATCCGCACGGGTGAAGCGAATGCATGCAAAGCTAATGTGTATGAAGCAGGCAAAATTTACGCACCTTATACATGCAGGACAAGCCACCACACCCACCCCAAGGCGCCTCTACCAGCAACAACGCACACAAGCAGCACACACAACCACCACCACAATCTTCCCGTGCGGATTATAGCAAGGTAGTTAGTTCTGTTATAGTGCTTGTAATATGGAGTTCCGCAAAGTAACGCCTGCTTCTATAAATCATTAGTGAAACATTTACTAACCCTTATCCCATGGGGTCGTCACAATATGTTCATCTTCCATTATCTTCTATCATTCCTCATCTCTGGTGCAACTCATTTTATATGCATACTAGCTGTGCCAGCGGCTTCGCCCGCGTGGAAGTCAGTAGGTATGTCACAAGATTTATCCAGAATTGAAATTTTGAACATAAAAGTAGTTATTGTGAGTTAACCGTAAGAGATAGAAACATGCTTTGGCGAACTTTTTGTAGTATTTTTAAAGATCTACAATTCTCTACTATATTACTTTAGCGTAACTCTGCTGGTTTACGCAGCGCACGCGACTAAAACTAGCAGCAAGCAAGTTTTTTAACAACTGCTCGATCTCTTCAACACAATTTACATAATAGCCACATGTAATATTAGGTCCTTACATATGAAATTGGCGTTTTCTATGGGAGGAACATAAAGTCGTTTTTTTTAAATGAAATATATTTTATTAATCAAAGTATGTACCATTGCTATGTATGCACTTTTGCCATCTCATAGGTAGTTCATTGATCCCCTTACTAAAAAAACCATTCGGGCGGGAATCCATAAACTCTTTGAAGGCGGTTTGGACTGCACCATCGGAGTTGAATTTTTTTCCTTGCAAGTAGTTGTCCAAATTGCGAAAAAAATGGTAATCTGTTGGAGCAAGGTCCGGAGAGTACAGTGGATGTCTAAGACATTCTAATTGAAGCTCCTCTGATTTGGTAGCCGTCTGTTGTGCAGTGTGTGGTCTAGCGTTGTCCTGAAGCAGCAGTGGCCTAGAGCGATTGACCAGCCTCGGTTGTTTAGCAGCTAGCTTTTCCATCATGGTTTGCAGTTGCTGACAATAGATATCTGCCGTAATCGTCTGGCCAGATTTAAGAAAGCTGTAGTGAACGACACCGGCACTAGTCCACCAAACACTTACAAGCAACTTTTTTTTAGTCAATTTTCGCTTAGGGCAGGATTTGGCTGGTTCGCCAGGGTTAAGCCATTGCGATGAGCGCTTCCGATTATCGCAGAGGATCCAATTTTCATCACAGGTAATGATTCGATTTAAAATTCCTTCATTATTGTGCCGGTTGAGTAACGTAACGCAGCAGTCGTCGCGCGTTTGTCGGTTTGCTTTACTCAATTCATGAGGTACCCACCTTTCAAGCTTTTTCACCTTCCCAATTTGCTTCAAGTGGATTAGAATAGTTTTATCACTAACACCGGAGCCTGCAGCTAACTCGGACGTGGTTTGCGATGGATCCGCTTCCACAATAGCCTTCAATTCTTCATTATCAACTTTGGTCTCCGGCCGTCCACGAGGCTTGTTCTGCAGGTCGAAATTTCCAGAACGAAAACGTTGGAACCAAAAACGCACTGTGTTTTCTTTTGCGACACCGTCACCATACACATCATTAATCCTTCGAGCCGTTTCTGCAGCACTGGTGCCACGGTGGAACTCATACTCGTAAATAACGCGATATTTCATGTTTTCCATTTTGTAAACAGAGTGACACAAAGAAAAAAACAAAAGAAGAAAAAACAAATGAATTAGGGGGTTTGAAACACAAATGCATGAGTAAATAGCTGTATGAATTTGAATTTGGAATTCCTAACCATAAAGGTAATATTTGAGATCAAAGTGGCCAGTACGACAAAACGCCAATTTCATATGTAAGGACCTAATATTTACCTAAACCATTCGGAAGTATTTGGCTAGCTTCTGGTGAAAACCGTAAAATAATCCGTTCAGTAGATTTTGAGAAAATCGATTATATACAGACAGCTTTTTGGGACTTTGTTATATAATAAGTACTCTAAATAAGTGCGGAAGTCGCTCGAGTTTCGGCATGAGACTGACTCTCCGATACCCTACACCGCTTTTTATACCTATTCCCCCCTCTAAACTACAATCGACACGGGTTTGTTACTACCCCCACTAAAAATTGTTGTAAAACGACCTCTTTAACTCAATTTACATGAAACCGCTATGTGCTATTAACTTAAACCTTTCGGAGGAATTGCACTACCTTTTAGTAAAAACGGTACTAAAATCCGTTCAGTAGATTTTGAGAAAATTGACTACATACAGACAGACAGGTTTGGGGACTTCATTTTATAATAAGTATAGATATAAATAGTTCTTCACATTTTCTTTTCCGTTTTGGACGCCGTGTGATATCCGGCAGAGTAGAATAGACCACCCTCATTTCTTACCGAGGTGTCGTAAAAGGCGACTAAGGTAAGTCGACCCGCCGTGTGGTATCTGGCTGAGTAGAATAGACCACCCTCATTTCTTACCGAGGTGTCGTAAAAGGCGACTAAGGTAAGTTGACCCACCGTGTGGTATCCGGTTGAGTAGAATAGACCACCCTCTTTCTTACCGAGGGGTCCTAAAATTCAACTGAGGTAAGTTGACGTCAGGCAGGCGGCCGGTCGTAAAATACGTAGCCAAATCATGTGACAACATGTTTGTAACATGTTGTGCCGACCCCACTTAGAGTGGGATAAGGGCAGGGGGATAATGATTTTCTTTTCCGTTTTGGATGTTATGGTTTTAAATGCCGTAAGGTTTTATTAGCTGTGTGATGAGACCACATTATTTGGATGTTCTGTCATTTTTTTTTTTTTTCGAACTGACTGTATGCTGTTAGCCCTAATGGCTTTTACAGCGTCACCGGGCGGGACGGGCGAGCGCAGAAGCATCGTCGAGGTTAAAGACATATTAATTTACAATATTTTGATGAAGCGCAATAGTCATGTTGCCTGAGACCCACCACCTATTACATCTCATCACGCTCAGCCAGATCTTATGCTTACATGTTTTGTGAACGGCCCTTTATCTAAATGTCTGTAACAATCACATTACTTACGCACCTGGTATTCAAAACACAACCTATTATAGGATAGTCTAATAATGACCTATTCTCTATGACCGAAGGTCACCTGACAAGGCAATTGTTTTAAAATCTAGCCCGTGTGAATAGCTTTGTTTGGATTCGCTCCAAAGTTAGATAATATAATATTTTGAGTGACACATCCGCCTTTTATAATTCATTTGAACCGCAATAATATCTGCTGAGAGAAATACGAAGAAAAAAGTTCGTGGAAATGAAATGAGAATGTTAAGGAGGATTTACACTGTTGAGGATTACTTGGATGATAAGAATGCGTGCTTATAGCTACTCTTCGACCCTATAGAAGACCGCAATGACTAAATGTAAGTAGTGATAAGAATTATGTTCTGCAAAGGGCAACGGCCGAATTTCTTGCTGGCTCTTTCTCGGTAGGAACACCTTTACAAACCAGTGGTAGAGTTGACGATTTAAAAGCACTTTTTTTCGGATTTTTCTTAAATAAAGAATATTTTGAATTTGCTTTCAAGATTTGATAGAATACGAAATGAGTATATTAGGGGATGTCTGAAAGTAGCACAAATTATAGAAAAGACGAGAAGTAAGAGATTAAGTTGGTATGGTCATTAACTCTGGCATCTCATTATTTTCATCCCCCTCCCATACCATTTGATGAAGCTATTTTTAGAACGATAGATGGCGCTAGTAGTGTATTAAGATACGCTATAGAGTAACTCTTTATGAACATGTAAGTGTTGAGGAAAGATTATGTGAGTCGGATTTGAGAGTTGTGTAGTACGTATGTCATTGAGTATTGTTTCATATGTTATTGGGTTCGATTCTTAGTTCTCTGTTGTTAATATTAGGTCCTTACATATGAAATTGGTGTTTTGTCGTACTGGCCACTTTGATCTCAAATATTACCTTTATGGTTAGGAATTCCAAATTAAAATTCATACAGCTATTTACTCATGCATTTGTGTTTCAAACCCCCTAATTCATTTGTTTTTTCTTCTTTTGTTTTTTTCTTTGTGTCACTCTGTTTACAAAATGGAAAACATGAAATATCGCGTTATTTACGAGTATGGGTTCCACCGTGGCACCAGTGCTGCAGAAACGGCTCGAAGGATTAATGATGTGTATGGTGACGGTGTCGCAAAATAAAACACAGTGCATTTTTGATTCCAACGTTTTCGTTCTGGAAATTTCGACCTGCAGAACGAGCCTCGTGGACGGCCGGAGACTAAAGTTGATAATGAAGAATTGAAGGCTATTGTGGAAGCGGATCCATCGCAAACCACGTCCGAATTAGCTGCAGGCTCCGGTGTTAGTGATAAAACTATTCTAATCCACTTGAAGCAAATTGGAAGGTGAAAAAGCTTGAAAGGTGGGTATCTCATGAATTGAGTGAAGCAAACCGACAAACGCGCGTCGACTGCTGCGTTACGTTACTCAACCGGCACAATAATGAAGGAATTTTAAATCGAATCATTACCTGTGATGAAAAGTGGATCCTCTACGATAATCGGAAGCGCTCATCGCAATGGCTGAACCCTGGCGAACCAGCCAAATCCTGCCTTAAGCGAAAATTTACTAAAAAAAAGTTGCTTGTAAGTGTTTGGTGGACTAGTGCCAGTGTCGTTCACTACAGCTTTCTTAAATCTGGCCAGACGATTACGGCAGATATCTATTGTCAGCAACTGCAAACCATGATGGAAAAGCTAGCTGCTAAACAACCGAGGCTGGTCAATCGCTCTAGGCCACTGCTGCTTCAGGACAACGCTAGACCACACACTGCACAACAGACGGCTACCGAATCAGAGGAGCTTCAATTAGAATGTCTTAGACATCCGCCGTACTCTCCGGACCTTGCTCCAACAGATTACCATTTTTTTCGCAATTTGGATAACTACTTGCAAGGAAAAAAATTCAACTCAGATGGGGCAGTCCAAACCGCCTTCAAAGATTTTATTGATTCCCGCCCGAATGGTTTTTTTAGTAAGGGGATCAATGAACTACCTATGAGATGGCAAAAGTGCATACATAGCAATGGTACATACTTTGATTCATTAAATATATTTAATTTAAAAAAAAACGACTTTATGTTCCTCCCATAGAAAACGCCAATTTCATATGTAAGGACCTAATATTTAATCTATGAATGTAGTTATTCGTTATTTTTATTTTTCTTAATTTCTATTCGCATTATCCATGTTTTACTTCTTGTCCTTTTCTTTCTGTTACTTATAGTTGGGCTGGGTGGATTCCTAAAAGGGATAAGTCCGCCTTTGTACATGTGCAATTCTTTTTCTTTCTCTTTTCTAACATTATGTATGTACAATGAAGAAATAAATAAATAAATAATATTTTATCGTAGACTTATAGATCACTCGACAGTGGAGTCGAAATTAAAGGAAATACAACACGAATAGCCTAAATATTAGGCTTAAACACTATCTTAATGTTTTATTTCTCGTCTTTTCTATAGTGGGCAAGTTCAGACTGCCCCTTGTATACTCATTTCGTGTTTTATCTAGCCTTGTCACCACACATCCATCACAACATTCTCATCTCATTTCCATGCAATCTTCTTTCATCCGTCTTTTTTATTGCCGAATATAGTGATCCATACAGTGTTATGACCGTTTTATAAATTTTCGCCTCAGCTTAGGAGGCTTTTGGGAGTCGCATATTTTTACTGAGATAGTCGCCACTTCATCCTGCATTAGTACTACACACATCTCGATCTATTCCACCGTTGTTCTGAAATACATGTATTATTATGTTAGTAAGAATAGATACAGGTTATATTTAATGCTTATTATTTGCTTTGTTCTTAAAACGGGTTACGTACGAAAATGGCCTAAAGGAAGCGCATTTTGCTCAAACAAAATCCAATATACAGCGCTCGTGCGTCTACCGTATGCCGGCTGAGCGAGGTGTGCTGTATCTATAGACCGAACCAAAAATTAGTGACATTTACTAGCGGTATTTCGTTCGCGTTATATTTGCTGTTGTTCTAATATTTTGTATTTTTTATTTCTTTTTTATTTGTACTATATTAGTGTGATCAGCCATAATGTGATAGCCCAGTGGTGAGACCGTGCGACTCTCTAGAGACGAACATAGGTTCAAACCCGGGCAGGCACCAATGAGTTTTTCTATTAAAACTCATGTGTCTAATTCATAATTGCAATTTATCACACGCTTTTCGGTGAAGGAAAACATCGTGAGGAAACCTGCATATCACTAGAGAATTCTGGAGATATGTGTAACCTGTTTCAGTACGAGATCTCTCGACCAGACTTAACATGATAGAACAGCACTCGAGAGAAAACAACATAGAAATAAATGGATTCCAGACAGTAAATCTGAAAATCTGTCATCTGTTATAAAACAATTAGGATCCGTGATTTCTTGTCCAATTAATGAGTGCGATATTGTGTCTTGCACCAGAGTGCGAAAGATGGACGACACAAGCAGCAGACCTAGATCCATAATAGTGAAGCTGCCAAGCACTAAAGTAAGAGATAATGTAATAGCGGCTGTATACAAATTTAACAAAAACCATCCTACAGATAGACTTAATACCACCAAACTTGGATATGGTGGCCAGAAACTTCCAGTTTATGTATCCGAACACCTTTCACCATATTTTAAATCGCTACATGCTCAGACAAGAAAACTGGCTAAAGAAAAGGGCATTAAATATGTATGGGTACGCAATGGACGTATTTTCATACGAAAAGATGATCAAGCTCCAGCAAAGCAGATTAAATGCGCCGATTCGCTTAAACACCTTTAAATGAACTAGCTCTAAGACCCTAATTATTCCATTAAAATTCAATATTTATTACCAAAATATCCGCGGGATGAAAACTAAACTTAAGGAAATAAGACTTGCAACATTAAAATGTAACTATGATATAATCATTGCAACAGAAACTTGGTTAGATGATTCTATATCGGACGGAGAAATACTGACTGAAGACTATATCGTATACAGGAGAGACAGAGAAACAACCTCTCATGCTGGTAAGATAGGTGGAGGAGTTCTTATAGCCGTGTCTCGTAAAATACCTTCAAAAAGAGTTGAATACCTTGAAACCCAACATGAAAACCTTTGGATATCTTTGAAATCACAGTCGGAAAACAAGGAAGTGTTACTGTGTGCTATTTATTTCCCACCCCCTGTTGTTTTAAATGACTTGTGTTCTTTTCTAGACAGTACTAGTGATATGTTAAATTCGCGCGTCAATGATTTTATGATTTTTGGAGACTTCAATTTAGGATTTATTAACTGGAACTTTTCAAATAACGAGAGTAATTGTTTATCTCCTTCTAATTATAAATGTGAACTGGGTTATGCATTAATCGATTTTATGTCTCAATATAATTTAAATCAGTTTAATAACGTTCTAAATGATAACAAGAGGATATTAGATTTAGTTTTTTCGAACATGAACAGTATTGTGTTGTCTGAGGCCACGGATCCCATTAGTAAACTAGATTCCCATCATCCGGCACTGGATATTATTGTTAATTTTGATATAAGTTCTTCTAGAAATCAGTTATCGAGGCAGCCTTATGCTACTTTCAATTACAAAAAGGCTGACTATTTTTCGGTTAATGCAAAACTTAGTCGAATTGATTGGAACTCAGAAATGTGTGAATGTGAAGATGTCAATATTATGGTCACAAAGTTTTATGAGATATTAAACTCCACTATACAAGCTACAGTCCCTAAATCCAGTAATCGAAATAGTAAATACCCTCTATGGTTTTCTAGAGCTTTAATAAGACTTATACGAGAAAAAGAACATACCCGTAAGAGGTACAAATATTACAAGAACCCTAGAGACCTTTTGGAGGTAAAAATATTAAACAATCGTATAGATAAAATGGTAAAAAAATGCTATGCTACTTACATTACTTGTACAGAAAATGCCATTCGAAGTAATCCAAAAAAATTTTGGTCTTTTGTGTCCCGTCAGCGGAAAGGATATAAATCTATTCCTAATGAAATGTCTCTAAAAAATAACGTAGCTTGCTCTGGACCAGACATCTGTAACCTATTCGCTCAACATTTTAGCTCCGTTTATTCTCAACCTGATGATTCTGTCTATGATCCAACAGCATTGTTGGACTACTCTTCAGGTGCATCACTAGGATCCATTTCTATTACGGAACTCGAAATTTGTAAAATCATAAAAAAAATCGATGCCTATAAAGGTGCTGGCCCGGACGGTATTCCCCCATATTTTGTAAAAAAAACCTACAAGTACCTTACATTTCCCTTAAAGCTTATATTTCAAAAATCCCTTAAAACCGGAATCTACCCATCTGAATGGAAACGTGCCAATATTGTGCCTATTTATAAGAAAGGAAAAAATAATAACGTTCAAAATTACCGGCCGATTTCTATTTTGAGCGTTTTTGCCAAGGTATTCGAATGTATTATACATCCAGTCTTGTCGGTACATACTAAACAAATTATTAACGACTCCCAACATGGCTTCACAAAGAATAAATCGACTGTCACTAATCTCCTGACATATGTTTCACATATTTCTGATTCTGTAGATCGAGGATTCGAAGTAGACTCTGTTTATACTGACCTTTGCAGTGCCTTTGATAAAGTTGACCACGACATCCTATTAAAAAAACTAAAATACTATGGAATTTTTGGCACCTTACACAAATGGTTCACATCATATCTTAAAAATAGAGAGCTAACAGTAACATTACATGGCCATAAATCTAGCACGTTCTCAGCTCCTTCTGGGGTTCCGCAAGGATCCCATTTGGGCCCATTACTCTTTACACTTTTCATTAATGATATATCAGGACACATAAAATATTGCAACCATTTACTTTACGCCGACGACCTTAAACTGTATAAAGAGATTAAGAGTGAGCAGGATATACAACAAGTACAAACGGATATTGACTCAGTAATAGCATGGTGCTCAAGAAATAAAATGATCCTTAATGCAAATAAGTGTGTCCATATTAAGTTCACTAAAAAGAAATTACCACTACAATCTCATTACTTTATCAATGACACTAGCTTAATCGAAGTGTCACAAGTTACAGACCTAGGAGTAACATTGGATAAAAAACTAACCTTGAATGTACATATAGACAATATAATTACAAAGGCTTGGAAAATTTTCGGTTTTGTCAAGCGAACCTGCCAAGACTTCAAAGACAAAAAGACTTACCTTATCTTATACAATACCTTAATACGTAGCATCTTGGAGTACGCGTCACCAATCTGGAACCCCTGTTACAAGGTACATGTAAACCGATTGGAGCGTATACAACGCAAGTTTTTGAAGTATCTGGCCTTCAAACACCGCGTCTGTTCCACACGTGCAAGCTACTCTTCACACTTAACCCACTTTAAACTAAAAAGTCTCGAAAACCGCCGCAAAATAATTGATCTCGTAACAATACATAGACTCGTTAATAATACGTTACAATCCATAGACGCGGTAAGTAGTTTAAATTTTTCGGTTCCACGTAATGCTCCTCGTTCTTGTAAAAACTTAAAAACTTTCAGTATCTCGAAATCAAGAACTAATTTAGGTCAAAATAGTCCATTTAACCGGCTTATGAACACTTATAACGCACTTAATTCCCATGATATAGACATCTTCCACGACCCACTATTGAAATATAAAAATAAACTTGCTTGCCTGCTTTAAGTTGTTAAGTTTTAGTAATAGTTTTTATCAAAATTTTCCTTAACGTATAACTTGATTTGACTCCTTTTAGTTATATAAATAACTTTTGTACCTACGATAACGCTGTACTCGCCTTAAAAAGTGTTTTACCTAGAACTTACCGTATGAAAATGTGTATTAATAAGTATGTGTAAAATACTATTGGCTTGTCATAATAATAAATAAATAAATAAATAAATAAATAAACCTGCCAATCCGCATTGGAGCAGCGTGGTAGGTCTTAGCTCCAACCCTTCTCTCCAGAAACGGAGAGAGGAGGCCTATTCCCAGCAGTGGGATATTAACAGGCCGCTACTTTAGTGTGATCAATAAATTTATTCTTAGTCTTACACTTCGATTGTACCAAATTGGTTAATCTTGCTCCAACAGAACAGCTGCGAGAGCGTAACAGACAGAATTTCGTATTGATAATATTAGTATACTGTAGTCTTATTACAATGCAATCCTATCGAAGTATTGATAAAGCGGACAAAGAAGGGTCTTGATCTTATGTGATTTTGAAAAATATTGAATAATATACAAATATCTTTCTGTGTACATTATATGCCGTACCACAAAATTTAAATTACTTTTCCAAATCGAAAGATATTCTGGGTAAGAGGAGTATACTGGCTTCCTACCTGAATGAGAGAAATTATTTAAGTACAGATTTTTCATCTATCCTGTTCAAATATGACATTGTTATGAAAGATACCAAGGCCTTTTAAAAAAAACGATACTACATATATAAATGTTTTTAATACTATTTACCGTAGATTAGTTATATTACGATAAAAAATTGCTCTTTTTGTCAAGCGAAGTTCTCTTTTTGCTAAGCGGCTACGAATAGTCTATTTTTTCCTACTAACAATATACTTTTAGCTTTAATGAATTTTACATCGTCATGAAGTTGTCTGAAAAAGAGCAGAAGCACGTTGATAATTCAAATTACTTTAGTAGAAAGCCGTAGCTCTACAAGTATTCGTCTGTATGTGAATTTTGCAAGGTTAGATCACCTATGCTGAATATCCTCAATAATCAGACGAATATTTAATTTCGTACACATTGATAGAGACGTATTGAACTATGATACGATAAAAAGCAAGATTCATCTATAGATGCGCTACAGATCCGTACTTGTTGATTCAGGCATCGGTAACACATGTCCCGTAACCTATATCCAACTACCTTCATACCCTACATATGTGTAGTGAGAACGTACGTAACATAAGACTGAACAAAGATTTGTGCTTTTTAATGTTATGTTGATTAGACTGGATTAATTTTTTTTTCACGAAACTTTAACCTGACAGCATAAATGATAACAAATACATTTTCTATTAAAATGCTCTACCATTTTTGAATATTCTTTTTTTTAAGCTTTGCTCGGTATTTATTCTTAAAAGATAAACTTAGCTATGAATTAGAGGCGTTGATAAAGAGAGTCCCATTTATAAATTTTCTCAGAAAAGCCGGAACTTGAAAATAAGGTTTAAAAATAATACGGACCGGAGACAACTAGACTCAAATCTGTGTTTCGGGACCTCCCGATTTCCCATCAGAGCTATAGTAACGTGTAGGTAATGGTGAAATTTACCTTAGGATTCTAATAATATTGTAGCAATTGTTCATTGCCTGAAAATACGGAGTAAACGACGTTTCCTTTCTTCTAAACCTAGCCAGATCAATTTATTTCTTCACTTCATGCTAAACTTTATGAAAATCGTTAGAGCCGTTTCCAAAATTAAATTTAAATTACATACATATAAAAATTGCTCTATCAAATATTAGAAAACCAGAGCTACGGGGACTAAAAGCGAGGGTAAATGAGACTAAAACAATAATTACAAATTACATACACCTACGATTGCTTAGGTGATGCATTTTACTACTTTGTTGTGGAGTCTATCTCCTGATGATGCTTCGGTTGTAGCGCAAAAAGATTTTTGAGTTTGTTATAGTGAATAGTAATAATTACTAAAGGTTATATATTACTATAAATTTTAGTTTTTATCATTTAGTTACATATTTCTGCAAACTAAGTTAACTTTATTCTTTCACTGTAACACCAAATTTAATTTTACTCTCATTAAACTATGATGTAATTATTTTTATTTTATTACAATGGAACTGTAAAAGGTCGCGAGCTCGTGCTCCCCCGTTACTCCTCGGTTTCAGGCAGAATACCAGCGCTCAGGGAAACCTGCAGCATTTATGCTGAGTTTGAACCCTTTTACTACTGCGATACGTGGATGCAGAGTGCGGATAGTCTTAACTCTTTTTTTTACCTTTTATTATTTGATGTACCTAACTGCTTTTTATTTAACTGTATTTTTTATTGTATTCTTGTATTGTAGTAGTAAATAAAGTATTCATTTATTTATTCATTTATTTATGAATGTGTGTAGCGCTTGTGATGGAGGTTTGTAGCGCGTTTTCTAAAATTCTGCATGCTGGTATGAAAAAGGATATTAAACTCTTACATTATTATTATTATTATCTTACATTTAACATTATATATATTTTCTATTTGTTCTATCGTGGAAAATATTATTTTTGTACTTGCTTATCTTCACTGCAAATGCAAAATATAATTTCAGGTAAAGTCGTTTCAGCTTAGATAATATCCTAGGCATATCACGTAGCTCGTTAATCATGAATTCACGACCGTTTTAACCACCCCCTTGGCGTAATGGTTGGCTTAGACAGGGGATGATACTGGAACCTAACTGTATCTTATTATTTTTAAACCATCCACATTAATATTATAAAGTCGAAAATTTGTGTCATGTAAATTTTGCATATTGCATTGCAAAGAATAATAACTTGAATTTGAAACGCATATAACTCATCACCATTCTAATCCATTAGTTAAATCTAAAGAAAATTTGAAAATTTCATTAAAATCGGTCCAGCCGAAGGTAAGAAAATTCAAAGCCTGAACCAAAGTCAACGATTGTGCTTCGTAATATTTGGTATAATGAGTCTAATATATGAAAAACTAGTGCTATTTTTGGGTCAAATTAGGCGTTGGACTACCCTTAATAATGCAATATTTATTATTTTGATGTTCTCAAAAGAAAAACAATATTTTTTATTGCTCAAAACTTCATCAAGCACTCTTACAGCGGATTTGGTGTAAAAGTGAACACAAAGACAGACAGACAGACAAAGAAGACAGACTACGGTATTTAAAATATGAGAATAGATTCCGTTATATGACATCGCAAAATCGGTAACCACTCTGCTTTGTTTCGAATCGAGACCCGAACACGGATTCTCAGCACATATTACATGCGAAGCAATAAAAAAAAATAACAAGTATTAATTATATTTGTGACCGGTTCGAAAACGCAAACACACTGACAGGGTAGGGCGACGTCCACTTAAGCCGTGGGACGACTCGCCCCCCCTATTGATTTTGCTCGCCCCACTTACCCCCCTTTTTAAAACGACCAGACAAAGGTTTGGCGAATTTTTCATGCTTTACTTCATGTTGTCTAGACTTGGTAATTAGATATTGGCACTTGCGAAATTTTCGGTAAACCCGTATCTTTCAGATCGGATCTTTTTAAGATCATGTATCTTCTGTATTCATCAACAAAAAACGGTATTTCATGTTTCTGTATTATTTCAGGTTGAAATTATTTTATTAAATTAATTGCCTATTGTTATGTATAGAGTTTTGATATTGTGATTTGTAATAATATTTGCTCTACAAAACGTTTATTAATACTAAGAAGGGTCGCCAAATATAACATTTAACATGTAGTTGCAAAAAGGCGGTATTCGGATATCCGAATACCAAGTATGGTATGTACCAGTTGGTTGTTTTCGAGAAATCCGTTACTTTTCTTTCTCCTCTTTCTCTATCTTCTTCATATAAGATAAGATTATAATTTATTTATTTATTTATATACGACACACCAACGACATGAACACAGTTACAATTATATAATTACATATTTAGTGTATAAATTTTTGTTCTGAGTGAACACGTCACTTAAGGGCATGTACAACATTCAATATTTGTCATTATAAATATTTTAAGGGATCGAATTTATCATTACAGTATCAAAATATTTACAGTCTGGATTGTATAATATTCCTTAGAATAACCAAAATATACAATTAAATAAACCCAAATTACAATTTTATATCTATTACACAAGAATTAAAAATAATGTATAATGTCGAAAATTGTTATATAATCCCATTTAAATTGAATTAAGTTAGTAAATAATAAATTTTGTTTTTAAAAGTGGTAAAGGAATCCGAAAATATGTAAACGTCAGATGTCCAGTAAATTTTATTATATTATAATTAGATGTGATATCCTTATTTGGATTTTGGGTTTAAGCTCGCCCTGTGATGAAGCTTTTTTTAATTTGCCGTGTATATATGTGAAGGTAGAATCTTGTAATTTAAATTTGAACCACTTTCCCGATAAAGCTGAAATTTTATATGCTGGTTCAGTCTCGATGACAATGCATGTTTATGATAAGCATGACCTGATGCTGCTGCTTGGATTGGCTTTAGGGAGGGAACTCGTCAATAGGGGCATGATATTTTTTTTTAAGATTTTTTAAACCCCTTTTTAAATTGAATTGTTATAATAAATTTTATTATAGAGTAGGGTAGCTATAGGCAGGTCTATAATTGTTAGTGACGATAAACAGAGGGAATTTGATACTCGTATACTTCATCTTTATCTAAACACACATAAAAAGCGGGACAGATAGATCTTTGCTTTCTTTTTACTGTAATATGGCATATTTTAGGCTGGCTTTCGTATTCTAAGTAAATTACTCTGTGGGATTTATTTAAATTACAAAATGTATCCATATTTCACTTGTGATACAAAAAACATAACAGAATAAAATTATGACCGATACGTATAAAGTTATAGCCTTGGAATTGAAAATTATAATAACATCAATTTAAATCAATATGAATGTTAACTACTAAAAAGAGAATACAACGTCAATTCAAGAGTAATAATAAAATTATTTTGCTATAATCTGCTATACAGTAAACAGAAAATATATATAGTGCTAAATGTATAGTGGACTATCCGTTTTTTCGTACCCGTTACATACAGGATTCGTAAAAACACATGCACAAACCTCCACCACCGCCACCACAATACACAAGCACTACATCTACTTACATTACATTACTTACTACTTACATGCTACTACACTACATCTCCTTTGGATTCGAAAGTTCAGAAAGAGCTTAGTCGAAATGTTGACCGAGGTTCTAAACTATTTATCAAAACAATAGTCAGATACAAAATGATTTATAGAAGCAGGCGTTACTTTGCGGAATTCCATATTACAGGCACTATAACAAAACTACCTTGCTATTATCCGCACGGGTTAAGCGAATGCATGCAAAGCCAATGTGTATGAAGCAGGCAAAATCTACGAACCTTATACATGCAGGACAAGCCACCACACGTACCCCAAGACTCCTCCACCAGCAACGAAGCACACAAGCAGCACACACACCCACCAATACAACAATCTCGACGATCGTTTCGCTCCGAAACCGAAGTATCATCAGGAGGATAGGCTCCACGACAAAATGGTAATGCAAACGATTTTGTCGTGGAGCTTGCTTCATACACATTAGCTTTGCATGCATTCGCTTAACCCGTGCGGATTATAGCGAGATAGTTTTGTTATAGTGCCAGTCAGATACAATTGAAGATATAATAATAACAATATTTCGGTGATTATCTCATGAACAAGGTCTCAATTTTTGGTAAATTTTTCCGTTTTATATTTTGATAAGGTTTCTGATTCTTAATTTGGTCATACAAATATTACTATAAATAATATCATTGCTTTTATCGCTTGAGGTTTCCGTATTTATCCTTTTACTTCTTGAAACAGATATTTTGGAATAAAATTCTATTTTATATGATTTCGAAAGTAATTGTTTGTACTCAAGGTAATTCCGTTTCCAAATTTTGTACTTAGCACCACAAGAACCGAAGCCATGTTTTCTCGTGATAGTTCCAGAGGCATTTATCGCGAATGCCTTCCTTAAGTAGTCCGTGCGATTCTTTCGAGGGGAACACGAGTTCAAACCCGGGCAGGCACCAATGAGTTTTTCTATTAAAACCCATGTGTCTAATTGATAATTGCATTTTATCACACGCTTTTCGGTGAAGGAGAACATCGCGAGGAAACCTGATTATATCTAGAGAGTTCTGGAGATATGTGTAACCTACCAATCCGCATTGGAGCAGCGTGGTAGGTCTTAGCTCCAACCCTTCTCTCCAGAAACGGAGAGAGGCCTATTCCCAGCAGTGGGATTGTAACAGGCCGCTACTTTACTTATGTTAGTTAATAAAGCGACTGTCTCGACTGTGTGGATATCCTGACCATCGGTTGAAGAAAAAGATGTTCGAAGGATAAATTATTGCCATGTAACTCCGATTGATCGGGTGATGCATCATTTTGTGCTTTGTCATGAGGTCTATCTCCTGACTATGTTTCGGTTACGATGCGAAACGATTGTTGACATTGTGGTAGTGAATGTGTGCAGAACTACATATGTATAAAAGCAAAATCACACTATCATTATTGTATAATGTACTTCCGCAAAGTGATCCTTACTGTATGAGTTATTCAAAACTTCCTTAAAGGTGTTAATAAAAATATTTGCGTAGAAAACTCTGCGACCGTCTCAGTAGGATCGAACAAAATCAATACTACAGAAGTGTTTTAAACGTGACGTCTGTCTGCCACCTATAGCTACGGAATCGAGGCGCAACAGTTTGGTACAGACACACGAGACTGTGGCCTGTTGAATTTATCTCCGTAACGAACTAACTCGGCGATGCTTCTGCACTCGCCCGTATTATCCAGTGAAGCTGTAAAAGCCGATAGAGCTAATACAACAACATTCTCCTGCCCTTATCCCACTCTGAGTGGGATCGGCACAACATGTTACAAACATGTTGTCATATGATTTGGCTACGTATTTTACGAACGGCCGCCTGCCTGACGTCAACTTACCTTAGTCGCCATTTACAACGCCTCGGTAAGAAATGAGGGTGGCCTATTCTACTCAGCCGGATAACACGATTATGTTGATTTGATTTGATTTGGGAAGATAAAAAAAAGAATGTTGATAAGTCAACAATTACATAATGTAAAAAAATAACAGTGAAATTATTACACTTCAAATTCTTTTTAATAGTCACTAATAAATCACAAAGAAGATTATTCAATATATACAATTTCAAATATAATATTTATACGACACTAACGTCACTCAATTGTTTTGCCTTCCCTGAACCCTTTCCTTAATACTTAAACTTTATATAAATAATATATAATACATGGGATACTTACACACACGGTCGTCCATTCTCAAAGTAAGTAACTTAATACTTGTGTTATAGGTGACAGACAACTGGTAAATATATACATATATAATTATAAATACATAATTTAAAACAAATACAAACCCAGGCTAGAAGAACCAACAAATTGTGTATAGAAAATATTGACCCTCGGTGGGATCAAACCCACGACCCACGGAGCTGAAGGTAGGGTCACTACCCACTGTGCCAACGGGCCAGTCAAAAGTATTAATTGATTTTTATTAAAGTTTTTAAGGTATCCTATTAAAGTTCAAATTGACTTTTAAGTATTATTGCGAATGTTTTGTATGGAAAAATAGAAGTGTTGTTTTTAAACTTTTCAGGCAATTTTTAAAAATTTTCTCTATATAAGAACCGTCCTCGTACTTTAAAAAACAATATTTTTAAAAATCGAAAGCGAAATCGGTATCAGCTACTCTTGTTTTTTGCGCTTAGCAACTATTCAACGATTTTTGAATATAAACTATCGTGAGTGGTGTTCGTTATTAATGTTGAGAGAGCGGCTATACTCACGTCTTAGTTTATCGGATGAGCCCGACTTCAACGATTCATTTTTATATTATAGAATAGAAAATGTAGTGCCTTACAACAAACATATGCGCTGCTCAAAGTGGTAATGTACTTAATTGAACTACAGTCTTCACATAATGTTCCTTATTCTTAATTTTAAGTGTGTGTTGTACACTCGGGTTTACAATTGGTTTGCTAAAATTACCTATTTCATCTCTGCGTCATACAGTGGCAAACGGTTAGCACAATATCTCCATGGGTCGTCCTTAACGCATGCCGCTTTGAAATTTAATTAGACCCAGTTTAAAGACATTTGCATTGCGCCAATGGCGTACGTCAAGGTTGGCCTGTTTGTTTGCCGCGAACCTTTTGCATAAAACTAGAGCGCTAACAAAATAAATGCATTTCAAATGTCTGCAAAGGATAAAACTATCTTCAGGCGTTATTTTGGCCTGGTTTATATCTTAATGTTCATTTGGTTTGGATATATTCGGCGGTACAGTGAGTTTAGATCTTGAAAGTCGAGAACGAACTTGGCTATGTGATAGGCACTATAACAAAACTACTTTGCTATAATCCGCACGGGTTAAGCGAATGCATGCAAAGCTAATGTGTATGAAGCAGGCAAAAACTACGAAGCTTATACATGCAGGACAAGCCACCACACGCACCCCAAGGCTCCTCCACCAGCAACAAAGCACACAAGCAGCACACACACCCACCACCACGACAATCTCGACGATCGTTTCGCTCCGAAACCGAAGCATCATCAGGAGGATAGGCTCCACGACAAAATCGTAATGATTTTGTCGTGGAGCCTTTCGAGCCAATCGTCGAGATTGTCGTGGTGGTGGGTTTGTGTGCTGCTTGTGGTCTTTGTTGCTGGTGGAGGAGCCTTGGGGTGCGTGTGGTGGCTTGTCCTGCATGTATAAAAAAAAGTAAAGTAACAGCCTGTTACTATGCCCACTGCTGGGCTAAGGCCTCGTCTCTCCGTTTTTGGAGAGAAGAATTGGAGCTAAGACCTACCACGCTGCTCCAATGCGGATTGGTAGGTTACACTTATCCCTAGAATTCTCTAGAGATATGCAGGTTTCCTCACGATGTTTTCCTTCACCGAAGAGCGTGTGATAAATTGCAATTATCAATTAGACACATGAGTTTTAATAGAAAAACTCATTGGTGCCTGCATGTATAAGGTTCGTAGATTTTGCCTGCTTCATACACATTAGCTTTACATGCATTCGCTTAACCCGTGCGGATTATAGCGAGGTAGTTAGTTCTGTTATAGTGCTTGTAATATGGAGTTCCGCAAAGTAACGCCTGCTTCTATAAATCATGGCTATGTGATGTTTTATAAGTTTCTTGCTAGCTCTTCTAGGTAGAAACAATCTCCCAAAACAGCCGTAGAGTGATGATTCAAAACTAAAGTATGAGTTTGAGTTTAAAGTTTGACTTTAAAGAAGAGAACATTATATATCGGGAAAAGAATATAATATCATGAAAGAGGTATTTATATACGTTGTCATGATTTGACTAGGTATTTTACGACCGGCCGCCTGCCTATCGGCTGCTTACCTTAGTCATATTTTACGACCCTTCGGTAAGAAAGAGTGTGGTCTATTCTACTCGACCGGATACCACACGGTGGGTCAACTTACCTCAGTCGCCTTTTACGATACGTCGATAAGAAATTACAGAAGTCTATTCTACCCAACCGGATACCACAAGGCGGGTCGATTTACCTTAGTCGCCTTTTACAAAACCTCAGTAAGAAATGAGGGGTGGTCTATTCTACTCGACTGGATACCACACGGTGGGGTAACTTACCTTAGTCGCCTTTTACGACACCTGGGGAAGAAATGAGAGAAGTCTATTCTACCCAACCGGATACCGCGTCGATTTATCTAAGTCGGCTTTTACGACACCTCGGTAAGTAATGAGGGTGGTCTATTCTACTCAGCCGAATAACACACGGCATATTATACATATACACGGCCTTTTTGGTTAGTTACCATTTTTTAGAATTGAGGAAGCAATTTAAGAGTTAGATGAGTATCCTTCTCGCACCCTGACTTATTTAAAATATAAACTTTATCAAACAAAGGTTTTCACTTATTGTTAGGTCGATTAATAATGTAATGGAGTATTTAATGCAGTTATAGCATACCGACGAATTGATCGAAATAATTTGTCATTATTAATTCAGATGCAGCTGTCTGTATGGCGATTCTATAATTATTATAACCGTTGCTATACCTATTTATTTATTTAAAACATTTTCATCGAAATATACTTAACTATTAAATATTCGCGATTTTGGGTGATAACACTGCAATTCTTTAAAGTTTCATGTGTGAGGTGGAATGTTTAATGTGTATGTCTTAGTGAATTTATGCAATCCTGGTGAAATAAGGTATCACGTTATGGTATCGGGCTATGGTAAGTGGCGTGAAATTGGAGAGGCTTATGTCCAACTGGAGCTGTGATAGCCTAGCGGTGAGACCATGCGACTCTTTCGAGGGGAACACGAGTTCAAACCCGGGCAGGCACCAATGGGTTTTTCTATTAAAACTCATGTGTCTAATTGATAATTCCAATTTATCACACGCTTTTCGGTGAAGGAAAACATCGTGAGGAAACCTGCATATCTCTCGAGAATTCTAGGGATATGTGTAACCTACCAATCCGCTTTGGAGCAGCGTGGTAGGTCTTAGCTCCAACCCTTCTCTCCAGAAACGGAGAGAGGAGGCATATTCACAGCAGTGGGATTGTAACAGGCCGCTACTTTACTTTTTTTAGTTTTATGTCCAACTGTGGACTGAAGTGGGCTGATGATGATGATGTTATGATATGCTTATAAATATGAGAGTGTAAAAAGTGCAACAAAGTTTTTAACAAAATTTCATGTGACTGTTAACCGTTGAGGAGGTCCCTGGTCTGGAGCCAATCTTAGCAGCTGCATTAGGTCATGCTAATCATAAAAATGCATTGTCATCGGGACTGAATCAGTATGCAAAATTTCAGCTCAATCGGACACCGGGAAGTGGGTCAAATTTAATTTAATTTTATTAAATAAAATTAAATTTAAATTTGCAGGATTCCACCTTCACATAAATACACGGCAAGTTAAATATAAGGTTTTAAAAATATTCTTTTTCATCATCACAATACTAATGTTAAGGATCAAATAATAATATGTAACGCGACGACTCCGACGCCAGACGGGACGGTGAAAGATTAAACATCCAAGTGACAGGGTAGTTTATTGTTTATTGTAGATAAAATATTTGTTTTAGTTATTATTATTTTATATTTTTCAAATATCACTATTACTTTATAGTTTATAATTTTTAATTTGCGTTATTGATCAGTGCCGTCTATGCCATCATTTAGCGAACAGAGGCCACTGAAAATCAGCAATAATGGGTTTGCGTTGCAACCCTGTTAGTCTGAGTGGTTATCCCTTTCTTCGTCACACTGCTGCACATTTTTAATTTGCTATAGTCGTATAAGACGTTATTTTATTTTTTTTTTATTTTTTTTTTATTAATACTGTTGTACTGAGGTATGTTGGAGAATAAAGATTTATTCATTCATTCATTCATTATTGTCACATGTATGTCACGTGTTGGAGCGGACAGGTCCTTCACATCATTTCAAAATATAGATGAACCGGAAGACGCACCGTTTACAATGTCTCTTAGGCTTAGTATTTACGTAGGATCCACTTTGATCTTAGGAAATTGTTTAACATTATACATTTTTTTTTCTGACACTAACTAATGCTGTTAGCCCTAATGGCTCTTACAGCGTCACCGAGAGAGTGAGCGAGCGCGGAAGCATCGTCGGGGGTGTAAACTGGGAGAGCGAGTCTCGAGCGAGGCTCGCAGCATCCTGGGAGCGTCGCCTTAAGGGTGCCTCCTGTGAGGCCGGACCTCGGCTTAAAGCGACGCGCTGTGGTGGACTGTATCGGACTCACGAAAAAGTCCTAATGTCATAACGGTCGGGGCTGAACGCCCCTACCGCTAGACGTGAAGAAGCGGGACCTCGTCTTCGCCGGCGAAGACGCTGTGTGTGTGTGTTTAGTGTCTGCATTATACATTTTGTATGAGGACTTCTTATGTAATTACAAAACCCCTTCTATAGCGCGAAGCAAAGTACTAGTAGCGCCATCTGTTATTCCAGTGAGAAAAATACGTAAACCGTGTTAGTAGTACGTAATGTTACATATATTATTTTTAGTTTATTATATATGTGATTTTGCACAGGACAAACATGGATGTGTTAAATGATAGCGATTAACCATAATCTAAATTCGATAGATAACTTTATAATGCAACAACAAACAAAGCTGCAAGTTTTGTTATTTGTAAAGAATATTAAAATTCTGAACATGGTAATTGAACGTCGATAACAAGAAATAATTTAGCAAACACTTGTTAAGTTCCCAAAGCATAAAAGGCAAAAGCTCTTGGCTTTTCTAACCAAAGGGGAAGTGGAAAAACAGGGTTTTTAGGCGACTAGTCTCATCTTAACTATTAATTATTTTAATTGAATATACATTGAAATCATTTATTAGTTAAATTCAAATTTGCTAGTTGTTAAAACCTTTTTTTTAACTTGACTTGTTGGATACTTGATGTCGGTAATTCATTAAATAATATCGTATTTTTTTAAATAATATTTTTCTTTTTTTAAAAGGCAAGAATGTAGCATTCCTTTTCTCTCCAAGAATAGAGGATATCTTTCCCCAGCTGTGGGATAGGAGTGGGCTGCAACGCTAATCATGTTATAGAAATAAACGATCCCCTTTAAAGGGGGTTTCTTAACTTAAATTACCACACCTATTTTCGGGATTTCAGCTTGATATACAAAAAAAAATAATGATTCGTACTTGACGCAAGCTGTGACAGCCCAGCGGCGAGACCGTGTAACTCTTTCGAGGGGAAAACGAGTTCAAACCCGGGCAGGCACCAATGAGTTTTTCTATTAAAACTCATGTGTCTAATTGATAATTGCATTTTATCACACGTTTTTCAGTGAAGGAAAACATCGTGAGGAAACCTGCATATCTCTAGAGAATTCTGGAGATATGTGTAACCTACCAATCCGCATTGGAGCAGCGTGGTAGGTCTTAGCTCCAACCCTTCTCTTCAGAAACGGAGAGAGGAAGCCTATTCCCAATAGTGCGATTGTAACAGGCCGCTACTTTACTTTTACTTTTTTACTTGACGCTTTCCTGTGAATCAATTTTGTGGTACTGAATTTTAAACTACAAAATCGTATAATTTTCAATACAAAGACAAATTGTCTTTTATAGGGTAAGCGCCGCCTCGATCTCTTTAATTATGTCTATAGAATAATGGTATGATTTTCCTAACAAAGCCTTTTTTATTATAAGCTGGTATATGTGGGTAATAAGTTGAGCATTTGATTTGAAGGAGCAGGAATATACGAAAATTATTGGTCCGGTATTTACAATTACTATGGTCTTATATGGACCGGTGTTTTCTTTATGATGCCTGGGTGTTTCTGCGTGATGAAATCACAAACGAGAAAATACGTAAAAGATCCTAAAAATATATATATTTAGATATATAGCTCATATATAGATTATAGCGATGTAGCTAATCTTGATAATGGACTGATGAACTCCTTGAGGATTTGGTGTGGCAATCCCACAACGAAAAATGTAGTCTTAGATTATAAAAGGTTGCGGGGAATGATTACATTCAAATGGCAAAAGTTTTGATGATTAAGAAGTCTCTTTAAGAGATCTATGTCTAATTGTGAAATGCGTCGTTTCATTACAGTTAAGGAGAGAGAGAGAGAAAGGGAGAGAAAGAAATAGAACTTGTTTAAAACGTCCTTAAGCAAAAAACAAATCATTTGAATCCAACATCTCCTGCTCCTGTACACGAGGTACGCCACCTGTGGCTTCGTAAATTTAGTGTGCTCTTCTTCCTTTCTCCCACACAATGAAGTTCTATAGCTGTCTCGCTTTCGCATGTTTTCACAAATAAGTTGCATCCGAAAACAACATAGAAAACCTTCCGCTTTGTACAACGGAAATCCAACTTTAGTTGCACACTGTAAGGTTTATTTCTGTGTTAGTCAGCTGTTGAAAAGTCTTTGTTAGCCTTACTGAAAGTTTCAGGGCAGAAAATACACAGCCACATTGCATTCTCTGATTGTAATATAACGCGATTTAAAATAAATAGTGATGCCCATACAATGCTATAATAAAATATCGATACTATTATTTTTTCCATCCTTCGTCCTCTATCACTTGTTTTAATTGCCAACCTCTAATCTTTTTCACATGTCTGTGGAGATTTTTGTGATGAAGCTATAGATGGTATAACTTTTAGACTAAACCTCACTAACAAAAACATGTGATATACGACTAACTAAAATTAACTATGCTCCTGCTCATGATAAAGACTATGGGAAAGCTTTCGTGCGTTATAAAACTATATATCTCCAGCTAATAAAAATTTCAAAAGCAATAAAAGTTCAATAGCGGTCTCATTCACAATTGCTTAGTTACTGGAATATAATTTTACTAAGCAGCTATTTATCGATATACATTGTCTTCACTAGTCATATAAAATGGCTAAAGGTTTATCCTAGCTAACCACGTGTACGAATTAATACCTAAGACTCAAATGTTAATTATGAAATACGCAGAAATCCTAGTGTTGTTCCCCGCAATATTTGTGTGATTTAAATAAAATATAACAATTATCTACGCAAACGAGAATAATTATTCATTACTTATCAATATCATGCCATTGCTAACTTTTCAATCTTTACCATGTTTTCCTTTATCGACAAGTACGTGAAAAAAAAACACCTGTGATTCCCTCGTAAGAGGCACGTAGTTATATACCTGTAAGCTATTGCTAACACATACATCCCTAGCAATGCCCACTTATCTAAGGCTAAGCTAATGTAAAAACTTCAATAAAATTTGGGAATCAACTTAAAACACTTGGAGTCTATTGTGTTAATTACCCTTAAAGGAAGATGAATTAAACATACGCATTTAACATACACTTACATTACTTATTAAAATCATCGATACACGGATAGCAAATAGTCAGTGGGGTCCATTTGCCTGGACTAATCTTAGCAAACCGGACGTGCAAATTCACGTTACCACGGTTTAACTCCATGGTAATGTCAATTAACAAAATCGTGACAAATCTTACTTGAAAGTACATTGTCTTAGTTACAGTTAAATGAACGACCGAGTTTAGCTTCGACTTTCGTGAGTTTAGGTTCGAGTTTTCCTTAGAAATGTAATGAAAAGGTTTATATTTTAATTCTCGATTTAAAGTTTTCCCTAACAATCAGTAAACATATTATAAAAAGAAATAGGTTTTATTTTCAATATATGTCATAAGTCCTTTTTACAGAATAAATACCCAATAATTATAACAAATCGATTTTTAGATGCATCAAGCATCGATTCTGCAATCATAATAAAGGCTCAAGAATATTCCATTAAAAAAAGTTAAGTAACCGCCTGTTCATCCCACTGCTGGGCTAAGGCCTCCTCTCTCCGTTTCTTGAGAGAAGGGTTGGAGCTCAGACCTACCACGCTGCTCCAATGCGGATTGGTAGGTTACACATATCCCTAGAATTCTCTAGAGATATGCAGGTTTCCTCACGATGTTTTCCTTCACCGAAAAGCGTGTGATAAATTGCAATTATGAATTAGACACATGAGTTTTAATAGAAAAACTCATTGGTGCCTGCCCGGGTTTGAACTCGTTTTCCCCTCGAAAGAGTTACACGGTCTCGCCGCTGGGCTTTGAACCCATGTCGTCTCTAGAGAGTCGCACGGTCTCACCGCTAGGCTTTCACAGCTTATATATTTCATTTAATATTATTTAATAGATTAAATTTATCGATATACGTGTAGCATCACTAGTCAGTTAGCAAAGCCCATTTGCCCAAGTTAATCCAAGCAAAGCGGGTGTACAAATTTATACCGTCTCGGTTAGACTCCATTGTTTCGTTAATCGCCGAAATTCTTGCAAATCTTCGCGTTAAGTGTGAAATGTTACACCCATGCAGTAATGTACCTTTTTTAAAATACCAAATAATACAATTTTGGGACCACGGATCTTTTTATATGCATTTCTGAATTTTCATGTCTTTCGCGTCATTACCTATCTTAGATCTTGCTGATAAAGTGCATAAGTTGTAAATTCGAAATTAAATGTAATTTATTTAATTTCTTTATTTTTATAAAATATAAAATTGTTTATTTAAAATTAAGTAAACTATTTTACAAAACCAGAAGTCATAAAAACTTTAAACAAAATTAAAACTTACTAAATAATTCAAAAAAAATTTTTTTTAAAGAAAACAAAAATTATATATACATCTATTAATATAACGTTATTACGTTATTTTTTTTATGGATTATGTTACTATTTGATCACAATTTCCGCTTAAAGTAAAAAGTAATAGCGTGTTATTATCCCACTGTTGGGCAAAGGCTTTCTCTCTCCGTTTTTGAAGCTAAGAGTCACCACGCTGATCTAATGCGGAGTGGCAGGTTAATAATAATAATAAATAAATATATGGGACATTTTCACACACGGTCGTCCGTCCCCAAAGTAAGTAACTTAATACTTGTGTTATAGGTGACGGACAACTGGTAGATATACTACATATGTAAGTTTAAATACATACTTAAATACAAATACACAGCCAGGCTCGAAGAACCAACAATTTGTTTATAGAAAATGTTGGCCCTCGGCGGGAATCGAACCCGCGACCCGCGGAGCTGAAGGCAGGGTCACTACCCACAGCGCCAACGGGTCAGTCAAATATCCCTAGAATATTTGCCCATATCCCTAGAATTCTCTAGAGATTTACAGGTTTCCTCACAATGTTTTCCTTCACTGAAATGTGTATGATAAATTGCAATTAATTGCAGTAAGACACATACGTTTAAATAATAAACTCATTAGTGCCTGCCCCGGTTTTGAACACGTGACCCTCTTGAAAGAATCGCACGGTCTCACCGCTGGGCTATTAAAACATCTCTATGGGCTATCACAGCAAGATTGTAAAGATTCTATATTATTTAGTATAGAGATCGTTTGAAAACCATAATCTCCCAATTTGGGAGCGCGATTACCGATTCACCCGCCGTCCGCATTTCTAAGGTCAGAGGTCGACTTTCGCCGCAGCTTGTATTCGTTTGTCGCGAAACGTCTATGAGAATATTGCTTTCGACATCTTATAATTTAACTAGTAGCCGCTCCTGACAGTGTCCGTGGAAAAATATAGAGTTGCATCTATTTTAAAACTATTTGTTCTTGAGGCTTCTCTCTCGTCGTAATTTTGAACAATAAAGTAGTAATTGTGAGTTAACCGTAAGAGATAGAGACATGATGTTCCGGACTTTTTTGTAGTGTCTTTGTAGATATACAATTCTCATGTACATTTATTTAGTGTATCTTTGTTGGTTTACACAACGCATTCGAATAAAGATCCCAACATGCGAGTTTTTGTCAACTGCGCGACCTTTTTAGCACAATTTTTTTTAATAAATAATTTATGCTAATAAATAATTTTAATCACGAAAAATCCATTATACATATAAAATTATATATGGAACAATAATACTGTAAAAAGATCGTGAGCCTCAGCTTAAAGCTACTATTCAGCTCACGCTTTGTAAGAATACTGTCAACATTGTATTTTACATAAAACCATAGTGTACTATCAACCTAAACCTTCCGGTAGAAATGCACTATCATTTAATAAAAAATTATACAAATTCGTTAAGTATATTTTGAGAAAATCGATGACATACACACAGCTTTAGGGGCATTTATTTTATAAGTAGTATATAATCAACTCTAGTAGGTATAGACTATTATAGAGTTAATTAACAAACAACAGTTTAACCTTAACTCTACCACCCGATGCTCGTTATCGTTTCTGATAAACGTATCAAAACAAAATGGCTGTCAAACTGTTATCTATCTTCATAGTAACGGCTGACCTCGAATTCACTAGGAAGCGTTTTGACATTGGGCGCGACCTTGGCGCTCGCGCGCGATTGGTCCAAATTTCAAAATGGCGTGCGCCTACGCAGGCATTGTTTCTAATAATTAGATGACCGGTTTGGTGTGTTTTTCAAACGCTTTATTGGTTATCTCCGATGTTTGCGTTTGTGTTTGCTCTTTTGTACGATTTTATTTACCTACAACGTGTAAGCACTGTGTAATGTATTTATTTATTTATGTATTTCTTACAATATTATTGTGTAGCCGACTTTTGCAAGATGTTACTAGAGAAAAAGAGAAAAAATAATTTGGCCGTTGAAATGGGAGTAAATCTAATTGCTAATATATATTGACTCTTACTGTGCTTGTGTTTAGGATTATAATCAATTCTGCAGACTTTTTTGTTTTGTCATACTTTGTTATACAATATGGATGTTATAGATAACAGCAATATGAAAGATTAATACTGTAGTGATATAAAAAAAAACAAAAGAAAAAGAATCAATGATAATGCAAACCATAACAAATATTTTAACTGCATTTTCATTTTCCCATTAAGAAGGTCCAAAGTAATTTATTAGTGTACCCACTTATTTATATTATATAAAAGTTTCTCGTGTCACAATGTTAGTTATCCGAAACGGCTTGACTGATTTTTTTGAAATTTTATATGCATATTTAATAAGTCTGAGAATCAGCTACTATCTATTTTTCAAACCCCTAGTTATTAAGCCAAACCAATTTCTTTTACCTTTTAGACAATTTGTTTAATTTTTTTACAATGTATATATGAATTATATTATGGGGGGCGAAAGTCGAGTACACAAACTCACTTTGTCCAATTAAATGTCTTTATTGTAGTTTATTAATTATAATTTTTCTTATACTATATACTATACTAAAATATTAAATATCAAGTATTGTCCCTTGCCACCAATGTCAGGTAGGATAAAGGTGAGTTTGCGCGAAGTGTCTTTCCCAAGCATGGAACACTACACCTCAGGTATCGAGTAGAGTCTGGGAAAGCGGCAAACGCTGAGTAGACGAAACACGCGTGCAAAAATCCGTTTTTTAAGATTTTCAAACATCAATCACATACATATAAAGCTTTAGGACACTTGTAAAGACTAGTATGTTCAATCCGCTTCGCAGGCTTTAACTTGACATTTTCAGCGTCACTGGGAGTGAAAACGGGTGAATGGAAGCATCAGTGAGATTGTAAAATGCCGAGAGCAGCATAGTGAGAGAAGCTCTACTAGCATTGAAAAATGCTCAATCAGTATGCCTACCATGAATTTTAAGAAAACGATTCAATTCAAAGTCATTACCTAAACTCAACCGCTTTCTTTTCTAACGCATGAAGTATGGATTGCTTTGGGATCGTAATGTTTGAAAGGGAAAACGTTATATGAACTATAGATAACTCTGTTTCTTTTACTCAAATTTTTTTAGGACGCATTCCATACGTTCATTCGGCAACGACTTAAAGTGTGCATCTTTAAGACGTCATTGTATGAAAAAGCAAAACAATTTAGTTTACGTCTTCAATGGAGTCGCAATAAGAGTTCATGGTAGGCCTGTAGGATGTAGTAGTAGATGATGCGCACCACTATTTTATGGAATAATCTCCCTCCAGCAGCGTTTCCGGAACGTTACAACATAAGTACCTTCAAAAAGCGTATTTTCCATCTTTTTAAAGGTCGGCAGCACACTCGCTCTGCGAGAGGTCGTGAACGGCGGTGATAACGTTGAACTGCACGCTCGTCTGCCATCATATTTCATTAAAAAAAAATAGCATACTGTAGCTTGAATAAGAGAGCTGTATGTCAGTCAACTAAGCACTCCTGTGGGAGAACGGAACAAAGTGACACTCTACAAAACATGCATAGGACCAATTATGTTCTTTCTACGCGAGCGTTGTGTTTGCGCACGTTTCAAAAGTCAGATTGCTCAGGCTCCAAAGACTACAGAACCGATTTATGCGGACAGCCACTGGTTGTCCGTGGTTCATGCGGAACGTTGACCTCCATAGAGACCTCGATCTCCCTACCATTACTCACCTCTTTAAACGTTTTTCGAAATCTTACTTCGAGAAATCTGAGTTACACCCGAACCCCCTGATTTCTTCTACCTACATCCCAGTTAGATCTGACCATCGAAAATATAGGCGTCCAAAAAGCGTCCTGTATGACCCCGACGATCAAATAACGATCGCCAACACAGAAACACGTAATACACACACACAGCGTCTTCGCCGGCATAGACGAGGTCCCAGTTTTCTGACGTCGGTCGGTCGTGGCTTCTCGCCACACTTCCGACGCCGCAATGACTAATCTAAGTCAAACCATGAACCCTCCACTACGCGTCGCCCTAAGCCGTGGTCCGGCCACACAGGAGGCACCCTTAGGACGACGTTCCCCGACTTAAGTAGAGCTTCTGCGCTTTACTCTCTGCATTTCGCAACCTCGACGATGCTTCTGCGCTCACCCGTACCGCCCCGTGACGCTGTAAAAGCTATTAGGGCTAACAGCATACAGTCAGTTTGAAAAAAAAGTGGGAGAACGGGGAAAAGTCACGAATAGAACCGAATCAAAAACCTTGATATACTACGCTTCAAAGGTCGTACAAATAATTCTAATATCATTGATATTGCGTATTAGATAGACCTGAGAGCGTGCATGTGTGAGTGAGTGACGTCACTCGCGAACTAGACATGTATATTATGCAACGATAACTAGAATGTTATCTACTAAGATGAGTAACTTTGTCCGACGAGTCGTTTGAAGTGATTAAAATAGGTTATTTGTTATTTGAATTACCCAAAGTTGAGATTTTTTTCTATCAAAACGTCTTAGAAAGGTAAAGGAGTTTTTACATGTTAACTTTAGAAAAATAATTCGCAGTTAATACCAACCGTGCTGCTTTAAATATGATTATTAGGTTACAAATAAATGCCGTGTGGTATCTAGATGAGTAGAATAAACCACCCTCTTTCTTACGGAGGGGTCGTAAAGTACGACTAAGGTAAGTTGGCGTTACGGAGGCGGCCGGTCTTAAAATATTAGGTCCTTACATATAAAATAGGCGTTTTCTATGGGAGGAACATAAAGCCGTTTTTTTTTTAATGAAATATATTTAATTAATCAAAGTATGTACCATTGCTATGTATGCACTTTTGCCATCTCATAGGTAGTTCATTGATCCCCTTACTAAAAAAATCATTCGGGCGGGAATCAAGCCGATTAAAGACCAATATGAACACTAGGTCCGACCTAGATGTAGGGCATTTAATAATCCAATAAATCTGTGTTCAAAACTAGACTGATTTCAGTATAACTTCCGTTCTGTTACTCAGTCAGTTATCCCATTTTAGCTATTACAATTAATGAGTTAAGAATCAACATTTGACTATTGCCAATTCCGATACACTCGTATGCAAAACGTTTCTTTGAAGACATTTTATATTGAAACCTAATTAATTATTTAAATGCACCACATAAAAACTGAAGCTCGAAATATTGATAAAGGGTGGCGTGATAAGGGGGTAGCTGTACTATTGATCGGCGCGAACCCCCCAAGTGTATAGGTATAAAAAGCGTAACAAATTTTCGTCTTAAGAAAAGGAAAAGAAAAAATGTATACAGCCACCCCACCGCTTGGGAGTGGGTCGCCACCCCAAAAGTGGGGTGAGGGGGTGCATTTTTCTCGCGGTCCTGCTCTCTCTCGGACGTAAGATGTTACAAAGGATTCTTTGTTGGTGGACCAGTTAATTAGATTTTGGATATGCAGTTTTTTGGCATCCCTTTTGCGGAAGGCTACTTAAAGAAGCTGCGTCGAGTATTATCTACGATCGAGATAAGGCTGTAGATATCGCTAATTTTAAAGATAATGAATATAACAGTGCTATTTTTACTAAAGAAAATTGTTCTCATCTGAGATAATTTTTATTTTATGGTTTAAAAAAGGAAGGAGAGTTCTTTTTGATGAGACAAATTTTAATTAATGATTTAAAAAGGAGTAGACCGCCGTGTGGTATCTGGCTGAGTAGAATAGTCCACCCTCATTTCTTACCGAGGTGTCGTAAAAGGCGACTAAGGTATGTTGACGTCGGCAGGCGGCCGGTCGTATAATAAGTAGCCAAATCATTGAACAACATATTTGTAACATGTTGTGCCGACCCCGCTTAGAGTGGGATAAGGGCAGGAGGATGATGATGATGATTTAAAAAGCGGTAGAATATCATTCTCGATTGAGGTAAAGTTTATTTATTTATTTAATAAAGGGCACAATATAGTTATCGTTTAAATAAAAGTTGTAATTTATTTATAAAAAGCGTTATTATTTGAAGTAAGTTTTAATTTATGATATTTGACTGGCTCGTTGGCGCCGTGGGTAGTGACCCTTTCACCTCCGCAGGTCGTGGGTTCAATTATCACCGAGGGCCAACAATTTGTCTCTATAAACAAATATATAAACAATTTGTCGGTTCTTCGACCCTAGGTGTATATTTGTATTTAAGTATTTATGTAAAATTATATATGTTGTATATCTACCGGTTGTCCGTCACCCATAACACAAGTATTAAGATACTTTGGGGTCGGACGACCGTGTGTGTAAGTGACCCATATATTTTATTTTATTATTTTATTTATTTTGGACACTATAATAGTATTTTGGCATTTCTATTATTCGGAGCAGCTAAAGGTTTGCTGCATTCAGCCAAAATCAGCTCAGAAAATAGATGATGTATTGGAATTAACAATCATCATTCTCCTGCCCTTATCCCACTCTAAGTGGGATCGGCAGAATATGTTACAAACATTTTGTCATATGATTTGGCTACGTATTTTACGACCGGCCGCCTACCTGACGTCATCTTACCTAAGTCGCCTTTTACGACACCTCGGTAAGAAAGGTTTATTGAAATTCTCAGGTCTGGAGTTTGAACTGTTGAAGGTAAGTGCATTTTAACCATTTAACCATCAGAGTCCATTGTTTAAAATATTTCAATATAAACATTGCACGTGTTATGATAGGAAAATTTTGAAATCTAAAAGCGACGACGTCAATGTTTACGGAGTGTTCGGTGATTTTCATTTATAATTGAACGTTGAAATCACAATTATTTTTTTGTCGACAGTTAAATTGTGTTAATCGATTATCCTTTATAGTTTATATTAAGATAATGAGGTCAAGATAATGGAAGAGACTAGTTTATAACATTTTCTCTAACAATATTTTGACTAGAGATTTGGAGAGAATTCAAGCGCCTATAGAATTGTTGACAGTCTTAAGCTCTGTAAATGGAACTAAAAAAACGCTACCACACAATGCACTGCACACGTTCACTAAGACAATTAACGATCGTTTTGCCCCTTACTCTTCCTTTAGTGCAGCCTGTCGTATGCCGATCATAATTTAACATATCGCGCTTTGATATTGTACGTACAATAAAATATAGACCGTATATTCATAAAAATAAGATTGATTTTCTATCGTTTAAAATTCTATTATTAGGATCGCTCCGTATTGACCCAGTTTCGTAGTTTTTGGTTACACTACTTTTATATCGCGTGTAAATAACGAAAATGATCTTTCGAAAGATACTATTTTTCGTTAGTTTTGAGCTTTTAGTACATACTTGGGACCCTAACTGGCTTCGCAAGACTACAAGAGTTCATTATAGTTCTAGCAGCTTAGTCGTAAAAACTTACCAAATAGACAGACATATATGCTTTTGTATTTATTGCATTTAGTATTTGTTATGCTTACTTCCATAGCATCATGTCTTATGGAATATTGTTATGGGGTAAATGCGGACAAATTGAAAAAAAATTGTGCTACAAAAGTCAGCCATATGAGGTATTTACAATTAAATTCAACGTGATTCCCAGCCGAAGAAGTTAAAGGCAATAGTTATTTTTAATGAAAGGATAATAAAACGCAGTGACTCTTATTTGACTTGGAACGAAACAGAAGCTTTATTCATAGTAATACAGATAATAAACAAACAGTACATGACTTGCATACTTAACGCTAGATGGCTTTAGGTGTAATACACATTATTTTTATATAAACTAACACCCCCACTATATAAAAATAATACTACTAACAAGTCGTTTATTGTTTAACTAACCCAACAGCATTTACAAAAACATTATGCTTAACCGAAGTTAAACTTTTTGTAAGTAAATCAGCTGGCATATCAGCTGTACATAGGTACTGAACATCTATTAACTTTTGAGCAATAATCTCTTTACAAAAATGAAATCTTATATCTATATGTTTAGATTTATTGTGGAAAACAGGATTCAATAACAATTTTTGAGCACTTTGGTTATCATTGTACAGAATAATAGTATACAAACTGTCAGTAACTTCACATTGTAAGTTTTGTAAATAAATAGCTTCTTTACAACTTTCTGAGATTCCTATATATTCTGCCTCTGTACTAGAGAGTGCAACAACTTTTTGTTTTCTGCTTTCCCAAGATATTGCAGCACCTGATAATTTAAACACAAAACCTGTATATGACCTCCTACTAATAACATCACTGCCCCAATCAGCATCAACATAACCAATTATTTCAGAATTAAGTTTTGAGTCATATTTTAAAGCATAATGTTTTGTCTTCTTTAAATATCTTAAAATTCTTTTCGCGTGACACCAATGTTCTTTAGTAAAACAGTTATTAAACTGGCTCATATAACTAACTGAATATGATATGTCAGGGCGAGTTAAAACAGACAAATACATTAAACTACCTATCAGGCATTGATATGGTATGCTAAGAGTATAATCACATTTGTTACCTATACTGAGATTCAGTTTACATTCCATTGGTGTATTTGACGTGTTACATTCCAACATATTAAATTTACATAACAACTGGTCTATATAACCCTCTTGGTCTAATGTTACAGAATCTTTATTGCATACAACTCGCATACCTAAACATTGTCTTATAGTACCTAAGTCTTTAATACTGAAATTATTTTCTAAAGACTTTTTCAAGTTTGTTACTTCAATACAATCATTAGAAAATATGAAGAAATCATCAACATATAAAGCAATTACAGTTATACACTTATTTATTTTCTTAATAAACAGACAAGGTTCATATTTAGATTTTACATAACCAATATTACACAAACAATCATCAACCTTTTTATACCACATTCTTGAAGATTGTTTTAAACCATAAATGGCCTTTTTTAACTTTAAGACTTTACCATCATTTAAATCACCAAAACAATCTGGTTTTTGCATAAAAATATCTTCTTCTAAATGACCATTCAAAAAAGCTGTTTTTACATCTAAGTGCGTTGTTTTAAAATCTAATTTTACAGTCAAGGCAAACAATAATCTTAAGGTAGAAAATCTAACCACAGGAGAGAATGTTTCATTGTAGTCTACACCATGTCTCTGAGTAAAACCTTTAGCTACTAAACGTGCACGGTATAGAACTTTCCCATTCACATCACACTTTTTCTTTAAAACCCATTTACACTGAACCACACAACCACTATTTGGGATATCGACTAACTCCCAAGCTTGATTATCTTCAAAACATTGAAGTTCTTCTTTTAATGCTCTTTGCCAATACTCCTTTTCTTGTCCATTCAACGCCTCCTGCAATGTTAATTCTCCAGCTACTTGAAAACAGACACTTTGTTGGCTACTGAAACCATATCTATCAGGTTGTTTTCTGTCTCTAACTTCCCTTGTAGTTGTCACAGTTTCCTGTAAACTTTCTTCTACATCTTCATACTCACTGGGTATATACTCAGAATCAGAGTCATTTGTAGATTTTTCATGGGATGTGGGAGTATCAGATAACTTTTCTTCCATATCCCCCACTGAAAATGGCTGTTCTGTATCCTCAATTGTTTCATTTACATTTTCTTTTTCTATTACCGATATGGTAGTGTTTTCTTTCTCAACAACTATCACATCTCGACTACTTGATATCACATTCTTAACTGGATCATACACTCTATAACCTTTGCTTCCATCAGCATAACCCACTAGAATGCCTCTTTGGGCTTTTTTATCCCACTTTCGTCTTTTTTCTTTCGCTATGTGTACCATTACTATGCTACCAAAAACTCGCAGATGACTTATATCTGGCTTGACACTATACCATAGTTCATAAGGTGTTTTTCCTTGCAATACGGACAAACCTGTGCGATTATGTAAATATACTGCTGTGTTTGTCGCTTCAGCCCAGAATGTCTTGCTTAACTGTGCATCAAAAAGCATACACCTTGCTTTCTCGACTAAGGTTCTGTTCATACGCTCACATAGCCCATTCTGCTCAGGCGTGTATGGACATGTCGTCTGATGAACTATTCCCATTTTCTTTAAGTAATCATTAAACTCAGCATTGCAAAATTCTCTTCCGTTGTCACTTCTAATAATTCTTATCTTTTTATTTGTCTGATTTTCAACTAATACTTTGTATTCTTTGAAGCTTTTCAAAGCATCATTCTTGTTTTTCAAAAAATAAATAGCTGTCATTCTGCTAAAATCATCTACAAATAAAATGAAGTATTTAGAACCTCCAATGGAATCACACTCCATAGGACCACATATGTCTGTATGTATGATATTCAACACCTCGGTACTTCTCTTACCAACATGAGTAAAAGGTAGTCTAGCTTGCTTCCCTTCACAACACACGGTACACGAGGACTTTGTAATGCCAACTTTCTCTTTCAAGGTTAACCCATGAACTGCATTTTGCATTTTATTCAGACATTCACTGTTTACATGTCCTAGCCTGCGATGCCATAACTCTCCAGATATGATTGCTGCTGCAGACATATTTTCTTGAAGCTGTAGCTTGTAAACTCCATTCTTTAATAGTGCAAAAGCAACCAGTGTACCTTTCTGATTATATATTTCACAGGCATTTGTAGTAAATACAACTTTATTCTTTTTGTGAATCAATTGACTAACTGATAGTAAGTTAGTTGTCAATTCCGGTACACAAAATACATCTTTTACGTCCACATCAAAACTGCAATCATTAACTAAAGTAGAAATCTTTATATCGCCGGAACACGCAATTGGCACTTGTGTTTTGTCAGCTACTATAATAGTCTGACCTTCTTTTTCGTAAGAAATATTCGTGAGCCATTTTTTGTTCGGCGTCAAGTGCACACTGGCTCCAGAATCAACATACCAATCTTGGTTGTTGAAGTTTCCGCTTAGAAAGACCGCACTGAACGCATTTGTTTCTTTACGTTCATTTCCTTTGTTATTCGACACTTCAGCCGTACATTGAGACTTATAATGACCAATCTTTTTGCATCTATAACATTTAATTTCTTTCTTCGCCTTTGTTGACGTCGTTTCATGTTGGCCGCCATGATTGTTAGTTTTGCTAACCATAGACTTTCTGGCCGTCGACGAGTGCTGCCAACCTCTAAGACCACTGGCCAAAGCGCCATTCGATTCATTATTTCCGTTCGTTCCATTTCCGGATTCCATGTCAAGTAACTTACTTTTAATGGCGTCTGTTGTTATCTGAATACCTGAATGTTCGATGGCCATTATCATGGGGGCATATTTTTCAGATAGCCCAGCCAGTAATAAAGAACCAATCCACTCTTCATTTAACTGAAATCCCGTATTACACAACTTTTGCCCTGTTTCTATAATCTGCGTCACATATGCAATCATAGAACTACAATTTTCGAGCCTTATAGAAATTAAATTTCGTAGTAAGCTTATTCTTCTTGCAAATCCGGAATCGTCAAATAATGCCCTTAGCTTCTCCCATAATTCTTTGGTAGTTAAAACATTTCTAATATGTACGTATAATGAAGAGTCAATCGTGAGAATTAGTTTCGCTTTTGTTTTTGCATCATCCTCGGCAAACAATCTTACATCTTCCTCAGGTTTGATGCATTTCATCATTCCTTCTAGGATTAAGAAGTTTTCCGCTGCAAATACCCACTCACTATAATTTTCTCTGCCTCTTAATTTCGGCACATTTACAATGTAATTTGCCGCCATTTTGTTTTCTTGTTGTACGCCAATAAAACAGAATGCCTATCTAGCTAAACTAAATATCCTACTGCGAATTATTATTATACTTGATAACTTTTGAACTTTCGCGATACTTAGCAGAAAAATAAAACTAAGAAGCCACAATTCTTAGCTCTGGGCCCATAACCTAATGAAAGGATAATAAAACGCAGTGACTCTTATTTGACTTGGAACGAAACAGAAGCTTTATTCATAGTAATACAGATAATAAACAAACAGTACATGACTTGCATACTTAACGCTAGATGGCTTTAGGTGTAATACACATTATTTTTATATAAACTAACAATTTTTACATTTGTTTCATGGTTAAAAATTATATTGCTAATATAATTTTTGTGCATAAAAATATACATAATTATAAAAAAATTACGATGGACAAAGTAGGAACCGAGTTAAGTTTGCGGCTCCTGCTTTGCGCTTTGCAAAAGTAAGTCGTTTGTTTGATTGGGTATAAGATTCTATATAAAATTCTGCAATCAAAATTTTTAGCTTTTACGGCAGATTAAAACACTGTTAAAAGAAGGCTGACACAGAAAGCCTACTATACTGTTGAGGATTACATAGATGATAAGAATGCGTGGGTTAAGGTTCTCTTCAAAACTGTACAAGATAATAATGACTAAGTGTAACTAACTAGTTAGAACTAGTAGGAAAAGCAGTAGAGTTGACGATTCTAAAGCTTTCTTTATTTGAATAAAGAACATTTTGAACATTTTCGATTCTTTATTTGAATAAAGAAAATTTTGAATTTGAATTTGAATATTGGAATTTTTGCTCAGGGTCTCATTATCTCACTGTTCATCATCACGGCTTCTTAATATATCTTAAAATATCTCTTGTCTTTATAATATTCCATTTGAGAGGAATTAGGTCACGTCCCCCACTCTCAGGTCTTAGCCCGAGTTTTTATGCCCTATCCAGGATAACGATCGTTCATAGGGACGCCTACACAAAATTTATCTACCGAGAACAATTTCAACTGAGAATATTCAAGTTTACTGCGATTAAAAATACGATTGCAACGTCCCGTAGTTTTGTACATGATCTAAAGATTATGTAAAAATATACAAATTGTTACGTACAGGTGTTCGTGGATTTGGACGAAAATATCTGGTGACTCGTTAAAAGCACTTTATTCAACTTTTCACTACAAACTTAGTGCTTACAGTCTATATGCAGTCCGTTGTCCAATAAGAAAGCCGAGGTCACTATTATTTCACTTTTATTTTCGCTTCGTATTTCGCTTTTGATCGCTATTCGCAAACTGAACTCGACGCGCACGATACGGCTGCTTATATATCGAACGAACCGACGACGACAATGTTCCCGAAAGTTCGCGAGGTTTGGGGAGATCGTAAACAACCTTTGTAAACAAATGTTCCAGAGAATTAGTGTCAAGCGAATTTCAACCCTATGACATATAGTTTACGAACCCTTTTTACACGTTCGTAAACTGCCGCCGTCCATTTTGAACTCTTTGACATTTCGATTACGAACTCTTTTCGCATGTTCGTAACAATATTAATAAACAAAGTCCCCAAAAGCTGTCTGTCTGTAACGGCCTGTTACTATCCCACTGCTGGGCATAGGCCGTCTCTCTCCGTTTCAGGAGAGATGGATTGGAGCTTAGACTTATCACGCTGCTTCATACAGGTAGGTTACAAATATCCACATAATTCTCTAGAGATATGCAGGTTTCCTCACGATATTTTCCTTCACCGAAAAGCGTGCGATAAATTGCAATTATCACTTAGACATATAAGTTTTAACAGAAAAAGTTTGAATAAAAAACTAATTGATGCCTGCCCGGGGTTCAAACTTATGACCCTCTCGCAAGAGTCTCACTGTCTCACCGCTGGGCTATCACAGCTTGGCCGTTGTCTGTTTGTATGTGATCGATTTTCTCACAATCTACTGAACGGATTTTGGTACAGATATATCGAGAGATAGTGCATTTATTGAGAGCACTTATTCTCTGAGACGGCAGACAGACAACGGCCAAACTATGATATCCCCGTGGTGAAACCGTACGACTCTTTCCAGGGGGTCACGGGTTTAAACCCGTAACCAGGCTTCAATAAGTTTTTATATTAATACTTATGTGTCTTATTGATATTAGCCGTGTGGTATCCGGCAGAATAGACCACCCTCTTTCTTACCGAGGGATCGTAAAATACGACTAAGGTAAGTTGACGTCAGGCAGGCGGCCGGACGTAAAATACGTAAACAAATCATGTGACATGTTTGTGACATGTTGTGTCGACCCCCACTTAGGCAGGGATAACTTACCACTTAGTGTCAACTTACCTTAGTCGCCTTTTACGACGCCTCGGTAAGAAATGAGGTTGGTCTATTCTATGCAGCCGGATACCACACGGCATTTACCTTAGTCACCTCTTACGACACCTCGGTAAGAAATTAGGGTGGTCTATTCTCATCAGCCGGATACCACAAAGCATTTATATTTTCAACTCAGAATACAATAAATCATTACGCGGGAAAACATTGTGATACACTCATTTGCGCAATCAAATAAATCCAAACATTATCAAAAATAAATCGGAAAACCTTTCATCTCATGATAAGCTAACGCAAACGAAATTGCGAAAACGGCTACTTGCAAAAAATAAATATGATAAGCGATGACGTCATATGGTTGAGATTCGTTTAGATTGATCCACAGTTTTTGTCATTATTTAAATTTAGCTGCTTTCTATGTATCTGGACTAATATATACTACCGATGAGGTCACAACTTGCCTAGACTTTGTTTGTTTTAGTTTTTACTTTTTTGTACAATTGTGTCTGCTTTGTTCTGCTTTCAAGTTCGTAAAAATAGTATTCATATAATTTATAGAACAAAGCGTTACTTTGCGGGGATCACAATACACAAGTAATAATAAAACTATATAAAAAAAATATATGGGACACTTACACACACGGTCGTCCATCCCCAAAGTTAGTAACTTAATACTTGTGTTATGGACGGACAACTGGTTAATATACTACATATATTATTTAAAATACATACTTCTCGAAAGATCAACAAATTGTTTATAGAAAATGTTGGCCCTCGGCGGGAATCGAACCCGCGAGCCGCAGAGCTGAAGGCAGGGTCACTACCCACTGTGCCAACGAGCCAATTAATTACATATTACTTATTGATACATTACTGAACAACAAAAATTGACAACAAAAAAAAGTTTAGTATCTAAGCTTTAATGGAACACACATATCTTTCTCAGGGAAACTCAGTTAAACGGCCTGTGCTGTCTGAAAAATTAAACAATTAACGTTAAACATTTTGCTCACTTTCTTAACATTGTGCCTTATTGAATACTATTATATGGTACACGCGCTGATACTGAAAAAGTTTGATTTGCAAATAACTTTAGACCTTGCAAAAAAAGCAACCTTGAAATGTATTTTAACTTGTTCTAAGAATTATATTTTGAAATGAACAACCGCTGAGTTTTTTTTTTTTTTTCAGAATCTGCAGTAGACTATTCAAAATTACTTGTAACAGTATTTTAAAATAAGGATTAATCTGAATTTAAATAATCTAAATACCACAGTCTGTTTTGAACATTAAACAAGTTTAAAAAGTAATCAAAAGAGAGATATTAAAAATCTATTGTACTAATTAAGACTTCCTAAATGATACGAAAGTTTAGATTTAAGTTCGAACAAGCTCCACACTAGATGAGATTCTAAGGTTTTTTGATTGATTCAATAATATCATCTCAATTATAGAAAAGGAAAGTTTTCTATAATTTGAAAAGCCAAGCTTTCGCCAAGTTTCTATTCTTCTCTGTAAGATCACCTTTTTAGAGATCAAAGTATTGATAGACATAAATTCGCTTCTACAATAAAATTCCAAAATCCAAGACAGACAAGTCTATAGAAAGGTTTAAACTTAATGTAAGAAATATGCTTATACCTAAGGCATATTACAAAATGTATACGGTGTAAATGTATTACGGTTTAATAATGTATAATTGAAAATATTTAAAAGTGTGACCGCCGAGTTTCCCTACTTGAGTTTGAATATAACTAAAAGGATTTAATGTAACAACATTTTGAGTTATAAAAGTTAATAAAGGAAACCATTCCTAGACGTTACCAGACATTAAATCAGGCAACACTTATAAAAACAAATGAAAGGAAGCAGCAACCACCCAATATTTATCCATCCTTGCTGAAATATTCGTAGTGACCACAAAATTCAATTTGCACGTTCAGAAAACGCTCCTTACTCTCGCAGACGTACAAAATGAAAACATGCTTCGGGAAAAAAGTGGGGGGTAGCAGGAATTAAACTTGGTGGAGGGGTTGTGGGGTGCAAGACGCTGGATGATTAATTATTAGTTTGTGTGTGTTCGGAGATAGCGGGTCTATCGCTGGCTGTGTGCGAGCCAACGTATGTTTTATTAATTACGTCCGTAATTAAATATCATTGGCTTTTTTTATTTGGTTCTCGCCGATGTGCGCAGACTTTTTTTTAATTGTTCGAGAGACAAAGGAATATAGATTCTATAATAAAATTTCGCCCTCATTTTTAGCTTCACCATTACCATCGTCATGCTCCTGCCATTATCCCACTCTAAGTGGGGTCGGCACAACATGTTACAAACATGTTGTCACATGATTTGGCTACGTATTTTACGACCGGCCGCCTGCCTGACGTCAACTTACCTTAGTCGCCTTTTACGACACTGCGGTAAGAAACGATATTGGTCTATTCTATGCAGCCGGATACCACACCGCATATACCTTAGTCGCCTCTTACGACACCTCGGTAAGAAAGGAAGGTGGTCTATTCTATTCTGCCGGATACCACACGGCGTTTTTAGCTTCACCATTACATCAGTTTAAAAAAACTGTTAAAAAGAGGCTAATACAGAAAGCCTACTATACTGTTGAGGATTACTAAGACGATAAGAATGCGTACTCTTTTACCCTGTACAAGATATTAATGACTAAATGTAACTAGTTTTAAGAATTTTATATTGAAAAGAGTAATCGCATAGTATCTCGCTGGCTCATCTCGCTTTCAACAGCTTTCCGGACCAGCAGTAGAGTTGACGATTCAAAAGCACTCGTTTGCGTGTTTACTTGAACAATAAACATTGGTAATTCGAATTTAAATTTGATAAGAGTTTGAAGTAGCTTTAAGATATTTAAATCTGAGCTTTCTGTAGATCGCAATATGACGGCTGTTAAAATTCCTACATTATATGTCCATTGCGCCCTTTTTAAACTACGAAACCTGAACGGCTTTAAATTAGGAGTTCAAATCCCGAGCAATCAATGTGTTTTTATAAAATCGTATTTACTTAATGGATGTTTACAATTTTTTACGTGCCTTTTATTAGAGATAATATCGCGAGGAATTCTTTATACTTAATCAATCAGACACCGGGAAGTGACTCAAATTTAATTTGCAAGATTCCATCTTGACATATATTTGACTGGCCCGTTGGCGCAGTGGGTAGTGACCCTGCCTTCAGCTCCGCGGGTCGCGGGTTCAATTCCGACCGAGAGCCACCATTTTCTATAAACAATTTGTGGGTTTTTCGAGCCTGGGTGATTATTTATATTTAAGTATGAATTTAACATTATAATGTAGTAGATCTACTAGTTGTCCGTCACCTATTATAGCACACGTATTAAGTTATCTACTTTGGAGACGGACGGCCATGTGTGTAAGTGTCCCATATTTATTTATTATTATTTACATACACAGCAAGTTAAATAAAAACTTTTATTAAACAATCTTTTATCTATAATTAATATCATTTTCCGCTCATTATTCAGTATCGAAGCCATTGTATTCAGTGCATGCCTCCTAAATGGTAATTTTCTCGTAAACCGGCCGGTAACCGCGGTATACAATGTAGGTTCAAACCTGTCTGGCCCGGTAACTTAGTAACCGTTTGCCTCAGAAGCGGCTTAGAGATCGCATCACAAAATACTGTGTGAGATTTCAAAATTCATGTAAGAAATAATTTTAAATGTAAGGGAAATTTTACGTTATTATTTTAATAATAAAAGCTGTCCGACTGAGCCGAAATTTTACATAATGGTTCATTACAGCAGTTTAAAAACACCGTTAAAAAGAGGCTGATACAGAATGCCTACAATACTGTTTAGGATTACTTAAAATAGCGGCCTGTTACAATCCCACTACTGGGAATAGGCCTCCTCTCTCCGTTTCTGGAGAGAAGGGTTGGAACCAAGGCCTACCACGCTGCTCCAATGCGGATTGGTAGGTTACACATATCTCCAGAATTCTCAAGAGATATGTAGGTTTCCTGACGATGTTTTCCTTCACCGAAAAGCGTGTGATTAATTGCAATTATCAATTAGGCATCAATAATGTTAATATCAATTAACATGAGTTTTAATAGAAAAACTAATTGGTGCCTGCCCGGGTTTGAACTCGTTTTTCCCCTCGAAAGAGTCGCACGGTCTCACCGCTGGAATATCACAGCTCACAATAGATTTAATGTTATTCAGAAATTTTCATTTAAGCCCTTAACTAGGTTTCATGGCATAAATGAAATGTTAAGCACAAGTCAAAAGTTCAAAGAACCCTGTGTCTAATCCCTTTGTTCGACCGGCCGAGATGTCTGCCGGTTAGACGGTTACCGGGCCAGACGGATATACACACATACCTACATACAAGTGAGATATGGAAGCTACAATAAGAGGAAAAAAAGAAATATATGGGACAATTAGATATGGTTGTATTGTGTAAAGTATGACATGCATATAAAAAGAGCAGCGCCATAGTTGACGAATGATAGGAAAGAGAATACCTCACCTAAAGAGGATACCTAAAGAGGAATACCTCTAGAGAATTCTGGGGATATGTGTAATCTACCAATCCGCATGGAGCAGCATGGTAGGTCTTAGCTCCAACCCTTCTCTCCAGTAACGGAGAGAGGAGGCCTGTTACCAGCAGTGGGATTGTAACAGGCCTCTACGTTACTTTTTTAAATTAATTCTATTTCTATAAACAGCAATTTGCTGCAAAAACAGCAAATAGGCTTTCCATTAATTATGTACCACTGAAAACAGAAAGTACAACTATATTTTTGGGAGTGACCTTGGATTCAAAACTCCAATGGAGCACACACATAAAAACTCTTGCAGGGAAACTTAGTTCAGCATCCTACGCTGTTCGAAAGATAAGACAATTTACAGATGTCGAAACAGGAAACTTGTTTATTTTGCTTACTTACATAGCACTATGTCTTATGGAATATTGCTGTGGGGTAAATGAAAAAATTTTAGTATTACAAAAAAGAGCCATACGTGGCATCTACAATTTAAGTCCGCGTGATTCCCTGCGTGAGAAATTTAAGGAAATAGGTATTCTAAAATTTGCTTTACGGTATAAGATTCTATAATAAAATTCCGAAATCAATTTTGGCCATGCCATTACAGCAGTTTAAGAACACTGTTAAAAAGAGGCTGATACAGAAAGCCTACTATACTTTTGAAGATTACTTAAATGATAAGGATGTGTGGATATAGCTGCACTTCTACCCTGTACAAGACAGTAATAACTAAATGTAACTAGTTTTAAGATTTATATTTTAAAAAGAGCAACCGCCGAGTTTCTTGCTGGCTCTTCTCGGTAGGAACAGCTTTCCGAACCAGCAGTAAAGTTGACGATTCAAAAGTACTTGTTAACAAGTTTACTTAAATAAAGAATATTTTGAATATGAATATACCACAACAGTGGAATTACTTGAAAAATGTCCTAAGTTCGATTCCCGTTTTCATCATGTAATATTATATTTAAGACAATGTCGTAATCACATCTTGTACATTTACCTTTGACTCGCTTTTTGTTGAAGATGGCGGTGAAACTGACCCTACCTTAAGCTCTCGGGTCGCGAATTCGATTCTTACTAATACTTCTTATAAATTCGAAACTAAATGACATTGAAAAGGAGCGAATTCAGCTAGTCGGTATGATTATAAAAAAGGTACACGCATATAAAAAAATGATCTTGATGATGAAATGATGGTGATGATGATGAAAAAAATGATGACCATACTTTGCTTAAAGCAAGGTTTAATGTTGACTGAACATATGTAAGATATCTGAAGGGAACATAAAACCTGGCTTTAAGCAAGTTATTAATGGACCTATTACAATGAAGAGAAAGCAAATGAGACTGTATCTGTCTCACTTTTTCATGTGTGATTAGACAAAGATAAGTATACGGGTTTTGTTCTTATTATTTTTTGTGTCACTCAGGCCTGCCAATTGATAATCTACTCTATACACTGTCCATTATATTAACCATCTTTTGACAGATTGACGATTTACATATTTAGTGATGTCCTAAAGATTCTCGTATGCGATACCATTCCGATTATAGTACCTACTATCATTAATCGAATTACGTACCTAAGTAGTTCGATTAATGATAACCTACGTAAACTAATAACACATATAGAAATCAACATTTTGATTTAATATTGCCTTAGTTTTTTGAAAATAAATGTTAATCCGTGTGTATTTATTATAATCATAAAAAATATATTATACATCAACTGGCAACATCAACAGACCTTCCGCTCGGCCGCCATTTTGACGTGATCCGTCACTCTCAACGAAACGCCCGTGATAGTCACACGCATTTACGTTCGCTGAGTGTTCTCTCGCATCTGTTACACCTTGAGTTAAGTAGCTTTATTCCTCGGAAAAACTTTTGTGAAACTTATATTAATTGATCGTGAAAATGCCGAAAGGACGTGTGTTGAAAGCACAATCGAGACAGTTAGTGTTAAAACTTCATGAGTATTTTGAGCAAGAAAATCAAAATGGCGGACCTCTTATACCTATCACGCAAGTCCGAAACCGTGTTGCAGCCGCGTTGGGGATCAGTCTATCAACTGTGACTAAAATCACTACTGATGCCTACGGCAGGAGCGGCTTGGAGCAAAACAAACCATCTACACCAAAAAGAAAGCGCCGGGCTCATAAGGTGACAGCTGTTGATGACTTTGACGCTGACGCTATTCGTCGTCATGTATATGATTACTACTTGAGAAAAGAAATTCCAACTTTGAGAAAACTTATTGTTTCTTTGAAAAGAAGTGGTCTATTTCATGGTGAAAAATCTTCTTTGGTCAAAGTTTTGAACACAATTGGCTTTTCATATAAAAAGTTAAATAAAAGAAAATTATTAATGGAACGCACAGATATAGCTATAGCACGTTGTGATTTTTTAAGAGAGGCAAAGAAAATACAAGATTGGGCAAATATTGTTTTCACGGATGAAACATGGCTCAACGCTAACCACACACTATCTCGTTTCTGGACTGATGATACTGCTGATTCCACTTCCTCAGTACCAATGGGAAAAGGTGAGCGCCTAATCATTTGCCATGCAGGTACAGCAAAAGGATTTGTACAAGACGCACTGTTGGCATTTAAATCGAAGAAATCAAATGACTACCACGAAGAGATGAATGCAAATGTGTATGAAGAGTGGTTCAAAAAAATGCTCATTTCATTGGAAGAACCATCAATAATTTTTATTGATAATGCGCCCTACCACTCCCGTCAAATTGACAAAATGCCAACACAGGCTAATAAAAAGCATGAAATAATTAATTGGCTTCGGGACAATGGAGAAAATGTGGACGACTCAATGTTAAAAGTTGAATTAATAAAAATATTAAAAACCAAAAAGAGAGCAAAACGCTATGTAATCAATGAAATGGCAGCAGAATATGGCCATACTGTTCTTCGGATTCCTCCATACCACTGCCAGTACAACGCAATAGAACTTATATGGGCACAAGTAAACGGGCATGCTGCGAGATGCAATACAAGCCCCCCATTCACAGCGAATAAAATGTTGCAATTGCTAAAAAATGCTTGCACCCACGTAACGGCCGAGAACTGGGCAAGTGTGGTGGAAAGAACTAAAAGAGTAATATTCTCTGATTGGGAACGTGATATTGCGTTTGATAATATATTATCTACACAAGAGCTAATAATAACTGCTACTGAAGACTCCTCATCGGAGGAGTCTAGTGTTGATTATCATTCTGACGACTCGTGCTAATAAAATAAATTAAAATATCCTGATTGTTTTATTTGTATTCATGTATTAACTAAGAAGAAAGTAAAACTTTATATAATGTTATTAAATGTCTTTTAATACTCGTAACATCGATTTCTACCGATTATTTTTAATCTGTGGCATAATCGTAGTAACCATTATGTGTGACATCACTAAGTGGGCGGTACCCATCCATAAAGTACAAATATTATTTGTATGATATTTGTACGTAAGCAATACAAAACTTAATGAGCGTGAGCTGTCAAAAGACTGATAATATGATGGACGCAGTATAGTATAATAACTCTATAATACCTAAACGTCTCCAGACTTAAACTATGTTTAATAGAATACTTTTGGTCTGCACAAGAAATTCGTGAACTACAGCAGGTTTATCATAAACTCTTATTGCAACTCAATTGAAGACCTAAACTGAATTGTTTTGCTTTTTCATACCATGACGTGTTAAAGACGCACAGTTTTAAGTCCTTGCCAAATTAAATACCACACGTATTTCATTCACTCCTATTTCTATATTCTATAGTAAGTGTGCGATCCAAATGCAACTCAGTTTAAAACACTTCATAGTACGAAAAGAAAGCGATTCAGTTTAGGTACCGACTTTGAATTGCATTGCATTTGAATCGTTTTCTAAAAGTTGATGTAAAAATAACAGTTGTCACAAAAAGGTAGTGAATAATGGTACATCATAACTCGAAAAACCTTTAAAATATGAAAACTCATGTTTAATTTATGGTTGTAATTTTAATTTTACTTGCTCCAACTCGAGACGGAGGTCAGACTAAGGGTAGTGTTACACTGGCATTAGTTATAAAATAAGCTTTTACAACCACTCTAGTTTTGAAACCCGATCATGTTCACGGTTTATTCTATCGGGATAGCCCGACTAGGCTTCGTGATACATCACATGTAGTGATTGTGATATGGTTATCATCTTATTCCATTCTACATGTTCAAAACAAGTTGTCACATGATTCGGCTACGTATTTAACGATCGGCCGCCTGCCTGACATCAACTTACTTTAGTCGCCTTTTACGACACCTTGGTAAAAAATGAGGGTGGTCTATTCTACACACCCGGATAGCACACGGCGTAGTGAAAGAAAAAAAAATTGCTTAAATTAAGTCCAGACAGTTTTAAGTGCGAAATACGCTAGAACTATTAGCTCTAATAGAAATAAATACTGTAATCGTTATCGTTTCAAGTTATGTTTATGTGTAATAAATAATAAATATATAAAGTGTTTTGATACGAAGAATCTACTAACACGATGGACGAAGGATTTTTTTCTCCCCTGCTCTAGTATGCTCTATTTATAATTAAGAAATTTGCATACACTCAAGCAATAAGGTTTTTGGCAGTATTTACATACATACATCTAAATAAAAATGGGAAATTATGTCTTTTGTCCTAATATAGTACATAATCAAGGGGATATTAAACATAGATAGATAGATAAAACTTTATTGCACAAACAGAGACCTCATCATAGAAAAGGTCCTACCGACCATCATTGAATAAGATTATTTCATTAATATTAGGTCCTTACATATGAAATTGGCGTTTTGTCGTACTGGCCACTTTGATCTCAAATATTACCTTTATGGTTAGGAATTCCAAATTAAAATTCATACAGCTATTTACTCATGCATTTGTGTTTCAAACCCCCTAATTCATTTGTTTTTCTTCTTTTGTTTTTTTCTTTGTGTCACTCTGTTTACAAAATGGAAAACATGAAATATCGCGTTATTTACGAGTATGAGTTCCACCGTGGCACCAGTGCTGCAGAAACGGTTCGAAGGATTAATGATGTGTATGGTGACGGTGTCGCAAAAGAAAACACAGTGCGTTTTTGGTTCCAACGTTTTCGTTCTGGAAATTTCGACCTGCAGAACGAGCCTCGTGGACGGCCGGAGACCAAAGTTGATTATGAAGAATTGATGGCTAATGTGGAAGCGGATCCATTGCAAACCACGTCCGAATTAGCTGCAGGCTCCGGTGTTAGTGATAAAATTATTCTAATCCACTTGAAGCAAATTGGGAAGGTAAAAAAGCTTGAAAGGTAGGTACCTCATGAATTAAGTGAAGCAAACCGACAAACGCGCGTCGACTGCTGCGTTACGTTACTCAACCGGCACAATAATGAAGGAATTTTAAATCGAATCATTACCTGTGATGAAAAGTGGATCCTCTACGATAATCGGAAGCGCTCATCGCAATGGCTGAACCCTGGCGAACCAGCCAAATCCTGCCCTAAGCGAAAATTGACTAAAAAAAAGTTGCTTGTAAGTGTTTGGTGGACTAGTGCCGGTGTCGTTCACTACAGCTTTCTTAAATCTGGCCAGACGATTACGGCAGATATCTATTGTCAGCAACTGCAAACCATGATGGAAAAGCTAGCTACTAAACAACCAAGGCTGGTCAATCGCTCTAGGCCACTGCTGCTTCAGGACAACGCTAGACCACACACTGCACAACAGACGGCTACCAAATCAGAGGAGCTTCAATTAGAATGTCTTAGACATGCACCGTACTCTCCGGACCTTGCTCCAACAGATTACCATTTTTTTCGCAATTTGGATAACTACTTGCAAGGAAAAAAATTCAACTCCGATGGGGCAGTCCAAACCGCCTTCAAAGATTTTATTGATTCCCGCCCGAATGGTTTTTTTAGTAAGGCGATCAATGAACTACCTATGAGATGGCAAAAGTGCATACATAGCAATGGTATATACTTTGATTAATTAAATATATTTCATTAAAATAAAAAACGACTTTATGTTCCTGCCATAGAGAACGCCAATTTCATATGTAAGGACCTAATATTATCGTCGATTATGTGTCGTAAGAAGCCACTAAGGTATGTGCCGTGTGGTATCCGGCTGCACAGAATAGACCACCCTCATTTCTTACCGAGGTGTCGTAAAAGGCGACTAAGGTAAGTTGACGTCAGGCAGGCGGCCGGTCGTAAAATACGTAGCCAAATCATGTAACAACATGTTGTAACATGTTGTGCCGACCCCACTTAAAGTGGGATAAGGGCAGGAGAATGTATGGGTTTTTTTTTCTTTCACTATCTTTTTATAAACAATATATAAATTATTAAAAGTCGAAATTATATTATATAATTAAAAAAACTCCACATTAATATATCAGCAGTAATTTATATAAAATCTCATTTAATGTTAATTAAATTTATATCAAGACAGAAACCTTCATCAGCTCCTTTTCTTAAATTCTTAATTCAAAATATTATCAGCAATTACAATTACATACTCTAACAATCGACAATAAAAAAATAGTCTCTGTCTCTATTTTTTTATGTATGATTTAAAAAAAAGTAAAGTAGCGGCCTGTTACAATCCCACTGCTGGGAATAGGTGTCCTCTCTCCGTTTCTGGAGAGAAGGGTTGGAGCTAAGACCAACGCTGCTCCAATGCGGATTGCTATGTTACACATATCTCCAGAATTCTCTAGAGATATGCAGGTTTCCTCACGATGTTTTTCCTTCACCGAAAAGCGTGTGATAAATTGCAATTATCAATTAGACACATGAGTTTTAATAGAAAAACTCATCGGTGCCTGCGCGGTATTAAACTCGTGTTTCCCTCGAAAGAGACGCACGGTCTCACCGCTGGACTATCACAGCTCTTATCTTAAGTCTCATGTGTGATTGGAGAAACATAATTATAGCTCTTTTATCTTTCATCTTTTATTATTTGTCGACCTTCCCTCCTCTATGTATGATAACTATGTATTTTTCACAGCTTTAAAAAATAATATATAAATACTAAATATTGCAATCTTCATTCCTCTGCAGTATGAAATAAAACAGAAGTCCAATCTACCAAACTAAAGCCCCATTACTTACAGAGCTGAAGCGGCGAGAAAAATTAAATAATAAACACAAATGATAGCCGTTGTGCACTAAACCTAACTCGCAGCATTTTGTCTTTTTCACGGCTTCAATTTAAAATTTTATTTACCCGCTTGACCCGGCTTGAGGGGGGATGGGAGACTCTCATTATGACCAATTTTGCCCCACTATTTTTCCTACCATTGTTTTATCTGTGATGGCTCATTTCAGTCCCTCATTCAGGGTTTTGTTAAGATATCTCCAGATAGGCTTCTTTTTCTTCGAGTTACTTTTCTTTAAAGTAATTACTATTAAATTAAAGTATCATCAAGGCAATTCAAATATTCGCAATAATGCTTGCCAAAAAATAACTTGAGCCACCTTGAACATAATACAACGTCAATACTTTTTTAAAAGAATTAGATATAGACATATTTAGCTCTAGTATCCTTAGTTTTAGGAAAAAATATAGTAAAGTAGTAAAGTAACGGCCTGTTACTTTTCCACTGCTGGGCATAGGCCTCCTCTCTCCGTATTTTGGACAGAAGTGCGAAGCTAAGACCTAACACGCTGCTCCAATGCGGATTGGCACGTTATACATATCCCCAGAATTCTCTTCAGATAAGCAGGTTTCTTCACAATGTTTTCCTTCACCAGAAAGCGTAAGTAAACATAAGTTTTACCCATTGGTGCCTGCCCGGGGTTCGAACTCGTGAACACCTCGAAAAAGTTTTTACTGGTGGACTATCACAGCTTCGTACCTGCTTATATTTGCGTACCAAAACTGTTTTTCTATAAATTGTCTCATTTCGTAGGTTTGCTAGCGGATATATCTGTCAAATTTATTTATTTACTTATATCCCATAAATAAATAATTAAATATATGGGACACTTACACACACGGTCGTCCGTACCCAAAGTAACTTAATACTAGTGTTATGGGTGACGGACAACAGGTAAATATACTACATAGTATATAATTTTAAATACAAATAAAAGTACCAGCAAACAGTTTATAGAAAATGTTGACCTTCGGAGGGTTCGAATCCGTGACCCACTGCGCCAACGGGCCGTTAAAGGATAAGTTGACCATGGTATACTTTTTATGTTTTTCTAAATTTTAAATAAATAAATAAATAAAATAAATTATATTCTAACTACGAAATATAATTTAACACGAAACTTAACTCTCCTTGTGAAATCATACGTAACACTAATTACCAGATTTCACCCCTTCCAGGGTAGATCCCGAAAAAGGGGGTCAAGTAACCGAGGGAAATTTAATGTGCCCGCTGTATTGATTCCCCGCATTCTTTCACACAGGCGCGGCGGCAGTTCACCCCCTAGTCCGCCCCCCTAGGAAGTTGGGATGAACGGGGGCTAAGAAATTTTCGGCGATTCTTGATTGAGAATTCCAAGACCTACGTTAACTTATATTGTAGACAAGGTTCAGTGAATTTATTTCTACATAGAGTTACGGAAAACTACGCCGAGTGGTATCCGACAGAATAGAATAGACCACCCTCCTTTGTTACCTACGTACGTAAGAGGGCCTAAGATAAATGCCGTGTGGTATCCGGCTGCATAGAATATACCACCCTCATTTCTTAACGAGGCGTCATAACAGGCGACTAAGGTAAGTTGGCGTCAGGCAGGTCGTAAAATACGTAGCCAAACCATGTGACAATATGTTTGTAACATGTTGTGCCGACCCCACTTAGAGTGGGATAAGGGCAGGAGGATGATGAGAGTTACGGAATACTAGTGGAAAATGTGACTTCGTCCACGCTAATTTAAACGTTTAAAAACCCTCCATTATACGATATGTGTATATACGATAGTGTTTTTGACTGGCCCGTTAGCGCAGTGGATAGTCACCCTGCGTTCAGTTCCACGGGTCGCGGGTTCGACTCCGGCCGAGGGCCAATATTTTCTATAAACAATTTTTTAGTTCTTTGAGCCTGTGTGTATATTTGTATTTAAGTATGTATTTAAACTTATATATGTAGTATATCTACCAGTTGTCCGTCACCCATAACACAAGTATTAAGTTGCTTACTTTGGGGACGGACGACCGTATGTGTAAGTGTCCCATAATTTTTTTTTAATTATGTGATTTAACACGATTTTGTCGATCCTCTTGATGATGCTTCGGTTTTGGGCGAAACGATCGTAGAGGTTTTGGTGGTGGTTGTGTGTATTGCTTGTTTGCATTGTTGCCGGTGGAGGCGTCTTGGGATACGTGTGTTGACTTGTCCTGCGTGTGTAAAGTACGTGAATTTTGCCTGCTTCATACACTTAGCATTGCATAAATTCGCTTAAGACACGCCGATTATAGCAAAGTAGTTCTATAAAATATTCTGTTATATTTGTTTTATCTTGATCTCGAAAGAAAAATGCAACTTTATCCTATATGTTTCGCCGGTGTATATAGACTTTATTTTTGCCCGCCGTGAAAGACAGCGAGATCGACTTTCGCATTTATAATATTAGGATGGATTTTCACTTATTTAAATATTTGTAATACGAAACGATTTGAGCCAAACTGATCCATTCTTGTTAAAAATCACATAAAATTCTGTCAATTCGTTCTTTAATTACCTAAGCAAATATAGATATGAATGTGACTCATTATAGTGTTAAGAAGTTATGATAGAATTATTTCGCTATAATCCGCGTATGTTAAGAGCATCTATGTAGTGCTAAGTGTGGGAACCATTTAACGTTCACATACCTTATACATGTAGAAACAGTTACCACCTATCACAAAACACCGCAACCAACGCACACCACGCAACGCACAAGCACTACAAATACTCACTGATCTCTGAGTCAATCTCTATGATCATTTCGCCCCGTAATCGAAGCATCATCAGGAGAATAGGCTCAACGACATACATCGTAATGTGACGCACTGGCAGTTAACGGACCGTTTAGAAGAAAAATCTTTTGCGATAATAACCCCGAAAATAATAATAATAATAGCCGTGTGGTATCCGACAGAATAGAACAGACCACCCTCCGTTCTTACCGAGGTGTCGTAAGAGGCGACTAAGGTATGTGCCGTGTGGTATCCGGCTGCATAGAATAGACCACCCTCATTTCTTACCGAGGTGTCGTAAGAGGTGACTAAGGTATGTGCCGTGTGGTATCCGGCTGCATAGAATAGACCACCCTCCTTTCTTACCGAGGTATCGTAAGAGGCGACTAAGGTAAGTGCCGTGTGGTATCCGGCAGAATAGAATAGACCACCCTCCTTCCTTACCGAGGTGTCGTAAGAGGCGACTAAGGTATGTGCCGTGTGGTATCGGGCTGCATAGAATAGACCACCCTCCTTCCTTACCGAGGTATCGTAAGAGGCGACTAAGGTAAATGCCGTGTGGTATCCGGCAGAATAGAATAGACCATCCTCCTTCCTTACCGAGGTGTCGTAAGAGGCGACTAAGATAAATGCCGTGTGGTATCCGGCAGAATAGAATAGACCACCCTCCTTTCTTACCGAGGTGTCGTAAAAGGCGACTAAGGTAAGTTGACGTCAGGCAGGCGGTCGGTCATAAAATACGTAGCCAAATCATATGACAATATGTTTGTAACATGTTGTGCCCCACTTAGAGTGGGATAAGGGTAGGAGAATAATGAGAATGAAACCCGAAACATCATTGAGCCCCGAAAAATCATTGATTAAAAAAAACATATTTAGTTTGTTCCAATCATAACGCCGAAACAAAAATATAAAAACAAATACGTTTTCGCTTCTATGTCACCGTGAATAAAGCCCAACTTAAAAGCGTCACTTCGCACGTGAAACTTTAACGTGAGCTGCATTTTTAGCGCCCACAAAAAGCGACACAGCATCAGTTCCGTAATAAAGTTGTGGAGCGACGCCCGGCTGGCGATCAACAAATAAAGCTCGCAAAACGAGCAACAGGTATGGCCGACGGAACTTGTCAAACGATCGGCCGAATGATTCCAACATTTTGCACTTACCAGCTTAGTCTATTTACGGAAAAATATCGGTATGTATAAAACAAAATTTGATTTCTATAATAAACATACAAGAGGTCACAGAAAGCTAGTGATACCTGCGTCGACACAGCAGAGTTAGCAACTCATTTGTTTGTCTCGCTATTCGCTTCTATAATAAAATTCCTCAACCCATTCTAGACCAGTCTACAGAAAGATTTAAAGTAAGTAACGTATAAGCATATTACAATTTTGTAATATGCTTATACGTTAAGCATATTACAAAATTGAAGATTAGTTGGATGATAAGGATGCCTGGATTTGAAAATCTTTTCAGCTTCATACAAGACAGCGGTTTAATAGTGTATAATTGTAAATATTTGAAAGATTTTCTTTTATTTATTATTTCTTACTGGTTCTTCTCGGTAAGAGCAACATTCCGAACCAGTTCATTAATCTTCAAGGTTCATTAATCATATTGATGCTTGACGATTTAAAAGTGCCTGAAATGGTTTATTTGAATAAAGATTATTTTGATTTGATTTGATTTGAGTTATTAAATCTTTCAGTCCATAAAGTTATTTTTACTAGCATATGGGAATAGGCAGACTGTAAGTTATCACTTACAATAATTTATAGAATTAGGCGTTACTTTGCGGAGATCCATAATAATAAAATTATATTTAGTAATCAGAAAATATGTATAATGCTAAATGTATAGTGGACTATCCGTTTTTTCATAACTGATACATGCAGGATTCTTAAAAACACATGCACAAACCTCCACCACTGCCACCACAATACACAAGCTCTACACACGTTCACTATCACAAACTCAACAATCATTTCGCCCCGCAACCGAATCATCATCAGGAGATAGACTCCACGACAAAATCGCAAAGCTTGTGATAGTGAACGTGTGTAGTGCTTGTGTATTGTGGGGGCAGTGATGGAAGTTTGCATGTATTTTTACGAATTCTGCATGTATCGGGAAAACACGGATAGTCCACGATACATTTAGCACTATATTTATTTTTTGTTTACTGTATCGCGGATTATAGCAAAATAATTTTATTATTACTTTTGTATTATGGATCTCAGCAAAGTAACGCCTAATTCTATAAATAATTGCAAGATTCTACCTTCACATACACACACGGCAAGTTAAATATAAGGTTTTTTTATGTACTTATTTGTTTTTATTTTCAAAAATATAATTTAAAATCTGCGTTTGAATGAAAAATAATTCATGTTTACGAATAAAGCCAATTTGTAACAATCTGGTGTCTGCCAAGTTTCGGCGCACTGATCGAGGCAAACAAAAGACTTGCGACGCTGGCAACAGGTAGATGTCACAGCCGCAAATACCAGTATACTACAGACAGACTTTGTGTGCTTCGGCGTGCCTTTGGCGAGCAATGGGATGGGAAACTTGCGACTAAATTAGCTTTTCGAAGTGAAAATCCATATATTATCACATCGAACGTTTAGTATAGGTGACCTAATTTAAAAAAATCTACATACTTTAGTCGTCTGTGGGTTTAGATTTAAGATTCTACAATGAAATTCCGCAATCAATGTTATCTTTGCCATTACAGCAGTTTCTAAACACTGTTAAAAAGAGCCTCATACAGAAAGCATACTATACTGTTGAGGATTACTTAGATGATGAAAATGCCTGGTTAACGCTACTCTTCGACCTCTGTACAAGACAGCAATAAATAAATGTAACTAGTGATAAGAATTATGTTTTGAAAAGCGCAATTAAAGCGCAGTTAAAAAACACTGTTAAAAGGAGCCTGATACAGGAAGCTATACTATAGCGGATTATATATGATGATAAGAATGCGTGGACATAGCTCTACTCTGTATAAGACTCTACCCTGTATAAGATAGTAATGAGTAAATATAAAACTAGCTATAAGAATAATATTTGAAAGAGCAGCCGCACGAGTTTCTTGCTGGCTCTTCTCGATTGGAATGGCATTCTGAACCAGCAGTAGACTTGTCGATTCAAATTTTTATTTATTTATTTGTATATATATATATATATATATATATATATATATATACAAATAAATAAATAAAAATTATATATATATATATATGCCTGTATGTGTGTGTGTGTGTGTGTTAAAGACATTTTAAAATTAACTAAGACATGGCATTGCCAGACTTGCAAGGATGGTATGTAAATCCGAGACTTGCAAATGGTATTACAATAAAGAAAGTGTGCATAATGCACTTGTTGGAATTGAATTGAATTTGAAAAAAACATTGAATGAGGAAATCAAATTCTTCTCTCGGGAACAGGTATATAATTGAAGCTTTTTTTTACTGAGGGTAGTACCTAGAGGGTAGAATGCAGACGCGGGCATACCTTGGTCTCCTTATCCTGAGACCAAAGAAACTAAGTGTACGGAACTAAAAACGAAGCTAAAGTAATAATAATATTATTTAGCTCTAATCAGCGATAAAGCAAATGTAGTATTAAAGTGACATAATTCAAAAATTGCAAAAATGCAAAAAATGCGTAACGTAGCGCCTACAAAACTCCCATCCATAACTTGGAAGAGCAGGAAAATACTAGCTTTTTTATTACTGCGTAACATGATGTTATATTGCATTGAAATAATAATGTTTCTAACTAATTTAAGCCTATTATTTAAGTCACTTTAAAATAGAGAAAAAATATTCTAGACTCCGAAACAACTGGGTCGATTTTAATAAAATCTTAATAGTGACCCACTGGATAATCCTTTAAAGTATGGGGACAATCGTAGAATTTTTTGTCACAATAAATGACAGTTTTCAGAAATGGAAACCAAACTGAACCACAGCAACGCCGAACCACTAGTCTATGTATATATTTGATATACGAGTATATGGGGCGCGCATTCTTGCACGCAACTTCTTATTTATTAGTTAAAACAAGCAATATAACAGAACTAACTACTTTGCTATAATCCGCACGGGCCAAGTGAATGCATGCAAAGCCAATGTGTATGAAGCAGACAAAATCTACGCACCTTATACATGCAGGACCAGCCACCACATGCACCCCAAGGCGCAATTCACCAGCAACAACGAACACAAAAGCAGCACACACACCCACAACCACAATCTCACCTCAATCGCAGTACGATTTTTGTCGTGAAGCCTATCCTCCTGATGATGCTTCGGTTTCGGGGCGAAACGATCGTCGAGATTGTGGTGGTGGGTGTGTGTGCTGCTTTTGTGTTCGTTGTTGCTGGTGAATTGCGCCTTGGGGTGCATGTGGTGGCTGGTCCTGCATGTATAAGGTGCGTAGATTTTGCCTGCTTCATACACATTGGCTTTGCATGCATTCACTTGGCCCGTGCGGATCATAGCAAAGTAGTTAGTTCTGTTATATTGCTTGTAATATGGAATTCTGCAAAGTAACGCCTGCTTCTATAAATTATTAGTTAAAAACTTAAGCTTTAAGTTAAGTCTCTAATTTATGCTATAGAAGAAAAAGGTCACACGTAAGTTATTTGTATTATTGAAATTATTCGGAAGAAATTCCTTGATTATTATTCAAACTCCTCATGCAACGTATTTTTTTCAAAAGAATTTAGATATTTGAATTTTAAAAATATCCGCGCCATCCATATTTGAATTTCATGGAGCGAAAGACGTTCGAGATACCGATTCTCTATTGATTTGTCATAAATATATTACGACTTTCGTGATAAATAAAAGTGTTTTATTTTCTATTTACATTTATATAATTTGTTTACGCAAGTTAAGTTATTCTTTTAGAAAATGCTCGAGATTGAAACCATGTAAGTTATATTTTTGTAAATAAAGTTTTTATAGATAGTTAAAGTTAAACTGAATAAATGGAAATTAACGTATTTTAATACATAATTTAATAGAAATCATAGGATATGTTCAAAAATGTACACAATGTATTTCATAAAGTGATTAAAATAGCTGAAGAGGAACAAATTGTTTGTGCCGAATTAAGTTTTTACATATTTAATGCTTACAATTTCAAGTAATGTGTACACTACGATAAAGAAAAAAATTTACTTAATTTTAATTAAAAATTATTAATAAGTGCAGGACAAGCCACCACATGCATGTATAAGGTGCGTAGATTTTGCCTGCTTCATACACATTGGCTTTGCATGCATTCGCTTAACCCGTGCGGATTATAGCAAAGTAGTTAGTTCTGTTATAGTGCTTGTAATATGGAATTCCGCAAAGTAACGCCTGCTTCTATAAATCATTTAAAAAAAATTATAACAATTTGATTACATAAAACTAATTCAAAAGAAATGCTCAAAATCGAATATTGCATTTCTCGTTGTTGAAAATACATGACGTATTTTCAATCTTTGCCTAATATATTTGGTTAAAAATGATTGTTTTTTCATTTATAATAAATAAATAAAAACATTAATGGAATTTTTCTTTTTATTATTGTTCCTGTAATTTTTTTCTGTACCTAAAACTAAGGCTCTGGGCACAAATCATAATGCTTTGGACAAATAATTAAATAGTTTAATGAATTCAAAATTGTATGTACCTAAACAATATTTTTATCCTGTTTTATTCAATATGACGTATGTAATACAATTGTATATATTTTTGATTTGACACTGGGTACAAATTTTGGATGTTGTGTCATTTATAATAAATAACTAACTTTAAAACATTAATGGAATGTTGCTTTTCATTATTGTTTCTATATTTATTTTTCTTAATGTATATTAAGGCTCTAGACACAAATTGTAATGCTTTCGATAAATAATGAAATTGTTTTAAGAATTCAAAATTTGTGTATAAAATTCTTTTTCATATTTAAATATGACATTTAGTACAATAGAAGCTTCAGTTAATATTTATGTGACATCACACGATACCAAACTCGCGTTGGCGTCCAAATTCGTCGGATATTAAAGTTTCGTCGCACAATGAGAGTGTCGGCTGAGAGTTGTTATTGAATTGTGAACAATAGAAACTTTTCAGTTCGGCACGGCGTTTCGTTTAACATTTTGAAAGTTACTTTAGCCTACACCGATATACGGTTACGTCTGCGAACAAATAAATTTAGTTTTTAGTGATAGAAGAGTAACGGCCTGTTATATCCCACTTCTGGTTAAAAGTCCCTTCCCTCCTTTTTTGGACAGAGTTAAAACTTAGACCCACTATGCTGTTCCAATGCCGATTCGTAGGTTACACATGTCCAGAGGTTTCTTGGGGTATTTTCCTTAACCGAAAAGTGTGTTATATATTGATATATGAAATTTATTAGGCACTTATCCTGGGTTTTGAACCTGTCGCTCACTAGTAGAGCGGTGCATACGCTCTCACCGTTCGGCTATCATAGCCCAAAGTGATTTTGGTATATACACGTAATAGAGAGGGATGAAAATCATGCGACTAAAATAGTTAAAAATATCCTACAATAATTCCTAATAAGTCAACTTCAAAATAACTGCTTAAAGGTTTTCTTTAAACTCAACACAAACAAAAATTTCATGCAAGGTCGAAGCATAATTCAATCCATACACATATATAATAAGATATTTCCTTTTAAAAGAACTATTGTTCTTGTAGTTTGACATTTTTATGTGCCACAATCAATTTATGCTTCATAAACATGTGTCCGGACGTGGCCGTGGTAACGAATAAAGATAGAAAAATAAATTTAATAAATAATAATAAAAAAGCGATGCAGGCGACCAACGAAAAGCGTTGCAAACTAATTAAAAACATCAATTCCGAGAGCCGGGTACTGGGGAATATTTCAAATGCACGCACACACGCACGTGCCACCCCCGTGCACACACACAAGTGACGCACACACAAGTTAAAAATGAGTCCCGGGCCATACCGTGAGAGAATGGCTCAGACGCTCGCGAGACACACAACAGCGCAACTGACAAAATTATTTAAAAGTCATTATAAGTAACATCAGTTATACATTAAAAAATCATCGCTTAATGGAATTGATGAGTAAAAGTAAAGTAAATTAGCGGCCTGTTACAATCCCACTACTGGGAATAGGCCTCCTCACTCCGTTTTGGCGAGAAGGGTTGGAGCTAAGACCTACCACGCTGCTCCAATGCGGATTGGTAGGTTACACATATCTCTAGAATTCTCTAGAGACATGCAGGTTTCCTCCTCCTCTTTAGGTGTTTTCCTTCAACGAAAAGCGTGTGATTAATTGCAATACCAATTAGACACAAGAGTTTTAATAGAAAAACTCATTGTTGCCTGCCCGGGTTCGAACTCGTGTTCCCCTCGAAAGAGTCGCACGGTCTCACCGCTGGGCTATCACAGCTTCATTGATGAGTACTAATTTATTAAGCTGTGATAGCCCAGCGGTGAGACTGTGCGACTCTCTAGAGACGATCACGGGTTCAAACCCCGAGTATAATTGCAATATGTCACACGCTTTTCGGTGAAGGAAAACATCGTGAGGAAACCTACATATCTCTAGAGAGTTCTGGGAATATGTGTTACCTACCAATCCGTATTGGAACAGCGTGATAGGTCTTAGCTCCAACCCCTGTCTCCAAAAACGGAGATAGGAGACCTATGTTCAGATGTACGATAGTAACAGGCCGTTACGCTATTTTTTAAAACTTATTAAAGCATTCAAATCGGAAGTGTTAGGAATCACATAAGCAAGAAAAAAATACTAATTAATTTATATTCCTGAAGCTGAAATTGTTTCCACACAACAAAAAAGTTCTCTGTAAAAGAGAAACATTTGAAAATGCAGATAGACCTAACACGTTATGGTTTATCATATCGAATCACGTTATGATAGATTTTATTCAGCCATATCTGCTCGCTAATTTATTTTTTTATAAGCCAATAAATACTTTTCAATTTATTAATGTTGCATATCTGTTAATTGTTTTCATTGCGTGGTTTCTACAATATTATTCAAGCCTGTTATCTTTCAACTGCAAAACTAGTCTATGTTACAGAAACAATATAAATTTCTATAATGATAAAATTTCAAAATATATACTTGACGAGTTATAAGCATCTTAAGAACAACTGTCAAATATTAAAAGATGTCAGCTTTGGTTTTTTTTCATACTGATATTATTAATGGCAAGTTATGTACTGGACCCGTCGTCAACTAACTATGTCCCTTTATATAAATTGAATTCGTATTAACTTATGGTTTGGTTATTAAATTAAACTACATCTTGGAAGTTTTAGTAACAGATTCTTTTAATAAATGTTATATACACGGTTTTTCGGTACACGCATCGCGTATCTAGAACTTATCTGGGGGGACGGGCATACCCGGGTGTCTTAAGGAGGAGTGAGACGGCGAAACCCGGTTATCGTAAATTGATCTAGGGGGATAGGGGGAACCCAAATTTGACAGCGATTGAAATTGGCGGCGAGATTATTAGTCGGGTTTTTTTCTATGAATTAGCATGCATTTGTTCGTATCGGATTTTTGCATCTGAATATGTTATACGATTTTTAACTTCGCACCCAGACGACAGGATAAAAAATGAACTACGTTTCTATTCTTCACTTGATACTTACTTATAAAAGACATTATATTCTCGCCTCTATTGAACAGAAATATTGAAATAGGTGTCACACAGAGAATTCGTTGACATTCTGTCTCTATACCTACTACAGATTCAATTAATTTTCTGATACCATGTTTTCATAAAATCGTTTGATTTAACATTGATTTTCTAACGATTTGCGTCCTATTTATTCTAAAACTTACAAACAAAGATTGTGAAAAAAGGCCTCCGTTACAATCCCACTGCTGGGCAATGACATCCCTCTTATTGGTGAGAAAGATCGGACCTTAGAACCATCACGCTGGTTTAATTTGGATAAGGCTTCTTTTTTAAATTGCCGTGTTGTATCCGGCAGAATGGAGTAAACCACCCTCCTTTTTACCGAGGTTTCGTAAGAGGCGACTTAGGTAAGTGCCGTGTGGTATCCGGCTGGGTAAAATAGACCACCCTCATTTCTTACAGAGGTGTCGTAAAAGGCGACTAAGGTAAGTTGATGTCAGGCAGGCAGCCGGTCGTAAAATACGTAGCCAAATCATGTGACAACATGTTTGTAACATGTTATGCCCACCCCACTTAGAGTGGGATAAGGGCAGGAGAATGATGTAGGCTTCTTTTTTAAAGTCCACAAGTTTTTGTGTTCATATCAGTACATTAGAATATTAAAGCTATATATATAAATGAATACCACACTCACTCACAGACATGCTTTCACACTTTCTTTCGCACACACCTTTCTTTATTGTAATATTTTATTTTTGTTTTTTATAATATTCATTTGATTATTTTTGACTCTGAGGATGGCATATGCAACACAGTTTAATACAATCGCTATGCCATCCTTGCATGTCTGTCAATGCCTTAGTTAATTTTAAAATATGTTTAACATATATATGTATATAGTAATAATAAATAAATAAAATAAATAAATATGTGTCTGTATATCCTTTATAGACGCCGAAACGGCTCGATCGATTTGAAAGAAATTTCCAGACAATCTACAGAATATCTCAGTGGATCCTGTTGGTGGTGAACGGAACATTTTTTTAACTGTTCAATTCTGTTTAGAGAGGAATTTAAAACCAAACTGAGACTCGGCAGCTCTTGGACGGTTAGTGTTATTATAAAATTAATTATACAATATTGATATTCATATTTTAGTAAAATTATGAGGCATTTTCTTGGATTTGTATTAAATTGCAGTAAGTAAAGAAATAAATAATCGTGAACGTTTCAAAGACAAAGTAAAGTTTGAATTTTGAAAAATATACATAATATTTTATATTTCTGAAGGAAGCAAGCACGTACATGTTTCTTATTAAAGCCTCTTTCTTGAGAGTTAAAATTTCCACACAGCGTTCTTAAAAAAGTAATTAACTTTTTAAAATATGAACATGGCAAAGACAGTCCTTTGTGCGGTCTTAGGACAGTATCATAAAGCATACAGCATCTTAATAACAAAATTGGAACGCCTCGAGCGATTTTAAAAATAAAAATATCATAGCTGGCCATTCTTATAGACACGGAACGTGGTATGAATTCTTGGTCCAGACAAAAAACTTCGAAACAGATAAAATTCTTTAATGCATATATTTATTATATTATTAATGTGAAAGTGTTTATCTGTCATTAATTATTTAATTAATTTGTCTGTAATAATTCATCTATAAATGGATTATTTACCCATATACATCCTACTTGATATAAATATCCTCAAAGAAATTTCACGCTATATAATTTTATGTAGCTTAGATCCAGTTATCTAAATATGAATGTAGATGGATAATATGGGAGATCGAAAATAAAGTTGATGTAATAATATTATTTGAAAAAAAAATTTGTTTAAGGCGAAATTGACTTCAACAAGATGAATTTTCAATTGCTTTAATAATTAATAATTTTTGTATCGCATGTAATGCTGCCATTTTGTCTCTTATATACATATATCACTGGTGAAGAGAGTTTTTGTTGCACGCCCGCGCACCGCTGCAATTTCACGTCGTAGACATCTTCCCGGCCCTTGAAAGATATACGCTTTCATGGTTGATCTTCATCAAATTCAAATTCAAATTCAAATATTCTTTATTCAAGTAAACTTGTAAACAAGTGCTTTTGAATCGTCAACTTTACTGGCGGAGTAAGTAGGCAGATGCGGTTTAGAATAGGTCAGACGACTCCTTAAATAAGCATTTATGCGATTTTGCATTATAACTTTGCGATTTTGTCGTGCTGGTTGTCTCTTGATGATGCGTCGGTTGAGGGGCGAAACTATTGTTGAGTTTGTGATAATGAAAGTGTGTAGAGCTTGTGTATTGTGGCGGTGGTGCAGTTGTTTTGTTGTTGTGTTTTTGGGAACCCTCCATGTATCAGTTATGAAAATGGATAGTCCAAGCTACATTTGAATTGAATTGAATTAAAAATATTTACTTTATCACGGATCAAATAATTTTATATTACTTTAGTAAAAGATAAATCAATTGTCTAATTGTACAGAACGCGCAAGCCGTATTATTGAAATAATCATAACTGCCCAGTAGAGGGGTCGGATTTCGTTCCAACCCCCTCTTTCGTAAGTTTTTGAAAAAGATTTTCGGTGAAGCGCTATATTCTTTTCGGCCAGTTTTTAAGTTTTATTTGTCTCCTCATTGTCATTTTAATATCTTCGCTCGGCGAATTTGAACTGTTGTTTAATATTTTCGGCTCATAATTCGCGAGATTTAAAAATGGAATGGATTTGTTTTACTTATTAACGCCTACTGATTCAAATTGTTCGTTTTGAGTTTTTAATTTTGAATTGTCTCAAGTTCGCTTTATGAAGCGTTGGTAGTCTATGGTTCATTATTCCAGTATTAATTATCGCAGACGCAGTTGTACTCTATAATTTATTATTTATGCTCTATATTTCATTCATCATCCTCCTGGCCTTATTTAAGTGGGGTCGGCACGACATGTTAAAAATATGTCGTCATATAATTCAGCTATATATTTTTAGACCGGCCGCCTGCCTGACGTCAACTTACCTTAGTCATGTTTTACCCCCCTCAATAAAAAAGAGGGTGGTCTATTCTATCAGCCGGATACCACACGGTGGGTAAACTTACCTTAGTCACCTTTTACGACACCTCGGTAAGAAATGAGGGTGGTCTATTCTACTCAGCCGGATACACACGGTGGAATTTATGGTCTATATTTGAGTAATATATTTAATAACTCAAAGGAGTATTTAAAAAAAACCTGTAAAAATTAAAGTCATATTTCTAGAGTAATAATAAAATTGTTTTGCTACAATCCACGATAAAGTAAATAGGAAATATATATAATTCTAAATGTAGAGAGGAATATCCGTTTTCATACCCGAAACATGCAGGATTCGTTAAAACGCATGCACATAACTAAACCACCACTACTATACACAAGCACTACATACGTTCCCTATCACAAACTCACAACACGACAAAATTGCAAAAAATTGCGAAACAATTGTTGAGTTTGTGATAGTGAACTTGTGTAGTGCTTGTGTATTGTGGTAGCAGTGGTGGAGGTTTGTGCATGTGTTTATACGAATCTTGCATGTATAGGGTATGAAAAAACGGATAGTGCACTTTACATTTAGCGCTATATATTTTTTCTATTTACTGTATCGCGGTTTATAGCAAAATAATTTCATTATTACTTTTTTACCTTTCTATGTATAAAAAACGAATTCGATTAATTTTAGAAAAGCGCTGAGGTGTTTAAATGGATTTTTCTTTATTATTTTTATTTTTTTAACTAATATTAATGTCTCATTACATTTTATACCTTACTTTTTTATTATATACAATTAGGTATTAGGCAAGGATAGTGTTAATTGTATCATTCATACAAATGTTTTCATAACTTTTAAAGGTATTTTACACAGACTTAGATTATTTTATATATTAATAATGTGTTTGGAAATTGTGTATTGTAAAATACTATTAGTTGGTCTAATAAATAAAATAAACAGATGAATGACACATTATCATGTAACTTATAGATGTTTATGTATTTTATATGTGCTTTCTAAATTTACTATTTTAAACAATAAATCAAGCGAACGTAAATCCTTTAAAATAACAAAAAACCGAACTGAAATCGAATCTGTAACAGGCTAAGCCAATACAATCCGTTAGATCCAATTACCTACTACATTGCATCCCCGCCGGTCGATGACCCTCAGCTAACGGAATTTCACGAAAAACCTCCTCTCATCAAGAAACACCCTTGCACCCACCGAATATGCCCAAACCACCCGATTTTAGCCCCCGAATTCTTATAGACGCCTTCACTTGTCGAAAGCTACTGGCTCGATTTCGGAGGCAAGTAGAGTGTTGAGAACTACTCCATAATCCTAACAATTAAATATATCACAATAACACACTAAATTAAAGTAATGTCTGTTACTGAACTACTATAATTTTTTTTATAATGGAATTCTGCAAAATATCGCTTAATTTTATTGCTTGCACTTCACTATTCGCGATGATCGTTGATAATGTGATCGTCTATAATCATCACGATCACCGTGAGCGTCCAAACGATCATCCGTATTATAATGGGATACAAATATACATATACTTTTCGGCATTAAATAATGCACATCGATGTTTATAACGAAACAGCCGGCTAGTTCGGTTTCGTAGAGCGCTGTCACTGTCACTCAGTTAGTATGTGACGTTTCACACGGGTTCGTCAGTATGTGCGACAGAGACAATGCTCTATGAAGCAAAACTAGCCGATTTTCTGTCTCTAAGCCTCGATGTGCATTATTTATTGCCAGGCACTATACGTATCGCCCAGCGATTCCATTTGATGCGTGTCCGAAAAACCGACAATTCTCGGGTTGTAACCATCGGCGGCGATCATAGACGATGATTGGCAAGTACAGCCGGGTATATCTACATGATATTACTCGCGCTTAATCGCTTGTAATCGCCGATTATGAGGAGCCATATAAATTAAACATTTGTATCAACTAAGCCGCTAAAAGAATTATAAATATCTTCTATTATGTCTTTGGTTTTTCCGAATTTACAAATTTTAAGGGAATTTTTTATCTTATATGTCAGCCCGGTATGTGATATTCAATTACACTAAAGTTCACGAATATTGACTCAGTAGGTTAGCTGTAAAAGCGTAACAGATAGAGAGACAGATTTATATGGATTTGAAGGCATTTAGTTAGTTTTTGGGCTTAGAGTGTCCGTAGAGTACTTTGGTACTATGGAATTCAAAATATAGTACCCAGTGTTATATATCACCTGGGACTTTGTTCGTGCCAATTTAAGCCTTTCCATTAATATTGTAATATGTTTTTTCCCTGTTCTTGAACGAATATATATTTTTTTTATTTATATGTTAACCCCTTGTATAAGCTTTAATTGTGTCAATTTTTTTTTATATTGCTCGAGCAAATTATTCATGGAAACGTAATAGACAGACTTACACATTCATAAAATACGTATCGATTTGAAAGGAATTATGTTCGCAGATTTTCGTATTAGACCGTCAGTTGATTTAAGTTTTGTTAAGCCCTGAACATTTTTGCCACGTAATTTTCGGCGGGAGTATATTGTCCAGTAATCGGTGCACCCGGACGCTCCTGTATTGCGAACCCCAGACGAAAGGGAGGCAGGGGGTATCGCGAAACTATTCTTATTTTAAAATCTCTCTCCACGGAATATGCCACGAAGAGTTCTTATTTTAAAAATATCACGCTCAACCGAAATTTTCTTTTTAAAATGGGAGGGTGGCCCCGAAATCCACCCCCCGCCGGCTGGCGATAATTTTCTTATTTTATTCAAGATGCCGTTATGCTCCACCGGTTATAAGTGCTTTCAAATATTAAAGGTAATTGAATAATTACAATCTATAATGATTTAATAATAAGACGAAATTTGATGTGTATCATAGACATATCAAGAGGTCACAATAGACTTTTGGTTCCTGTGTCGCGAGTCAGCAGAGTTAGCAAGCAACTCACTCGTTGGTCTCGATATTCGCTTTGACAATAAAATTCCTAGACAAGTCTACAGAAAGGTTTAAATTAAGTGTCAGAGATATGCTTATACGTTAAGCATATTACAAAATTGAAAATTATTTGGATGATAAAAATGCCTGGATTTAAAAACCCTTTCAGCTTCATACAAGACTGCGGTTTAATTGTGTAATATTGATTTTTTTTTAAATTGATCGCCAAGTTTCTTACTGTTTCTCTTCGGTAAGAGCAACATTCCGAACCTGTTGTAGCTTCATTAATCATATTTAGCCTTGACGATTCAAAAGTGCTCGAAAGAGCTTACTTGAATTATTATTATTTTGATTTCATTTGATTTAATAATAAATAGATTTTGACCGCTATCATACGTAAGCTGCGAAAACGGAATGGTCAGATCGCATGACCCTCACTTAGGGTTAGAGTATGAGGTTTGAACTCCGGTAGTTACTTTTAAGTTTCCTATAAAAAACTAGTTTATAAATGTCTAGCTAGTCCTGTATGTCTCTTACGTTAAGAGCTAATCCACTGGACCAATATTGGTGAAATTTGGCACATTTAAAGATCACCGGCATATCGATTACTTACTACCTATAATATATTATTATATCATATCATATCATAAAGCCTTTAATATTATATAGAACATGAAAATTCCCAGTTTTCTTTTTGAAAAAAACACACATTACATTATTAAGGGTAGTTATGTTCCTGAATTTTGTATAATTACTATGATTGATTTATAGAATTAGGCGTTACTTTGCGGAAATCCATAATACAAAAGTAAAAATAAAATTATTTTGCTATAATCCGCGATACAGTAAATAGAAAATATATATAGTGCTAAATGTATAGTGGACTATCCGTTTTTTCATCATTAGTCTATCTCCTAATGATGCTTCGGTTGCGTGGAGAAACGATTGTTGAGTTTGTGATAGTGAACGTGTGTAGTGCTTGTGTATTGTGGTGGCAGTGGTGGAGGTTTGTGCATGTGTTTTTACGAATCCTGCATGTAACGGGTACAAAAAAAAACGGATAGTTCGCTATACATTTAGCACTATATATTTTTTCTATTTACCGTATCGCGGATTATAGCAAAACAATTTTATTATTACTTTTATAATTACTATGGTTGAAATGCTGTAGAGAGATATATGCTGAATTTTATCTCAGTGGTGAAATTCACGCGTTCGAAATCGCTGACTCAAGCTAGCGTTTCATACTGATTTTGACGACAGCCTCCGAGTATCGGCTTGTAGGTCAAGGGCTCAGATGATCGGTCGTTGCCCTGTAATTTTGCGAGCGAAATAAACGTTCATAATGAGATTCCTTCGACATTCCTTGCTTCGAAAGCTTGTTTTGTTTACTATTTATTAAAAGTTCTTAATTAACTTGTAATGTATGCATAGTACCCGGCAATAAATAATGCACATCGAGGCTCAGAGAGAGAAATCGGCTAGATTCTGCTTCATAGAGCATTGTCTCTGTCGCACATACTGATGAACCCGTTTATGACAGTGACAGCGCTCTACGAAACCGAACTGGCCGGCTGTTTCGTTGTAAACATCGATGTGCGTTATTTAATGCCGGGTACTATATACATATATATGTGAAGGTGGTTAATCTTGCAAGTTAAATTTAATCCACTTCCCGGTGTCCGATTGAGATGAAATTTTACATACTAGTCCAGTCCCGATGACAATGCATGAAATGATAGGCATAACCTAACGCTGCTCTACATTTAGCATTATATATTTTTTGTTATTTACTTTATCGCGGATTATAGCAAAATAATTTTATTATTACTTTTGAATCCACTGATCATTTGTAACTAATAGATACTTTGGCATAAAAGAAAATGTACTTTCGACGAAAATAAAATAATGATTTAATTGTGATCAGGCTTTGTCAGCAATGGTTAATGACCTGGACGCAGCGCGCTTGTTTTATAAACAGGAGAAAACAATAACATTGTTGTTTTCTCCCCCTCGCACTAAATAGTCTGGCTATTTAGTTTTTGGGTCAAGGTTATTTTTCGTATCGTGTGTTTCAATAGGGTACGGTCATTGATCTTTATAAATCGCGTTTATTTAAAAAAAACATAACATAATTCCTTTGGTTAAAATACTTCACAGATTTTTTTATTTGGGGTGCTGAGGTGTGTTGGTAACTAAAACTAAAATTAATGTTATATAATTAGTACCACCCTGTATTTGAAAAATAAACAAATAACGTACAATTTATCGAATTAAAATTAATGATTTTGAACTAAATCTATTCGTTCACAGTGGGTTGAAATTGATTTCAAAAGAGTCGGTTACATACAAACTAATATATAAAAAATAAAGTAAAGGCCTCTTACTATCCCACTGCTATAGGCCTCCTCTCTTCGTTTTTGGAGAGAAGGATTGGAGCTAAGACCTACCATGCTGCTCCAATGTGGATTAGTAGGTTACACATATCCCTTGAATTCTGTAGAGATATGCAGGTTTCCTGACTCAGGTTTTCCATGTTTTTGTTCACCTAAAAGCGTATGATAAATTGCAATTATCAACCCATAGTAGTTTTAATAGAAAAACTCATTGGTGCCTGCTCAGGTTTGAACCCATTATCGTCTCTAGAGAGCCACACGGTCTCACCGCTGGGCTATAACAGCTTTATCTCTTTCTCTCTTTCTAAATTCTAATTAAAATTATGGAGTATATTTTACGTAGAAGCAAAAAACAATCAGGCCCTGTAGCTAAACGGTGTATTTTACATAGTACGAATTTTACAACGGACGATAGTTACCCGATGATCTAATCACGGCGAGCTAACTCGATTAAATCGCATAGAAACGTTGGAAAACTTCGTTTGTTACCTCATCAGGAATATTTTGTTGGATATATGATACGGGTAAATTTTTGAGAGTATGTCAATTCTAGTCAAATACTGCAGTAATATAACAACGAATCAATATATATACTAGCTGACCGGGCCATGTTGTTTTGGCTATGTAAAATTTCTAGAGAATTTCTATCGTATCATGAAAGAAATAAATAAAAAATAACAAATAAAGATTTTTGATACGAAAACTTTTTAGATGAACACTTTTAAGTTTAAGACAAAAAAGAAATTAGTTTTTGAAATAATTCAGATAAGGTCATACTTGCACTAGCGGTTCAATTAATGTACATATATATAAAAAAGAGAAAGTATGTATGTATGCTCCTTATAGATCAGCCGGACAGATTTTAATGAAAATTTAAGAGATAAAGTTTGGTGGCAATCAGAGCTTTTTCTCGAACTGACAGCTGCTATGGTGTTGGTGTTGGTATAACGACTACGCAACGAAAAAAGCAGCATTATTAGAAACTCTACAAGGTTCTCAAAAATTTCACTCATTTTTATGATGATGGATAACTTTCTAACATTGGTTTTTTTTAAAGTTATACTTGTCTGATAGTCTTATAACTTGAATTCTGCATCTCTCTGAGAATCTTTTAAGGTCCCTTGACTGCAGAGGGTTACTGAGCTGTCACTTTACTTTCTTTATCCAGGGTTGCCGCACGTGTGCCATGGCGGAGTGCTCGTTCGCGCGCTGCCAGCAGGAACGTCGCGCCATACGCAAGGAACTACAGCGCTGGACTAAGAACATGGTCTACATACTGGGTATGTACTTCATCTCTTTCAACTAGGGGCTCCACCACTGAGATTGGCAAACCTTTTTAATGGAGGGTCCACAAAGTTTAAGATATTCTAGAGGAGGGCCAGTAGTATAGAAAAAAATCATTTTGTGTGCAAAGTGGTGCGATCTACTTTTGTTAATAAGTTTGAAGTTGAGTATAAAAAACAATTACTGGACTGCTTAAATGAGTCCAGTAAAGCCTAAAATTTGTTGTATTGTATTACGTAGTAGACAATTTTGTTCTCACTATACTTGTTCACCGTCTTAAAAATGTATTTTTAGTTATAAGTGGAAACAAATTTTGGTTTATGAATTTGTTCTAATTTACTATATTTATGTTCAATTTGTACTGTTCGTTTCCCAAATACCAATAAAATTAAAAATAATCTGGAGCATATAGTCTATGAACTAAGGTATGAAAAAATGCGTTAGCTACTTAGCTAGGTCACATGACCTAAACTAAACTAACTTAGCTTAGCTCTTGGTCTGCAACCCGCATTATACTATCCATATTGACAGACCCTCGGCGGGCCGATTTATATAGTTTCGCGGGCCGTAATTTGCTCATCACTAAACAAGACTAATGTCCACTTTTGGACGTAAGACAATTCGAAACTTTTCACGTCATATAATCTTGTTACAATTTTTTTTTCGTCGTCCGTTTCAGCGCTTTCTAATGCAAGGTCGCTATTGAAACAACTTTATACCATACGTTATACCGTTTTTTATTCTACATATATATATTTTTTTTTTGGGTCAAGACCAAAATATTAAGAAATTTTTACACGATCACTTGAACTTTTTTTATGGATATGGATTCATGGATTTTAGGTAGTCAAAGGTTGTTAGTTGGTAATATAATGTTGTCAAGAAGTATGAGTTAATCTCGGTGTCGTAATGAAAAGCCATAGTCATACAACCTGCCTTTCTCTGCATAGAATTATGATGGGATATACAATAGATTAATGTTATATTTATTATCAATATTTTCTGCCTTTGTGTTTTTAGTCTAAAATATGTATTAAAATTAGTAAAATATCTACTAATCTTTACACTAAATAGATTGACAGGAATAAACATAAACAGAACAGATATACAATAATAAATAAATAATAATAAATATATGGGACATTTACACACACGGTCGTCCCTCCCCAAAGTAAGTAACTTAATACTTGTGTTATGGGTGACGGCCAACTGGTAGATATACTACATATATAAGTTTAAATACATTCTTAAATACAAATACACACCCAGGCTCGAAGAATCAACAATTTGTTTATAGAAAATGTTGGACCTCGGCGGGAATCAAACCCGCGACCCGCAGGGTCACTACCCACAGCGCCAACGGGCCAGTCAAAAAAAATAATGATACAGAAACATCGATTTAAATTCGAAATAGTCTACATATAAAAATAAGCAACGCTATTTTTTGCAGAATAGCTTGCACACTTTTCGAATTCATACACGTTCATAAAAAAAAACGAAAGAAAAATTTGACTTAAACAAATGCGTACACAACTTGTCTCGAAAATTTTTTGAACTTTATCCTTTAGTCGCGCTTTATATTTCGTTTCCCGCACGAAACGGGAAAGTATTTAAACCGAGCACCAAATGGGTATGAAACTAAACATATTTTTGTCATAAAACTAAAGAGGGAAATGAGGAATATAAAGTTTGCTCTCAGTTGTGATTCAGCGTAGTGCAATAGATCCTACAAAGGGCTTTTAGCGGTCTTAAAAAAAGGGGTAAACTTTGCCTCTTACTTTTGTGGTTCGCTAACGCACGAGTTCCATGTAATAATGTTTTATAAGGAATTCGCTTTGTATCACGAGTAGTTTTTTCGTGAATATATTAAAAATTGAATGGTTTTTTTTTAATTTAACTCACTGAGTTCCTGTAAATTCGTCTTCGTGAATTTGTGGATTTCAATTGTGAGCTTATCTCACTCCAGCCTCTCAATAAGGATATGCCAAAAATTACATCGATCCGTCGCTCTGTCCGCAAAGTTTACAGAAAATTTATCTTAATTTAATAATTTCATCACTTTTTATCATAATATTTATTAGCCCTTTATAACGTATAGTATATGATAATAGATTCAGGAATGGATTCTAAATTTGGAAATCTGAAAATTTTGTGAGAAAACCTGCATATTAAATAGTAATCTCTGCCGTGTGTGTAAGTTTCCCATATATTTATTTATTATTATTCTCTTGTATTCGGGATATTTAATAATATACATTGGAACAGTCATAAGAATTCCATTCTTTTTCTGGAAATAGCAGACATGTGGTCAACACTGTCATTTATTTAAACATAGACGACTTTATAGTGATATCTAATAGTTACCGTTCATACTAATATTAGGAATAGCGAAATTTTCGCAATTAAAGAAAGGAGGAAAAGATGCCAACTTGGTTAGCGCGACAGAAATTGGTGCCACGAAATAGTCGATACCTTTACTTTTCTATTCTTTCATTTAAGTCAAAAATCCTACCACTTACACAAAAATACAGTTTTCAACGTAAATCAAATATCTACTAACACTAGAATAGTTTCATTATATAACACAAATCTTGAATGATAACACGATGGCGTGGTGTGACGTCACAAAATGGGTTACCATTCGAATTGGTTGGTTACCATTCGTTGGCGCAGTTGGCAGTGACCCTGTCTTCGGCTCCGTGGGTCGCGGGTTCGATTCCCGCCGAGAACAAACATTTTCTATTTAGGATTTGTTGGTTCTTCGAGTCTGGGTGTATATATGTATTTAAGTATGTATTTAAAACTATATATGTAGTATATTTACCAGTTGTCCGTCACCCATAACACAAGTATTAAGTTACTTACTTTGGGGATGGACGACCGTGTGTGTAAATGTCCCATATATTTATTTATTTATTTATTATTATACATAGAGTGTTTCTAAATTAAGCAGCGAACTATGGTCTATGCAGAAACAATACACCTATAGAGGTGTATTGTTTCTGTACAGACTAGGTATAGACCTAGTCTCTACACATATTAGTCGGGTGTTCAGACTTAGGGCTCAAAATTTTCATATTAACCCCGTCGAGGCGGACGTTAGTTAGTTAATATCACTCTACTCGCCGTACTTGTGTGAATTTTGTTTGCGCTGTTTGCGGGAGGAGTTTTAGGTTTTGTTTGTGGTATCATTGCGGGCGAGCTTATGAGCGTAAGCGGATATTACGGTTTTGACTAAATGCTATTAATATGGTATCGTATGACGTGTGATTATTGTATATATTATTGATCTATTGTATTCGGCAGAATAGAATAGACCACCCTCCTTTGTTACCGAGGTGTCGTAAGAGGCGACTAAGGTATGTGCCGTGTGGTATCTGGCTGCATAGAATAGGCCACCCTCATTTCTTACCAAGGTGTTGTAAAAGGCGACTAAGGTAAGTTGACGTCAGGCAGGCGGCCGGTCGTAAAATACGTAGCCAAATGATATAACACCATTTTTGCAACATGTTGTGCCGACCCCACTTAGAGTGGGATAAGGGCAGGAGAATGACATGGCTATGAATATGGTATCGTGAGGTTAAGCATTGCAGTTATACATTGGCTAAATGGTATGCGCTATTCAATTTGAAATCAGGGAGATATTTATACTCGTAGATGTCCAAGAAATATATTTGCAATGTCATCATAATGTTAAATATCACCAGGAAGCGTGTCTTACTGCATGCTCTGAGATTGAACTCTCACGCTATCATAAGAGTCGCGTGTTCTTCCAATCAACTAAGTCTTTGGTCGTTTCAATTCCATTACAATATTTAAAATAAATAATTTTGATCAGAACAATAGCTTATGGAATAAAATATTACGGTAAATAGATATAAAATAATCGCCTAATTAGAAAAATAGATCCATAAACAATCGCGGTATTTAACCTAATTTAAATTTCACTTAAAAAAATGTGGTAAGTAATCAAATGAATCCCGATCCCACGATCCCATGAAGAGGCCTATGTCCAGCAGTGGACGTCCATCGGCTGACGACGACGACGACGACGAAGTAATCAAAAGTACTTTCTTTGTAAAAACATTGTAAATGATATAATGAAATACGAAAATAGCTTGTAGATTGGTATTGAGCGAGGATTTTGCGGAGGTGTTCATGACAGTTAAAATAGAGGTTTGAGCAACGTTTCTTATTAGATGAATGTGCTTCCCTCAAGTGTTATGAAATTAATAAATACATTTTTAATGTTAATATGACGTAATGTCTTGACTGCAGATAGCGGTAAAATGATAAGTATTTTCTGAATTAGTAACTGAGACCTAGTTTTTTTGTAATGAAAAACCGTTTTTTTATGATTTATTTTTAAGATTGACATATTAATTGCTTGGCTGGCAAAGTTTTGATTTGGAAAGTGATATAGAATTTCATACAGATTCAGCTGTGACCCGCTCATTTCTTTTTTTTTATGTAACTAAATAATCTTCCAATGCCGTGTTGGTATATGGCTTCTTGGAATAGACCACACTCATTTCTTACTGAGGTGTAAAAGGCGACAAGGTAAGTTGACGTCAGGCAGGCGGCCGATCGTAAAATACGTAGCCAAATCATATGACAACATGTTTGTAACATGTTGTGCCGACCCCACTTAAAGTGGGATAAGGGCAGGAGAATGATGATGAACTAAATAATCTTCCAACTCTTCTAAAGATTTCCTAAAGATAAATTATTATATTACAAGCAATATAACAGAACTAACTACTTTGCTATAATCTATCTTGCGTAGATTTTGCCTGCTTCATACACATTAGCTTTGCATGCATTCGCTTAACCCGTGCGGATTTTAGCAAAGTAGTTAGTTCTGTTATATTGGTTGTAATATGGAATTCCGCAAAGTAACGCCTGCTTCTATAAATCATTTATTACATTACACATTTTAGGTATTATATTTCATACAGTTGTTGTTTTTCTTTTACAAATAAACGCATGTATTTCGTATTTTAAATAGACGTTTATTAAAAAAATATATATCCTCAAAAATATACTGGCTCTGAAATTAGAGCTATGTGATAATAAACAAAACTTTTCTATCTTATGGATTAAAATTTTGTAAAAATATGTTAGAATTTACGAATTTATTTTTGTTTCTACTTCATATTTCATCGGTCAGTGTGGATTTCTGGATAACGTGGCTCTGTGATATTATATTTTCGGTGAAAAGTGATAATAGATAATAATTTTTTTTTATCTTAACATTGATCTTTAAATATCCTGAGTCTTTTTATAATAGTTTTAATTAATATTTCTCCGCTACCGCTTATGCATGTCTGCAACCTTAGCCACCATATCATGAAGGAAAGGGTTATTGCACAAAGTTGCTACTAAACATTTTGGAGAGTTCAAAACTTTGTGTGTGAGATTGATTTCGTTTTGTGCAAAGTACCCCCGTAGTTCAAAACAGCCGTTTCCGCGATACCAGTATTATTTAACTTTTGGCTGACAAAACCAAAAACGACAACATCATCAACAGATCTTAAAGTATAAAATAAAAATATGAAATTTATTATTTTATTGACTACATAAGGAAAGTACTTTTTTTTAATTAAAATTTATTTATTGATATAAGTTCTCGATAATGGTTTCTTACATTATAGTTTGAGAAAAAAAATCCACGGGTTGCACTCGGGGAGTGCCGGCAGAAGTGAAAACTTGAATATTAACGTTGTTGCTTTTTAAATATTACGGAATGTTTAGGGAATAGTAAAGTAAAAAAAAGTAAAGTAGCGGCCTGTTACAATCCCACTGCTGGGAATAGACCTCCTCTCTCCGTTTCTGGAGAGAAGGGTTGGAGCTAAGACCTACCACGCTGCTCCAATGCGGATTGGTAGGTTACACAAATCCCTAGAATTCTCTAGAGATATGCAGGTTTCCACACGATGTTTTTCTTCACCGAAAAGCGTGTGACAAATTGCAATTATCAATCAGACACATGAGTTTTAATAGAAAAACTCATTGGTGTCCGCACAGGTTTGAACTCGCGTTCCCCTCGAAAGAGTCGCACGGTGTCACCGCTGGGCTATCACAGCTCCTCGGTTAGGAAATATTTTTGCACGAATTGTTTTCATTATCAATATAAAAGTACTATGGTTTATGTGGTAAAATTCAATATTTATTTATTACGTACACAAACATGACAATTTACTTCGCACAAGTGCTTTGCACCGTCTAAACGTAAACTAAACAACAGGCAAAAACATACCTATATTTTAAAAGTAGAAAGAGAGCGGGATACTTTCTGTCCTACGCCGTGGACAGTAGGGGGAAGTAGACCGCTGTATCTACTCTCCCTCTTACGAATTTTTGATGAGATCACGTGTCCTGACGCGAGTTTATCATTATTTACTCATCGCAAAAAGTGCACAACCCCGCTAAAGAAGTTTTCACTTCAAAAAACGGTATAAAAATTATGAATATGATTCATTAAATCAATTTTTCTAATTCGAAGCTGCTCTAAAACTACGAGAGTTTATCTGAGTGCCGTTTCTTTCTAAAGAAATGTTGCTACCCTCATACTATCATTAAAGCCTATTATACTATTGAAGATTAACTAGAGGATAAGAATGCGTGGATATAGCTTCTCTTCAACCCTGTACGAGACATTAATAACTATATGTAACTAGTGATAAGAATTATTGTTTGAAAAGAGCAACCGCCGAATTTCTTGCTGGTTCTTCTCGGTAGGAACAGCTTTCCGAACCAGCAGTAGATGACGATTCAAAAGCACTTGTATACACTTGTATACGTGAATAAATAATATTTTGAATTTAAAACCAAAAATACGGAGCAGTTATACTCGTAGTTACCGAAAGCGAAAGTAAAAATCAATAGTCGATAGTGAGTTTAAATCCTCGGCCTGTGTAAAAACTACTAGTTTTTCGACTATAACTTTTTTTTTAATTTCTTTCGCATAAAAGAATAACTTAAAACTAAATATATTAAAGGTTCGGTCGAAAGTCTGGCTTCTCATAGCACAGGGAATCCTAGTTTGGGGGTCAGGATTTCGCTATATGTTTTACGCTGTATACTGTTGTGATAATAACTTATTATAATCGTTAAACAAGCTTTGTAAAGTATAATAATAAATAAATAAATAAATATTGTTATAATTGTTTGTAACCCATATCATAACTATTAAGTCACGTTGGGGACGATCGTGTGTGTAAGTGTCCCATATACTCATACTACCTTAGACAGCCTTTCGTCATATAAATAACCCAATAATTTTGCCAATAACTTTCATCCTGGCCCAAACAAGTCAATAATATGCGACGGAAGTTCAGTCTAACTTAATAAACTGCACGTTGACCGATATTTCGTCGAGTTAAATTTCGTCGTAGCCATCTTTTATAAGTTCGAAATGTAGCTAAATAAGAAGCAGTGTGTAAACATCCTATATATTATATTTACTTATAGTGGATTACGTAATAGACTACGCTCTTACTTACTGAAGGTTCGTAAAATACGACTAAGGTAAGTTGACGTCAGGCAGGCGGCCGGTCGTAACATACGTAGCCAAATCATGTGACAACATGTTTGTAACATGTTTTACCGACCCCATTTATAGTGGGATAAAGGCAGGAGGATGACGAGTGGGTAACGTAATAGTTCTTAGTTACTTAGGGAAGCCAGTCTGGAATGTACCATATTACAATAAAGAGAAATAAAGAGTAAGCAAATAAGGGTGATCTATCTGTCTCTCTTTTTTATGTGTGATTAGACAAAGATGAAGTATACGTGTATCATCTTCCATCTCAATATTTATTGTGTCATATTCACTTACAGTGTCTTTCCTACTCTAAGTATTAATAATTCTATAATTTTACATCTGCAAATGGTATTCTTTAATAATAACAATAATAATACTTAATCGGGAAAAATTGTAAACACTTAATAGGGGTTATCTCCAGTCTATACTGGAGTACAGTCTATACCCGGCAATAAATAATGCACATCGAGGCTTAGAGAGAGAAAATCGGCTAGAAAAAATCTAACATACACATAACATAACATAACACATTTTTATCGCTAGAGCTTATCAGAATAATAGGAAATATCATCACCTTGACCTGTTCAATAATGGATTCAAAAAATACCCATACATAATTATTGAAATAATATAACGTAGTTTTTTTTTTTTAAATCTTGTTTTGTTTTTTAAATTTTAACTTTTACTTTTAATTTAACCTCTCACATTTTTTTTACTCTCTTATTATTAACACTTTAATTATTTTACTATATTCACTTCCTTCATTTTCATTAGTAGAATCTTTGTTGGCATGTGTGATAATTTTTGTGTAACATTTCTTTTCAACTAATTCAATGCTGTATATTCCCCAAATAAAATAAATAAATAAATCGTGTGGTAATTTTTTTTTATGTCAGCTTGAACTTATTTAAGTTTTGCAGTATACTTAAAAGGCTTATTGACTCTTTATTAGTGTTTATTTATTTCTTTATTGCAGATACAAAAAAATATGTACAAAGGCGGAGTTATCCCTAAAAGGGATAACTCTGCCTTTGTACATATTTTTCATATTATCCAGTCAACCGTCCGAAATAGAAAGAAAGGGTCAAGAAGTGAAATATGGATAATGAAAAAAAAAGGAAGAAAAAGAAAAGTAACGAAACACTACATAGATTAATGTTGAAAAAAGATGTAATAGTGTTTAGTAGTTTTTGGAAACTTTTCTGATTTTTTTATTATTTTTTAACTTAATTTTTATGATTTATTATACTATTTGTTTTACTTATATAAATGAAATTTAAAATAATCATAATTCGAACAAACCACGTATTCAAATACTAGTGTATTCTACGCAAGGAGTACGCGTTAGAAACGAGGAAGCGTATGGCATCTAAGTACCGTCTATGGGTATTCGGAGATAAAGGCTTCTACCCAATTCTATATGTGGCTATGGAGGCCAAGAACGATTGCAGGAGACCTTCCACAATGGTGTCAGATGTATGAAGGATTCCTTCAATAATTTATTTTTATTGTATGAGAACCGAATATATTTACGGTACGATGTCGATGTTGGAATTTTTAGAATTCGTCTCGATCGATTTCGAACGATTCTTGTACTTAAAAACCTTTTACGTATTCTATATTTTTTCTAAATTTCATAATTATTAAAAAAAAATTCCAATAAAACTGATTTATTGCAATTTATTGAAATCGTATTGCTAAGTTATATAAATACATCTCTACGTCACCATATTCTTAATTATTCTTAATATTTCATGGAATTGTAGAATTTTAAGAAGACATGTTTAGTGCTAATCACAAATTCTAATATCTCATAAGCAATTGTTTACAAATACTTGAATTCCGAACATGATTCTATTATAACTGAAGTTCTTAGTCGAATTCTATGAGGTCAAAGTTCATATGACCTTCATTCAATCTAATTTAAGAAGTACGTTAGGAATAAAGTATGAAATTCACAGTTATATTCTGTTTCTGAAATTCGCGGACGTGTTATTTTATACGCAAACAATATAATATATAGAAAGAAAGAAGAAAGAAAGAAAAGAAAGAAAAACATTTATTTACACACTGTATAAAACATAGAAAAATATATATACGTACACCTATAATGTAAAACAAATACATGAACACAAATACTTAGTCTAAATTTTATACAGTCTTAGAAAAGGCTACACAGCTCGGCATGAACCGAATGTCATTAGCAAAGACAACACTCGGCACCGATTTTCAGCTGCGGCCTAGGTGACATCACGGACAATAAAGCAGACAACACATACAAGAAAAATTAAAAATAATAAGATAATTACACAAATTATAAAGAAACACACACACAAAGTATTAAAAACAGTGAAAAATGATAACAATAATATAAAAGAAAAAAAAAAATATTAAGATATTTGGCTGACTTTTGGAAAGAATTAAAGTGGTCTGTAATGAAAAGCATAACTAAGATTGAAGCTGCAAACTAAGAAGGTGAGCTTATAATATACCCAATAACGCATATAATATACGCAAAATATAACGTAACTGTAGTCACACGTCTTTGTCTTAAAAAGGTTAAATACTCTCTAAGATAGGCCTTGAGTAATATAAATTGAAGAATGTTTGCGACCATTGTAGAGGGGTGCATCAGAGACGCGCACCGCGCATGCGTCTATCCGTTCCTCCGCCAAACAACCTGTTGCAATCAGGCCGGCGTGCACTAATGCAACTTCTACGCTCCTCACTAGCTAAATTCTAAATTCACACCATAACCAACTCGATTAGGCACCCGCGGTCCGGCAAACACAAACCTACAAACACCATAACCCACGGCAGCCGATCTAATAAACGTCCCGTCAATATATATCGTTGCTAGTGCATTTCTTGAAAGTGCGTTCAAAGTGTCTCGCGAGTTTTAAGACGCCAGTGAAGTGCTGTGAGATTGATTGAAATAGGTGCCTCCAATCGATATAATTCGTGCCGACAATCGCCACGCACGCAAAAGTTTCTAGTGCCATTTAAAAACCTTAAGTTCCTGTTAAAAAGTTCCGAGTACGGAAGTTAGCTTGATTAGGCTTCGCGTAGTGAACCGTGCTTTAAAAGTTAAATATATAAGCTTGATTATTGTTGAATATATATTTGTTGTTAGTTAAAGTTAGTTAGTCAAAAATATATCGGACCATTAAAAGACGTTGGTCGTGTAAATTCAAATTTCCGCGAACCGAATCCGTAACATAGTTGGCAGTGAATGTAATTGGAGCAAATAGGGGTGAACACCCGAAGTTTTAGCCACGTCGTGGCAGCGAGAAGTTGGGAGTAGCAACAAGTGGTCGTCTGATGCCTTTCCCGGTAACTGTGCCACTGTTATACGACTTTGCATGCCCGCTTTGCTAGATTATGTCCCGTTCGTGCATCTCGCCCCGGGATAACTGTTTTAACCTGTCGCTGGTTTACACGGCGTCCTTTATTTTCGTTTTATTTTGTTGTATGGTGTTTTTTTTTGTCCTTTTTTGGGTATTTTTTTGTGTGCGTGGGTGGGGTCGATACTTCTTTTGTTTTAGACGACGCGCCATCTTAGATCGGCGACAAAAAAGTGTCATGGCGGCTTGTTAAAAAGGAATTCGGTTTAGTTTTTTCCGCTAGTGCATCTATGTTATTAGGGCCCGAATCAATGCCTTATATTTTCGAGATATTTGTAACATTAAAGAACTTATAAATTGATGTTTGATACCTAAATTTCAGTTTATAATGAACCACAACATAAGTATTATTGAAATAGATCCTAAATACGTTTGTATATTACCAAGTCATTGAAAAATTTCTTTAGCCGTGAACAATCAGAGAAAATAAATATTTGTTACGTAGTAATGACAAAATAAATCTAATTCAAGCGACCACGTGACGTCTCAGTCGACTCACGCTGTTCTTTGATATTTGTATAATTTTCAATAACGTTATTAGCTGTCTATTGAAATATATTTTTGACTCGCTTCAAAGTTATAACGTAATAAATTGCGGGATTTTAATATTCTCAAATTTATAGTTAAAAAAATACTCTCAAATTTATGCATTATAGACCTTTTTTTAAATTGGCAGAATAAACACGAAGTACCAACAGTTGAGTACCACAAATGGATATGAAAACGTATAGTCCACTCTACATTTAACATTATATATATTTTCTTCTATTTACTCTATCGCAGCTGTGGTAGCCCAGCGGTGAGACCGTGCGACTCTTTCGAGGAGATCACGAGTTCAAACCCGGGCAGGCACCAATGTGTTTTTTTTATTGAAACTCATGCGTTTAATTGATAATTGCAATGTATCACACGCTTTTCGGCGAAGGAAAGCATCGTGAGGAAACCTGCATATCTCTAGAGAATTCTGGAGATATATGTAACCTACCAATCCGCATTGGAGCAGCGTGGTAGGTCATAGCTCAAACCCTTCTCTCCAGAAACGGAGAGAGGAGGCCTATTCTTAGCAGTGGGAGTGCAACAGGCCGCTACTTTACTTTTTTCTTTTTTACTCTATCGCGGATTATAGCTAAATAATTTTACTATTACTTTTGTATATGGATCTCCGCAAAGTAACGCCTAATTTTATAAATTATTTAAATCAGTTGTAGCTTATTAAATCGGATTGATAGTTGATTAAAAATGACTGAAAAAGCATATGTGAATAAAATAAATTTTTATTTTTGACTTTTAGACATGTCTGCTGCTATTAAGACAAAAATTTTGAAAAGATCTATGTGGAATATTGTTCATATAACTTAATCTTTAATAATTATGCAAACTTTTTCAAATATATTTTTTTATTCGCTTTGAACTCGTGTATTGTAAAGGCTTATACTGACTGAGGGCTTTCAATAAAGAACCTTTGTATCAACGAAATACCCACGTCTAATGTTTATTATTTTCTTATTAGTACTGTATAAACTTAAATAATGAAATTATGAGAGATTTCAGTGATATTGTTCATTAATTATTCTTGTAATATTAGCAATTACAGCATCATCATTCTCCTGCCTTTATTCCACTCTAAATGGGGTCGGCACAACATGTTAGAATCATGTTGTCACATGATTTGGCTACGTATTTTACGACCGGTCGCCTGCCTGACGTCAACTTACCTTAGTCGCCTTTTACGACACCTCGGTAAGAAATGAGGGTGGTCTATTCTATGCAGCCGGATACCACACGGCACATACCTTAGTCGCGTCGTACGACACCTCGGTAGGAACGGAGGGCGGTCTATTCTATTCTGCCGGATACCACACGGGCTAATGCAATCCACACGAATAAAGTAAAGTGAAGTTACGGCCTGTTACTATCCCACTGCTGGGCATAGGCCTCCTCTCTGTCTTTGACAAAAAAAGGGTTAGAACTATGACTATAGAATTCTGGACTTTTACACAGGCAGACAAAGTCGCGGGTACAATTAAATGTCTCTAAAAGAAATTTGTATTGCTGAAAATTTTACTTAATTGTTTCGTGTAATTGGCTTGAAATATATTTTCTATAAATGTGCCAGTGAAAAATATATCTACTCATATCTATGGAGTAAGATAGAAATTATTTATCCGAGTTTTGCGTAAAGTCCTTTTCTAATAATTTCATTTTTTTTAGGGCCATATAAGCTATCTATATGAAGCACTTGGGTTGCTGCGCGAAAAAAAAATTACAAAATTGAAGATTATTTGGATGATAAAATTGTCTGGATTTAAAAGTCCTTTCAGCTTCATACAAGACTGCGGTTTAATTATGTAATATTGTGTTTGTTTAAAATTCACCGCCGAGTTTCTTGCTATTTCTTCTCGGTAAGAGCAACATTCCGAACCAGTTGTAGCTTCATTAATTATTTTTTTGATTTCATTTGATTTGATAATAAATAGATTTTGACCACTATCGTAAATTTTTTAAATATTTACCGCAGAGTTAAAATTGATTGCGGAATTTTATTATAGAATCTTATACCCAAACCCACAAACGACTTACGTACTTTCGCAAGGCACAAATTGGGTACTGCAAGCTTATGTCGATATATCCCCTCTACAATATGGGTCACATAAAACACCCACGTTACTATTTTGAAAGCAATTCAGCCTACGGTTAAAAATCGTGCGCCCAACGCCGGCCCGTAGATTACAATAAACCGGTAAAAATAACCAACTGAGCTGCAGTTTCAGCCTGGCAATATACCGCGTTGCATAATAATGTCACACATTTTGTATTATTATTTTTAATTTTGCCGTTGTAACACGTGTTGTGAATTATCACAACACGTGTTACACTACGTGTCACAATCTATTACTTAAGTACGGATATTAATCCGTACTTCCGTACTTTTCAATATGTCATTCTAATAACTTGTTACATTGCTTGCTAAAAGCCGTGTGGTATCCGGCAGAATAGAATAGACCACCCTCATTTCTTACTGAGGTGTCGTAGAAGGCGACTAAGGTAAGTTGACGTCAGGCAGGCGGCCGGTCGTAAAATATGTAGCCAAATCATATGACAACATGTTGTACGCCGACCCCACTTAGAGTGGGATAAGGGCAGGACAATGATGATATTATAGCTAACTTATAGGTAGCTAAATCGATGAACACTTACCATTTGTGAAATCCTCAAAAATATAATAGGCTTGTATCGGCCGTATCGTTAATAGTTCTTTCAAACTAATGAAATGGCAAAGTTTGCGAAATTTTATTATAATTTCTGTATAGAAGCCACGTTGGGCTTGAAACTAGTTAGACTCATCCGATACAATAAGACTTGAGTATAGCCGGTTTACGATAGTTTAATTCAAAAATTTAATTATAGAGACATAAGAATTAAGAATTACTTACGAATTTATTGTTAATTTTATTTATTATAGAAAATTAGTCAAGTAGGATGACCTAGTTATTTATAGGTGAAGCTAATCAATGAAAATTTGTTCTTTATTTTGAATTTGTTTAAAAAAAAATTAAATGTTCGAATTGTTTGCTCTAAACTGTAATTCGTTACATAAACAGTGCGTGAGCCAACACGGTCCACTCTCAAAATTGCCGAAACGTTTATGTTTTTTTTATTTTATTCCGATTGGATTATGAGCCCAGTTTGCTTTACTGGATACTGATTGCACATTGTAGATTTTCATTTGCGAATTTCTACAGAAATTCGCACTACCAATATCATACGTGATGGTAAGTTGTGCCATTCCAGTTAACAGCAGTTCAAAATATCTATTAAAAGGCGACTGACACCAAAGTTTACTATACTATTGAGGATTACATAAATAAATATATAGGACACTTATATGTACAGTCGGCCATCCCTAAAGTAATTAATTTAATACTTGTATTATGGGTGACAGACAATATATATTTACGTCTATAATTTTAAATATATGCCAAAAATACATAGTATATATGTATTTTTATATATCGACCCAGGCTCGAAGAACCAACAAATGGTTTTTAGAAAATAAAGATTCATCGGCGGGAACCGAACCCGCGACCCGTGGAGAGCGAGTTCACTACCATCAAGCCAGTCACATACTAGATAGCAACGTAAAATTAAAACTAGTTAGAACTAGCTACATAACTAGCGATAACTAAATAGCTGATCTAATATATAACATGTAATTATGATCCATGCTAATATCACAAATCCAAAAGTGTTACTATCTGTCTATTCTTCTTCCTCTTGCCCTTATCTCATTCTAAGTGGGGTCGGCACAACATGTTACAAACATGTTGTCACATGATTTGGCTACGTATTTTACAACCCCTCGGTAAGAAAGAGGGTGGTCTATTCTACTTAACCGGATACCAGCTATCTGTCTATTCATTTGGTAAAATTGAAAAATATAAATTTGTTTTCCTTTAGAAAACGTGACAAACACATAATTACGTAATTGCGGGTACTTACCGAAAACGTATTAATGATCAAATAGGATACTGTATAGTATAGGATACTGTGTAGAATTCACTGTACCTTTAGCCTTAAAATAAAATATTTTAGATGAATTTTGTAATGTTCATTAGTGAACCTAAATGACAATCCTACAATTCGTTCTAATCGCAAAACTTCGCAATTTAATGTAAAGTAAATCCGTAAATCATCATCATTCTCCTGCCCTTACCCCACTCTAAGTGGGGTCGGCACAACATGTTGTTAGATGATACATATTTTACGACTGGCCGCCTGCCTGACGTCAACTTACCTTAGTCGTTATTTACAAACCCTCTGTAAGAAATGAGGGTGTTCTACTCAGCCGGATATTACACGGCGGGTCGACTTACCTTAGTCGCCTTTTACGACATCTCGGTAAGAAATGAGGGTCGTCTATTCTACTCAGCCGGATAGCACACGGCTTAATTTAATGTAAAGTATTCATCTGAAATTTCTCAGCCAAATTTTTTTGCCACCCCCGTCAGTCCGGGAATCGATCGCGCCACCCGCGGCGCGGCCCACGTAAAAATGCTCACTGAGCTGTGGCGACTGCTAACGACATCCTAAATCTGTTTCGAAAAAAACGTTAGCAAAACAATATTGGGTGATATAATTTGTCAGACACAAATAATTCAAAAGACGTCATCATTCTCCTACCCTTATACCGCTCAAAGTGGGGTGGCGCAATATAATAATCTATATCTATACTTATTATAAAACAAAGTCCCAAAAAGCTGTCTGTCTGTATGTAATTGATTTTCTCAAAATCTACTGAACGGATTTTTTTATGGTTATCATCAAAAGATAGTACGATACTTCCGGATGGTAGGTAAATAGTACATATCGGTATAATGTAAATTATGATAAAGAGATCGAGCAGTTGTTAAAAAACTTGCTTGCTGGGATTTAGTCGCATTCGCTGCGTACACCAGCAGAGATACGCTAAAGTAATGTACTAGAGAATTATAGATCTTTAAAAATACCACAAAAAAGTCCGCGATAGCATGTCTCTATCTCTCACGGTTAACTCACAATAACTACTTTTCTGTTTCTGAAAATTCGGGAAAAAATTTATATATATGTCACTGAATTCCATGCGGGCGAAGCCGTTGTTGGCACCGGCAGAATAGAATAGACCATCTTCTCTCTTACCGAGGTGTTGTAAGAGGCGACTAAGGTAAGTGCCGTGTAGTACCCGCCTGCATAGAATAGACCATCCTCATTTCTTACCGAGGTGTCGTAAAAGGCGACTAAGGTAAATTGACGTCAGGCAGGCGGCCGGTCGTAAAACACGTAGCCAAATCATGTGACAACATGTTTGTAACATGTTGTGCCGACCCCACTTAGAGTTGGATAAGGGCAGCAGGATGATGATTTAACCGTTTCCTTAGCGCACGCAATCAAAGCTTAAAAATTCGCTGTTTTTGCGATTTTTTTTATTGCTGCTCCTCTTATATATCTTAGCGTAATTTTGTATACTCTATAGCCTTTCTTGATAAATGGACTATTGTACACTCAAAAATGTTTTCAAATCGGTCCAAAAGGTCCTGAGATTAAGGCGTTCAAACAAACAAACTCTTCAGCTTTATATATTAGTATAGATTGTGCAACGATGTTACATAAATATAATCTAGAACGACTCATTGAGTCTACTATAAGCATGAAAATAGTACATACTACATATCTATCACGTCATTTATTCTAACCTCAAAAGCGATTTTTAATGTAATGTAAACACCAATTACGCAACCCTATTTGTGTTAGAAACACGAGGGAAGTGTGAAAATTATCACTTAAAGAGTTGTCTTTGCACCAACAACACAAGACTTTCTATATTGCTACTGGAAATAACAGGTTTGGTGTTAACACGATTACAAGTTATAACCACGAATTCGTTCACGTTTTCAAAAGTTGAAATATACCTAATTCATCATTCTCCTGGCCTAATCCCACTCTAAGTGGGGTCGGTACAAAATGTTACAAACATGTTGTCACATGATTCGGCTACGTATTTTACGAACAGCCGCCAACTTACCTTAGTCGCCTTTTACGACACCTCGGTAAGAACTGATGATGGTCTATTCTATGCAGCCGGATACCACACGGCACTTGAAATATCCTTAATTATGTTTTAATTTGCAATCCTTAGTCGATTCTTTCGGGGAAAATAAATAACAACGTAATCAAGGTAGCTTATGTAAGGTGTCCCACGGGTGAAACCGTTTATTTAGAGAAGGTCGCTGGTTCAAACTTAGGTCAGGCTAAGTTTTTCTTTTAAAACTTATGTGTCTAATTGATAGTTGCAATTTATCACATGCTTTTCAATGAAGGAAAACATCGTGAGGAAACCTGCATATGTTCTAGAGTAATAAAGAAAGTAAAGTAGCGGCCTGTTACTATCCCACTGATGGGCATAGGCATCCTCTATCCATTTTTGAAGAGAAGGGTTGGAGTTAAGTTCTACCATATCCCCAGAATACTCTAGAACAGAGCTGTGATCTAGAGCTATGATAGCCCAGCGGTGAGACCGTGCGACTCTTTCTAGGTAGGTTATACGGTTTGTACACGAGTTCAAACCCGGGCACGCACCAACGAGGTTTTCTATTAAAACTCGTGTGTCTAATTGATAATTGCAATTTATCACACGCTTTCCGGTGAAGGAAAAAAAAACATCGTGAGGAAACCTGCATATCTCTAGAGATTTCTGGAGATATGTGTAACCTACCAATCCGCATTGGAGCAGCGTGGTAGGTCTTACCTCCAACCCTTCTCTCCAGAAACGGAGAGAGGAGACCTATTCCCAGCAGTGGGACTGTAACAGGCTGCTACTTTACTTTCTTTACTACTCTAGAACATATGCAGGTTTCCTCACGATGTTTTCCTTCATTGAAAAGCATGTGATAAATTGCAATTATTAATAAGACATAAGTTTTAAAAGAAAAACTTAGCCTGACCTAAGTTTGAACCAGCGACCTTCTCTAAATAAACGGTTTCACCCGTGGGATACCTACCTTATTAACGTTGTTATTTATTTTCCCCGAAAGAATCGACTAAGGATTGCAAATTTAAAAAAAATGTTGATTCTTCGAATCTGGGTGTCTTTATGTATTTAAGTCTAAATGTAAAACTAATTAAAGGCAAACGCCACATGCAAAAGTAACCTAAAACTACTTAAATGTAATTTACAATTGAATAAACTACCAAATAATTAATAAATAAGTTAGCTAAGATATTATTTAGCTATATCTATATTATTATAAAACAAAGTCCCAAAAAGCTGTCTGTCTGTATGTAATAGATTTTCTCAAAATCTACTGAACGGATTTTTGTACGGTTTTCACCAAAGATAGTGGAATACTTCCAGATAGTTTAAGTACATAGTACATACCGGTATTATGTAAATTGTGTTGTAGAGATCCCGCAGTTGTTAAAAACTTGCTTGATGGGAGCTATAGTTTCGTGCACTGCGTAAATCAGCATAAATACGCTAAAGTGATGTACTAGAGAATTGTGGATCTATAAGAATACTACAAAAAAGTCCGCAATAGAATGTCTCTATCTATTATGGTTAACTTAAGATAACTACTTTTATGTTTAAAATTTGAATTCTAGAAAAAAATTGTGACACGCTGATTTCTACGCGTGCGAAGCCGCTAGCACAGCTAGTATGTATATATATACCAGTTCCCTGTCACGACTTTAACATTACTATTAAGTTAAGATAAGATAAGATAAAACTTTATTGAACAAAAACATAGAACTCAAAAAAAAAGTTAGTTTGGAGATGGACGACCGTGCGTGTAACCGTCCCAAATTTTTCTTTATTTATTCGTCATTATCCTGCCCTTGTCTGTTTGTTATCCCAAAACATGTTTTGCTCTTCTATTTCTCCTATCATTTATCAACTCTGCTGCTACTCCTTTTAAACGCATGTCAAGGAGCAACAGAATGGAACTAGCTTCCATTTTACACCACTTAGCACTTCTCTTTTCAATTATCTGATTCCAGATTCGAACTTGTGATCTAACCGCTGCGACATCGAGTACATCATGAAGATAATAAATACGTTATCAAACAAAAACTAATTCTGATCACATCCGTCCACAATAATAATTATTAAGTGCCATTAACCAACTAGCGATTATCTCTAACAACCTTCGACGCGTCACGAAATAAAATGGCTTCCCAACGATTGGAAAATGAGTAGAGTCATGCTAGATTTGAAAATTTTTAAAATATCACCTCAAACGATACTATAACTTAACTGATTAGGAATAGGAGCGAGTGCCGCTTAAAACGGTTGAAACGTAATTTTTGATGGTGCTATTTGCATCATAGTTGCAGCGCCATCTATACCGATTCCGACAAAATTTTTCACCGAACCATTTCTTACAAGAACTCCGCACACCACCAGACCGTACACACACGTAACAATAAGTACACAATCGAACGCACCCACACTCTGAGAAAAAAACGATAAAAAACAGCACACAAACACCACTTCGAATTTACTTTGCACACCAGCGCGCGTCTTTCTATTTTGAAGTTTCGAATTTTTCAAAATTCGAACACCGCTTAAATAAAAATTTACGCGACCAAATTCAAGAGTCTCTGGGGTTAAACAAGTGATAAGATAAGTAAGTATGACTGAAATGTCCAAGGTTCGAATACAAGCGCGAGCACACACTGCCGGGAAGTGCATAACCGACGATGCATTCTGCGCATGTGTGCAGTATAGCGCGATTGAATAGTCTCGAACTGTGTAACGAACTTTGTTTTTATTCAATTTCATACTAAATTAGTATGAACTAAGAATGATTATCATTTTTATTTGTACATTGTTTACAAACTGATATTATCAATTGTCTTTTTATTAATTATGAAACTTTTACTGAAATCTTAAACTCTTTACATAAGAAAACTATAATAATTAGCTATAATTATAAACTATATTCTATAAGCGGGCAAACTGTTATACTATTAAACATTGAATAATAAATAGCGCTAACGGTTCAAAAAAGGTATTAGTAAACAATTAGATGTAGTTAAATCGATTACTGTACCGCGTTTGTGCTTATTTCTGTGAGACAGACTGACTCAAATAACATAATCTCAATAATAATCGATGACATGAAAACATTAGTTGTATTGTTGCTTTATGCTTAAAATTGATTGAGAAGTCTATTTGTATGTGAAGAGAAATTCCTCCTCTGCTACAGATAAGCGGTGGGGATTGCTTAATAAAAGTCTTGTGTGCTCGATTGACAACGTATACAAAAATAATATATTTTGAACGTTATCGCGGGTGCAGCAAGTATCAAGAGTGCATAGTTCGTCATTCTCGGTCCCAGTAAATACAAGGTAATGGCTAAGTACGCACGCGGTCTAGTACAGAGCGCGCTGTCGGTGCAGTCCCGCCTTTGCACAATCCGTAGAGAGTCGCATTTCCGTTCCCGTACAGAACCACGCGACAACCGCTAAAAACCTCCAAAAAAAAAACAAATTCAAAACAGGAACAAAATTATTTAAAAAAAAAAACAAGAACTATATTTTATAAAAAGAATTATATTCATATCGTTTTGGCTAGTGCTCGTGATACAAAATAAGAGAAATATTTTTCGGATTTAGTGAATTTTTAAATATCTAACGTTCGAACATATCACAAGGAAACTTAGGACCCGAAACTATATTTTAAGGACAATATTGTGTAGTGACATATAATGTGCTATTTAATTAATACCAGTGACAGTGTGTCTGCCGAAAAGTACGGCTAGTGTTGATGACCAGGTGATACGGGATCGGATTATTTGCGTTCGTTTTTTTTTTATTTTATTTTCAAAAATTACTACCGAAGTGTCAAACTGGACCGAGGAGGAACAGGCCACCTCTGACGCATGTAAGTACTGGACCGTTTAAAGGGACAAAGAAACTTTTTACGACAAATCGCCCTTAATCTTGCGTTCTCCTTGACTCTGTGCGTCGGTGTGCGTGTAGTTCGTAATTGAACGTATGGGTCCGTGTGTGTGGGGTTCACGCACATTTTTTGTGTTTTTCTTCCGAGCCCCCACCACTCCGCCCCACCTATAACGTTATCTGTCCCACTCTTTTTTTCTATGACGCTCTTCCGACGTACATTACATATGTGTGTGCGTTAATAAATTGCAACCTATATTTTGATCGAAGGCCAATGACGGAATAGAAAATGCGATTCTAGATTTCCATTCCATATTTGAATATTTAAATTTTTCGTATTTGACGTAATAATTCGAAAAGTTTGCGACCGAGACGTAGCGAATCTAAAACAAATCGAATAAACAAATCAAGTTATGTAAACATCTTAAAAGTATTTTAAATAGCTCTATAATATAAAATGTTAAATTTTAGGCGTAAAAGAATCTGTTCTGATTAGTTTTTAATAAAGTTTCACGAAGTCGCTACGAAGCTACGGGTGATCGTAGGCTAAAACTTGCCCGTCGGAACTTTTTGGCGCTGCCGATTTGGCAAAAGAATATTCGATATTGAAATAAAAAAAAACAACTCGGAGTTTTGTTCATGCAGTCGTAAATAAATCAGTCTTATGTTATTTAGAACATTTATTACAAGTCAATAGTATTTAAAAAATGTATTTAGAAAAAACTATACGTTTTATTATTTTTTTGTAATACAATAAAAACAAACCCGGCGCGTATTGGAAATTGATAAAGTTTGTCGGTGACAAATCACCGACATATATTTTTAAATAATAAGTAGGCCACGGTCGAATTCATTGGGAAAATTTGATTAAAAATAATCACCCTATACTATATACAATTGAACAATTCAATTAGTAAAGGACTAATAACTGACTTAAGGTTATTTATAGTAAGTTTAAAAGCAACACTACTTAAAAATAAAACTAAATACACAAAATCGAATATTTAACTTAACTGTGATATTAAATAATTAAAAATTTAAGAAAATTTATATATATGATCAAATTCTTTATATTGTTCTAATAATATATTTAAAAAAGCGAAGAAGAATGATTATTTCGCTTCTATAACAATAACAAAACGTCCGAAATATGTGTGCCCAATTCATCAAATAAAACCTAAATGTCATAACAAACAATATCCAATTAAGCAAACCAACATTATTTATGAAGTAAAATACTTAAGAAATAATTTATATCAATTGAACTTTTCGTACGAATAAGGTAATAATATCTTGAATAATTTAACTATATACAATGAATCACAACGCAAAGCTCTAAATTTATATTATTGTTTTTATATAATTTCGTATGAATTGAACCCTAAATTAATTAAAAACCTAAATTAATTCTCTTAATAATCTACAATGAATCAAAAAGGTAAGACTCTAAACAGTATTATCCAATAAAAAAGTATAAATTCCAAATTCAAAAGTTCAAGTTCGCGCCCTGGTATCCGCATGCGCGAGTCCTTGCGCCCGCGCTCGGCCAAGGCGAACGCTTACACAACTGTCAATGTCACTACATTGCCTACTAGCGGCCGCCATCTTGCGTTTAGAAATAGTCGCTTAGGCGAAGGCTACGATTGTATATAGACGTTTCTGCACTAGACGAGATAACTATGTTCAATGGCTGTAAACAAAATTCGCGTTATATTAATTTATATTGTACACAGAAATGTATTTTCTTTTGTTTATTACTTAAAAATAGGAACTATATAAAAATAGTGTCTACATGATTATTTATTCAACGATGACGCCTTGTCGTGACATTAAAGCCATCATACTTAACGATTGAAACGGGCAAAATATTTGCTTGTTCCTTTTTTTTTTAATGAGGATATATATTTTATGATTTCTATACAATTCGTAAACATATTTAAGTTATCAATATAACAATAATTCGAAAGAAAGCGTAAGGTAAAAATTTTTAAAATTTACTCGCTCTTTGCAACGTCAATACATTTTTTAAAAGCTCGCTATTTACATATAATTTTAAATATAACTCACATATTTATATATATATTTAGATAATTTATAGAATTAGCCGTTACTTTGCGGAGCTCAATAATACAAAAGTAATAATAAACTTATTTTGCTATAATCCGCGATAAAGTAAATAGACAATATTGCTAAATGTATCGTGGACAATCCGTTTTTCAACCCCGTATTTTTTTTCATGCAGGATTCTTAAAAACACATGAGGTTTGTGCATGTGGTTAATTAATATTACTACAATTTACACGGGACATTCCTATTTACATTTTATTTATGAATTTGTGATTAAGATAAAACCGGAACATATTAAATGTAAAAATATCCTCAATTATGTATTGTTTTTTACTGTGACGAAAATCAAGAATTTTTTAATTTTGTACGCTAGCTTCGTATATTAGCTTAAATTGTTCCAAACTACATTACTCTTGCTAAAGCGGATTAAACAGATATCAAACAGAAATTGTGTCGCATTTATAATACTGGCTGTGATAGCCCAGCGGTGAGACCGTGCGACTCTTTCGAAGGGAACACGAGTTCAAACCCGGGCAGGCATCAATGAGTATAACTATTAAAACTCATGTGTCTAATTGATAATAGCAATTTGAGGAACGTGAGGAAACCTGCATATCTCTAGAGAATTATAGGGATATGTGTAACCTACCAGTCCGTATTGGAGCAGCGTGGGAGGTCTTAGCTCCAACCCTTCTCTCCAGAAACGGAGAGAGGAGGCCTATTCCCAGCAGTGGGATTGTAATAGGCCGTTACTTTACTTTTTTTATAATATAATACTGGATATGGAATATTTTCCATAGTATAATTTAAGTTTTTACAAAAACTAATAACTATATTCTAGTATTGAGGTGAAGTCACTTAAAAAAAAGGGTGCGTGTGAGGTGTAGAATGTGTGAATTTTGCCTTCTTCATACACATTAACTATGCATGCATTCGCTTAACTCGCGCGGATTATAGCAAAGTAGGTCTGTTATAGTTTCTGTAATGTGGAATTCCGCAAAGTAACGCCTGCTTCTATAAATCATTTTTTTAAGCCTAAGGAATTTTATTTTCATAACTTTATTAATTAAGGACATAAACGTAAATCTCTGTGACGTATTTTATTTGAAGGTTTAGTTGTTAGCAAAGTGGGTTGGCTGACATATCTTTTGCTTTTTTTTCCAACGTATAAACATTTCCTGGATGTTGGAAGGTCTATTCAAAGTATGTCTACGCCTTATAATCTTGTGTCTACTACATAATGCGGTTCCTTACGACCTTTTTTGTAGTTTTTTTACTTTATTGCAACTCTAAAACTAAACTTTGACAACAAGACAAAAATGATGTGTTAATATAAAGACCTTAATTCTTTACAACATTATGTTATGTACGTAACATACACTAACGATTTATATTAAACTACCTGTCCGGCCACGCGTTATTGTGGCTCAATATGGTTTTGACTTCCCCTTTGAAATAGAACTCAACGGTCAAAAAATGCTCCGATCGCTACCAAACTTTAAAGGATCCTCCGTTGGGTCGTACTAAAGACTGGTTAAAATTTTCATTAAAATTGGTCCAGCCGTTTCAGAATTTATATAAGATATACAGACAAATAAATTTACATATACATATACTAGCTGATCCGACAAGCGTTGTTTTGCCATATAAATTATATCTAAGGAATTTCTTAGGGAAAATCTAGGGAAATTTTAAGAATGCAGAATAAATGATATAGGTACTAAACGTAAGTCCTTTAATTAGTAGTGTCTTAGTTTATTATTAGTCTATACCTATTTTTTAATAAAATATACATTTATTCTCTTTCTAGCATTTATTTCATAAATAAAATTGTAATAAATCAAAGATGCGCTCTAATGTATGTAGCTCTGCAGTTGCAATATACTTGACAGTTTATACCAGTACAAGTTTTTACGTCTCAATATATCCTTAAACCGCTTATGGCAACATCGAGGTTTTTAGACTAAGTCCCTATAAATGTTGTCTTTACATTTATTTACATTTAGCTTTGTACAAGAAAAGCTTCTATTTGTAATAGACAAAGTTTAAATTTATTATGATTTATGCAACTATTTTTGCATATGGCAACATAGAAATACATTTATTTATTATATATAGGTACATTCATCTTTGCACAAGAACAGCGTCTATTTGTAATAGACAAAGTTTAAATTTATTATTATTTATGTAACTATTTTTGCATATGGCAACATAGAAATACATTTATATGTTATATATATATTCATCTTTGTATAAGAAAAGCGTCTATTTGTTATAGACAAAGTTTAAATTTATAATTATTTATACAACTATTTTTGCATTTGGCAACATAGAAATACATTTATATATTATATATACATTTATCTTTGTACAAGAAAAGCGTCTATTTGTAATAGATAAAGTTTAAATTATTCATATTATTTATATTATTTATTTTATTATATTATTTATGCTACTATTTTGGGGTGTGGCAACATTGATATACATATATGCCTTTATATTTGTACAAGAAAATAGTTTATTTGTAATAAACAAAGTATAAATTTAAATAATTGATGGTAATATTTTTGCTATAAATTGTTTTTCTTTTATAGTAGGTATATAGAATTAGTCGTTACCTTTCGGATTTCCGTAATATAGAGAGTGATCCGTTTTTATATTGTAATAAAAAAAGGGATAGCACACTGTACATTTACTGCAATTTTTTTTAAAATACAGTATATATGGTTTTTTTTTAATAAAGTTATTTTAAAGCATAGTATACCCATATAAAATGAAACGTTCGACAGCTCACTAAACTGTCGGTTTCGTTTTGTTTCATGTAATTAAAACTTTTAGTTTATTTTTATTCCTATTCATATTCGTGTATCCGTTCTCGTACTTTTCGTCACTTTCAATCTTTTAATGATTTTATCTCAAAGAAAAGAATTCCGCCTATAATTATAGATTGTACATCAATTTTTCGCTTTTTTTTTATTTATATAAAGGCTTATGTAAAAAGTATTATATAATGTAAATAAATAAATTAAAATTCAAATGATCCTTTATTGAAATTGACCTTTTGACGCACTTTTGAATTGTCAAATTAAAATGAAGCTACGACTCGTTCGGAAAGGTGCTGTTACCGAGAAGAACTAGCAAGAAACTCGGCGGTCACTCTTTTCAAAAATAAATTATACTTATACTAGCTGTGCCAATAACGGCTTCGCCTGCATCTAGTTCAGTGATTTACTAAACTTTCCCCGAATTTTCGAAATTTTGAACATAAAAGTAGTTATTGTGAGTTAACCGAGAGAGATAGAGACATGCTGTCCCGGACTTTTTTGTAGGAATTCTATAGATCTACAATTCTCTACTACATTACTTTAGCGTATCTCTGCTGGTTTACGCAGCGCACATGACTAAAGCCTGCAGCAAGCAAGTTTTTTAACAACTGCTTGGTCTCTTTAAAATAATTTACATAATACCGATATGTAGTATTTACTTAAACCATCCGGAGATACCATAGATTTTGAAAAAATTGATTACATAAAGACAGCCTTTTGGGACTTTGCATTGTATTAATAAGTCATCATTCTCCTGCCTTTATCCCACTCTAAGTGGGGTCGGCACAACATGTTATAAACATGTTGTCACATGTTTGTAACGTATTTTTCGACCGGCTTTTACGACACCTTGGTAAGAACTGAGGGTGCTCTATTCTATTCTGCCGGATACCACACGGTGTTTCGTTACATTGGTTTCTTGATACCATACACTTTGTTTTATAATAAGAATAGATTATATTGTTATTCGCAGACCTCGCAAAATATAAATGATGATATATAAATAGTTATTAAGAATTTGAAAGCAAACTTCGGTTTTAAAGTTTTTTTGAAATATTTGTTGTTTATTACGACTGACTCTTCAGAATATACATAATTATAAAAGAATTGGTGATGTATATAATAGATAAAGTACTAACCGACATAAACTTGCGGTTCCTGCTTTGCGCCTTGCAAAAGTAAATAAGTCATTTGTGGGTTTGGGTATAAGATTCTATAATAAAATCCCGCAACCGATTTTATCTTTGCCATTACAGCACTACACTATACTATTGAGCATTATATAGATGATAAAAATGCGTGGATATAGCTACTCCTCTACCCTGTACAAGATAGTAATAACCAAATGTAACTAGCTATAAGAATTTTATTTGAAAAGAGCAACCACTGAGTGGCTTGCTGGCTCTTCTCGGTAGGAACAGCTTTCCGAACCAGCGGTAGATTTTGACGATTCAAAAGCACATGTTTACAAATTTACTTGACTGGCCCGTTGGCGCTGTGGGTAGACCTTGCCTTCAGCTCCGCAAGTCGCGGGTTCGATTCCCGCCGAGGGCCAACATTTTCTATAAACAAATTGTTGGTTCTTCGAGCCTGGGTGTGTATTGTATATAAGTATGTATTTAAAATTACATATGTAGTATATCTACCAGTTGTCCGTCACCAACACAAGTATTAAGTTCCTTACTTTGGGGACGGACGACCGTGTGTGTAAATCTCCCATATATTTATTTATTTAAAGAATATTTTGAATTTGAATTTGAACAGCCCAGTACGTCCGCTACACGATCGCACTCGCGCTTAATTGTATTATTTAATAAATATATTAAGTTAAAATCTTTATAAATATTATTATAAAATAAAATTATCTCTTAGTAAATTAACTTTTATGTATTTCAACAAGTTGTCACTAGTACTTTAGTCTTGTGATGAAAGCAACAGCAAATTGCACTTGTGGCTGTGATAATTATATCAGTGATAAAGAGGCGCTGGTTTAAATCGCAACCAGCCTCCGACGAGTGTCGGCAACTAATTAAATATCTAACGCTTGTCTGGGAATTACTTTATCTATCCATACATTACGATGCGACTTCGTGTGTCGGTCTATCTGTAACACTATCGTGATTATTACGCTAGAGCAAAATTAAGTTAAATTAATTAGGCTTTCTGTATCAGACTCCCTTTAACTATGTTTTTAAACTGCTGTAATGGCAAAGATAAAATGATATAAGAAACTTTAACAGAAATACTTTGCTATAATCCACGCGGGTTAAGCGATTGCATGCAAAGCTAATGTGTATGAAGCAGGCAAAATTTACGAACCTTACACATGCATTTCAAGACACCCCCACCAGCTACAATGCACACAAGCAATACACACAACCATCACCAAAAACTCGACGATCGTTTCCTATCCTATCCTTCTGATGATGCATCGGTTTCGGGACGAAACGATCACTGAGTTTTTGACATTTTTGACGTCAAGTGTTGAATTGTCCTGCAATCTTGTCTACAAAGTAGGAACCGACATAAGCTAGCGGTTGAGTAAGTTTTATAAAGTTTTAAAAATTGAGTAAGTCCCAGATGACTTTTGAGTATAAGATATAATAAAATCCCGCAATCGATTTTATATTTGCCACTACAGCAGGAAGGCTGATACAAAAAAGCCTACTATACTATTGAGGATTATATAGATGATAAAAATGCATGGATATAGCTACTCCGCTAGATAGTAAAAACCAAATGTAACTAGTTATAAGAATTTTATTTGAAAAGAGCAACCACCGAGTTTTTGCTGGCTCTTCTCGGTAGGAACAGCTTTCCGAACCAGCGGTAGATTTTGACGATTCAAAAGCACTTGTTTACAGGTTTACTTGAATAAAGAATTATTAGTAATTTTAATTTGATATCACTATGTTTTGTAGCCAAGAAAATGATACAGAAACGAAACTGTCTCAAGAGACGTGATCCGTTGTGTGGCGAGTATTAGAAAGCTAGGTAAAACTCGACGGTTAACGCCGCTTTTACGACAATCACTTGCAAATATGTTATTAACAATAAAATTTAGACGTTCTAATTTCTTTTACAATCGAAATCTGTTTAGTACGATGACTGGTTGATTGTTTATACTTTCACCGGTGTTTTATTGTTTTAAACATTACTCTTGGTGTCGCCGTAATGAATACGAAAAACTTTTACTTCCATTTCTTAGTTTCTTCAATAGTCAACGTACAAAATGTTGACTATTTTCTTATAAAAGTAAAAAAAGTAAAGTAACGGCCTCTTACACTCTCTGCTGGGCATAGGCCTCTTCTCCCGTTTCTGGAGAGAAGGGTTGAAGCTAAGACCTATCACGCTGCTCAAATCCGGATTGGTAGAAAGTAAATATAAAACCTATATAACGCTTAATGTATAGTGGATTATCCGTTTTTCCATACCCGATATATACAGGATTCGTAAAAACACATGCACAAACCTCCACCACCGCCACCACAAAACACAAGTGAACGTGTGTAGTGCACACACGTTCACTATCACAAACTCAACAATCGTTTCGCCCCGCAACCGAAGCATCATGAGGAGATAGACTCCACAACGAAATCGCAAAGCGGTGCGTTGCGATTTTGTCGTGGAGTTCTATCTACTTTTTCGCGGATTATAGCAAAATACTTTTATTATTACTTTTGTATTATGGATCTCCGCAAAGTAACGCCTTATTCTATAAAAGCGGATTGGTAGGTTACTCATATCCTCACTTCTGTAGAGATATGCAAGTTTCCTCACGATGTTTTCCTTTATTTTTTTTATATTATCTACTAATCAGCTGTGATAGCCCAGCGGTGAGACCGTGCGACTCTTTCGAGGGGAACACGAGTTCAAACCCGGGCAGGCACCAATGAGTTTTTCTATTAAAAATCATGTGTCTAATTGATAATTGCAATTTATCACACGCTTTTCGGTGAAGGAAAACATCGTGAGGAAACCTGCATATTTCTAGAGAATTCTGGACATATGTGTAACCTACCAATCCGCATTGGAGCAGCGTGGTAGGTCTTAGCTCCAACCCTTCTCTCCATAAACGGAGAGAGGAGGCCTATTCCCAGCAGTGGGATTGTAACAGACCGCTACTTGATCTACTAATCATAGAGGTATTATAGAGTAGGAAAGCAAAAAGCAGGTCTGTAAGTGAGAGTGTCACAATAAATAATGAGAGGGAAAATGAAACTTGTTCATCTTTGTCTAATCACACATAAAAAGAGAAACAGATACAGTCTCATTTGCTTTCTCTTTATTGTAATATGGTACATTTTAGGCTGGATTCCCACTCTAGTATAATAACTCTATAGGTACTAATATTATAAATTATTTATTAGAATTAGACGTTACTTTGCGGAGATCCATAATACAATTGTAATAATAAAATTATTTTGCTATAATATATATTTATGTATATATATATATATATATATATATATATATATATAATATATATATATATATATATATAATATATATATATAAGTATTTTCTACAGAAAGATAATAAATAAATATATAGAATGGTCGGCATAGACATCCATCAGTAACTTAATATTTGTGTTATGGGTGGCAGACAACTGGTAAATATATACATATGTAATTTTATATAAATAGGAAATACATTCATATTCTAAAAATGAAAAAATGTTTTTAGAAAATGTTGGCCATACGCAACTATCGAACTCGTAACCCCCGGAACGAAAAGTAGGGTTACTGTATGGATTTCTAAGATTTTTTTATTGACATCAATCGGCATAATTTTTAAATGTTTTTTTTAATTTATTTATTTCAATTAAATTAATTAAGTTTATATTTTGTTTTCATACTAATAATCTCGCCAAACTAGACAACAGTAATAAATATATAGAAAATATAAAAAAATACTAAATAGAACACAGTAACAATGAAAGAATGGTAAAAGAATGGAAGATAATTATATCGCATATTTTACTATATAGTATTTTATATTATTATAATATTGTATAATCAGTGTTACTTCTAGATTACCATAGATAATCGTATACAGCATGATAGATTACAAATTAAATCTCGACCATTGACCAGAAACATCGCGTCGAACTGAACTTGACGCGGGAACGGCCATGTTACACCGCCATTATGATTCTATTCCGGTCTTTGATAGTCTGTCGCAATCTGAACGTAGGTTTACTGCCCATGTGCTGTAATATTATTAGTCTGAGACCCATAAAATTATATAACTCACGCGCAATCATTGAATCTAGAATGCAGGCAAACGTCGCTTGCCATGCGGCTTTGCGAAAAGGTTTGTATGTATCTCATATAAATAAAAAGAAATATTTATGTGACAATATTAAATATAAACCACTAATTTGTATATGTGTACTGTGTGTGTTTTTTTGTAAACATACAGGAAGGTGTATAAATCGTTATAGGTAGGTATATAAAGAAACCGGTGTACGTAACGTCATCATCCTCCTGCCCTTATCCCACACTAAGTGGGGTAGGCTCGTCATGTTGTAAACATGTTGTCACATGATTTGGTTATTTTTTTCACGACCGGCCGCCTGCCTGACGTGAACTTACCTTAGTCGTATTTTCCGACTCCTCGTTAAGAACCGGATACCACACGGATAGTCGACTTACCTTAGTCGCCTTTTACTACACCTCGGTAAGAAAATGAGGGTGGTCTATTCTACTCAGCTGGATACCACACGGTATCGGTGTATGTAACGTGAATCTTCAAAATTGTTGAACCGATTTAAAAGAAATTTTCTAAATAGTTATATTTTGGTTCAACTTAAAGGATAGAATAGTTTTAATGTGAATTAATTATTGATGTTATTTTTTCGAATTCAAATCTTTTAAGTGTCCGATGGATGTCAATATTAACCTTATTTTTTATTAACCTAATTATCAGTATTAACCTATTAAGGTTTTTAAATAATGAAAAGTAAATAATAAAAGTTTTTCAAACATTGACTTATTCTATCTCTCTAAAAATAAATAATAAATTACATAATATAAATAGAAAAAAGGAATAATAATAATAATAGTATTTAAAGTTACAATCTGAAATAGAACACTTCCCTGAATATCACAGTCGCCTTTGTGAATCAAAGATCCTCTGGAGATATTTTCGACAAAGAAATCTCAAATCTACGCGTATGTATTATGTGTATGGCTATTTTTGGAATTCGAAATTGAACTCTGTACATTTAGTTTATTTGTTCCTTTTGTACTATAGAATGGTTTTGGTTGCGCTGAAATTTCACAATCAAATTATTACCATTCTCTTGCCCTTATCCCACTCTAAGTGGGTCGGCATAACATTGTAAACATGTTATCACATGATTTGGCTTCGTATTTTACGACCGCCTGCCTGACGTCAACTTACCTTAGTCGTATTTTACGACACCTCTGTAAGAAAGAGGGTGGTCTATTCTACTCAACCGGATACCACACCGTGGGTCAACTCACCTTCGTCGCTTTTTACGACACCTCGCTAAGACATGAGGGTGGTCTATTCTACTCAGCCGGATATCACACGGCAGTTCACAATCAAATCAAAATGGTCTTTATTTACATACCTAAGCTTTTCCAAGCACTTAAATCGTCAAGGATCAATATGATAAATGATGCTACAACTGTTTCGGAAAGTTGCGCTTACCGAGAAGATCCAGCAAGAAACTCGCCGGTCAATCTTTTAAACATTTTCAATTAACATGATCAAGCTAGATTTTCAAGTCCAAGCATTTTTATAATTCATATAATCTGGATATAAGTAACGTGCATAACGTGGTAGCATAGAACATTAAATTAATAATTAATAGTTTACATTTAATTTAAACCTTAATTAAGAGTTAAAGTGTTGTTGTTGTTTCTATGTTTTTAAAAGTAAAAGAGTAAACATGCTACGCGCGTCACGCCACACAGAATCGAAGAAACAATAAATTGTTCTTAAATTCAAATACAAATTCAAATTCAAAATATTATTTATTCAAGTAAACTTGTAAACAAGTGCTTTTGAATCGTCAACTTATACATACTGCTCGTTCGGAAAGCTGTTCCTACCGAGAAGAACCAGCAAGAAACTCGGCGGTTGCTCTTTTTAAAATATAAATCTTAGAACTAGTTATATTTATTTATTACTGTCTTGTACAGGGTAGAAGTGCACCTATATCCACACATCCTTATCATCTAAGTAATCTTCAACGGTATAATAGGCTTTCTGTATCAGCCTCTTTTTAACAGTGGTTTTAAACTGCTGTAATGGCATGGCCAAAACTTAGAAATTCGAATCAAAATCGGGTATTGAAGTTGCGACCCCCGGAGCTGAAGGCAGAGTCACTGTCACCTGCGACAGCGTCAAAAATATTTTGAAAAAAATTAACCGTAAATCGTGCTAAAAACTGGAAAGTAAAACGTGTTTAAAAACACGTTTTCTAATTAAAAAGAGAAAAATATTGATTGATTGTTGATACCATTTTTTTTTTAATTTCTTTATATTAAACCTTACATCATCATCATCATCATCATCATTCTCCTGCCCTTATCTCACTCTAACTGGGGTCGGCACAACATGTTGCAAACATGCTGTCATATGATTTGGCTACGTATTACACGACCGGCCGCCTGCCTGGCGTCAACATACCTTAGTCGCCTTTTACGACACCTCGGTAAGAAATGTGGGTGGTCTATTCTACTTAGCCGGATACCACACGGCACTTATATTAAACCTTACATTTATAATATAAATCTTGTCTCTTGTAATTATAAAGGAGTAAACCAACTCGTTCTTTGCTAACGGTCAATGTTACGGCGCCATTCAGTTCTCAACTCGACTAAGTCTGTTGCAATCGCACCAGAACCGTGTTTAGATATCTCTCATATCTAACTACTGTAATTAAAGTTACAGCAAGTTTAAATAGAAACTAAATCGTAGTTACACGTGTCTCAAAGTTTATTTTCACATTTGACGGTTCAAAAGTTTAATAATTTTTAAATTTTAACTAAAATAAATTTCATTTATTATTAGCCGTGTGGTATCCGGCAGAATAGAATAGACCACCCTCCTTTCTTACCGAGGTGTCGTAAGAGGCGACTAAGGTATGTGCCGTGTGGTATCCGGCTGCATAGAATAGACCACCCTCATTTGTTACCGAGGTGTCGTAAAAGACGACTAAGATATGTGCCGTGTGGTATCCGGCTGCATAGAATAGACCACCCTCCTTTCTTACCGAGGTGTCGTAAGAGGCGACTAAGGTATGTGCCGTGTGGTATCCGGCTGCATAGAATAATATTAGCATAAATAATATTATATAGCAATAAATAATATCAGCATGAATATGGGTTGAGAGTATTTTAACTCTCAAGCTGTTGTGAACTAGCGAGTTCAGCTATTTATTATTTATATTAAAGTACTTAGGATTTTTTAAGCTGTGGTAGTCCAGCGGTAAGAACGTGTGACTCTTTCGAGTCACGAGTTCAAGCCCAAGGCAGGCACCAATAAGTTTTTCTATTAAAACTCATGTGTCTACTTGATAATTCCATTTTGTCACACGATTTTCGGTGAAGGAAAATATCGTGAGGAAAATCTCCATAGAATAATATAGATATGTGTAACCTACCAATCCGCATTGGAGCAGCGTGGTAGGTCGTAGCTCCAGTCCCTTGTCTCCAGAAATAGAGAGAGGAGGCCTATGCCCAGCAGTGGGCTAGTAACAGGCCGTAACTTTTCTTTTACTTAGAGTTGTTTATTGTTTTCATGGAAAACATTCATATACGATGTCTAAATCTAACATATCACTTTACGGGCAGTTTTACAACGTCCATTCCAAAAATCTATTATTCCATTATATAAACGTCGATATTGTTGTTCAAAAATGTGTTATTACTATGTAAATTTGCAATATAGTATTGCAAGGCTTAAACTTGATCTTGTTGTAACGGTCAATGTTACGGCTGCGTTCAGATCTCGACCCGGCTCAGATCTGTCGCAATTTTCGTGCCGCCCAAGATTAGATACAAAGTTGTGTAACATTTGCTTCGTATACGGATACTTCAATAAAAGTAATGGCCTGTTACTATCCCACTTCTGAGCATATGCCTCCTCTATCCGTTGTTGGCAATAGGTCGGAGCTTAGACCCAGCACGATGCTCCAATGTGGTTGTTTTCATTGCACGAAAAGGTTTAAGAAAAAACTCATTAGTGCCTGCTGCATGGTTTTCCTGCTGAGCTATCACAGCTTCTTTAAATTTAGAACCTGCGACACGCGAAGTAAAAGTCAGGTTTACTGCTACTTGCGCCAACGGGCCAGTTAATGAAAGAATGGTATGTATAGTATCCCTTAACATAAATAAATCCATACTAATATTATAAATATGCCTTGTGGTATCCGGTTGAGTAGAATATACCACCCTCTTTCTTACCGAGAGGTAAAATACGACTAAGGTAAGTTAACGTCAGGCAGGCCGGTCGTAAAATACGTAGCCAAATCATGTGACAGTATGTTTGTAACATATTGTGCCGGCCCCACTTAGAGTGGGATAAGGAAAGGAGGATGATGACTAATATTATAAAAGCGAAAGGATTTCTGTTACGTTTTCACAGCCAATCTACGGAATGATACCGCTGAAATTTGACTTAAGTATTCCTTATTATACACCGGGCTAACATATAGGCTATAGAAATCTTGGTAATTTTACAGGTATATGATGACGTTGAGGAGCGCTATCTAATATAAACCGATCAAAGATTTATTTTATTTACGATGTATCAAAGCCAAGTCAAATCTCTTATTTAAAGAAGGTTCTGTATCACGTTGGCTTACCTCGAAAGAGTTATTTTAAGAAAGTTTTTATTAATCGGTTTCTTTTATTTCCAAAATTTAACTGAATTGTTTTAATATATAATCCATGTAAATCATACTTAATATTATGGATAACTAAAATATTTAAAGTATGCTCTCGAAAAAATGATAAATCTTCTTCTCGTCTTCCCGGACCGATCTGATTATTGTGATGGAGATATTTGAAAAATTCAAGGATGACAGAAGCTACTGTTTCTTCCAAGACTACAGTCCACGAGAACTAAGTTTCGGGTAAAAGCTATAGTTATATAATTTTGGAATTTAGTTTATATAAATCATATAACTTCTTATTTCGACGCGTGAAAAGGGATAAAAGGTGTAAAAAAATATGTGAAAAATTTAAGAAGGAATATTCTAATTTTATGAAAGAGAAAACGGGGAAGGTCAAGGAAAAGTTAAATGGACCAAGTGAACGAGAAGGCCGGCATTCGTATCATATCGGGAGCACAAGGACTTTGTTTGTAAGGACATAAGTTCTTATAATAAGTATTTATTATTAGCCAGATATTATCAGTAGATGTTTTTATGTAGGTGGTTTAAAAACGGGATAGAATACCCTTTCTTTACACAACAATATATATAGTACGTTACACAACACGTATATACAACACATATACACGTATATACACGTTGACACAACAGGATATAAAGCACAATTGATAGCCACTGACCTACCCAAACAACATCATCATCCTCCTGCCCTTATCCCACTCTAAGTGGGGTTGGCACAACATGTCACAAACATGTTGTCACATGACTTGGCTACGTATTTTACGACCGGCCGTCTGCCTGACGTCAACTTACCTGAGTCGTATTTTACGACCCCCTCGGTAGGAAAGAGGGTGGTCTATTCTACTCAACAGAATACCACACGGTGGGTCAACTTACCTAAGTCGCCTTTTACGACACCTCGGTAAGAAATAAGAGTGGTCTATTCTACTCAGCCGGATACCATACGGCATTCACCTACGAAAACAATATAATACAATAAAAGATATCCAGAGTATTGAGAATAGAAATTAGAAGAATTCAGTAGATTTTTTACGTATGGGCTAAAAAAGATATAATTTAAGGCAATACAATCAAAGGCTATTGCACAGTTAGAGGCTGTTACAGAAAGCCTACTATACTGTTGAAGATTACTTAGATGACAAAGATGTGTGGATATAGGTGCACATCTACCCTGTACAAGGCAGTAATAAATAAATGTAACTAGTTCTAAGATTTATATTTTAAAAAGAGCAACCGCCGAGTTTCTTGCTGGCTCTTCTCGGTAGGAACAGCTTTCCGAACCAGCAGTAAAGTTGACGATTCAAATGCACTTGTTTACAAGTTTACTTGAATAAAGAATAATTTGAATTTGAATTTGAGTATTAAGTTACTGCATAATTGTCTGGGGCGGTGTTGCAGACACATTTAATAACTTTGGAAAGGGCTCAGAGAATATTAAAGTTGATGTTTTTCAAACCAATCCGCTACTCAATATTTGATCTGCATAATTCCCATAAACTATTGACCATCTGCCAAATTATAGTGTACTTTTAGAACTCATATACACTAACCCTTTATTTTTTACTGAATAAAACTTAATATGCAGCTCTCTGTTTAACCATTAATCAGAATGCTGCATATTAATTTTGAAAAAAGACAAAAGTAATAATAAAATTATTTTGCTATAATCCGCGATACAGTAAATAGAAAATATATATAGTGTTAAATGTATAGTGGACTATCCGTTTTTTCATACCCGATACATGCAGGGTTCGTAAAAACACATGCATAAACCTCCAGCACTGCCACCACAATACACAAGCACTACACATGTTCACTATCACTAACTCAACAATCGCTTCGCCCCGCAACCGAAGCATCATCAGGATATAAACTCCACGACAAAATCGCAAAGCGCAATCGCGGATTATAGCAAAGTAATTTTATTATTACTTTTGTATTATGGATCTCCGCAAAGTAACGCCTAATTCTATAAATTATTTGAAAAAAACTCAGAATATAGAGAAGAGAATCCATCTGTCAGACACAAGAGTTTGATTTTTTCCCCATAATAGTTTTATCGGCCGTTATAGTCAGCAAATCATTCTAGATCAACATCTAGATATTGTACTATAGAATTCCATATAAAACTTGCCTAAAGAAAGTGTAAGTAATATGCTTATACGTAATTCATACGACGATATTGAAGAGTATTTGAATGATAATGATGCTTGGATTCGAAAATCCTTTCAGCTTCATACAAGACTGTAGTATAATTATGTAAATTTAAAATGTTTAAAAGATTGACCGCCAAATTACTTGCATATTCCGAACCAGTGGTAGCTTCATTATATCTAATTGTAAAGTAAAGTAAGTAAAGGAGCAGCCTGTTACAATCCCACTGCTGGGAATAGGCCCCCTCTCTCCGTTTTCGTAGAGAAGGTTTGGAGCTAAGACCTACCACGCTGCTCCAATGCGGATTGGTAGGTTACACATATCTCCAGAATTCTTTAGAGATATGCAGGTTTCCTCACGATGTTTTCCTTCACCGAAAAGCGTGTGATAAAATGCAATTATCAATCAGACACATGAGTTTTAATAGAAAAACTCATTGGTGCCTGCCCGGGTTTGAACTCGTGTTCACCTAGTAAGAGTCGCACGGTCTCACCGCTAAGCTACCACAGCTTCATATCTAATTGATCGTTGTAAATTCAAAAGTGCTCGCAGTGAATTTAATTTGACTTTACTTACTATTTCCGAATTCAGGGTCAAAAATAAAATAAATTTTAAGAATACCTTACGAACAATCTTTTTAAAAGCAAAACAAAAGATATTTTATTCAACTATAACATTGAACTTTTGCACTGCTTCCGTAAAAAAAGTTAATGTCATAACAACAGGTTGGGGCATAACTCAATTATGTGGTCTTTATATGGGCGCGTAGAATAAAGTGGTATTACTCGTAATGTTTGTATTAAGAAATGATTGTAAATTTTGACTTATTTGTAATTCAAATTCAAATAGTCTTTATTCAAATTGGCCTATTACAAGCACTTTTGTATCGTCAAATTAAAATTAAATTGAAGCTACAACTGGTTCGGAAAAGTGCTCTAACCGAGAAGAACCAGCAAGAAACTCGGCGGTCACTCTTTTTAAAAATAAATATTACAATTTTGTATTTACTACTGTTAACAAACATAGATTACAATATCATCTAGTGCATAGCTGGCCGCACTTTAGTTCCAAGCTTTCTTATCATTGACATAGTTCAACATTATAGTGATCAACATTATATCTCTCTGCGAGAGAAGTTTAAGGAAATAGGTATTCTAACATTTGCTTCACAGTATATTTTAAATAACGTAATTTTTGTACATAAAAATATAAAGAATTATAAAACGATAGGTGATGTATATAATAGACAAAGTAGGAACCGACATAAGCTTGCGACTCCTGATTCGCGCCTAGCAAAAGTACGTAAATCGTTTGTGGGTTTGGGTATAAGATTCTATAATAAAATTCCGAAATCAATTCTGGTCACGCCATTACAGCAGTTTAAAAACACTGTTAAAAAGAGGCTGATACAGAAAGCCTACTTACTATACTGTTGAAGATTACTTAGATGATAAGGATGTGTGGATATAGGTGCGCTTCTACCCTGTACAAGACAGTAATAAATAAATGTAACTAGTTCTAAGATTTATATTTTGAAAAGAGCAACCGCTGAGTTTCTTGCTGGTTCTTCTCGGTAGGAACAGCTTTCCGGACCAGCAGTAGATGTTGACGATTCAAAAGCACTTGTTTACAAATTTACTTGAATAAAGAATATTTTGAATTTGAATTTTTTAATATAGTAAGCTTAATTAATGAGAGTTTCTTTAATTGCTTTTTTTAACTTGTGTAAAGGCAAGTCCAAAATAGATTGAGGAATTTTATTATAAAAAAGTATACCGAAGCCCACAAACGATCTACGTACTTTCTGAAGCCTTAGCCTTGGTAAGCTGTGATAACCCAGTGGTGAGATCGTGCGACTCTCTAGAGACGAACAATGGTTCAAACCCCGGGCAGGCACCAATTAGTTTTTCTGTATAAAACTTATGTATCTAATTGATAATTGCAATTTATCACACGCTTTTCGGTAAAGGAAAACATCGTGAGGAAACCTGCATATCTCTAGAGAATTCCAAGGATATGTGTAACCATTTCGCATTGGAGCAACGTGGTATGTCTTAGCTCCAATCCTTTTCTCCAAAAAAGGGAAAGAGGAGGCCTATTCCCAGCAGTGGGATATTAACACGCCGTTACTTTTATGAATTTTGTATTGAATGTAAATTTGGGCGTTTAACGTCGATATCTGCGTTATATTTATAACGTATTTAACTGTATAAACTGTTAGCTTTACATATACTTTCTATTTACTCTATTTTTTATTTATCGCGGATTATAGCATGATAATTTTATTATTAATAAATAAAGACATTTACACACACGGTCGTCCTTCCCCAAAGTAAGTAACTTAATACTTGTGTTATGGGTGACGGACAACTGGTAGATATACTACATATATAAGTTTACATACATACTTAAATACAAATACACACCCAGGTTCGAAGAACCAACAATTTGTTTATAGAAAATGTTGGCTCTCAGCGGGAATTGAACCCGCGACCCGCGGAGCTGAAGGCAGGGTCGCTGCCCACAGCGCCAACGGGCCAGTCAATTATTACTTTTGTATTATGGATCTCCGCAAAGTAACGCTTAATTCTTTAAATTAGATAATCGCCTTCTATAAGCAACTATCAAATCTGTCAAGTTAGCTTATTAGGATATTAGGTTATACTTATTACTTATTCTTATTACTTATTATTACTTATTAGGTATTACTTATTCTATAGATATTTTTCTTAACAGCCTAATCCTTTAATAAATGTAATGTGTGATTAAATCCTTACTTATGTTAAAATTCAGCAGACTCCGTTTTTCATTCCCGTGGTGTCGTGAAATTGTTAATATTTTCTTTATTTTAAATTACGAAAAAAGATGAATTAATAAGAAAGAAAGAAACATGTTTTTTTCAATATTTATTTCATCAGTACCTTTTTTTATTTGTCTAATGTTTCGCTATACTTACATATTTTCTTCTTTCTTCTGACAATAATTACCATTACAGAAGGTAAATTGATTCATTCGTGATAGAACCATTTCTTTTTTGGGTCTGGGTGTATTTTAAATGTATTCATTTGAAATAAATGTATTCATTTGAATTAACCCAGAAATTATTATTATATTATTATATATTTATTTTAAAATATAATTATTTATTAATATATATTTATTTGAAATTATTATGTATATTTACTAGTTGTCTGTTACCCATAACATTATTATTAAGTTACTTACTTTGGGTACGGATGATGATGTGTGTAAATGTTCCATATATTTATATTTATATTATACTAGCAGTCGAGCCAATCGTTGTTGTGGCTGAGTCTGATTTCGAGATCCTCCACAAAATAAAATGTCATTGACACAAAAAAAATCTCCGATAGCTACAAACAACAGGATTATCCGAAAGCAGTCATTATAAAGATTATCTGAAATTTCACACTTTCTCTTATATAATTACAATTATATAAATATGTAAATGAGTAATGTACAAAATAAGAAATTAAATTTATATGGCGGTCGTAAGCAAGGATACATTACGTTAATTCGGTGATCTGAATAATTTTTAATGAAATACCCTCGCAAAGGACAGGGTATGAGCGAACAGTTGAGTCATATAACTCAATTTATGCGAACACATCTGCCAACCAACATCCCGTTAGGGCGCGGACATGCAGACTGTTCTCGACAGCTCTTTTTTCGACTTTCATACTTATTTTTAGGTATGGATAGAATCACCAATCACCTGGTGATCATAATATGAAACATTATAGCACCATCTGCTATTGGCTTTTATAATATCCGCTACTGACAAAGTTATAATAATTTTAAATATAGTGCGTGCGAAATGTTTATAACAAAAATATACAAAATTGTGGATATTCAATGAAAAAGTAAAGTAATATATACAAACAAATGTAACCCTTATTAACTATACGCATGTTTACGATATAAGGCCTACATTTCATTGTATACACAATAGCAATAGCACTAGCAGGTATGGTCGCCGTGATCACGTGATCATCCAACGCATATGATTCTTAAATAGCGATTATACCCAAGCTTACTTATTTTAAATAATAGTTTAACCTTTACGAAAAACTGTTTAATGTCTTAATTCACAATGAGTTATTTATTGATAAAACTAACTTTATACAAGAAATATCTGACATAAGTATGAAAATGAATATTTAATAATATTGATATTGACTTTGATTTTGACTATGATTCCAACGTATACATTATATTTTTTGTGTATATAAATTCATAATCAAAATAGTATTCATTCAAATCACTTGTAAAAAAGTGCTTTTGAATTCTCAACTCTGCGGCTTTTTCGGAAAATAGCTCCTATCTAGAACAGCCAACTGGAAACTCAGTGGTTGCTCTTTTCAAAATATAGTTATAATCCGTCATTACTATCTTTTGCAATATTAGACTTATCTACAAAAAAGTTTAAATTAAGTATACGAAATATGCTTACACGTAAGGCATATAACACAATTGAAGATTATTTGAATAATAAAAATGCTTGGATTTGAAAATCCTTTCAGCTTCAAACAAGACTGTAGTTAAATAATGTAAATTTAAATTTTTCAAAGATTGACCGCCGATTTTCTTGCTGGTTCTTCTCGGTAAGAGCAATATTTAGAACCTGTTGTGGCTTCATTAAATCTAATTGATCCTTGACGATCACTTTAATGGCAAATTTAAAATTGACTGTGTAATTTAAATATAGAATCGTGTTCAGTACACTATTCTATATGCTATGTCGCTATTTACGTATTTTATAAGGCTCTTTGTGCTCGAATATATTTAAAAAAAAATGGCACAGAGTGCTTCACGTTTGTTTAATTAACATGACTAAAATGTTAATTATTTTCTTTGTAACTGATAAATAATAAATAAATAAATATATTTAAATGTAACTTTCATGTTGTATGAATTCTAATTTAAGTCTTTGTTAAAATATCGATGATTTTATGTATATAATTAAATAATAAATAAATATATGGAACACATACACACACGGTCGTCCATCCCCAGAGTTTTTATTATAATATTATTTTATAATATTATTTTATAATATTATTAATAGAATTTAATACTTGTGTTATGGGTGAGGGACTATAGTAAATATACTACATATATAATTTTAAATACATACTTAAATACAAAAATACACTCAGGCTCGAAGAACCAAAAAATTGTTTATAGAAAATGTTGGCCCTCTATCGAACCCGCGACCCGCGGAGTTGAAGGCGGGGGTACTAACCACTACGCCAATGGGCCAGCCAAGTAATATTTCCCGAAACTGTTTTTGATGGTAGTATATAAAATGACGTCAGTGTGTGTGTCGCTTTACTTACAACAACAAGTAAGCAATGACCGCGGCCTCCAGACGAAAGCAATAAGCAAAAAATAAATAAATAAAAAAAGCACTTTCGCCCGCGGTCCCAAATTGAATGACCTCAATTCGTATTTTTTGTGCTTTTTGCGTTTTAACGTGTGCTTCATTGTCTACAGTTTGGTAATTGCTTGTACCGAGTTTTTCCATATACAACTCACGTAACTCAAAAAATAAAGTTAAATATATAAATTATTTTAGTTAACATTTTTAATGTGCTTTCTTTATTATATTCGTATGTGCCATATAAAGTAGTTTAGGGAAGAAAAGATTTTTCATTATCATAATTATTCTTCTACCCTTAATCCACTGTGTGGTCGGCAAAACATGTTTTTTCTGTTCCATTGTTTCCTACCATTCGTCAACTATAGAGCTACGACACTAACTAATGCTATTATATTAGCCTTGAAGGTTTTGACAGCGTCACTCAGAGGACGGGCGAGCGCAGAAGCATCGTCGGGTGTAACAGTGGGAGAGCGAGATTCAAGCGAGGCTCGCAGCATCTAGGGAGCGTCTCCTTAAGGGTGCCTCACATGAGGCTGGACCTAGGCTTAAAGCGACGCGCTGTTGAGGACTGTGTCGAACTTACGGGAAAGTCGTAATGTCATAACGGTCGGGGTTGGACGCTGCTAGACGTAAGAAAGCGAAGATCTCGTCTTCGCCAGCGAAGACGCTGTTGTGTCTCTGTGTGCTTATAACTATCATTTTCCTACTCTTAATCCACTCTAAGTGGGGTCGGCACAACATGCTTTTCTCTTCCATTCTCTCCTATCATTCGTCAACTCTGGCGCTACTCCTTTTATATGCATGTCATACTTGACTAATTCATCCATCTTTTTTTTGGGCCTCTCTTTTTGTCGATCATGGGTTCAAACCCCGGGCAGGCACCGATGAGGTTTTCTATTAAACTTATGTGTCTAATTGATAATTGCAATTTATCACACGCTTTTCGGTAAAGGAAAACATCGTGAGGAAACCTGCATATCTCTAGAGAATTCTAGGGATGTGTGTAACCACCAATCCGCATTGAAGCAGCGTGATAGCTCCAATCCTTCTCTCAAAAAAACGGAGAGAGGCGTCCTATTCCCAGCAGTGGGATATTAACAGGGCATTACTTATAACTTTTTACTTGTATATGGAAAAACTCGGTACAATCAATTACCAAACTGTAAACAATGAAGCACACGTTAAAACGCAAAAAGCACAAAAAATACGAATTGAGGTCATTCAATTTGGGACCGCGGGCGAAAGTGCTTTATTTATTTAGGTAGGTCTTAGCTTTAATCCTTCTCTCCAAAAACGGAGTGACGGAACGGAAGTCTTAGCCCAGCAGTGAGATAGTAACAGGCCGTTCCTTTACTTTTTTCACTTTACTCTTTGGATCTCATCAATTTCAGTCTTCCTCATTACATGACCACTCTTACTTAACTACCAAAGGAATTCCAAACACAATGACAAAACTGATTTTTCCAAACAGTGTTTTTGTTTTCATTTCACAAGTGTTTGTAATATTGCATTTATTTCCGTGTCTGTGTTTATGTTATTAGATAACTGTTGATTCGCTTTGTACGAATTTTAAACACGGAACAATGAGTAAAATAGTTAGTTATAAGAAGTTTCGTATGGTATATTCGGCTTAACGCCCTACTACCTAAGATCTAAAATGGAACACTGCGCGTTAAAAAACCGTCGTGTTTTAAATGCGCTGTCGTGTGAACAGATACCCATTGGTTTCATTTCGACGTATTTTTAACGCTCGCTAAAAAACCTCTCGTGCCTACGAGGGGTATTGCGGAATTATAACGCGACGTATTTTTTACGCCCGTGCCTAGACGGTAACAAATGAGGGTGGTCTATTCTACTCAGCCGGATACCACGCGGCTACTTTTAAACACAAATATACGTAGTTTATTTATATTTATAACTCTTTCGGTCACACCTAAAAATATAATTCTTAAAAAATATATATACACGGGCACGATAAGCGTAACGTTTTATGAGCTATTTGTTAACAATGTGTACAATAGTTCATCGATCGATACTTCTACGTGTGATAACTATTGCGTTCTAATGGACTGCTGCAGCTGCAATATATGAGACAAGTTGCTGAACGCGGATATTAACAGTAATATGTACTCCATCATACATCATTCTTCTGCCCTTATTCCACTCTAAGTGGGGTCAGCACAACATGTTCTAAAACATGTTGTCATATGATTTGGCTACGTATTTTACGACCGGCCGCCTGCCTGACGTCAACTTACCTTAGTCGTTACTTAGGACACCTAAGTAAGAAAGGAGGTTGGTCTATTCTATGCAGCCGGATACCACACGACATTTACCTTAGTCGCCTCTTACGACACCTAAGTAAGAAAGGAGGGTAGTCTATTCTATTCTGCCGGATACTACACGGCGGAGTAATATGTACTCCAATATCTAATTATTAGAATTAGGCGTTACTTTGCGGAGATCCATAATAGAAAAGTAATAATAAAAATATTTTGCTATAATCCGCGAGCAAAATAATTTTATTATTACTTTTGTTTTACTCCAATATCAATATATCCAAGAATATTTTTACTAGAATAAAATGATAGCCGAACGTTGAGCCTATGTGATTCTTTCCATGGGGTCACGGGAAATCCCTTAATTGTATTTATCACACGTTTTTCGTTGAAGGAAAACATCATGAGGAAACCTACATATCTCTAGAGAATTCTAGCAATATTTGTAACCTACCAATCCACATTGGAGCAGCGTGGTAGGTCTTAGCTCCAATCTTTCTCTCCAAAACGGAGAGAGGAAGCCTTACCCCAGCAGTGGGCATAGTAACAGTACTTTACTTTTTTTAATGTAAATTTTGATTCACACTTGGCAATACATGTATCAAAATGTTGTAAGGTTTAAACTCATTACAAACTGACTCATAAAAAGTTTATTCAACCCCGATAATAATCCTGAACGTCCGGTTAACTGCGAAAACGTTAAAAATATAAACGGTTGATAAGTCAATCGATTTTAATGATTTATTGAGAAATTTATTACAAATATATTACAATGTGATTTAAGAGATGTTTAAATATTTAATTAATATAAATATTACAATAGATAAAAAATAAAAAAGAAATACCAGGTGATGTCCGGCACTCGATTTGGGGTATTTTCCCTTCTTTAGTCCCCTCGTTCCCCACTGAGTTATAATAACTTGACAAATGACAGCAAAATTAACCTTTGTGTTTAATTCATATTTTAGCAGTTTTTCAATGTCTTAAAACGGGTATAAAACGTCTTTTTTAAAAATAAAACCTAGCTAAATCGATTTATCACTCCAGAAACCCTCTACATGCCAAGTTTCATGAAAATTGTTAGAGCCGTTGCCGATATATATATAAATATAGATAAACCTGTTCACAGGTTTTTCATACAAATCCATTAAGGGATTGAGACTGTAAATTAGCATAAACACTTTTTTATATGATTTATAGAAGCAGGCGTTACTTTGCGGAATTCCATATTACAAGCAATATAACAGAACTAACTACTTTGCTATAATCCGCACGGGTTAAGTGAATGCATGCAAAGCCAATGTGTATGAAGCAGGCAAAGTCTACGCACCTTATACATGCAGGACCAGCCACCACATGCACCCCAAGGCGCAATTCACCAGCAACAACGCACACAAAAGCAGCACACACACCCACCACCACAATCTCGACGATCGTTTCGCCCCGAAACCGAAGCATCATCAGGAGGATAGGCTCCACGACAAAAATCGTACTGCGCCGCGCTACCCATACAAGCATTCTTAAATAGTTCAACTCCCACCAATACCCTCCCCTCCAAACACATGTAGCAAAACGGAATTAGATACATTTACTTGCTCGTTAATTAAGTGACCATTGTTATTTTTTATTATCTCAAGCTGCTCTAACGTATTGAGTCGGAGTCCCTTATCACAAGTGTGGAGAATATGAAATGAATGGTCATTAGGCACTTTATGACCGCTTTCTAGCAAATGTTTTGCAAAATTAGAATTTTGTGGTTTATTATTCCTAAACGCAGCCATATGTTCCCGGAATCGAACCGCAAAACTTCGGCCAGTCTGACCCACAAATGTACCGTTGCACTCAGGACAATCTATTCTATAAACCCCAGATTTTTTACCCTTATCTAATATATCTTTATTTTTACACAACAAACTACGAAGCGATTGGTTAGTTTTAAAAGAGACTTTTTTATATTTTAACTTTATTTTATTATACCTAGTATCCTATTATTACTCTCAAACATTAGACAAATACACTAAAACATTTCTTATAATTGCGCACAAAAATTATCATGATTCCATTATGCCATCGATAATAGTATCGAATACATGAGTAATAGAGTTAAAATCTTATCTAAAACCAGCCGAAGGTCTATGACCGAAGTTACATTATCTGTAACCATCCCATAAGAGATCATAAAAAAATGACAATTCAAAAAGAAAACGCTCAAAAGCTGTCAAACTGCCCGCGCTGACGTCTTGGAACCTGCCCTACCTCAACCGCGGCCGGCGTGCGGTCGTTCACCCACCATTTATTTCTTTTTTTTAACCCGCATACAAACTTAATACGTATACACGTAATAACCAACCATAGACATATATTTATAACATAACTTTCGTACGAAACTCGTCCGTAACAGGATTCTCGTCGGTAGCTTTGGACGCTTAGAATTTATATAAAAAGCCCTGGCCAGTTACGTTGCCTTAGTTTTAACTTATGTATTCTGATTACTCGTTTCTTTGTACATATTCTCTCACGTTGTTATTTTTTAGTTTTATATGATATGGTTATTTAAAGAATGCATACTAATTATAAGCAATATAACAGAACTAACTACCTTGCTATAATCCGCACGGGTTAAGTGAATGCATGCAAAGCCAATGTGTATGAAGCAGGCAAAATCTACGCACCTTATACATGCAGGACCAGCCACCACATGCACCCCAAAGCGCAATTCACCAGCAACAACGAACACAAAAGCAGCACACACACCCACCACCACAATCTCGACGATCGTTTCGCCCCGAAACCGAAGCATCATCAAGAGGATAGGCTTCACGACAAAAATCGTACTGCAAAGGTATTATAGCAAGGTAGTTAGTTCTGTTATATTGCTTGTAATATGGAATTCCGCAAAGTAACGCCTGCTTCTATAAATCATATAAAGCATACTAATTATATTATAATCATTAACATTTTTCCATTTGTTGTTTCTACGAATTTGGTTTTATTTATTTAATTAAGTTATCCATAACACAAGTATTAAGTTACTGTGGGGACGGATGACCTTGTGTGTAATTGTCCCACATATTTAAAAAAAAAGGGAAAGAAAGACGAAAATAACATTAAAATAATTTTCTTGCTATCGGTACAGTATATAAGAATATAAAAATGTTAATTACCTATTAATACGTATTATATTCATATATACTATCTACATAAAATGAATGTATTGAACAGTATAGAATTTTTTAAAAAGGTACCAAAGATTATTAACATATAATAAAGCTAACATATTAAAAAAAACAAATAACGAAATTTTACTGATATTACAACATCGATTTCTTTTCTCGAATTAAAAGTGGAAATTCTTATTGAAAAAAAAAACAAAAATATTTTATTTCGTTAAAATACATTACATACAGTACATTCTTGTAAATTGTTATGATTGAAATCTTCTTTTGAGCATAAATAATGCTTGTGTTAAGAGATCCCCATCTTCCTAGACTAAGATTTTACAAAGTATTATTCAATCGACACATACATATATATTTATATCTTATATTTGTCATTGTATGTATATATGCGCGTGTGTGAGAGAGTATGTGGGTGTTTGCGTGTTGTGTGTGTGTGAATGTTATGATTTTTAGATATATGGGACCAAAAGTAACAATGAAAATTATTTTGCTATAATCCGCGATACAGTAAATAGAAAATATATCTAGTGCTAAAACCCGATACACGCAGGATTCGTAAAAACACATGCATAAACCTCCGCAAACGAAACATCATCAGGAGATAGACTCCACGACAAAATCGCAAAGCTAAATATATTTTCTTTAATGTATAGCGGATTATAGCAAAATAATTTTCATTATTACTTCTGTATTATGGATCTCCACAAAGTAACGCTTAATTCTATAAATTATATATGGAGGCATTGTCATTATTTCAATGTTATTTTGAATAATCTATTTCTCAAAGAATTTTGTACACACTTGCAATGACAACCATAATAATTATTCACCAATTTTATAATTTCAAAAGTTTTTGAAACACACACTTAAACAATACAATCAATTTCATGTAAAATGTATATCGTTTCGAAAAACTGATTTCATTTAATCCAACGGGCATGGACCAAATATAGCCAAGAATCAAATGACAACCAACCGATGTTACCAACATAACCTAGTACTTGTAAAATTATGGAGCTATTTGGTCTGTAGTAAGTACGCCACAAAGAACCAAATTTATTTACATGAAAATTAAAAGTGACAATAATCTTGTAAAGGTAAAGCTGGAGATTTCGATTTCGGAATAAGCCCTTGTACACTTATATTGCTTTTTATCTTTTTTATATTAGTTTAAATATTCCGTGTGTGCAATAGATTACAAACAAACGAACAAATGTTTGTCAATTAATATGAACTAGTGGTAGACAAGTGGTTGAAATTAGACAACAATAATTATTAAAACAATGTTGAAACACCATTTATTTCCATTTATTGAGTTTCATTCAACTATACCCATTAATTTCACCAAAGCTGTTATTTCTTTATAATTTGTCATTCAGTAAGACCACAGTAAACATATAAAACAGTACTCTATGTCTATGTCAGGACTCTATGTCTATAGACAAAAAACCAATTTGATCACAGAGTAAATATGCGGGTAACAAACTTGTTTGTGTGTCAAATGCATGGTAGTGTGTGTAATGTTTTATTTAATGACTTAATATAATTTATAAGCAATATTTTCGAAAAATAATACTGTTATGCTCTTCTACATACTTCTACATATAAACTATAAGCTTAAGGCAACTTTCGTAAAAAGGGGTCCAGAGTTTTTGGTTCACGTATTAATATATAGATTACGTGCAATACTAACATTTCTTCATTTTAAAAATACTACTTCTCTACCACTGAAAGGTGTATCGTTCAAATGTCTTTGCCCCGATCAAATTACGAAATAAAAACTATGCCATAGACAAAACAAAATGGTGGTAACAAATTGCGGCCTTAGAACCGGCGGGAATAGCATGGCTGGTTTTTGTCACGTCTTATTTCTCGTTTTAACCTCCGGACGGATGAGTTGGAACTCAGTTTTTACTTGAAGGAATTTATTTCGCAGGCTGCCAGCGATAGATAACCTGATATTTCGCTCACGGCCGCCATTTTGATTTTAATCTGTGCTACTTGAAATTATTGGTTGGTCGATTTATTTTTAATGCCGACGTTTAATTTTACGCACATAGTTTGGATATTATATTTTACGACAATTTTCTTTCTGATAATGTAAAAAATATTAGTTTCAAGCGGGAAACATACCTACGACCTGGAGTTTACTGCATTGCCTTTATCTAAAATTACTTTTTTACAGTCATTGCCTAGAATGCAAATAATTTAAAGGCATTTTAGAATATTTACGCACATTTTTGAGAACAAGTCAAGTCAGTCAGGATTTTTTTTATATACACTGTACTCAATCTAGGGGTAGAATTGCAATAGATATTATAGTGGTCTAGAACTATTTTGTCATTAAAAAAGTTTATAATAAGAAAAACATGGTCACGTGGGCGAAATATATTTCTTTAATACTTTGTGTTAGAATTAGACTGAAATCGTTGAAGCGTGGTAGATTTAAGTTCTTCTAACAAGACAGGCCAAAAAGTCGTTGACTTTATTAAGTCCCAATTGCATTCGCTTAAGTAATGTAATTTTTACTTTTTGTCCCCAAATTTCTTTATACTATATATTGGCCGATATGTCAGCTTCAATTTTACCAAATTTCATCAATATTGTTCCAGGAATTAGCCGTTAAAGCGTAACGATAAACAGACAGACATACTACGCAGACTAAACACACGGATTGATTAAATCGTTGGTTGCGATATTAGACTAAGTAGAATAGACTACCCTCATTTCTTACCAAGGTACTGTAGGTAACTTATACTACTGAGCACCATGTTGGTGATTGTTCCTTAAGCTTGGCTTGTCTGGAAGAGATTGCTACTTAGCAATAAGGTCGCCGCCCATTGTACGTCGAAATCATCTATAAAAAAAATGGTTTTTATTATCAACATCTCATTTCATTGTATATTAGGATTATGGTATACAATAAAGTATTCTATTCTATTCTATTCTCCTGCCCTTATCCCACTCTAAGTGGGGTCGGCACAACATGCTACAAACATGCTGTCATATGACGTATTTTATAACCGGCCGCCTGCCTGACGTCAACTTACCTTAGTCGCCTTTTACGACACCTCGGTAAGCAATGAGGATGGTCTATTCTATGCAGCCGGATACCACCCGGCATATTCTATTCTACTGCAATATTTATTTTTGAAAAGAGTAATCGCCGAGTTTCTTGCTGGTTTTTCTTGGTTAAAGTACCAGTCGTAGCTTCATTATAATTTAACTTGACGATTCAAAAGTTCTTGTAAAGGCCAATTTGAATAAAAAAAAAGATGTAAAAGGCGATGAAGGTAAGTTGACATCAGGCAGGCGGCCGGTCGTAACATAACTAGCCAAAACATATAACAACATGTTTATAACATGTTGCGCTGAACCCACTTAGAGTCGAATAAGGGCAAGAGAATGATGCATTGCTGAAATCTTTTTTTTTTACAAAATTCACAAGAAAATGTATGGAAAATATATTTTACTTTTTCTTATAATTTGGTTGGCTTTCGTCGATATTTTCTCATTAGTAACTAATACCGAACGGGAAGCTGAAATAGAAAACTTGCGGGTTTTCTCGCTTTCCACGTTACGGAGTTGCGAACTTGTTCAGACTTTGAACTTTGCAGTTGCGGCGCGTGCATTTGCGAGTTAAATAGAATTTTGTATTAAATTTTAGGCAAACTATTGTTATGGGGTATTTTTAGATACAGATTTGTTCGTAGCACGTTGGCACAGGTTGTGCTGCCTTCAGCTCCGGTCTGGAGTTCGATTCCTGCCAAGGGCCAAAATTTTAGAAAAAACAGAAACTATAACAGAACTACTTTGCTATAATCCGCGCGGGTTAAGCGAATGCATGGAATGCCAATGTGTATGAAGCATACAAAATTCACGTACCTTACACATGTAGGACAAGTTACTACATGCATCCCAAAACGCCTCCACCAGCAACAATGCACACAAGCAATACACACAACCACCACCAAAATCCTGACTATCGTTTCGCCCCGAAACCGAAGCATCATCGGGAGGATAAGCTCCACGATAAAATCGTAATGCATTACGATTTTGTCTTGTCCTGTATGTGTAAGGTGCATGAATTTTGCCTGCTTCATACACATAAGCTTTGCATGCATTCGCTTAACCCGTGCGGATTATAGCAAAATAGTTTTGTTTTAGTTTCTGTAATATGGATTGCACAAAGTAACGCCTAAATCTATAAATCATTTTAGAAACAACAATTTTACCAGTTCTTCGAGTATGTGTTGTTGGTAAACGATAAATCTCTCTCAGTCTTCCTTGGGTGATCTGATTTTTGTGATGGAGGTATCACTAGATTTTACTCGCTAATTCGTTCCCGTGGATTGTAGTCTTGGAATAAACAGTAGCTTCTGTCATCCTCCAACACTGGAAATATCTCTATCACAAAAACAGATCGATCCGGGAAGACTGAGGAAAATTTAGTCTTTTTTTTCGAGAGCATAGTTTAATTTATTTTAGTAAATAAACCATACGACTTATATGAAATATATATATTAAAATAGCTCCGTTAAATTTAACCAATTAACAAAAACTAAAACATAAAATATATAAAAACTTTCTGAAAATAACTCTTTCGACGTAAGCCAAACAACGTTATATAGAACCTTCTTTGAATTACAGATCTGACTTTGACACGTGTATAAAATAACTTTGATAGGTTGTTAATAGATGGTGTTTTTCAATATCATCCTATTCCTGTTAAATTATCAATTTTGAAAATAAAGATTCAAATTGTAAATAAAAATAACTTATTATGTTCATTATAGATAGCGGTTTTGAACGTCATCCTATTCCTGTTGAATTAACGGGATTTCTATAGCCTATATGTTACCCTGGTGTATGAGGAATAATTGAGTCAATTTCCATCGTTATTAGTTCATTGGAGGCGCCGTGTAAACATAACAGACTGACTTTCGCATTATAATATTAGTAAGGGTGACACTGATGGAAAACTCCCAAAATATTCAAAACGCCGACGTCCGCAAGTCTAAACGTCTGGACAGGTCGACGACCTATCAATGTGTCAATAACTATACATTTAGGATGCGAATTGAGAGCTCGTAACTCATAAAGTTAATATCACTTATCTACTAATGAACCGATGAGGCTGTGGCGATCGGGGTATATCTAGCGTGTGTACATTGACCTAAATAATGATGACTGATAAAATAGAAATAGTTTTGCTGAGTTTTTTTAAGCAGATATACTTTGATAGGTACGAATTTTTTTGCTTTGATAAAGGGCTCCAAATAATTTTCCTCACAAAATACAGATCTTGAAAAAAAAATCTTTATTTTACATACTTCTTGGGAATCGTTCCCCGATTGCTGAAGATCGTAACTCTTTGTCTCCGGCCTCATAGGAGGCACCCTTAGGACGACGTTCCCCGACGCTAGTAGAGCTTCTGCGCTCTACTCTCTGCATTTCGCAACCTCGACGATGCTCTGCGCCCGATGACGCTGTAAAAGCCTTTAGGGCTAACAGCATACAGTTAATTCGAAAAAAAAAACTCTTTCAAATCGTCAATTTTCCTTTTCCATCATGTGTTGCGATCCGCAGCTCGGTGCAGTGCAAATATACTTTTAATTCTAATGTACTGTCTTTCATTGCCTGAAAATAAGGATAAAATTACCAGTAATCAAATTTTATTTTGAAAAAAGAATTAATAACTATCTCTGCTGCAGAGAGGGGTTAGCAGAACTATTTGAAAAAAAATATCTTATCCATAATTTTATTGCTCATTGTAATTTACTATAAATATTAAGTAAGTAAATAAGCAGTTCGATATTTCGATATTTGCAAGATTTGAGCTCTCAAATCTCTTAACTGGCCCGTTAGAGAAGGTGGTAGTGACCCTGCCTTCAATTCCGAAGATCGCGGGTTCGATTCCGCTCAAGGCTGAAATTTTTTTTAAACATTTTTTTTTTAATTTTAGGTATATTTTTTATAAATGCATATACCGCTTGTCAGTCACCTATAATATTAAGTTACTTTCAGGACAGACAACTGTGTGTGTATTTATTCCATATATTTATTATTTATTAACCTTTTAAATTGCGTGCCTCGACCTTCTTTTAACCACTAAGGCAACACGTTAATGGCTAATAAATTTCTATTATTCAAATTTTCCATGCGAGTTTAAAATAACAGTTTCTTGCTCTTATATTTTTCGATCTACCCTCTTTAAAATAGCTTACTCTTTCCCGGACGCGTGTTCGGTTCCCATTTCCAAGTGTTTGTGCACGAGCCCTGGCCACGTCTAGCGTATAATAAAGCGTCGAGTTTTTAAGAGACAAAGCCGAGTTTGGCGTGAGACGATCGATAGAGTCGAGTGGACGAATCGACGACCTACAAAACTGAAGACGGACCGAACGGGATCGCAGAAATATTGGATGCGCATCTTAACATATTTTTTTACAAATGATTTACTACAACGATTAATCATACACGTTTTAAACATATGGATATTGAAACAATGAAAATTAAAGTTAAAATAACCAGTGTAAAATTTCTTACTTTGTAAATTTGTTGCATGACGATATTTCTTGAAAATTTTCGGATAAAGTCAAACTGTCTGCGAGCTTTAAGGCGCTGAACAGAGCTGGCGTAAATTCACATTTCGGCATATAAGCCACGCCCACAATATCTGTGACGGCGTAGCGACACACTTAATTTTTAAACACCCATTGTAGGTGTACACTATTTTATCCAAACTTTTTTTGTACAATTAATTTAAAAAACTTATGTCTAATTAATCTTATAAAACTAAGTATGCTGAAACTATAACTAAACACCTAAAAAAAGACATATTATCAACAAGGAATAGTCACAAAAGGCGGCAGCTAGCGACACACGTCGTATAGCAGCGCGCCTCAGCGATCACTGTCTATATTCGTAGATGTAAAACAGAAGCGAGACGATGACTCGTTTCAGTTTTGCTATTTTCTAAAAAATATTTAATTTGAATAAAATATCTTAATTAATTCAAAATTTAAATCTTACATTCTCTTTATATTATAATGATTTATTAGTCTTATTAATTTTATAAATTTTTGTTGATAAATATTAGAGATATTTAAGATAAAAGTAAAAATCAGAGGTCTATTTACCAATTTTTTTTATCGAAAAAAAGTATCGTAATCATGTTTTGAAATCTTACATTCTCTCTGAGATATGATGTATATTAACATATATTTTTCTTGTAATCGTCATCCCTATAGCTTTTGTTAAAAACGTGTTTAAAGTCAGCCTATTTGGCTCTGTTCAGCGCCTTAACATATTTTTTTACAAATGATTTACTACAACGATTAATCATACACGTTTTAAACATATTGATATTGAAACAATGAAAATTAAAGTTAAAATAACCAGTGTAAAATTGCTTACTTTGTAAATTTGTTGCATGACGATATTTTTTGAAAATTGTCGGATAAAGTCAAACTGTCTGCGAGCTTTAATCGTAAATGCTATTCCATACCTTTGAGATATAAAAAGATGTACTTTGAGGATATTGGTTTTTGGTAGCGCTATAAACATATGCAATGGCATATAACATTTTTTAAGGACATCATACTAAATCCACTAACTTTTTTTAACCCAATCAAATCATCAATGATACAGTACGTTTATTGGAATATTTTTTAGATGGCTACAACATAAATTCCTTTATTTTATTAGAAATTAAACTAATGCGCGCCAAAGTATTACATAAAGGGAACTTGAAATCAAACTGAATCATAGAAACTCTCGGCCGAGTCGTCTAGTAATCAAAATCATATATTTTATTTATCAAAAAAAAATATCATCTAACGCTTTTAGTGTTGTATGCTTCATCCGTGCATTTTATTATTGATGTAATCACTGTTATAAATAAATCAATTTCGAAATGTGTAAGGAGTACTTGAATTAATAACTAACAACAAAAGGGGAATAACTCATTGGCTGTGTGATATTTACACTCAAGTGATAGCATTTTACTTATTGTGGTGTAATGATATTGGTGAAAATTTTTTTGACATTATTAATTACTGTAGTAATCTTATTTGTAGTTCAAAAAATACGATTGATGTCTATATATGGAATTTAAATTGAATGTATTGTAACCAAGCCAATTGTGCCAAATTTCATCGGTAATTTGCACAAGTAAAGGTAACGCTCTTGCAACAATATAAGCGTGACTCACGGAGAGATATTGCTAATGTTAATGTAAGACTAAAGATATTAAATTATTATTTTGCTTACTTCCATAGCATTATGTCTTATGGAATAATGTTATGGGGTAAATGCGCTGATATTGAGAAAATTTTTGTATTGCAAAAAAGAGCCATACGTGGCATTTATAATTTGAATTCGCGAGAGTCCCTGCGAGAGAAGTTTAAGGAAACAGGTATTCTTACGTTAGCTTCACAGTATATTTTTAGCAATTTGATTTTTGTGCATAAAAATATACATAATTATAAAAAGAATGGCGATGTATATAATAGACAAAGTAGGAACCGACATAAGCTTGCGGCTCCTGCTTTGCGCCTTGTAAGAGTACGTAAGTCGTTTGTGGGTTTGGGTATAAGATTCTATAACAAAATTCCACAATCAATTTTAACTTTGCCATTACAGCAATTTAAAAATACTGTTAAAAAGAGGCTGATACAGAAAGCCTATTATACCGTGGAGGCTTACATTGATGATAAGAATGCGTGGATATAGCTGCTCTTTGACCTTGCGCAGGATAGCTATGACAAAATGTAATTAGTATTAAGAATCTTCTTTTTTAAAAGAGCTCCACCGAGTTTCTTGCTGGCTCTTCTCGGTAGGACGGCTTTCCGAACCAGCAGTAAAGTTGACGATTCAAAAGCACTTGTTTACAAGTTTATTTGAATAAAGAATATTTTGAATTTGAATTGAATTTAAACTATCGAAACGTAAAATATACTTTTATATGAATATAAAAAAAACATAAACATAAAACATAAAACTATCGATATTTTATCAAAAACTTAAATTAGAATTCATACCCGTAGCTACTAAAGAACATGAAAAGAAACATTTAAGTACCGTATCTAATTATTTTAGTAGCTGCGATGCATTGAGAAGGTCAAAGATCAGGGAGTGCACAGCGCTTGTACCGATATGGACTTTGGAACTACTGAATGGAGTTTTTCTTTCTATTTTTAGTAATTTAAATAGCTATCTATCTATTATCTTTACAGTGTATCTATATATCTTTATTTATTTATGTATTCAATGGACAACAATAGATACAATTTATTATTTACTTAATTATTCTGAATTAATAATTTTAAATATTCTATTAATTATATGTTATCTCATCGTTCGTAAAAATAATTAAAACCACCGTGCAATAATAATGTCAATAATATATAGGTATAATGTCAATTTCAATAATAATGTTAATGCGAAGTCGTAAAATAATAATTAAAATACTTTTATCTCCTAGTATTATATTAAATTTAAACCATGCAAAATAATAATAATAATAATTTCATCAAAATTAAATTATGATTATTATTATTATTTATTAAATTTTACAGGAATAACAAGAAAAGCTTATTTCATATCTAACTTAATTAATTTTAAATACATTTTTTATACAAATTTTAATACCTTTTTTAAATACAAATTTTATAAAAAAATTAATACAAATTTAAAATTTACTGAAGATTGTTACTGCCGTGTGGTATACGACTGCATAGAATAGACCACCCTCATTTCTTACCGAGGTGTCGTAAGAGGCGACTAAGGTAAGTTGACGTTAGGCAGGCGGCCGTAGTCAAATAGCCGTAATACGTAGCCAAATCATGTGACAACATGTTTGAACATGTTGTGCCGACCCCACTTAGAGTGGGGTAAGGGCAGGAGAAGGATGATGATTTCACCTTAATACTAACCGTGCGTTTTATACATAAAGACAATAAAAAGTCTAAACTAACATTTTAAATTCAAATACAATATACTCGTTATTCATGTATACAAAAAAGTTAAAGGTTAAATACAAAATTGGCTTTTGTAAAATATATTCTTATATTCTTATAAATTCTCGTGTCACAATTGTCACACTCCTCAGACGGCTTGTAGTTTTTTATGAAATTTTATATGTTTATCCAGTAGATCCGAGCCGCCGTGTGGTATCCGGCTCAGTAGATTAGACCACCCTCATTTCTTACCGAGGTATCGTAAAAGGCGACTAAGGTAAGATGACCCACCGTGTGGTACCCGGTTAATTAGAATAGATCACCCTCTTTCTTACCGAGGGATCGTAAAATACGACTAAGGTAAGTTGACGTCAGGCAGGCCGGACGTAAAATACCTAGCTAAATCATATGACAACATGTAACATGTTGTGCCGACACCACTCAAAGTGGGATAATGACAGGAGGATGATGATGATCCAGTAGATCCGAGAATTGGCGACTATCTCTTTTTCATAGCAAATCAAATCAAATCAAAATACTCTTTATTCAAGAAAGCTCTTTCGAGCACTTTTGAAGCGTCATGGATCAATATGATTAATGAAGCTACATTTGGTTCGGAATGTTGCTCCTACCGAGAAGAATCAGCAAGAAACTCGGCGGTCAATCTATTAAACATTTTCAATTTTACATTACTAAGCCGCTGTCTTGTATGAAGCTGAAAGGATTTTCAAATCCAGGCATTTTTATCGTCCAAATAATCTTCAATTTTGTAATATGCTTTACGTATAAGCATACCTTTTAGATTTGATTCAAATCTTTCTGTAGACTGTATTGCGGAATTTTATTGTAAAGGCGAATACCGAGACCAACGAATGAGTTGCTAACTCTGCTTATTCGCGACAGGAATCACAAGCTTATTGTGACCTCTAAGTGATGAGGGTTGTCCAACCGTAACATTTTATTTTTAATTTTTTGGATTTTTTAAATAAATTTTTACAACGTACCCAGAAATTCCCTAGAAATAGTTTACTATCCTACAGCTGTAATGGCACAACGGTGATAGCACGTGAACGTTACCAATTTTGTGCAGGTTTGAACCCCGGGCATTCAACAATGGGTTTTATATTAGGAACTTTGTTTAAATGATATTTACAATTAATTGATTTATAGAAGCAGGCGTTACTTTGCGGAATTCCATATTACAAGCAATATAACAGAACTAAATCGTAATTAATGCATTACGATTTTTGTTGTGGAGCCTATCCTCCTGATGATGCTTCGGTTTCGGGGCGAAACGATCGTCGAGATTGTGGTGGTGGGTGTGTGTGCTGCTTTTGTGTGCGTTGTTGCTGGTGGATGCGCCTTGCGGTTGCATGTGGTGGCTTGTCCTGCATGTATAAGGTGCGTAGATTTTGCCTGCTTCATACACATTGGCTTTGCATGCATTCGCTTAACCCGTGCGGATTATAGCAAAGTAGTTAGTTCTGTTATATTGCTTGTAATATTTACAATTAATAATTAGTTCGTTCATTCATTCATGACTGGCCCGTTGGCGCAGGTGGTAGTGACCGATTCTGCTCCGCGAGGCGCGGGTTCGATAGCCGAGTATTTTTTTCGAACTGACTGTATGCTGTTAGCCCTAATAGCTTTTACAGCGTCACCGGGCGGGACGGGCGAGCGCAGAAGCATCGTCGAGGTTACGAAATGTAGAGAGTAGAGCGCAGGAGCTCTACTTAAGTCGGGGAACATCGTCCTAAGGGTGCCTCCTGTGAGGCCGGACCACGGCTACGCGTAGTGGAGGGCTGATGTATGACTTAGATTAGTCATTGCGGCGTCGGAAGTGTGTCGAGAAGCCACGACCGACCGACGTCAGAAAACTGGGACCTCGTCTTCGCCGGCGAAGACGCTGTGTGTGTGTCGTCTTTTACGTCGTTATAATTACGTCTTTCTGTGTTGGCGATCGATATTTGATCGTACCGGGGATTGCCGGGTAATATTTAAGTATTCAATTAGAACTCTATATAAGTGGCTTTTGGAAACGTGTTTTTATTCTGTTAGCGAATATTTAAATCTACCCAAACTTTAAGATTGTTCACGATTTATAACAATTATGAATTTTTTATTGTAATAAGACTTTTTCCTAATAATTTTCATTTTTTTTATTATGTGAATTATGTTTAATATGTTTTTGTAGATAATTGTTAACTGATTTATAGAAGCAGGCGTTACTTTGCGGAATTCCATATTACATGCGCTATAACAGAACTACCTTGCTATAATCCGCACGGGTTAACCGAATGCATGCAAAGCCAATGTGTATGAAGCAGGCAAAAATTTACGCACATTACACATGCAGGACAAGTCACCTCATGCACCCCAAGGCGCCTCCACTAGCAGCAACGCACACAAGCAGAACACACAACCATATATGTTTTATATTAAAATTTGCACGCTATTTAATAGTAAAATAAGCAAATATAAATAAATAAAATAAATAAATATATCTATACTACCTGACCGGGCTAACGTTGTTTTGCCATATAAATTATTTCTAGTATACATTATAAGAAAATAAAAAATTAGGAATGGACAGCTCTTATCTCTTAGGCGAAAAGATAGTAGCCTCTCAGACCTGCTGAATATGCATATAAAATTTCATAAAAATCGGTCAAGCCCTTTTAGAGGAGTTTGCTAACTAACATTGTCACACGAGAATTATATATATAATTCTCGTGTGACAATGTTAAATATCAATATTATATAAGAGTATATACCAGTTGTCTGTCACCCATAACACAAGTGTGTCACCCATAACACAAGTTGAAAATTTGTAAAGCAGTATAAAATAACGGCCCCTTTTTCCCACAGCTGGGCTTAGAACTTGAGTCCGTTTTTTTTTGGAGAGAAGGGTTTGAAACCCACCAGGCTGTTTCAATGCGAAATGGTAGGTTACACAGATCTCAAGAATTGTCTAGGGATATGCAGTGCCCATGACACAAGTATTACTTACTTTGGGGACGGACGACCATGTGTAATTGTCCTATACCTATATATTTTTAATATTTGTATGGATATAAGTCCAAGGTCAGTCTCAGAAGTAATTTAAACGTTTGAACTCTCAAATTTGACAACGATAACAAAAATTAAGTGAAATTTGAGCGTATATAACTGAAAATTATTATCAACAAACTTATTTGCAATCTTAACAGCTTAGTTTTAAAGTTGAAATTCGCGCACGCAGCATCAACATGCAAAGTTATTCCTCAGCTTTATTACATCTCGAGAATTCTCTCAGACCACTATCACAGTTGGCACGGAGCCAACTAGATTTGTAACTATTAACACGTCTGTCGGTTTGTTTGTTTTGGCTGAGAGCTCTATTATGGTGATACATAATAAAGTATCGGCCTGTTACAATCCCACTGCTGGGCATAGGCCTCCTCTCTTCGTTTCTGGAGAGAAGGGTTGGAGCTAAGACCTACCACGCTGCTCCAATGCGGATTGGTAGTTTACACATATCAACAGAATTCTCTAGAGATATGCAGGTTTCCTCGCGATGTTTTCCTTCACCGAAAAGCGTGTGCTAATTGCAATTATCAATTAGACACATGAGTTTTAATAGAAAAACTCATTGGTGTCTGCCCGGGTTTGAACTCGAGTTCCCCTCGAAAGAGTCGCACGGTCTCACCGCTGGGCTATCACAGCTCGGCGGTACATACTTACCCGCAAAGACTATAAAATCTTAATAAATTGTTTTATAAATAAATATAAATATATGTGACCCTTACACACACGGTCGTCCGTCCCCAAAGTAAGTAACTTAATACTTGTGTCATGGGCACTGCATATCGCTAGACAATTCTTGAGATATGTGTAACCTACCATTCCGCATTGGAACAGCCTGGTGGGTTTCAACTCCAACCCTTCTCTCCAAAAAAGACGAACTCAGGACTTCTAAGCTCAGCAATGGGAAAAAGGGGCCGTTATTTTATACTGCTTTGTAAATTTTTTATAGTTTTAGGTGATTAGGATAAGAGAGCGATTATGGTACGAATTTAATTTAAAAATTTATATATTAATTAATATTTAATTTGATGACGTAACTGTTTTAATATGATTACCCATTGTATTATCTATTTAGGTATATAGATTATACAATGGATAATCGTATAAAAAAAGTTACGTCATCAAATTAAATATAAAAAAATAGTTTTATCTATCTAGGTATATAATGCCGTGTGGTATCCGGTTGAGTAGAATAGACCACCCTCATTTCTTGCCGAGGCGTCGTAAAAGGCGACTAAGGTAAGTTGACCCACCGTGTGGTACCCGGTTGAGTAAAATAGACCACCCTCTTTCTTACCGAGGCCTCGTAAAAGGCGACTAAGGTAAGTTGACCCACCGTGTGATACCCGGTTGAGTAGAATAGACCACCCTCTTTCTTACCGAGGCCTCGTAAAAGGCGACCAAGGTAAGTTGACCCACCGTGTGGTATCCGGCTGAGTAGAATAGACCACCCTCATTTCTTACCGAGGCCTCATAAAAGGCGACCAAGGTAAGTTGACCCACCGTGTGGTAGCCGGCTGAGTAGAATAGACCACCCTCTTTCTTACCGAGGGGTCGTAAAATACGACTAAGGTAAGTTGACGTCAGGCAGGCCGGTCGTAAAATACGTAACCGGACCATGTGACATGTCTGTAACATGTTGTCTCTTAAACTACCTTTACTTTTAAATTACTTTATAATAAGTTTTGCTTTAATTTAACTAAGCGAATATTTATTTAATCACTGAAATTTGGGAATGCTTGTAATAATTGTCTTGTTGTTGTGACTTAATTTATTTAGATACAAACTTTAATAGGTTCAAGAAAAAAAAATGCTGGGTCAAACGGCTTAAGACTCTGGGTCCTAAAAGTATTTTGAAGACAAGGGCAGGAGGATGATAATGATATCTATTTAGGTATATGCTAAGTTTTTAAGTACAGCTATGTGAACTATGCAATAAAAACTATTAAAGGACAGGTAGTTGTTTGTCACGTATTAACAGAACATAAAGTTAAGTTTTCTTTATTGCGTTGTTATCATTCCAAATTAAATGCGTGTATCCGAACAATATTAATGTTGATAATTAAATTGTTCCTGGTCGGTAGATAGTGGAATGCACGTTATAAAAACATCAAAACAAAACTATATACTAATTGGTTTCTACGCTTTTGTGCATTGTAAAACTCTGTTTTCAGTTTTTCCTGCTTAAATCATAATGACTGGGGATTATTTTAAAACCTTTTGTGTTAGCTCACAATGATTTCGTTTGTGAATTCAAATATTGTCATGGAAAATCCCGTAAACATCGACGCAAATAAGGGAAAAAAACAAAAAAAAATCCGAACAAACAAAATTTAAAACAAAGCCAATCCCTGCCTCACAAAAAGCGAAAACAAAACTATCCGAACATGCCCGAAAAACCTCGCGTCTAGCGCCGTGTCCAAATCATCAAATGAAAAAAAAACAAAAAGGTCATTGTGTACATCAAGTCAGTCGAATTGACAGGCCCCGCCCGCGCACGCCATTGGAGGACCGCTTCGAAATTTGTACAAAAACCCCAACCTAGTTCCGCCTTCTAAAATGTTTTTAACGAACCAAAATGGCCGACCGCTCTATTTGTTTATAGAACGCTAGACTCGCGCGCTTATTGTTGCGATGTTCGCATTTAAATTAAATGGCACGTTTAATATTGGAATTTTAATTTATCGGCGTCCCATTGTCACATGTTCGGTTCGAAATTTTTAATATTGCAACGTGGGCCACGAGTGCTAGATAAAGTCTGTCTGTGTAACGTATTAGATAACACACAAATTGCCTCAGGGCTGAACCAATCGTATTCAGTTATTCGTGCCCACGTTAAATCACCTTGTTGAAACGTGGAAGTGAAAATTTATCAGTAGATAAAACTAGCAATATGACGCCATGTCTCGTATCTAACTCCACCTAATTTAACACGAGTGGTATATTCCTAAAACTACTAATATTGCCATGTATATAATATTGGCTATTTTACTTATCAGAAATTGCGCATTTCTGTCAAGTGAGTCATTACTCCGTCATACGAATATTATACTACTAATTAATTCAATACGAAAACACTTAATCTAACATAAGGAATTAAAATGATTTATACCATACTTAAAAATCCTAATAAAATTTAATGTCGGATTCAAGAATGCGAATTGAAAAAAAAACTTTCCTTTTATAAACGGAACAAGCACAATTCCCGCCAATTTCTTCACAATAAAGCGTGTCGCACACTGCGCTCAGGTTTTACTAAAATTAAATCTACTAGGACTACTAGGACTAGGACATAGGTGCGGCCATATTAACGCATGTAATACTTTACTACGTATCCTTTTTACCTTTATCTGTCTGTAGGAAATCTTTTTTTTTTAATGGAATTTACTAATTATCTAATACATATGTTTGATATTGTATAATAGTCTAGAAAGAGCAAACAAGTGAAACTTTCATCTTTGATACTAAGATTTATCAAACAGTCAAAACCCTTTAATAGGATTCCATTGATAGTACCATAAAACCTGTAATGGCCAGGCCGCTGTAGTTTAAAGTGCGAGATCTTTATCATTTTCACCTTAACACAATGTAGTATTTTAAAAGGTTATTGAACCCTTGTGGATGAAGTTGTTTAAGGTCAAAACTGTATAGGATTTTACGTTATCTTTTTTATTATCTATGGAAAATTCCGTTAGGCAATTTTATTACTCATTAAACCTGAGTAAGCCCAGGTTATGTAAGAAATACATTATAGTCAAATGATTTTGTAATAAAAACCTGTCTAATATTTATTTACAATTTATCATGCGCTATTTAGTAAAAAAAAACATTCTGAAGAAACCTTCGTACCTATTTACCTATATCTAGTGAATTCCAAAATTGATGTAACCCACCAATTTTCATTGGATTAGCGTGGCAGGTCTTAGCTCCAGTCCTACTTTGCAATCGTACAAAAACCTTGCCAAATAGTAGAATAGTAACTGGCCACTACTTTTCTGTATATAACTTTATACTTGTTATCCAATTTAATAGGTAAAAATAATTAATGTAGGAATAAAAACATTCCACTTATTTTAGTTAAAACAACAAACAATAGGAGTTTATTGATAATTATATTATACGGGCATAACGTAACCAAGGTTTTCCTGTTTTCAATTTAGCATCTAGAAAACCGAAGTTAATTGAAATTAAATAGTTCATTTGCATAAATATTACATGAAAACATAAACATTACAATATACCTAGATACTTTTATCACTGACGTGTTGGTCATATTGCAATTCCTGTACTTACACTTATTAATTTTGTAAACTGGTCATTCATTGTAAAAATGTTTTTTGTTTTTTTTACTCATGGCCAGACAGACAAAGAAGCGGTATATATTTCTCATACATAAATAATAACGAAAGAATTATATAAGGTTTCTTAAAATTAAAATTCCGAATACACTTTTAACAAATAGATTGTACATTTATTAACTTATTAAAACTACTCAACAGCGTTTTTCAATAATGATTAGTGCATAAGTTTTATTTACATCGCATTACTAAGATTTATTATCAAAAAAATGTAATGCTTTTTTAAAAAACTGACAAAGAATTTTAAGGAATTTTAACCTAATTTATAGAATTATACTATTATAGAGAATTTAACTATTTACCGCATATTTTATCGCGTAGTATTATTAATTTTGAAATATTCGCTTAGTCTAGTAGATATAATATTCACATAAAATAGTGTAACACTGTCACATATCGGTACATTAACTTGACGTAAGCGTCATTATTGGAATCAATAAGTGCAATATCTAAAACGGGCCGCGCCCTCCGTGTCCACCATGCGAGCCTTTATTTGTTAGCGATGTTTGCGCAGTGTGCGCTCGCCTTTATCCTAATTGATGCGCTTTTAAAATGGAAGGATTTTGAATTTGTATTTTTATTTTGCTTTTATTTTTAATAGACTACTTTCAAATCTATTTCAACTTCATTTATAATTTATAGAAGCGTTACTTTGTGGAATTCCATAGTGTAGAAGTTATAATCAAATTATTTTGCTATAATACGCGTTTGTCAAGAATCTATGTTATGCTATGAAGCCGGCAGCATTCACATAACTTATACATGCAGTATAAGTCCCCACACGTATCACAAAACGCCGCCACCAGCAACACTACACACAAGCACTACACACATTCACTACGACAATCTCTACGATTGTTTCACACCGCAATCGCAGCATCATCAGGAGGATCCACGACAAAATCGTAATGACTTCAACTTAATTTATTTTTATGAATAGTTTATTATAAATTTATACAGTAGATGTTAACTAATATCAGTGTCTTCTCTTACACTTATAGAGGTAAACTAAGTAGCTATTGCAGACTTACTAAATTATAACTTTAATTTGGCTTATAATGTCTATAATAAAATATATATTTTTTAATTGTTGTTATTTTGATGATAATATAATAAATTTTTCATCAATCAATCAATTATCAAGTTTAACGGACACTTTAAAAAAGACAATATTAACTATAAAAAACAGCAAGCAACAGAAGCAAGTTAAATCATTATTCAAAATAAGTTAGTTAGTTCATCGTTTTGCGAATAAGTTTATTAAGAATAAAAATTTATAATTAAGTGCTTAAATTCATATTAGTAACATAAAAAGTTTATGGTCTTTATTTTACAAAATTCTGATCATTAAAAATTCAAAAGTCCTTCAAAAACACTACGCCTTTCGATTATTGAATTATTATTTTTTAAAGATTATGGATTAGTATCTTAAAGTTTCTTAGTATGTCTGTTAAATTTTAAAATTAAGATATGCTTATTGTAATTGTAATTGTATAAGTGATTTATATTTATGAATATATTTATGTAACTAAAATATACTAACTTTACTTTATATATCTCGTTGGACTTATGTTGTAAGTTCTGAGCGTAATAAATAAATAAAAAAAGTTAAAGCACAAAGTTCTTTTTTTAAAACGTAAAGAGCCGTAATCTATCAAATACGGGGAACACAGGGAGCGACGGCGAAATTACGAAGCATGTCTAAAAAGGTCTCATTAAATCGAATTACAGCTTTCCCGGCACAATTTCATAAATAGAACGCGGTGAAAAAAACCGCCGCAATCACAATCCGATGGCTGTAATTTTGTTCACAATGTCGCTGTAATCACAAAATTAAGAGCGAAATGCGTAACCCGGTCCGCACGCATCACACACACACATGGGGGCCGACGCATGTTTTTTGCGTGCGAGTTAACGCACTCGGAGGCATCCGTTACCCACACCAGCCGCGTGTTGACGTACGAAAAATGCAAGTGTGCAAGTACGCACTTACACATAAGCGTAAGCTCGAAGGACACGCGGCGAGGTCGTTAACCCCGAGTTTTTTGCGAGCGAACGCAGTCGCACCGCGTACTGCTCTCGTCGCACATTGGCCGTTGCGTTTATTTTTCTTAACCGTTTTTTTTTCTTGAACTCCGAAAGATCGTTCACTCGATCGCATCAGTTGATACCCGAGCTTGCCGCTCTGTGGGAATAGGGATATGATGTCAGTGTTATTTTTTTATCAACCGGTCCGACTTGTCTTTACGTACCGTTTATTTAGATTACAGATAATATCGCAGCTATGCAAAATTAATTCACACAAGAGTTAGTTTTTAAATTTATAAACAAAAAAATTATATAAATAAAATGAAAGTATCATAATTATAATCAATATAACAGAACTAACTACTTTGCTATAATCCGCACGGGTTAAGTGAATGCATGCAATACGATATCGCATAACGATACGCGCAGTACGATTTTTGTCGTGGAGCCTATCATCCTGATGATGCTTCGGTTTCGGGGCGAAACGATCGTCGAGATTGTGGTGGTGGGTGTGTGTGCTGCTTTTGTGTGCGTTGTTGCTGGTGAATTGCGCCTTGGGGTGCATGTGGTGGCTTGTCCTGCATGTATAAGGTGCGTAGATTTTGCCTGCTTCATACACATTGACTTTGCATGCATTCACTTAACCCGTGCGGATTATAGCAAAGTAGTTAGTTCTGTTATATTGCTTGTAATATGGAATTCCGCAAAGTAACGCCTGCTTCTATAAATAATTATAATCGTTTTAACACTTTGTGCACTATATTTTCTCAGACAAAATAAATTGCGATTAGTGATGTTATGTTTTTAATAGAAACGACGCTATCAGTAAATTTAAAGTAATACGGCACCATGACGTAGCTTGAAGAAATCGGTACAAGCTTTGGCTTCAAGCTTTATGCACATATTTCTCCCGACGTGTATAAACGTTGTATCACGTAGCATTTATCAAATTTGACGTGTAATAACGTTGCTCCACCTAAAGTGTTAACGGGTAAAATTTTTAAGACGTGACATAAAGTGTCATATAGTATTCATAGATATAAAAATTGGCACTTTAGATTGGAACGACTCAATGAGTCATTGCAAAATTATCATTTCGTATTTCAATTTCAAACATGTTACAAGTAATGTATTAATCTCTCGCCAATGCCAACTAACGCTTTGAGGTGCAACCTTGTTCCGTTTACACCAGTTCAAGCTAGTAATTGCGACTTTTTATGCAGTAACGCTGTTCGTATAAATGTCTTAACATCTAAATAGTGACTTAGGATGTTCAACAGGCGCATAATTAAAGGTAATTATTTCCAACTTTTGAGTAAGGATAATATAGAAGAGCGCAATAAACTTTTCTTGTTTGTGTAAGTATTAGTTAATACAATTTCAAGACAATTAAACGCTGAATTTATTATTTTATCAAAGCAAAAAGTAGGAACTTCCTTTATAATCTCTTGTGAATTGACAATATGTCATAGAAGTAGAAAAACACTTACTTTATATTATCTATACTTATTATTAAACAAAGTCCCAAAAAGCTGTCTGTCTGTATGTAATCGTTTTTCTCAAAATCTACTGAATGGATTTTTGTACGGTATTCACCAAAAGATAATTAAATACTTCCGGACGGTTTAAGTAAATAGTGTATATCGGTATTATATAAATTGTGTTGAAGGGACCGAGCAGTTGTTAAAAAACTTCCTTGCTGGCAGGTTTATTCGCGTGCGCTGCGTAAACCAGCAGAGTTACACTAAAGTAATGTACTAGAGAATTGTAGATCTATAAAGATAGTACAAAAAGTCCGAGATAGCATATCTCTATCTCTTATGGTTAACTCCCAATAACTACTTTTAAGTTTAAAATTTGAAATCTACGAAAACATTGTAACACGGTGATTTCTACGCGGGCGAAGCCGCTGGCACAGCTAGTAACTCATAAATCCGTTACTCTTAAATTTAGCGATTTAAATCTTTTATTAGTTCTACAGTTTGTTAATTGTTCTTTTTTATTTTCTTCGCTAATGCTTCTTAGATATCGAGAGCGCTTTAACTTACAGTAACAGTTAGTACTTTAGCAGTTTTTATCGTTATAAGTTTTAGATATGGGAACAAATTGCTATTGGCTGAATAGGAATTCTCTAATACTTGACTTGGCCTATTTAAGTTGGTCGACCAAGTAAACTTTGTGATTGCTAAATTGAGATCGTAACTGTTGGAAGTCCGTGGTCTCGACTACATGGCAATTAGAAATAGGCACGAGTTCATACGCCAATTATACTTTGGAAAGTTTAATATGTTTGTTTGATTTTTGCTTTATAGCCTGTCAAATATGTAGTTGTCTCTTGGTAAAATGTTATTGACATTGCTAAACCACCATGAGTCACCATTCACAATGACATGATTACCATTGCGGTTGTACTGAAACAGTGCTTTACCATTTTATACTTAACGCTACTAATATTTTTTATAAAAATATTCGTCAAAATCGTTTTTAAAGACGTATTAAAAAAGTTATTTAAACATTATAGGATATCTTATATTTTAAGTCAATAGCACTTAATTGCAATTTGATCCTAAAACGTTGATTCTTAAACCAACATGATATGTGAAGCAAAAGTAGTAACAAAATGATTTTGCAGGATTCGTAAAAAGACAGGCACAAACCTCCACCACTGCCACCAGGCAGTCTTACCACAATACACAAGCACTACACACGTTCATCATCACAAACTCAACAACGCCCCACCGAAGCATCATCAGGAGATAGACTCCACGACAAAATCGCAAAATCGCTTTGCGATTTTGTCGTGGTATGAAAAAACGAATATATATTTTCTATTTAGTGTATCGCGGATTATAGCAAAATAATTTTATTATTACTTTTGTATTATGGATCCCCGCAAAGTAACGCCTAATTCTATAAACTATGATATACGAAGCTCAAAATAAACGTGTATCCTTAATTCAAAAGTTAGTCTAACTTAAGGGTTAAAACATTATGTGTTCCCTGAAAAACAACATAAGGGTCGTAATAAAAAAGTACGATTAATTACGTACAAAGTTCTCCTCTCCATTCAACAAAAAAGGTCGACGAGGAGAAATAAATTACGCACAGGCCAATTCATCACTCCCCCAGTACATTGTTCCGGACCTAGCCCAACATTCGGCCACCCCAATTCCGTCCCGAACCTACCCTAACTCGACGCACATTGCGTCCGCACTGTACACCTGCGCGTGTGTGCGTGCGTCTTATTGAGACGTTCGATTTGTCGGGTCTTTTTACGCGTTCGTTTTCTTTTGCGTTCTAATTTTAAAAGACCCTGCTACTGAAAAGGCGGGACCGACGTGCACAGATAAAATATTATTGGAGTTCTTTATTGTTATGCGGATAAAATCTTTTATTAACTGCAATAAAGATTATAGTCGCTTGCTGGCAATCAAAATATCGAGTTTCTAATCTTTTCAAACTGGTTTTCTTTGTTACATAGGGACGAAGCTATAAATCAACTTTACTAAATACCTCACCTTGCGGACTGGTTTTGTTATTCATTATTAAATATGTAATATTTAGTTTATAAATATGTAGATATTTTTGCATTTTTGCAAATATAATAGTGACTTTAGATATTTAAACGTAGAAGATAACTGTTACACGTTTGCTTTATAGAAACTTTAACACTCTGACAAAAACCGAATTAGAATAGAACCCGAATAAGTACAGTAAAATAAATAACATTATATAACACAAGGATATAAGGATTATATGTTATAAGTCCTTATGTTTATAGTAGTTTATACTTATGTTAACATTACAGGATGTAAGGGGATCTTTCACCCTAGTTGATTTGCCAATATAGGCTGCTGTTCAACATTTTCATAACATCTCTAAGAATGTATATTTAAATCTAGAAGGGACCAATGTTAGCTCCAGTACTTGTCCGCGTTCTCGTGAGATGACACCAAAATTATTATAAACATAAAATATTTGTTTCATTATTGAAATAATAAAGAGATCTTTTGCCTGATTCTATAAAATGCAAAACAAATTGGCCGAGAAAATCCTTCAAACGATTAAAAGTAAATTGTATCTAAGCGGGCACATTAAAAGACCTCATAAAACATGCTTTGTGTTTGTGAACCGACCCATATAGAGGATCATGTGTGCGTGCCCCACATAAATACAAATACAAATTAGTGTTCAATTCGTGTGCGTACTCTGTGTGTGTGCGTCACTTCTTCGCGCGGAATTCCAAGTTTGAAATTGGAATGAATGACGGCTGGGTCACTGACCTACGTCAATCCTTTATAATAAACATATTTATTCTGCGCGTTGTATTTGGCTTAGTGTCGATATAACGTTCAATTACATAATTTTGATATTAAAATGTTCTTTGAATTTTAATAAAGTGTATCTTTACAGATGATAAAAACTTTAAATAAAATAATTATACAAGTATAAAAAGAATGCAGAATAAATTCTTATATTTTTATTTTTATTTCAATTTTACTATTTTGAATTAAATTAGAAGAAATTTTTTGAATTGCTATTTATTAAATTAGTAGTGTGAGTCCCATAAATATTTTCCCTGTTTTTGATGCGAAATGAATACTCGATATTTGTTGTTTATGGCGGATATATAATATAATATAATATTATGTAATAAATAAATTGTTCTAGTCTTTAATCTTATATTTCTCAGAAAGCCTCGTGTCCTCTTTCCAAACATTTTAAAGCGTGTTTGAAAAATATTCATCTAGGTGCGTTTTTATTTTGCTTATAGATTTCAAAGATTTTAGCACGGAGAATTCTGTTTAAAGAAGGAAACAAGTAATAATCGGATAGAGCAAGGTTTAAGGAGTATATTTTTTGTTGGTTGTTAGTTTGAGATTATAGCAAAATAATTCAATCATTACTTTTGTACTATGGTATTCCCTAAAGCAACGCCTACTTCTATAAATTATTTTGGACTTAATTAAAGATTTTAGAAATTTTGAGTACTATAAGTATAACGAGAATATAACGGACGTCTGAATAGACCTTAATATACACAATGAATTTTCACTTAGAAGCAAGTGATCTCACGGTTTTTAGCATTCATTTTTCTATGACGCTTATTAGGTGTAGTTAAATAGAGGCAAAGTCAAATTGGAAACATTTTTAAACAAGTCAAATACTTTGTGTGTTATTACAAATCTCATAACCATAAGCTTACCATTTTGTTTTCCTTTACTTTTTTTGTTTCTTTATTTGTCTATTCACCTGCATCTTATTTATTGTAAAATCTGGTAGAGGGCGGGAATTCCGAGATACAGGCTTTTATAAACTTAATTCGGTGTTCTCGACTGAAAATTTGTTTGGTATATATAGTATTTGCACAATAAAATATTTTATCTTTTATTTTATTTTAGGCAAGTAGAAAAAACTTTAATAATGCATGTCTTGGTAAAATTTATTTGCATTTTATGTTTATTTGACTATGAAACTTGTAAATGAATAACGAGTGGTATCCAGCTGAGTAGAACAGACCACCCTCATTTCTTACCGACGTGTCGTAAAAGGCGACTAAGGTAAGTTGACACGCCGTGTGGAAACCGGCTGGGTAGAATAGACCCCCCTCTTTCTTACTGAGGTGTTGTAAACTACGACTAAGGTAAGTTGACCGACATATAACATGTTGTGCCGACCTCACTTTTTTTTTATGTGATAAGGCTAGCGCCTGGCTACTATCTCGCCTGATGGTAAGCTAAAGATGCAGCCTAAGATGAACTGCGCCTGCCAAGTAGGTGCCTATTCACTCGCCTTTTGAAACTATGCAAATCGTAAGAATCCGGGAAGATAGATAGATCACTTAGAGTGGCATAAGGGCAAGAGGATGATGATGTAACTTTATTATAAGGTCATTAGACTTTAAAATAAGTTTTGCGTTAATTTAACTAAGCAAATATTTATTAAAACTATAAAATTTGGGAATTCTTGTAGGTAATAATTGTCTTAAAGTGTTTTTGCTACTTAGCTTGTTTATGGACTTTTACAGGTTCAAAGAAAAATTTTTAAAATTTTGGGTCAAACGGCTTAAGACTCTGGGTCCTTAAAGTAGTTTGACAAACAACTGATAAATATATGTTTAAAAGTAAAGTAGCGGCCTGTTATAATCCCACTGCTGGGAATAGGCCTCCTCTCTCCGTTTCTGGAGAGAAGGGTTGGAGCCAAGACCTACCACGCTGCCCCAATGCGGATTGGTAGGTTACACATATCAACAGAATTCTCTAGAGATATGCAGATTTCCTCAGGATGTTTTCCTTCACCGAAAAGCATGTGATAAATTGCAATTACCAATTAGACACATGAGTTTTAATAGAAAAACTCATTGGTGCCTGCCCGGGTTTGAACTCGTGTTCCCCTCGAAAGAGTCGCACGGTCTCACCGCTGGGCTATTACAGCTTAGCATATATATATATATCAGTTAACAACACGATAATGACGAGACGACGGCATCCTACTACTCGCTTTACTGGAGGTACTGGGTTCGATTTCCAATTTGTTCAATTGAACTTATATTTTCAAAAATATTGAAACTATCAAGTAGCAATGGCTACTAAAGTCTTAGCTGGTAGTTGAACGTTATAGTATGTATATATACTAAAGAAAGTTTTAATTTTAATAAGTATGGGCTTATTTCTTTGAAAGGTCAGAACAATATACCTTTATCCCCTTCTTGTCCCTTTGGGGGTTGTTATTAATTCCAGAGTACGGTTATTAAAACAAAATGTCTCCCAAAACCCAACTTCCGGTTATTTCAGAAAAAAAAATCAAAGGCCTTTGCTTTCCGTAGGCGTTTCCCCATCCGTGTGCGAGTGAGAGGGAAGATTCTTGTAACATAACGTTGGAGGGGAAAAGAGAGAGGGCGATGACCTCTAAAACAAATCGTTGGTAGAGAGGGTTCGGTTTTAATATGGACAGCAAAAACGATTTTTTTGATTTTTTTTTAAATTTAATTTTATGAAAATTACTTTATTAACGTGGAAATCAATATATTGTGTAATTTGTTTTAATGTTTAATATATTTGTGTTTTTTTTTTCAATTTCTTTAATTGCAAATAATTTTGAATTAGGCGTTACTTTGCGGAGATCCATAATACAAAAGTAATAATAAAATTATTTTGCTATAATTCGCGATAAAGTAAATAGAAAATACATATAATGCTAAATGTATAGTGGACTATCCGCTTTTTCATACCCGATACATGCAGGATACATCCACCACCGTCACTCACAATACACAAGCACTACACACGTTCACTATCACAAACTCAACAATCGTTTCGCCCCGCAACCGAAGCATCATCAGGAGATACATCCACGACCAAATCATAAAACATATTACAAAATTGAAAATTATTGGTACGATAAAAATGCCTGGATTTAAAAATCCTTCCAACTTCATACAAGACTGCGGTTTGATAATGTAAAATTGAAAATGTTTAAAATAGACCGCCGAGTTTCCTGCTGATTCTTCTCGGCAAGAGCAACATTCCGAACCAGTTGTAGCTTCATTAATCATATTGATCCTTGACGATTCAAAAGCGCCCGAAGTGGCTTATTTGAATAAAGATAATTTTGATTTGATTTGATTTGAAAAAAAATAGGAAAAAATTTCAAACATTTCGAAAAAACTTTTTTTGGTGTCGCTACTTTTTCTAGGCACCCTAGTCCCTAGGCTCGTTACGAACCTAGACAGGGACCTAGGCGAAAAATAAGGGTGTCCTATCGCATGGGTAACGTGTTTACTGTGTCTGTGTGCGTACAGGGCATTGTTCCCTTTGTGTGTGTTATTAGTCTTTTTATGAATTTTTCAAAATATGTATTGTACGAGGCCCGAGGGGCAATAACATTGTTTTAAATTATAATTTCCTATTTCTACGCAGCATTAGCCGGCGGCTTTTTGTCGCAGAATGTATATTTTTCTTTGAGATTCGCAATTAATTTTAAAATTCTTTTCCCTGAAACGATTTTTGGTTTATAAATTTCAGTAACTTGTGTCATTTTTTTGAAACCGTGTGGTATAAGGCTGACTAGAATTTACCGCTCTTATTTCTTACCGAGGTATCGTAAAAGGCGACTCAGGTAAGTCGATCTGTCGTGTGGTATCCAGCTGAGTAGAATAGACCGCTCTCATTTCTTATCGAGTTATCGTAAAAGGCGACTCAGGTAAGTCGACGTCAGGCAGGCGACTGGGCGTAAAAACCTAGCCGAATCATGTAATAACATGTTTAAAACATGTTGTGCTGACCCCACTTAGAGTTTGATGAGGGCAGGAGAATGATAAATATTGATATTTATTCCCAACACGTCGATCCGCCCAAAGTGTTAAAATACCATAACCGAATCAGAAATCAAGATTTTTCGTTACAGTTCCCAGATAATGAAATAAATATCTAGTCATGGTGTTACAAACATTTTCCACACAAATTATTTTCCACGTCATTAACGTTCGTTCCCAAAGTAAGTAACTTTATACTTGTGTTATGGGTGACGTTCAACTGATAAATAAACTACATATATAATTTTAAATTCATACTTAAATACAAATATACACCCAAATTCGAAGAACCAACAAATTGTATATTATTAAATGTTTATAAAAAAAAAGATAACATCATTCCATCATAACATATTCTTTTAAAAGCAACAGTCCTGTAAACTCGCTCAATCGTAGCAATTAATATGAAACAAAGAGTCAAATCAGAGGAACGTCTCCGATCGATTGCGCCGGACAAGAAAGAGTCACTTTGTAAAACAAAAGGCTGGAAGGCCAAAGAAAATGTCCCAATTACGTTTTGCTGTCCCCCGCTCGCTCCCATTGCTTATCTCCGGAGATGAGTGGCTGGACTAACAGCGAGGATGTAAAATATTCCTAGAATAAAAAAGTAATAGTTAATAAAGATACCGGCTATACTCACGTCTAATTTTATCGGATTAGCCCGACTAGTTTCGAACCTGTCCGGAGCACTTATTCATGAGCTCTTTACACGACGTTATCGCGGCGGAAACTGTTACCGCTAATCCGATAAAATTAGACGTGAGTATAGCCGGTATCTTTATTAACTATGAATACTACTCACGATAGTTTAAATTTAAAACTATAATAAATAAATATATGGGACATTGACACACACGGTCATCCGTCCCCAAAGTAAATAACTTAATACTTGTGTTATGGGTGACGGACAACTGGTAGATATACTACATATATAATTTTAAATACGTACTTAAATACAAATACGCTCGAAAAACCAACAAATTGTTTATAGAAAATGTTGGCTCTCGGCGGGAATCGAACCCGCGACCCCGCTTAATGAAAATATTATTTTGCTATAATCCGTTATAACAGAATATATATACAATGCTAAATGTATAATGTATCCCTTCTTATACCTGATGCATTTCGTAAAAACTCATGGCACTACCCGCCAACTGTGCAATTTTTTTTAAAATAGAACATTTATGTAAGAGAAAATTTATATATTATTTAGTATAGTTTTTTGGAACTATGGATGTTTTCGGTACAATAGAGGTCCTTTCAAAATGTTTTCTGTATCACATTGCTAAGGGATGATGATGGATAGATGTATCCATAGGGGATTATTAGGTGGACACATCAAACTAGCTATATCCACTTGTCAAAGCTGAGTTTTCAGGTGATTTTTCTCTATTGTGTGATGTTTACTATGGTTATTTAAATGATTGTTTATATGTATATAAAGATGTATATGATGGTTTCATCATATTATACTTTTAAATCAAATGCATTGATGGATATATAATTAGAAAGATATTTGACATAATAATTTTTAGTTTTTAAGCGTACCAATAATACTGTTTGCCTATAAATTGTCTCACTTTCAGGGTAAACTGTCAAATATGTCTAACTTTGGAGTAAGTTATCCTTTGTACAGTTCATTCTATACTTAATATAAATCTTTGTACATAAAAAAATAAAATATTTTATATAAATAACATTTGTAAATATTCCAGAAATTTAGGTTCTTTTTTTATATTCTACAAGCAATTAAAAATATAATTACATTTGTGATGTATGTCGAATCTCTACGTATCTAATACAAATTTGGTTTTAAGCTTATTTATCAATTTGCACTGTGAGTAGAATTTATACTATTCCATATTGTTTAAATAAATAATCTTATATTTAGCTTTACTACGAAACGATTTCACATTTAAATGCGTGCATGACTTTCGCATATTAATTTGAATATTAACCATTTCTACCAGAAACATAATAAAGGCGTTTTTATACCAGCAACAATAATTTACTTCAGATACAGGTCTATAAAATAAAAAACTAAAATAAATTTATTAATCAGTCTAATACAATTTTATTTTACTCTAAAATTTGTATATTTTAAGATGATAAACCAAACATACAAACTAATTTTTTTGTTTAGTCTAATAAGTAATGTAACGGACTGTTACTATCCCACTCTCAAGCATAGAGCTCCTTTTACCGTTTTTGGAGCTAAGACTACTACCACGCTACTCCAATGCTGATTGACAGGTTACACATATCCCTAGAATTCTCTAGAGATATACAGATTTCTTCATGCTGTTTTCCATCACCGAAAAGCGTGTGATAAATTGCAATTATCAATTAGACACAACAGCTTTAATAGAAAAACTCATCGGCGTCCGCCCCGGGGTTTGAACCCAGATCACCTCTAGAGAGTCGCACGGTGTCACCGCTGCGCTATTACAGTTATCAAAAGATATTAAATATGAAATTTGAATGGATATTTGAAAAATCTCTTTTTCAAATATCCTTCAATGTTTCAATCATCAATCAATCATCAATCATGTTTGTTTTTAACAGAGAAACTCAATGGTGCCTACCCGGGGCATGAATCCGTGACCGTCACATGGTCTCACCGCCATCACAGCTTGCATGTTACAGCTTGCAACTTACGCATTATAATATGGAATATTAATATGTGCATCATAGACAAAACATTGACACGCCGACTATTGGTCGATATCATGTATTTGATATCTTCTAAAGGATATTATTTATTTATTTAATATACTTTATTGCACAAAAAAAACATAAAAAAAATACAAAGTAAACTTATATCTAGATAACAAAGAGGCGGTCTTATCGCTAAGCAGCGATTTCTACCAGACAACCTCGGTGATAGAATTTGAATATGAAGTCGGGTAGGAAGTGCATAAACTTACATACTAATATTTAATTAAAACACATAAATAGTTATATACTATACTAAATTCAATATATATATAAGTATATAAATAAAATATTATACATATATATGAAAATTAACATACATAAACATACTAAACACATATAAATAATAAACTAAATAAAATAAGTAGCATCAACAGCAAAGCGAAAGATAAAAATCATTGACTTCAAGTTTAAACTTGTGTATTGTTTTAGCCTTCCGAATATTATTCCGATAATCCGTAACAGTGAGTGAAGATGAGACTCTATCAGTCCTATCTACCTGCCATCAAAGAGACCCCACCCCGGCACAAAGAGTTTTATTGCTCTGGCCGAAGGAAGTAATTTCGTAGGTCCGACTTTTAGTTTTTAAGAAACTTCATTTTACCTCCCTACAGACATTTTTCTACTTTTTCCTCGTCCCCAATCTAGGTGTTACTTCGCTAACTCGCCGTTTTAACTGGGTTTGGTTTGAAAATTGCATGAAACGAATTCAGTTTTAACAAGTTTCTCGAAGTCTTGTTTCAGCGGATGCAATTTCGCGTTACAAATTGGGATATTTCTTACCTTTTCAAAACTGTTTTTTGTTGCTTACTAAATTAGAATTTTTGTTGGTTTTAAAAATCAATGGATATGTTTAGCCCCCCCAAACGTTTAGTGAGCACCATTGCACAAATTCAATTTTTAATAATCAAAATATTTTCGCCAAAAACAATAATTAATGTATATCATTATTATGATTAAATGATTTATTGTATTCAATGGGGAATTGAATAAAAAATAAAATGGTATAAAAATATGGTGAAATTATTAAATGGTAATTAACATGATCTGAAGCTGTGGTAGCCCAGCGGTGAGATCGTGCGATTCTTTCTAGGGGAACACGAGTGAAAAACCCGGGCAGGCACCAATGAGTTTTTCTATTAAAACTCATGTGTCTCATTAATAATTGCAATTTATCACACGCTTTTCGGTGAAAGAAAACATCGTGAGGAAACTTGCATATCTCTAGAGAATTCTAAAGATATGTGTAACCTACCAATCCGCATTGGAGCAGCGTGGTAGGTCTTAGCTCCAACCCTTCTCTCCAAAAACGGAGAGAGGAGGCTTATTCCCAGCAGTGGGATTGTAACAGGCCGCTACAATGTCGGTCAAAGGCTTATGCTACCAATCCGAGTGGAGCAGCGTGGTGGATTAGACAGATAAGCTGTGAGGCTGTAGTAAAAGGGCGAACTTTAATTTTTTTATAGTACGACTTCTCGCCACCCTTCCGACGTCGCAATGACTAATCAAAGTCATACCATCAGCCCTCCACTACGCGCCCTAAGCCGTGGTATTCCACAGGAGGCACTCTTAGGACGACGTTCCCCGAATTTAGTAGAGCTTCTGTACTCTACTCTTCGCATTTCGCAATATCGACGATGCTTCTGCGCTTGCCAACCCGGTGACACTGGAAAAGCCGTCAGGGCTAACAGCATATCTTCAGTTTGAAAATAAAAACCGTAGTACCACCGATACTTCTAGTCGACAAAGACCTTCTTTAATTTAAAACATATTATGGACATACATACATCCCCGCCGTTAGGTATCCGACTGAGTAGAACTCATTTCTTACCGAGGTATCGTATAAGGTGAAAAAAAGTAAGTTGACCCGCGGTGTGGAATCCGGCTGAGTAGACCACACTCATTTCTTACCGAGGTATCGTATAAGGCGACTAAGATGAGTTGACGTCAGGCACGTACGTCAGGCAGGCGGCCGGTCCTAAAATAATTCGCCAAATAAAGCAACCACATATTTAAAACATGTTGTGCCGACCCCACTTAAAGTGGGATAATAGCAGGAGAATGATAATCTACATACATACATACATCATCTACTTTCAACGTCGTCTAAATCATATAAGTACGATTCAAGCCGCATGAAATTATTATGAATCTGTATGAATCATTTGTCGTTTGTTGCCGAATTACTGATATGACCCAGATATCAATTCAGTTCAGGGACAAAGGTTCACACAATAACATTGTGTCCAGTTAAAGCTATACTATCATTAGAATAAATAAGAACAAGAAAATAGAAAATTTGTAGAATTTGGAGGTAATTAGAGCATATTTTCTCTATGATCGAGAAGTAAAAATAACTATATTCAGCCCCAAACTTCGCTGTTTAAACTTTTGTAATCCATACAAATATTATAATGCTGAAAAATTCTTTATATTTTCGTAATCGGCAAAAAATATATATTTAATTATTGAGGGCACTTTAACACTTAAGTTGACGCGAACGCACCACTATTAAGATATAAAGTCAATTGTGTTACGCTCCAACCTTTTAACTATTTTCATACTAAAAATCGCATTGTTAAGTTGCTTCTTTTGACATTAGAAGGACAGGTGTTTATTAAATAGCTAGCAATCACTACTAAATAGCGTTAATCCAAGCAGGCAGATAAACTTAAACATTGTAAATTGCGTTAACTATAGCTTCTAAAAGAATAACGCATTCTGGAGTAAGAACCCACCCTCTCCAGCACAGTCTCACAGCTGGACTATGGGAAATAGAAAATAACTACATACAAAATCACCAAAGTATGCGTATGTTTAAAACTTTTGGTTTCCATAAATAACAAAATTAATTTATTATTCCCTCTCTATTAAGAAATTAAAATAATTCTATCCATGTTTTCTATAATTTTTTTTTACAATAAAAATAAACAAGTTATGTCGACTCTACTGCTATAAAAATCATGCCCATGTTTTCTTTTTTATTTACAGTAATCTTATTCTATTCTTAATACTACAAATCATTCATTATTCTCCAGCCCTTATCCCACTCTAAGTGGGCTCGGCACAACATGTTGCAAACATGTTGTCATATGATTTGGCTACGTATTTTACGACCGGCCGCCTGCCTGACATCAACTTACCTTAGTCGCCTTTTACGACACCTCGGTAAGATATGAGGTTGGTCTATTCTATGCAGCCGGATACCACACGGCATTTATCTTAGTCGCCTCTTACGACACCTCGCTGAGAAAGGAGGGTGGTCTATTCTATTCTGCCGGATACCACACAGGTAATTTGTAATACTACAAACAAATGGCATATTATAGCTTGACCTGGAACAGTGTGTTTAGATTATAAGAACCTGGATCCATTATGGTATGGTAATTGGGTCAATCGTTAATTCTTTAACAAAGGAGACATGATTCAATTTAGATTACGCATTGAACGAGCAATTCAAAATTTGGTAATTAGTAGATCTGATGCAAGTAACGTTCTCTTACTGCAGGACATCCTCTCTCCGTTTTTGGAGAGAAGGATTGGAGCTAAGACCTACCACGCTGCTCCAATGCGAATTGGTAGATTTATACATAGTGTACATTACACATCGATAGTTTTGATTTCCAATAATTATCGATAGTAACGAACAAAACTATCAATACTATCAATAGTTTCTAAGGAATAAATAGATATGAGAAAATGTCATAAAAAATAATTTAAATACTTAAATAAAAAAATAAATTTAAACAATTTGTAGAATTAGGCGCTACTTTGCGGAAATCCATAAAAAAGTATTAATAAAATTATTGTAACTTTGCAATTTTGTCGTTGTTTGTGCATGTATTTTTACGAATCCTACATGTATCGGATATGAAAATCTATATAGAAAAGATTTTTGTTGCCCAAAAAAGAGCCATACGGGCTATCTATAATATGAAGCAACGTTAGTCCCTTCGCGAAAAGCTCAAAGAAATAGGCATACTGACTGTAGCACCACAATATATATATAGTAATATTCTATTTGTACGGAAAAATATAAGTAGGTACATATAAAACAAAATTTGATGTATATCATAGACATACGAGAGGTCACAAACAGCTTGCGATACCTGCGTCGCGACTCAGCAGAGTTAGCAACTCATTTGTTGGTCTCGCTATTCGCTTCTATAATAAAATTCCTCAATCCATTCTAGACCAGTGTACAGAAAAATTCCAATTAAGTGTAAAAAATATGCTTATATGTAAAGCATATTACAAAATTGAAGATTATTTTGATGATAAGAAAGCCTGGATTTGAAAATCCTTTCAGCTTCATACAACACTGCGGTTTAATAATGTATAATTGAAAATATTTAAAAGATTGACCGCCGAGTTTCTTGCTGGTTCTTCTCGGTAAGAGCAACATTCCGAACCAGTTGTAGCTTCATTAATCATATTGAGGCTTGACGATTCAAAAGTGCCTGCAATGGTTTATTTGAATAAAGATTATTTTGATTTGATTTGAAATCAAAATATTTCAACAACATTATTATTTCGTTATTATTTGATTGCTGTTTATGTGTATGTATAAAGCAAGCGTACATAACTTTCAGCTATTATAGCACGGTGTTTGCTTGGCTTAAATCTTTTAATTGTACATCTTGGTGACTCTCCGCGTAACAACTTTGTAGATTGTTTTTTTTAAATCAAAAATCGATAGTGCCCTAATATCTATCGTTAATATTGATAGTCTATCGATTTTTAACGCACATTATTTACACATAATCCCAGAATTCTCTAGACATATCCATGTTTCCCCACGGTGTTTTCCTTGACCGAAAATATGAGTTTTTCTATTAAAACTTATGTGTCTAATTGATGCAATTTATCACACGCTTTTCGATGAAGGAAACATTGTGAGGAAACCTGCATTTCTCTAGAGAATTCTAGGGATATGTGTAACCTACCAATCCAGTTGTGGGATATTAACAGGCCGTTACTTTACTCTTACTACTTATGCTCACTTACTTTAATAAATAGTAAATATTGTAGCAATTATAAACAATGTCTACGCCGGTGTCCGTGTTACGCAGCTCGTTTCTTGTTAGTAGGCCTTTGACCCACAAAGGGTTTCCTATATGGCTTCGTCTACACAGAAATGGTAATTCTTTTAGGCGTACATTTGAATACTATTTGAAATGAAATGAAAAAAAATATTCACTAAACTATATGTACAATTCAGAGTAGAAATAGAACTAAGCTAAATGAGACTTCCGTTACTTATTTTATTTTATTCAAAGTGTAAATCTGTAGAAAATTAGTTTTAACACTGAAAATTAAAAAAAAAAAATATTTTGAAAAGAGCAAACGCCAAATGCCCAGGTTATGAACCTGGCTTTTCTCAATTGCAGATGGGTTGACGATTCAAAAGCAACTTGTAAACTTGTAAAAAACTTGTAAACTTGAAAAGAGAATATTTTAAATTTTAAAATAAATATATAATATTTATTTATTTATTTTAAAAGACCATCAACAATATACACATCACACAGAGTGACAGGACAAAACATAAAACTATTTTAAACTATGTAATATATTTTAATATTTGTACATTTCATATAGATACACATTGGCTATTAAATAATTTATATGGGACAATTACAGACATCCATACCCATAATTAGTAACTAAATACTTGTGTTTTGGGTGGCAAACAATTGATAAAAATATACATCTATAGTTTTAAATGATTAAACCAAGAATCGGGAATCGAACCTGTGACCCGAAGCTGAAGGCAGAGTCACTGCCATCAGCGCCAACGATCCAGTCAAAGAAATACATATATTATAAGAATACTCTTGAACCTTATACAAATAGCAATGAGGAAATGTAACTACTTATATGATTTTTACTTTGAAAAGAGCAACCGCCGAGTTTCTCGCTGGCTCTTCTCGGTAGGTCTGCTTTCCGAACCAGCAGTAGACTTGAAGATTCAAAAGCACTCGTTTACAAGCTTACTTAAATAAAGAATATTTTGAATTTGAATTTGAATAATATAGAACCACTCAGTATATAGCTATAAAGTATATTACTGTTTAGTTTTATCACGTCAGTATAGATAAGGTTTAGTTAGTAGATACACGAGATAGCACTAACGAGCTATTATCAGCGCGTGATAACGAGTCAAGTGCAGTTTTGTATACGGCCTGCGATATACCAAAATTGCACACTGGCTAGATATCGTCAATGTGACCATGATGATGTCAATTAATTGGGACTTAATCATATAAATCAAAATCCACTTTTTTATGCACTTTACCGAGTTAATATTCCCGTGAGTCCTATAGTAGTTAATGGAATCAGGCGTTACTCTGATTCATTATACAAAAGTAATAACAATATTGATTATCTAATTCTATTATTTTGCCATAATCCGTGGATATTTAATATATCGCGGATTATAGAAAAATAGTATTTCTATTATTAGATATTTTTTAGAGAGATTAGATATTTTTATGATTAGCCGCATAATAGATTTATCGGTTAGACAAGAATCTCCGAGTTTCTAAATTCAAAGGAAAAATCCTATTGTGTAAATTAATTAGTATACACACAGAAATTAAAATAAAATCCTGTTTTTCATTTATTTTGCTGTGAGAATTATGACAGCGTGATCGGCCGGAGAAGTCTCCGAATGTGTAAATACAAAGACAATGTGTTAATTAGTTAGCATTTTATCAATGAATTCTCATATTAAAATCCATTTTAATAATATTTTGCTGTGTTAATAATTCTTTCAGTCATATAATAGGATTCGAGTGTCTAATTAAAAAGGGAAAATCGTAATATAAAATCATATAATGTGGTCTTATATATTATGGAATATCACTTTTTAGGCCAAAAAATTTAAATTAAAAAATAAGAAAAGTATTATGTATGAGGCAATGTCTGTACCGCGTAGTCAGCGGATCCCAGATATCCGTATTGCAATAATTATAGATGCTACTGCACAATTTCTTTTTCCCTTCTAAGCTAGTAAAGACGCACTATCTATATTCCGTAACAAATATAGGATTTATTGTAATAGAGTACGTTACTCAGACTGAGTACCGGGATCACAGTGCGATATGGATCCTACAGTGATAAGATATAAAGCTTATGCACTCGCAAACAGATAACAGTAGGTCGGAGCGCAAGGTTGCACAATTTGATTCTATTACTACATTGAACATTCTCGTTGACAAGTCTTATTGCACTAATATAAATGTGAATGTTAGTTGTTTGTTACTGACTCACACGAAAATGCCTCTCTTTCTTAATCAACCGATACTACCAATATTTTGACCCGGTACATAAATTCTAACCATACCAAATTTAATAAATTGGTGGGATAAATTAATAGACACTCAGTCTTACACATTTATAATATTCATACGGATTCATATTAACCGCTTTATGTATTTTTCAATGTATCCTATTAATTAAATTAGGTTATTCCGATATAATAAAGGCGAAATTTTGTATGTGTCTTTGTAACGCTTCAACGACATGTATGATATATTGCGTTGAGATTTAATTAACTTTGTATTAATAATAATACTTTTTTCAGCGGGTCGGACGGGCGAGCACAGAAACATTGTCGAAGTTGCAAAATGCAGAGAGTAGAGCGCAGAGGCTTTACTAGCTATGAGTGAGGCCGGACCACGGCTTAGGGCGACGCGTAGTGGAGGGCTGATGGTATGACTTTGATTAGTCATTGCGGCGTCGGAAGGGTGGCGAGAAGCCACGACTAACCGACGTCAAAAAACTGGGACCTCATCTTCGCCGGTGAAGACGCTGAAAGAAACACCTAATACACACACAGTGTATTAGGTGTTTTTGTGTTTGCCATCGTTTGTGATCGTCAGGGTCATATGGGACGCCGAAAACCGAAAAATATACTTTTGAATTTCAACACTTAATCACCACTAGATATTTATTTACTTATTGTATACTTAATATTACTTATAGTACTTCATAGTTATAGACTTAAATAATTACTATTTTGTTTTCTCTATGGCTATCGATTTTCGAAGAATACAGAACAGCCTTTATACTACACTAGTTTTTGCCCGCGGCTACGCTCGCGATGATTGTGGTCTGCCACAGTATTTAATTTAAATAATTTTATGACTTACAATTTTGGTTATATTACATAAAATCATTACAAACTGTAGCCTATATGTTATTCCGATGTATAACCTATATAATTGTAAAAACAAAAACATCCAAATCCGTCTGATAGTTTTTTAGTGAAAGAGTAACAAACATCCATCTATACTCACAAACTTTCGCATTTATAATATTATATATATAATATATAGTAGGACAACCAAAAGGGAAGTAGTTTATTGGTGCTCCGATCTAGCCAAAAGGCTAATGAGCAACTTAAAGATAAACTACACTTATAAATTAACTTATATCTAAGAATAGGTCCAGTAACTTATCTTAGTCTTTCTTGCTTTATGACACACTTTGTTCTTGTGTTCTTTCATGTATCACTAGCTCTACACTACACTATCACTTTACACTAAATCAAAAGGTCCCATTCAGTCAATTTCTATACGAATATTATAAAGAGGAAAGATTTGTATGTTTTTTTGTTTGTTTGTTTGTTTGTTTGTTTGTTTGTTTGTTTGTTTGTTTGTATGTATGTATGAATGTTTGTTACGTTTTCACGCAAAAACTACTGCACCGATTTCAAAAATTCTTTCACCATTGGAAAGCTGCTTCTTCACTGAGCAACATAGGCTATATGTCATTGTCAAAAATAATAGGGATCCCTAATAAAATTGTAATAAGTTGGGAAAAATTTAGTCGTACACATCTTTCATCGCGTGCGCTGCGGAAACTATTGATGATAGAACAAAAAAATGTTCTACAGTATTATAGAACGCATCAATATCCATAAAAAAGTCTGCGATACCGTATGTCTAACTATTATAGTTATGCCAATATAACAACTTTTTTACATTGTAAAAGTTGGTAAAAGTGCCGACACTAAACAAACCATTTTATTCATATGTCTGTATTAATCCTTATCCCATTAAATGATATTTTATTACTATATAACTGTTTCAATACCTGTAAAATACTTTTTAAATTATTAAAATCCGACATCCCAATCAAAAGATATTACGAATTTAAGAATGTAAATCAAAAAAAAATAAAAAAAAATCATTAAAAAAAGCAAATAATGCCATAACAAATTCATTGTAGCGACCGTTATAGCAGGGCCTGCATTTGGTGAGTTAGCTGTTATTCCAAGAATAATAATGATACCCATTTTTTATAATAAATTAATCTACAAAATAAATCTATAGTCCGACTTCGTAGACTTTCCACTACCACGAGATCTGTATGGACGCGGGTGAAACCGCGGGAATTTGCTAGTTATATATAAAATAAATGTTTGTCTGTATGTACCCTATAGATTCCAAAACGGCTGGACGTATAATTAAATTTTCAGACAATCTTTAGATAGAACCAGCCGATGTTCTTGTAAAGTTTTTTGTCGATCGGAACATTCTTTTTGTATAACTGTAATTCATGTATCATTGAATTAAGCTCTCCCAAATTATTTATAGATTTAGGCGTTATTTTACGGAGATCAGTAAATAGAAAATATATATAGCGCTAAATGTTTAGTGGACTATCCGTATTTTCATACCCGTTACGTGCAGGATTCGTAAAAACACATGCACAAACCTCAATCACTGCCACCACAATACACAACCACCACACACGTTCACTACCACAACAACTCAACAATTGTTTCGCCCCGCAACCGTAGCATCATCAGGAGATAGACTGTTGTGGAGTAAACGATTTTCACGTTCTACGTATTTCACGACTAGCCTCCTGCTTGACTTCAACTTACCTTAGTCGCCTTTTCCAACCCCTCGGTAAGAAAGAGGGTGGTCTATACTACTCAGCCGGAGACCACGGTATAATCGAAGGACATACTAGTTACATATATAAATGAAAAGTACATAAATCAAACTTAGTGGTAAATATACGGACAGACAACCAGGTTGCCTTCGATATTAATAGTCATTTATTAATAACGGATATTGATAATGAAAATGACACGAAAATTGGAGCTCCGCGGGTGTAATTTCATCTCGTTCAAAGCCAGGGTCTGCTTGGTACAGTGACCTAGATGCTGTGGCCGCTATCTCTATATATAGATAGGATCACTGGACTTTTTAAAATATTTATTCTGTCTATACTTCTTATAAAAACTGGCCCGTTGGCGCAGTGGGTAGTGACCATGCCTTCAGCTCCGTGTGACGTGAGTTCGATTCCCGCCGAGGGCCAACATTTTCTATAACATAATTTGTTGGTTCTTCCTCGTAAGTGTCAAGTAATAATATATATATCTATTATTTATTTTAAAAAAGTGCCGAAAATCAATGAACAGATTATTTGTACCGTTTTTACTAAAAGGTTATGTAATTCTTCTGGAGGTTTAGGTTAATAATTACATAACGTTTTTTAAAAATTTTGTTGGTTCGCGCAGTTGTAAAAAAATATTGCCTGCTGGGAGCTTTAGTCGCGTACGCCGCGTAAATAAATGGATATACACTAAAGAATTGTAGATGTTCCAAAATAATACAAAAAGTCTGCGACAGCATGTCTCTATCTCTTATGGTTCTATTAAAATAACTATTGTTCAAAATTTCAATCAAATAAAAAAAACTACTATTTTATAAAAGTATGCTTTAATTATAAGCTGTGATAGTCGAACGATGAGACCGCCGAGTTTCTTGCTGGTAAGAACAACATTCCGAACCAGTTGTAGCTTCATTGATCATATTGATGCTTGACGATTCAATCGTGCCTGAAGTGGCTTACTTGAATAAAGATTATTTTGATTTTGATTTGATTTGAGACCGTGAGCTTCTATCGAGGGGTTAGTGAGTTTAATTCCCGGGCAGGCGTTAGATAAGTTTTTCTATTTAAAACTTATGTCCCTAATTGATAATTGCAATTTATCATACGCTTTTCGGTGAAGGAATACACCGTGTGGGAACCTCTACATATAACAGATCTCTCAACTTAATTCTTTTAACTTTTTAATCCACTAAACTACTGCCTTTTTTATGTGCTTAGCTGTTTTTGAATTTATAAGTTATCGGAGCATATTAGAACATATTCCATAAAATACCCCCGCGTGACTTAAAGGTATATAAATATTCTGTTGACAGCTGTTATGATATACTATATGGTTATAATTTTTAAAACAACAATTAGGAAGCATATAAATATTAACTTCAGGCGCAATAATGATTTTCGTACGTGTTTTCTGTAGCTAATGTTTTGTTAAAAAGGAAATTTGCCAGAAAACGATTTATTTGTATGTAGATGTTGGAGACAAAATAATAAAGACGTGTGGTATCCGGCTGCATAGAATAGACCACCATCCTTTCTTACCGAGGTGTCGTAAAAGACGACTAAGGTAAGTGCCGTGTGGTATCCGACTGCATAGAATAGACCACCCTCATTTCTTACTGAGGTGTCGTAAAATACGACTAAGGTAAGTTGACGTCAGGCGGCCGGTCGTAAAATACGTAGTCAAATGCCAACCCCACTTAGAGTCGGATAAGGGCAGGAGAATGTTGATTATGTACTTAATATATGTTTTATCATTCCAGGTACGTATGTTTATCATTTGATCATGATAGAAAAGGGGAGTGCAAGTATTCACCGGACTTAGTGTATGTATGTTGATTGAAATACATTTTATTTGCTTCCTTTGTTTAATTCTAAAGCAGATATACTTATATAATAGAACAGTGCGTCAATTCTATCACATTTAGTGATAAGGGGTGTTTGAGTTTAAGAAAAAACTCGAGAGGATTGTTATCTATTACAGTTCTTGCTGCACTTCTATGGAACTGTTTTTCTTATTAGCTATGATAGCCTTAACCTTTTACGCCAGCACTTTAAAACTTAGTTAGAAATATACTTCTTTATTCTCATAATGTATTTGTTGACATTTATGTATAAAGTTAATTGATAAGTCAGTATATAAAGAATAGAATAGAATATACTTTATTGTACACCATAATCTTAATATACCATGAGATGTTGAAGATAAAAACATTTTTTTATACATGATTTCGTCGTACAATGGGCGACCTTATTGCTAAGGAGCTATCTCTTCTAAGCAACCCAAGCTTAAAGAACAACGAATAGAAATCTCAAAAATCACATATACATATATAATAAAAAATAAATAAAAGTAGTACTTACTTTATATATTTAAATATATTTTGACTTTATATATTTATATATTTAAATATATTTTGAGTATAAAAATAAATAATATTATTAGTAGATATAATTCTTAAATATTGATATTTGCGTACAAAACTGCTTTACTATGAATTAAATTATTATTTAAAATAGATAATAAATTTTTCTGGTCATATATGACTAAACATGTTGCTATTAAATGTTGCTAATATCCTGTTCCACCTTTTGTTACCATGTTTTTGGCAAATAAATTAATTTGAATTTGAAATTGAATTTGACTCACTTAGTAAGCTTACAGAGATCTCTGTTAAAGGGATAAGTTGACTTTTGCACACTTTTCTTATTGATAATGTTTTTCTTGCGTTTTTGTATGGTATAAATAAATAAGTAATTAATCTCATCTACATATTCAATAGTTTAGATTCAGCTTGAGAGAGTATTTGTGAACTTTGGACAAAGGGCAGTTTACAGTTAACTGCACAATTAAGTAACGTAGTACATGCTTAGAGCATTGTTTCTACAAACCTCTATCAAGGTTTTTAATGAAAAAAGTGCCACAACGAGTTACAATTATGGGACAAATTCGATGGGCCTATAATTGCAAATTATATAATAGTATTAGTTATTTATAGGCAGTTTTCATAAGAAAATCTTATCGAGATGTATAATTCCTGTTAGTAGATGGAGTTACCAATAGTTGATACATACTTTCATGATATTTAAAGGTGTTAAGTATTTTTTTTTAATTTTATTTTTAAGTTACTCTTTACTTTACTAAGTAAGATCAGGTATGCTTTGTAATTGCTTAGCACAAAGCATACCTTAGATGCTATAGCCATCTCTTTCAGAAATCTTAGCTATTAAGCGATTAACAGAATGGTAAAAATTATCTAAAGAAACAAGCTCATTATAACTTAAGCTGTGGAGATGTAGCTTGGGACAAGGGCCCCCACTCGGGTGGTTAGAGCTGGGAGAGGGGGGTCCCACTAAATTAGCCAAAAGTGGCTGTATTAGCAGTTTTTTTGCATCCAATCAGCTAAAAAAGGGTCTATTTTTAACGGCCTTATATTGAAGAATATTTAATAAAAAAGCTTTACAGCTGGTAAGTTTTAAAACTTTAGTATAAAAATATAAGTACGGGCTACAAATTCAAATTCAAATTTAAAATATTCTTTATTCAAGTGGACTGTATTCAGTACTTTGAATCGTCAAATGTTTTTAAAGAAGCAATTAAATCGATTTTTCTGCGATTGTGACTTTTGTTTTTTATTGATACACTACATAAGCACTACACACATTCACTACGACAATCTCAAGGATTGTTTCACCCCTTAAGCGTAGCATCATTAGGAGATTGGGTCCACGACAAAATCGCAAAGCATTTTGCTTTCAATCTAGTTTTTGCTTGATTGATAACAAAATGCTTTGCGATTTTTTTTGGTACATGTATAAGGTATGAGAACGATAATTGCTTTCTACATTTAACTTTACATAGATTTTAATATTAAACCTGGATAATAGCAAAATAATTCGTAATAATCATAATTTTTGAACTATTGAATTTTGCTAAGTACTTACGTAAATTGTGTAAATGAGGGTATTGAACATTTTAATTTACGCAAATATACGTTTCGGGAACAAAAGAGCTTTTTCAGAGATTTTTCACTGTTTCCGTTGCCGCTATCACTATAATGGGATTACTATTCTGTCCGTGAAACCGGTAAATAGGCCCAACAGCCCTTACTCCCGTGATTAGCATGCCGTATTGAGCACTTGGCGGCTCACTGATTCGAGTCCCGCGCAGCCGTGAGTTTATAAACGATAAACGAATGCTTTTTAGTTTAATGGTTCGGTTGGCTTGTCTCTTGGGCAATTAGTTTATTACAAGTTACAATGTATGATATCTATATAATAACACGTAAAGCGATAACTTTGTACCCTATTTTACGTAAATTACACGCATAAAATTTGTAATTCTAAACTCGCACATAACACATTTATTTTTTATTTGCGTAAAAACAAAACAATTGTTAGCTTGATGTAAATTAAAACGCATAAACCGCACAATTTTGTAAAGAAACTTCGTCTAACAGTAAAGCAAAGTAATACAAAACATAAAAAAAAAACATTAGAACGCAGCGTTTAAAAACGCATAAGTATTTAATTGACTTTCAAAGGTCAAACAAAAGACATCGCGAGTTAGAAGCAATTAATGTAATAAAACTTTCATTTAGCGCAAACTACTGACGAACATATAAATATATACTCGTTTCCTCTAACATATACAAGACTGTTATATCTATCTCTCTCGCACGTTCGAAATACCGTAAGCGACTGGCACAGTGGGCGGCGCGGTGGGTATTTTTTCACGGCTAGATAACGGCCCAAACGGTTCGCATCTAACTTCCCGCATAACGATGTTGACTTTTGGTGACACGATAAAGAACCTCGTGTTTCTTTTTTTTATTTAAAGAACGCCAGGGTTCTCACGTTTATGTTTAATATGCAACAAAGTAAAAAAATGTTTTTTTACTAAGTTGCAAAATTATTTGATATATAAGGAATTTCTAATTTTTTAATGTTAATGATATAAATGATTCTGAAGAACTCATCATTAACTAATAATTTAATAATCTAAAAGTAAACATAGATTGTAAAAATAAAAAAGGTAACTTGCATTACTTTATATTATAATAGATGAACCTTTTTGAGAAGCAATTTACTCTTAGCACCTCTTAAATTATAAAACTTAAAATATATTCACTTGATATTTATGATTCCTTACGCTTTTTAGGGTGAAAAAAACTATGCACACTGATTAAAGGAATGTCTAATATATTTTTCGATTCGTCTTTAAACAAATTTATAACTTAATGTATTATTTTTTATTTCTTGAATAATTTTTAAAATTAAATCCTTCAATAGTAGCAAATAAGTAGGCACGTATCGACTTATTCAAATACCTAGGTACCAATTGTGTGCGCATGTATAATATCTAATCTCACAAAAAGGGTGAGGCGATATTAAATTGATAAGGATATTATCACTTCCTAATCCCCACAGATACGCAGTCTACTAAAATATTATCGCTAGTTTTATTAACAAGCGCCATGTTGTTTTTTGTCTGCGGCATAAATAGTGGATATAGTCTGCGGTTTCCCGCAAACCTACTTAGAGATAATTTCTTTGAATAATTTAGTTAATATAATAGCTTTGTGTGGCTATCATTTAAATAGTCAAATAATGCTTCAACAACTACCATGAAAATTTCGTTGATTGTAACCTTACTTTGTTTGTTTTATTATTTCACGTCTGGACGAAGCAACGTACCAAAGTATTTTTTTAATGCATAGTGACGTATTTTTTTTGTAACTTGGCCAGTGACGTCTTTATCATAAGGAATCTTCCAATCCAGAAGTAAGAACTTGTGATTGGGCCTAAGTTTCAAAAATATTCTCTTACAAACAATATTTTTTCCAACATCTTTAATATTGCGTGACGTTGATTTTAAATGTTTTCTGTAAACATCGGACCAGACATTAGTTATATGTGTTTGAACAGCATAGTTCTAAAGTTGTATGTTTTCCATAAGCAATAGTATAGATTCATGCAGATACTGTTAAGTTTTTTGCTGAGTCGGATCCAATGGAGAATAACTTTCCCAAAGTAAAGTTAGGAAAAATTATTTAGATGATTCGGATACTTACATGAATACTTTCTTTTTATGAATTCCAAAAATTGCGGAATTAGTGCCTAAAGCATGGCTCAAAATGGCCCTGATCTTTGACGTTGATTTAAAACTAATCATGTTTTGTGCCTTTGCTTTTGGTGCCAAGGCCATATATTAAATGGGTTTTATGTTGCATTTTACATATGCTTTTGATTATTGCATTAAAATTAACCTTTTTGTTAATCACCATTCTCGTGTCCTCATCTCACTCTAAGTGGGGTCGGCACAACATGTTTGAAGCATGTTGTAAAATGATTTGGCTAGGTATTTTACGACTGGCCGCCTGCCTGAATTCAATTTACCTTAGTCGCCTTTTGTGACACCTCGGTAAGAAACGAGGGTGGTCTATTCTACTCTGCCGGATACCACACGGCGGTAACCTTTTTGTTAATCCAGATTATAAATCTGTTTGCCAATTTTCATGCAAATCTGTTCTTTTATGGGTTTTACATGCTATCGTATTAACTCTGACATTTACAATGCCTAAATGAGCTCAAGATTTTATGATGAAGACATCCTTTGACTGAAGTATTTGATTTTCTGTTAAACTCGATTTAAAATCTTTACTATGTAATTGTAAGGCTATTGTAACTTGATAATTATGTTATCGTTGTAAAATCATTGTTGAATTGCCGCTTAAATGGGCGCCATGTTGCCTTATACGTCAATATACTCTGTGACAGCCTACGCCATATTCGTTGTCACGTCAATTTCAATTCAACTCCTTCCGCCATCTTAATTATAATTCTAAACAGATAACACAATAAATTTCATAGTTTAAGGAAATTCTAACAAATCTAGTATTCTAGGCGAATACAAGGTCCGGACAAGGCAAGGTCTAGCGGTTTCCGTGTATTAAGGAAGAATAGTTTAATTTGAATTTTAAAATTCAATGCTTAATTACTTGGCTAGTTATTAGAGGCTTACGAAAGAAACTTAAGTATTACCAATATCTTCGTTTTTATAATTGTTTTTTTTTAAATTGCGACCTATTCCTACCAAAGCACAGACCTCCTTCCTCCTTAAGAGAGTACAATTAGATCTTAAAAAGTAAGCAAAGTAATGACCTCTTACTAGCCAACTCCTAGGCCTCTTCTCTCCGTTTTAGGAGAGATAGGTTGGAGCTAAGACCTACCACGCCGTTCCAATGCGAATTGGCAGGTTACACATATCCTTAGAATTCTCCAGAGATATGTAGGTTTCGTCACGATGTTTCCTTTGCCAAAAAACGTGAGATAAATTGCAAATATCACAGAAGTTTTTCTCGTCATTCCGTCTCGCGTTCTCGTGCGATGCAGTGGTGTCTGCAGCGTCTGTCCCCGTAAACAAATTCAATACGCGCTATAGTCGTTGTGTGCGTTATCGCGAGTCGACAAGCGAGGGACAAGCGGCCGAGTCAGCGCTGTGTGCGTCGTACACAGAGTACTGAACGCTATAGAGAGTTTCATCAGGTATGGAAAAAACTTTTAACGAAAAAACTTTTAACGAACTCACGATAAATAGACAGCATACTAAGATGAGTGCTCATAGATCTTCAATTAATGATGACTCTTCTAATAGCAACATCACAGTTCGAAAAGGTGTGACTAATTCTATAGCTCATAATGAGTTTAAAGTTTTTCAAGACTCAGTTTTAGCGACACTCGACGCGTGGTTTTCCAAACATGATATTAAACTGTCACAATTTAATAAAGATTTTCAAGAACTAAAAACATCTGTTCAATTTATGTGTGAAAAGTACGATTTACTGAGTAATAAAACAGATGATGTTGTAAAACGAATGAATGCCTTGGAAAAAAAAGTTGATATATCCCAATGTCAAGATTCCCGGCTAGCTCTGTTAGAAACTAAGATCGATAATATTGAGCAGTATGAACGTCAATGCAATGCCGAAATTTGCAACTTGCCAGAAAGACGTGGAGAAGATCTCTTCAGTATCTTGGAAAATATCGGGTCAGTTATCAAACAACCAATTAACAGGCTAAATATAATTTTCATTCATCGTGTTCGACAAGCTCATTCAAGTAATCCACGGCCTAAAAATATTATAGTGAAATTTTGTGATCGTTCGACACGTGATAACTTCGTGTCTTCTGCGCGCCTACAGAAAGGAATTACTACTGATAAACTTAATATTAGTGGATCATCGCAGAAAATCTATATTAATGAGCATTTAACATTAAAAAATAAAGTTATATTTCGCGAAGCTCGTGAAGCGGTTAAGAAAAATAATTACAGATTTATATGGATCAAACATGGAACTGTCCTGGTACGTGCGAATGAAACATCTCCAGTACTGGCTATCCGCTCAACAAACGATTTACAGAAGATTCAACTTGATAGCAACACATGAATCACATCTATACAAGAGTGCACACCTCTCATGCATTCATTACTCTATGTGTTTACATTCTTTACGAGCTACGGCTGTGTATTATTTGTGCAACAACCTTCGTATTCGTTTATATCGAGTAAACTTACATATCCATGTTAAGAAATTTAGCGATTATATAACTTGTTGCACGATAATTAATGTAATATTTTTAGTGTTAAGCTTTATATCTACTAAGTTTATTTCTAGACTAATAATAGGTAATTTTTTCATCATATTCATGTTAACTTTAAGTGTACTGATCGACAACCTGATAAGTAACTTTTTTGCATCATTATTTATATTACATCTACTGTTTTTTCTGCATTATATTGAGTATATTATAAGTTTCTCAGCGGCGTTAGCAACGATAATTATTTTTATTTTTATTATGATTAATTTATTCTTAGGGCAAAACTATTCTTTAAAATCTGTTACGTATAAAATAAGTAAGCGTTATTCTTCCTATTTAATGTACTTAAAAAAATTAACTCTTGTGCGGCATAATGATTACATGTACTACTTGTTCCTCGTGTGTAACCCACGACGTTTTATAGTTAAATTTCTTTTTAAATTTTGTAACAAATGGATCAATTTAGTGTTTATTATCAGAACTGTAGGGGAATAAGAACCAAGCTCAATACGTTGTACATGAATATTTTAGGTGAGAACTATGATATAATTATTTTAACCGAAACCTGGTTAATACCAAGCATCTCCAATAGTGAATTTATAGATTCCAGATATATAGTGTACCGTTGTGATCGGAATCGAGAGGCGACCGGTAGGCTTGACGGTGGGGGTGTTCTGATAGCTGTTCGTCGGGGCTTGCAAGTGTCTCCATACACACCATCTTTCACTCCAAATATTATGACTAACGACTATGTACCACTGCAGCCATCTATTGATTTTGTCACGCTGAAACTCCCCTCAATACAAAAAGATAAATATAATTTATTATGCGGTATATATATTCCTCCGAGTGAATCATTTCATTCTTACAAATCGATATTAGACTTTTTTGATTGTGAGTTAAATAATAATATAGCTATAGACAAATATTTTTTGATCGGGGATTTTAATTTACCAAATATAGATTGGTGTTTAATTGACACTAAAAGTATATCGTTCCTCAAACCGCAGCTATTAAATTCTAATAGTGTAATAGACAAATATTTTATGAGTTTTGTTTCAGCAATTCATGGTAAACAATATAATAGTATTAAAAATACAAATAACCGCTTACTAGATCTTGTAATTACAAATACAGAAATAAACAAGCTTGAGGCGTCTTCGAATCCTCTTCTGCCAATTGATACTCATCATCCCCCATTTACTACAGTTATATCCCTTAACGTAATAGTCTCTCTAAAACATAACTCAGGCCCGCGGCTCCGCTTCACGGAAGGTGACTATTCAGCTATTAATAAATGTATTGATGAAACAGATTGGGAATTGGCTTTCAGAAATTGCTCTGTGGCAACAGCCGTTGATATATTTTATGAAAAAATAAACAATATTATTAAAGATCATATCCCCTTGCGACCACTTAAATCCCGCGAGTTTCCCGTATGGTTTACGAGACCATTAATTCATATTTTCAAGAATAAAGAGTCAGCTTGGATAAAATGGAAAGTATATGGCAATCAATTACATTACAATAGCTTTTCTATTTATAGACACCGTTTCAAAACACTGGCTAAAATCTGTTTTGATAACTACATAGAATCTATTGAAGATGGAATACGTAGTGACATAAAATCTTTTTGGCTCTTTCAAAAGAACTATAAATCTAAAAATGGTATGCCAAGTACTATGTCTTACAGTGATACTGAATCCGACAATCCACAAGAAATTTGTGAGATGTTCTCAACATTCTTTAATTCAGTTTATGAAAGAAGTAATCTCTGTAATTTTAATATTGAAAATATCACTAATGAATCAGAGGGGAGTCTCATCACGAATATATCTATTTCTTTGGAAGATATAATTAAAGAACTGAAACTTTTAAATGTTACCAAGGGTCCTGGGCCTGATGGTCTTTCCCCATTTTTTATTAAACATACTGCAGATACAATAAGTAAACCCTTATTTATACTATTTAATAGAAGTATTCAGGAGGGATTTATGCCATCTATCTGGAAAAAAGCTAACATAATTCCAATTCATAAATCGGGATCGCGAAGAGGTGTAGAAAATTATCGTCCTATTTCATTGTTGTCTACTCTCTCTAAGTGTTTGGAAAGGTTAATACATAATGTCTTATACCCTTTATTTCATAATATTATTATACCCGAACAGCATGGGTTTGTTAAAAAACGCTCAACCATTAGTAACTTAATTATTTACACTAATTTCATTTTTGAGAAAATGGATGCGAGAATTCAAATTGATGCAATCTATACAGACTTTCGTAAAGCTTTTGATAAGGTGGACCATGCATTACTCTTGCAAAAATTAGCATTTAATGGTATTAGAGGTAATCTGCTGCGCTGGTTCTCATCATATGTTGAAAGAAGAACACAAAGGGTTGTACTCAATGGTTTTGCATCGGACTTTCTCGAAGTAACATCAGGTGTTGCTCAAGGATCAATTTTGGGTCCTTTACTTTTTGTTTTATTTATAAATGACATCCACAAGTGCTTTTCACATTGCAAATACTTATTATATGCTGATGATTTGAAAATATATCGAACAATTAACACACTAAGTGACTGCTTGGAACTCCAGCAGGATTTAGATCGCTTTACCGAATACTGCAAACATAATAAACTATTTCTCAGTCTTGATAAATGTAAATATATAACATTTAGCAAAAAAATTAATAATATAAGTTTTGATTACCGTCTTTGTAATAAATCCCTTGTAAAAGTTTTTGTTGTGAAAGATCTAGGTGTATTGCTGGACTCTAAACTTCACTTTAACAAACATATTGACTATATAGTTAATAAAGCTTTGCAGCGTCTGAGCTTCGTTGTCAGGACATCTGCCACCTTCAAGCGTCCGTCAACCTATCTTCTACTCTATAAGTCACTATTGAGATCACAGCTCGAGCATGGTTCGGTAGTATGGAACCCTTTTTATGCTAAATATTCTAAACAGTTAGAAACAGTACAACGTAAATTCTTACGTGTAGTAAATTATAGGTGTTTTCGAGCTCGATCATCGTACAATTTGTTATTAAAAAAGTTCTCTTTAGTCTCGCTTCACGATAGGAGAATTTTTTTGGACCAAATGGTATTGTACAACATCTGCCGCCATAAATTCGATTGTATCACTTTAACAAATGAAATACGTCTTAGCACAGTACACCGTCCTCAGCGTATATGTAAAAAACGCCAGTTATTTGCTGTTAAAATTTGCAAAACGAACGCATATAAACGTGCTCCATTACAACGGATATGCCAGTCATATAACAATGATTTTGAAAATCTTGATATATTCTTTTTATCGTCTGTTCAATATAGAAACAGAGTTATCGAAATTATTAAATCAATGAAATGAGACAGTTAAAACATAACTCTTATAAACATAATAACCTCATTATCTAAGAAAACACTCTCTAACACAATAATTAATACGTGGGTAACGGTGCGGGTTACACACCAACATAATTATAAATATTTCATTTAAGTTTAAATATGTAATCCTAGTGTGTAATTGTTTGTTATCCCAATAAAGAGAAAAAAAAAAAAAAAAAGTAACAACCATTTCAACGTTGTATTTTTATGTTTATATATGTTATGTATGAGTATGTGGATATACAGAATTACTTTTATAGTAGTAATCGCATTGCCATTAATGTCTCAATACATCATAGCGGGCTGGGTAAGTTGTAACTCACGAAATTATACTGGGCCACGTTTCTTTTGTGAATTTGGGTAAGATTTTTATATTCAATTAGTTAATTTATAGTATTAGGCGTTACTTTGCGGAGATCCATAATACAAAAGTAACAATAAAAAATATTTTCGTATAATATACATGCTATATAGCAAAATAATTTTTATTATTACTTTTGTAAGCTGTGATAGCCTAGCGGTGAGACCGTGCGACTCTCTAGAGACGACATAGCTTCAAACCCCGGCAATGAGTTTTTCTATTAAAACTTATGTGTCTAATTGATAATTGCAATTTATTACACGCTTTTCGGTTAAGTAAAACATCCTGAGGAAACCTGCATATCTTTAGAGAATTCTAGGGATATGTGTAATCTACCAATCCGCAGTGAAGCAGCGTGGTAGGTCTTAGGTCCAATCCTTCTCACCAAAAACGGAGAGAGGAGGCCTTAGTCCAGCAGTGGGCATAGTAACGGGCCGTTACTTTACTACTTTTACTTATATTACTGCGTATTCAATACAATTCCAATTATTAGTACTACAAATCTACACTTATACAGACAGAGTCAATTTATGTAAACTGGCAGTCAACTATGTTAGAAGCAATAAACGCTAATAGAGTGACAACAGTTTTATGCGACACAAAGTGATACACTTTATCTTTTTAATACTTTATTGGGGGCAATACACCGATGTCATGACAGTCGGCTAAGCGCAATCACATACTGCTGTAGTGACTTTTGTGTGCCAATGCGGGCCTAAAATAGTTAATAGATAGTAACCCCGTAACAACTTCATAATTTAGTAAATAATTTATGATAATATTCACAAAAGGCATTTAAAAAAATAAAATAATATTTGATCCGCTCCCTTATTGCCGTATTGACATGATTGTATTAAAATTGAATACATATTTGATTAGAAAAAACTGTGACAAACTATTTTCTTTATTTGGTTCAGGAGAAGAATTAAGAAGGTTCCTTCACCAAAACCATGGAGTTGAAGGGTTCCTAGAAATATAAAATGTTGAAGACCTTTGCCGTAAGGTATTTCGCCATCAACCATCACGACTTCCGCAATTATCTATAAAAGGATTGGCGATGTATATAATAGACAAATTAGGAACCGACATAAGCTTGCGGTTCCTGCTTTTCGCCTTGCAAAAGTTCGTAATTCGTTTGTGGGTTTGGGTATAAGATTCTATAATAAAATTCCACTTTAACTTTACCATTACAGCAGTTTAAAAATACTATTAAAAAAGGCTAATTCAGAAAGCCTATTATACTATTGAAGATTACCTAGACGATAAGAATGCGTGGATATAGCTTCTCTTCAACCCTGTACAAGACATTAATAACTATATGTAACTAGTCATAAGAATTATTGTTTGAAAGGAGCAACCGCCGAGTTTGTTGCTGTCTCTTCTCGGTAGGAACAGCTTACCGAACCAGCAGTAGATGTTGACGATTCAAAAGCATTTGTTTACAAGTTTACTTGAAAAAAAAATGTTTTGAGTTTGAATTTGAATATGAAAGTGAAAAATTATAATATAATGTTCTCTTTAAATGTGTATAGCAATCTAAGCTATAATAATATTATTGCGAGGTATTTTTCATGTGGGGTTTCATAATAGCTAATCCGATTAATATGAAACTTTAACTATCGGCTTACAGGAACCAGACTGTTCGTATTAAAATCACATTGTAAGCTGTGAAGCCGGTTCATGTTTGTTTCTATATCTATTGATACTCGATATACTTGACTGGCCCTTTGGCGCAGTGGGTAGTGACCCTGCCTTCAGCGCCGGGGGTCGCGGGTACGATTCCCGCCGAGGGCCAACATTTTCTATAAAGAAATTGTTGGTTCTTCGAGCCTGGGTGTGTATTTGTATTTAAGTATGTATTTAAACTTATATATGTAGCATATCTACCAGTTGTCCGTCACCCATAACACAAGTATTAAGTTACTTACTTTGGGGTCGGACGACCGTGTGTGTAAATGTCCCATATATTTATTTATTTATTTTATTTATACGTATATAACAAACTAGCTTTTACCTGCGATTCGTTCACTTGGACCGGCGAGTTTTGGTACAGTAGCATCTGTCACTCACCAACCCTGTATATTCATCAGAAAAATCAGATTGATCCGGGGCGTTATATTGCAATGACTTTTAAATTTATGAACAACCTGCTGTGCCACCGGCTTCGCCCGCGTGGAAATCTGCGTGTCACCAAATTTTTTCTAAGAGTCAACCATAAAAGATAGACATATGGTATCATGGGATATTTTTTATATAATTTTAAGGAATAAATTTCCGTGATACATAATTTCTGTGTGACTTTAACCAATAAGGTTGCACACGCGACGGAAGGTAAAAAAATGGAGTTTTCCTAAAATTTGCCTTTACTGCTCTGCTCCTATTGATTGTAGCGTAATGTAAAGTATACTATAACCAGCTCAGGAGTATGAAAATAATTGTACCAAGTTTCGTTAAAATCCGTTAAGTAGTTTTTGTTTCTACAACGGTTATACAGACAGACAGACAGACAAAAATTTTACTGATTGCATTTTTGGCATCAGTATCGATCCCTAATCCCTGATAGTTATTTTGGAAATATATTTAATGTACAGAATTCACCTCTCTACAGATTTATTCATCAGCAACCCGTCTTTGTCCACTGTTGGACATAGGTCTCTCCTATGGCACGCCACTGAGCTCGGTCTTCAGCTCTTCATTTCCAACCGCTGCCATCCACTCTGCGGATATGCAGAGTGGATGGCACCACCTAGTCGGAGGACGTCCTATTTCTTTAACTTACAAACTTGTGAACACATTGTGAATAAAAAATACTTGATATAATGATAATAGATAGCATTACAATCCTCGATAAAGATATTCGAGAGGATTGAATTATGCAAAAGTTATCTAATACATACAAATAATCAATGAATTGATTAAATGTCGTTTCGTTACTACCCTGTATAATATTAGTATAGATAATAGGGATTATTATCTCTATTCCGCTTGATTTCACTTAACATTGTACTGGTAACGTGAACCGAGCCGCGAGGCTAGCCTCGTCTCAAATTGGCGGCCGAACAACGTTAGTACTAAGTATGTAATTACATATTTAATTATGTTAATAGGGGTGACAATGTTTTAGGTTATAGCTGATGACACGTGAATGCTTGGCTGGTATTGGTTAAAGATTTTGCACTGTCAGTGGCAAAATCAAACATGCAAATCATCTTTATTCAAATAATCTCTTTCAAGGACTTTTGAATCGTCAATGATCAGTATGATTGATGAAGCTACAACTGGTTCAGAATGCTCTTACCGAGAAGAATAATCTTTATACAAATAAGATCTTTCAAGCACTCTTGAATCGTCAAGGATCAATATGATTAATGAAGCTACAACTGGTTCGGAATGTTGCTCTTACTGAGAAGAACCAGCAAGAAACTCGGCGGTCAATCTCTTAAACATTTTCTATTTTACATCATTAAACCGCGGTTTTGTATGAAGTTGAAAGGATTTTCAAATCCAGGCATCTTTATCATCCAAATAATCTTTAATTGTGTAGTATGCTTTACGTATAAGCGTATTTCTTACGCTCAGTTTAACCCTTTTCGTAAAATATATCTAACGCTACATGTAGAGTGTACTATCCGTTCTCATATGATACATAATGGATTTGTAGAAATTCATGAACTACCCGCCAACAATAACACAATAATACACGAGCACTGCACACATTCACCACCGCAAAACGTAATCGAAACATCGTCAGGAGATAGACTCCATGAAAAATTGGTGATGAATGACATAGGGCTTTGCTCGGTATTTAAGTCCACAAAACAAACTATATCATAATAACTAGTTAATATACAGAGCGTTTAATCTATTCACCTTGGTTTTTATCATCGATCATAACACAAATGTCATAGCGGACACCACAAGAGACTCGGACACAAGTGTGTGACATTGAATGATTTGGAGTGCGACCCTAACGAGCTAGCCATGATAAATGGCCGCTAATTGGCCGGCGAAAGTTAAAAATGTCTGTACATTACGTGCGTCAACGTTTGCTAACTCTGTAATTAGCATAATTTTTTAATTAATTGGACTTTTTTATCAAAACGGACAGGGGATTGTCCTAAAGTAAAGGCAAGAATTAGAATAGTAAAATGTTAGTAACTGCTACAAAAGTCATCAGTCAATCATTCTCCTGCCCTTAACCCACTCTAAGTTGGGTCGGCACAACATGTTGTCATATGGTTTGGCTACGTATTTTACGACCGGCCGCCTGCCTGACGTCAACTTACCTTAGTCGTCTTTCACGCCGCCTCAGTAAGAAATGAGTCTATTCTATGCAGCCGAATATCACACGGCATTTACCTTAGTCGCCTCTTACGACACCTCGGTGAGAAAGGAGGGTGGTCTATTCTATTCGGCCGGATACCACACGGACGTACCACAACTGCTACAAAAGTAATAATGAAATTCTCTTCTTCTTCTTCTTCATCAACTGATGGACGTTCACTGCTGGACATAAGTCTCTTCATGGGATCTCCATAACACACGACTATGCCGCTTGAATCCAGCAACCCTGCAACCTTTTTAAGGTCGTCAATCCATGTCGTAGGTCTACCAACACTGCGTTTTCCCGTGCGGGGTCGCCATTACAACACCTTGTGAGACCTCATAATAAAAAATATGAAATTATTTTGTTATAACACGTGATTGTGTTTGCAAGAACTGTGATAGCCCAACGGTGATACCGTGCGACTCTCTAGAGACGAACATGGTATCTAAACCGGGCAGGCACCAATGAGTTTTTCAATTAAAACTTATGTGTCTGTTACAGTTGCAATTCATCACACGCTTTTCGGTGAAGGAAAACATCGTGAGTAAACCTGCATATCCCTAGACTATTCTAAGGATATGTGTAACCTACCAATCCTCATTGGAGCAGCGTGGTAGGTCTTAGCTCCAATCCTTCTCTCCAAAAAAAAAAAAGCCGAGAGTGAAGGCCTATTCCTTGTTACTTGCTTTTACTTTTAACACGTAATTAAGGAAATATAAAATTAATATAATGCTAACTGTAGAGTGGATAATGCTAAATGTAAATTCGCCGTTTGGTATCCGGCTGAGTGGAATACACCACCCTCCTTTCTTACCGAGGTGTTATAAGAGGCGACTAAGATATGTGCCATGTGGTATCCGGCTGTATAGAATAGACCGCCCTCATATATTATCGAGGCGTCGTAAAAGCCGACTAAGGTAATTTGACGTCAGGCAGGCGGCCACCGGCCGCATAACATACGTAGCCAAATCATATGAAAACATGTTGTGCCGTCCCCACTTAGAGTGGGATAAGGGCAGGAGAATGATGCTAAATGTAGAGTGAACTATTCATTTTCATACCCGATACATACAGGATATGTGCGAATTTGTTGTGGAGTCTATCTCCTGATGATGCTTCGGTTATGGGGCGAAACGATTGTTGAGTTTGTGAGAGTGAACGTGTGTAGTGCTTGCGTATTGCGGTGCCGCTGGTGGAGGTGTGTGCATGTGTTTTTCCGAATCCTGCATGTACATGCATCGGATATGAGAACGGATAATCCACTCTACATTTAGCATAATATATAATGCTATTTATATATTATGGTAAATTTATATATTTACTTTATCGCGGATTATAGCAAAATAATTTCTTTATTACTTTTGTAATTTAGATCTCCGCAAGGTAACGCCTAATTCTATTTATTATTAGTTACTGCTTGTGATATAGTTATTCGTTATAACCAGTTGATGGTATATTCAGATAACCATCGCATGTAACATTTAAAAGGTGTTTTTGTGTTTAACGATGTGTGCACTCACGGTGGTTGGTTTATTTGTATAGATTTAAGCTTATAATACGGCTTTAAGCGTTACTACTATATCTATACTTATTATACTCGTAAAACAAAGTCTCCCGAAGAAAGTCTGATGACCGATTTTCTGAAAATCTACTGAAAGGGTTTTTAGTGCGGCTTTTTCTAAAAGAAAGTGCAATTCTAGAGGAAGGTTTAGGTTAATAGATGATTCCCCGGAACGGCTCAACCTATTTGGATAGGACTTTTACTGGAAATTAGAAGAGATTGTGGAGCAACATAAACTTTTATCCTAAAAATTCCGCAGGGTCGGGCTCTATCGTGGAAAGACTAAATAACACACTGATTTACACGCAAGCGAAGTTTCAGGCAAAGCTAGTATTAATACATATGTCATGGGTCGTTATGTCGGGAACGTTATATAATTTTATATTAATACTACATACTCATATATACAGACAGAACCAACAAATTAATTAGTAATCGAACCCTCCATAACATAATCTTAGTAAAAATATTATTATCCCATTTCTGTCCATGAAGAGGATTGGAGTTAAAATCCAACACCCTGCTCCGAAGCTTAAGCGAAATGTGGAATAAAAAAGAAGTTATTGTGAGTTAAACGTCAGAATATAGACATGCTTTCGCCGACTTTTTTGTAGATCTACAATTCTCTACTACATTATTTTAGTATATTTTCGCTCGTTTACGCGGCGCATGCTAGTAATCCTCCCTGCAGGTGAGTTATTATATTAAACCTTCCGGAATGATTGACTATCTTTTAATAAAAACTGTACCAAAATACGTTTAGTAGATTTCGAAAATATTTACCACATATAGACAGGCCGCTTTTGTGGACTTTGTTTTATAATAAGTATCGATATAGATATAAAGAAAGATTATTGGATATAAAATGAATGGCAAATTATGTGGATTAAAATGAACTCATTTGACCCTGTGAGCGAACTCCTACTAACATAATTAATCGTTCATGATCAAATAAGAATGAGGTAAATTACTTGTAAAAATATTGTTTTTCTCAAAGAAGTCAAATGCACTTCTGATGGTGTATACAGCTGTCGATAAATAGACGCTTTTGTAGAAATCCGCTATATTGTTCAGAAACCTAATGTCTATCTACAATATAAAGTGAGCAACATTCCCTACTAACAGAAAGACTGGAAAGCGTATAACAGGTTTGTATCAAATAAATAGTGAATCGGCGCACCGATCCGCGATGCAAGGTCGCCGCGAGAACCGCCATCGGTCTTGCAAATGAAAGACAAGTCTTACGTTTATTGTAGGTAGAATGCCTTTGTTTTGATTCGTATGCCGCTGCCACAGCATAACCTAAGACTGTATGACTCTTTTCCAGAGGGTCAAGGGTGGAAATCCTGGGCACGCACCAATTATTTTTCAATTAAACTAGCGGCCTGTTACAATCCCACTGCTGGGCATAGGGCTCCTCTCTCCGTTTCTGGAGAGAAGGGTTGGAGCTAAGACCTACTACGCTGCTCCAATGCGGATTGGTAGGTTACACATATCAACAGAATTCTTTAGAGGTATGCAGGTTTCCTCACGTTGTTTTCCTTTACCGAAAAGCGTGTGATAAATTGCAATTATCAATGAGACACATGAGTTTTAATAGAAAAACTCATTGGTGCCCGCCCCGGTTTGAACTCGTGTTCTCGAAAGAGTCGCACGGTCTCACCGCTGGGCTATCACAGCTCGAATTTTTCTATTAAAATTATCTAATTGATAATTAGATAGTTTTATTTATTTCGTATACGAGTGTAAAATTTATCACTCGTATACGAAACAATCGTAAAGAAATCTGAATATCTCTGGAAAATTCAAGGGACATGTCGCTCTATCCGAAGAATAAAGTCACATCTCCCATATATAAGCATAGGAAATGTGACTTTGTTCTTCGTATAGAGCGATATGTAATCGATCAATCCACATTGGTGCAGTGTAGTGGGTATAAATCTCCAACCCTACTCCCTAAAAAAGAGAGAGGCGACCTATGCCCAGCAACCGGATACAACAGGTGTGTACTTTTTTATTTTATTAGATTCTGTCTTTCCTTCTAAAATTTCTCCGATTTTAATTTTTTTTGGTCATTATTAATATTTTATGAGTTATTATGCTTTGACAGCCCAAACTGAAATTTAAAAAAGTTTTTCTGTATTACGCCGTAGTTAGACGATTAATTAGAATATGAAAAACCATCATATTCCAATTTTTGCATACATTTGTCTCTTTCCTTTTTTAAGCTCCTCAATATTGATATTATCTTGTTTACTTTTACAGTATTTTTAAAGTCATCTTTTAGTTATATATCATATAATATACTCATTTAATTATAAAGCGGCTAGGTTTTTTTAGACACCAGCACAAATTTAGCAAATACTTAATAAAAATTCAAATGCTCGAAAATAATAAACTAGATACTATACGCATATTCGACGAGACATTGTCCCACAAACAAGCACAGTCCATGGTCATCCTCAATGCGCCCGCGCATGCTCTAACCTAGAAACAAGCTAGATTTCGTGACATTCGCGACTCGCGAATGTGTGCGTATCCATTCACGACTGTGTTTGTTGTTTTAGCACACACCAACAGAAGCATGACGTATCTCTTTCACACTGCTATATGAAATACATCTTTATTTAATAGTAATTAAAGTTGTTTTCGCAACGGAACACATTAAACTGTATTTTGTATGTAACTTGACATAGTATTGGTCGGTTTTCGTATGATAATATAGGCGTAACTGTAATGGTTGGAGCGTTTCAAATGATTTGTTAGTTAACAGCACCGTTTTAGAAGCAATTTATGAAATGCAGTTTAAAAACAAGGCTTTTGGATTAGTGATTTAGACCGAGGTTAGCTGGTTGGGACGTAAGCGGGTCCTTTTAGGTTTGACTGGCAAGGTCATGTCGATTCGTGAGCGTAATGCCTGCATAATCTATTAATCGCCATATCATAAAGCTACATGCATTTTAGTGGAAAAACTATTGACGCTTTACCAATTTTCCTTCTTTTAAAAATTCATGTACACCTGCCAACGCTTTCTTTTGCTGTGAGATTTTATTAGTTATTTAGTACATAAAGGGTCTCTTTTGCAACTTTTTAACACTTTGAGCGGCGTATATGGGGTTTCAAATGTTTTTTTAAAGGCACTACATTTTCTCTTACAAAATAAATTACGATTAATGACGTTCTGTTAATACACGTGTACAAAAACTAACTATCAGTCCAAACAGCTTGTACGCATCTCTACAAATTGCAGCCGTTTATACACGTTGTTTAAAGAAAGACATATTTTTGCCGACGTGTATATACGTTGTGTCAATAAGCTCTCTTACTCTGATTAATGCCACACGTTGGTGGGGTCAGCTTGCCTTATTTTTCCCTTGAACTTGGACATCATCGTTGAATAATACACATGCCCTCTTATCTTTTAGCACTACTTCTTTCCATCCTGTGATAGCCTTCCAACGAGCTGCGATAGCACAGCAGTGAGACCGTGCGACTCTTTCGAGGGTCACGGGATCAATATCCAGGCAGGCACCAATGAGTTTTTCCATTAAAACTTATGTGTCCAATTGATAATTTCAATTTATTACATGCTTTTCGGTGAAGGAAAACATCGTGAAGGTTCACGATGTTTTCCTTCACCGAAAAGATATGCAGGTGCATATCTTTAGACATTTCTGGAGATATGTGTAACCTACCAATCCACATTGGAGCAGCGTGGTAGGTCTTAGCTCCTTATATAGGGAATAGGCCTCTTCTCTCCAGAAACGGAGAGAGGAGGCCTATTCCCAGCTGTGGGATTGTAATAGGGTGCTACTTTATTTTACTTTTCCATCTTATCTTGGGTTTCATTACTTGAACTTGAAATTAATTTGAAACGTCCTGTCAATTAGCGTTTATCAAATGTGACTTGTAATACCGATGATCTGCCTATAGTGTTAAATACTCGTTATAAACACTAGATCAGCCTACCATGATGTAGTCGTAGAATTAAGGCTCCGATCCGGACACATTCAGAATAGCTTTACTTATTTGATGAAGAAAGTGCCATCTCCGCATTGTGTCGAATGCGGTATCATCGAAGATGTATATCATATTTTGATGGAATGTGTCCGCCGTGTGGTATCCGGCTAAGTAGAATAGACCACCGTCATTTCTTACCGAGGTGTCGTAAAAGGCGACTCAGGTTAGTTGACCCACCGTGTGGTATCCGGTTGAGTAGAATAGACCACCCTCTTTCTTACCGAGGGTAAATTAAGACTAAGGTAAGTTGACGTCAGGCAGGCGGCCGGTCGTGAACTACGTAGCCGAATCATGTGACGACATATTGTAACATGTTGAGTCGACCCCACTTAGAGTGGGGAAGGAGGATGATGATGGAATGTGTGCGGAACGAGGACCTTAAGAGTGATTTTAGGTTAAAACTAGGATTAAGCTTTGATTTTGCCACTTGTAATAGCATTTTGGCTTCTCCGGATTCTGGAGAAGCGAAATTGCTTTACAATTTGTTTAAAGTACGCATGTGTCGTAGGAAGTAAGGTTAGTTTGTAGTTAATATAGGGGTGGATTTTTCTTTTTGAAAAAACCTCCTAAAATAAAGATTAAAAAAAACACGAGAGCAGCCTACAATTAAATCGCGTAATTTTTTTGATTTAGAAGTTAAAATCAAGTAAAATGCGTAATTGAATTATTTAATGTCTTTATTGCAAATTCTACATAGACAGCAGCAGTATAAAAAAATGTCGTGCCAATTTTTTAATGTCGTTTTTATTGAACGGTCTCTTGAATAGCTTTATTGCGAATTTTACAAAATAGTTATTAAAGTTTACATGTTCTCAAGTCGTTTTTTTTAATTGACAACGTTGACTCGACGTTCCATTTGATTTTCTTGGCAGATGCACTAATGCTTTAACAATGAGCAATGGGTGTAGGATTTTTCCATTGTAATATACCTATGATACTTGGTTCGAGTTAAAATTCTACTAAATGGCGAATGACTGGTGACGCATCGTACAATCATTGCGGTTCGGCGGGTAACGCCCATCGATAAACCGCGAGTTCTAATTACGCTATTGGTTGCAAATTTGACCAGGAAATGTATTATACTGTTAGCTGACATTTTACAACATCCTATTTATTACAAGATTCACCCGTGAATCCATTTACCATATTATATTCTTGTTGTAGCTATTTATTAAAACTGCAAAAGTAATAATAAAATTATTTTGCCATCATCCGCGATACAGTAAATAAATAAAATAAAATAAACCGCGAAAATATAGATAGTGCTAAATATAGTGGACTATCCGTTTTTCATAACCGATACATGCAGGATTCGTAAAAACACATGCACAAACCTCCACCACTGCCACCACAACACACGCACTACACACGTTCACTATCACAAACTCAACAATCGTTTCGCCCCGCAACCGAAGCATCATCAGGAAATAGACTCCACGACAAAATCGCAAAGCCGATTGCGAATGCTTTGCGATTTTACATTTAGCACTGTTAGCTTCGGCCGGAATTCGACTCATAATTCTAACGTTCTCTCATAGAAAATGTTACCAAATAATACGTCAACAACAGATAACCGTACAACTATAAGTTATGGAACACGCTAAACAAGTATTGGCAGGTTAAGTTAATAATAATTTGGAATCATTAAGCCAGGACGATTCTACCACCAGTTCGGAACGCTGTCATCCACTGAGAAGAACTGGCAAGAAACTCAATGGTTGCTCTTATCACGAATATTAACTATTTGACGTTAGACTCTAACAACACGAAATACTCAATATCGGTAACCAAATCAACATTAAGACGTCACAGCACTTTAAAGCGTATGGACACCTTGAGAGATGGTATTGGACTGACTAAACTGTTGAATCTCGCTCGCGAACAAGACTTGGGTCACAATCTTTTACCCTCATTCATTCGGATTTATTCCTCTACCCACCAAATGACAGATAACATTATTGTAGACAGAATACTTCCTCATAATCATTCGACTCATATCTGAAAATATCTAACAGCACTATATATATTTTCTATTTACTGTATCGCGGATTATAGCAAAATAATTTTATTATTACTTTTGTATTATAGCTAAGTAACGCCTAATTCTGTAAAAGTGGTCTATTCTATTCAGCCGGATACAACACGATGCTAAAAACATGTAGGTATATGTAATCCGCGATAAAAAATGCAAATAAATTTATGAGATATTATGCATAACGCCTGATGAGGTAATATGCAAAATAACGCCTAGCTTTATAAATTTAAAAAAAACTGTTTTTTGTTATTCACAAGCAGTTAATTACCTTCTTTAAAATTCTTCAATGCAATAAATTAAACAAGCAAACGCCTACATTATACTTAAAGTCTTTACATAATAAAGTATGCATAAACACAAATATAATTAAACAATTGAAGACTATACACGAACTACAACTTCTAATAAATGCCCGGATTTAAAAATCCTTCATCTTCATACAAGACTGCGGTTATATTATGTAAAATTGCAAATGTTTAAAAGATTGACCGCCGAGTTTCTTGCTGGTTCTTCTCGGTAAGAGCAACTTTCCGAACCAGTTGTAGCTTCATTAATCATATTGATCCTTGACGATTCAAAAGTGCTCAAAAGAGCTTACTTGAATAAAGAATATTTTGATTTGATTTGATTAATGAGGTCGTCTATTCTACTCAGATCGGCTTACCTTAGTCGCCTTTTACGATGATTTGGCTACGCATTTTATGACCGGCCGCCTGCCTGACGTCAACTTACCTTAGTCGCCTTTTACGACACCTTGGTAAGAAATGAGGGTGGTCTATTCTACTTAGCCGGATACCACACGACATTGACCCTAAAAGAGTCTAGGGTTTATTTACGCCCAAATTATTAAATCGCAGTGTTGAAGTCCACATAAAAAAAATTCACAAAAATAATTTCAAACAGAAATAGACTAACTTGTTTCAAATGAAAGAATACACAATATCCGCGTAAGTTGATCAGTTCTTAGAATTCACTCATATGACAGGTTTCTGTGTCGCCAAGTAGGTAAATAGGCGAGGCTACTCAGCTAAATTCCCGAGGTCAGTATAAAATCGTGCGCGTAACTGCTATCGATGTTATCTATATTATATTGTTCTATTGCTTTGGAAACTGACGAAATATATTATTGATGAGATCATAGCTTTGTAGAATAATGCAGTTTTTTCTGTGTCGGAGGTCAAATTCACGGTCCGAGATGAACATTTTACGGCCCAGCCAATATATTAAATTCGAATTCAAAATATTCTTTATTCAAGTCAACTTGTAAACAAGTGCTTTTGAATCGTCAAGAGCTACCGCTGGTTCAGAAAGCTGTTTCTACCGAGAGGAGCCAGCAAGAAACTCGGTGGTTGGTCTTTTCAAATAAAATTCTTACATTTGGTTATTATCTACTACTATCTTGTACAGGGTAGAGGAGAAGCTATATCCACGAATTTTTATCATCTATATAATCCTCAATAGTATAGTAGGCTTTTTGTATCAGCCTTCGTTTAACAGTGTTTTTAAACTGCTGTAATAGCATGGCCAAAATTGATTTCGGAATTTTATTATAGAATCTTATACCCAAACCCACAAATGACTTATTTAATTTGCAAGGCAAGGCAGGACAAAATGACATAGTAAACAGAACTAATAATAAAATTATTTTGCTATAATCCGCGATAAAGTAAATAGAAAATATAAATTGCTAAATGTAGAGTGGACTATCCCTTTTTATATCCGATACATGCAGGATTCGTAAAAACACATGCACAAACCTCCACCACTGCCACCACAATACACAAGCACTACACACGTTCATTATCACAAACGCGACAATCGTTTTGCAACAGAAGCATCAAGAGATAGACTCCACGACAAAATCGCAAAGCTTTCCCTCCTCGCTCATTATATTATTGTAGACTAGCTGTGCCAGCGGCTTCGCCCGCGTGGAATATATTTCTGTACGTGTACGTGTCATATATTTTTTTCTAGAATTCAAATTTAAAACATAAAAGTAGTTATTGTGAGTTAACCATAAGAGATAGAAACATAGTCTCGCGGAATTTATTGTAGTATTTTTATAGATATAAAATTCTCTAGTACATCACTTTAGCGTATATCTGCTTGATTACGAAGCGCACGCGAATAATGTTCCCAGAAGGCAATTTTTTTAACAAATGCTCGATCTCTTTAATACAATTGACATAATATCGATATATACTTCCTTAAACCATCCGGAAGTATTTCACTATATTTTGGTGAAAACCGTAAAAAAACCCGTTCAGTAGATTTTGAGAAAATCGATTACATACAGACAGCTTTTTGAAACTTTGTTTTATTATAAGTATAGATATAATTATAGTGCTCAGACCACATCCGCACCACTCTCGAAACAACAGTCTCATAGGCCATCCACGTGGACGAAAGCCGGAACCGATGGAAGACCACTGCCAAAGAGAAGTGTGCCGTCCGCGATTCGCGGAGCATCCTAAGCACAATAAATATAATATATAATGTGAGTTTTGTACCTTCTTAACACAAAGCTTCCTGTTTTGGCCGGACCCGGAATTCCTTTTCTTTCTTCCAGTAACACACACACTTCACTTTGGTTTTATTGTGTTGTGTAAATAGAATGAATTATATATAAATATCCCCAATATCCCCAATAAATTAAAATAAACATGCGCAGCCGCAGCTAGTATCCGAAACGTCAAACCCGAACGAACGCCGAAGAGCCGTGTTGACAACTGTCACACGGGGTGGCAAGTTTAAAAACCGAACAGAAGATATTCTTATGAGGAGGTCACGACCCCAAGTATTGGGGTAACGATGCAAGGAGGTAGATATAGTGTGTATCAAAACAACAACCGCCAACACTTTTTAATTCCGTTCACTCTAATCTTTCTTTTTTTCGAACTTCCCGCTATTGTAAACGAATGTACACACAATTCGTTCAATGTCGCGTCGAGGCATGCAATTTAATAAAACACCTAAATATAGATGTAAAAAGCAGATAGAGGCGCATGTTTTAGTCCTATAGTGTGCCAGGGCCGCGGGCGCGTGTGTGCGTAACGCGATACCCGCAGTAGTAACCTTGTGTAGATGTTTGATAATAATATCATTAGACGTGACTACGTAAGCCGTCCAAATACTTTATTTATGTATGCAAGCATTAGCTGTTTACCGCTACATTGCAAGACATCTTTAAAACCCGGTTTCCACCAAAGCGGAAAGGAGAGGAGTTGCGTTTTTAACGTTTATGCCGTGTGGTAGAATAGACAACCTTCATTTCTTACCAAGGTGTCGTAAAAGGCGACTAAGATAAGTTGACCCACCGTGTGGTATCCGGTTGAGTAGAATAGACCACCCTCTTTCTAACCAAGGTGTCGTAAAAGGCGACTAACATAAGTTGACCCACCGTTTGGTATCCGGTTGAGTAGAATAGACCACCCTCTTTCTTTCCAAGGTGTCGTAAAAGGCGACTAAGATAAGTTGATCCACCGTGTGGTATCCGGTTGAGTAGAATAGACCTCCCTCTTTCTAACCAAGGTGTCGTAAAAGGCGACTAAGGTAAGTTTACCCACCGTGTGGTATCCGGTTGAGTAGAATAGACCACCCTCTTTCTTACCTAGGGGTCGTGAAATATATTTAAGGTAAGTTGGCGTCAGGCAGGCGGCCGGTCCTAAAATACATAGCCGAATCATGTGATATTATTAACATGTTGTGCCGACCCCACTTAGAGTGGGATAAGGGCAGGCGTATGATGATGATGAATATTACGAATTTTATATTTTATTACGAATTGAATTTGATAACACGTAAATTATATTATGGGGGGCGACTGTCGGGTACACAAACTCACTTTGTTTAGTTCAATTAAATTTATTTATTTACAGTTAATTAATAATAATTTTTCTTATACGATGTATTATGCTAAAATCTAAAATACTAATGGCGTCCGATCCCACCCAAGTTAGGTAGGGAAAGGCGAAGTTGAGCGAAGTGTCTTTCCCAAGCATGGAACATGACACCTCAGGTGTCGAGTAGAGTCTGGGAAAGCGGCAAACGCTGAGTAGACGTAACACGTTGGCGAATGAGACGTCACGGAATGCGAGTTGCCGGAGTTAGGGCTTGCTTCGGAACACCACTGAAGAGTCTATTCCCAATTGAACGCTGTCCTAAAAATTAACAGAGACGCCCTTAACAGAAACACCTTAACAGAAATCCCCTTAACTGCATAAGACATTATGTTTAATATGTCCTAATTTATAGAACGCCGTGTGGTATCCGGCAGAATAGAATAGACAACCCTCCTTTCTTACCGAGGTATCGTAAGAGGCGACTAAGGTATGTGCCGTGTGGTATCCGGCTGCATAGAATAGACCACCCTCATTTCTTACCGAGGTGTCGTAAAAGGCGACTAATGTAAGTTGACGTCAGGCAGGCGGCCGGTCGTTAAATACGTAGCCAAATCATGTGACAACATGTTTATAACATGTTGTGCCGACCCCACTTAGAGTGGGATAAGGGCAGGAGAAACACACATGTCCTAATTTATAGAATTAGGCGTTACTTCCAGATCCATAATACAAAAGTAATAAAAAAATATTTTTCTGTTATCCGCGATAAAGTAAGTAGAATAGAATATTTATAATGCTAAATGTAGTAATGCAATGACGTGAAGTCTATCTTCCGATGATGCTTCGGTTGCGGGGCGAAACGTATGTTGAGTTTGTGATAGTGAACGTGTGTAGTGCTGTTGTATTGTGGTGGCAGTGGTAGAGGTTTGTGCATATTTTTTTACGTATATCGTAAAACAAAATATAAGAAAAATTACAACTCAAGGTCATCCGACCCCAATGTAACTAATTAAACCCTTTATAAGGCTGAGTATAACAGTATGTTAGTTGAAATATATTTTTTAATTTAAAGATTTTTTCCAAAAACGAAAATCGTTGGGAAATCAGTGGAAATTTTTGTAGCTGCATATATGCCACTGCTCATACTAATAGGGTAATATAAAATTTTTTATTTGGTGGCATCTATTCTGCCTTTACCTTAAAAAGGGTTAAAACTTATGTTATGATAGATAACTGCTAAATATATACATTAACCCGTACAATATTAAAATAAATAAATCATCATTCTCCTGCCCTTACCCCACTCTAAGTCGGCACAACATGTTACAAATATGTTGTCACATGATTTGGCTACGTATTTTACGACCGGCCGCCTACCTGACGTCAACATACCTTAGTCGCCTTTTACACCTCGGTAAGAAATGAGGGTGGTCGATTCTATGCAGCCGGATACCACACAGCACATACCTTAGTCGCCTCTTACGCTGCCTCGGTAAGAAAGGAGGGTAGTCTATTCTATTCTGCCGGATACCACACGGCGTATTAAAATAAATAAATGTAGGAGAAAAAATAAATTATCATTTAATATTATATAAGGAGTTAAAAAAGGTATTAAGTAGTTATAAAGGTAAAAAGGTATAAGAACGGAACGTAGTGGTGAGTGAGGGAAAAGGCAGGATGTGTGGGAACAAGACGGAAGAGGAAGGGATGCTGATGCCAGATGGCGAAAACAAGTATTAAGTTTTAAAAAATGTTGTTCAATATTTCAACGAGTCGAAAGAAATCCCCTGAGCCGACCCCCCCTACATAAATACTCCTAGAATCGAAGAACTAACAAATTATTATAAAAATGTCGGTGTTTCGTAATCGAATCTGCGACTCCCGTAGTTGAAGGCAGTACTGCTTTCTGGGCCAATATGTCAGGCTCATGTTAAACTTACAGATCTTAATCCGTGCGTTCAGATGCTTTCACACTCTCAAAAAATACACTGGAATTATAAAGCCTTATCCGTAACCGCGCATTGCCTATAATTTCTCTGTTTAGGTAGAAAGTATGACCCCATCGACCTCTAATCGTAGCCTATTCGCAGTTACTTTATCTAATGCGAGAATAATTCATCCGTAAAGCTTTGGGAAAACATGACACACCGAACGACGAGGACATCTTATGTGTGTAGCTCCCAGGTACATGTTTGAGAAAGTTTTCGGTTTATTCACACTTTGGAAGGCAATACTCAGGTGATAATGCTTATAGGAAATATCTGAGCTTCTGCCTTGCACCGACGCAGCAAAAGTTATATAAAACAAAAGTAATAATAAAATTATTTTGCTATCATCCGCTATACAGTAAATAGAAAATATATATAGTGCTAAATGTATAGTGGACTATCCGCTTTTTCATACCCGTTACATGCAGGATTCGTAAAAACACATGCACAAACCTCCACCACTGCCACCACAATACACAAGCACTACACACGTTCACTATTACAAACTCAACAATCGTTTCGCCCCGCAACCGAAGCATAATCAGGAGATGGACTCCACGACAAAATCGCAAAGCGAAGCAAATCCAAGCAAGCATTGTTATATAGTAATCGGTTCAAACCGGTTATATAAAAAGTAAGTAAAAAGTCCGTGCTTAGGCCAACAGGAGAGTGCCAAATAAAAAAATTAAGAAAATTCTTATTTTTTTCTAATTAAATATCACTATAAACATTATAAACTTTCAATGGGAATATGCTAGAAAACATTTTTTATAATTATATTTATAATGGAATTAAAGTAGTTGATGCTTTAAACGGAACGTATCAATAGTCAACTTGTTACTATTTTAACTATCTATACAGCGCTGGATTCTAGCGTTTTTAGGATAAATACGACAAAAAAATATTGAATTCCTTAATTACGTTTTTATGTACATAATAACTGAAAATATTTGTTAAAAAATATATTAGCCTCATTTTATTAACAATAATTAGTTTCCATATATTAAAAATGGTTTTTAATACAACATATTGTTTTCATTGGCTTGCGATCTTTATCTCTCTGGGATCAAGCAAAAAATTTGCGATATAATCCGCGATACAGTAAATATAAATTATATCTAGTGCTAAATGTATAGTGGACTATCCGTTTGTTCATACCCGATACATGCAGGATTCGTAAAAACAGATGCACAAACTTTCACCACTGCCACCACAATACACAAGCACTACACACGTTCCCTATCACAAACTCAACAATCGTTTCGCCCCGCAACCGAATCATCATCAGAAGATAGACTCCACGACAAAATCGCAAAGCAATTGCTGCTTGCGATTTTGACAAGAGACTTATGTCCAGCAGTGGACGTCCATTGGATGAGGAAGAAGGCGAAGAATTTGGCGACCGTCACTAGTGGCAGTCATCTTCTCCATATATCTCGAGTCTAACAAAGATATCCAATGTCCCGTTGTAGCTCACCAAATTATCCTCAAAGTTTTAATGATCTAGTGATAGGCGAATCGCGATACTTTAAACCCATACTTGTAGTATGGGTAGTTGGTTTTAAGTATGCAATACTAGTGTCGCGCGCGACTTAGTTCACGCCATTAGTATTATGTTACCCATTTCCCGAAAAGAAGTTTAATTTTATTATAATATATGTTACCCCGGTGTTTTAATTGCCAAATTTTATAAATATTGATCCAGCGGATATATCAGTAACGACCTCTATTTCCGCTTTCAACAAAAATACATAGACAACGTCTGACTATTTCCAATTTTTCCCAATTCCGAAAAAGTTTATATTACATAATACTGCCGCCGTGTGGTATCCGGCAGAGTACAATAGACCACCCGCATTCGTTACCGAGGTGTCGTAAAAAGCGACTAAGGTAAGTCGACCCACCCTGTGGTATCCGGTTGAGTAGAATAGACCACCCTCTTTCTTACCGCGGGGTCGTAAAATACGACTAAAGTAAGTTGACGTCAGGCAGGCCGGTCGTAAAAAACGACAACATGTTTTATAACATTTTGTGCCGACCTCGTGGGCAGGTCCACCAGTAAGGCGTGGTGTTATATTATACACAACACCACACCATAATATGGGCAACAACGCACTCATGTATAGCTTATGTTTATGTACACATATATATTAACGTGTGGTTTGATAAGGGATTCGCGCTTTATGTACATATTCGCATGATATTGTAGCTACTAATCATACTTCTGCTCTATCCCTTACTTGTTTTAAACATGTTGTTACATAATTTGGCTAGACATTTTACGACCGTATTCATCATCATCATCCTCCTGCCCTTATCCTACTCTAAGTGGGGTCGGCACAACATGTTAAAAAACATGTTGCCTGACTGACATCAACTTACCTTAGTCACCTTTTACAAAACCTCGGTAAGAAATGTTGGTCTATTCTACTCAGTCACAAACCACACGGTACTTACCTTAGTCGTCTCTAACGACAACTCGGTAAGAAATTAGTGCATTTTTTATCCGGTTTAACAACTCAGTTAATTGCATCATTAAGTGACAAGAGGGCTGGCTCCGTTTTCGCACAAAGAATCGGCTTTGCGATTCAACGCGGAAACGCTGCAATTATTCTTGGGGCCATTCCACGTGTATAGTAGCGTGTAAGTAATTTAAGATAGATATAACTAGTTCATTTTTATCGTATTTTATATTGTTAGAAATTAAATCAATTGGATACGCGCCATTTCTCATCGACGCCATTTTTGTAAGGCATTTGCGCACTCGCAGCTGTCATTAGTCAATGTTGCCATCGTGGAATTACAAGTTGTCTATGCTATTAAATTACGGGTTCGCTTTATTACAGAGTTGCCACGTATGATTGTGCCGTTTAAAAAGTGATTTGGGTTGTGAGAAAACGAAAATAAGCTTTTGTAAAATAGATTTAGTGTGAATTTAGTTTTTATTGAGTTAATTTTTTCTTTGCTCACAATGCATTATTATTCTGTGTGAACAAAATGAGAAAAAAGATTTAGAACCTCAGAAATGCACAATATATTTCCCGAGACTAACTATTCTAGAAATGTTTGTCTTATTTTACAGATTTTATTTTACTTTTCTTACGTATAGAACGTGTCGAAACTGTATTATTTCATTTAAAATACTTCTGATTTTTTTTTTATTTACTACCAATGTAACAAAAATACGTACATACGTACATAATAATGTAATAAATATCTTTATTCCAAAATTTATATGTATATTTTTACCATATAGATATAACATACAGGTATGGTTAAAAATAATAGTTATTATTAATTATCATATCATTCATTATTATTTTCTAATTACTTTATTATTTTGAGTCAGCAAATATTTTGAAAAACCCGATGAACTTACTAAAAATAGATTTGAAATTAGTCAGGCAGAGCTGACTACAACATCAGTCTAGCCAATTGGGTTTACAAATATTAAAACTAAGACTGGTACAAAACCATATCTTAATCTCTTTTGTATTTTTCCATATTATATGGCATTATAAATGTCGGTCTTTACTCGCAAACAAGGCGATAAACAAAAAATATATGAAAATTCCGTTGAACTAAACAAATGATTCAAAATGGTTTTACTTGAAGCGCGTTACTAAATTTTAATTACCTGTTCATAGTTGAGGGTATACTTGGTTGGTTTTATTTTTAATTACGGTCAACAAAATAGTGATAAATAATACAACAATTTCAATCGGAATAGTTCCGAAAGTTCCAGTGACCGTCGCCGGTCGCCATATTGGAATAGTTTGACCGCCGCTCAGACAATAGCCTCTAACGTGGAAATGAGGTGTATATTTTTAATAATAAAGATCCCAGACAGTATATTTTGTTGTTCCTAATAAAGCCACTAAGATCGTTTCATGCCTGAAATATGAAAGTTAAATAAGCCGGTGTCATTAATTGAATGCCTTCAGCAAAGCATTGAGCAAGCAAAATTATTTGGGTTTTTTTTCGAACTGACATTTTGCTGCAGTGACCCTGCGGCAAAATGCAACCGGGTATGTAATACAAGTAATATAAAAGTAATAATAAAATTATTTTGCTATAATCCGCGATACTATCGCGGATCGCGGTATTGCGGATTATAGCAAAATAATTTTATTATTACTTTTGTATTATGGATCTCCTCGAAGTAACGCCTAATTCTATAAATTACAAAAGTAATAGTAAAATTATATTGCTATAATCCGCGACAAATTAAATAGGAAATATATATGTAGAGTAGACTATTCGTTTTCATACCTGAAACATGCAGCATTCGTTAAAACACATGCACAAATCTCCACCACCGCCACCACAATACACAAGCACTACACACGTTCACTATCACAAACTCAACAATCGTTTCGCCCCGCAATCGAGGCATCATCAGGAGATAGACTCCACGACAAAATCACAAAGTTGTCTGTCACACAAGTACTCAGTTACTGTGGCGACAGATGACCGTGTGTGTAAATGTCCCATATAAAAAAAGTTAAAAAAGTGCATTTAATAGTATCTCTCTGCCAACCTATATCGCTTTACTATACTTATTCGCACTCTAAGCTATAAGCCAAAACAGTTAGTTTTATATTTTGTACCGTCATTAAAAATTTAACTAACATAAATCTGGAGACAGACTTGGATAAACCTCACCCTAACACACTGCAAAAATATAATGCACAATTTTCCGATTACGCAACAAGAACACCTGTGGGCCAGTCATCCATTCATCAAGTGTTTATGATTTTTATATGTTTTAGGTCCGTAAAACGGCCTGTTTAAAATACCATGCAATAATAACATAATTTGTTATGAATTAGACTGAATGGGCTGCTAGTGTTAGAAACTGTGATTGTGTAACGTGCACTACTCTGTACAGTCATAGATAAATAATGTTTGATAATTTTCTCTGTCGCGTTAACTACTCTGTAGTAACATAGATAAAGTCCATACACTACTAATAAACGTAGTTATATATTAAATTAAAAATTAATTACTAAAATCTTTTTCAAAAGTTTTATATCAATTAGGTAAAAGTAGAAACCTGCATATCTCTCGAGAATTCTGGTTACGATCTGTTGCTATCCCACTGCTGGGCATAGGCCTCCTCTCTCCGTTATTGGAGAGAAGGGTTGGAGTTAAGACCTACCACGCTTTTCCAATGCGCAATTGTAGGTTACAGATAAGATCCAGATCCAGAATTCTCTGGAGATATGCAGGTTTTCTCACGACGTTTTCCTTCGCTGAAAAGCGTGTGATAAATTGCAATTATCAATTGGGCACGTGAGATTTAGCAGAAAAACTCATTGATAGCACCCCGGGATTTCAACCCGGTCCTCTCTAACGCCCCTCGGTCGCACCGCCGGACTATCACGACTTTTTTAGGAGAGTAATGAATAACAAATTCATGAATTTTTATATAAAGCTTGAGTAGCTGGTGTTTCAATCCATGATTTAGTAAAGTGTCGCTCACGTGACAATCAATCCGTCGCTATTACAGCGTCTAATTAAATTGTGAAGTAACCCACCACTCCAGTCGGTTAACGTATGTAAAACAATAAACTGGCCAAGGTGTTGTGATAGCGATCCGATGTTGCCGACGATAACTAGTTACGACGGCTTAATACATCAACGTTGAACGGGTTAGCGAGAGTTAACTTACTGTGGGATTGGTTCCGTACGATTAATTAATGTTATTATACTAGAGTAGGGGAGCCTTAGTGTACTAGAAGTGCTAGTGTCCAACAAATAATGAGAGAGGGAAGATGAGAAACCCATACTTATCTTTGTCTGATAACATAATATGCACTGAGAAATTTTCATGGCGAGTTCTTAATTTAAATACTTAGAACATTTTTTAGCGTACCTTCAAAATGGAGACAAATAAGTAGCCTCATTTACTTTCTCTTTTTTTTTATGGAGACCTTTTATTCTGGCTCTAGTATAATAACTATGTCATCATCACCCTGCCCTTATCCCACTCTGAGTGGGGTCGGCACAACATGTTACAAACATGTTCTCATATGATTTGGCTACGAATTTTACGACCGGCCTGACGTCAACTTACCTTAGTCGTATTTTACGACCCCTCGGTAAGAGAGAGGGTGGTCTATTCTTCTATACCGGATACCACATAGTGGGTCAACTTACCTGAGTCGCCTTTTACGACAACTCGATAAGAAATGAGGGTGGTCTATTCTACTTAGCCAGATACCACACGGCGGATCGATTTACCTTAGTCGCCTTTTACGACACCTCAGTAAGAAATGAGGGTGGTCTATTCTACTTAGCCAGATACCACACGGCGGATCGATTTACCTTAGTCGCCTTTTACGACACCTCAGTAAGAAATGAGGGTGGTCTATTCTACTTAGCCAGATACCACACGGCGGATCGATTTACCTTAGTCGCCTTTTACGACACCTCAGTAAGAAATGAGGGTGGTCTATTCTACTTAGCCAGATACCACACGGCGGATCGATTTACCTTAGTCGCCTTTTACGACACCTCAGTAAGAAATGAGGGTGGTCTATTCTACGCAGCCGGATACCACACGGCGGATCGATTTACCTTAGTCGCCTTTTACGACACCTCGGTAAGAAATGAGGGTGGTCTATTCTACGCAGCCGGATACCACACAGCGGATCGATTTACCTTAGTCGCCTTTTACGACACCTCAGTAAGAAATGAGGGTGGTCTATTCTACTCAGCCGGATACCACACGGCGGAGTATAATAACTATGTATACACAGTTATTTGTAGACACAATATTTTTTGTTATGGGAATGTAGGGAAATTTGTAACTGAGAAACAGAACTTGAACCGGTATAAAAGAAGTACTAATGTCATTAATGACTTTTACTATGCGGATGATTTTCCCGATGATCACCGAACTTTTAACTGATGATGACTGAGTTTTTAAACAACTTTTGCCAATAGTATTATTAACGAGGCAGGTTTGAATTTATATATTCTCAAGGTTTTATGTGCATTAGTTGAATTGTGATAAGCCTATGGAGATTTCATTGAAAATGCTACCTAATTCATTCGAGATATGAGGAAACAATGACTTTATCATTTAATTAGACTTATCTATGATAAGTTTCAATTAAGTGTAAGAAATATACTTTACCTATAAGCATATTACATAATTTAATTTGAATGATAAAAATGCTTCGACTCCAAAATCCTTTCAGTTTCAAACAAGACTGCGGTTTAATAATGTAAATTGAAAATGTTTATAAGATTGACCGCCGAGTTTCTTGCTGGTTCTTTTCGGTAAAAGCAACTTTCCGAACGAACCAGTTGTATGTAGCTTCATTGAATGTGATTGATCCTTAACGGTTTAAAAGTGCTTTTAAAAAGCTTACTTGAAAAGGATTTGATAAAAAATATATATATATGGTGGATATATCTATTTTATACGGCTACAAAAATCCCCCAATGGCATATATGTGTATTTTTAATTTGTATTAAGCTAACTTTTTTTGTCTACACTACTAAATGAAATACAATTAACCAAATCTAACAATCTTTTTTGGACGTAAACTGTTAAAAAGAAAACTAAAAAGATTTTCTCTTTCACGAATTAATATCTTTTATATTATTTAGGAAACTGTCGTAAGAAATGATAATACATACATACATTTAAAAATGTATATCGGTCATATTTAGTTCGTTTACAAAAGTGCGAATAAAACTTTTAATGCATCCTCTATACTGGTCACACTGGGAAGATCTTAGCTATAAGGAAATATATATATATATATATAGAATATATATAAAATTAAATATATTACAATAACAGGGTATATCGATTTCTATAAATATATTGTAGAACATATATTAGCTAGATAATTATTTCATATTCGGACTTCCCTCGACAGGGATCCGGCAGAATATCAGCGCTGTTGGTATTCTTTTACCTCCAGCATTAAGCTGAGCCAGAACCTTTTCATTGACACAACACATTTTAAATTTACTTTCTATATTGTCTGTTGTTATTGTTCTCTGTATGTAACCTGTTTATTTTGTGTTTTGTGAATGATTAAAGCTATTCTATTCTATTCTATTCTATTCCAATGTTATTTTCGTACGGATCCCTAAATATTAAACTACTACACTCACAACGGCCGTGCCAACAAACCCATAAAGACGAATAAAATTTAAATATGAACAGTTAACCGAGCGCAACGGAAAAGACCAAGTCTGTAGTGATAGCAAAAAAACTGTACCAAATATGGTGGGCACGGCTCAGTGAAGAGACAGCGTGAGAAATAGTGATGGCAAAATCCTTACTTATCGATAAACAATATAATTTCATCTAACAATATCTAACATTATTTAGTTACAAAAGTAATAAAATTATTTTGCTATAATCCGCGATACAGTAAATAGAAAATATATATATAGTGTTAAATGTATAGTGGACTATCCGTGTTTTCATACCCGATAAGTGCAGGATTCGTAAAAACACATGGACAAACCTCCACCACTTCCACTACAATACACAAGCACTACACACGTTCACTATTACAAACTCAACGTTTCGCCCCGCAACCGAAGCATCATCAGGAGACTTATTACTTTTGTATTATGGATCTCCGCAAAGTAACGCCTAATTCTATAAATTATTATTTAGTTAATTAAAATTTGGAATTCTTTTATTGTGTAACAAATTTCAATCTCTTTAGTGTGTGGAGATGAACTTTAAAGAAAATAGAAACGCAACAATTGCTGATTTATAGAAGCAGGCGTTACTTTGCGGAATTCCATATTACAGAAACTATAACAGAACTACTACTTTGCTATAATCCACGTGTGTTAAGCGAATGTATGTAATGCTAAGCGCATGAAGCAGGCAAAATTCACGTACCTTACACATGCAGGACAAGTCACACGTAATGCTAAACATTATGATTTTGTCGATACGATTACGAGTACAATAATTTAAGCAAAATTTTGATGTCAATTACATAATTTAGAAACACTGTCTATTAAGAATCATGACTCAATAAAAATTGAAAATACCTGTGGTAATTTAGTTTTAGTTAAATTACCTTTTGGTATTTATTAATTATTAGAAAAGTTATAAACGATGTTTAGGCTAAAATTATTTAAAAGAAACTTGAAATCAAATAAATGGATATTCCACTAAGATCATGTACAGTAAAGCACTTACAGTCGACATCCGAGATATGTTATTTCTTTTTGAGTAAGATTATGAGAAGGAATATAAGTAATAATTTAATAATAATAATAATCTTTATTGATGCAAACATACAATTTTGACATAATATATTGGAACCCTGGCCCCTAAACTAGCATTAACTATGTTTCAGGAGCCAGTGCCCTCCCTTATTAATAAGTCATACAGTGATATTCGTTTATTAATAACAAAATATAAAACTAGATTAGTTCTAAGTTATTTTTATTTATGATATATATGGGTGTATGTAAGTGTAAGTATTTTTTGTATTTTTATTTATTTAAGTATAATTGAAAATACAGATAGATATATTATTTGACAAAAATATTTTATTACGATTTTGTCGTGGAGCCTATCCTCCTGATGATGTTTCGGTTTCGGTGCGAAACGATCGTCGAGATTGTTGTGGTGGTGGGTGTGTGTGCTGCTTGTGTGCTTTGTTACTGGTGGAAGAGCCTTGGGGTGCGTGTGGTGGCCTGTCCTGCATGTGTAAGATTCGTAAATTTTGCCTGCTTCATACACATTAGCTTTGCATGTATTCGCTTAACCCGTGCGGGGTAATTTTGTTATAGTGCCTGTAATATGGACTTCCGCAAAGTAACGCCTGCTTCTATAAATCAATATTTTATTAATTGAAGACCTCAGCAAAGTAGTGAAAAGAAAAATAACCATAATTATAAAGAAACTTAATTTGTTGAAAATCTTAAACGTTGTCTCGAATCAATTATGGCTTACTGCGTGTATGCTACCAATGAATCACATATATTCAAATTCGTTACAAATAATTAAACACTTCGGTCAAGGTTTATCTTGAATTGGATTTGAAATAAAACATGATCTAATCTTGTCGTAAATGTTGAGTCAGTCTATAAATCTTTAGATACAGTATTAATAGAATTTACTATGGAGGTGTGTTCGTCCATGGATTAGTGATGAAAGAAACAAAGGCATATAAAAATTATAGGCGAGGATTCTAATTAAATTTTCTTTACTTTAACACTTATACAACTAATATAAATACTACCAATAGGATAGAAATGCGAAAGTGTTTCTAACCGATTGTCTTTCGGTTACGCTGTTATGGCTAATCTGCTTGAGCAATATTGATAAAATTCAGTGCAATTAAGTTTATTAATTAAGCATATATAGGATACAAAATTCCTTAGAATATAAAAAAACAATATATTGCATAATTGAGGCTATTTTAACACTCAAGTTGATATTAACATAGGATAAAAAACTTTGATATAAAAAGTAAGTATTTTATGTTCTTTTAATTACACTGTTCATTTTGAAATCCGCCTTTATATTAAAGTCTGCCATTGTACTATCATTACATTGTACTTTGAGATTACAATATATAAAATTCTTTGCTTTTTTACATACATATACAAATGAATTATAAATGTCTTATTTTTTGTTTAATTTAAATATAAATTATTGCTTATTATTACGTAGTAGTATTAAGTCATAATTTTTTCTTCTTGAATAGGTGACTTTCGATCAAATGACAAACTATCATTGAGTTGTTTATATAGAGAAATCTTAAAATGTACGTCACATACAACTTTTCTAGGCGTGAAAAGTGTACATACAAAGTAATAGTCCTTTTTTATTCCAAATTTTATACAAATAAATAAAAACAAGAACAGTTCTGACGGTTGTAATGCACCAAATATGGTTTGGTGGGCACGGTTCAATAGACACAGCGATTGCGTGAGAAATAGTGTTGTGGAAAGGATTATGTTACATTTATCGATATTCGAAGAATTGTGGTAAAGAAAAGTATCACTCTTCTAATTATAAGCAATATAACAGAACTAACTACTTTGCTATAATCCGCACGGGTTAGGTGAATGCATGCAAAGCCAATGTGCATGAAGCAGGCAAAATCTACGTACCTTATACATGCAGGACAAGCCACCACATGCACCCCAAGGCGCAATTCACCAGCAACAACGCACACAAAAGCAGCACACACACCCACCACCACAATCTCGACGAGCATCATCAGGAGGATAGGCTCCACGACAAAAATCGTACTGCCAACACGATTATCTGCAGTACGATTTTTGTCGTGGAGCCTATCCTGTGGTGGCTTGTCCTGCATGTATAAGGTGCGTAGATTTTGCCTGCTTCATACACATTGGCTTTGCATGCATTAACTTAACCCGTGCGGATTATAGCAAAGTAGTTAATTCTGTTATATTGCTTGTAATATGGAATTCCGCAAAGTAACGCCTGCTTCTATAAATCATCTTCTAATTATGTCTAACTTTTAAAGTATAAGCTCGAAATTTTTAATATAATAATTTCAAATTGAATATATTGCATTAATAATGGTAGCGAACTGCATATTATGTACTGTAGTCGAATTACTTTTACCAGTCATGCTTGTTATAAGGATTAAAATATCAATCTAAATTTCCATCAAATAATAAGTCTAGTTTTATTTATATTTGTTCAAATATTAAAAAGGCTTCTAAATATTGGGTCCTTACATATGAAATTGGCGTTTTGTCGTACTGGCCACTTTGATCTCAAATATTACCTTTATGGTTAGGAATTCCAAATTCAAATTCATACAGCTATTTACTCATGCATTTGTGTTTCAAACCCCCTAATTCATTTGTTTTTTCTTCTTTTGTTTTTTTCTTTGTGTCACTCTGTTTACAAAATGGAAAACATGAAATATCGCGTTATTTACGAGTATGAGTTCCACCGTGGCACCAGTGCTGCAGAAACGGCTCGAAGGATTAATGATGTGTATGGTGACGGTGTCGCAAAAGAAAACACAGTGCGTTTTTGGTTCCAACGTTTTCGTTCTGGAAATTTCGACCTGCAGAACAAGCCTCGTGGACGGCCAGAGACCAAAGTTGATAATGAAGAATTGAAGGCTATTGTGGAAGCGGATTCATCGCAAACCACGTAACCGAGCTAGCTGCAGGCTCCGGTGTTAGTGATAAAACTAATCTAATCCACTTGAAGCAAATTGGGAAGGTGAAAAAGCTTGAAAGGTGGGTACCTCATGAATTGAGTGAAGCAAACCGACAAACGCGCGTCGACTACTGCGTTACGTTACTCAACCGGCACAATAATGAAGGAATTTTAAATCGAATCATTACCTGTGATGAAAAGTGGATCCTCTACGATAATCGGAAGCGCTCATCGCAATGGCTGAACCCTGGCGAACCAGCCAAATCCTGCCCTAAGCGAAAATTGACTAAAAAAAGTTGCTTGTAAGTGTTTGCTGGACTAGTGCCGGTGTCGTTCACTACAGCTTTCTTAAATCTGGCCAGACGATTACGGCAGATATCTATTGTCAGCAACTGCAAACCATGATGGAAAAGCTAGCTGCTAAATAACCGAGGCTGGTCAATCGCTCTAGGCCATTGCTGCTTCAGGACAACGCTAGACCACACACTGCACAACAGACGGCTACCAAATCAGAGGAGCTTCAATTAGAATGTCTTAGACATCCACCGTACTCTCCGGACCTTGCTCCAACAGATTACCATTTTTTTCGCAATTTGGATAACTACTTGCTAGGAAAAAAATTCAACTCCGATGGGGCAGTCCAAACCGCCTTCAAAGATTTTATTGATTCCCGCCCGAATGGTTTTTTTAGTAAGGGGATCAATGAACTACCTATGAGATGGTAAAAGTGCATACATAGCAATGGTACATACTTTGATTAATTAAATATATTTCATTAAAAAAAAACGACTTTATGTTCCTCCCATAGAAAACGCCAATTTCATATGTAAGGGCCTAATAGTTACACTTAGCGGGTTACTTCTCACAGGTAAAATGCTTAAACTGCAACTATTTAAATTACTGTTTAATTAAATAACGTATAATGTTTACAGTATTATAGTAGTCATTGTTTTAGCTATTTAAAAAAATATATGGACACTGTTAGTTTTTATTGGTCTTTCATTTCTTTAATTAGCAATATATAACCTTTAGATTTTGAATGATACAATTAATGTAAATTTATCGGCTCTTTTAGGAGTGCTGTTGTAGAGTGGTTACTGTATTCTAAATTATCAAAAAAACTACACCAATACGGCAGCCATGGTTCAATGGAGATGTATTGTGAGAAATAGTGTTTGATAAGGAATTCCTAGGTACCGATCACAATACAAATATAGATTACCAAGAGGCACCCTGCTGGTATTGATACAGGAATATTTACTTCTAATTCTGGAATGTGGGAATTTCTTTTTTTTGTCCAATGTTTGCTACATTCTATTAACTTCCATCATATTTAATTTAACATGATAAATTATTACATTTATAATATGTACCAACAATATGAAAGTAATTTCTATTAAAAAGGGAAGTGTTTTGTTTGATAATCAAAATTTGTTTGCCGTAGTATTTAATTTTAAATTACTAATGGTGTTTTTTTGGTGTTTTTGGTGTTTTTTAGGGGTGTAAGGGGGAGGCTCGTCCCAATCAGTCTCCTTAATTGTCAACCTCACCTGCACGTGGTGCACCCTGCAGATCTACCAACGAGGCTCTGGCGACCGACAAATGGCGGTATAACCATTCAAATAGCTGACCTAAATATTACCAGACCGACAGTGGGCAGCAGCACTGTCGGTGCGACATGGTCAGCACTGCGATCACCAACCCGCATGCCAAGCGTGGTGATAACTGGCAATACCCTTCATGGATACACATAATAAACCACAGCCCCTAGTTCCCGGCAGCCCCACTATTCCCAGCTCTGGCAGCGGTTCGGGTTACGGTGGGGCAGGGGGTGTCAAGAATCTCCGGAAGAGATTCCGCTGCCAACCCCGACGACTTGACCTGGCAACATATAACGCACGCACTTTGAGGGAAGACGAAAAGATACTCGAGCTGGAAGAAACAGTAAGCAAGTTGCGATGGGATGTCATAGGATTATCGGAAGTCCGAAGAGAGGGGGAGGACACGATGATTCTAAAATCCGGCAACCTGTTTTACTACCGGGAGGGCGACCAACAGTCCCAAGGTGGTATCGGGTTTCTCGTCCACAGGTCCCTTGTCAACAACATTGTTCAAGTCGAGAGTGTGTCGAGCAGGGTCGCGTTCCTTATACTCACAATTACCAAACGGTATTTGCTGAAGGTCATACAGGTTTACGCACCGACATCGGCACATCGAGACGAAGAGGTGGAGGCCATGTATGAGGATATATCTAGAGCCATGCATGCCTCTAAAACCTTCTACACTGTTGTGATGGGGGATTTTAACGCAAAACTGGGCACGCGAAGCGGCACAGAGGTGAGAGTAGGGCACTTTGGATACGGGCAACGGAACCATAGGGGCGAGATGCTGGCCGATTTCTTGGAGAGAGAGGACCTCTACATGATGAATTCTTTCTTCAAGAAACGGCCGCATCGAAAATGGACCTGGATCAGTCCCGACGGTTCCACGAGAAACGAGATCGACTTCATCATGTCGACCAGGCGTCATATATTCAATGATGTCTCTGTGATCAACACCGTTAAGACCGGGAGTGATCACCGTATGGTTAGAGGCACATTGAATATATGCGTACAGCTGGAAAGATCCAGATTGGTGAAGTCTACGCTCCGACCAACTCGAGCCCATATCCAAAACCCCGAGAAGTTCCAACTCGAGCTGATGAACCGTTTTGATTGCCTAGCTGACTGCGCTTCTGTGGACGATGTAAACAACAGGTTGGTGGAAACTGTCCATTCGGTGGGGTCAACATTCTATAAGACACACCGTAAGAGAACTAATAAATTCTCGACCCAGACTCTCAAGCTCATGGCTGAGAGGAACGAAATGAGGCTACAATCTTCAGTGGACGCGACGCGCTACCGTCTGATCAATAAACAAATCTCTAAGGCTCAGAAATGTGACCTGCGACACTTCAACACCGAATACATTCGTGGTACCATTGAGCGTAACAGGGGCTCAAAAGTGTTCGCAAGAGATTTGTCTATTGGGCAGAGGCAGCTGACGCGATTGAAGACCGATACTGGTAGTATCATTTCGTCTCGACCTGAGATTTTGAGAGAGGTTGAGATGTTCTATGGGCAGTTATACACCTCAACACAACAGCCTGTTGTCAATTTGGCAAAAGATCCACGAGCCAAATTGACCCGACACTACACCGAAGATATCCCGGACGTCAGCCTTTACGAGATTAGTATGGCTCTCAAACAACTCAAGAACAACAAGGCTCCAGGTGACGACGGAATCACAACCGAACTCCTGAAGGCGGGTGGTAAACCGGTACTTAAAGTCCTTCAGCGACTGTTCAATTCCGTCATTCACGAAGGTACTATGCCGGAAGCATGGTACAGGAGCGTGGTGGTTCTTTTCTTCAAGAAAGGTGATAACACCCTTTTGAAGAATTATAGACCCATCGCGCTGCTGAATCATGTTTATAAGTTGTTTTCGAGAGTCATAACGAATCGTCTCGCTCGTAGGTTCGACGACTTCCAGCCTCCCGAACAAGCCGGTTTCCGAAAAGGCTATAGTACCATAGACCACGTATTCACGCTGCGGCAGGTTATACAGAAGACCGAGGAGTATAACCAGCCACTTTGCTTGGCGTTCGTGGACTATGAGAAGGCCTTTGATTCGGTGGAAACATGGGCTGTGTTAAGATCGCTCCAGAGATGCCGAATCGACTATCGGTATATCCAAGTGCTGAAGTGTTTGTATGAAAACGCCACAATGTCTGTCCGTATCCAAGACAAAACTACGAGACCAATCCAAATGCGGCGAGGTGTGCGACAGGGAGATGTCATCTCTCCGAAGCTGTTTACCGCTGCATTGGAGGATGTCTTTAAGCTTTTGGATTGGAACGGATACGGCATCAACATCAACGGCGAGTACATCACTCACCTTAGATTTGCCGACGACATAGTCGTTATGGCAGAGTCTCTGGAGGACCTTAACACAATGCTCGACGACCTCAGCAGAGTATCTCAACAGGTGGGCCTCAAAATGAACATGAGTAAGACGAAAATTATGTCAAACTCGCATGTTCCGCTCCACCCAGTCATCGTTGAGAACTCTGCACTCGAAATTGTAGACGAATATATATACCTGGGACATACAGTCCAGCTAGGTAGGTCCAATTTTGAGAAAGAGGTTAGTCGCCGAATCCAACTCGGATGGGCAGCGTTCGGGAAGCTACGCGAGATCTTTTCGTCTAAGATACCTCAGTGCCTGAAGACCAAGGTTTTCGAACAGTGCGTGTTGCCAGTGCTAACCTATGGATCCGAAACATGGTCGCTGACTATGGGCCTCATAAGAAAGCTCAGAGTCACCCAGCGGGCGATGGAGCGAGCTATGCTCGGGGTTTCTCTACGTGATCAAATTAGAAATGAGGAGATCCGTAGAAGAACTAGAGTCACCGACATAGCTCAGCGTGTCGCGAAGCTGAAGTGGCGATGGGCGGGGCACATAGTTCGGAGAACCGATGGACGTTGGGGTCTCAAGGTGTTAGAATGGCGACCCCACACCGGAAAGCGCAGCGTCGGCAGACCCCCAACAAGGTGGACAGACGACCTCAAAAAGGTCGCGGGGAGCCGCTGGATCCAAGCGGCGCAAGATCGTATGGTGTGGAGATCCCGTGAAGAGACCTATGTCCAGCAGTGGACGTCCATCGGTTGACGAAGAAGAAGAAGAAGAATGGTGTTTTTTTAAGTATAAAGGAGAATTTTATTCATATGGTAATTTGACAATGGCAGAACTTGACAATTACTTTATCTAGTACAGATAAAGGATTCTCTTTATAAAAGGTATTGATTGCTTGTTGAAGTAATCATAGTGATTATATTTTTACTCTGAAGTCGTTAGTGTATTAAAAAAAAATAAACATTAATAAACAACGTCAATTATTAAAATTGCTTAAAGAAATGCTATTTTCTTGTCCCCCTATCATGAACAGCGACCTCTAGCATAAAGGTCTGGTATCTAGAAACCGGGAAAAAGCAGTTCTGATACCCGCGGCGTAATAAAATTTCAAAATGTTTAATATGGTGGTTATTTACATTCAAGAGATATAAACACTTAAACGTTATAAAATACAGTATTTACGATTTTCAATAAAATATGGCTCTAGACTAGAACTGTTCCTAATAACCTATTCCATATTGCACACAATTAAACCCATTTCCACCCTATAAGAGGCACACTTACGCAACTAATCAACTTTGCAAAGGGTGAATAAATATCTATCGACGAGGTTAATTTGCCTGATCTTCCCTGCTGTGATGTAGATTAAGTGGATAAAGTTAGGTTACATTTTATAGCCCCCCTATCGTCATATAGCAAATTTATTTATTTATTCGAATCTCCAATAGCATTACATATTAAACTAGCTAGGTATGCGTATTTGCGTAAATAAATGTTCTCTTAGTTATTGTGAGTTAACCATAAAAGATAGCGACATACTATAGCGGACTTTTTTTTAGTATTTATGTAGATCTACAATTCACTGGCACACTACTTTAGTATATCTCTGTTGGTTTACGAGGCACATGCGAATAGAGCTTGCTGTGGGCGAGTTTTCTTACATCTACGCGACCTCTTTAACACAATTTACATTAAACCGTAATGTACCTTTCAGAAGAATTGCACTACCGTTCAGTAAAAACCGTACAGTAGATTTTGAGAAAATCGAAAACAGACAGCTCTTGCGAACTTTGTTTTATAATGAGTAGGTATACATAAGTCAACAAATATACTATATATTTTTAAATTATTTATGTATTACATTTAAAGCATTTTTTAATTGCTTGCTATCGATTTGAACTAGGATTTAAAAAAAAGGTTTGTTTACATATACCTATTTAAAACTGTTAATATGTTTAATTAAGTTTGCAAAATTCGTATTCCACAAAAATATATACGATACTTGACAATTTTTGAATTTAAACTATCGTGAGTGGTATTCATTATTAATGTTGAGAGACCGGCTATACTCACGTCTTATTTTATCGGATGAGCCCGACTAGTTTCAAGCCCATACGGGGCTCTTATTCATGAGCTCTTTACGCGGTGTTATCGCGGCGGGAACTAGTCGGGCTCATCCGATAAAATAAGACGTGAGTATAGCCGGTCTCTCAACATTAATAATGGATACTTGACAACTTGGTAAAAATTGCTCTAAATCAAGTTTCAGTTTAATGTGAATAAAATAATTAAATATATTTTAAATAATAAGTAAAAATAATTAAAAATACTGACATTTTAAAAGTTAAAACATCGACATCGATCTATTTGATTTACCGCAAATGAAAGCTCTTGCATAAATTTTAATATAAATAAGTCAATAAACTGGTAACATCACTACCGGCGTCCATTTCCGACCAATGACCGTAAGAAAAAAAAAAGAATAATTACATTTAAAAATCGAACCTGGCCCAACGCTGACCTTAAAAGGAAGCCATTTGATGGGAGATGTATTAAAAATTGAAATAACAACTTGCATCGACCGTTTAGATAGAGAAAAATTATAGAAGTCGCAACAAAACGCTTGCAAATTGAATCGTATGGCGTTAATATTAAAGCGCTATATCGAATAAACATTAGCGCAGCAGATGTTGCTCGAAATGAAGATTAGGGGAACTAAGGCATAAAAACCGGTCAGCCAATCGCGGGCCGCCCTGATCCCCTATCCCTTTCTGACATCGGACACGCCGCTCTTTCTAATGCTCATATTTTTTGCCATCTTATTCTAATTCCTCATTCAAATGGCTCGCATCGAATTCCAGGGGCTCGTAACCTTTCTGCCATAGGACTTAATTACATTTTTCATTCACCGCATTTAAGGTAAGGTATTTCGTAATAGTTAAGTTCTCAGAAAAGTTTAGTTCTTGTTAACGGATGCCCGATAATGATTTCGGACGAAAGAAATAATCATTCGCTATACGAACACTTAACACTAGATGATTTATAGAAGCAGGCGTTACTTTGCGGAATTCCATATTACAAGCAATATAACAGAACTAACTACTTTGCTATAATCCGCACAGGGTTAAGTGAATGCATGCAAAGCCAATGTGTATGAAGTAGGCAAAATCTACGCACCTTATACATGCAGGACCAGCCACCACATGCACCCCAAGGCGCAATTCACCAGCAACAACGAACACAAAAGCAGCACACACACCCACCACCACAATCTCGACGATCGTTTCGCCCCGAAACCGAAGCATCATCAGGAGGATAGGCTTCACGACAAAAATCGTACTGCGCCGCGCTACCCATACAAGTAGTCTTAAATTTAAATTTAAGTGCGGATTATAGCAAAGTAGTTAGTTCTGTTATATTACTTAACACTAGATTTTTTTTTAGTTCTTGATTAAAACAACAAATACAAAAAAGATTGAGTCTTGTAGGGACAAAAATAGAGAGAACTGTATTTTTAAAACAGTTTTTATATAATAAATTGTAGTTTTAATATTATAATGGATAATTAGGCTGATACAGAAAGTCTATTATGTTGATGATTACATAAATGATAACAATCCGAATATTTATCCACTCTTTGGCCATACACTACGTAGCAATGACGAACTGTAACTAGTTATAAGGATTATATTTTGAAAAGAGCAAACAGCCGGTGCTTTTCTCGGTAATAGCATTTTTCCGAACCAACACTAGACTTGTCGATTTAAAAGCATTTCTTTACAAGTTTACTTTAATAAAGAATTTTTTGCTTCAATTTGGAAATCCTTTCAGCTTCAAACAAGACTGCTGTTAAATAATGTAAATTTAAGATGTTTAAAAAATTGACCGCTGAGTTTCTTACTGGTTCTTCTAGTAAGGGCGACATTCCGAATTAGTTGAAGCTTCATTAAATCTAATTGATCCTTGATGATTCAAAAGTGCTTTTTAAAAAATCTTGAATAAAGATTATTTTGATTTGAATTGCATGCTGTTATGACTCATGTCTATTGTCAAATAGGACCGACTAATAACCTTGAAAAATGAAAATAGTTTTTATACCCGTACAGTAAAAAACATTAAACCGAAGCCAGTTCACTTTTTACATCGACCCCTTTCTTTTTTTGATCTGTGGATTCAATATGTTGTGGTTGCATGTCGTGATGTACATACAGATAGTCGTAATATTTACGCTTATAAAATAATTGTTTTCATTATTCCACAGTTGTCGCTTTTTTGCATTCAACTGTAGCTGTTTATGCAAAATAGGTATGTTTTAATAAATTAACATGTCATTTTTGTTCGTTCGAAGGTAGTTTGCATGTAGAGTATATAATAATAATCATTATTTAGCAAATACTTTCGTTCTCTATTACTGACGAGTGTTAATTCTTTTTTTTATTTTATTATTCACTAATAGCCAACTTGCATACTTGCCTGATGTGAAGTAATTGATGCAGTCTAAAAAAGCCTACCATTGGAATTTTTCCTTGTAAATGTTTTATAAAACTTGATTAAACGTCATTTTTGAACTTTAGATATCCATATTAGCTTTTAATATGATAAGCACTAAACTCGTTTAATCTGCTTAATGGAAAAATGCCATGCCATGATCCTATTTATAAATTTTATTTATTATAACTAACAAACAGTCCGAAGATACTAATAAATTCAATCATATTCTATACTTTTCCCGAAGAAAGACGAGATTTTTTATTCTATACGTTATCCCGGTATATAAACCTTAATTGTGGAAAATCTCATCAATATTGATACAGGGGATTAGCCTTGAAAGTATAACAAATTGGAAAACAAAAAAAAAACAGAAACGCATTTATACGTATCGATTGTTTTTATCCTTGGAACGACAAGGGGTCCAGACAAAATAAAAATAGCAAGTTAAAAAAAGCTATTCACAAAATTTCATATCCCTACTGTTGACCGTTAAGCAGTTCCCTTGTCCGGAGCCAATCCTGGAAGCAGCATCAGGTCATGCTTATCATAAACTTGCTTTGTCATCGGTAACTGGATCAGTATGTAAAATTTTAGCTCAATTGCACACCGGGAAGTGGATCAAATTTTACTTTCAAGATTCCACTATCACCTGCATACACGGTAAGTTAAATTAAAGGTTTTAAAAAACAATTTCTGTATATACGAAGCTATAACTATAATTACTAATAATAATAAATAAATATATGGGACACTAACACACACGTCCCCAAAGTAAGTAACTTAATACTTGTGTTATGAGTGACGGACATGTGGTAGATATACTACATATAATTTTGAATACATACTTAAATACAAATATACATCCAGACTCGAAGAACCAATAAATTTTTTATAGTAAACGTTGGCCCTCGGTGGGAATCGAACCCACACGGAGCTAAAGGCAGGGTCATTACCCTAACAGGCCAATCAAAATTAATTAAGACACAGATGAAAATATATTAGGTCCTTACATATGAAATTGGCGTTTTGTCGTACTAGCCACTTTGATCTCAAATATTACCTTTATGGTTAGGAATTCCAAATTAAAATTCATACAGCTATTTATTCATGCATTTGTGTTTCAAACCACAATTCATTTGTTTTTTCTTCTTTTGTTTTTTTCTTTGTGTCACTCTGTTTACAAAATGGAAAACATGAAATATCGCGTTATTTACGAGTATGAGTTCCACCGTGGCACCAGTGCTGCAGAAACGGCTCGAAGGATTAATGATGTGTATGGTGACGGTGTCGCAAAAGAAAACACAGTGCGTTTTTGGTTCCAACGTTTTCGTTCTGGAAATTTCGACCTGCAGAACAAGCCTCGTGGACGGCCGGAGACCAAAGTTGATAATGAAGAATTTAAGGCTATTGTGGAAGCGGATCCATCGCAAACCACGTCCGAGTTAGCTGCAGGCTCCGGTGTTAGTGATAAAACTATTCTAATCCACTTGAAGCAAATTGGGAAGGTGAAAAAGCTTGAAAGGTGGGTACCTCATGAATTGAGTGAAGCAAACCGACAAACGCGCGTCGACTGCTGCGTTACGTTACTCAACCGGCACAATAATGAAGGAATTTTAAATCGAATCATTACCTGTGATGAAAAGTGGATCCTCTACGATAATCGGAAGCGCTCATCGCAATGGCTGAACCCTGGCGAACCAGCCAAATCCTGCCCTAAGCGAAAATTGACTAAAAAAAAGTAGCTTGTAAGTGTTTGGTGGACTAGTGCCGGTGTCGTTCACTACGCTTTCTTAAATCTGGCCAGACGATTACGGCAGATATCTATTGTCAGCAACTGCAAACCATGATGGAAAAGCTAGCTGCTAAACAACCGAGGCTGGTCAATCGCTCTAGGCCACTGCTGCTTCAGGACAACGCTAGACCACACACTGCACAACAGACGGGTACCAAATCAGAGGAGCTTCAATTAGAATGTCTTAGACATCCACCGTACCCTCCGGACCTTGCTCCAACAGATTACCATTTTTTTCGCAATTTGGATAACTACTTGCAAGGAAAAAAATTCAACTCCGATGGGGCAGTCCAAACCGCCTTCAAAGATTTTATTGATTCCAGCCCGAATGGTTTTTTTAGTAAGGGGATTAATGAACTACCTATGAGATGGCAAAAGTGCATACATAGCAATGGTACATACTTTGATTAATTAAATATATTTCATTAAAAAAAAAACGACTTTATATTCCTCCCATAGAAGACGCCAATTTCATATGTAAGGACCTAATATATCCGACTTACGATTATGAACATGTTTACTATCTTTGGAAGGCCATGAATTGGTATTTGGAATTAGAATACTCACAAATGACAGCGAGCGGAGGTTTGTATTCGCGACATCCTGAACAGATTTGAGCGCTTGCGTCACGTGACCGTGCGACTGTAGCGCGCCGTGTGGCACACTTGTCTTGCAGTTGTAACCTATATTATTTTAGTACCGTCAAAGGATCAAGCGTTTCTTAATAAACGAGTTAGAAATTATATCAATAATTATATAATATATTAAACTGACCAGATTCAAAATTAGGCTTAATTGAGTTGTAGCGGCCTGTTACAATCCCACTGCTGGGAATAGGCCTCCTCTCTCCGTTTCTGAAGAGAAGGGTTGGAGCTAAGACCTACCACGCTGCTCCAATGCGGATTGGTAGGTTACACATATCTCCAGAATTCTCTAGAGATATGCAGATTTCCCACGATGTTTTCCTTCACCGAAGAGCGTGTGATAAATTGCAATTATCAATTAGACACATGAGTTTTAACAGAAAAACTCATTGGTGCCTGCCCGGGGTTTGAACTCGTGTTCCCCTCGAAAGAGTCGCACGGTCTCACCGCTGGGCTACCACCGCTTTTTTATCTAATTGAGTTAGATATATTATAATCCTTATTTCAATGGCATTCGTGACAAACTATTAAAAAAATAGTGTTACCTTGCTCTTCCAAGTTATGGGTTTCTATGTATTGTGTATTTATGATCAAAAATATTAGCTATTAACTGGTGTGTAAATTTAAATGTCCTGTCTGCCCGGAATTTGAATTGGATACTTCCAGTAAACCCTCTCACCGGCTATCCGCGACTATTATATGTCTTTTATTATTGTTTGTATAAACCTTTTAAAATGAATGTCTTTACATAATAATGTTATGGAAGAGCGAGATCTTCTAACATAAAAAAATCTCAAAACCGTTTTTAATAGACTTAATAAATAATGTGAATACCCATTTGTGTATTTTATTTATTATATTTAAATTTTAATGATACTTAGAGTTTTCATAAATTCTTCATAAATACATGTCGTATACTAACTAAAACTCTATAATTAGAGTTCTCAAATTCTTATATTATTAATATTTATAAAATAATACCGCCGTGTGGTATCCGGCTGAGTAGAATAGACCACTCTCACTTCTTACCGAGGTGTAGTAAAAGGCTACTAAGGTAAGTTGACGTCAGGCAGGCGGCCGGTTGTAAAATACACAGCCAAATCATGTGACAACATGTTTGTAACGTGTTCTGCCGACCCTACTTATAGTGGGATAAGGGCAGGATGATGATGACGATTTATAAAATAATAATCATACACAAAAATTTAAAGTTATTGTCATTTAATTATATATAATATGATTTATAGAAGCAGGCGTTACTTTGCGGAATTCCATATTACAAGCAATATAACAGAACTAACTACTTTGCTATAATCCGCACGGGTTAAGCGAATGCATGCAAAGCCAATGTGTATGAAGCAGGCAAAATCTACGCACCTTATACATGCAGGACAAGCCACCACATGCACCCCAAGGCGCAATTCACCAGCAACAACGCACACAAAAGCAGCACACACACCCACCACCACAATCTCGACGATCGTTTCGCCCCGAAACAGATGCATTACGATTTTTGTCGTGGAGCCTATCCTCCTGATGATGCTTCGGTAGTTAGTTCTGTTATATTGCTTATATATAATATATAACATATTTGTAGGGTTCTTCCAAAATCAGATTTTAAAAATAATTTCTGCCGACAGTACCCGTTCGCTTGTAACATTGACCAACTGTCTACGTAATGACTCGAAGAGTTGCTCTACTGAGACTCACCTACTTGTGTTCTTGATAGCACTTGTTTAAGGACTACACAGATTTGTCTATTGTATTGTAGTGTATTCGAGTTAAGAAGAGTTTGATCGTATGATTTTTTAAATCACCTTTCTGTAATTAACTAAATATTTAATAATTAAATTAAACATTTTTTCTTTTACTATAAATGAATATATTATTTGTTTATAAACAAACTTAAGTAGTTTATGTTTCTCATTAAAAGTTACTCATCAGAAAAAATTAAAGTTACACCTTGAAAATAGTCTTATTATACATTTTAATTTAGTAAATTATATATTCTTCAGATCACACTAATTAAAATGTTTGTAACAAATTTTTAAAAACTATCTGCTCATAAACTTATTAGCATATATTTTTGCATATTTTAGTACTGAAGACCGTATATGAAGCCAAGAGCAAAATTGGGTAAGAAAATATTTGTAATGTGAGCCTAAAGAAAAGTGAGATTAGAAAGTATTTGAAATTTATATTTCTAACATTACAATTCATTTATATATTATAAATTATGAGCTTTTTAATGTTTTAGTTAATTATTATGTGTTTTTTTTGTTCTTCATAGTTTGAACAGAGCAACATATTGCTATTTCTTCTGAATTGACATATTTGAAAACTAGAGAATTTTTTTTGGTTCTCGAGAGTTCTATTTTTTTTATATCAGGAAAACGTAACTCATGAGGATTTAGCAGAATATCATTTCTGTGTGCCGGGACACAGTATTATGCTGAACTTAAGGCCTATTCTACATTTTGCTACCTTTATTTGACGTTATATTTAGATTTAGTTTAGTTTGCATTACAGCAGTTTAATACACTATTAAACGGAGACTGATACAGAAAGCCTAAATTGTTAATACTATAGTGTTAGTCTTATACTGTTAATACTATACTGTTCAGGATTATTTAGATAATAAGAATGTGTATATAGCTGCTGCTCGACCCTGTACACGAAAAGTTGCTTTAAAGTTATAAGAATGATATTTTGAAAAGAGCAACCACCGAGGTTCTTGCTGATTCTTCTCGGTAAGAACAGCTTTCCGAACCAGTATAAGCAAAAAGCACTTGTTTACAAGTTTATTTGAATAAAGATTTTTTAAGTTTGAAAAAAAAAAATTTTTTTGTTTGTTCATTTATGTATCATTTATAAACGAATTTCATTTCATTTCATATTCTATTTCCTAAATACCGAATAGCATTGTGGATGGGTCTGTACATGCTCCACTTTGTAACATTGACCAACTGCCTACTTAATCTGTACACTTGTTTACTTTGTACTAACTAGAATAGCCTTGTATCGATGACTGTACCAGTTAGTTTAACTAATACAGATTCCCGCCATCCTGGACAGAATTTGAATTTGAGACAAAATAGCCACCACTGAAAATCGGTATTTGAACAGATTTGAAACAAAAACGAATGTTTATCCATTTTGTGACGTCACACCACACCGTTGTAAACGAATTTATTTTCTTTGTTCAACTAAATATATTTATGTATTAGTATTCGTATAATTTGTATTCAAGCACCACCTACCTTAAAGTAGCGGCCTGTTACAATCCCACTGCTGGGAATAGGCCTCTTCTCTCCGTTTCTGGAGAGAAGGGTTGGAGCTAATACCTACCACGCTGCTCCAATGCGGATTGGTAGGTTACACATATCTCCAGAATTCTCTAGAGATATGCAGGTTTCCTCACGATGTTTTCCTTCACCGAAAAGCGTGTGATAAATTGCAATTATCAATTAGACACATGAGTTTTAATAGAAAAACTTATTGGTGTCTGCCCGGATTTGAACTCGTGTTCCCCTCGAAAGAGTCGTACGGTCACACCGCTGGGCTATCACAGCTCCACCTACCTTATCTTCCTGAAAAGTCTCTAGCCCGAAGGTTGCCTGGAAGAAATCGCTAGTTAGCGATAAGGCCGCCTCATTGTGTCACTTAGAATTAAATTGTTGTTTTCTGTATATTATATATTGTGAATCTTATGTGGTGCAATAAAGTATATTCTATTCTATTCTAAATCGTGTACGTCATAGACAAACTTTTTTCATTCTATGTAATTAATAAGTGAAGAGAATTTGTACTTGGTACTTATTTTTTAGTACTTATACATTAGGGGAATGTGAAATTTAAATGCCCGCGTGGAATCAGTGTGTCACATATTTTTTTCCGGATAAAAATTTTGAATAGTTATTGTGAGTTAACCATAAGAGATAGAGACATGCTGTGGCGGACTTTTTGATAGTATTTTTGAAGATCTACAATTCTTTACTACATTACTTTGGTGTATCTCTACCGGTTTATGCCCGGTATATTACTTACTCCCAGCAGGTCTTTTTACAATTGCTTGACCTCTTTAACACAATTTACGTAAAAAAGTAATGTACTATTAACTTGAACCTTTCGGAAGAATCGCACTATCGTTAATCAAAAACCGTACAAAAATCCGTTTAGTAGATTTTGAGAAAATCGATCACATACAAATAGACAGCTTTTGGGGACTTTGACTGGCCCAATGGCGCAGTGGGTAGCTCCGCGGGTTGCGGGTTCGAATCCCGCCGACGGCCAACATTTTCTATAAACAATTTGTTGGTTCTTCAAGCCTGGGTGTATTTAAGTTCGTATTTAAAATTATGTATGTATCTACCAGTTGTCACCCATAACACAAGTATTAAGTTACTTACTTTGGGGACGGACGACCGTGTGTGTAAGTGTCCCATGTATTTATTACTTGTTATTTATTATTATTATAAAGTTAGATTTTCTTTATTGCGTTGTTATCATTCTGAAGTAAATGCGTGTATCCGAACAATATAAATGTTGATAAATAAATTGTTCTTAGTCGATATTGGAATTAATGGAATGGAAATTTTTGTTTGCTAATTTTTTTTTATTCAATTTAACTTAATTTTAAGCTGAATAAATTTGAAAATGTTAAATCTAATTCACTTTATCAGTAGCCAACACCTAAATCCCACACAAGCATGAGAATACGTAAAAATATCAGTAGCCCTTATTTTGTTTTGAGTAGTATATTTATTATATATAATAATAAGTATTGATATCAAAAGACTGAATATAAAATAGTTATTGTGTGTATTTGTACTGACAATGTCGAATACGAGAATTTTTTTTATTTTATTTCCGCAACTCCGAGTATGTATCGATATGAAATGGATTGAATTACCACTCTTTCCCTCCAAAGGAGACTGGTATTGATTATTTTTTACTGTACTGACATCGAAGTCAGTTCTAAATGCAAACATATATGATCGACAGGATAATATTGTTATTTTTGATTTGTTGAGCAGTTATATATTATTGAAATAATTATTTATGAAAATGGTAGGTACCTGTAGAGGTTCTTGCTGTTTCTTCTCGGTAAGAGCGCCTTTCGCAAAAGTACTTGTTAAATCCAACTTGAATATAGAGTTATTTCGAACTCCTTCTCCATTCTACGTCCATGACCAATACCAAACATCATCATCATCCTGCTGCCCTTATCCCATTCTAAGTGGGGTCGGCACATCATGTTACAAACATCTTGTGATTTGGCTACGTATTTTAAGGCCGCCTGCGTGACGTCAACTTACCTGAGTCTTATTTTACGACACCTCGGTAAGAAAGAGGGTGGTCTATTCTACTCCAACGGATAACCACACGATGGGTCAACTCACTTTAGTCGCCTTTTACAACACCTTGGTAAGAAATGAGGTTAGTCTATTCTATTCGGCCGGATACCAAACATTGTAAATAAAAATTACGCAACCCAACATATATCTCACGCAATCAATTTTCCCGGCACGTCAGGAATGAGGTCTTGCCGTACTTAGATAACAGTTGAAAAACTTAGATAAATAATATCTAAAGAAGGTATATTTAATAATGATAATTAAGAGCGAATAATGCCGACAATTCTATGCGCATATTCGCGATGTGCCAAACAAGGACATAGTGCGTTTCCGCGTTGAATCACATTGCGAGTAGGGCGAGGCATAAACGGAAGCGGGCGTTGTCAGAAGCCGAGTTCACATTCTAAAAGAAGTCAAAGCCGATTCACAACATTAAAAATGCTTAAAACTGTAAGTTCTTAAAGCTTAAAAATTATCAGAAAGTCAAAATCACTATAAACTGTGACCTTAATAAAAAAATTGCTAATGGCGCTTCAAAATACCATACCACAAAAAAAACACATCGCATGTTGATATGTTCTATCGTATCCCATGATTTTAAATCGCAATTACAACAATGATGGTAACGAATTATTTATATTACTTAATGTATAATTTATATTACAACAATTTATACGTATGTCTATAAATTCGTGCAAATTCCGTTGAATATAAAATACGTTTATTCATTAGACTCAAGAATGTGTTTAACTAACTCAAATTGATTACATTGCTACTCAAGGTTTGCAATAGACGCTTTACTGTATTCTAAATAGGTACTATTTGTGGATAAAAGTAGAGGCTTTGATTTGAATTTGATTTTGAAAATCTTACTTATTCTCTTGTTTGATGATCCAATTGTTTTGACATTATTATCCACGACATAAATTAAACGTGAGACCTAGGAAAGAAGTCTGCCGCTACTAGTAGAAGTGTGAACTATTCCTTTCAGCATAGAATTTAAAACTTTCGTAGACATGACGATGACATCAAATTGTCAGTTTGTAAGAATTCTACAGTTTTTAATTCGAAAATCTATACATATTATGAAACAAAGTCTCCGAAAGCGGTCTGCCTGTATGTGATCGAATTTCTCAAAATAAACTTGACTTGATTTAAACAAAAATATATATAGTACGGTTTTTACCAAAATATAGTCCAAAACTTGAGGAAGGTTTAAGTTAATAAGCAACAAAAATGCTAATTTTTTCATAAAATATCTATCGCCTGGATTTATTTGGGAAAAACTTTATGCCACACTGATTTCCATCTACGCAAAGCAGCAGACACAACTTGTGTCACAATATTACCTATATCATTTATGACACTAAGATTAAAATATATAACAGTTAATTTACCATTCATTTCTATAACGTTAAAGGAAAATGACAATATAATATAGGTAATATAATAAAATAAAATAAATTATTTTCAAAAAACAATTTTTAAAGAGTTAGTAAACAAGACATTATGTTTTGAAAAGTACTTTATTCTATATCTTAAATATAGTGGTAACGCTTATAGGTTTGCAGGTATCTCCAGGCGTGGCGGATAAGTGAAATAGTATTGTTAAATATGCAAAATACTTGTATGCTTTCTCTATAAACAAGCGCAAGAGAAATGCGCATATCGCAAAACTGAATCCCGCGAGCTCTGTAAGGCTGGCTCAATTTAATTCGTATTCAAATTCAAAATATTCTTTATTCTAGTGGACTGTTTTCAGTACTTTTGAATCGTCAAGTATTCTTAAAGAAACTATCACTAATTTGGTACTTTGCTCCTATTGAGAAGAACCAGCAAGAAACTCGGCGGATATTCTTTTTTAATAAAAATATTCACAATTTGATAGATTGTTACAAGTTCATCGTTGCTACTTAGTGCGTAGCTGACTGCAGACAGCCTTGCAATTTTGTCGTGGAGTCTATCTCCTGATCATGCTTCGGTTGACGAAACGATTATTGAGTTTGTGATAGTGAACGTGTGTAGTGCTTGTGTATTGTGGTGGCAGTGGTGGAGGTTTGTGCATGTTTTTACGATCCCGGGTAAGAAAAAACGGATAGTCCACTATACATTTAGTACTATATATATTTTCTATTTACTGTATCGCGGAATATAGCAAAATAATTTTTATTATTTCTTTTGACTGCAGTCAAGATATCCTATAATAATAGACAAAGTAGGAACCGACATAAGCTTGCGGCTCCTGCTTTGCGCCTTGTAAGAGTACGTAAGTCGTTTGTGGGTTTGGGTATAAGATTCTATAACAAAATTCCACAATCAATTTTAACTTTGCCATTACAGCAATTTAACAATACTGTTAAAAGAGGCTGATACAGAAAGCCTATTATACCGTGGAGGCTTACATTGATGATAAGAATGCGTGGATATAGCTGCTCTTTGACCTTGTGCAGGATAGCTATGACAAAATGTAATTAGTATTAAGAATCTTCTTTTTTAAAAGAGCTCCACCGAGTTTCTTGCTGGCTCTTCTCGGTAGGACGGCTTTCCGAACCAGCAGTAAAGTTGACGATTCAAAAGCACTTGTTTACAAGTTTACTTGAATAAAGAATATTTTGAATTAAATTTTAAATTGAATTGAATTGAATTGTGAAGGATTGGTTCGATTATGTCACGACATTGTATTTGCAGCCGCTCGCTGTCCCCACTTGCACCGCACGTACCCACACAAATGCATCCTGAGTCAGCGTGACCTTGGAATATAATAGTCTAATCGTAGTTTTAGCCAATCAGCAGTCGACGCACGAGCGCGCTTTGTTTGTTCTACAGCTGTTATTTCGTTAGCGACGCCGTGTAAACAATAAAAGATACTATATATGATATCTCTACGAAGTTGATAATAGAAGAGCGAAATAAAATTATTATAATATAAATAATATAATAAATAATTATAAATAAATAAATAAATAAATATATGGGACATTTACACACACGGTCATCCGTCCCCAAAGTAAGTAACTTAATACTTGTGTTATGGGTGACGATAACTGGTAGATATACTACATATATAAGTTTAAATACATACTTAAATACAAATACACACCCAGGCTCGAAGAACCAACAATTTGATTATAGAAAATGTTGGCCCTCGGCGGGAATCGAACCCGCGACCCGCAGAGCTGAAGGCAGGGTCACTACCCACAACGCCAACGGGCCAGTCATATGTTAATTATGTTATATAATATAAACATTCTAATTTAAATTCGAAGAATTATAATTATATTCCAATTTTATCATACCTCAGAAGAATAATTTATAGAATTAGGCGTTACTTTCCGGAGATCGATAATACAAAAGTAATAGTAAAATTATCTTGCTATAATCTGCGATAGAGTAAATAGGAAATATATATAATGCTAAATGTAGTGGACTATTAGTTTTCATAATCGAAGATGCAGGATTCGTAGAAACACATGCACCAACTACCATCACAATACACAAGCACTGCACTCGTTGACTATCACAAACTCAACAATCGTTTCACCCCGCAACCGAAGCATCATCAGGACATAGACTCCACGACAAAATCGCAAAGCAAATGCTTGCTTAATCACTGATAAAGCAAATAGAAAATATATTTAATGCTCAATGTACAGTATAATATCCGTTTTCATACCTGATACATGCAGGATTCCCAAAAATATGCACTACAAATCTACAATCAAAAATCAGTCTTTATCCTGATGATGATGATGCTTCGGTTGCGGGGAGAAACAATTGTTGATTTTGTGATAGTGAATGCGTGTAGTGCTTGTGTATTGTGGTGGCGGTGGTGGAGGTTTTAGTATCCCACTGCTGGGCATAAGCCTCCTCTCTCCATTTTTAGAGAGAATGGCTGGAGCTATGACCCACAATGCTGAACCAATACTGATTGGTAGGTTACATATGCCGGGATACTTTAAAGATATGCCACGATGCTTTCCTATTCCGACAAGCGTGTGATAAATTGCAAATATCAGTTAGGCACATAAATTTTAACAGAAAAACTCATTGATGCCCGCCCAGGGTTAGAGCTCGTGACCTCCTCGAAAAGGTCGCACGGTCTAACCGCTGGGCTATCATAGCTTGTATACGCATTGATTGTGGAATATTTAATTTATATTTATATCGGTCCAGAGGATGATTAATTAAATCGTAACATACAGACTTTCGCATTTATTATTTTATTATAGTTTTCACAAAATTACACACAAAATGCTTCTCGTTTCGAATCCCGAAGTGCATTTGGAAATTAAAATATGTGTTCATTTGAGAAAGTGATTATTTTACGATCGCGATCATGCTTTTAACGTGTCGAATAGATACTTTATGCTAATCGCAACGATTTTATGATCAGCAATCATTGCTCACTGAATGTTCAAATAGTTTTCAATAGGGAATATAACTTTTGATGTGTGAAGTATCGGCGAAACCGCTATTTCGAAATATCACTGCGATTTAAATGCGCTTTTAAATGAAATTGATTATATTATTCGTGTATTTTAAGACTACAAATTAGGAAATTATTTTATCTATTTCCAACTGTGTTCGCTCGCGTAGAAATGAGTGTATTTTATTAAAATCTTGAAACACGTAATACACACACACAATGTCTTCGCCGGCGAAGACGAGGTCCCGGTTTTCTAACTTCGGTTGGTCGTGGCTTCTCGCCACCGACGCCGCAATGACTAATCTAAGTCAAACCATGAACCCTCCACTACGCGTCGCCCTAAGCCGTGGTCCGGCCACACAGGAGGCACCCTTAGGACGACGTTACCCTACGCTAGTAGAGCTTCTGCGCTCTACTCTCTGCATTTCGGAACTTCGGCGATGCTATTGCCGAATGATAATGCCGGTTGAGGGATTAAGGCTTGTCGGCCTGATTAAGACTGCTGGGCAAAAGGCCCTTTTTTCTTCTTGAATTAAAGCTTATCTCCATAACGCTGTTCAAATACAATTTACAGTGTTCACATATGCCAGGGATATATATGCTGATTTTTTCACAAAGTTATCAGTTACATTGCATAATGATTTAAACGAAATTTTTAAATAGAAATTCTTATATGGTTGCTCAAACTTTCAGCCAGCTATCCCTTTGTCAAGTGTCACTCGCTGCGACATTTCGGTCACAGTAGTGCGTACATCCGTAAGATTAATAATTTGTAATAAAGCACAATGCTTTAAGTCATAGTTATAATTAACTAAAACCATACCAACGAGGCCTCAACTTCATTATGCAGTCATATTTGTATAACATATTGTGTGCCATGTGGTATCCGGCTGAGTAGAATAGACCACACTCAAGTCTTACCGAGGTGTCGTAAAAGGCAACTAAGGTAAGTTGACGTCAGGCAGGCGGCCGGTCGTAATATACGTAGCCAGATCATGTTACTTCATCATCCTCTTGCCCTTATCCCGCTCTAAGTGGGGTCAGCACATGTTACAAACATGTTGTCACATGAATTGGCTACGTATTTTACGACCAGCCGCCTGCCTGACGTGAACTTACCTTAGTCGTATTTTACGACCCCTCGGTAAGAAATAGGATGATCTATTCTACTCAACCGGATACTACACGGTGGGTCAACTTACCTTAGTCGCCTTTTACGACACCTCGGTAAGAATTGAGGGTGGTCTATTATACTCAGGCGGATACCACACGGCATCTAGATCATGTGACAACATGTTTATAAAATGTTGTGCCGACACTTAGAGTGGGATTAGGGCAGGAGGATAATGATTTGCATAACATATTGTAGCGCTGATTTGATGTTAATTAAACGTTATCTTTTCCACCGTTACAGGTCTAGAACGGGTGGCAGAGGAGTTGATGGGTCGAAGAAAATGGAAACTATACCAAGACGGGTTAATACCAAAGCGGAGGGAAGGCGAGCAGTCGAGCGACGAAGAGTCCATCGCTGCGTCCGACCCCCCGCCCGCGCTCAAGATCAAGACCATAGAGCAGATCAACGCACCAGAGAGGCTGGAGAGGGCGGCGAGCGCAGAGCGGGAGCGGCCGCGCCGGGAGACCATCCTGGAGAGCCTGATAAAGAGGCCCGCCACGCAGCCCAAGCTCGAGCTGGTGGACGAGCCCGCCGACTGGAAGCCGGCCGAGCGCTGCTACTTCTGCGTGGACGGGGAGAGGCCTGAGGGCGAGAGCAGGGCCGCGGGCGGCGCCAACGTATGTTACTATTTCACTTAAACTAACGGCCTGTTATCCCACTGCTGGGCATAGGCCTCTTCTCTCCGTTTCTGGAGAAAAGGGTTGCCTGTTATCCCACTGCTGGCCCACTTCTCTCTCCGTTTTAGGAGAGGTTGAAGATAAGACCTACCACACTGCGTCAATGCGGATTGATAGCTTACACATATTCCCAGAATTCTCTACAGATATGCATGTGTGATTAATTTCAATTACCAATAAAATTTCAATTAGACACATAAGTTTTATGCAGAAATACTCATTGGTGCCTGCCCGGGGTTTGAACGCATAACCGATCGAAAGAGTAACACGGTCTCACTACTGTGTACAATAACTAGCTGTGCCAGCGGCTTCACCTACGTGGAAATCAGCGTGTCACAATTTTTTTCTAGAATTCAAATTATAAACATAAAAGTAATTATTGTAAGTTAAACATAAGAGATAGAGACATGGTATCGCGGACTTTTTTGTGGTATTTTATAGATCTACAATTCTCTAGTAAATTACCTTAGTATAACTCTGCTGGATTACGCAGCAAACGCTAAAGCTCCCAGCAAGCAGGTTTTTTAACAACTGCGCGATCTCTTCAATACAATTTACATAATACCGATATGTACTATTTACTTAAACCATCCGGAAGTATTGCACTATCCTTTGGTGAAACCCGTACAAAAATCCGTTAAGTAGATTTTGAGAAAAACGATTACATACAGACAGACAGCTTTTAGGGACTTTTATAATAAGTATAGATGTAAATTTTATTATAATTTTCTCTCAAAGACATAAAAAGGCAACAGAAATGTTACCAGTACAAGTCATAGGAAATGCCATGTTTCATATAAGTAGTCACTTTACGGAAGTCTATGAGACACAAGAAACAATGGCAAGATTTTGCTTTAGCAAAAAATACATATTCGTTGTGGATTATAGCAAATAATACCATTGTTTCCGTGACGTCATTTATACCAACTTCTAGCCTTGGTATTATGTATAATTTAGTAATCTTAAGAAACATGTTCATGTTTAGACTTATTTAAAACACTATATAATATCTTATCTTTTAATATATGCAGGTTTCCTCGCGATGTTTTTCTTCACCGAAAAGCGTGCGATAAATAGCAATTATCTTTAATATACATCAGTTTTTAATACAAAAACTCATTGGTGCCTGCCCGGGGTTTGAACCCATGATCGTCTTTACAGAGTCGCACGGTCTCGCCACTGGGCTATCAACTATTTCCTATTTCACTTATCTATAGTTAGATTAAAATATTCTTTATTCAAGTAAACTTGTAAACAAATGCTTTCGAATCGTCAACTCTACTGCTGGTTCGAAAAGCTGTTCCTACCGAGAAGACCCTGCAAGAAACTCAATTGCTCCTTTCAATATTGATTTCATTAAGATAAATTTTGTTATTGCTTTCTTGTAAGAGTTCAGAGTTCGAATTATAATTTACTACGAAATTTTGTCATTAAATAATTTGACTTATATGTTATACATTTATAACACTCATTCCAAAAATACTTTGTAAACTAAACTCCACGTACTTCTATTTCGTACATTTCATTCTGGTTTATTTGATCTATTAGTAATAAATTTATAAAAAAGTTAAACTTGCAATGCGGACAGCAATTAACCGACCGTTTCCGGCTCAACACGAACGACCTAAATAACCGTAGATAACGTATCAACGTAACGTGGCGAATTGCCAAAAACATAGGCGTTGCTGACTGACGCACCGCCCCTACCCCCTTACCCTGACGATGACCTGGGGGTAGATACGTACAGGTCAACGCCATACAAACTAAATGAAACACCTTTATAATTTTCAGCGCAGCGTGTTCGCAGAACATATTTCTAACCAATATATTTAAAAAAAAATTATGATTATTCAATTTAGCTTTTTCAAGCGCCTTTGAATCATTAAGGATCAATATGATTAATGAAACTACAGCCGGTTCGGAATGATGTTCTACCGAGAAGAACCAGCAAGAAAGTCCGAGGTCAATATCTTAAACATTTTTAATTTACATAATTAAGCGGTCCTGTACGAAGCTGGAAGTATTTTTAAGTCCAACCATTTATATAGTCTTCAATTGTACTTGCTTTTCGTATAAGCAAATGCCTTACACTTAATTTAAACCTCTGTGTACGCAAGTCTAGTATGTTTTGAGGAATTTTATGAATATTTGCTAACTCATTCGACTATGAAAGATTAATTCTATTGAGTTGGGAACACAAGAACTACCAGTAAAATCTTAGCGTTAAGTAGAAAAAATCTAACCAAATTAGCGAGGGTGGCTTACAGGGCACTGTGGACTAAATAGGCACATGTCAAAGGTTTGACACTGGATCGTACAGGCTCTGCCTAGAGAAACACCCAAGCACATCCTGTTGACTAATTCATCCCATCATTCCCTGCGCTCATTCGTAATGGACACTCTCTAGGATTGCACCATTTACGTACAAAGGTTGTTAAAGATCTCGCTTCCAAGTTGATCCTGGATTTCTTGGAGGATACCTGCATTAGCAGTGAATTCTAACTAGTGGCGATTATTGGTGTCATGAGACGATATGTGCACTTTTTACACTAATTCATATTCTAAAAGGACCAATTAAGATATCACAATTCTTATATTTCTTTTGTAAACTGATTTTTCTACAATTTTGGCAGATGATTATTATGGGAAAAAAAATTATACATACCCCGATTTTGGGGTATGTAGTCCCGACTGATGGAACCTCTGGGGTCGCGAACGGTCACAGTGGGGGGTGTGGCTGTACCTTCTGACCCCGAGAGATAACGGAGCTTGTTACAGACACAAGCTTCGTACTATATTTTGAGGAGCACAATGTGCACGGCACTTTAGAGGCATCGGTGCGGTTCGCCAGAGATCCCGGGGCCTCTCTGTTAGTGCGGAGGCTGTCCATCGAGGGGGTTTTAGTGGGTAGAAATCCCACATAACCGGAGCTTACCCCCAAGAGTTAATCTTACCAGACTGCAAGACGAGAGTAGATGAGTCTAATCAGACAAGTAGACTCGTCTTTTCTTAAGTCACAGTTAGAACACATCTAAAAATCCATTGTTTTATTCAACTAGTGCAATTTTCGTGTGTCCTCATTTTACTAGAACAAGGTTCCGGTTTTGATTACCGGTACGAACCGCAATCTATATATTCTAAATTGTTTGGTCTAGAAGGGTCAGGCTTTCAACATGGCTTGTTATCACTGTACCCGCAAAGTTTGCTAAACGAATAAATTTTTTGGTACGATGCTATATAAAACTCTAAAGGGAACCATGCCAAGATAGCGTCCTTCTAACTTAAACTCTATCTTCACTTACATTCAGTTACGATAAATTTCAACGTAATCCAATAAAAAAACAAAAGGATCAATGAACCGGTACAAAAATATAAACAAAAAGATCTGCAGGCCTACCATGAACTCAATTGAAGAGGTAAACGACGACCGCGAACCGCTTTCTTTCCGTACCATGAAGTGTGAATTGCATTAGGGTCGTAATGTTTGAAAAGGATAACGTTATATGAAATATAGATAACTCTGTCTCTTTTACTCACATGTTTCTTAAGACGAATTCCGAACGCTTATTCCGCAACGACTTAAAGTGTGCGTCTTTAAGACGTCATCGTATGAAAAAGCAAAACAATTTCGTTTACGTCTTTAATTGAGTCTCAATAAGAGTTCATGGTAGGCCTGCTACGCGTACTTTCGGAAGAACATCTGGCAATATCTCTATGTCCTGTTTAAAGTATTTGCATAATACACTGCCCCCATGATTATAGGTATATATTCCATGAGCTTAAAGGGTTAAAGTAGGCTCTACAAATTGATATAGCTAAAAACCTGTTTCTTAACTCTCATTATCATTATCCTCCTGCTCTTATCCCGCTCTAAGTGGGGTCGGCACAACATGTTACAAACATGTTGTCAAATGATTTGGCTACCTATTTTACGGCCGGCCGCCTGCCTGACGTCAACTTACCTTAGAGGCCTCTTACGACCCCTCGGTAAGAAATGAGGGTGGTTTATTATACTCAGCCTGATACCACACGGGGGTGTTTCTTGACTCTGTTGTACATTCATCTCATTAGGTGTACCTAAAGAAGTAAATATCGTATATAAGTCTCATAAGTTGTATAAAAGTAATTTATTTAGTTATTAATTAATAAACTACAACAGAACTGCTTTGATATAATCCTTGCGGGTTAGCGAATGCATGCAAAGTGTATGAAGCAGGCAAAATTCACATACCTTACACATGCAGGTCAAGTCTCCACACGTATCACAAGACGCATCCACCACCAAAAATGCAACACACATACACACGACCAGATATGCAGGCTTCATCGCAATGTTTTTCTTCACCAAGGATCGTGTGATAAATTGGCGTTATCGATTAGACATATTAGTTTTGACAGTAAAACTCAGGTGCCTGCCCTTGGCTTGAACCCGTGACCCTTTCGAAACCATTGTCAATGTCTCATCGCTGGGAAATTAGAGCATTATTTATCTTGTGGTAGGTAGATGCAAATTCTGTATACTAGATCTGCAGGTGGTCTATAAGTACGTCATGCTAAATTCCTAGATGATTCAAAACGAATCAACCTCGGCCTTTAATTCTATGGATAAATATTTAATCATGGTGCTTGATTGACTTAGTCATAATAAATTATATATTAAATAATTGGTTACATCTAAGTGCAAAATTTATAATCAATTTTTTCGTAGAATTGAAATAATTGTGAGATGCTTTTTTAAGAAAGAGAAACTGGGTTTTTTAACAAACTAGGCTTATTTTGTTTGCTAGTGAAGATTGATTATGCGTAATGACATCATTATTGAAAAGTAATGATAGAATCATTTTGCTATAATCTGCGAATATTGAAATCTAAATAATGTTAAAAGTAGAGTGTACTTCCCGTGTTCATACCTTATTTATGCAAGAAACTAAACCATATGCACTATAAACAATGACCACCGCCAAACTACATCTACTGACACTGCACATAATCACTACAACAATATCAACAATCGTTTCGTCCCGTAACAGAGACATCATCAGGCGATATACTCTTTGAGAAAATCGCAAATTACCATACATTATGGGAATTAAAATTAATATTGATTAAGTCCTTTGGAGTTATAATATCTTGAGAGTTATATGAGAAGAAACAAGATTTAGTGGAATATAGACCCACGTTTTCTCTATAAATCAAATTTCGAGTCAGATTTATTAGTTCAACTATAATTGTAGAGCTATCGTCTCTCACGCTATAATCATGATTCAGTTAGTTTCTATAACTAGAGCATCTAACTGTATTGAACATTTGTGTCAACTTAACACTGTTAAAATACCTTAATACACTACCTATTACCGAGTAATTCTTGTATACATACATATCTTGCCTTTAACCCCGTGGGTCGTGGGTTCGATTTTCGCTTAGGGTTAACAGTGTGTTAAAAATTGTATATGTATATATTTAGCAGTTGTCGGTCACAAATAATACAAGTATTAATTTACTTTCTGAACAGACAACCGTGTGTGTACAAAAAATTCTTAATTTTGAAAACGGCTCGATGATTTTCATGCGATCTAGCTAGGCTTCATTTTAGGAAAACGTCGTTTTTTCTGTGTTTCCAGGCAACGAAAAGTTGCTACAATATCATTAGAATACCAGGGTAAATTTCCCCTCCATCTAAAAGGTTGTAATAGCTCAGATAGAAAATCAGAGGTCTTTGGGTCGAGATGTCTCCAGACGGATTATTATTCCCCTTTTTTTGCAAGTTGTCTCTTTTATGAGAAACTATTATTACCATCCCTTTATCAACGCATCTAAGTCTATGTCCAAAAAAATCAATGGGTTGCATTGAGAGTGCCGGCAAAAGTGAAAACTTGAATATTAACATTGTGCATTTCTGATATTTTGGAATTATTATGAAATAATTTTGCACCAAATGCATTAATTATCCGTATAAAAGTACTACAATTTATATAAAATTTTAGAAAGAGAAGGGGATACTGCCTCTCCTACGCCGCGGCGGTGGTTAACTCTCCGTCCGTCTTACAAATTTTCGATTAGGACCCGTGACGCATCCGGACCCGTTCCTAAGGCGTATTAAATATTTTTACCATCCATGCAACAAACTTAGCTGCTGCTTATAATTATAACATTATAAAACAAAGTCCCCATACAGATATCAATCATCGATCACATACAGGTATATGTCTGTATGTAATCGATTTTCTCAAAATCTACTCAACGGATTTTTGTACGATTTTTATTAAAAATTTTTGTAAATCTTCCGGAAGGTATAGTTTAATAGTACATTACCGTTACGTAGTACGTAAATCACCTGCTGGGAGCTTTATTCGCGTGCACCGCGTAATCCAACAGATATACTCTAAAGTAATGTACAAGAGCATTATAGATATTCAAAAATACGACAAAAAAATCCGCGACAGCATGTCTCTATCTCTTATGGTCAACTCACAATAACTTTAGTACCCGGTATTAAATAGCGCACATCGATGTTTAGAACGAAACAGCCGGCCAGTTCGGTTTCGTAGAGCGCTGTCACTGTCACTCAGTTAGTATGTGACGTTAGTCTGTGCGACAGAGACAATGCTCTATGAAGCAGAATGTAACCGATTTCTCTCTTTAAGCCTCGATGTGCATTATTTTGCTGCGTACTATACTTTTATGTTCAAAATTAAAACTAAATACAATGATTTACGAGCTCGCGAAGCCGCAGACAGTTAGTATATCATACTAATTTTAACAGGCTATACTCTTGACCTTTAATTAAAGTTATTTAAACTAACTTTTAACATAAGGTTCATAACTGGGAAGGAAAAAACGGATGCAATAAATATAACGATATCGCGACTTATCGAAACGAACTGCCCACCACGCATATAACATTTTATATTTTTATTCACGCAAACTGCATACTGTACAAAAAAAAGCACTTTTGTGTTAAGGTGTGGTGTGGTAATATTGGAATAAATACAAACAATTTATGTATATTTATAGATCAGCAACACATTTACCATAAGCATTATACATTGAACAACTAAACATAAGTAGTATCCTAATTAAACACTTCGGCACGGCGCTCGTCGACTTTAGTAGACAATCGTGATATGAATGCGCACTGCTGAGCGTCGACTTTAGTCGACGGTCGTGATATGAGTGCGTACGGCCGAGCGTCGAATTTAGTCGGTGGGTCAATTGACCTTAGTCGCCTTTTACGAAACCTCAGTAAGAAATGAGAGTGATCTATTCTACTCAGCCGGATACCATATCGGATATGTATGACAGCTACTCCGTATAAAATATAATTGAGTGTTTGAAATCAGCACTTAGATATCGCTGAAGCTAAGTTGTTTTTAAACGCTTTAACTGTCATAGAAAATATCCAAATAAGTATATAAGGGGGGGGACAGCGTCCATTATAGAAAAGACCAGAAGTGCAAGATTAAGATGGTATGGTCATATAATGGAGAGGGATCAAAATCATGTGACCAAACGATTCTTAAATATGAATGTGGATGGATATATGACTAGAGGAGGCCTAAAAAGAAATGGTTGGAATGCTTGTAATGATGAGAGGTTTAATAAAACAGCGTTGATAGCCTTTGAATGCATCCCTCCGATAGTCTCCGCAAAGCCTCCACAACTTGGTGTGTTGTTTTATTTCTCTGATTGTAATTTGTAATAAGGTAATAAGGTAAGGTATTAGTAGCTGCGTCAGGCAGCTACAATTCTGCTTCATAGAGCATTGTATATATATAGGTAGCGCCAGAGTAGACGAATGATAGGAGAGAATGAAAGAGAAAAACATACCGTGCCGACCACACTTAGTGTGGGATAAGGGTAGGAGAATGATGAATTAGACTGTGGTAGTGAATGAGTGTAGTGCGAGAAGTTGTGTGTGTGATTAAACAATCCTGCATGCATAAGATACATAAGGGCAGGAGAATGATGGATTAGACTGTGGTAATGAAAAAGTGTGCGAGAAGTTGTTTGTGTGTTATTTAATAATCCTGCATGCATAAGATACATAAGGGCAGCAGAATGATGGATTAGACTGTGGTAGTGAAAGAGTGTAGTGCGAGAAGTTGTGTGTGTGATTGAACAATCCTGCATGCATAACCCACGGACAGTATACTGTGCTTTTGGGATTACATAAATTTTCTATAATCGCGGATTATAGCAAAATATTATAATAAATACTTTTGTATAGATCTCGACCAGGTAACGCCTAATTCTATAAATTACTTTACATTTACTTTTTTACTTTTAATTATATCACATGCATCTAAATTACTTTTATAAAATAAAAGTATAATTATTTATTTAGTTTAAATAGATGTAAATATGGATAGGTATATAATTAATGTTTTCTTTTTAAAAAGTTTTTTTTAGTATAATTTAGTTAGTTTTAGGGTTTTTATAAATTCTTGTTTTTGTAAAATAGTATAGTTAATTAATTTTAAATAAACAATTACTATATATTAAATAAAACCGTTAAAAAATTAATTAACACTTCATATATTGTCTACAGTACAAAAATAAGCGACTAGACGGTGGGGTTAAATAATACTGAAGGGGGTCATAGGTTCGATTTCGTCTCCTTGGCTCATTGTCATAGTTCATAGCAAAACTTACGGTTAGTTGGACAATAAAAGGATTTATAATAATAGTTTCTAAAACAATACAAATCTTTTTAATGCGATGTTGAAAGAAACTAAGAGTTATAGGGGAAGGTTAAACTTGGTTAAAAAAAATATATATTGGAATTATTATATTTGAAATTATGGAATTGTGTAATAGTAAAATTAACTCGCCTTATATTTGTGAGTTCGTGATTTTGTTTGCGTCAACTTAAGCGTTCTGCTGGGCTAAAAGTAGCCCAGCAGAACGCTTAAGTTGACGCAAACAAAATCACGAACTCACAAACTTAAGCGTTCAAATACCCTCAATTATGTACCATTTTTTATCCTGTCTTCAAAGGATATACAATATTTCTGTTTTAAATGGTTTTTTTATCTACCAGTTAGTATCTCGGAGTTGGGGAAAAGTTATCCTTTTTTTAAGGTAATCGGAGCTGAAACCCACCACGCTGCTCCAATGCTTGATTCATCATTCTCCTGCCCTAAGCCCACTCTAAGTGGGGTCGGCTCAACATGTTACAGACATGTTGTCACATGATTTGGCTACGTGTTTTACGACCGGCCGCCTGCCTGACGTCAACTTACCCTAGTCGTATTTTACGACGCCTCGGTAAGAAAGAGGGTGGTCTATTCTACTCAGCCGGATACCACACGGCATGCTCCAATGCTTGATTGTTTCACATAACCCAAGAACTCTCTTAAAATGGGATACGATATTTTCTTTCACCCCAGGGTATTTTGAACTGTGATTATAAATTAAGCCTTTTAATTTTTAGAAGAACTCATTAGTGCCCGGAATATGAATCCGTGACCCTCCGGTAAGAGGCGTCTTTTACGTTCGTCTTTAACTTTATTAAAAATGACCTCTTTCTACCATTGACCTCTTTTATAACGCAAAATCGTACTTTTGGCACATAGAAAATCCCCAATTTGAACACATAATTTCTAAATGATTTATAGAAGCAGGCGTTACTTTGCGGAATTCCATATTACAAGCAATATAACAGAACTAACTACTTTGCTATAATCCGCACGGGTTAAGTGAATGCATGCAAAATTGCGATTTTGTGGTGGTGGGTGTGTGTGCTGCTTTTGTGTGCGTTGTTGCTGGTGAATTGCGCCTTAGGGTGCATGTGGTGGCTGGTCCTGCATGTATAAGTGCGTAGATTTTGCCTGCTTCATACACATTGGCTTTGCATGCATTCACTTAACCCGTGCGGATTATAGCAAAGTAGTTAGTTCTGTTATATTGCACATAATTTCTACTTGAGCAGAAAAAAATATTTGACTTTATCTCTGACAAACGATGCCCACATTCATGAGTCGAACATAACAGCTTGAAGTATTCAAAAGCGTGACATCGATTAAAAAAAAAGGATATCAACTTTTAATGAGATTCGCCTCATTATCCGAGAAGTTAGGGGTTTCGTTGCTCAGCCATAATTAAGGCCGGCGACAAAGGACATTCATAATAAAATATAAACGTCCCCAGAGTAATTAATAAGAGCGTTGCATCCGGATCAACGTTTCTAATCATTGTCTGCCCATAATTGCACTATATTGTAAACCCTTTAGCCTACAATAGCAATTATGTACCTTGTCTAAACCAAGGCTTAGACCGACCACCCAGCTAGACCCCCGTGGCTCCATACGAGCCGTCTAATCGCGCGGGCTCCTCAACGCCGGGGGGACTAGAATAGGTCATCGTAGGCCGGCTACGGCTAACCATAGTTTCAATTTACAAAACAATGCCTTATCCATTTGCTACGAATCCACGTCAATGTAGAAAACTAGTATTTTGATTAATACGCGAGAAAGAGATGGGGTGCGCGGCTTTTGCAGCCCCAATGGATTAACGACCTTGTTTTTTTAATAATAGAGTCCATATTCGCTTTGGGGGCGGTTTCGTTACTGAAATAGTGAGCGTGTAGGCGTAAAGCATGAAAAGTAGGCAGTGTTTGAACAGGAGTGGCGCGGAGTGGCGATTGTATAATTGTGCTTTTTAAGTCGAGTGTTGTTTTGTATAATAGTTAATTTGAGAGAATGAGTTACGAGCACCCTGAGAGTAATGACGCTTTTTAGTGATTATAAACAATAAAATGGCGTTAACACTTTTTCTGCTACGTTAAATAAACCTATTATCTCGGTTCTTACAACGTTATGGTTACGGGTACATAATATGTTACATTTATAATACTGTAATGTATCACATTTTTAATTAACATTTTTATAATAGTAGCGTATAAAAATACCATCGGTCAAAATTTTAGTCAGTAAACTTATCTTAATACATATAACATGAACATGACATGATTTTCAAGTAATTCAAATTCAAAATATTCTTTATGCAAGTAAACGTAAAAAGTCAGTCTTTTGAATCGTCAACTCTGCTGCTGGTTCGGAAAGATGTTCCTACCGAGAAGAACCAGCTAGAAACTCGGCTGTTGCTGTCTCCAAAGTATTTTTTTTATTATTAGTTACATTTAGTCATATCTGTCTTGTACAGAGTCGAAGAGTAGCTCTGTCCATGCGTTCTTGACAATCTTCAGTGAGACTTTTACATATTAAAAAAAAATTAGAATTCTATGAAATGGTTTCGTCCTCAGTCTTCTGATTTAGTTAATTAATAACAATAATTATTAAAGCTTATCTTACTAATCATGAAACAATTTCTTTTGTGTTAAAAAAATATTTAAAAGCAAATTAATTCTAAGAAAATATATAATATTATATTAAAACATTTGTAATATTATGGAATCCCTCAAATAACGCTGATTTCTATAAATTATATATGAGAGTAAAAAAAAAATCTAAAATTTGATCAAATGACACATAAAAAATAGCATAGACAAACATGTACTTAAATATAAATTAGAGAAAGGGTCGGCAAGAACATCTTATTAATGCTGCCAAAAAAATTCACAAACTTTATCTTTCCAATTTCAATATAATAAATACAAAAAATATTCATATTTTTTCTAATCTTATTTTTGATTCTTTACGAATATCGCTATTATATATATATTTGACTTATTATTTAAAAAAATGTAACTACATTTGTCGCTACTTACATCACTTAAATATGAAAGAAACAATAATAACTTGGCGGTGTTACGTCGAGCGTGAAATGAATTCATGTTATTTGTACGTTCCAGTACCTTAAATTTTTCATATTATTACTCAAAATGAAACGTTACATTCATGACTGACTGCGCCCAGCTGTAATTATATATTTTTTATATCGCCATGTTTGGAATTTAAAAAGCGAAGACGCTCTGAAAGTTTCAAATTGCTCTAAGCCTAATTGGCCTCACAATTTATTGCCATAGATATTGTAGAGTTGTTGCAATTAAAAAACGTTACTGAGCTTTTTGTGTAATGATAATTTAATTATCTATGTTTTTTTTTGGTTAAACCCAATTAAAAACCACTTGTTTTACAATTCAAAACGTAGACATTATCTTCATTTGTTTTATCTACTTATAAATCAAAAATAACATTATTCACTTTTTTATATATAACAAAACTAAACATAATACGTTTCTGTATTTAAAAATTTGACATAAATTTAATTTATAGAATTAGGCGTTACTTTGCGGAGATCCATAATACAAAAGTAATAAATAATAAAATTAAAAAAGCATTCGCATTCGGCTTTGCGATTTTGTCGTGGAGTCTATCTCCTGATGATGCTTCGGTTGCGGGGTGAAACGATTGTTGAGTTTGTGATAGTGAACCTGTGTAGTGCTTGTGTATTGTGGTGGCAGCGGTGGAGGTTTGTGCACATGTTTTTTACGAATCCTGCATGTAACGGGTATGAAAAAACGTATAGTCCACTATACATTTAGCACTATATATATTTTCTATTTACTGTATCGCGGATTATAGCAAAATAATTTTATTATTACTTTTACATAAATTTAAATTAAACGACTCCATTTTCTATCTGCAAATAAAACAGATTTTTTTATAAATACAGCATGTCTGTTCACAACTTGATCGTGAATTATAAATAATATGATGTAAATAAGTTAAAATTAAGTGACTTTATTTCCTACCTGCAAATCAAAAATACCATTTCATAATGATTGGGTATATTTATGTAGTAAATACTTAGTTCACAGCTCGATCGTGAATAAAAAAAAATGAAATAAATATTACAAGCAATATAACAGAACTAACTACTTTGCTATAATCCGCACGGGTTAAGTGAATGCATGCAAAGCCAATGTGTATGAAGCAGGCAAAATCTACGCACCTTATACATGCAGGACAAGCCACCACATGCACCCCAAGGCGCAATTCACCAGCAACAACGAACACAAAAGCAGCACACACACCCACCACCACAATCTCGACGATCGTTTCGCCCCGAAACCGAAGCATCATCAGGAGGATAGGCTTCACGACAAAAAATCGTAATCGTAAAATAAATATTATTAACGACTGCATTTCATTAAAAAAAATGGTTTGATCATAGTACTTTTTTAAAAATAATAATCATTATTCAACGGTTCATATTCAAGATAATCAAGTTTAAATCAATTAATTAAAAAGTGAATTAAAATTGTTATAAAATAAATTTTAAAAAAATTAAGCGACTCCATTTCCTACCCAAGCCGATCGGTTAAACAGCATAGGCCGGACAGAAAAGCCTATAGGGGCGGTCCGCGGAGGGTGGAAACCTCGGAAAATTCACGTGCAAGGCCCACCCCTTGGCGAAACACGTGCCGCCAAATAGCCTCAGTGTACGCACGCCTTTACTAATCATTGCCGCTCGCAAAAAAAATATAAAAAGCGTTGACGTTTTGATACGGTTTTCGAAAACGAGTCGTTCTATGGCGGCGAAATTATACTTTTAAAGTGAAAATGGTGTAAGTGAGAAATAACCTTAATGGTTTGAGTGTGCTTTTGTGTATTTTTTTTAATGTGAAATGGAAGGGAACAGAACATGAAGCGATTTCATGGTAGGTTACGTTTATTGTGTGTTAAATTTATGATAATATATTTAAATCAAATCAAATCAAAATATTCTTTATTCAAGTAAACTTGTAAACAAGTGCTTTTGAATCGTCAACTTTACTGCTGGTTCGGAAAGCTGTTCCTACCGAGAAGAGCCAGCAAGAAACTCGGCGGTTGCTCTTTTTAAAATATAAATCTTAGAACTAGTTACATTTATTTATTACTGTCTTGTACAGGGTAGAAGTGCATATCCAGTGAATATCCACACATCCTTATCATCTAAGTAATCTTCAACAGTATAGTAGGCTTTCTGTATCAGCCTCTTTTTAACAGTGTTTTTAAACTGCTGTAATGGCATGACCAAAATTGATTTCGGAATTTTATTATAGAATCTTATACCCAAACCCATAAACGATTTACGTACTTTTGCTAGGCGCAAAGCAGGAGTCGCAAGCTTATGTCGGTTCCTACTTTGTCTATTATATACATCACCTATCGTTTTATAATTCTTTATATTTTTATGTACAAAAATTACGTTATTTAAAATATACTGTGAAGCAAATGTTAGAATACCTGTTTCCTTAAACTTCTCTTGCAGGGAATCACGCGGACTTAAATTGTAGATGCCACGTATGGCTCTTTTTTGTAATACGAAAATTTGTTCACTATCCGCGCATTTACCCCACAGCAATATTCCATAAGACATAATGCTTTAAAAAATAATACATTATTAATATGTTATGTGAAGAGGTCTACTAAATTATTATAGATGCTCTTTTTTACTTTAAATTACTAAAAATTATCAATGATTTAATATTTTATACAATGCTACTATTAATGCCGCCATTGTTTTTTTATTTAGTAGATATTACTAATATCGTCTGTTATATGTAAGTACAAATAAAGTTGACTTAAAAATAAATATAGCATAAGCATTTCAATGTATAATTTACATTATTCATTAATAATCTATTTATCATTAGCAAAAGTTTCAGATTTTGTAAGATAGAAAAGAAATGAACTTTTAAAATAGAGAAATGAAATTTTATATAGCTAAATTTTGACGATTCGAAAATACTTTTAATACAGATCATTTTGATCTCATATTTTGAATTTAAATTTCAACATATTTTTTCTTATCATAATCAAAATGCGTTGCTAAAAATACAGAGACAAAATGCATGTATAAAAGTTTACAGATAATAAATAAAATATATATAAATTAAAAGTTCACAGATTAATAATGAACGGATTATATGTTCGAGAAGGACAATTAAACGTTCCTTTTTACACTCATTAACAACGCAGTGGTAAAAGTAAAGAGCTTTCATTCAGGGCTACTTGACGACGAGTGTCGTTAGCTTTATGACAGACGGATTAATGAGATTAACATCAATGATATTTAACTCACTTTACTTGAAAATGTAAGTTAAAAGTAAAGGCCTATTACGATTCCAAGATCTCAAAGCGGTGCGGTCTCTTTTATACATAAGGATGGTATTTAAAAAGTAATAAATGAGCTATAAAAGCTGTGATAGCCTAGCGGTAACACCGTGCGACTCTCTAGAGACGATCATGGGTTCCGACCCGGGAAGGCACCAATAATTTCAATTAAAACTTAGGTGTCTAATTGATAATTGCAATTTATCACACGCTTTTCGGTGAAGGAAAACATCGCGAGGAAACCTGCATATCTCTAGAGAATTCTAGGGATATGTGTGACCTACCAATCTGCATTAGAGCAGCGTAGTAGGTCTTAGCTATAATCCTTCTCTCCAAAAACGGAGAGAGGAGGCCTTAGCCCAGCAGTCGGCATAGTAACAGGCCGTTACTTTTTTTTTAAATGAGCTATGTATGGAATCTGAATTTCGAAATCGGATTTTCATGAAACTTAGTATGTAACAGGGATAAAAAATGACATTTTATCCCTGTTTTCAGGCATTGAAAAACTGCAAAAATATGCATTGGATACAATGGTTTATTTTGCTGTCATTTGTAAAGTTGTAATAGCCCAATAGCGAGCGAGCAGACGTGGGATTACATTAGATCGAATCCCACGTATGATCTGCCCTTTCTTTTTTCTATTACATTTTTTCTATCATTAAAAACAAATTACCAGGCAAGTCTCGGTCACCCACCCTAATAATAATTCGTATGAAAGATGTTTAACGGTCGTGTAACGCAGAAATCCCTTAAGATCCAAAAGAGAAAGATAGATATGGGAATTAAAACACAAATTAAACCCTACGAAACTATTACTGTTTTGTAAATACTCGTTATAAGCAATATGGCGATGGCTTAAATGTTCCTCTCAGCACTCCTCAGCACGAGTGGCTTTACTCTAATGGACGTGAAACAAACCCTTTCATGTCTTATTACATTGGTATGAAACCACATTATGTGCAGTTTTATTTTGAATTATTTTCGTATATTATCTCATAGATATTCCGCCAAGTGGTATCCGGCTGAGTAGAATAGACCACCCTCCTTTCTTACCGAGGTGTCGTAAGAGGCGACTAAGGTATGTGCCGTGTGGTATCCGGCTGCATAGAATAGACCACCCTCCTTTCTTACCGAGGTGTTGTGCGCAATATGAGCAAGGTAAATTGACGTCGGGCAGGCGGCCGATCATAAAAGAAGAAGCCAAATCATGTGACAACATAGATGATAAGGATGTGTGGATATAGGTGCACTTCTACCCTGTACAAGACAGTAATAACTAAATGTAACTAGTTTTAAGATTTATATTTTAAAAAGAGCAACCGCCGAGTTTCTTGCTGGTTCTTCTCGAAGTTGGAACAGCTTTCCGAACCAGCAGTAAAGTTGACGATTCAAAAGCACTTGTTTACAAGTTTACTTGAATAAAGAATATTTTGAATTTTATTCAGAATGACAATCTACATGTCATACTGAATAAAAAATAGTCTAAATCGTAATTCCGCAAATAATTAAGTGTAGCTACGCCATTACATCGTTTTCCTTTCGGGATTCCAAATTACAAAAGTAACGAAAAGAATATTTTGAAAAAAAAATGCTACACTCAAACACATTATATTATATTATATTAATACACGAAATTCATAGAATTAGGCGTTACTTTACGGAGATCCATAATATAAATGTAATAATAAAATTATTTTGTAACTAGCAGTGCAAACAACGGCTTCGCCCGGGTGGAATTAAGTGATATACGAAACTTTTCCCGAATTTTGAAATTTTTAATATAAAAGTAGTTATTTTGAGTAACCCTGAGAGATAGAAACATGCTATCGCGGACTTTTTTGACAACTGCGACATCTCTGCGACACAATTTTCATAATACCGATATGTACTATTTACCTAAACTATCCGGAAGTATTGCACTATCATTTGATGAAAACCTTACAAAAATATGTACATGTAGATTTTGAAAACGATTACATACATTTATAATAAGTATAGATTATAATCCGCGATAAAGTAAATAGACAATATATAAATATTATGCTTAATGTAGAGTGGACTATTCGTTTTCATACCTAATATATACAAGATTCTTAAAAACACATACACAAACCGCCAACACCGCCACCACAACACAAACGTTCGTTATCACAAACTCAAATGAGTAAATATTTTAAATTTTGAACTTTGAAGAGTTGTAGCAACTTTTACTGCGTAAAGAATAGGATTGGCGAGTATCGAAGCATGCATGCGTACATATTTAATCGTGTAGTAAATCTTGTGTAGTAGGGTACTTTTAAGATACTTTCTAAATTTGGGTACTGAAGTATTGAAATTTTCTTTTAAAAACAATTATTTCTGACTGAATCCGGCAAGCGGCGAAAGTATAGATCTCTCATCGAGAGTTATATATTTGTGACGTTTACAGTGGAGTCAAAGTGTAAAAAAAATTTATACCGGTTTAGCACCTCGGTTAATTGCCTCTTCAGGTGACAAGAGAGCTGGCTCCTTTTTCACACAAAGAATCAGCATAGCGATTCAACGCGGAAACGCTGCCAGCATTCTTGGGACCATTCCACGTGGGCATGATTCGTATAGTAGTAGCGTGTAAGTTATTTAAGTTAGACATAACTTGTAGATTTTTGAATATAATTATTTCTTCTTATTTCAATCACAAATCTATACTAATATTAAAAGCTGAAGAGTTTGTTTCTTTGTTTGAACGCGCTAATCTCAGGAACTACTGGACCGATTTGAAAAATTCTTTAAGTGTAAGATAGTCCATTTATCGAGGAAGGCTATAGTTTATATATTATCACGCTAAGATTAATAGGACCTCTCATATCTAGCGGCAATAAAAAATATTAAGAAGGCGGCAAAGTTTAAAGCTTTCCTTGCGTGCGCTAAGTAAACGGTGAAAGTTATTACAAAATCATTTAAAAGTCCGCGATAGCATATGTCTAGCTTTTAAGATTAATCCACTTTATCCATATTTAATATGTGTTATGGTTTACTCAAATAGTAAGACTGCAGTCAACGCGAACGAAGTTGCGTTTAAAAGCTAGTTAAAATATATAGTGCTTTAAATAAGTATAAACATGAACATGTTACTTAACATTAGTAACTTATACATTATACCAAGGCTGCAAGTTGGTATGAATGACGTCACGGAAACAATGGTATTATTTGCTATAATCCACAACGAAAATGTATTTTTTGCTAAAGCAAAATCTTGCCATTGTTTCTTGTGTCTCATAGACTTGCGTAAAGTGACTACTTATATGAAACATGGCATTCCTTGTACTGGTAACATTTCTGTTCCCTTTTTATGTCTTTGAGGGAAAATTATAATAGAATGTATAGTAAATATTAATATAATATGAGGGTCACCTCCCAGCGGTGAGACCGTCTTGCTTTTTCGATAGGTTATGGGTTCAAACCCCGCCAAGGCACCAATGAGTTTTTCTGTATAAAACTTATGTGTCTAATTGATAATTGCAATTTATCACACGCTTTTTGGTGATAGAAAACATCGTGAGTAAACCTGCATATCTCTAGAGAATTTTGGTCATATGTGTAACCTACCAATCCGCATTGGAGCAGCGTGGTAGGTCTTAGCTCCAACCCTTCTCTCCAGAAACGGAGAGAGGCGGCCTATGCCACTGCTGGGCATAGGCACTTATTTTAATTTAATTTAATTTTTAGTAATACTGTAAACTAACTATTTAATAGGTTCACGCTCGTTCACTGTTGGATTAGAATTAACTTAAAAATACTTACATCAATAGTAAACACAAAAATTACTCTTACCGAAAAGAATCAGCAAAAAGTCTTCAGTTGCTCTTTTCAAAATATAACTCGTATAATCCTTTTTTAAAAGTCCTTTTATAAAAGAACACTGACCTCCTCGAACCCTAAAAACTAACTAGTTACACAAATATAATAAATTTAACCTTATTAAAGGAGAAACGAGGAAAGGCATATTTGTGCAACAGTACCCACTGTTGGTACCCACAAGGTTGGATAAATTCTAAAACAAGACTTTCCAGCTATAACTTCAATCCATCCATCCTTGTGTCTTATGGAATATTGCTATGGGGTAAATGCGCAGAAAATGAAGAAAAAAATTGTATTACAAAAAAGAGCCCACACGTGGCATCTACAATTTTGAAATTGATTTCCTGTGAGAAAAGTACAAGGAAATAGGTATTCTTGCATTTGCTTCACAGTATATTTTAAGCAACTTAATTTTTGTACATAAAAATATAAAGAATTATAAAACGATAAGTAATGTATATCACTGACAAAGTAGGAACCGACATAAGCTTACGACACCTGCTTTGCGCCTAGCAAAAGTACATAAATCGTACAGAAAGCTTATATACTATTATGTTGAGGATTACTTAGATGACAAGAATGTGCGGATATAGCTGCGCTTCTACCCTGTACCAGACAGTAACAACTTAATATAACTAGTTATAAGATTTGTAGTTTTAAAAAGAGCAACCGCCGAGTTTCTTGCTGGGTCTTCTCGGTAGGAACAGATTTCCGAACCAGCAGTAGAGTTGACGATTCAAAAGCACTTGTTTACAAGTTTACTTGAATATAGAATATTTTGAATTTGAAGTAGGTTAAGGTTGGATAAATTAAAAAAAATCTAGCTGTAACTTCAATTATTGCTAAAAGAAAAGGAATATTTGATATATAATATTGTAACTAGGCCAAACTACCCTCTTTAGGCCTTCGAATGCCACAGTTAATTGGACTAAGACTAGACTCTAAACAATTTCAAGTATGTTTATACTAATCTAATTAACAAAAGCCTTCTCAGTAATAATGAAATGTGTGAGATTAAGACGTGTTTAAATGTCATGTGATTCACTTTTTAAGTTGTGCGGTATTTGTAACTCAGCCTTTATTATATGGCTAGTTTTATAAAATTAAGAAGTAAGTTAAGTAACGACCTGTTACTATCCCACTGCTGGGCATGGGCCTACTCTCTCCGTTTCTGGAGAAAAGGTAGATATAACATAACCGCGCTGCTCCAATCCAGATTGGTTATACATATCTCCAGAATTCTCTAGAGATATGTAGAATTCCTCACGATGTTTTCCTTCGCCGAAAAGCGTGTGTTAAATTGCAGTCATAAAATTAGACATAAGTTTTAATAGAAAAACTCATTGGTTGCCTGCCCGGGGTTTGAATTCGTGACTCTCTCGAAAGAGTCAGAGATCAAACCGCGTGGCTATCACAGCTTATACATTTACTTTACTTTATTACAATTATCCTTTCCTGACTTGTGTTTTTTTGTTGGTTCTTCTCGGTAAGACCAAAATTCATAACCAGTAGGAGCTTCTTTCATCATATTATTTCTCTATAATCCGCGTTTGTAAATAGAATCTATGTATGCAATGCTAAGTGTATGAAGCAGGCAACATTCACATACCTTACACATGCAGGACAAGTCACCACACGTATCACAAAAGCCGCCGCCAACGCACACCACACAGGCACCACACACACTCACTACAATCTCTACGATCGATTCACCTCGAAACCGAGCATCATCAGGAGGATAGGATCCACGACAAAATCGAAAACCGATTTTATCAGTTATGTGAATAGGGTGTGTGAACGTTGCCCGCTTCCTACACTGAGCATTACATACATTCTCTTAAAAAATGCGGATTATAGCGATATAATTGTAATATAGTTTCTGTACTATGGAGTTTTCTTTTTTTTTTTAGTAATCCAACAGCGTTTTAACAATAAGCCAATTTAGGATTACACTGTTAATAGTATTAAGCTAATCTTATCACTAATTATTCGTTATGGAACTTACAAACTTACAGATTATCAAATTAAAACCATATATAAAATAAAATAAAAAAACAACATGGAATTTGTGGATGTATGAGTGTGTGTATGTGTTCGTGCGTGTTTGTGTGTGTATTCATCAAAGTAACGCTTGATTCTATAAATAATTCAATTATATTGTTCCTTGACGATTCAAAAGTGGTTAATAAAGCTTATTTTAATGATGAGTATCGGAGAAGCCGATACCTGGGCGTAGCCCTTTACACTGAAAACTGTAAGACTGGGAAACTGTCAACTCGCAACATATTGACACTATAAGGGCTTGCATAAGACCTATAATGTACCTTACCTTCATAACTAATGTCAGCTCTTTATATTTTAAATACCATAATTACAAACAGTCTAGATTTTCTAAGACAATTCTGATGCATGACTATAGAATTCTGGCGACGCCTTTCTACCTGTATATGAAATCATTACTGCCGTAGGGAATAAATAAAAAAAAACAGACATATAAGCGAAAATTTGATCCCTTAAAGATGTTATTGTTTAATATAGTTATACTATATGTAAATATAATTCAATTAATAGCACTTAAATACATTTGCACATTAGCCGGGCGTTTTCCTCAAGGAAGCCATATTGGTGTGTAGGTATGTGTCTAGGTACCTACTAGCTATTTGGCCAGCACTCACGTGTCTAAACAATGCTCGTTAGCATTCAAGGTGGACGTGATTAGCGAATAGCCAAGGTGAGCCCAACTGGTTGGCTAGGCCGCCATTTTGTTTTCGTATGACATTCGTGTGTAGTTTTTGACCGTGGATATGTGACTGGCGCGTGTTTGTTTACATTTTGCCTGCAATTAAAGGATCTTTTATACCAGTAGCTCTACAAATTGGAATATTTTGAATATGAAATTAATTGTTATTTTGCTATAATCACGCCGTGTGGTATCCGGCTGAGTATAATAGACCACTTTCTTTCTTACAGTAAAGTAAAGTAAAGTAGCGGCCTGTTACTATGCCCACTGCTGGGCTCAGGCCTCCTCTCTTAGTTTTTGGAGAGAAGGTTTGGAGCTAAGACCTACCACGCTGCTCCAATGCGGATTGGTAGGTTACACATATCCCTAGAATTCTCTAGAGATATGCAGGTTTCCTCACGATGTTTTCCTTCACCGAAAAGCGTGTGATAAATTGCAATTATCAATTAGACACATAAGTTTTAATAGAAAAACTCATTGGTCTTGCCCGGGGTTTGAACCTATGTCGTCTCTAGAGAGTCGCACGGTCTCACCGCTAGGCTATCACATCTTTCTTACAGAGGGGTCGTAATATACGACTAAGGTTAGTTGACGTCAGCCAGGGGGGCGGGTGGAAGATACTTAGCCAAAACATGTAACAACATGTTTGTAACATGTTGTGCCGACCCCACTTAGAGTGAGATAAGGCCAGGAGAATGATGATCTATTAGAGATAATTTATGTAATGCTAAAAAACTTTACTTTTAGCAATACACAACGCAAAAGGTGCTCCAGAACCTTTTGTAGTGATAGTGCATACGATTTATGATTCCTGCATGCATAAGGTAATTAGTAGTAATTAAGGCATTAGTATACAACAACAATGCATTTATTTTTCGTTAGATACAATAAAGATTACAACTTGATGTTGTAATCTTTATTTCGGACCTTCTTGTAAGTGTAACAACACCTTAGTCGCCTTTTGCGACATCTCTGTAAGAAATGAGGGTGGTCTATTCTACTTAGCCGGATACCATACGGCACTGGAGTTGACAATTCAAAAGCACTTGTTTACAAGTTCATATGTTTAAAGAATATTTTGAATTTGATTTTACTTATCTATATTCATAGATCTCTATCTAATGCTGAAAGCGGTAGCTGAAAAATGAAGCTATTAATTTTAAACTAATTTCAGTCTCTGCTGAGAAAGGGTTGTTAAGAACATATATTTTGATGTAAAACTAAATCCACTTTATCTCGTCTAAGCCATCGGAGTTTTAGGGAGTTCTTTACAGAAGATATCAATATGTTTTCTGACACATTAAATAGACCAAACGTGTAAACAATGACGCAATCTTTTTACGTTGTTTCTAAGATTGTCTATTATTTTAACAAACTATTATAGTACCGGTCTACATCCTATATTTCCTTATGCGGTTGCACTTAATAGGTAAAAATGGTTTGCCAATATGTCATGGACGCACAACGCTGCCAACTTAACGGGCGCTAGATTTTACTGACGACTTTGGCCGTTGTTTAATTAAAAACATATTTTTGAACCGATGGACGTTAATAGACTACATTGGTAAGCGCGGTCTTTCTTAAGCTGTATTATTCGCTTTTCATTAAGCGAGACTGTGTCCAGGCGCTAGCGTTATCGTAGTAATAAATGTTAACTTGAGAAGAAATGTCACTTGATTAAATCCCTTCAAGGAATTTCCACCCGTTTGTCTTATGCCACCTCGATGCGAAACTTCAAAACTTGTGCATCTACCTAATGGTGAGATATAGCAACGCTGTTGTTTCCAATCGAGGGTTCAAACGTCATCTTAGGAACCGATTTCTTCGGCATATGTATTTCATATATCATCACAGCACAGGAAATTAAAAATAAAATCTTAAATCACGTTCTACGAAAATCGTTACAAATGTATTTCAAATGTTGTACTACAAACCAGTTGAAGATAGATTAGCTGGGTAAGTACTAATTGGGCTAGTATATTTATATATAGTAGATGCTCGCTAGCTGGACAAATTCTGATAAACAAGGATAAATGTTGGATGTAAAAGATTGCGGCACAAAACCGTATGACGTAGAAATCATTAAAAAAGTCGTGTTTAGCTTAACATGACTTGTTACTGAAGTAAGACGCATTTACGCATTGGATTCATTTGAAATCCTTGTTGTCTTCATCATTTCAAGTACAATATCAATTGGTATCACAGGTCCCTTTTACAAACTTCATCCATTGGTATCTCAACTCTTTTATTGATTCATAATAACATGTTTGCCAATCGTTTCAATAGGAAACAAAATCTATTGAAAGTATTTGCTGTTCTTTGACCGCTCGTGATATTTATCTGTTATTAATCTGTATTTTTAACTTTTACATTTAATATAATATAGACATTTTATAGCAATAATAATTTTATTATCACCAAGGAAATAGTCGTTAATAGTAATAAGTATTGAAGTATAATGAATAAAAACAAATAAGTCAGGCATTAAATCTGGTATTTCTCTATACGTCTAATGAATGCTAATTATTTTATTAAACTTATATATATATTATATTATCAATGAAATAAAAACAATTAAATACATAAATCATTGACTTATCAAGAAATCTTCTCGTTTGATTGATTTTTTCGTAATAAATAAAAGACGTAAAGCATCGTCTAAACAGCCACGATAAACAGTTCAACGGCTGGTTAATGATCGTCAAATGACCATCTACACGTCGCAAATCACCGGTTCCAACGACCTGCACTTAGATAAATAAATAATAGCGTACGTCCATCTAATTGGACCTACGCTCGTACGACCAATGCGTCTATTTTTTTTTCTAACTCCATTGTTACCGGCCGATGACAGCCGACCGGCAGAACGCAGCTGTTTCCTTGCTCCCATTATTTGAACTTGAAAAAAAAACTCGCTACACATAATTTACCGCTCGCCAAATGGTGGGGTCTACACATTCTAATTCTAAACTCGCGGCCTCGACCAATGGCGGCCGAGGACGAGCCAGCATGGCGTTCGTGGGAACCGGTTAATGGGCCGTTTGAATTTAGAATATTATTTTTTATCAACGCATTCGTAACGTTCCAACACAATGGGCTTTTTTACCTAACCTACGTCGTTGGTCGGCGACGAATTAGATTCTTCGTTCTTTTATGTTCCACCTTTTTTTCTGTAGGTCTCTAAATTAAATAGAGTTATTTACTTAAGAATTATTTTATAATAATAAATAGATAATACATTTCATAAATAATTTACACAAGAAGTCGTTACTTTGCGGAGATTCATAAGACAAAAGTAATAATAAAATTATTTTGCTATAATCCGCGAGCGATAATGTAAATAGAAAATACCTACATTTAATGCTAAATGTAGAGTGGACTATCCGTTTTCATACCCGATACATGCAGTATTCGTAAAAACACATGCACAAACCTCCACCACCGTCACCGTAATACACAAACACTACCACGTTCACTATCACAAACTCAACAATCGTTTCGCCCCGCGGATTATAGCAAAATAATTTTATTATTACTTTATATATACTTATATATACTTATGTATAAATTTCCCATTTTATGTGTTTATAGTATAATAAGCTAATATAACTAATATCAAAAGTATATAAAAGTATGATTATTTTCAAATTTAGGAATTTTTTTTCCTATTTAAATAATTGCATTACAATTTGCAAATTTTACAAAAATAATAACAATTAAAAAGCACGTTGTTTATTACTAAATATTAAACATAGCCTAAAATATCAAGACCGCGCTCATGAAAAAACTGTAGATTTTATAGACATCTTAAATTATTTATTGTTTTATTTGTTCCGATGTTCCACAGTTTTACAAATTCTTATATGTATATTAAGTTCTACGAATAACGTAGCTTACTTAAACTATGAATAATATTAAAATACACTTGGTACAAATTAAAGCAGAAAGCTTAAAATAATGAATGTAATATATAAATTTAATGTTGTCGAATATTGGCACAATGTGTGCAAATATTTAATCTACATTTTTTCCTTTCAAACTTCAGTAAGAAAACCTCTTAAAGGTGAATTCATTGTGTATATCAAATTTCATTTCACGTAAACATAAATATTAGTTTAATCGAAAATAGTGACACAATTTTATTCTTATGGTTGTCATTTCTTTGGTTTTTATCTGTGGTTTCGTTTTTAGTTGTTAATTATCCTATAACAGAATTTATGACAAGAAAATGAAGGACTTGATTCCTGGCCATTAATAAAACTATAAAAAAATGACTTATATTAGAAGTTCAAATAGAAATTTAAAGTATTCTCTACTTAAATAGGCTTTTTTGTCATTTCTTTGGTTTTTATCTCTGGTTACGTTTCTATCTCTTTTCTATAACAGAATTTATGACAAGAAAGCAAAGGACTTGATTCCAGGCCATTAATAAAACTAATAAAAAATCTATTAACTTATATTATAATTTCAAATATAAATTCAAAGTATTCTTTATTTAAATAGGCTTTACTAGCACCCTCACAGCGTTAAATATGAAACCATTTTTTTTCCATTTTAATTTAATTTGCTATTTTTAAGTACGATTTTTTTGAGTCTATTTACGTTTCTAATTAATTTAACGCCAGGTATAAGTGCTGCCACTGTTCTAGATACAAATAAATACCTTTTTTTATAACCGCGTGTAAAGTAAATCAAAGTGTCGTAACAAAGACAACGGAATTTGTTCTTAGAAACGTGTACTTAACTTGTTGTCTAGTGAACGAGGAAACAAAGCCTTATATGCTTAAAAGTAAGTGTTTTGTGAAAAACAAGGTTATTAGATGTTTCAATTTATCCTCGTTCATTAACGGGCTTCAAAATAACCGGAATGTTGACGTTCGAGGAAAATTGTATTCTATCAAACATTAACTTTAGATATTTTGTGTTTAACGTATATATTTCTTTATAATTCATAATCAAAGTTTCTTCACAACTTCATAACTATAATCCGGGATAAAGTAAACAGTAAAAATATATATAGCTAAATGTAGAGTGAACTATCTATTTTCATACCTGATACATGCAGGATTTGTAAAAACACTAGCATTATATAGCAAAATAATTATATTATTACTTTTGTATTATGGATCTCCGCAAAGTAACACCTAATTCTATAAATTATTTGTATTATAATAATATTCCTTTTTTTATTCAAGCAGTTTCAAAAAACTATTAAAAAGGGGTTTATACTATTAAGGAATACCTAATTGATAGGAATACGTTTGTAATCTAAAAAGAGTTTAAAAAGAGGATCATATGAATTATATGTTGAAAAGAGCAACCGCCGAATTCCTTGCTGGCTCTTTTCGGTAGGAGCATTTTTCCGAACCAGCAGTAGAATTGACGATTCAAAAGCACTTTTTCACACGTTTACTTGAATAAAGAATATTTCCGAATTTGAAAATATAACTTTTATTTTGCCATTCTGAATAAAAAATAGTCTAAATCGAAATTTCACAAACAATTAATTGTAGCTTCGCCAGTATATTACCTTCTTTGCGGGAATCCATAGTACAAAAGTAACGAAAAGATAATTTTGAATAAAAATTCTACACTCGAACGTAACACACAATAAAAGTTAATGATAAATTACTAACGAAACTTATAGAATTAGCCGTTACTTTACGGAGATCCATAATACAAAAGTAATAAAAAATATATAATACATGCACAAAACCTCTACTACCGCCACCGCAATACTACACGCGTTCACTATCACAAACTGAACGATGGTTTCACCCGTTTGATCAAGGGTATATAGAGGTCAGTATTGCTTGAAACGGCAGGAAAGAGTTAAGAGTTTCCCAGTAAAGAGTTTCCTCCTAAAATCCTAATTAATAACCGCTTGAGCATAATATGTTCAGTATAAGGATGTGTAGTCTTTGTATAAGGATGGCGTTGCTTGTGGTTTACTACGATATAAGGTATGAGAGCGGATTGTGCGTTCTAAACTCAACACCACATAAATTTTATTAAACGCGGTTTATAACCAAATTAGTATCATAATTTTTGTCGATAACTTTTTTATAACTATTTTCAAAGAAAATAACCGTATATTGGTTGTTCCAGAGTCCAGCGTCGGAGTCAGACAGCAGCTCGGTGTCGGGAGCAAAGAGTCCCGCAGGACCCCCGCTGCTGCACCACCTGCTGCAGCTGCAACTGCAGGGCCAGAACCCACAGGCGATCGCGCAGGTATCCTTTAGATCAGTTTCTCCCAACCAACTTTTTTTGTTCAATAACCTTGGCTTTTCTAAAATAGCCTTTCTCGAGAAACTTAAATGATAGGTTTTAGGACGAAGAATGTCCTTTTTTCGTTTGCTACCAAATCTAGCATTTGAATGGATATTCTAACGGGGAGTGCACTTATCTAGCAGATTAGTCTTGATTCGAAGATATATTGGCATATGTGATAGCCCAACGGTGATTTCAAACTCAAAGTCAAACTCAAAATATTCTTTATTCAAGTAGACTGTTTACAGTACTTTTGAATCGTCAAACGTTTTCAAGAAGCTACAACTGATTCGGAAGTTTGCTCCTACCGAGAATAACCAGCAAGAAAATCGGCGGCCATTTTTTTTTAATATTTTTTTTACAATTTGATTGATGGTTACAAATAATCGTTGCAGTTTGGTGCGTAGCTGACTGCAGTTAAGATATGCTACTATCACTCAAATAATCAATTATATAGTAAGCTTTATGTAGCAGCATCGTTTTGAGATAATTTCTAAACTTATATAAAGGCAAGTCTAGATAATGTTGAGGAATTTTAGTATAAAAACGTGTACCGAGGCCGACTAATGATTTTCGGACCTTATGGAGGCGCAACCTTGGCGTCATTAGTTTATTTCGGTTTCTAGTGCGTCTGTCATACTGGACTGGCCCGTTGGCGCTGTGGGTAGTGACCCTGCCTTCAGCTCCGTGGGTCGCGGGTTCGATTCCCGCCGAGGGCCAACACTTTCTATAAACAATTTGTTAGTTCTTCGAGCCTGGGTGTATATTTGTATTTAAGTATGTATTTAAAATTATATATGTAGTATATTACCAGATGTCTGTTACCCATAACACAAGTATTAAGTTACTTACCTTGGGGATGGACGACTGTGTGTGTAAGTGTTCCATTTTTTTGTTATACCTTTACCATTCCTTACCATTATCCCACTCTAAGTGGGGTCGGCACAATATGTCTACCATTCTGCTCTCTCATTCGTCAACTCCTTGCTACTCTTTTTTATATAAAAATCATTCTTTACACAATCCATCCATCTTTTTTTCGGCTTCCCTCTAGTCATATATCCATCCATCAAATTTAAAACTCTATTGGTCACACGATAGACATACGAGAGGTCACAAAAAGCCTGTGTCACGACTTAGTAACTCATTCGTTAGTCTCGGTATTCGCTTCTACAATAAATTCCGCAATCCATACTAGGCTACAGGAAGGTTTAAATTAAGTGTAAGAAATATAATAAAGCATATTATAAAATTGAAAATTTTTGGATATTAAAAATGCCTGGTTTTAAAAACCCTTCCAGTTTCATACAAGAATGCGGTTGAATAATGTAAAATTGAAAATATTTAAAAGATTGACCGCCGAGTCTCTTGCTGGTTCTTCTCGGTAACAGCAACATTCCGAACCATATATAATATAATCCCTTGACGATTCAAAAGTGCTTGAAAGAGCTTATTTAAATAAAGATTATTTTGAATTGATTTGATTTAAGTTCGTGACAATTAGTAATATTAGTTGTATTATGTTTTTTTTCCCCAATTTTTAGTGCGTCGCTAGTGATTAGGTCTCGCCTCGGCCCTGCCTTTTCAGTAATAAAAGTAGCACGCAGTCTTAATTATATCTTATAGCCAGAAAATTTAACACTCCGTTACCATTACCGCTAAGCGAACAAATTGATACACATAACTAAACCCTTAGGGTGTCGTAAACTAATTCTTTTTTAAATAATTTATAGAATTAGGCGTTACTTTGCGGAGATCCATAATACAAAATACAAAAGTAATAGTAAAACTATTTTGCTATAATCGGCTATACAGTAAATAGAAAATATATATAGTGCCAAATGTATAGTGGACTATACGTTTTTTCATACCCGTTACATGCAGGATTCGTAAAAACACATGCATAAACCTCCACCATTGCCACCACAATACACAAGCACTACACACGTTCACTATCAAAAACTTCACAATCGTTTCGCCCCGCAACCGAAGCATCATCAGGAGATAGAAGATAGAAGAAGATAGAAAAAACGGATAGTCCACTATACATTTAGCACTATATATATTTTCTATTTACTGTATATTATACTGTGTCGCGGATTATAGCAAAATAATTTTACTTTTGAATTCTTTTTTAAACAAAAGAAGAGGTATAAGGAAATAGAACGTAGAGTGGGATGCAAAATCATACTTGCTATGATGCAAGTATGATATATGTCATATTATATGTGGGTGTGCCACAGCAGGCGGTGACCGAGATGTGTGTGCAGTTCCAGCAGATGATCGCGGCGTTGGCGGCGTTGGGCACGGGGCTGGTGCCGCCGGCGCTCTCGCAGGCCTGGATGATGCAGCGGCTAGCGACGCAGCGACCCCAGACCGACAGGTAACTACACCTTGGACATAGTCTACATACTTCTCAATTGATAGACGACGACCGCTTGAAGACCCCTTGATATATCTATTCAAGGGAACTATGCAATATAGGATAGACTAGCTAAGCAAGGAAGCTCCGATTGTTAACAATTTGGCTACAGAGAAATCGGCGTTGGATGTAGTTCACAATTATGTTTTGTGTTTTTTTCGTTTTCTTGAGAACAACTATATTTTTTCATGGTATTTGTTAGCCCAAATTTCATTAATTACTCCGCAAGATTATCCGTGAAAGTACAAAAGAAAGACAGACAGATAGACTTTCGCATTTGTTACAACAGTATGAACTGCAGTGTGCTTTACAAGTCATAAAGAAACTACATAACGAAATACATAAATACATTAACCTATATGCCTATATATAAATACGTCTGGATAATTTCTCATATGAGAAATAAAAAGGATTGCTAAAGCAAAAGCAATCACCGCTGCGAAGATGTTCTCGCAATTAGACCATTCCTAAGGAAAATATGAAGCTTATACAGAGATAAAATCAAAACAGATTAACAAATTCAATGAACTAATCTGACTGTTATCGCGCTTGTGATAATTTACAAGGCAGGAGTTAATTTATTGATGACTTCAGACGAAATAGTTCAAAACAACTATCGAACACCATTCTAATGGCATTGGCTCAAATATCAAATGGAGGATACGATCGGCTGCGATCATCTAATAGAGCCTTTAATATAAGACTCGCTGATAACTGCAACTTTACGCGCGTAACACAATGCCCATTTTATTGAGTTGTTTGATGAGGAACAGAGGTGGTGTCATCATTGAATTACGATAGTGTAGTTTTGATAATAAACATCATTAACCCTTTGCCACTCCGATCACTTTATAATACGCCGTTTAAGAAACTCCGAGCCATTTTGACTAATGTATGTTCCTAAGCTCCTTGAGCTGTGATAGCCCAGCGGTGAGACCGTGCGACTCTTTCGAGGGCAATACCAGTCCAAACCCGAGCAGGCACCAATGGGGTTTTCTATTAAAACTCACGTGTCTAATTGATAATTGCAATTTATCACATTCTTTTCGGTGAAGGAAAATTTTGTGGGGAAACCTGCATATCTCTAGAGAATTCTGGAGATATGTGTAACCTGCCAATCCGCATTGGAGCAGCGTGGTAGGTCTTAGCTCCAACCTTTTTCTCCAGAAAAGGAGAGAGAAGGCCTATTCCCAGCTGTGAGATTGTAACAAGCCGCTACTTTATGCTCCTAAAGTATTTACGATGTTGCAAATTCGGGATGATTATAACCATGACTGTCAGCTACCAAAAATATTTACAATGTTGTCACCGCTGTAGATACTAGCGTGCCGTCTCAACAACGGAGTACAAAGGGTTAATCGATGTGAGTCAGTATTAGTGATTGGTAAAGATTAGGATGCTCTCTAAAACCATATTAAACGATACCAAAGATTGAAGAACGATCGCAAACACTATGTTCGACACTTGCACTTATCTTATTGCTGATAAAAGCTCCAACAACTTTTACGGGATCACCGAAGAGCACAGAACGATCCGAAATTAATATTAGGATTTAGATGCGTTTGAAATTTTCTATTATTTTATATTGCCTTTTTATCAGACTTGTAGATTAATAAGTGATTGTAGTTAATTACAGATATAATAGTTTTCTGTTATGTATGTGATTCAATGCATGGATACAGCTACTCTTCACAAACCATGATACAATATAACCAGTTATAGGAATTATATTTTTAAAAGAGCAACCGCCAAATTTCTCGCTGGCTTTTCTCGGTAGAAGCAATTTTACGGAACAGCAGTAGATTCAAAAGCACTTCTTTACAATTTTGTTTTTCTTCTTCTGCGACCAATGGACGTCTCAAGAGATATCCATACCACACGATATTGTCCTTTGGATCTAGCGGCTCCCTATGACCTTCCCGAGGTCGTCAGTCCACCTCTTAGGAATCTAACGACGCTGCGTTTTCCGTTGCGGGGTCGGTTTCCCCCACTTTAAAAACTCAACTCCCATCGGTTCTGCGTTACTGCGTACATTGCTACTTTGCCGAGTTAATTTGAATATAAAATATGTTGAATTTGAATTTGATTTCAAATAAATAAAATAAAATAGTTTTTCATGAATTCATAACCTTCTACACCGAGGTTGGAGATCGCTAGCTAGTTTGCATTTTATGTAACGCGCGTTCTGCTGCTATATCGGTATCCTTGGGAATTGCAAAAATGGATTATGCTGTTTTAGGTCAATAGCTGACTGTCAAACGAATACTGAACATTCTAAAACAAACATACATCCGGATTTGATTTAATATCGTGATTAATACCATGGTTTTAATAACTCATTAGATAGTTACAAGAGGGCTGGCTCCTTTTTCGCACAAAGAATCAGCTTAGCGATTCAACGCGGACACTCTGCTAGCATTCTTGGGATCATTCCACGTGGACATGATTTGTATCGTACTATCGCATAAATATGGATTTTAGGATAAGTAGGAATCGACATAAGCTTGCGCATTTAAAACCGTTATATTTATCCTTACCAATATTAGAAATGTGAAAGTCTATCTGTCTGTTACGTTTTCAAAGCCAATCCGCAGAAACAATATCGATGAAATATGGCGCAATTCCTGCTTATACACCGGGGTAACATATAGGCTAGAAAAATCCTCTCTTTTTAATAGGAAAATCAGGCAATTGATAAACTCCATCTATTATATCCATCTATATATGTATATTAGCAGATATCTAAAGATATTTGCGGGGTTGAAGTATTTCAGAAGGTACTAAGATCCACGCAAACGAAGTTGCGGGGAAAACAAATAAAAGCTAATGGTAAATTACTAACGAAATTCATAGAATTAGGCGTTACTTTACGAACATCCATAATACAAAAGTAATAAAAAATATATAACACATTGAGAAAACCTCTACTACCGCCACCGCAATACTACACGCGTTCAGTATCACAAACTCAACGATCGTTACACCCCGCAACCGAAGCATCATCAGATCTTAGACCCCACAACAAAACGTGTACATTCAAATAAACTTTCTTTATAGACGAATCCATAATAACTATGTCAATCTATTACGCTTTCACGTCTAATCTTCTAGACCAATATTGATAAAATTCGACACAATTAAACCTCATATACCAGGCTTACATATCGTGTGGTATCCGGCAGAATAGAATAGACCACCCTTCTTTCTTACCGAGGTGTCGAAAGAGGCGACTAAGGTATCTGCCGTGTGGTATCCGGCTGAGTAGAATAGACCACCCTCATTTCTTGCCGAGGTGTCGTAAAAGGCGACTAAGGTAAGTTGACGTCAGGCAGGCGGCCGGTCGTAAAATACGTAGCCAAATCATGTGACAACATGTTTGTAGCATGTTTTGCCGACCCCACTTAGAGTGGGATAAGGGCATAAGAATGATGATGATACCAGGCTTACATATATGTTAAAGACAATGCCGTTTTTCTTTCGGGAACATCGAAAAATACATATTACATTATTTAGGACTTAAACTACAAAGTTGTCGCGGGTATCAGTAGTAAAAGGTTATGTTCAGTCCGTGCATCCATAATACGCGAACGCCTACAATTTTGAAGCGGGCTGCCACAAGGTTGCATATTTAGTCCAATTTGAAATTTAAATGTGCCCACTTCGGCATCGGCCATTGTTCGGCTCGCAACTAGGACAGCAATTAGAATGACAGTGTATTTATTTTAGATACATGTTTTTAGGTCATATTTGTTCATATTTTCTTTATGATATACTAGCTGTGCCGGGTTACAAAATTTTAAATTAGTTATTGTGAGTAAACCATAAGAGATGATCTCCAGGACTTATTTATACTATTTTTATAGATCTACTATCCTCTAGTACGTTGCTTTAGTAGATCTCTGCTGGTTTACGCGGCGCACGCGAGTAAAACTCCCAGCAGGTGAGATTTTATACACGCGCAACCTCTTTAACACACTTTACATAAAACAGTAATGTACTATTAACTGAAACGTTCCGGAAGAATTGCAATATTTCTTTAATAAAAACTGTACAAAAAACCATTTGTTATATTGCATATTATTTAGCTTGTGTAGTGCGCGCTGACGTAACCTTTATTTATTTAATTTATAGAATTAGGCGTTACTTTGCGGAGATCCATAATACAAAAGTAATAATAAAATATTTTGCTATAATCCGCGATAGAGTAAATAGAAAATATATATAGTGCTAAATGTATAGTGGACTATCCATGTTTTAACATACCCGATACGTGCAGGATTCGGAAAAAAACATGCACAAACCTCCACCACTGCCACCACAATACACTTTGCGATTTTGTCGTGGAGTCTATCTCCTGATGATGCTTCGGTTGCGGGGCGAAACGATTGTTGAATTTGTGATAGTGAACGTGTGTAGTGCTTTTGTATTGTGGTGGCAGTTGGAGGTTTGTGCATATGTTTTAACGAATCCTGCATGTAACAGGTATGAAAAAACGAATAGTCCACTATACATTTAGCACTATATATATTTTCTATTTACTGTATCGCGGATTTTAGCAAAATAATTTTATTACTATTTTTCTTTATTTATTTATTTTAAAATAATTAACACCAATCACTAATTAACATAAAAAAACTGTCTACACATTACCACATAACAGTAAATAATAAGACTAGAACATGAAATAACACTTGAATCGGCGCATATCAAATTATAATTATATTCAAATTCAAGGCATTTTTTGGGTTTAACAAGTACTTCATTACAATTTGAAGATTTAATCTTCAAATTGTAATGAAGCCACCATTTGCTCGGAAAGGTCTTATCGAGATAAGCATCTTGGCCGACATCCCTTTCAAAAATTAATATAATATAATAAATATGTGGGCGCGCGGAAATAAAGAATAACACCAACACATTAGTTAAACTGTTTTATCAATTTATTACTCATTTATTTCTCACATGAACTGTGAGTTTAAAACAACAAATTAAAGGTAGGTACAGAATATGTACACAATGCAGCATAATAACAATGTACAAATACATTAAAAATAACTTAACTTACTCTTTACCCGACAACGCAGAGACAGTTCAGGGCACTACTTACCGTGTCCAAATCCGGACAACCACTGATCTGTAGACAATGGGCACAAAGCTGGTTCTCACGAGCGGATATGAACCTTTAGTCAAATACAGTTCCGGAAACGGAAATAATCTAAACAGAAGCTATTGACACAAAATGAGTCACATAACTTATCATCTCCGACAAATATACCTATCACTTTATGCGCCGCATAAAGGTTTTAAAATGTTTGTTGTAAGGAACTACATTTTCTCATACAAAAATAAATAACGATCAATGACGTTCCGCTTTTGATAGACGTCTAAAAAAACCTAACGTGGAGAGGCGTTACCAGTCCAAAAATTTAAAGTTATTTTAGGCAATAACACTAGGCCCCAAATATAAGCTGTTGCTTTGGTCTTCAACCTTTAATACTTCTAGGAACCTTTCAAGCTCATGGTTTTGGTTGTCGCCATGGAAATATGACGTATGTTTTACCTTCTGAACCTCATAAAGAAAATAGTTATTCAAAGTTTTTTCTAATTAAATTTTTATTCAATTTTAATGCAAACAATACAAAACGGCAATTAATATAGTAAGGTAGCGAATCTGGTTTTATTTTAGGTATATATTAAAAATACAATTTATGAATATTATTGTTTTCTTTTTTGGTTAATCATGAAGTTATTCAAGATGTTATTTAATTCAGATTAGTTGCAGGGAAACCCTGTCAACGTTTAAGAGGATTCTAGGGTTCCGCGGAACCCAGGTTGAAGACCCCTGGACCCCTAGACAGTGCACTACAAAAATAAAATAATTACGCAATTGGCAACGGAACACACACAAAAAAGAAAATGTTCACGAATAATTGCACCATAACAAAAATTTCAGTAACTACTGTGAACATTCGACAACCAAGATTAATATCTAGCTATGTATGTGTATAGTATCGGGCACCTCATCTGAGCGGATGCTGATCCGACAATCTTTGTATTTCTTCGCTTCGTGCGGAGATGGATTTGTGTCGGCGGGTTAACGAATTCCAATCGGGATAAGATGCAAAAACTATCGCGTTTTTAATATTTCCTACAAATCCAGTAAATTTTTATTTATTAAGACTAGTCATTTCTATTTTTAAAACACAGTCAATGTCTTATTATAAAGAATAGTCTTCAGCCAGTGGACAAAGATAAACAATTAATATTAGTTTGCATTTTATTTATCTAAATTTATTATTTATAATTTATTTTGGCATTTAATTTTTTGCAATCAATTGAGCTCGGCAAACGCCATCACCACATCATACATTACATGACTAAACTACCTAAATATTAAGACATCTAATACTCAACCGAGTCGCAGTAGGAGATAAGTTTCTCTGAAAACATCTACTTCTATTCATATCTTTTACCAGTTAATTTCTATATTTCGTAGCCTAAGGTAGCAATATATTGAAACAAGAAAATTCTAAATAGCTCAGTTAATTTGAACCGCATTCAATGTTGTTCTCCTTAATCTAATATAAATGTCTCAAGCCATTAAATCCCGTAAAGTGTCTCAGTTAAATTTAAAACGAAAACCCATTTAGAGAGAACTATTCACAAGCAAAACTGTCTGTTCAACAAAAGCGTGAAGCTGTATCAAATAATTTCAATACTCCTTGAAGACGGCACAATAACATCACGCGGGCTTTGTTGCCCGCCGCGTCCCGTCAATGCCGCTCTATTGAGCCGCTTTTCGTGCCGACACATCCGTAGATATGTCGTCGAACGATACTGAAACGGTGTGAAACTGAATTTAGATGCATACGACATTCGTCACTATTATGCAATGTTAATAATTGCGGCCTGCGAAGACAACCTTGTGGGATGACCTAATTATGTATAGGCGATTTATAGTATTAGGCGTTTATAAAAAAATACGTGTGGCACTCGGAGACTGCCGCGGTAAAGCTATTGCATAGCATTTTTTATCAACTTATGCAATTACAATTATATATATATATATTTTTTATTTATGCAGTATTTTTTTTCTTTTTTTTTGTTTTTTTTTTCTTTGATATTAATTCAAGTTACACTTTGAGCGTGGTGACGGAAAAACATTTTTTTTTCTTTTATTAAATAAGTGAGATGTTAATATTGTTCAAAATATTTTTATTATCTTTCAATACATATCGGTTTTAACGGTAGTTTTCCAATACAACCAATGCCACCTAAAGGCGAATTGCTGAAGTAAAGTGACAAGCGTGATATTTCAAAAAGTCATTAACCCGTCAACTGGCGTGTGCGCCCCGAGGCGCACAGATCGCTACTAAAAAGTATCACCGCTGTGCCGGTCGAAGTGGGGGGGTGTTAGGTTTTTTCGTTACGAAATTTCTGGATTCGGTATCCACGCTCAAGGCCCGCGATAGAAGCTATGCAATAGCTTATAAAAACTTTTTTTAGAAAGTAATAAAAATGTTATTTTCCTATAATTAGCAGTAAAAGAAAATATATGTAACTGTCCACGCCTTCGCCCTATTGGAAATCAGAGGGTCACAAAGTTTTTCCCGTGTAATTCCCGACAATGAGGTAATTCTAGGATAAAAAGTAGAACTATATGTTGCTACACAACCTCTTCTATCTCCCAGTGAGAATCTCATCCAAATCGGTAAGGCCTTTCCGTAGACTGTACGGAAACCAAAGAAAAATTGCACTTTCTTCTTAGCATCTTTTAGTAAAAATCATACAAAAATCGATTCAGTAGATTTTGAGAAAATCGATCACATGCAGACAGACAGTTTTTAGGGACTTATAGGGATATAATAAGTATATCGCTATAAGTTAAATCGCTGTCGATAACTTTAGCTATCGCTATATCGCTAGCTATAGGTAGACCAAGTTTTTGTCAGTCAGAAGAGAGGCCTTCAGTGGACAGTGGACATTCATTGAAACGAAAATTTGCTGTCTCTGAAAAGAAAATTTCATACAATTGAATGAGTTTCTGACGTAATCATTCTTTGCGTTTCATTTAATTTCCTGTTAGCTTAGACAATGGGAATTTTTTGCTCTATCTATAACGCAATTAATCGAAAACATCTTTCATCATTTGAAATTTCTATGAGACAACTTTGAATATTATTATGGATTCATTTACTAGAGTTTTTCTAGAGGTCTTTCTTGAATTGTGTTTCATTTATTATATAATTGTACTCTAGCAAAATAAATACAGTTTCAAGATCTGAAAACACGCTTTCGAACTGAAACAAAATCGAAACATATATTATATAAATTTAAAACTTATATAAAGAGTGTGAAAGAGCAACGTAACAGCCTATAGTTAATATCCTATTGATGTTCAAAAGCCTTATCTTGCCTTTTGGTTTAAAGAGTGGATCACAAGATCATCGTTGGGGGTACAAAATATGGAACGCATTCGGTAATTCAATATTCTCGTGAATATACATATGATTTTTGTACATAAGAATATACATAATTATAAAAAGATTGACGGTGTATATAATAGACAAAGTAGAAACCGACATAAGCTTGCGGTTCCTGCTTTGCGCCTTGCAAAGTACATAAGTCTTTTGTGGGTTTGGGTATAAGATTCTATAATAAAATCCCGCGATCGATTTTATCTTTGCCACTACAGCAGTTTAAAAGCGGTGTTAAAGGAAGGCTGATACAAAAGCCTACTATACTATTGAGGATTATATAGATGATAAAAATGCGTGGATTTAGCTACTCCTCTACCCTGTACAAGATAGTAATATCCAAATGTAACTAGTTATAAGAATTTTATTTGAAAAGAGCAACCACCGAGTTTCTTGCTGGTTCTTCTCGGTAGGAACAGCTTTCCGAACCAGCAGTACCTAGATGTTGACGATTCAAAAGCACTTGTTTACAAGTTTGCTTGAATAAAGAATATTTTGGACTTGAACTTGGATATACCCTTCAAACTAGTAATACCCGGTTTTCCCACAGTAGACTATCGGAGAGTGAGAAGGTCGCAGTTCCGAGCTCGTCGCCGACGGTCGCCGAACAACCCCTGGACCTGAGTGCCAAGTCCACCTCCAGTACGAGCGGCACACCACCCCCTGACGCCAAGAACCTCGATAACAGCAGGTAATTTGTTTGTTTTTTTTAAATACACAAACGGTTACCCGGCCTCGAAGTGAGGAAATTAATACTTGTATAATGGGTGACAGACAGACCAGTTAATATACATATTTATTATTACACTATAACATATATATTACATATGTAATTTTAAATACATACTTAAACACATAAATACACCCACTCGACTCGAAGAACGAACAAAACTTCCAAAGAGTATGAAGCAGGCAATCTTGATACACTTAGAATCTTAGGTAAGACGAAACCAAAACGTGCCAGAGCTCCTGCATTTAACTACAACGATCCCTGGTTCGATTCCCGCCGAGGGCCAACAATAGACAGACAGACTTATAATATTAGTATCAGCAATAAATTAAAGTAATGCCCTATTGTGATCTCACTTCCGGGCATCCATTCTCTTTTTTTGGCGAGAAAAATTGTAACTTAAATTCACCATGCTGCTACAATGCAGAAAGTGAGGTTGAACATATTCCAGAATTCTTTAGATATGCAAGTTTCCTCACGATGTTACCTTCACTTACGAATATGAGATAAATTGCAAATATAAATTAGGTTTTGGACCCATTAAAAAAAGCCACAATGGAATAATATTAAGAACAAAATGATTATTAGCATACGAAATAACGTGTCAGACAAACTCACCATACAAAAAATATTCTGAAACTAACGCAAACGAAACCGCAGACATAACTAGTCTGTAATAAAACACTTTATTATCAAGCATTTACGTATAAAGCTACAGTAAACTTGAAAGTAAATGGATTAACCGTTGTACAAGTTGACCTTAATTCCATGTAAATTTCCCTACCCCTATCGCTCGGGCCATCGTCTCTTAACACGCTTATTTTATTTCGTCAGGCTAAAATACTACCCCCATGGGGGCGCGGGCGACACACCATTATGCAAATTAAGTTTTTCCGCTACTTGTGAATGGCCTTGCGAACTATTTTAACTAAAAACTCTTTTATTTTCTACTAGTATTATGGACATAGTAACGGCATGTTTCTATGCCCACTGCTAGGCTAAGGCCTCCTCTCTCTGTTTTTGGAGAGAAGGATTGAAGCTCAGACCTACCACGCTGCTCCAATGCGGATTGGTAGGTTACACAAATCCCTAGAATTCTCTAGAGATATGAAGGTTTCCTCACGATGTTTTCCTTCACCGAAAAACGTGTGATAAATTGCAATTATCAATTAGATACATGAGTTTAATAGAAAAATTCATTGGTGATTGCCCGGGGTTTGAACCCATGATTATCTCTACAGAGTCACACGGTCTCACCGCTAGGCTATCACAGCTATTATGGACATACATACATAGTATAATGAGGATAAAATTAGTCATCATCATTCTCCTGCCCTTATCCCACTCAAAGTGGAGTCGGCACAACATGTTTTAAACATGTTGTTTAATTATTGATTTGAGTAATAAGAATATATACTTTGAAAAGAGAGACCGCCGAGAGCCTTGCTGGCTCTTCTCGGTAGGAACAGCTTTCCGAATCAGCAGTACAGTTGACGATTCAAAAGCACTTGTTTACAAGTTTACCTACTTTAATAAAGAATATTTCAAATTTGAATTTGATTTGGCTAGTTATATTAAGACCGCCGCCTGCCTGACATCAACTTACCTTCGTGGTTAGTACTTTTTACGATATCTCGGTAAGAAATGAAGGTGGTCTATTCTAGCCGGATACCACACGAGGGAATAAAAATTTAATAAGTATGAACATATTTCTATTATCGCGGATTATAGCACAATAATATCATTATAACTTGTCTACAATAAATAATTCATTTCCATTTGAGGATTTCTAGATTTCCATCAAACTTTACGATATCACCGTGATTGGCACTAGGAACCTAGCTAATTCGACATGGTCACAGCAGGCCATGGGCCGTATATTGCCCGTAACACATAACAATCGTGGCGTGCACTTCCTATTGAAATATTGCACCGGCTTGTACAAACAATGCCCATGTGAATGCGCCCATTAAACTGCGAAAACGAAACTTTGATCCGGGTCAATAGACTTTTGACAAGCCGCCATTTTGATTTGATACATTCAGTCGATACTGAATAGTGTTAGTAATGTAATATGTAGTTATGTGTGTTGCAATGAAAATGAAGCAAGTAAATCCCACTTCTGATGATAAATACAACGCGTAAAGAACATATTGACCATGCTAGACTAGACGTAACTTATTAATATTAACCATTAAACTGTGAGAACTATACTTAATAAATATTTAAATTTGGAACAATAGACTTTTGACAGGCCGCCATTATGATTTCATACATTCATTTGATATTAAATTAGTTATCTTATAGATACATAAGTAAGTTGCAATGAAAATGCAGTACGTAAATCCCACTTCTGATAATGCCCAAACGCGCACAGAATATATTAAAAAGAGCGGACTGAGCTAGAATAGACGGGATATATATATTTTTTTGTATATAGCACCAGATACCTCACTGCAGGGGTTACTTACACTTGTTAAATAATACTGTAAGTTTAACAGGAAACCGTTTACCTATTTACCAAAAAAGATGTAAAAACTAAACTTTGATCAATATCAGTAGACTAAATAGGCCGCCATTATGATTCGATACTGGGTAGTATCGAATCTAATAGATTTGTTGCAACGAAAATCCCACTTCTGATGATGAACATAACGCGCACAGAACAGATTGAATTTACGGACAACCTGGACAAGCACTAGACAGTCCGAGAGATTTATTAAGATGGGCGTGCAAGAAATGGACGTGTTAGTAGACCGAATTATCTAGAATCGAAAAAGGGATGCATCCTTGGAAGTGCGCTGCGATCACTGACCCATCTAGCAAACATGATATTTACTGAGTAGCATTCATAGTTAATATATAGACACCGGCTATACTCACGTCTAATTTTATCGAAACAAATCGGGCATACCCGATAAAATTAGACGTGAGTATAGCCGGCGTCTATATATTAACTATGATAACTGCTAACAATAAGTTACAGTAACAATCTTCAAAGATCATCATTCTCCTGCCCTTATCCCACTCTAAGTGGGGTCGGCACAACATGTTACAAACATGTTGTTACATGGTTTGGCTACGTATGTTACGACCAGCCGCCTTAACTTACGTTAGTCGCCTCTTACGACACCTCGGTAAGAAATGAGGGTGGTCTATTCTATGCAGCCGTATACCACACGGCACTAACAATATTTAAAGATACCTAAAATTAAACAAAATTACTAAAATTATTTTCTTTTTTTATTTGATTAGTTTTAATTCATCAATTGAGTTTTTAAGTTTGTATGATGAAAGTTAAAAAAGTGCGATTAAAGCTAAATCCCTTTTGAACAAATTGGGCATGATTAATTATTGATATTGTTTTTTTGTGGTATAAATGAAATCAAATCAAATAAAAATAATCTTTATCAAGTAAGCACTTTTGAATCGATCAATTAGATTTAATGAAGCTAAAGCTGATTCGGAATGTTGAGAAGAACCTTACCGAGAAGAACCAGCAAGTAACTCGGCGGTTAATCTTTAAAACATTTAAATTTACATTATTTAACTGCAAGTGCAGTCTTGTTTGGAGCTGCAAGGATTTTCAAATCCAAGACTTTTTTATGATGCAAATAATATATATCCAGTATTAATTAATAAAACATAAATATATATATGTTTTATATTATTTTCCTTTGATATTAACTATTTCTTTTATTCTATTCTGAACGGTCTATAAAAAAAATGCCATACCCTCCACGTCGAATACGAAAGCGCAAAATGCAAATATGAAATTCGCATACATACTAAACTAACATAGCGAACAAGATATGAATAAATATTGCATTTCGGAGTCAAAGAACGCGTATCATAAGTCAACGCTCCACAGATTACGAAAGAAACCTACCGACGGACAGGAGTTTTATTATTTGTGACTCATCGAAAATTAAATTGTATTTTTAATGCTTTGGAGCTATTTTAAAGTCTTTTTGATCTGTTAGGTTCAATTTACTGTGTAAGTACACGAACTTGATGCCCTCTTTATTTAATTTATTAATAGAATTAGGCGTCACTTTGCGGAGATCCATAATACAAAAGTTGTATATATTTTTATTTATTTATTTCAAAAAGAGCAACATAGACTCAAGTTAATTGTAAGTAATATAAAAACTTAAAATTATGTTAGTACTAAACCTACATTTATCTATTTCTAAAAAACGAAAATCGAATCATTGCTGCACTATTCCACTCGAAATAGCGCAGCAATGTCTCACGTAAATACAGTCCAGTCTGCTAGCAATCAGCTTCAGCATATATTATATTCAAACTCAAAATCAAAATATTATTTATTCAAGTAAACTTGTAAACAAGTGCTTTTGAATCGTCAAAATCTACCTCTGGTTCGGAAAGCTAAATAAGAATAAAATTACTTTGCTATAATCCGCGATAAAGAAAATGGAACATATGTGTAATCCTTAATGTAGAATGGACGTTTATTCATACCGGATACGTGCAGGGATCCCGAAACATGCACTACAAACCTCCACCACTGCCACCACAATACACAAGCACTACACAAGTTCACTATCACAAACTCAACAATCGTTTCGCCCCGCAACCGAAGCATCATCAGGAGATAGACTCCACGACGTAATCGCAAAGCAAGATGACGCTTAGGTTGCGGGGCGAAACGATTTCTGAGTTTTTGGTGAAGATGTAGTGCATGTGCTTTTGAGGACATATATATTTTCTATTTATTTAATCGCGGATTAGACCAAAAAATAATTTTAATCTTACTTTTTTAATGAAGACAATTCACATATTTATAAGCTGTGATAGCCCAGCGGTGACACCGTGCGATTCTTACGAGGGGAACACGAGTTCAAGCCCGGGCAGGCACCAATGAGTTCTTCTATTGAAACTCATGTGTCTAATTGATAATTGCAATTAATCACACGCTTTTCGGTGAAGGAAAACATAGTGAGGAAACCTGCATATCTCTAGAGAATTATAGGGATATGTGTAACCTACCAATCCGCATTGAAGCAGCGTGGTAGGTCTTAGCTCCAACCCTTCTCTCCAGAAAAGTAGAGAGGAGGCCTATTCCCAGCAGTGCGATTGTAACAGGCCGCTAATTTACTTCGTTTTTTTAATATTTGACACGAAGTAGGCAATTCGGTTGTCCTTCAAATATCCTAGTTTACTATTTCAATCATTTAGGGACATTCCTAGCAAATTAACCCACCAGCTGACTACGATATTTGTTATAAAGCCTGTAGTCAAGTTTCGGATCATCGGCACTTATTTGGCAGTTCCTTTTTACAATTTTCCAGACATGCATACAGTCCTTTTGTTTCGTGGATGTAATCCATAAATTAGGTCGTGGATATAATTATTTTCATATAAATTTTGTTTTTTTTTTTTAATAATGTAGTGCCGTTGAATGTATAATTAATTAACGATCGTGAATCCACTCCACACTTGACCTATATTTGCGCAAGCACAATTTTAACAATGGCCGGCTGGTCCTTTACTTCAAATATAATGCATGTTTTTAACAGAAATGCAAAATTTCCGCCGTGTGGTATCCGACTGATAAGAATAGACCACCCTCATTTATTACCGAGGTGTCGTAAGAGGTGACTCAGGTAAGTTGACGTCAGGCAGGCGGCCGGCCGGTCATAGAATATAATTAAAACATGTTATACCGACCCCACTTAGAGTGGGATAAGGGCAGGAGAATGATGAGAAATGCAAAATTTATTTTCGATCACTGTACAATACATCCGTAAAAGATATTGATTGCGTGTATATAATCTGTTATAATTTTTTATGCTTGTAAAACAAGCATTATATTGTCTTAATATAATATCATCATCCCATTCTAAGTAGGGTTCTAAGGGCACATGTTGTAAACTTGTTGTCACATGGTTCCGCTTCGTATTTTACGACCGGCCGCCTGCCTGACGTCAACTTACCTTAGTCGTATTTCACGACCCCTCGGTAAGAAACAGGGTGGTCTATTCTATTCAACCGGATACCACACGGTGGGTTGACTTACCTTAATCGCCTTTTAAGACACCTCGGTAAGAAATTAGGGTGGTCTTACACTCAACCGGATACCACAATAGTTGTTTTTAAATGAATTCAAGAAATCCGTATATTTTAGATAAATAAACATTCACTTAAAAAGATATGACTTTCGTATATTTAATCTGTTATTATTGTCTATACTAAAGCCAAATAACTTTGACTGGCCCGTGGGTGCAGTGGGTGCCTTCAGCTCCGTAGGTCGCGGATTCGATTCCCGCCGAGGGCCATCATTTTCTACAAACAATTTATTGGTTCTTCTTAAGTATGTATTTAAAATTATATATGTATATATTTACCAGTTATCCGTCACCCATAAACACGAGTATTAAGTTACTTACTTTGGGAACGGACGACCGTGTGTGTGTCAAAAAAAACCTTCTGTTCCTTTTGCGAAAACAAGCATGGCGGCCATGATGCACTTAAATCTAATAAAATACATAACGCGATGTATGTTATGTAGTACGCGTGAATTGATTTTAACTGTTTTTTTTCACATAATAAACTTTCCGTATAATAAATCTTCCTCTACAATATCTACTAATCACGTGTATTATATTTTTTGAAATCTATAATTTTCCTAATTTCTAACAAGGGTCTGCTAACTTAAATACGAGATGCAGCAGTTAAAACTTGCCTACTTTACTAACACCGAGTTTCTACTACCTCTTATCATCTTCAGAATCTACACATCTAAATAGTCTTTGACAATTTAAGTTCAAAGAACTTGGAGAAGTTTTATTGACGAAAGAATTTTTTAAGTGTTTCCTTCAATTGTTTGACATTGTTTTCTGAATTCTATATTCTATATAAAATGATATGAAAATATGAAGTTGAGATAGCCCAGCGCTGAGACCGTGCGACTCTTTCGAGGGGAACACGAGTTCAAACCCTGGCAGGCACCAATGAGTTGTTCTATTAAAACTTACGTGTCTAATTGATAATTGCAATTTATCACACGCTTTTCGGTGAAGGAAAACATCGTGAGGAAACCTGCATATCTCTAGAGATTTCTGGAGATATGTGTAACCTACCAATCCGAATTGGAACAGCGTGGTAGGTCTTAGCTCCAACCCTTCTCTCCAGAAACGGAGAGAGGAGGCAATCCCAGCAGTGGGATTGTAACAGGCCGCTACTTTACTACTTTATTACTTATATTCTATATAGTCTAAATTCATGGTAATCAAAAATCTCTGTAAATATCTCTTAAATTTTAACTTTTGCATGCTATTTATTAGCGAAACATGTTGCTCTTTTATTTATAAGCTAAATCTAATTCTAATACCATAAAAGTTAAAAAAGTAAAGTAGCGGCTTGTTACAGTACTGGGAATAGGCCTCCTCTCTCCGTTTCTGGAGAGGAGGGTTGGAGCTAAGACCTACCACGATGCTCCAATGCTGATTGGTAGGTTACACATATCCCTAGAATTCTCTAGAGATATGCAGTTTCCTCACGATGTTTTCTTACACCGAAAAGCGTGTGATTAATTGCAATTATCAATTAGACACATGAGTTTTAATAGAAAAACTCATTGGTGCCTGCCCGGGTTTGAACCCATGATCGTCTCTAGAGAATCGCACGGTGTTACCGCTAGGCTATCACAGCTTTTATAGCTCATTTATTACTTTTTAAATATCATCCTTATGTATAAAAGAGACCGTGTTTCCGTGAACTCGTGTTCCCCTGGAAAGAGTCGCACAGTCTCACCGCTGTGCTATCACAGCTTAATACCATGTTTCGGCAAAATCAAAATTAATTATTATTATTAATAATAATAATATTCCCGGCTTTATACTATACTATTTGTATAATATACAGAGAACTTAGCATATGTACAAATACTGTATAAAAATTCTTCATTTTCCGTCCACTCCAGCTATGAAAAAATAAGACCTTATGTTTATGGACCTACACAAGTGTTTAAGAAAACTCTTGGATTCGAACTCGCGATCTTTTGATGTAAGACACGCTGCACCGACTATCCAAGCTTTAGGAGCCCAGTAACATAATATGTAACTACAAGATTTACATGATTTATAGAACAGGCGTTACTTTGCGGAATTCCATATTACAAGCAATATAGCAGAACTAACTACTTTGCTATAATCCGCACGGGTTAAGTGAATTCATGCAAAGCCAATGTGTATGAAGCAGGCAAAATCTACGCACCTTATACATGCAGGACCAGCCACTACATGCACCCCAAGGCGCAATTCACCAGCAACAACGAACACAAAAGCAGCACACACACCCACCACCACAATCTCGACGATCGTTTCGCCCCGAAACCGAAGCATCATCAGGAGGATAGGCTTCACGACAAAAATCGTACTGATTTATTAGTCGCAGTACGATTTTTGTCGTGAAGCCTATCCTCCTGATGATGCTTCGGTTTCGGGGCGCATGTGGTGGCTGGTCCTTCATGTATAAGGTGCGTAGATTTTGCCTGCTTCATACACATTGGCTTTGCATGCATTCACTTAACCCGTGCGGATTATAGCAAAGTAGTTAGTTCTGTTATATTGCTTGTACAAGATTTACATTATAATATTTCCGAACGCTTTTCGTTATGCGATACCTCTCGGGCGGCGCTCGCAGCGTACAAGAACCGAGCAAGCGAGACCGACTCGATTTCAGCAACGATATTATTCACAATATCCAATCGATAGCAGAATAAATTCATTCGGGACCGCGATGTGGGTCGCACGACTCGCCAAAACAAATAAAAATGCACCGATAGACGTCGGTGCATCGACCTTGCATCCTCGCTTCCAACCTCGAACATCAACCAAAATAACTCTCTAACTCAACCCAATAAGGTATATAATTCTCTGTCCGTTACATCAAAAAATAAGAAAGTAAAACCCAAGATGAAACTAAAGACGATCGTTCCGAACCAATGCAAATTGAACTATAATTGCATTTAAATAAAATTCAAATTCGCACCCGTTATAATAAATAAAAGGCGAAGGGAAAAAGATAAAGACGCATTCATAGTGGTCCGTTATCGGTGAGTCCACGAGTAAATATTTCGCATTTCACGTTATCTGGAATTAATAAAGCGGCCGTTTTGAAATGTTGAATTTAGAAGAGTTTGGCGACCGATTGTGGGCTGTTGACCAGATGTTGACCCATATTAGTATATGAATCACCGCTTAACACATACCCTGTTTATTTAAATGTACAAAGAATTTGCGTGTATTTGTTTTGTGAGTCAAATACAGTGTGACGGAATGTTATTTTAGCATTTAGTTAGCGAAAGAAAGCGATAATATATATTTAGACTTATGTATTCATCGATAAGCTGGTTGACCACAATTTCGGAATGATAATGAGCTTTAAGAAAATACTTTATTAGTTTTCTGTATTGTCGAAATAACGCCGCGAAATAACACCTAACTCTAGGATATCTAATAAGCTTTATTAGTTTTAATCTAACGTTAGAGAGACACCATCTTATCACAAACTTGTGATGTCGGTTGGCTTAGTATTGCGTTTTTTTGTAATCGTAAGGAGATTACAGTTTAGTATGTTACAGATGATTACAGATGTTACAGATTCGATTCCTGACGTATGGCAACATTTTTAAAATTTGTTAGTTCAACGATTTTGGGTGTATTTACGTATTTTAGTATGTATTTAATTAATTTACCAGTATATTTATTTATTATATGTATTTATCATAACACAGTATTAAGTTACTTTGGGGACGCGGTGTGTGCAATTGTATATTTTTTTCATTTGATTTGTTTTAAGATTGCTTTTTCGAGTTTGCGTGTATATATGTAGTAATTATATATATGTACTAGCTGTCTGTCACCTAAAACACAAGTATTAAGTTTATTGTACGGACGGACAGCCGAGTGTTTAATTGTCCCATTCAGTTATTTATTTATTTGTTTGTTACAGATTAAAACGTGCAGTTCTTGAAGGTTCCAGCAATAGTGCTACAAGACGATCATACACAGAGGACGAGCTACAGTCAGCTCTGCGTGAAATCCAGTCAGGTCGTCTCGGCACGCGGCGCGCTGCCGTGCTCTATGGCATCCCTCGGTCCACGCTGAGGAACAAGGTCAACAAATACGGCCTCACGACCGACACCGGCCAGGAGTCCGACCAGGACAGCGATCCTGACAAACCGGAATCACCTCCCTCGGTTATCCTCAAGATACCGACGTTCCCGCCGCCCGACGACAAGAGTCCGTCGCCCGCCACGCCGGTCACCACGCCGGTCACCCCCCTCACGCCCATTCTGCCGCAACCGTCGCTCAATCCGCCCGCACAGTTCATGCCTCTATCGGTGTTCGCGGACCCTCAACCTCCAACTCAACAAATTTTCACGTCGCTGAGCGACGTCATAGCGAAGAGCATCAGCCAAAAGTTCCAACAACCCTTAGATAGACCGCAGCCTCCGAATTTACCTTTCCTCCGAGCGCCCGACAGGCACGTTTCGGTGATCAAGACGCCACCCGATGGCACGAGGGGCTACGCGATGCCCGGCAACTCCAAGGTGACGGCCAACAACGGGCAGCCGGCCACCGGCGGGAAGGGCACGCGGCCCAAGAGGGGCAAGTACCGGAACTACGACAGGGACAGTCTCGTGGAGGCCGTCAAGGCCGTGCAGAGGGGCGAGATGTCCGTGCACCGGGCCGGCTCGTACTACGGCGTGCCGCACTCCACCCTGGAGTACAAGGTCAAGGAGCGGCACCTCATGCGGCCGCGGAAAAGGGAGCCGAAGCCGCCGCAGGATATCAAGCCGCAGCCTCCGAAGCCCCCGCCGAAGCCACCCACGAAGCCCTTCACGAACGGGCTGAACGGGCCCGAGGGCGGCTACCCGCCCGGGTATCCCTTCTGGCCGGGCGCGGGGTTCGCCCCGCCGCCGGCGCCCGACCTGTACGCGTCGCATATGATGCGGCGGTTGCGGGAGGAGGCGCCGCCGCCCGCCAACGGGTCGTTCCTCGAGGGCATCATCCGGTCGAGCCTGGAGCAGCCGGGCACGGCGCTGCTCCAGCGGCTGAGCGCGGCGCCCGCGTCCCCTCCCTCGGCGCTGCGGCGGCGCGCCTCGCCCGGCGAGGAGCCGCCGGCGCGCCGCCCCCGGCTCGACTCGGACCACCAGCTGGCGGCCGAGATGCGCGAGGCGGTGCAGCGGCTGCGCGCCAAGGAGCTGCGGCCGCGCAACGGCACGCCGACCCCGCCGCCCGCCGCGTCGCCCGGCGAGCCGGCGGGGGGCGCGGGGGGCGCGGGGTGCGGGGAGCGCGCCTAGCCTCCCCCGCCGCGCCGCCGGCCCCCTCGCGTGCCCGCCAGTGCAATAGACCGCCCGCTCGTGCGCTCGCGCGTCCCCCCCGCAGTAGTTCAGTCCCGCTTCCCCCTCCCCCGTCCCGAGCGTCCCCCGCTACACAGTACGTATCACCAAATATCACAATAGTTACCTAAAGTCACAACCGATTCGATATGACACAGCTTTACTAATGCAATATCACAATAACATAGTGTTTAGACGCCCGTGATTAGTAGACCGCTGGGATTGTGTAATCCGTGCGGATTCAGTGTTACACTGACCTTGACGATATATACAATTTTCACAAATAAGAGCTAAATAGAGAGCTAACTTTAAAATTTTAAACTACCCTCATTGGAAAGTTAATTATAGGCAGTTTTTAGTTATTGTGCGCTGTCGGTGTAGCACTGAGTCCGCTCCTCTATCAGGTTGTCCAAAAAGTCTTTCCTAACTCCGGATGCCTCACTTTTGACCTTGTTTTAAGTAAAAGACAACCAAAAGTTAATGTTATGAAATCAACTATTTAAATATTTTTAAGTAAATAAAAAAACAATGTAACAAATTAATTATAAAGCTAGCTATGAGTGTAAATGTTATCAATTTTTAAGTGAATAAACGCAGATTTTGTGCGGTGTTTTTATAATTAGATAGGTAATATATTGAATGAAATTAGCTATGGCGGGATCGGTCACACCATCTCTTTCTGGCGCGCGGCCGGTAGTGCGAGAGAGAGGGACAGGCGTATTTCCGTGGCTTCACGAAGCCGAAATCGGACTTGTGCAATTATTATTTTGTAAAAAAAATAGTAATTTAATGTGTGTGTGTGCTGAGACGTGGATTTCCATATTACTAAATGTGATATTTAGGTATTACGAGTGCGGTTTGCGTCGGGTCCGGTGTTTACACCGACGTACATACGACTAAATACATCTAGTGAACTTATATATTTTATGTACTATTATTGTATCTTAAGAAGATATATTCTTATTTTTCATGGTCCAAGTTTTAAATGTTTTATCGACTATACAAAAATATGGATAATCATTATTATATTCTTGTCGACTTTAAAAAAATATTAGCCCAAAGGAAAATCCTCAAAAAAATATTGATATCTTCACAATTGTGACATTTTTTGGTGTTCAATCGAAAATATATTATGGAGGTACGCAAGGAAAAAATGTATACGCTCTCCCTAAAGTAAATTTAGGTAAAAAATATTTGGATATAAAATTATCATACGATTAATATAGTAAGATATGTGTAAATGTCGCCTCATTGGATTTTAAGAAGTCTTTGTATTGTGTATGTAATTAAAATATACATATATTATATACAAGTTAAAAAAATTATTGTCGTACATTTTCTTCGGAGACCGCGAATGATGAGATGATAGGAGTAAAAGAGTCCGCCTTCGACATTTCGGTATTATTTAAAAATACAGTTCATATTGGAACACCAAATATATAATATATTAGAAAAAAAAAACAAATTATCAATCTGTAACAAATTCGTAATACATATCCAATGCCGAGATGTCGAACGTGTTCTCTCTAAAAAAAAAACAAAAATTTTTATATTCGAAATTTAAACTAGTCGATAGCACGTTTCGCGTTCATTTCTTTCCCTCTGTGTATAATTTTTTTATATCTTTTTAGCGTTTAATCCTAAAAAATATATTGTAACTGTTATATTATGCATTTATATTAATAAAAAACATTAGTAGCGAATATTTTTAAAAGACAATTTCGGCGCGTTGGCTAGAGCCCACCAGACCGCATTTCAAAATGATTCCAAATTTAACGTTTGAAGTCGAACAACTTTTTTTAATACGTACACAAATTGACCTGTGCGTTATGCCTGACATTTGTTGATAGCTTAAAAAAAAGTTATTTTGTGTAAGTCTGTACAGAGATAATAGGATGGGACAATTTGCAAAGAGAATTTAGGTGTTAATGAACATTCCGTTTAGAATGTTATTAGATTTTTTTAATTAATAATATAAATATTTTTCGCATTGGGAACAAATCATTATGTTGTTTAATCTTATTTTATAACGTTAGTTAATTTTTAAGTGGCTTTATTTTTTAATAACCCTATATATGATTACAATATTATATTGAGATGTTATACATGTCATTGTTTTGCGAAGTGTTTGGGGTTCGATTCCCGGTTTAAAAGAGAGTTGCGACTGATATGTAGTAGAAAAATGTCGGGTTCTCACTCGGCCGGTCTGTACAAAGGTATACGCCGCCTTAACACTTTATAATGTTATTGACAGTGATCTCCGCAATTAGATCAGCTTTTCTACACTGAATCAGTTTGTAATTCACGCGAATATAGAAATTTTTCGATACTTTTTTACTGAAACAAATTGGCAGAACACATTCATGCTTTCGCCTTGAATTTTTTCTACTGGCAACTCAACTGGTTTTGAGTTATTTTTTTATGTTAAGCTCATTCAATTTTTTCGCTTTTTGAAGAGATCACTGGTTTATTAGTGAATCGTTTTTATTGTATATTGTTCAATCATTTTTCCACATAGTTTTTAAGCATTTTAGTTGATAATGTAGTGTAATTTGAATTAATAGGTAGGCGGTAGTAATTCTTTAATATTTTGTTAATTTTTTTTCGTATTCGTAATAAATTTTTCTTAAGGGTTAGGTTATTCTTGAACGGTCCTCGACTAGGCCAGGAACAAAAAGACAATGAAAGGAAGTTGCATTTTTTTACAAAAAAAAATATAGTATAATCTATAGGATTCCGTGGTAAAGACGTGAAGAGTGCAATCTAATCTCAATACAAGTTTCTAAACTAATTCTTCGCCTAGAACTGTGAGTTGTTTGTTGGCGGCGATTAATATTATCAAAGACATATAACATAAACTTTAGCAACAGGGTAATTAAAAAAAAATTAACAAAATAAATATATTTAAAACATTCCATGATTTCTGAATTGGACTATAATAAATTAAATAATGCCAAAATACTTTTACTTACTTTTAAATATGCTAATTCGCTTACAAAAGACGTCATGAAGAATAAAAGAGATTCAATATATAATATTTTCGTCTCTTTATAATCTGTCGGACAGTTCGAGTTTTATACTATATGTCTATGATAGTGTGTACCATAAAAGACATTGCCAGATCTTATTTCTAAGCATTCGTAAACACTTGTTGTTTGTTTGTGTGACAGTATCTTTGTATATAGCCGTTTTCCAACTGCAGGCGTGGTGACACGGCGAGTGCATTCATAAATATAAAATACAAACGCACTCGGACACCGTGTCGCCCGAGCCTCCGGTCGCCGAGCGGCATAAGGTCGATGATAAGCTTCACCTAACGTTTTTATTCTTTATCTATGTACGTTCTAGATGATTAATTTTAAACGAAAAAAAAATTATCGTACTTTTTTAACAATAATTCCTTATTATTATTAGAATCATCGCAAGGATGGTGATTTTGTTTAAAACAAAGCCGGAAGCAGTTCTCGGACGTGGGTTGCCACGTTAAAAATATGTACAACACAAAGCATTTAATTTTAGACATATTAAATATAATGTTAACTTTATTGAAAAATGATAGTGTTTAAATTCGATGTATTTTCATAATCTATTTCGCTTGTAAGTACTTTAATCCTGATCTGTACAAAAGGGCCTCAGAAAGTTATTGCTCTAAGTTTTAAAATAAAAGACAAAAAAAGAAATGGAATGGATTTAATAAACTTGAAAAAGTTAATAAATTTTTGTCGTGATAATTTAAAAAATAATCTTTTCATTATACCTACATAATGTGAATGAATGAATGATTTTATTTATTTATTTAATTATTTCCTTAAAAAAAAACAACCGTGAATGCAAATAAATTTCAAGACATGAAATAAAAGAATGAACTTTGTGTAAATTTTAGAAAAAAACTAATTATCTATGCATTTGAAATAGAATATTTGTTTGTTTTGTATTTAAAAATCGTTTTTTGAGATCATTTAATGCATTTGAAATTGCATTTCTTTCTTGCAAAGATTCGTATTGCTAATAATATCTTGCAGACAATAGAAATATAATAAAGAAATAATCAAATCATTTATGTTTAAATAAGCTCTTTTAAAGACTTTTTACTGGTACGGAATGTTGTTCTTACCGAGAAGAACCAGCAAGAAACTCGGCCGTCAATCTCTTAAACAATTTCAATTTTACATTATTAAACCGCAGTCTAGTAAATACCTTGAAAAGCATTTTTATCATCCAAATAATCTTCAATTTTGTAATATGCTTTACGTGTAAGCATATTACATTCTCATTTTGCATAAGTTTCTGAGGCCCTCTCCTTACGCTGCAAACGTGAATTGGACACACATCGGGGTTTCAGTATAGACACCCGATTTATTTGTGAAAGATGAACGCTTACACAAATCACATCACATACTGGGGAACATTGTTTTGAGTGTTGTCAGACTAAAAAAAGGTATATTTTAGTTTGTGATCGGTTAAAAAAAAGATGTTTAGGTAACGGACCAATGTATATGATAGACAACTGTTATTTCATAAAGAATTAATTGAAACGGCTCATGTTTTTTTGATTGATATATCAAACAGGAGCTGAGATCAAATTATAATATTGTTATTTAATTATTGAGTACAAGTTTTAATGGAATATTATTTTTTCAATATATGTACATTACTCGCCTGTATAAGTTTTTCTGTTAATTTGTTCCTTTAGTTTTATTAATATTGTTTAGTTTTCTTTTGAAACCGTTCTTTTGTTATTTGAGATGTTTATGACAATAATCTACAACTATCTCACGTGTTCGTACAAATAAAGCAAGAAAAAAATATAATTTTTAGGTGTCACCAGTCTTTATATATTAACTTTACTAACAAATAAGTCTTAACTACTAAAAATTAACTGTACGGGTGTTAACATGTACATTTGCAAAATCGGCATTTACGCCATATTTTTAAAATTGCATGAATTTGAAATCGAACGAGGGAATTTTTTTGGTCCTTCGAGCCGGATTCCCTTATCTGTATGATTGCTCAAAGGACCACCAATATGTACGGGCTGCTGCTACCCTGTACAATCTTTGTCGATAAGTTGATAGAATTAGATTGATAGATTTAGTTCATATATTTCGACACTCAATTGATAGTATTCATAATGATTTGATAGAAATTTGATGAAATTTGAAATTTGAAAGAAATTTGACGCGCAGCCGCTTACCTCGTACTATGCCGATTTAACAAATGTACGTGTTAGCCCGTACATTAACTAGACTTAATTAATAGAAATTTCAGAAGAGTCAAAGGATATCTCTGTTCAGAATATTGGCCTAATCTGTACACGGCAGAAGAGTTGCCGCTAGCCGACAACCTCTAATCGTTAATATCTTCAATAATAAATGAACGGTTCACAGATAATTGATGAAATCGTTACTTTAAGCGACTCAATATTTTTTTATTATAGACATATATTATTCACTTCCTCAGTAATAAAGTGATGTATTATACACTTTTTCTATATTAACTCACACATTTTCCGATAAAAAAGGGAATAAAAGAAGAATAGAATTTGGTAAACGCGATTGGCGACAACACTATTGTATTGAATCTAGTCAAATTTATAGATGAAAAAAGAAATTTAAATAAATTTAAGCTTATTACGATTCGACTGAAATTTTTTGTAAAGAAATTAACGTCCAAAAAAAAGTCGCTAGGCGACATAAAAAGTTGATTTGGAATTGTGGAATTGTTCATATTTAATCTTCACAACTGTTTCTGATGCGTCCTTGACGCGTTAAGCCAACAATATGTAAAAAAAAGTATAATGTTTATGAACGCTCCTCATTTTGAGGTACGTTTGTTGGCCCAACGCGTAGAGAAGCCTCGACCATAGAGTTATTATACTAGGGTACGAAGCCATAGACAAATGTATGTGAGAGTGTCACAATAAATAATCACAGGGAAATGAAACTCATATATTTTATCTTTGTCTAAACACATGGAAAAAAACAGATAAAGATGCCACCCTCATATGCTTTCTCTTTAGTTCTCTATACTCTAGTATATCTATGGCCTTGATAGAGCATAATCCAGCGCTTGTAAAGGCTCCGTTACACGTTGGCTTTTTCCTACGTTGGCCCAACGTGTAGACGCGGCATAACTTGTAACTAATGTATTACGTAGTATCATTTGAATTGAAAGTTTTTTTCATATATTATGTAATGACCTCTTTATCTATATCTAAGATCTTTGTATCTTACGTTAATATCTAATTGACGTGGCTGGTTAGGCAGGTAAGAATGTGCGAGGATATTTAAAACCTGTATACAATAAATTTCTTTCATTTGTTGAAATTCGATTTGTTTCATTTACATTACATTACGTTTCAGAGACAACTTATTTTCTAAAGCAATCTTTAGATTCTAAGTGGTTATTTCATGTAGTTTTAATGCTTGCATGTTTGTGGAACTTTCCCGGTGACACCTGCGCAGTTACCAGGTGAGGTTTTAGTTACCTACTAGTTTAGTTACCTAGTAATCATAACTACTTAACGTAAATCGTAGTGACTGATTTTTTTATATATTTTGTAGAATATAACTCGGAAGTCATTTCAGAGAAATTAGACTTCATGACGGGCCAAAACTTTTGTCAGACGCTCTAAAGCTCTAGGAAAAAAAATAATTTATTTTTAAATTTCTGACTTTTTTTATTTACAAAAAAATGTACATCTTAAATTACTTACACGCTACTACTATACAAATCATGCCCACGTGGAATGGTCCCAAGAATGCTGGCAGCGTTTCCGCGTTGAATCGCTAAGCTGATTCTTTGTGCGAAAAAGGAGCCAGCCCTCTTGTTGTCTGACTTTTATATATGTTATTCAGATAACTATTACAACGTTATATTAAATCAGTCACACAAATTGCAATGACCAAACATCCCCTGAACATGAAAGACAATTTATAATCGAAAATCTGTGCTTTAGAAAATAAGTTGTGTCTTACGGCTCTGGGATCTCAGACCATAAGAGGCTGAGGCATAGGTTGCTCTCAATACATCCTAATTGCAAACCTCACCTATCCGCGTAACTGCCCGTAACTGCCGAAAAACTGTTGAAGCTTTATTTTAGTTGTACGTTTATTTGTATCTGAGCACATACCAAGAAATTATTAAAACAATTGCGAAGAAATCTAATTTTTGTATTTATTTCATCGCTAACAGTATATTATAAACGTTTAAGTTAAGAAAAACTGGCATATCGTTATCTTATTTTTGACAACTTTTCAAGAAAAAGAAAAAACGTGATTATTAATACACTCACAATAATTTTTATGAAATTAAAATACAGTTGAATTTGAATATGTTTAATTGTTTACAAATTTTCTAGCAGATAATGTTGATACGGTAAATGATGGGCACTAGTGGGTACTAGTGCCCACTTTTTATCGGCATTGGGTAATGCCGATAAAAAGTGATTTGGCTTAAAATTAGATATAGGACTATAGCCGATTATGCTTATAAAGTCTCTAGACCGAACGGTGTCATTGAAGCAACGTGTGTCTTAAATTTATCTCCTTTAAAAAAAGACGCCGTTGAACAAAAGAAAAGGTTTCGCATTATAAATGAATTAAAAATATATATGTAATGCTAAATTAGGAGAATAAAAGTAACAAACAGTAAAATAACAAAAAATGACCTCGAGACCTAATTTTCTTAAAAAGTGCGGTTACTTTTGACATTTCACATTTACCAACTGTCGATGCCATTCAGAAGTTTTTGGACAAAAAAATATTTTGAAAAGAAAGAAGAACCCACTAAATCATTAAAATATAGACCCAAACCGCAAATGACATGCGTTGAATAATTTTTGGTTTCACAGCTCGCTTCATGAACCATTTTTTCGTACAACTCGCGGGCATTGCCACTTGGTTCGAAGGCCGTTTTTAAAAATAAACAATACCAAGATGGCGTTGTAAATTCGTTATACTCGGAGACGAAAAGGAACACGTTCCGAAACCAGTTTAAATTTGCAAATATTTTTGTTGAGAGTGAAAACATTACGTTGCACTCGGCATTGTAAATAAGCGAAAGTTTTTCAAAATTTTGCGAGAAATAAAGTGTATAGCAATATTATAAATAAAAAACTATCGATATAAAGAAACGATCAATGTAGTTTCGATTACATGAGATTTGGATACTATTTGTGTCGGTAATGTAGTCTATGCTAATGAACGCTCTCAAGAACCAACAAATTATTTATAGAAAATTTTGGCCCTGGGCGGGATCGAACCTCGCGGGTTCGATCTCCGCTCGCGGAGCTGAAAGCAGGGTCACTACCCACTGCGCTAACGAGTCAGTCACAGTCATAAATACTAGATCAACGGTTTAGACATCAAAGTCATAGTATAAATGTAAATTCATAAGTGTAACTAACAACTAACCTGAGGGATAATGGACTTATGTAATAAATAAATGTTTGCCGCTTTGATTAAATCGCGGACTCGCCCAAAATAAAAAAAATGCGCAGGCGTCGGCCCTAAACAAACTGAAACCGCCCGATTTGCTGCCAAAATGTAATCCTGACCTTACTCTTTACTCTTGATACATTCGCTTGTGTGCGCGAGTAAGGAACCGACACACACAGCACATTAATACTTTATTGTCTTTGTATCAAAGATTAAAGAATAAATGTTTTTACCAATTAGGTATAAAAGTATAGTAACGTCCTGTTACTATCCCATTCTGAGCAAAAGCCTCCTCTCTTCTCATTCAAAGAGAAGGGTTGGAACTTATACCCACCACGCTGCTCCAATCCGATTGGTCGGTTTTCCCTTATAATAATTCTCAACATATGCAAGTTTCCTCACAATGTTTTCCTTTAATGAAAAGCGTGTGATAAATTGAAAATCATCATCCTCCTGACCTTATCCCACTCTAAGTGCGGTCGGCACAACAAATTATAGACATGTTGTCACATGATTTGGCAATGTATTTTAAGATCGGCTGCCTGCCTGATGTCAACTTACCTTAGTCGTATTTTACGACCCCTCGGTAAGAAATGAGGTCGTTCTATTCTACCCAGCCGGATACCACACGGCATCGTGTGATAAATTGAAAACATCCACACATAAATGGAAAAACTCATTGGTGACTGCCTGGGTTTCAATTAGTTACCCTCGCAAGATAGAAGATACTCGCAACAAAGTCCTACCATTCAGATTTCACAGATTTAGGCAATAGTTAATAGCCAATAGGAATCTATACTCTTCTATCTATAGTCTGTCTGTATGTAATCGATTTTCAAAATCTGCTGAACGGATTTTTGTATGGTTTCCACCAAAAGAAGAAAGAAGACTTCCGGATGGTTTAGGTAAATAGTATAGATCGGTATTATGTAAACTGTGTTGAAGAGATCGCGCAGTTGTTAAATAAAACTTGCTTGCTGGGAGCTGTGGTCGCGTGCGCTGCGTAAACCAGCAGAAACATGCTAAAGTAATGTACTAGAGAGTTGTAGATCTATAAAATACTACTAAAAAGTCCGCGATAGCATATCTCTATCTGTTATGGTTAAATCACAATAACTACTTTTATGTTTAAAGTTTGAATTCTAGAAAAAAATTGTGACACACTGATTTCCACGCGGCCGAAGCCGCTGGCACAGCTAGTATAGATTATAAAATTTTTCTTAATTATAACGATGCTAAATTTAGAGTTCATTATCCGCTTTTTTACCTTATATATGTGAACTTATACCATGACCTGCAGCCGTTATCGATTCGCTTCGCTGTTATCGAATGTTAAAATAGTCTAAATTATTTGTTATGAACAATTTTCGAATAAGAAACGGGCTTTTATCCTCTATGACTGGCCTGTATATACCTAATCTTTAATTGAACCAAATATCCCGATTTATAGACAGACAGGATACGGATTTATAATATTAGTATGAATAAAATAAATAATTTAATCACATATTGGGACTACATTTCCGAACCAGCGGTAGATTTTGACGAGTCAAAAGCACTTGTTAACAAGTTTACTTGAATAAAGAATATTTTGAATTTGAATTTGAATACATAAATTCACTTATCTATTTTTGACTTACACTTTATTCATTCATTAGTCACAGCTATATACACTTTTAAGAAGTTTATTTACGAATTAATACGGAACCTAAGGAAGAACAGTACACTATTGAAATTTACAATTTGCTATTTTTTGCTAATTTTATTTAATCACAAGTTACTTTTAATATTGATAATAATGTCCGCTGCTGAGAGACCGCTACAGAAAACACTAAAATTACCAATTATAGAAAAATATCACCCGTGGTACAATTATTATGATTTTAATTAACGAGAAAATAATATTATGAATTGTTAATAGAGACTTTCACGCCGTGTAGTATCCGGCAGAATAGAATAGACTACCCTCCTTTCTTACCGAGGTGTCGTAAGAGGCGACTAAGGTATGTGCCGTGTGGTATCCGGCTGCATAGAATAGACCACCCTCCTTTCTTACCGAGGTGTCGTAAGAGGCGACTAAGGTATGTGCCGTGTGGTATCCGGCTGCATAGAATAGACCACCCTCATTTCTTACCGAGGTGTCGTAAGAGGCGACTAAGGTATGTGCCGTGTGGTATCCGGCTGCATAGAATAGACCACCCTCATTTCTTACCGAGGTGTCGTTTGAGGCGACTAAGGTATGTGCCATGTGATATCCGGCTGCATAGAATAGACCACCCTCATTTTTTACCGAGGTGTCGTAAAAGGCGACTAAGGTAAGTTGACGTCAGGCAGGCGGCCGGTCGTAAAACACGTAGCCAAATCATATGACAACATGTTTGTAACATGTTGTGCCGACCCCACTTAGAGTGGGATAAGGGCAGGAGAATGATGTTAATAGAGACTTTTGCAAAAAATAATAAGCACAACATTTTTTTTAAGAAACTTTAATTTTTTTACAGACCTTCAATTTTGACCCTCTACAAACATTTCGTGATCTTCGTTTGGATAATTCGGATACTTGTCGATGCTACGTACTTGGACGAGTGCATGCACGTTTCATTATGCAGGTGTGTGCGTTTTTCATGTGGGCAATACACTCGGCACAATAACACTGACCTTGGCCTCAGTTACATTATTTTAGGTCGATATGACGTTACACAGAGTTCCTTTTTTGAATGTATCTTTTTTAATTGCTTTTTGTAAATTTGTGATCGTAGGAACTATGTTATTATGCCAGGTTAAATAATTATCGAATTATTGGAGCAGTTAGAGAAATAAATTATGGACATAATATGTATATATTAGAATATAATACGAGAACATGCGTATTCCACGATAAAATTGAAACATTTATCGGATACGATTTACAAGGAAATATTTTGTATCGTTGGATGGATATGTGACTAGAGGGAGGCCTAAAAAGAGATGGTTGGAATGTGTGAAGTATGACATGCATATAAAAGGAGTAGCGCCAGAGTTGACGAATGATAGAAGAGAATGGAAGAGGAAAACATGTTGTACCGACCCCACTTAGAGTGGGATAAGGGTAGGAGAAAGAAGATTTTGTATCGTTGGACCCTGTAATCACTATCCCTTATTTTTATATAATATAATTATCCATTGGTTTAGGTTGTTAACTAAATGTAACCATGTCCAAAAAGGTTCTTTTAGTAGGTGGATTACATAATATTGAATTACCGTTAAATATAATTCTATTCATGTTTTCAACTGAGAGCTGTGATAGCCCAGCGGTGAGACCGTGCGACTCTTTCGAGGGGAACACGAGTTCAAACCCGGGCAGGCGCCAATGAGTTTTTCTATTAAAACTCATGTGTCTAATTAATAATTGCAATTAATCACACGCTTTTCGGTGAAGGAAAACATCGTGAGGAAACCTGCATATCTCTAGAATTCTGGAGATATGTGTAACCTACCAATCCGCATTGGAGCAGCGTGGTAGGTTTGAGCTCCAACCCTTCTCTCCAGAAACGGAGAGAGGAGGCCTATTCCCAGAAGTGGGATTGTAACAGGCCGCTACTTTACTACTTTTATGTATATATTATATACGCTAAAATAAGTAGAACATTTAATCTATTACGGGAATGATATTCGATCGTATTCGCATCCATTATTTGATTTTAAATGACATGCTATTTATTGTCTGATATTAACATAACATTTTCTATAAACAATTTGTTGGTTTCCGAGCCTGGGCGTATATTTGTATTTACTTATGTATTTAAAATGAAATATGTAGTATATCTACCAGTTGTCCGTCACGCATAACACAAGTATTAAGTTACTTACTTTGGGGACGGACGACCGTGTGTGTATAAGTCTGTAATATATATTTATTTCATAATTATTTTTTTAGTACTTTTTGTTGCTCTGTCACTAATTTTACTTCAAGTTAAGCTGTAAAATACCTTCAATTATGTATGTACTCCTTTTAGCTTTTTTGTATTTTTCTTAACAGATTTTTTTTCAATTGTAGCCTAATTTCTTACATTTTGTTCCAGTTAATTACTTGTGAAAAGGTAACACACAAACAGATTTTCGTTTGTATAATATTACTATAGATTAGTATCTGTTTTTGAAGAGAAGACATAGTTTTTTTCCAATGTTTAAATATAAAGAAAATCAAGGTTTATTAATTCAGCGATCCTAAACAAGGGATCTCTAAAAATGTTTTATCCCAAACTAATTCTAAGAACAACAGTGGCGAGGGGAGACACCCGGCGCGGTGGAAAATTTATTTTTTTCCGAACAAAAGAAAATAGCCGTAATCCACCTGATGTTCGTTTTCTTAAAACATTGTTTTGTTTACTAAAACAAAAACAAACTACAACGGCATTTTTCTCGATTACTTTTTATCATTAACTTTTGCTAGTTCTCATTTTTAGTTTGGGCTTACTTTCGAGCCATTGTTTTAGTTGCGTTTAGGAAAAACAATGCTTCCTTGGGATTGTTTAATTTCAGTTAACGAACTGTCCTCTTTTTAAAAGCTTTAATTTACTTGCCGTACGTATGTGAAGGTGGAAACTTGCTAGTTAAATTTGACCCACTTCCCGGTGTCCGACAGAACTGAAATTTTAGCCAAGATTAGTTTCAGACAAGGGAACTCCTCAACAGTAGGGAAGTTAATTTTTTAAAAGCATTTCTAAAACCTTGACTTTAACTTTGAAAATATTTGATTTTACACAAAAGTGCAGTGGTTGAAAATAAAAAATCATAAAAAAAAATATTTTGCTATAATCGGCAATACAGTAAATAGAAAATATATATAGTGTTAAATGTATAGTGGATTAGCCGTATTTTCATACCCGATACGTGCAGGATTCGTAAAAACACATGCACAAACCTCCACCACTTCCACCACAATACACAAGCACTACACAGGTTCACTATCACAAACTCAACAATCGTTTCGCCCCGCAACCGAAGCATCATCAGGAGATAGACTCCACGACAAAATCGCAAAGCAATTCATAAATAACTTTGAGGGGCATCACCGAAATCATCGATGCCCCCAAAATCAAAATAGTCGAGTAAACAAATGCTCTTGATATATCAAATCAATTGCTGATTCAGAAAATGCTCCTACCGAGAAGAGCCAGCAAGAAATTCAGTAGCTCCTTACGAAATATAATTTGTAGTTTTATTTCATCGTTGTCACCTTTTGCAAGGTCGAAGAGTAAAGAAATTCCGCATTTTTATAATTTACTACCTGTGTCCACGGATTCGCCCGCATGGAAATTAGGGATACATAGTTTTATCTACTTAAATCTCGACCGTGTGGGATTCTAGGATAAAAAGGAGCTACACGATGTTCCATAACCTAGTCTATACTCGCAGTGAGCATACCATCCAAATAGGTTTAGCCGTTCCAAAGAATGTGATGGCAACTTAAATATTCCTCTAATCTTTATATTGAAAACCGTACAAAAATCCGATTGGTGGATTTCAAGAAAATCAATCACATAATTACTGCTTTTGGGCTTTGTTTTAAAATATACTAGAGAAAGGTGCAGCTTCGCCCGCGTGAAATTCAGTGTTCAGCATGTTATAGTCGCTCGAGTCTCGGGATGAGACTGGCTCTCTGATACCCGACACCGCTTTTTATATCTATTCCCCCTCTAAACTACAATCGACACCGGTTTGTAACTACCTCCACTTAAAATTGTTGTAAAACGACCTCTTCAACTAAATTTACATAAAATCTTATGTAGTATTAACCTAAACCTTTCGGAGGAATACTACCTTTTAGTAAAAACCGTACTAAAATCTGTTCAGTAGATTTTGAGAAAATCGATTACATACAGACAGACAGCTTTTTGGGACTTTCTTTTATAAGTATAGATGTATATGTGATCTTCGACAGTATACGCTTTCTATATCACCCTTCTTTTATAATTATAAAAAGATTGGCGATGTATATAATAGATAAAGTAGGAACCGAGATAAGCTTGCGGTTCTTGCTTTGCTCCTTGCAAAAGTACATAAGTCGTTTGTTGATTTGGGTAAAAGATTCTATAATAAAATTCCACAATCTACTTTAACTTTACCATTACAGCAGTTTAATAATACTATTTAAAAAAAGGCTAATACAGAAAGCCTACTAAGTATAGTAGTCTAAGAAATCCTCAGTAGTAACTGAGGATTACTTAAACGATAAGAATGCATATATAATATAAGAATGTATAGCTACTCTTCGACCCTGTATAAGACATTAATAATTATATATAACTAGTAATAATAATTATTATTTGAGAAGAGCAACGGCTGAGTTTGCTGGCTCTTCTCGGTAGGAACAGCTTTCCGAACTAGCAGTAGAGTTGACAATTCAAAAGCACTTGTTTACTTCTATTCTATTCTTGAAGGTAACTTTTACTTGAATTAGGAATATTTTGAATTTGAATTTGAATTTTGAATTTTAATGGTCAGTTTAAACCGAATAACAACAATTTTAATGAGTGCTAAAATATGAACCAAAAAACAGGGCAAAGAACCTGTCTCCTGCCGAGACTCAGGTGACTATTAGAAGCTTTATACATAGGTGGCGTGCTAATGTCTTTCAAATCAAAATAATCCAACAATGAACAACAATACATAAAACAACAATAGCAACCAAAATAATAACAATAACAGACAAAAAATACTTTCAAATAACAAACAATTAACTTGGAAACTCGAAACTACTGTTTAGGCGACGTAAAACTTAAGTAAAATTAAAATACAAAAGTAATAATAAAATGATTTTGCTATAATCCGCGATACAAACTAAAATAATTTTTTAATAACAATTGAGTAAAATTCAAATCAATTAAATTATTAAAGTATTAATCAATTTTAATTATTCCTTTTGCACCGTCAAGCTGTGATAGCCCAGCGGTGAGACCGTGCGACTCTTTCGAGGGGAACACGAGTTCAAACCCGGGCAGGCACCAATGAGTTTTTCTAATAAAATTCATGTGTCTAATTGATAATTGCAATTTATCTATCACATGCTTTTCGGTGAAGGAAAACATCGTGAGGAAACCTGCATATCTCTAGAGAATTCTGGAGATATGTGTAACCTACCAATCCGCATTGGAGCAGCGTGGTAGGTCTTAGCTGCAACCCTTCTCTCTAGAAACGGAGAGAGGAGGCCTATTCCCAGCAGTGGGATTGTAACAGGCTGCTACTTACTACTTACTTTGCACCGTCGTGTTTTAAAACTAGTCTAGTATAAACATAGTAAAAACTACGTATCTTTCTTGGTGAATTGCTTTATAATTTTTAAAGGCGAAAACACTGAAAGTGAACATTTTAAAACAGACGTGTACAGGTGTCATCTAGTAGTACTTTACAAAAACATTTATACTTTATTGCAAAAATTATAGACTAGATGTCACTAGAACAATATTTTTCATATGCAATTAAGATTAGAAAACATACTTAATTGAGTATGTACTTGAAATATTTAGGTATATGATAAATTTTTATTCTAAAGTAGTAGTTTATTAACACTGAGACATCTAGAACACACCCAATTCGAGAATCTGTATGTTGTCAGACAGCAATCAAATAATGTCAAAAAAGTATTGCATCATCTAACAAATTTCTCATTTTTGTGGGAAATCTCCTCCTCCTCGCGTCGTATTCCTCATTACTGAGGGTCGTGATCCCTACGATTAGGAAGCAGACTCTGACGTAAGACTTCCTTCCATCTGTTTCTGTCTTTGGCCATGTGGAGTGCGTCGTGGAGTTTGGTGTCCAGGGTGGAGCGGATCTGGTCAGACCATCTAATGGGGCTGCGGCCTCTTGGCCGTTTACCATCCACTTTGCCGGTGACCAAGAGCTGCTCCAGATTATGGCCGTCTTTCCTGGCGATGTGTCCAAAGAACTCCATGACCCTTCGCAGACATATTGTGGATAGTCTGTCCTTGATTTTTAATTCGCGAAGGATAGACTGGTTCGTTCGGAAGGCTGACCACGGAATCTGTAGCATCTTGCGCCAACACCACATCTCGAAAGAGTCAATACGATCACGGTCGGCTTTTTTGAGCGTCCATGTCTCCGAGCCATAACTAAAAATGGAGAACACCAGCGATTTGACCAGTCTTATCTTCGTCTTGCGCGATATGTTGTGGGAAATACCCATATTGAAATTTAAAACAGAATTGAGAGGACAGTTATTTTTTTAATGTATTGAATCGAGAATAAATATATCAGTATCATAAGTTAGGTTACCAGTAAGGGCCACACGAATGTCTATATTTCGAATAAGATGGTAGATATTCAGTTTAGTTCAATCAGTTACGTAATGTTAGTAGTTAAAATTTTGCTGTTGTATTATCCAGTAACAGTTATTAAAGAATATTTATCTGTTCCCTTCCTCGCTTATTTATTTAATGTAGATTACCTTTAAGTTAGCTGCGCTATTCACTGAAGTCAGTTTATTTTGAAAAAGTTCCGAACATTCATCTTTTTATAGTAAATTCTGACGGTTTTACCATTTAGAAAAGTTACATGGCCCTTTCAGCTACTTGTCAGAAATCATGGCTATTTAGAAAGTAGATGTACAACATTTACTAACCTAAATTACCAGAAATGTGATTTTTATAACTTCGGGTCGTGAGAACTTAAACCAAGTATTTTATATTTATTTTGCCTTATGTTTAAACGCTATTAAATTTTTTGATAATTAGTATTCGTTTACATTTTTATAGACTACGTTATTTGGCTAAAGAGAAAAGAATTGGGGTATTTACGATTTACTGACAACACCGTATCTAGTACCGTACGGATTCTACACGACGCACGGTTGTTCTTTAACGTTCGCGATAAGCTAACAAAACTCGTTGAAAATGCATACATCAAAATGGTAGAGTCCGTGCAAATGTTTTTATTTCTCTTCAAATCAAAATACAGACGAAAATTCTCGTGGTTCTCGCCATTCTTGTGTTCAGTGCTCATAGTGTTATTGTTTTGTCACGAAGTTCTGTCTAAGTGTAGTGATATTAACTGTTTAAACGGTGAGTGTAAGAATGAGACCTGCGTGTGCTACGAGGGCTGGCAGGGTCCCCAGTGCCAGCATTGCGGCGGGAAAATAAAGTGAGTGTATTCTACTCTCAATTCTGATGTTAGTTCACTGACCTTAATGACAGACATGTCATTCGGATACTTGCGAAAACATTGATGCTGTGTTATCCAATTATATTCTTTGGCTTCTTTATATCATCCTAAAGTGCTGACGAAAGCCACGTATACCTACAAAAGGTTCTATAACTGAAATATATGATCGTATTTATGTGCCCATTTTTAAAACTTTGGCCCACTTTGTGTGTCATTTTTTCAAGTTAAAGGAGGCCCATTTATCTAGTAATTAGTTTAAAATGTACCTACAAATGGGCTATTTGTAGTCATTGGCCATGTATAATGTCATTGTTCAATCAATCAAGATTAAGTGTATTGTAGTTCACATTCTTTACTTATATTTGCTCCTATATCATTCTGTAATTGAAAACTCATTCTTTTTTATGAAGTTGGTCTTTGAGGTTTTTATGTTTTATGTTATTATGTTATTTTATGTTAACTTTCATTTAAGGATATTATAAGATAAATTCTAAATTACCATATTACTTATGTAATTAATTAATTATTGTCAATTAGAGCCATTCCCTACTTTAATGATTATATTTTTTAATTTGAATTTATTAGCCATATATTGAATGTGGTTTCAATGCTACTTAAAATATTAATAAAATAAACTTGGTATTAAGCTTGTTTAATAGTGAAAGTTTTTTCATATATTTTTGTTTTTAATATATTTTCATTTTGTCAAAAATATTTATAAATTCTATACTTGTATTGTAGGGATATTCTTTTTATTAACTAATATTTAAAAAAGTTTTGAATAAGATCTTGAACATTCACTAATTAAAATATTTTCTTGGGATGAGGAGTCATACCTGCAAATATTAAGAATTCAATATACAATTCTTTCAAGTATTGTTGTATATTTATCTTCGTATTAGATGTAACTTATACTGTCTGGGATTTCTGTTCATATCTGTTTTCTTAAGTTTGTTATGATATCTTAATTAATTAAATGATATGGCCAGATTGGAGTTGCCCCTTGTATGACCTTGTTTTTTTTAGATAAAATGACTACTATTTCACTCATTGTAAAGTAAATTAATGGCCTGTTACTATCCCACTGCTAGGCATAGGCCTCTCTCTCCGTTTCTAGACAGAAGTGTTGGAGTTAAGACCTACCACGCTACTCTAATGTAAATTGGTAGGTTACACATATCCCCAGAATTCTCTAGAGATATGCGGGTTTCCTCACAAACCATTTTCTTAACCGAAAGCATATGATAAATTGTAATTATCAATTGAACATGTTAGTGTTTAGAAAAACTCATTGGTGTCTGCCTGGGGTTTGAACTTACGACTCATTAGAAAGAGTAACGTGGTTACTTTCACTTATTTTTACTCAGTATTTGAAATAAATTAAAGTATTTTTTAACCACGTATAAAAAATATAGACATTTGTGAGATAAATATATATAGACTTTTAGAAAGCATAAATGCCTAAAACTTCAGTTAATCACTTTCACTTGTGCAGGTACCTACATCCTCTCTTTCCTTACATATGTATTTATTATACATAAAATTATATATATCTATAAAATCTGCCTGTTGTCGCTATCGATGCGCCTGCAATCATCTGGTGACTGCTGAAAATTAGCATTGAGACAATTGTCTTAGTTTAAAGCTGAGCAGTTGTCCGTTTACAGTACACTATTGGCAAATTATGAAGCCATCAACATATATTATTTTAAGTTAATATGTTTTCTTATTCTTTTGTTTTTATTTTTATTTTTATTATATGTGTAATACTTTTTGTTTTATTTATATTTTTGTTATTTGTTGATAGTGAATGTTGTAAATAAAGTTTTTCTTTCTTTCTTCCAGTTAATTATATTTAACAAACATAGTGCCCATCCTGTGTTATGCTGTTCTTTTAGATAAACATAAACTTACTGCCTATTATAGTCAAATAATATATGGTGGTTACTAGCTTACCATTCCCATTGTTATTACAAAAGTTTATGTACAATACAATTGCAAAATTATTTAGAATACAGTAGGATCATACTTATACATAAACACATTAATATTAGTCTATGACAGCATTCCTATACTGTCTAAGCACACCACATCAATAACACCAGATCTCTGGGCGAGGGTGCATGTATAGTGACATACTGTTAGTGAGCGTATGTGCGATACTAATCAAATACAACTTAACTAAAATACTGTATAAAATATGTGTTTTTGCAGTAATTGCAAAAAGAATGATCCTAATGTATTCTAAATAGGATACAGTATTCCTTATAAAGTTAAACTTTATATGCTAAACATTATCATCTTTTACACATGCCATGTGGTATCCGACTGAGTAGAATAGACCACCCTCATTTTCTTACCGAGGTGTCGTAAAAGGCGACTAAGGTAAGTCGACCTGCAGTGTGGTATCCAGCTAAGTAGAATAGACCACCCTCATTTCTTATCGAGGTGTCGTAAAAAGCGACAAAATTAAGTTGACCTACCATGTGGTATCCCGTTGAGTAGAATAGACTACCCTCATTTCTTACCGAGGTGTCGTAAAAAGCGGCTAAAGTAAGTTGACCTTCCGTGTGGGATCCGGTTGAGTAGAATAGACCACCCTGTTTCTTATCGAGGGGTTGTAAAATATGACTAGCTAAGTTGACGTCAGGCAGGCGGCCGGTCGTATAATACGTAGCCAAATCATGTGATAACATGTTTATAACATGTTGTGCCGACCCCACTTAGAGTGGGATAAGGGCAGGAGGATAATGAGTATCATCTTTTACACCATATGTTAAGTTAGTTACTAGCATATACAATTGATTTTACGGCGGTTTTTGAACCACATTGCTTGATGCCACCCCCTTGCCAAGTCTCATGCTGTCACCCCCTATGCATGCAAAGGAATGACTACTACAAAAAATATTTAAGGGCTAATGGTTAATAATAAAAATCATAGACAAGTTCATGTTAACGTGGAATTGACTGTTCATGATAAAGTAATGAATTTTTAATCATAGTCAATTTTACATTCTATCTCAATTCTACTAAAAATTTCTAATTTATTATTTAACTAGCTGTGCCAGCGGCTTCGCCCGCGTGGAAATCAGCGTGTCACAATTTTTTCTACAATTCAAATTTTAAACATAAAAGTAGTTACTGTGAGTTAACCATAAGAGATAGAGACATGCTTTCGCAGACTTTTTTATAGTAGTTTTATAGTCTACAATTCTCTAGTTCATTACTTTAAGTATAGATAGATAAAGTTGTGTGTTATCTCATGATGGAATACACATATATTTGCTTTACAGTTTTAAGTACAGATAGTGTCCTGATTGTCTTTTTTTTATGTAGTATATTTTTTTAGAAATAGCTGGCTTGATACAATTTATCATTTTCATATAATCACTGAACATTTGCTAAGATAAATTTGAAACTTTTGTTATAAATTTAATCTAAAAACAAAATTAATAGTAAAGTAATATTTTAAATGTTATAATTAAATATTTTTTAATGTTTTTTGTCTGTTTTTTTTAAATATTTAAATATGTTATTTAATTTGTAATGTAAGTCTTGTCAGTCATCCCCAATAAATAAACCAAAAAATATGAACATTATACGTAAAGACTATGGTAGATTGAAATATAATCTGTAAATTATCAATATCATGATATTTGAAAGTAGCTTTCACTGATGTCTTGGCTTTCTATATTATGTAGGTAAATTGCTCAGTAGGTGAATATTATGTAACGATTATTATTTTCTATAATAAAGTTTATTATGTGTTGAAATGACAGATTACACTTCGATGACACTGCATTGCCTACGAGTATCTTAATAGTTATTTTTATATGTTTATCATTAAAATGTTTGAATCATCTCTTTGAATGAATAATTTGTTGTTATATTATGAAATTATAATGTTTGATTTGTAACCTATAATTTTGCATGTTATATTATATATATTTTGCGATCACGTTAAATAAAATGAAGTAAATTAGCGGCCTGTTATTATCCCACTGCTGGGCATAGGCATCCTCTCTTCGGGACAGAAGGATTGGAGCTAAGATTAATTTATTGAATTAGGCGTTACTTTGCGGATATCCATAATACAAAAGTAATTATAAAATTATTTTGCTATAATCCGCGATACAGTAAATAGAAAATATATAGTGTTAAATGTATAGTGTACTATCCGTATTTTCATACCCGATACGTGCAGGATTCGTAAAAACACATGCACAAACCTCCACCACCACCAATACACAAGCACTACACACGTTCACTATCACAAACTTAACAATCGTTTCGCCCCACAACCGAAGCATCATCAGGAGATTATAGCTTACACATATTCCTTGAATTCTCTAGAGATATGCAGGTTTCCTCACGATGTTTTCCTTCACCGAAAAGGGTGTGATAAATTGCAATTAACCTCGAAAGGGTCGCACGTTCTCACCAGCTGGGATATCACAGCTATCACTTTAATGGGTTATTGGTTGGTAATGTATGGATTTAAGTAGAGAGCAATTAGTTCGTTCACTATTATTGTTATTGTATATTTTTTAATAATATTTATTTGTAGATAGGGTATGTCGTAAATAAAGTTTTACTTTTTTTTCTATTTTTCAAATAAATAACTGCAGATAGGTTTGATCTTGATGTTCTCCTTAAAAAAATATATGCTTTGAAGGAACTTACGTCCAACATGCAACTCCGTTAATTGAGTAGGACAAAAAAGGGATCTTTTCTCGGTTACCATATATGCATTTTTCAAGATGGCTACGATATGTTTTTTTTGTAACGTAGAGATTTTGGGTGTACGCCGTGTGGTATCCGGCAGAATAGAATAGACCACCCTCCTTTCTTACCGAGGTGTCGTAAGAGGCGACAAAGGTATGTGCCGTGTGGTATCCGGCTGCATAGAATAGACCACCCTCATTTCTTACCGAGGTGTCGTAAGAGGCGACAAAAGTATGTGCCGTGTGTTATCCGGCTGCATAGAATAGACCACCCTCATTTCTTACCGAGGTGTCGTATAAGGCGACTAAGGTAAGTTGATGTCAGGCAGGCGGCCAGTCGTAAAATACGTAGCCAAATCATATGATAACATGTTTGTAACATATTGTGCCGACCCCACTTGGAGTGGGATAAGGGCAGGAGAATGATGAATGATGAGAGACTTTGGGTGTATGGAATGCGTTCACACATCATATTCACACTGATTTCGAACTAGTAAATCGCAGATTGTATAAAAGTTTGAACTTTGTAAATCCATTGTACAAAGCGAAAACACTGTCTTTTGTGTAAAATGAAATGCTATTCAAGGACATGCTAATTTTATTCGCATATCGACATCACATAAAGAAACGATAGCGATAGCATCAGGAAAAGGTCACTGTACACAAACCAGTTTTGAATCCTCATGGTCATGTGTTCTGTAATATAGATGTTTTTTTACAAACATTGTAATTTCTCTGGCCTACGAATCAAGGGTAGCCACCACAGATTTATTTAGAAAGGAGTAAAGTAATCGCCTGTTACTATCCCACTAACCCACTGCTGGGTAGAGACCTCTTTTCTCCTATTGACAGTAGCGTAGATAAGTAATCAAAGGCAATAAAACTAGGGCCAAAAAATAAACTAAACCAGTAAATACAAAATTGTTAATAATAAAGTAATGTTTTTAAATGTTATAATTAAATATATTTTAAATGTTTTTTTTCTGTTTTTTTTTTAGAAAATATTTAAAAAAATTATTTAATTTGTAATGTATTTCTTGTCTATCATCCCCAATAAATAAACCGAAAAATATGAACACTAAACCAGAAGAAATCGTTAGTTTGTATTAATATCACGTTCCTGAGATCTGGTTTATTTATAATGTAACTAGCTGTGCCAGCGGCTTCGCCCCTGTGGAAACCAGCGTGTCACAACATTTTTCTAGAATCCCGATTTTAAACATAAAAGTAGTTATTGCGAATTAACCATTAGAGATAGGGACATGCTATCGCTGACTTTTTTGTAGTAGTTTTATAGATCTACAATACTTTAGCGTATCTCTGCTGGTTTACGCAGCGCACGCGACTAAAGCTCCCAGTAAGCAAGTTTTTTAACTACTGCGCGATCTCTTCAACATAATTTACATAATACCGATATGTACCATTTACCTAAACCATCCGGAAGCATATCACTATCTTTAGGTGAAAACCGTTGAAAAATCCGTTAAGTAGATTTTGAGAAAATCGATTACATACAGACAGACAGCTTTGTGGGACTTTGTTTTATAATAAGTATAGATTATGGACGGAATGTGGATGGAATTTTTACTACGTTTTATAGTTTGTAAGTTAAAGAGCGAGAGGTACTGGGCATTGGGGGTGCCGGAGCACTGCCCCGTCTATCCCTCCGGTAGCTGCGCCATTGCCTTTTAAAAGAAAGGTTGGAGCTTAGACCCACCACGCTGTTTCAATGCGGATTGTTGGGTTACACATATCCTGAGAATTCTCCAAAGATCTACAGGTTGTCTTACGATGTTTTGCTTCACCAAAAAGCGTGTGATAAATTTTTAATATTAATGAAGCATGAAATATGTTTAAGAGAAAAAACTCAGTACTTACCTTGAGTATGAACACGTGAGCCTCTGGTAAGAGGTAAGTAATACGGTCTCACCGTTAAGCTATCACAGTTTTAAGGAGTAAATTTAAATGAAACGTAAAATAAAAATCCTAACTCGTGCTTTTTATCTTAGAACAGTATTGGGCAAAGTACGGCTCGCGAAATCATTTTGACACATGCATTTTTTCTATAATCCTTGCGCTCCTGTAGAATTTCTCCAAATCTGTGGTCCCCTATTAAAAAAGTTTATCCACCACTGTCCTAGAGGCTGTTTCAGCATCACTGAGCGGGATAAAACTCTTAAAGATCTCCTATCTTTCTCCCCAGATTAACCGAACCGACGGGGATAATAACCGACGGTCCGGGCAACTACAGCGTGAGCACCCAGTGCTCGTGGCTGATATCGCCACCATCTCTGGGCCCAAACCCACCGGCGTTGCGAGTGAGGCTCGAAAGCTTTGCCACCGAATGCGGTTGGGACCATTTGTATGTGTACGACGGTGACAGTGTTCGAGCGGAACGACTCTTAGCTGTTTTCAGGTAAATAATGCTGTTAATTTATTTCCTACCCTCTCAAATTGAAATTTTAAAAATATTATTTATAAGTGATACCCACGACTACGTTTGCGCAAATTGTAACGTTTAAGTATCATCAAAAATGCGATGTATGTTTTTTATGTTTCCGAAATAAAAAAGGTTTTTTTTACCCTATATCCTACCATCATATCCTTGGGTATAAGTTTTTTTTAGCCTTTATACGCTTTGGCATAAGCCTTTATAGTGCCAAATTATCATCAAAATAGAGCTCAACAGATAGACAGGCAGACTTTTACATTTATAATATTAATGTGGAGTCTAGTTAATCTGTCAACTATTTTGAATCACCAACTGTACCACCAACCAATTGGTTCGTTAAATTGCACCCGGAGAAGAGCCGGTATAAAACTCGGCGTCTTTTCAGCAAATCCTTATTTATTAATTAATTCTTTTGCATACATCAACAAAAAATTAACGTATACATATTATATGTAAAGAAATTATTTGCAGGAACTTGCAAGGGCGGTCTTATCGCCTACAGCGATCTCTTACAGACAGCCCATAAGGGTTAAGGATCTTAGAAAAATAATAGGTTGGTGCGACAAAAATATAATGGACAAGTTATTTTATTCATATACTAGCTGTGCCAACAACGGCTTCGCCCGCGTGGATTTCAGTGATTTATGAAACTTTTCCCCAATTTTCTAAATTTTTAACATAAAAGTATTTATTGTGAGTAAGAGATTAATTGTGAGTGAGTAAGAGATAGAGACATGCTGTTGCGGATTTTTTGTACACAATTTTTTTTACAATTCTCCACTACATTACTTTAGCGTGTCTCTGCTGGTTTACGCAGCGCACGCGACTGAAGCTCCCAGCAAGAATTTTTTTTAACAACTGCGCAATCTATTCAACACAATTTACATAATACCGATATGTACTATTTACCTAAACCATCCGGAAGTATCATACTATCTTTTGGTGAAAGCCGTACAAAAATCCGTTCAGTAAATTTATCCTTGTTATAAATAGATGTATGTCGTCGTTGATATCTTGTCCGAGGTCGAAAAGTAGTTAATTTCACGCATATTTATCGTCCATGTCATTGAGGATAGTGTACTTGGGCTTACTTATGTCATAGGAATGATACCTTTATAAAAAAGCTCCTTTGAAAAGGCCTAATTTCTTGTAAACTCTTCTCGGTAGGACAGCTTTCCGAACCAGCAGTAGAGTTGACGATTCAAAAGCGCTTGTTTACAAGTTTACTTGAATAAAGAATATTTGGTATTTGAATTTTCAATTTAAGGTGTTTCCGACGAAACAAATTATACACTTGAACCGTCGTCATTAATCATTGTCTATTAGTAAAACCGCATTATTTGAACTTATTGCAAACAGGCAGACTGACGCGGTAGGAGGCTTTGGTTTATAATATGTAAAGTATACATACCTATAATTACATCTTAAGCGAGATCTATTTGTCAAAAATCCTTCAGTTCCTATCTGTTCTCAAATAGTGCGTGAGTGATCTATAGATAGGAAACTTAGTCAAATAACTCTATTTTTTTAATTTATTTATAATAGAATTACCAACAGGTCACATCGATTAGAATGTAGACCCACTTAAAGGTAATCACACCTTGCACTGTGGTTGGGTCTATAACCTTTGTCTTGGTTAACCTTGGGTCTATAACGAGTGACAGGGAGGATCTAGGAGAATGATATGTATAGGATTAGTAAACTGCACTACAAACCATCATCGCACTACACTAGCACTGCATACATTAAGTAAGACAATCTTAATAATAGTTTCACCCTGTCATCAAAACATCACTCGGACATATGTACACTCCACGACAAGATCGAAAAGCTTTGTGATATCTATCAAATTTAACTGAGTCTTTTATTACAATCTTATGGTGAAACAAGTCTTTTAGACAACACAATGTCTAGACAATACTATTAACAGTTTATCGAGACATATCAAACATTAAATTTAACCTATTCAATATGAGTCATCTAAAAATGTCTAGACATTGATAGTCTGAGGTTAACATTACATAATATCACTATTTTCAAACAGTCCAACTTTAAACGGCATTTATTAGAAAGTAAGTAATTCAAATTCAATATTCTTTATTCAAGTAAACTTGTAAACAAGTGCTTTTGAATCGTCAACATCTACTGCTGGTTCGGAAAGCTGTTCCTACCGAGAAGAACCAGCAAGAAACTCGGCGGTTGCTCTTTTCCAACAATAATTCTTATCACTAGTTACATATAGTTATAAATGTCTTGTACAGGGTTGAAGAGAAGCTATATCCACGCATTCTTATCTTCCAGGTAATCCTCAATAGTATAATAGGCTTTCTGAATTGGCCATTTTTGAATTAGCCTTTTTGATTTAATGATCTTTGAGACAAATAGAGTAGATTACGACTAGAAATGAGAGATAATTTGCTTGCGTCCACGATTGCTGGTTCATATCCGGCTTGCGAGACCATTTTTTTGTGATATCTTTATAATAGAAGAATAATATGAAATAAAGTTTAGCGTAAACTAAACAATATTTACATAACTTTTTACAAACTTTACAAAAGTAAAGCTTTTTTAATAATATTACATTCATTTACAAACAATCGTGCCCACGTGACTTCAAAAATGCTGGCAGCGTAGAACGGAATAAACAGAATAAACGCAGTAACTTTGGCAACGTAGAACGGAGAATAAACGCAGTAAATTTATCGTTGATTATAGCAAAATAATATTATCTTGACTTTGAGATATGGATGCGATGAAATATGGAAAACATGGCAAAGCCTTTGCGATTTTGTCGCGGAGTCTAACTCCTGATGATGCTTCGGTTGCGATTGCGGTTGCGAAACGATTGTTGAGTTTATGATAGCGAACGTGTCTAGTGCTTTTGTATTGTGGTGGGGGTGGTGGAGGTTTGTGCATGTGTTTTTACTGATTCTACATGTATCGGGTATGAAAACGGATATTTCACTCTACATTTAGCACTATATAAATTTCCTATTTACTTTATCGCAGATTATAGCAAAATAATTTGTTTATTAGTTTTGTAACGTCAATTCTATAAATTTGACTAAACTCTGGTTCACTTTCCGTTAAAACTTTCTGTTATTTGCAAATTTATCACAGACTTTTCGGTTAAGGAAAACAACGTGAGGAAATCTGTATATCTCCGGATAATCTTGGGGATATGAGTAATCTACCAATCAGTAGTGGAGCAGCGTAGTAGGTCTTAGCTCCAACCCATCGCTCCAAAAACGGAGAGAGGAGGCCGTTACCCAGATATGAGGTTACTTTTTGTTACTTTTGTTCAATTTTGGAACTTTAATTCATTGATTGTTGTTGTTCAATTTCAGCGGTGTATTAGATAAGAGCGAGGCCGGTTGGACTCGCCAAGTGATAGCTCGTTCTGGGAGCGTACTTTTGCACTTCTTCTCTGACGACGCATACGCCATGGAGGGGTTCAACGTGACGTACGCAGCGTACTCTTGTCCGTCGAACGATCACCGCACTAATTGTTCTAGTAAGTGCTTAAGCGATTATTATACCATCATCATCCTTCTGCCTCTAAGTGGGATCGACACAACATGTTGTCTCATGATCGTAAATTAATAGTACGCGGTAATAAATAATGCAAATCGAGGGTCAGCGAGAGAAATCGGCTAGATTCTGCTTCATAGAGCATTGTCTCTGTCGCACAGACTGACGAACCCGTGTGTGACAGTGACAGCGCTCTACGAAACCGAATTAGCCGGCTGTTTCGTTCTAAGTTCTTGATGTGCATTATTTATTGCCGGGTAATATACATTGGTCGTATTTTACGACCCCTCGGTAAAAAATGAGGGTGGTCTATTCTACTCAACCGGATACCACACGGTGGGTCAACTTACCTTGGTCGCCTTTTACGACACCTCGGTAAGAAATGAGGGTGGTCTATTCTACTCAACCGTATACCACACGGTATTAAGTGATTATTATACCATGTTTTGATTTCCTCATTTGTCTTTACTTGCATTAACAGTGGCGTAGCTACCGGAGTGTTAATCGGGGTAGTGCCCCGAGGCCCCCAAGCTCAGGGGGCACCTTCAGCTTGTAGTCCCCTCTCGAGTAAATAGAACTCGGAACAGATTAATTTCTTTAGTTTATTTTTCGCTCAAGGACCTTGATTTAGCCACGCAACTAAATAAATCCGTTTTTAGCAGAATTTAAATGGTTTCAAATAATAAAAAAAATATATAACTTAAAAATAAGTAAACTGTGTTTTGTATTTTTGGTTGAATGAGTAATTATTATAAATCAAATCAAATTACTTTATTATTTCAGCCTACTAAGGGCCATAACCACATTACAATACATACATTACATTATTTTCTAGGAATAAAAATATACCCAATACTGTTTTCCTTACACTTAATTTAAACCTCTGTGTAGTAATAGTCCTTAAATTAAAAAAATAACTTTTACGTAACCTGCAGGCCTACCATGAACTTTTCTTGAAGATGTAAAAGACGACCGCGACCGCTTTCTTTTCGTACCATGAAGTGTGAATTGCATTGGGCTCGTAATGTTTGAAAAGGATAACGTTATACGAACTATAGATCACTCTGTCTCTTTTACTCACATGTTCTTAAGACGAATTCCGAACACTCATTCGGCAACGACTTAAAGTGTGCGTCTTTAAGACGTCATGGTATGAAAAAGCAAAACAATTTCGTTTACGTCTTCAATTGAGTCGCAATAAGAGTTCATGGTAGGCCTGCTGTAACTTGGAAGAGCAAGAAAACTCTAGCTTTTTTTAATAGTACATAGCGTAATGTCATAGTATTGAAATAAGGATCGCAATGTCAATTAAGCCTAATTTCGTATTCGGCCACTTAGAATAAATACTAATGGCGATATTTTATTCGCATTTCATATATATTACACGGATAAATTAATGAATTGACACGATTGTGTTTCATCGAGTAGGCTCGTTTGTAAGACTTCCGCGGCTTACGCCTCGCCTTGCTACCCTTTGGATAACATAATCCTGATAATAAAGACGGTTCAAGGAAACCTGCTTAGTCAATGCTGGAGTGTTGAATTACTAACTACTCCACCTACAATGTCTGTATATGAATATATGGACCGTTTATTTTGAAAGTGGTGTAGGTCCATTTTCTTTTGTTTCGAGATAATTAAAGGTTACTTACTATATTTGTTGATTTAAAAATACAGGCATATTATATGAGGTCTAGCATTGTTTCTATTGTTTTATCAACATTTAATTTCTTTATATATAAATTTGTTTTTGGTTAATTAGACTATGATAACACATATTAATGTGCTGTAAATGGATTTACAATTGTCTAATTTTGAAAGTGGTGTAACGCTTTCAAAATTCGGCATTTTTCGGCATTTTCATTTTCGGCACGCTCATTCGGCAACGACTTAAAGTGTGCGTCTTTAAGACGTCATTGTATGAAAAAGCAAAACAATTTACGTCTTCAATTGAGTCGCAATATGAGTTCATGGTAGGCTTGCTGAACTGAATTCTTTTTCTTTTTCATAGTGTGACGTGTTTAAGACGCACAGTTTAAGTCGTTGCCGAATGACAACCTAAATTCAATCGCAAACGTGTTTTACTCACTTTTATTTATAAAGTATGTGAGCGATCCAAATGCGACTCACTTAGAAACACTTCATAGTACGAAAAGAAAGCAATTCTGTTTAGGTACCGACTTTGAATTGCATTGCAATTGAATCGTTTTCTAAAGTTGATAGTAGGCCTACTGTGCTTATTCTAAATGTCTTATAGTAGAGTCGCATAGTCGTAAAGTGTGAAATTACGGTTTACACACATACATGACGAAAAAAAAGGTGATATAGTAGTTTATGATACTGTTGCATAATAAGGGTTCTTATAAAACGAGCCGCAGGCGAGTTTTTTTATAGTGTCACACGAGTGTTATAAGACCAAGTTATGTACAGTATCATACACTACTTTATCTACTCTCATACTATAATACGTAAAACGTACGTTTCCATTCTATGAACTCGTGGTAACATTTAATATAGTTGCTCCTAGATTTCGTCGGCAACAGGTTCACGGTTATGTTTGACGCAGCTTTCAGAATATCTGGTAGTGTACAATTACCACTATCCCCGCTCTCAGACATGTTTTTACACAAAAACTTATTTTTTTACAAACAAAACTAAACTTCGTTTAAATATTGAAGAGATTTTTTAAATGTCATATATTGGCGCCAAGGCGCAAACATCGATTGCGCATGCGTGTTGCGTCGCCGCGGACCCATTCATTGAAACCTTTTTTTTAAGGTGTATCGTTATGATTAAAAAGTTACATTATGATACAGGTGTCCACAAGACTTGTATTGTAATGAAACTTCTTAATTTTTTATTTTTGTTCTGTACGTAATGTTTGTCATAAGAATTTTGTTTTCAGTTTTATAATCTTTGTATTATAGTATCAGAGTAGATGTATTATCAGGTTCCGTATAGTTAACTTAAAAAATCCTTCACACATCTGTGCTTATTTTACGTGTCTACAGATAACGGTGAGTGTGAAGAGGGTACGTGCAGATGCGAGTCCGGTTGGCTCGGCGTCGCTTGCGACCAGCCACTATGCCCAGGTAAATCAAATTCAACTTCAATTTAAATAGAATAGTTATTCAAGGTTGCTAATACGTTAATACAAGCGACCATTGTTCACCAAATTCGGCATAGGAAATCTCTTGATACGGTTACGATATTTGTGTGAGACGAAAAAACATCACATAGAGTCCGATATTGCAACTGCGAAGAAATAGCATCGTACATGATTCCTACTCATGCTAACAACAGTTTTTTATCACGCAGTAGCATCGAACATGGGTTTTAATTGCAACACCAACATTAATGTATTAGCTCTGTGATTCTACTGTATTATCAAACTCCTCATAATAGTGAAATGAAAATACTTTTGTTTAGGAATCATGATTTATTTCATATTATTTCATAAAGTTAATGCCCGTTCCAAATGTGTAGCCTCCCATGGAGAAGGGCAAGAAACTCCAGGGTTACTCTTTTATCGTTTCAAAGGGTTACATAACGCAATATAAATATGTAATGTAAGCATTGATATACAATACCACAATATTATATATAACAGGTATATAATTATATACATTTATTCATTAAAGTAACATACAAAGGTACTTATCTTAATATTTCACCGAGAGCTCCGCACCAGTCACGTTTCGAGCCAAAATCCACGACGTACAAACCATCTGTTTGTACGAATCAGCCCATTTGTTCAAATCATAACCTTTATATACATCTTAAAATCGTACTTGTTTGTAGATTAACATACATATAATATAGGTACGTTTATTTTATTATATTTAATTATAAATCAATTATTGTCAATTAAATCTGCTTACATCTAACACATTCCTTGTTTGGTCTCACTTACTCACTTCTTTTGCCTTACTTGTATTTAGTTTCAAGCTTCTCATTACCTAGTATGTAAGTACGTAGGACTATGAATTATATTACTTAAAGATAAGATTTATTTTGGAATGGCGCGCTTCTGTCAGCTGCGTGAGGTTCTTGACCCGTTATACATGATGAGGCTAAATGTCATGTACAGTATGTACTTCATTGTTCGTCATTCGTTTTTTTTTATGGAATAGGATGGCAAACGAGCATGCGGTACCCGTTATTACCGCCGACTACGACCTCTCACAGAACGAATGTGTTGCCGACGTTTTAAAAGGTCGAAAATACGCTTTTTGAAGATACCTATGTCGTACCGATCCGGAAACGTTGCTAAAAGGAAATTATTTCATAAAATGGAGGTGCGCGAAATAAAAATTATTTGAAGACCGCACTGTAGCGGATCGCCACGCATCCAGATGGTGGTGATGATATTGTTACCTGTAACGTACAGTGCGGTTATGAAATTTAGCAGCAGGAGTCAGGTCGTGTAACTCACTGGAGTACTCCCCATGTAGGCGTAGAAATCGCCCATAGATGATACGTTTTTAGGCTTCAGCCGTTTGCTGATCACCATGATCTGCAAACATGATGAAGCTGAGGCATGTATTCGATCAAATGGCTTAAGTTGGTACTGGGGTGCACCACTCCAGAGATGAGAACAGTACTCCATGTGAAGCCGGGCTTGTGCTTTACACGGCGCTAGTCTATGGGCCGGTTTGCCATAAAAAAGTAACAGACAGAATGTCGCAATATTAGTATAAAAAACCACGGTATTTAATTCGCAGGTGATTGCAACGGCGCCGGTGAGTGCACTTCAACTGGATGCGAATGCATCTCCTCGAGGAGCGGGCCCGACTGCACCAGGGACTCCAGCTCCCACGGCTGGGGGTGGGCTTGGCGGGAGGAGGGGGAGGGTTATCCCCTGACGCCCAAGAACCCACCCCCGGCCACCGCTGGACACGTAATGCTGAACTATGGGGAGTATATACTGAGGGTTGGTGGGGAGATGTTTTCTGATGCTGCATTTCTATATAGGTAACTAGCTGTGGAAATCAATGTATTTATTTGGAATTTAGAACATAAAAGTAGTTATTATCAACTAACCATAAGAGATAGAGACATGTTGTCGCGGACTTTTTTTGGATCTACAATTCTCTATTGGTTGGTTGACGAGTTTTATTTACAACTATGAGTTCTCTTCAAAATAATTTATAATATAACCGTTATATATTATTAACCCTAACGACGCGGAAGTGTTGCACTATCTTTTAGTAAAAACCGTACAAAAATCCGTTAAGTAGATTTTGAGAAAATAAGTCACATACGGATGGACAGCTTTTGGGGACTTTATCTTATATATAAAACGATGGGTTTGTTACAAGACTTATCGAGATCTCCTGGACCAATTTTCATGGTCTTTAATTCGTTGGATTTGTCTCCGCCCCGAATAGCAGAATACATCTTAAAAACAATGAAAAGTCGACGAATACTGTTTTAAATAAATTGACGCGCGCGACGCGGCGCGACCGGCCGGATCAACGACCTTTATGCATTCTATTGCCGACGCGAGCGCCGATAGTTCATGATGTTTCGAATACGATAAAGACAGGACGCGTGCGCCTGTATACGGCTTTATTGTATAACGCACACGTGTAATTATGCGTTTCGGGTGTGGTTCTCAGATTTAGTGACGCGTTTAATCAGTGAAGCGTTTGAGAAGACGCGATCGTCCGCGGTTTAAGTGCGCGTTCTGCTACTATTCCCCGATATAGGGACGATTCAATAACGTGTGACCTTACGAAGGTTGTGTGCACACCGGGTGTTATTTGTGTTATTTAACCGATATAGTGAAGTGTATACTCCGGGAGAAACAGACATTACGTGTCCGTGGAAGACTGCAGAGGCGAGCCCACGGTTTCGGGAATTGGCCAAGTACATACAAGCACACACACACGTACACATATACACGCAGTGATTCATGAGGCCGGACCACATAAAGCTGACGGCCGCATTAATAGGTTGAGACGCCGAGACGACGGGCCCAGGTCTCGGAGGTTGTTTCATCCGCCCGCACGTCTGTGCGGAACAAATACATAATTATGAAAATAAATATTCATTCGTTTCGTACCTGTCAAACATTTGTTGTCCATCCTGTCAAATACTGTAAGTAATGATTGACATTTATGCATGCGTTCAGAAATGTATTTTGTGTAAACTTTTTAAAAAGGGTGAATACTATCTGTATGTAGGGTAATGTCTGTATTTTTTTAAATCAGTTAAAAAGGAAAGTATATTTCTATGTAAACTCATAGATCACATTTGATTGATTATTTTAACTATTTTTTTTTATTCAATGGGCATAGACCTCCTGTCTCCGATTTTTTTTTGTATAGAAGGATTGGATCTAAGACCTTCCACTGCTCCAATGCGGATTGGTAGGTTACACATATCCCGAGGCTTCAAGGAGAAAAAGGCGTACGTCTATAACGATCTTAAGAAAAGATTTTTGTTGCCCAAAAAAGAGCCATACGGGCTATCTATAATATGAAGCAACGTGAGTCCCTTCGCGAAAAGTTCAAAGAAATAGGCATACTGACTGTAGCATCACAATATATATATAGTAATATTCTATTTGTACGGAAAAATATAAGTACGTATAAAACAAAATTTGACGTATATCATAGACATACGAGAGTTCACAAACAGCTTGCGATACCTGCGTCGCGACTCAGCAGAGTTAGCAACTCATTTGTTGGTCTCGCTATTCGCTTCTATAATAAAATTCCTCAATCCATTCTAGACCAGTGTACAGAAAGATTCCAATCAAGTGTAAAAAATATGCTTATACGTAAAGCATATTACAAAATTGAAGATTATTTGGATGATAAGAAAGCCTGGATTTGAAAATCCTTTCAGCTTCATACAAGACAGCGGTTTAATAATGTATAATTGAAAATATTTAAAAGATTGACCGCCGAATTTCTTGCTGGTTCTTCTCGGTAAGAGCAACATTCCGAACCAGTTGTAGCTTCATTAATCATATTGATGCTTGACGATTCAAAAGTGCCTGAAATGGTTTATTTGAATGTTTATAAAGATAAGACGCGACCGCGACGCGGTTTGAGTACGCGTTGGGATTAATGTTCGCCGATATGGGACGATTCAATAACGTGTGACCTTACGAAGGTTGTGTGCACACCGGGTGTTATCTTGTGTTATTTAACCGCGTTAGTGAAGTGTATACGCCGGGAGAAATAGACAGTACGTGTTCGTGGAAGATTGCTGAGGCGAGCCAACGAGTTCGGGAATCGGCCAAGTACATACAAGCGCACACACACACGTACACATATACACGTAGTGATTCATGAGGCCGGACCGCATATAGCTGACGGCCGCATAAGGTAGGTTGAGACGCCGAGACGGCGGGCCCAGGTTCGGAGGGTGTTTCATCCGCGCGCACGTTTGTGCGGAACATTTAAGTTGTAATAGGTGTAGGTAGATTAGGCATGTACAAGTTTATGTTGTTAATATAAGTAAATACGCATAAGTTCTTTTATTTATTAAGAAAACCCGTAACAAACTTGACTTATTATTATCAGGTATAAGACGGCACAACACGAGTGGGTGACGATGGAGCCCCGGGGCGAAGCGCCGCTGCCGCGGTTCGCTCACGCGGCCGTCCTCTACGGGAACGAGCTGATCGTGTACGGGGGCGTGGTGTCTTCAGAAGAGCCCGACAGGGGGTGAGTTGGTCAACGATGATGTCAATTAGTTTGCGGAGATTCATAATATATAAGTAATGATAATATTATTTTTCTCTAAATAATGTGAAGGTTTTGCCAGTAATCACCACGCTTGGCATGCGGGTTGGTGATTTTTTATTTTTATTTTATTTTATTTGGGAAACAAACAATGGTTCTATTACTAAATAAATATTTAAATATAAATATATCATACATCAGTAAAGTTTCCACTAAAAAGTGTTACATAAATTTTAGTAAGTTAAGAGCTTAACTATTTAAATGATTTATAGAAGCAGGCGTTACTTTGCGGAATTCCATATTACAAGCAATACAACAGAACTAACTACTTTGCTATAATCCGCACGGGTTAAGTGAATGGCTTTGCATGCATTCACTTCAAGCTCAGAGTCACTCAGCGGGCGATGGAGCGAGCTATGCTCGGAGTGTCTCTACGAGATCAAATCAGAAATGAGGAGATCCGTAGAAGAACTAAAGTCACCGACATAGCTCAGCGTGTCACGAAGCTGAAGTGGCGCTGGGCGGGGCACATAGTGCGGAGGACCGATGGGCGCTGGGGTCTTAAGGTGCTGGAATGGCGACCCCGCACTGGAAAGCGCAGCGTCGGTAGACCCCCTACGAGGTGGACAGACGACCTCAAAAAGGTCGCAGGGAGCCACTGGATCCAGGCGGCGCAGGATCGTGTGGTGTGGCGATCCCATGAAGAGGCCTATGTCCAGCAGTGGACGTCCATCGGCTGACGAAGAAGAAGAAGAAGAAGAAGAAGCATTCACTTCACCCGTTGAAACTATTTAATGTAATGTTTAATACAGTATTTTTCTTATTTTATTTTTGAAAGAAAATATATTATCGTTGAATATATCAATGTCGTGAAATAAATCATTATACGCCTTACTAGAACGATGTATTACAGTATTTCCAGCATATTTAGTTTTAGAGAACGGTACATGGAAGTTTAGTCATTCGCGAGCCTGATCGAGGACGTCGTAATAATATTCTACTTAAAAGATCATTATTAATAATTTTATAGAAAAACATCTGATCTCTTTCTAATCGGCGGTTTTCAAGTGAAGGAATAGAAAAAGAAAAAGGTTATAATGCTTAATAAATCGCATTATAACCTTGTCGCACCGAAAGCTCTGCTGTTCATTGTCATTCTGGTAATATATAGGTTTACTATAGAATGGTTATGCCGTAATTAGTCGGTTGCCAGGGCATCGTTGGTTTATTTGTAGGTGAGGTTGTCTGAGTTGTTAGCTGATGACGATAGATGGCAGCACTCATCTTTTATTTCGCGCTATTGTTTGTCCTTTTCATTTCATATAAGCCGATGCGTACAATACGCCGGGTGGGATGTTTGTAAGTTTTGTAGGTCTTTGGTTAGGTCTAGAGGTGGGTCGTCGACGTCATATCCGTAAACGAAACGAGACCGTTTGTCGAACGTAATAAACTAGTTGACAAAGCAGTCCTTTTTTCGACTACTTTACAATAAACTACTTTACAAAAGCGTTCGCGTATGTCGTTCGTTCGTCAACGAAACGGGATTTGAAGTAGTCGATAGCGTCAACGTGTTTATGAACTTATTATTCAACGAACTGCTTTGAAGTATGAACGTTTGCATTGATTTTGTCGTGAACGTGTTTACTAATTAACGATCTACTTAGTATTTTTTTGACTTTCAATGTACAATGTGCGTAGATATGTATGCAATTATTATTTAATAATTTATACTAAGGAACTAAATATTTATACTTAACACAAAAATAGAAATGTACACAATTATTGTTTAATAATTTACCCTAAGGAAAAAATATTTATATTTAACACGAGAATATAAATGTACACAACTATTTCTTAATAACTTACACTAACGAGTAATGTATTTAGACTTATTATTTTACACAAAAATAACTAACTATATATCACATGCAATATAAAAATTCAAAAACGGAGAAAGGTATGGATAAAAGGTATAGGTAAAAGTATTAGTAGTTGCGGATAAATCGCCATATTTGCAACACATATTGCAAATTGCAATTTAATCAGAACTAAGATGTAACTATGTAAGATATATAATATATAAGATGTAACATATGTAACTAAAACATCTTATATTCATTAAAGTTACAGGTTCGTATGCCTATTGTAATAATGTCTATTTTTACTCTTATACTCATTAATAAATTGCAGATTCCTATGCTCATTGCAATAATGTCCTTTTTTATTTGACAACCATCATCTGTTGAACAAAACATTAAAAGGGATAGCAATATCAGCAAGCGCACGAGGGCGCCCGATAAAGCGACTTCGTTCATCGTCGGCTCGTTGACGGACGACGAATCACAATATACGAAACAAATGTCGTTCTTGCATAAACGTGTTTCTCAGAGGAACGTAAACTAGTTTAGTAGTTGATGGATAAAAAACAGTTTTCATAAACGGTTCGTCCGTTCAACGCCCACCTCTATTATGTCTTATGGAATAATGTTATGGGGTAAATGCGCTGATATTGAGAAAATTTTTGTATTGCAAAAAAGAGCCATACGTGGCATATATAATTTGAGGCCGCGTGAGTCCCTGCGAGAGAAGTTTAAGGAAACAGGTATTCTTACGTTAGCTTCACAGTATATTTTTAGCAATTTGATTTTTGTGCATAAAAATATACATAATTATAAAAAGATTGGCGATGTATATAATAGACAAAGTAGGAACCGACATAAGCTTGCGGCTCCTGCTTTGCGCCTTGTAAGAGTACGTAAGTCGTTTGTGGGTTTGGGTATAAGATTCTATAACAAGATCCACAATCAATTTTAACTTTGCCATTACAGCAATTTAAAAATACTGTTAAAAAGAGGCTGATACAGAAAGCCTATTATACCGTGGAGGCTTACATTGATGATAAGAATGCGTGGATATAGCTGCTCTTTGACCTTGTGCAGGATAGCTATGACAAAATGTAATTAGTATTAAGAATCTTCTTTTTTAAAAGAGCTCCACCGAGTTTCTCGCTGGCTCTTCTCGGTAGGACGGCTTTCCGAACCAGCAATAGAGTCGACGGTTCAAAAGCACTTGTTTACAAGTTTATTTGAATAAAGAATATTTCGAATTTGAATTTGAATTTAGAATTTAAGGTCTTGTTTTAGTAAATGTCGTAATAATTTGTTGAGTGGTAATGCATATTACCAATATGCATTATGCAATAAGCATAATAATGGTAAATGGTAATAGGTGTATGGAAACTAAGAATTTAAAAGTTATCGAAGGATTGTTCTAAACACAAAAGAAGAGCCGATGGCTTACACGCCATAAGAAGGCTCAGAGTCGCTCAGCGGGCGATGGAGCGGGCTATGCTCGGAGTATCTCTACGTGATCGAATCAGAAATGAGAAGATCCGTAGAAGTACTATAAGATCCTAGAGTCACTGATATAGCTCAGCGTTGCGAAGGTGAATTGGTGTTGGTCAGGGAACATAGTGCGGATAACCGATGGGCGCTGGGGTCTTAAGGTGTTAGAATGGCGATCCTGCACTGGAAAACTAAGCGTCGGTAGACCTACGTACGAGGTGGATTGACGACCTCAAAAAGGATGCGTGGAGCTGCTGAATCCAAACAGCGCAAGATCGTGTGGTGTGGAAATCACGTCTAGAAATCGCCAGCAATGGCAGAAGATTAGGAAAGCAATTTAGTCGAATAAAGTATTATCAACTTAAATAAGTGAGTAGGCTTTGCGATTTTGTCGTGGAGTCTATCTCTCGAAGCTTCGGTTGCGGGTCGAAACGATTGTTGTGTTTGTGATAGTGCACGTGTGTAGTGCTTGTGTATTGTGGTGGAAGTGGTGGAGGTTTGTGCATGTGTTTATACGAATCCTACACGTATCGGGTATGAAAATGCAGATAGTCCATTATAAATTTAACACTATATATATTTTCTATTTACTGTATTGCGGATTATAGCAAAATAATTTTATTATTACTTTTATATTATGGATCTCCGCAAAGTAACGCCTGTTTAGCGAAATGTGAATTTTGTGGCTTATTATTCCTGAAAGCGACCATATGTCCTTTAAAACGGGTTTCAAAATTACGACCAGTCTGACCCACATATGTATCATTGCATTCAGGACATTTTATTTTGTAAATACCACTCTTTTTCGGGCTTTCTAATTTGTCTTTATTATTGCAATAAATTGGGCGAAACGATTGTTGTGTTTGTGATAGTGCACGTGTGTAGTGCTTGTGTATTGTGGTGGAAGTGGTGGAGGTTTGTGCATGTGTTTTTACGAATCCTACACGTATCGGGTATGAAAATACAGATAGTCCATTATACATTTAACACTATATATATTTTCTATAGCAAAATAATTTTATTATTACTTTTGTAAGTTAGTTGAGTTAAGAATTTCATGCCTTACATCATACACTAATAAATATCGCGAAATTAAAAATGACACTTGCCAAAATATTAGAGAGGAAATCAAAGTGGACTCGTCTGTGAGTATCGCATAAAAAGCTGTCTCTAATTGTTTTCAGGGGTGGGCTTGTGGGCTTAGAGGGGCGAGCAGGTGAAGTCACGAATGAGGTGTGGCGGGCACGGATCGAAGGTTCCTCGGTGGAGTGGCGGAATGCAACACCCACCACGTGTTCCCCACACCGACCGGCGCCTTTGAAGCATTGCGGTATGACGAACTATATAAAAAAGTAATAGCTTTTTCCTATCCCACTACTGGGCATAGAATTCTATCACGCTGCTCCAATGCTGATTGGTAGGTTACACGTATCCCCAGACTTCTAATAACCCTAATTTTTTTTTTTTTTTTTTTCGAATTGACTGTATGCTGTTAGCCCTAATGGCTTTTACAGCGTCACCGGGCGGGACGGACGAGCGCAGAAGCATCGCCGAGGTTGCGAAATGCAGGGAGTAGAGCGCAGAAGCTCTACTAGCGTCGGGGAACGTCGTCCTAAGGGTGCCTCCTGTGAGGCCGGACCACGGCTTAGGGCGACGTGTAGTGGAGGTTTGATGGTATGACTTAGATTAGTCATTGCGGCGTCGGAAGGGTGGCGAGAAGCCACGACCGACCGACGTCAGAAAACTGGGACCTCGTCTTCGCCGGCGAAGACGCTGTGTGAGTGTATTACGTGTATCTGTGTTGGCGATCGTTATTTGATCGTCGGGGTCATACAAGACGCTTTTTGGACGCCTATATTTTCGATGGTCGGACCTAACAGGGATGTAGGTAGAAGCAACTGAAATAAGGGGGTTCGAGTGTACCTCAGATTTCTCGAAGTAAGATTTCGAAAAACGTTTAAAGAGGTGAGTAATGGTAGGGAGATCGAGGTCTCTATGGAGGTCAACGTTCCGCATGAACCACGGACACCCAGTGGCTGTCCGCATAAATCGGTTCTGAAATAACCCTAATTCTCATAAACTGTGATAGCCCAGCGGTGAGACTGTGCGACTATTTCGAGGGGAACACGAGTTCAAACCCGAGCAGGCACCATGAGTTTTTCTATTAAAACTCATGTGTCTAATTGATAATTGCAATTTATCACACGCTTTTCGGTGAAGGAAAACATCGTGAGGAAACCTGCATATCTCTAGAGAATTCTGGAGATTGTAACAGGCCGCTACTTTACTTTACTATACTTGCATTCACACGTCTGAGTTGAACCTATACCGTGTTAGTACCTGCGTGGCTTCCGATTCGGACACTAAACCGGCGTGCACATATACGCGCCGCAACATCGGCTCCCACGCGGCGGAGTGGGCGAAACCGCCGCGAGCGGGCCAACCGCGCGTCTGAGCCGCAGCCCACACGCCCTCTTCTATATAATATTCCTGTAATATAAAAGAATATTTGATTTATAGAAAATTGATGATTTTTGTTCCTGGTTGCAACGGTACATATGTAGGTCAGACTGGCCGAAGTTTTGCGGTTCGATTCCGGGAACATATGGCTGCGTTTAACACATATGGCTCCAGGTAACAGGCCTTACCTTACCTTACCTACCTACCTATGCAGGTTGCCTCGCGATGATTTCCTTCACCAAACATCGTTGATACATAAGTTTTAAAAGTAAATCTAATTATTGCCTGCTCAGGGTTTGAACCTGTGATCCCCTCACACGGTGTCCCAGTTCAGACATCATAGAGTATGATATATTATAGTCAGTAACTAAATTAAATCTTCCTTAAGTATATGTAAGCAGTTTAATATATATTCTATATGATAAGTCGGAATGACACAAGCTTAATAAAAATGTGAAATTGATTCTTGTGTAGGAACTAAAGAAACCAAGGATTTTTTAGAAGAATTTGAGAAAAAGAAACAAAAAAATTTAAATCCTTCAAAAATAACTATAATATATAGCACACTTAGTATTAAAGTGGCGTAATTTAAAAAGTTGTTTTGTGGCAAATTGTTGTTGTGAGTGTAAAAAAGACCCATAACTTGGAAAAGCAAGAAAACACTAGTATTTTTCATAGTTCAGAGCTTGATGTCGTAGACGGCATTGAAATAAGGGTTACAATGTATCTAACTCCATTAAGACTAATTACGAATTACGCCACTTAAATACTAAGCGTGCTAAGTCATTTTTGAAGGTGTTTTGAATAAAATGACTCTCCCGCCGGAGACGCGACCGGCGAAATCAAGGACGTTTAGGCATCCGATTGCTACCGGAGCGGCCGACCGCTAGTTACTTTTCAAACACGATAGGGACAGGCCGCGTGCGCCTGTACACGGCATTCCTTTATAACGCACACGTGTAATTTTGCGTTTCGGGTGTTATTCTCAGATTTAGTGACGCGTTTAACCAGTGAAGTGTTTGATAAGACGTGACCGTCCACGGTTTTGGTGCGCGTTGGGTATTATTCCCCGATATAGGGACGACTTAATAACGTGTGACCTTACGAAGGTTGTGTGCACAGCGGGTGTTATTCGGCCGATATAGTGAAGTGTATATTCAGGGAGAAACAGAGATACTCCTGGAGAGACAGACATTACGTGTCCGTGGAAGAGTGCAGAGGCGAGTCAACGGTTTCGGGAATCGGCCAAGTACATACAAGCACACACACACACACGTACACATATACACGCAGTGACTCACGAGGCCGGACTACATACAGCTAACGGCCGCATAAGGTAGGTTGAAGGTAGGTCGCCGGAACGTCGGGCCCAGGTCCCGGAGGTTGTTTCATCCGTCCGCACGTTTGCGCGGAACGGAAGGATTTAATTTTTTTGTTTCTCTTTCTCAAATAAAACTTATATACTGGACTAAGTATATAGCTATAGTAAGAAAATCTTGTTTTTTTTTGTAGGAGAAAATCAAAAGACACATTGTATGGGAATTTAATAGGTTATTTAAAGGAGTATAAGTGTAACTTACCTTTCTTCTAAGAATTCTCTCTTGGGGATTCCCTTTTGACAGTTTTATATCCATAGGTTTTGCATAAAAAATATTTAATATAGAAAATATTATAGAATAATTATGATTATTTAATACTAGCTGTACTGACAACGGCTTCGCCCGCGTGGAATTCAGTAATGTGCGAAGCTTTTCCCGAATTTTCGAAATTTTCAACATTAAAATAGTTATTGTGAGTTAACCGTGAGAGATAGAGACACGATATCGCGGACTTTATTGTAGTATTTTTTATAGATCTCTTCTACATTATTAGATTCTCTACTACATTACTCTACTAGTTTACGCAGCGTACGTGATTAAACCTCCCTGGAAGCAAGTTTTTAACAACTGCGCGATATCTTCAACACACAATTTACATAATACCGATATGTGCTATTTACCTTAACCATCCAGAAGTATTGCCTTATCTTTTGGTGAAAACCGTACAAAAATCCGTTCAGTAGATTTTGAGAAAATCGATTACATACAGACAGATAGCTTTTTGGGACTTTGTTTTATAATAAGTATAGATATTACATGCGCGTTCGCCATGAACCACTTAACTCGAGAGATGAGTGCCAAGTTGTGGCACTATATATATTTAAAATGAAAAGAGGGAACAAAAAAAAGTTCGTGCTATTTCTACGGAACACAATACATAATGTTTTTTATTAATTAATTTTAATATTAAAGGTGGAAGGCGTAAAGTCACGGTTATAACTACTATATTAGTAATTTCGTTTAACAGTTTGTTTAACCTATTTTCTATAAAGGTGTAAGGCGTAAAGTCACTACTATATGAGTGATTTCGTTTAACAGTTTGTTTAACCTATTTTCCATAAAGGTGTAAGGCGTAAAGTCACTACTATATGAGTGATTTCGTTTAACAGTTTGTTTAACCTATATTCCATAAAGGTGTAAGGCGTAAAGTCACTACCATATGAGTTATTTCGTTTAACAGTTTGTTTAACCTATTTTCCATAAAGGTGTAAGGCGTAAAGTCACTACTATATGAGTTATTTCGTTCAACAGTTTGCTTAACCTATTTTCCATAAAGGTGTAAGGCGTAAAGTCACTACTGTATGAGTGATTTCGTTTAACAGTTTGTTTAACCTATTTTCCATAAAGGTGTAAGGCGTAAAGTCACTACTATATGAGTGATTTCGTTTAACAGTTTGTTTAACCTATTTTCCATAAAGGTGTAAGGCGTAAAGTCACTACTATATAAGTGATTTCGTTTAACAGTTTGTTTAACCTATTTTCCGTAAAGGTGTAAGGTGTAAAGTCACTACTATATGAGTTATTTCGTTCAACAGTTTGCTTAACCTATTTTCCAGGTGGGCTCCACTTGTCCGGTCATACAGCGGTCCTCGTGCACATTGGGGCTACGAGCAAGCCGGTTATGTTGGTGTTCTTTGGGCACTCACCGCACTATGGGTACCTGCATCTTGTACAGGTATGTGTAATCTGGAATAAGAGGGAGAGAGAGAGAGAGAGAGAGATAGATAACTAAAAACTGTGTGAGAGAGAGAGAGAGAGAGTGTGTTAACGAAATAAACTCTTACGAGAGAGATAGAGATTGAGTAAGAGATATGGAACGAATGAAAAGAGAGATGTGTGGGAGAGAGAGATTGAACGAGTTATCATAACGATCTTCCTATCATTTTTTTTTATTTAAATGCATTTTTTTCTATTTAATATTTATTTTCCTTTTATTGACTCTCTAAATTATATAATTTAAAGAATTAGGCGTTACTTTGCGGAGATCCATAATACAAAAGTAATAATAAGATTATTTTGCTATAATCCGCGATACAGTAAATAGAAAATATATATAGTGTTTAATGTATAGTAGACTATCAGTATTTTCATACCCGATACGTGCAGGATTCGTGAAAACACATGCACAAACCTCCACCACTTCCACCACAATACACAAGCACTACACAGGTACACTATCACAAACTCAACAATCGTTTCGCCCCGCAACCGAGCCAACGACAAAATCGCAAAGGCTTTGCGATTTATGAAATGCGGGTATGAAAATACTGATAGTCCACTATAAATTAAACACTATATATATTTTCTATTTACTGTATCGCGGATTATAGCAAAATAATCTTATTATCTCTAAATTATGTCGGGCCATAATACGAGAAGGTGGAAAATGAATGACAAAAAGGTTTATTATTAGCAAAATTAATCAATGAGTATTTAATTTTATTTAATGTTGTGTCGTTACACTCCGTGCTTGGTGTGCTTCGAAAGGGGCAAACAATCTTTCCTTTTTGTATTCATATCTGACTAAATGTAATAATGTTACCTACATGTTCAACTTTTTACTACAAACTTAGTACTTACAATAAGAATGCCGAGGTCACTACTATATCACTTTTATTTTCACTTGTTTATTCGCTCTTGATCGCTATTTGCAAACTGAATCTCGAGGCGCACGATTCGTCTGCTTATATATCGAACGAACCGATTTCGAGAAAATTCCCGAGACCTTGGAAAGATCGTAAACAAGTCTGTTGTAAACATGTTTTTGATAAACACGTCTAATGTTCCAGAGAATTTGCGTTAAGAGAATTTGAACTCTACGGCGTTAAGTTTACGAACCCTTGTTGCACGTTTGTGAACTGCCCCGTTTAATTTGAACTTTATGACATGTGCATTACGAACTCTTTTCGCATGTTCGTAACAATATTTTGTCAGGCTTTTATTTCATATTATGCCGTTTCCGCAATAATTTTTATTGCTGCTCCTCTCCTATTCATCTTAGCGTGATGTTATATAGTCTATAGCCTTTCTCGATGAATGGACTATCTTACACTCAAAGAATTTTTCAAATCAGTCCAGTAGTTCCTGAGATAAACGCTTTCAAATAATCAAACAAACAAACTCTTCAGCTATATTAGTATAGATGTAGCAATATATCTTTTTTTGTTAGCTCAAAATAAAAATAAGAATAAAGAAATCATCATACTCCTGCCCTTATCCCACTCTAAGTGGGGTCGGCTCAACATATCATAAATATGTTGTCACATGATTCGACTACGTATTTTACGACCGGCCGCCTGCCTGACGTCTACTTACCTTAGTCGCCTTTTACGATTAAAGAATAAAGAAAGAATAAAGAAAAATAAGAATAAAGAAATCATCATCCTCCTGCCCTTATCCCACTGTAAGTGGGGTGGGCACAACATGTTATAAAACATGTCACATGATTTGGCTATGTATTTTACGACCGGCCGCCTGCCTGACGTCAACTTACCTTAGTCGTATTTTACGACCCCTCAGTATGAAAGAGGGTGGTCTATTCTACTCAGCCGGATACCACACGGCGGGTCGACTTACCTTAGTCGCCTTTTACGACACCTCGGTAAGAAATGAGGATGGTCTATTCTAAGCAGCCGGATACCACACGGCGGGCCGACTTACCTTAGTCGCCTTTTACGACACCTCGGTAAGAAATGAGGGTGGTCTATTCTACTCAGCCGGATACCACACGGCGGGTCGACTTACCTTAGTCGCCTTTTACGACACCTCGGTAAGAAATGGGGGTGGTCTATTTTACTCAAGCTGTGATAGCCTAGCGGTGACACCGTGCGACTCTTTAGAGCCGACACAGGTTAAAACCCCGGGCAGGCCAATGAGTTTTTCTATTAAAATTTATGTGTCTATTTGATAATTGCAATTTATCACACGCTTTTCGGTGAAGGAAAACATCGTGAGGAAACCTGCATATATCTAGAGAATTCTAGGGATATGTGTAACCTACCAATCCGCATTGGAGCAGCGTGGTAGGTCTTAGCTCCAATCCTTCTCTCCAAAAACGGAGAGAGGAGGCCTTAGCCCAGCAGTGGGCATAGTAACAGGCTGTTACTTTTTTTTTATGATTTATAGAAGCAGGCGTTACTTTGCGGAATTCCATATTACAAGGAATATAACAGAACTAACTATGCTATAATCCGCACGGGTTAAGTGAATGCATGCAAAGCCAATGTGTATGAAGCAGGCAAAATCTACGCACCTTATACATGCAGGACCAGTCACCACATGCACCCCAAGGCGCAATTCACCAGCAACAACGCACACAAAAGCAGCACACACACCCACCACCACAATCTCGACGATCGTTTCGCCCCGAAACCGAAGCATCATCAGGAGGATAGGCTCCACGACAAAAATCGTAATGCGCCGCGCTACCCATACAAGCAGTCTTAAATAGTTCAACTCCCACCAATACCCTCCCCTCCGAACACATTTCTTCTTCTTCTTCTTCTTTATTTTTTATTATCTCAAGTTGCTCTAACGTATTGAGTCGGAGTCCCTTATCACAAGTGTGGAGAATATGAAATGAATGGTCATTAGGCACTTTATGACCGCTTTCCAGCAAATGTTTTGCAAAATTAGAATTTTGTGGTTTATTATTCCTAAACGCAGCCATATGTTCCCGGAATCGAACCGCAAAACTTCGGCCAGTCTGACCTACATATGTACCGTTGCAACCAGGAACAAAAATCATCAATTTTCTATAAATCAACTATTATTTTATATTACAGGAATATTATATAGAGGAGGGCGTGTGGGCTGCGGCTCAGACGCGCGGTTGGCCCGCTCGCGGCGGTTTCGCCCACTCCGCCGCGTGGGAGCCGATGTTGCGGCGCGTATATGTGCACGCCGGTTTAGTGTCCGAATCGGAAGCCACGCAGGTACTAACACGGTATAGGCTCAACTCAGACGTGTGAATGCAAGTATAGTAAAGTAAAGTAGCGGCCTTTTACAATCCCACTGCTGGGCATAGGCCTCCTCTCCCCGTTTCTGGAGAGAAGGAGCTAAGACCTACCACGCTGCTCACGTTCGTAGGTAATATACATATCCCCAGAATTCTCTAGAGATATGCAGGTTTCCTCATGATGTTTTCCTTCACCGAAAAGCGTGTAAAAAAAAGTAAAGTAACAGGTCGTTGTTATGCCCACTGCTGGGCTAAGACCTCCTCTCTCCGTTTTTGGAGAGAAGGATTGGAGCTAAGACCTACCACGCTGCTCCAATGCGGATTGGTAGGTTACACATATCTCCAGAATTCTCTAGAGATATGCAGGTTTCCTCACGATGTTTTCCTTCACCGAAAAGCGTGTGGTAAATTGCAATTATCAATTAGACACATGAGTTTTAACAGAAAAACTCATTGGTGTCTGCCCGGGTTTGAACTCGTGTTCCCCTCGAAAGAGTCGCACGGTCTCCCCTCTGGGCTATCACAGCTCTATGCATATTGCAATTATATAATGCAAGTATAGTACGCGGTAATAAATAATGCACATCGAGGCTTAGAGAGAGAAAATCGATTAGTTCAGCTTCATAGAGCATTGTCTCTGTCGCACAGACTGACGAACCCGTGTGTGTGACAGTGACAGCGATATACGAAACCGAACCGGCCGGCTGTTTCGTTCTAAACATCGATGTGCATTATTTAATGCCGGGTACTATACTAAGGTTTTTTTAGTATACCATATGTGATACACGCAATATATTGAGTGAATGAACTCCCAAGTTAGCAATTTAGTTCTTCCGAATAAAAATGAATATTTGGACTATGATGGATTATTGATAACTCTGGATTTATAGAAGCAGGCGTTACTTTGCGGAATTCCATATTACAGAAACTGTAACAGAACCGCGTGGGTTAAGCGAATGCATGCAAAGATAATGTGTATGAAGCAGGCAAAATATAAAAAATTAAGTGACTAGAGGGAGGCCTAAAAAGAGATGGTTGGAATGTGTGACGAATGATAGAAGAGAATGGAAGAGGAAAACATGTTGGACCGACCCCACTTAGAGTGGGTTAAGGGTAGAAAGAAGAGAAGATATAAAATTAAGTAAATATAACGTGACTTCCGTTTATTCCAAAAACTCGCGGGACTTGCAGGACTAAATGCATACGTGAATTTGTAATATAATTTTGATACAAAATGGTTGATTAAGAATAAACGAATTTGTCCTCAATTATATTTATTTCTTGCAAAAGTTCGATGAAGATATAATGGTAACTTGAAACATCTACTAGTAATTGCGAAATCTACGAAAACTTTACTGCATTGCAGTACAGTACTTGTGTAGGACACATGCAGGACAAGTCACCACATGCACCCCAAACCGCCTCCACCAAAAACAATGCACACAAGCAATACACACAACCACCACCAAAATCTCTACGATCGTTTCGCCCCGAAACCGAAGCATCATCAGGAGGATAGGCTCCACTTTGTTGATTTCGGGGCAGGACGAATGTAGAGATTTTGGTGGTGGTTGTGTGTAATGCTTATGTGCATTGTTGCTGGTGGAGGCGTCTTTGGATGCAAGTGGTGACTTCTTCTGCATGTGTAAGGTACGTGAATTTTGTCTGCTTCATACACATTAGCTTTGCATGCATTTGCTTAACCCGTGCGGATTATAGCAAAGTAGTTCTGTTATAGTTTCTGTTTTCTGAAAACTCTGGACAAACACTTCGTGCCGAAAGGATGCGGGTTTGTGGAATGGTCCAGCAGGCCTACCATGAACTTTTAGATAACGATTAAATTCAAAGTCAGTACCTAAACTGAACCGCTTTCTTTTCGTACCATGAAGTGTGGATTACATTGGGGTCGTAATGTTTGAAAGAGATAACTTTATAGGAACTATAGATAACTCTGTCTCTTTTACTCACGTGTTCTTAGGACGAATTCCGAACGCTCATTCGGCAACGACTTAAAGTTTGCGTCTTTAAGACGTCATGGTAAGAAAAAGCAAAACAATTTAGTTTACGTCTTCAATTGAGTCGCGATAAGAGTTCATGGTAGGCTTGCTAGTAATAATAGTGCCGGACGGGTATGTAGCTGCACGTCGCCGTACTCTGTTCACGTTACCGCAATGCAGGACAAAGCTGGGCATTTTTTTTTCGAACTGACTGTATGCTGTTAGCCCTAATGGCTTTTACAGCGTTACCGGGCGGGACGGGCGAGCGCAGAAGCATCGCCGAGGTTGCGAAATGCAGGGAGTAGAGCGCAGAAGCTCTTCTTAAGTCGGGGAACGTCGTCCTAAGGGTGCCTCCTGTGAGGCCGGACCACGGCTTAGGGCGACGTGTAGTGGAGGACTGATGGTGTGACTTAGATTAGTCATTGCCATTCGGAAGGGTGGCGAAAAGCCACGTCCGACCGACGTCAGAAAACTGGGACCTCGTCTTCGCCGGCGAAGACGCTGTGTGTGTGTATTACGTGTATCTGTGTTGGCGATCGTTATTTGATAGTTGGGGTCATACAAGACGCTTTTTGGACGCCTATATTTTCTATGGTCGGACCTAAAGAGCTGGGCAAACAAGCTCCGCTTGTTCGTGCGCTACGCTTGCTTAACGATTTGGTTTTTAATTTTTTTTTTTCTTAACGATTTGGTTTTTTTTTTTTTAAATACTCTTCTACCTCCAACGTAATCGGAGCATTCGCATTCATTCTAGTTCTCGCATTTGCATACTTTCTTACAGCATTCTTATTCTTTCTATCACGACTCTTATTCTATCTAACGATTTGGTTAAGGAGAACTCGGTCTAGGATGTATTTCACACTCCACCGCTTCAACTTATAAAATTAGCTAAATTTAGTGTACAGAGTGAGGATACCTAATACATTTATTATTATTAGTTTTTTATTTTGTTTATTTTTTGTAAAGCTTATTAGATATGGTATTGCATGTTTTATTTTTTTTATTCTATTTTGTTTTGATGAGTTTTTTGTAAAATGTACATCTTTGTCCCCACAAGATGAATTGGGTCACTGTAAGGTCTTGTGGGTGAAATTATTGATAAATAAATAAATAAATAAATAAAGATAATCCGTTACGGTGAGGAAAAATGAGATATATATATTACCAGGCGCCGTCTGCAGCTCTCTACGAGTATGAGGTAGAGACGCGGGTATGGAGGCCGCTGCCGCCGGCGCCCACGCCGAGATACTTGCACTCGGCCATCTTTATATCACCGGGTAATAATAATAATAAAATACTTTATTGCACAACTAAAAAAAGAAACAAAAACAAATTTACAAAAATCTTAAAAATTATAAATAGTGCAAAGGCGGCCTTATCACAAATAGCAATCTCGGGTAAGTGAGTTTTCATAACTTTCCGTTGGAAAATCTGTCCGTGATAACTTCCAATTTTAAAGATATATCCTCCTGTCCTTATACTACTTTAAGTGGGGTCGGCACATGTTACATGATTTGCCTGACGTCAACTTACATTAGCCGTATTTTACGACCCCTTGGTAAGAAAGACGGTGGAGGTGTCGTAAAAGGCGACTAAGATAAGTTGACGCACTGTGGGGTATCCGGTTGATTAGAATAGACTACCCTCATTTCTTACCGAGGTGTCGTAAAAGGCGACTAAGGTAAGTTGACCCACCGTGGGGTATCCGGTTGATTAGAATAGACCACCCTCATTTCTTACCGAGGTGTCGTAAAAGGCGACTAAGGTTAGTTGACCCACCGTGGGGTATCCGGTTGATTAGAATAGACCACCCTCATTTCTTACCAAGGTGTCGTAAAAGGCGACTAAGGTTAGTTGACCCACCGTGGGGTATCCGGTTGATTAGAATAGACTACCCTCATTTCTTACCAAGGTGTCTTACAAGGCGACTAAGGTTAGTTGACCCACCGTGGGGTATCCGGTTGATTAGAATAGACTACCCTCATTTCTTACCAAGGTGTCGTAAAAGGCGACTAAGGTAAGTTGACCCACCGTGGGGTATCCTGTTGATTAGAATAGACTACCCTCATTTCTTACCGAGATGTAATAGGCGACTAAGGTAAGTTGACGTCAGCCAGGCGGCCGGTCGTAAAATACGTAGCCAAATCATGTGCTTGTAACATGTTGTGCCGACCCCACTTTAAGTGGGATAAGGACAGAAGGATGATGAAGGAGTGGTGTTGTGCAAAAGTTACGACGCTAACGAGCAACTCATCACTCGTGCGTGTGTGCAGGTGTGATGCTGGTGTTCGGTGGCAACGCACACAACGACAGTGCCGCGGCGTTAGTCAGCGCGGCCGCTTCTCAGTGCTACTCTGCAGCAGCGCTTCTCTACGACGTCAGGTGAGATATATTTCGAATTAATTCCATATCTTTCGAAGTAAACAATAGAAGCTATAACAGAACTACTTTGCTATAGTCCGCGTGTGTTAAGGGAATGTATGAAATGCTATGTTTGTAGCCTTACAAATGTAGGACAAGTCACCACACGTTTCTCAAGACGCTTCAACCAGCAACAACGAACAAGCAATTCACACAGCCAAAACCAGTCATGTGTTTTTATGAATCCTACATTATCAGGTGTTTTGAATTTGAGTTTTGGCGACGCGACCGGCGGGATCAACGACCTTTCTATGCATTCAATTGCCGACGCGAGCGGCCGACAGTTAGTGATGTTTCGAATACAATAAGGACAGGCCGCGTGCGCCTGTATACGGCATCCTTTTTCTTACGCACGTGTGTAATTTTGCGTTTCGGGTGTTATTCTCAGATTTAGTGACGCGTATAACAAGTGAAGTGTTTGATAAGACGCGACCGTCCACGGTTTTAGTGCGCGTTGGGTTACTATTCCCCGATATAGGGACAATTCAATAACGTGTGACCTTACGAAGGTTGTGTGCACACCGGGTGTTATTTAACCGATATAGTGAAGTGTATACTCCGGGAGAAACAGACATTACGTGTCCGTGGAATAGTGCAGAGGCGCGGAATATCAGGTATGAAAAAACGAATAGTCCACTAGTCAATAGCAATATATATATTTTCTATTTTGTTTATCGTGTTTATTATTATAGCAAAATAATTTTGTTATTACTTTTGTATTATGGATCTCCGCCAAGTAACTCCTAATTATATAAATTACACAGACTATAGCTATATTAGATAAAGAACTAGAAAAGTAATAATAAAATTATTTTGCTATAATCCGCGATACAGTAAATAGAAAATATATATGGTGTAAAATGTATAGTGGGGTATCCGTATTTTCGGATTATTATTTATTATTATTATTGTTATATGCGGATTATAGCAAAATAATTTTATTATTACTTTTGTATTATGGATCTCCGCAAAGTAACGCCTAATTCTATAAATTATATAAAGAACTAGGTGTCTGCCGGTCGTTGCTGTGGCTCAGTCTGGTTTCGAATTCCCCTCGAAACTCAACTCGACTTAACAGTTTAAAAAATGCTCCTAAACTTTACATGATCATCCGCTGGGTCATTCTAAAGCTTTTCTGATTATTTTTATGTACTAGAAGATCTGTCTAGATCTTCTAGTACATAAAATATATAACTAAAATAGATTGTCCGCATCTTTTAAAAAAAGTAGTACTCAGAGTACCAGTCAAAAGTACTCGACTTCATCTTATTCTACATGTACCGTTTGTTCATACCAGATTCATATGAAATAGTTATCTCCTTAGAGCACCTATTGTATTCAATAATTATGTAAGAATAACATAGATTTAGAGTTATTCTGTACGTCTCCAACCTCGGCTCGTAGAATTTTAACTTCTTTTTTTATATCAAAAATAGGGATCCCCAACAAAATTGTGAAAAAAAAGGTGTGAAAAATTAAGTCGTAAAATTCTTTCATCGCGTGCGTGCAGAAACTATTGATGATAGAACAAAAAAATGTTCTACAGTATTATAGAACGTATCAATATCCACAAAAAAGTCCGCGATACCATATGTCTAACTATTATAGTTATACCAATATAACTACTTTTTTACATTGTAAAAGTTGGTAAAAGTGCCGACAATAATCAAACCATTTTATTCATATCTATGTATTAATCCTTATCCCATTAAATGATATTTTATTAAAAACTGTTTCAATACCTGTAAAATACTTTTTTTATTATTAAAATCCGACATCCCAATTAAAAGTTAATACGAATTTAATAATGTAAATCTAAAGAAAATAATGCCATAACAAATTCATTGTAGCGTACCGTTATAGCAGGGCCTGCATTTGGTGAGTTAGCTGTTATTCCAAGATTACTAATGATACCCATTTTTTTATGTGATTTATAGAAGCAGGCGTTACTTTGCGGAATTCCATATTACATGCACTATAACAGAACTACCTTGCTATAATCCGCACGGGTTAAGCGAATGAATGCAAAGCCAATGTGTATGAAGCAGGCAAAATATACGCACCTTACACATGCAGATCAAGTCACCACACGCACCCAAAGGTGCCTCCACCAGCAGCAACGCACACAAGCAGAACACACAACCACCACCACAATCTTGACGATCGTTTCGCTCCGAAACCGAAGCATCATCAGGAGGATAGGCTCCATACAAGCAGTCTTAAATAGTTCAACCCCCACCATTACCGTCCCCTCCGAACACATGTAGCAAAACGGAATTGGAGACATTTACTTGCTCGTTAATTAAGTTGCCACTGTTATTTTTTATTATCTCAAGCTGCAAAAGCAATAAGCTGTGATAGCCTAGCGATGACACCGTGCGACTCTCTAGAGACGACACAGGTTCAAACCTCGGGCAGGCACCAATGAGTTTTTCTATTAAAAACTTATATGTCTAATTGATAATTGCAATATATCACACGCTTTTCGGTGAAGGAAAACATCGTGAGGAAACCTGCATATCTCTAGAGAATTCTAGGGATATGTGTAACCTACCAATCCGCATTGGAGCAGCGTGGTAGGTCTTAGCTCCAATCCTTCTCTCCAAAAACGGATGTGCAGTGGGCATAGTAACAGGCTGTTACTTTACTTTTTTTTTTAATTATCTCAAGCTGCTCCAAAACATTGAGTCGGAGTCCCTTATCACAAGTGTGAATATGAAATGAGTGGTCCATTTTTTATAAATATAATAATCAACAAATAAAATTATACTCCGCCTTCGTAAAGTTTCCACTTCGAGATCGGTATAGACGCGGGTGAAACCGCGGGGCATTGCTAGTGTTAGCGACGAAATAATAATTGATATAAATAAATAAATAAATTTGTACTTAATATTTTGAATAAAAATGGGAAAAGGAACGTGGGTCGTGAGACAGTTCGGTACAAACGTTTTTTTTTTCAAATTTGACATATATATTTTTTTTTATTATCAAAGGCTAGCGCCTGGCTACGATACATATACGTCAACTCATACGCGCGCCAACGTTTTTCAAAGGTCTCAATTCCAAAAAAAATCCTAGCCAGTTTAATAATTAGCACGACGTACAATCCGCTACCGATATAAAATCCCTCGCTGGTTTTATTTGAATAAAAGACGGTTTCAGCTAGTTTATTATAAGTTGTTTTTTTTTGTTTTTTATTTATCTTTATTGTATAAACAAAAGGCGGACTTATCCCTAAAACGGATCTCTACCAGCCAACCTATGAGTAACAGAAAGAAAATGAAAAGAAAAAAAAAATTGATGATGGAAAAAAAAGGAAGGAAGAAAAATAAAAATAACGAAACACTATACATAGATTAAAGTTGAAAAATAAATGAATAAAATAATAGATAATAGTGATTATTTGAATTGATTAAAATGTAATTTAATATTGATAATAAGCTAAATTTAATTTAAATGACTTGAGACAAATATTTTTTAGTCTGTGACTTAAATGCTGATAGGGAAGGAGATTTGCGGATTGATACAGGTAAATCATTCCACAGCTTTACACCTTGAAAGCTAAATGATCTCGAGTAAGTCAGTGAGGAGCATTTAGGGAAGGCAAGATCTAATGTATTTAAAGATCTTAGCCGGCCACATCCAACATCCGACAATAAGTTGAAACGTTCTTTAAGATATAGTGGAATTAAAGGATTAAAGAGTACTTTATAAAGAAGTGATAGAATATGTAAATTTCTTCTGGATCGTATAGGAAGCCAATTTAACTTATGACGGAACTCAGTGATGTGGTCACACTTACGCAGTTCATATATCTAATAGCTACATTCTGAAGCCGTTCGAGCTTAGCCAATAGCTTTTCTGAAAGATCCAAAAAAACAGCATCTCCATAATCCAATATAGGTAGCAATAAAGATCTAGCAAGCATAATTTTAGTTTCAGGTTGTTAACTCTTTTGATGTCATAGCTGTAAGTTTTGCAGATAAAAAAAGTTAAAAAAAAATTATGACTGTGATATTGACCTTAGGTGTAAGGTTTGGCACACGTTGAGCGGGTCGGCAGGGTCTGCTCGGGCGGCTCACGCGGCTGCCATTCTCCCACTGCGGTCTAGGCCTACAGTGATCGTGCATGGCGGGTACGACATAAGAAATATTTGTTCTACTTTCATTTTAGATTTAATGATTTATGCTTTTTTTGCTTCACAGTATATTTTAAATAACGTAATTTTTGTACATAAAAATATAAAGAATTATAAAACGATAGGTGATGTATATAATGGACAAAGTAGGAACCGACATAAGCTTGCGACTCCTGCTTTGCGCCTAGCAAAAGTACGTAAATCGTTTGTGGGTTTGGGTATAAGATTCTATAATAAAATTCCGAAATCAATTTTGGTCATGCCATTACAGCAGTTTAAAAACACTGTTAAAAAGAGGCTGATACAGAAAACCTATACTGTTGATATTACTTAGATGATAAGGATGTGTGGATATAGGTGCACTTCTACCCTGTACAAGAGAGTAATAAATAAATGTAACTAGTTCTAAGATTTATATTTTAAAAAGAGCAACCGCCGAGTTTCTTGCTGGCTCTTCTCGGCAGGAACAGCTTACCGAACCAGCAGTAAAGTTGACGATTCAAAAGCACTTGTTTACAAGTTTACTTGAATAAAGAATATTTTGATTTGATTTGATTTGATATGATAAAAGATAATTTTAGTGTTTATTTATTTATTTATTTATTTATTTATTTACCACAATTAAAATATATAAGAAAATACAGGTAAAGAAAACAAGTACAAAGGATTACTTATCTCTATAAGAGATCTCTGCCAGCGACCCTTGGTGGTTTGAAAGTAAGTGAGAACGTAGTATAGGTACATTAATAGTAAAAGATACTACACTATAAAACAATTATAAATTAAATTTGGATAAACTTACTTTCTTATAATCATAAAATAGAATACATATATATAATACAAGATAATACACTAATACTAATACAAAATATAATAAACCTACATGGATAAAAGTTATGACAGCGAGGAAAGGTAGTGTTGTGTTACCATTCAAATAAAACTTTTCATGTTAACGTGAAAAATTATGACTAGTTTCGACGGGCGGCTGCGCTCAGACGCATTGATATTCACCGCTGGTGACAAGTGCTCGTCACGGAGAGACGTAGGTTCGTGCCTCGGCAGCGTCAGCAGTGCTGCCATCGCCTGTGTGTGGACCTTGGAGGGGCAATGTGTGTCTGTATGTGAGCTCATCTCCCTGATACCTTTTATTTATTTCATTATTAAGAAAACCATGAACCGCCGTGTGGTATCCGGCTGGATAGAATAGACCACCCTCATTTCTTACTGAGGTGTCGTAAAAGGCGACTAAGGTAAGTCGACCCGCCGTGTGGTATCCGGCTGAGTAGAATAGACCACCCTCTTTCTTACCGAGGTGTTGTAAAATACGACTAAGGTAAGTTGACGTCAGGCAGGCGGCCGGTCGTAAAATACGTAGCCGAATCATATGACAACATGTTTTTAACATGTTGTGCCGACCCCACTTAGAGTGGGATAAGGGCAGGGGCATGATGATGATTAAGAAAACCATAAAAACATGGTTTATTATCGCACAAAACAACGCCTCAAATAACGCCTCTAGTCCAGAACTATCTTCACGTCTATATAAAACAATTTCAGCGTTTCGACAACCCCTGGATTGTAGGGATCTAAAAAAAATTTTTTTTATCAATCGATTATTTTATTATTATGATCGATTTTGTAAAATTATGAATCGATTTTTAAAAATTCTCTTTTCTTCTTAATTATAATGGTGAATTTTAATTAACATAAATGTAAGAACCTTATATATATAAAAATTTAAATTGTTAGAATTACCAGTTACGTATAATAAAATATTGTAGAATTTCTTGCTGTTTTATCAATACTAGATTTATAATTCATTAATTCTAACATTTTTTCTACTCTTTTTTTGTCGTTTAGAAGAAAATATGCGTTGATAGACGACAACAATGTAATGCAACTACAAATTTTAATCGAATCTTCGTGTGGACGATATAGGTTTAGAATAAACAGTAGCTTCTGTCTCCAACCCTGCAAATATCTCCATCACACAAATCAGATCGATCCGGGAAGACTGGGAGAGATTTATCGTTTTCTCGAGAGTGTAAATTAATTATTTCAGTTAACCCGTATGAAATATGTATTAAAATAGCTCAGTTCAATTTATCCAATGAAGTAAAACCGAAATATATAGAAACTTTCTAAAAATAGCTTTTTCGACCTAAGGTAAACAACGTGATATGGAACCTATATCTTTAATTTAAATAATTGACTAAAGATGGCGTTTCTCAATGTTATTCTATTCCTGTTAAATTTTCTACCCAGGTGTATGAGCATGTTTACGCCGTGTGGTATCCGGCTGCATAGAATAGACCACCCTCATTTCTTACCGAGGTGTCGTAAGAGGCGACTAAGGTATCTGCCGTGTGGTATCCGATTGCATAGAATAGACCACCCTCATTTCTTACCGAGGTGTCGTAAGAGGCGACTAAGGTATGTGCCGTGTGGTATCCGGCTGCATAGAATAGACCATCCTCATTTCTTACCGAGGTGTCGTAAGAGGCGACTAACGTCTCTGCCGTGTGGTATCCGGCTGCATAGAATAGACCACCCTCCTTTCTTACCGAGGTGTCGTAAGAGGCGACTAAGGTATCTGCCGTGTGGTATCCGATTGCATAGAATAGACAACCCTCCTTTCTTACCGAGGTGTCGTAAGAGGCGACTAAGGTAAGTTGACGTCAGGCAGGCGGCCGGTCGTAAAATACTTAGCCGAATCATGTGACAACATGTTGTGCCGACCTCACTTAGAGTGGGATAAGGGCAGGAGAATGATGATATTAATGTGTATAAGCATGTTTGTGTCAAATTTTATCACATTGACACACAAACTTTGACAAATAGTGCATAAAAAACCTTGATATATTCATAATAGACTTTATTTTGGCAGTTAAAAGAGATCGGATGGAAGGAATCATTCGACGAGTCAATAAAAGCGTGTCTCAACGAACCAGTTTCCGGTGAGTTTTATATTTGTAAAGAAATCAATTATATCAACGATTTAGATTATAAAACGATAGGTGATGTATATAATAGACAAAGTAGGAACCGACATAAGCTTGCGACTCCTGCTTCGCGCCTAGCAAAAGGACGTAAATCGTTTTTGGGTTTGGGTATAAGATTCTATAATGAAATTCCGAAATCAATTTTGACCATGCCATTACAGCAGTTTAAAAACACTGTTAAAAAGAGGATGATACAGAAAGCCTACTATACTGTTGAAGATTACTTTTTTTTTTTTTTTAATAGTGACATTACCACAGACTTTATGTCCGTGCCCTTTTTTAGTTAATTCATTTGTATTCTTTTTTATGTTATTGTACTTAAAACGAACTTACTGTAATGCATTATTTAGAATTATTATTATTATTTACTTAAACTACGTCTCAGGTTAAACCTGGTGAAAATAAATATTTACGGGTATAACATACCAAGTAAATACTAAAGTTGGGTTGGTGTTAGTACATAAAACGTCTCCATCTGATGGTAATTGTAAGGATTTTCGAACTATTCTGCAAGTATTTAATATGGCTGCTTTTTGTAATGTCATAAATATATTTTTGGGGAGCTTTAAAATGCGAATACTATGATGCAAATGTTTGGGTACAACTCCGGTGGTTGAAATAATTATAGGGACTATTGTAACTGCATTCATGCTCCACACTCTTTTTATTTCTTCCTGTAATTCTGTGTATTTTCTAATTTTTTCTGCAATAGTAACTTGTAAATTATTTGTATTGGGGACTGCGATATCGATAATGTATGTATGTTTATTGCTTTTATCTACTAGTGTAATATCAGGCCTATTGTTGTGTACAGTATGGTCGGAGAATATTGTACGATCGTAGTAAAGTTTATGGGTATTATTTTCTAAGACTCTTTGTGGAGTGTATTTGTAATAAGGTACGTGAGGTTCGTTTTGGAGTTTATTATTATTATTATTTTTGTTTTTTTTTTTACACACACGGTCGTCCATCCCCAAAGTAAGTAACTTAATACTTGTTATGGGTGAGAGACAACTGGTTAATATATACATATATAGTTTTGAATACATACTTAAATACATATATACACCCAGACTCGATGAACCAACAAATTCTAAATAGAAAATGTTGGTTCTCGGCGGGAATCGAACCCGCGACCCACGGAGCCGAAGACAGGGTCACTGCCAACTGCGCCAACGGGCCAGTCAATAATCTGCATCTTATAATAACAACTATTTTATCTTATGTTGCATTCTGCCGACTAACGGAGGCTTATGCAAGACAGTATTCGATATCTATAGAACAACCAAATTAATTCAAAACGTCACGCATAAGGCCTGTTGGCGCGTACTGCAGAAATCATAAGAAAGAATAAATTCATGTCATCGACATTAGTCGAAACTATAAATAGAACTAACCCCTTTTATTGAAATGAGAAAATTTAGTAGAGTCGATTTTATATCGTAGGTATTTGTAGGTATTTATTTATATTATTTATTAATTCGTATATGAGATACGATAGTATATAAAAGAATCAGGTTATTGGCTTCATGCTCTCCCGTCTAAAAATCTTGGCACACTTTTAGATAATGAAAGTTTTAGAGTGGCTTTGGGTCTCAGATTGGGAACCACATTGTGCCTTAAGCCCAGATGTCCATGTGGAAAAGAGGTAGACAGTTTTGGCATACACGGGCTTTCATGCCATAGGAGCTCTGGTAGGCTTTTCCGCCATGGTTCTCTTAATGACACCATCAAAAGAGCTCTTGCCACCATCGACATTCCTGCTCTTCTCGAGCCTTCCGGGATATGTCGCGATGATGGCAAGAGACCAGACGGTCTGACGCTGGTTCTTTGGGAACGGGGACGGGCCCTAATGTGGGACGCAACATGCGTTGATACGTTAGCCTCGTCCCATATCAGGGAAACGGCGTCCAGACCTGGAGCTGCGGCGGAAATGGCCGAATCCGGCAAGCGGCGAAAGTATGCATCTCTCGTTGAGAGTTATATAGTTGTGCCGTTTGCAGTTGAGACCCTAGGGCCATGGAGCCAAAGTGCAAAAAAAAATTTATCCGTTTTAACACCTCGGTTGATCGCCTCTTCGGGTGACAGGAGGGCTGGCTCCTTTTTCGCACAAAGAATCAACTTAGCGATTCAACGCGGAAACGCTGCCAGCATTCTTGGGACCATTCCACGTGGGCATGATTTGTATAGTAGTAGCGTGAAAGTGATTTAAGATAGATATAACTTATACATATTTGTTATAAATAAAATAAAAAAAAAATAGTATATGAGAACACAAAAGCAAAAACGCCAACGGGCCAGTCAAATTATTGCTTTTGTACAACACATTCGAACTGAAAATACGGTGTATATGTCCAGAGGACCGGCACTGCCTGTCGATAGAGTCCTGCGAGCCGTGCGTGGCGGGCGGCTGCGCGTGGTGCGGCTCGTGCATGCCCACCAAGCAGCACTGCCTGCGCCACTCCCACCAGGTACATGTGCTGGTATGTGTGTGTCTATCACCTCGGTGGCGGCAACGGCTCTACTGGTATGACTTGATCTATGTTATAGACTTTGCTATACGCGAACGACTCGCACTTGTTGTTCTAGGAACGCGCGTAAGTGTTGCGAACTTTAACATACTCAGAATAGATCAGATCGGTAAATTTCTGACGCCAGATAACTGCGTGATGCAACAAACTACAAACAAAAAAGAGCTATACGTGGCATTTACAAGTACATTTAAATTACTTGCGATATAAGTTAATGGAGATAGAGGTATTGTTACATTTGGTTCGCACTGTATTTTTAGTAATTTATTTTTTGTGCATTAAAAATATATAGAATTATGTGGTATCCGGCTGAATAGATAAGACCACCCTCATTTCTTACCGAGGCGTTGTAAAAGGCGTCTAAAAAATTTAACGTCAGGCCGGTCGTAAAATAACTATCCAAATTTTTTAACAACATGTTTAAAACATGTTGTACCAACCCCGCTTCGAGTGGGATAGGGGCAGGAGGACGAGGAAAAATATACAGAATTATAAAAAAATTGGTGATGTATATAATATACTAAGTAGGAACCGACATAAGCTTGCGGCTCCTGCTTTGCGCCTTGCAAAAGTACTGTAGGCCTACCATGAAGTTTTAGAAAACGATTCAATTCAAAGTCGGTACCTGAACTCAACCGCATTACGATTTTTGTCGTGGAGCTTATCCTCCTGATGATGCTTCGGTTTCGGGGCGAAACGATCGTCGAGATTGTGGTGGTGGGTGTGTGTGCTGCTTTTGTGTGCGTTGTTGCTGGTGAATTGTGCCTTGGGGTGCATGTGGTGGCTTGTCCACATGTATAAGGTGCGTAGATTTTGCCTGCTTCATACACATTGGCTTTGCATGCATTCACTTAACCCGTGCGGATTATAGCAAAGTAGTTAGTTCTGTTATATTGCTTGTAATATGGAATTCCGCAAAGTAACGCCTGCTTCTATAAATCAACCGCTCTCTTTTCGTACCATGAAGTGTGAATTGCATTGGGGTCGTAATGTTTGAAAAGGAAAACGTTATATAAACTATTGATAACTCTGTCTCTTTTACTCAAATGTTTTTAGCGCGCATTCCGAATGCTCATTCGGCAACGACTTAAAGTTTGTGTCTTTGAGACGTCATTGTATGAAAAAGCAAAACAATTTAGTTTACGTCTTCAATTGAGTCGCAATAAGAGTTCATGGTAGACTTGCTGCTGTTATGTAAAACCAATAAACGAGCAGTGCTCGTCGAGGTTTCGTCTTATTTGCACGCGTCCCCCATACCCAACAAGTACGCAAATCGTGTCCGGGTTTTGGCTATAAGGTTCTGTAATAAAATTCCTCAATCAATTTCCATATTAAGAATTTTGATTCATTTTCCGTCCTATAGATGAAGTTATCCATAGAGGAGTGCGTCGCAGCGAGCACGGGCGGCGAGTCGTGCGGGCGATACCACTCGTGCGCCGCGTGCCACGCCCATCTGCACAGACACCCACACGTGAGTAGGGGTTTTATAAACCGGACTTATGCCTAAAAGGGATCGTCTCCAGTCAACCATTGAGTTACAGGAAAAAGACATGAAGTGAAATATGGATAATGAAAATAAAAAGGAAGAAAAACGAAAAATAACGAAAAACTATATACAAAGATTATTATTTGCACATTATAAACAAAAGATTTAAAAAATGCAATAATGATAATAGTATATATTTTATCTACTCTGATACTATAATACAAAGATTATAAAACTGAAAACAAAATTCTTATGACAAACATTACGTACAGAACAAAAATAAAAAAATTAAAAAGTTTCATTACGATACAGGTCTTGTATGGACACCTGTATCATAATGTAACTTTTTAATCATAACGATACACCTATACAACTTCCAGCTGGACCAAGGAGGTTGAACCTCTACCTTAAAAAAAAGGTTTCAATGAATGGGTCCGCGGCGACGCAACACGCATGCGCAATCGATGTTTGCGCCTTGGCGCCAATATATGACATTTGAAAGATCTTTTCAATATTTAAACGAAGTTTAGTTTTGTTTGTAAAAAATAAGTTTTTGTGTAAAAACATGTCTGAGAGCGGGGATAGTGGTAATTGTACACCACCAGATATTCTGAAAGCTGCATCAAACATGACCGTGAACCTGTTGCCGACGAAATCTAGGAGCAACTATATTAAATGTTACCACGAGTTCATGGAATGGAAAATGAATATTCAGAACATCAATAATTATGACAAGTAAAAATAAATTTGTTGTTATATTCAGCGTTTTATTTGCAATATTGTCTTACGTATTATAGTATGAGAGTAGATAAAGTAGTGTATGATACTGTACATAACTTGGTCTTATAACACTCGTGTGACAATATAAAAAAACTCGCCTGCGGCTCGTTTTTTTAAACCACACTCGTGTTATAAGAACCCTTATTATGCAACAGTATCATAAACTACTATAAATTTATTAAAATTGAATTATTTCATTTATAAATTAAGTTTAGTAAAATAAGTAGACGAACGAAGATGTTACTAATTTTAATTTAAATTACTTGAGACAAATGTTTTCTAGTATGTGACTTAAATGCCGATATAGAAGATTTGCTAATGTAGGTATATTACCTACATTTCTATATTAGAAAGAAAAAAAACGAAAATCTATGTAATAGATTTTTATTCTAAAGTGCACGCCCCTCCAATGTCTTTACTCACACACATAAAACTCATGTACAGACGAAATACACGCAAACTTGTTATTCTAATTGTTTACTCAGTTGCCGGACAGACACGAACGTAGGAGCACGCGTCAATTATTGCCAAAAGTACAGTCAGCATGTCACAAAAAAAAACAACTCCGGAGTTAGATAAATATTTATTCTTTCTCCGCCATATAAATGGTTGACTTATACCGGTCGAGCAATGAGTTGACCTTTAAGTGCGCGAATGAGTCAAGTCAACTTTGAAATTGCTGCGCGCACACATATAAAATAGTACCGTCAATATTTTCTCTCACACATTAAAATAATGTAATTTGGTGGAGGGGCGTGCACTTTTAGAATGAAAGATCTCTACCTAGGTGTAGAAGATAAAATAAAAGATTTTCGAGAAATAATGCAATATAGATAATCCTTTTTTGAAATCTTTTGGACTTCTTTGGTAAATTTTTTTTTTCAATGTGAAAGTATGATCGTACCGGGCGAACTTAAGCTGAGGAGGAGATATAAGTTAGTAAAGATAGAAAAATCCTTCCTGCGTCGTTTTCCGCAGTGCTGAGAGTCGTGACCTTTTCCACGGATCACTTTTTCGTGGATAGCTTGCAAGGCATCGTGAACTTGGATGGGAGCGACTTAGTAATCGAGTTGGAGTGCGTACTCTTCGACCCGATCTGTAGTCCATTAACGTAGCCGAGGTCACTATTATTTGATTTGCTTCGAATCCGATCTCTTTATTGTTCACTATGCGCCTATGTAGTAAACTAATCAACCAAAATCATGTCCGGTATTATAGTCGTTATTGCATTGGAATACAATTTGCAAACAACCGAAAGTTCCAGAGTGATGACGTCATGCAAACATTTATTTCATTATCATTTATTATCGTTATCAGGGTTCCGAAGAACTGAGTCAGCGCGCTTGCTATTGGGACTACGACTCTGTCAAGTGTCGCCCGGCTAACGCCTCCACTGATGTTAGGTGAGATTTATTATATACAGATACCTAATTTTACCTTTATACAGGGTGGTATACTTTATATAACTTTGGCATAATTCAATCTTGTTAAATATCGTTTAAAAAATATTTTTTTTTTGATGGAGAAAAACAATAACAGAGTTGTTTTTACATGAGTACTATTGATTTTTTGGGTCAAGGTTATTATTTGTTTCATGTGTCGTAATAGGGTACGGTAGTTGATCTCTATAGCGTTTATTTAAAAAAAAACGTAAAATGATTCCTGTGGTTAAATTAATTCGCTGAAATGACTGATTTTTTTTATGTAGGTTGCTGTGGTGTGTGGGTAAATAAAAAAAAATTAATGATCGATAACATCTTATACATAAAGCTTAAATTAATAAATTGTTTTGTATCGGCCAGAAGCGTGTCCGCAACGGCGACGGGCGTTTGCAGCGCCGCGTGCGCAACATTTCGCACATGTGCCAATTGCACGGCCGAGGAGTGTATCTGGTGCGCTTCGGCTGGGAGATGTGTTGATAAGGTATTTTATTTGAGTCAAATCAAAATAATCTCTAAGCAATATAACAAGCTTGCTGGAAAGCGGTCATAAAGTGCCTAATGACCATTCATTTTATATTCTCCACACTTGTGATAAGGGACTCCGACTCAATACGTTAGAGCAACTTGAGATAATAAAAAATAACAATGGTCACTTAATTAACGAGCAAGTAAATGTATCTAATTCCGTTTTGCTACATGTGTTCGGAGGGGAGGGTATTGGTGGGGGTTGAACTATTTAAGACTGCTTGTATGGGTAGCGCGGCGCAGTACGATTTTTGTCATGGAGCCTATCCTCCTGATGATGCTTCGGTTTCGGGGCGAAACGATCGTCGAGATTGTGGTGGTGGGTGTGTGTGCTGCTTTTGTTTGCGTTGTTGCTGGTGAATTGCGCCTTGGGGTGAATGTGGTGGCTTGTCCTGCATGTATAAGGTACGTAGATTTTGCCTGCTTCATACACATTGGCTTTGCATGCATTCACTTAACCCGTGCGGATTATAGCAAAGTAGTTAGTTCTGTTATATTGCTTGTAATATGGAATTCCGCAAAGTAACGCATGCTTCTATAAATCATTTAAAATAATCTCTATTCAAATAACCTGTTTCAAGTACCTGTGAATCGTCAAGGATCAATATGGTTAATAAAACTACCACCGGTTCACATAATATATAATAGCATAAAAGACACAAATTCAAATTCAAAATATTCTTTATTCAAGTAAACTTGTAAACAAGTGCTTTTGAATGGTCAACTTTACTGCTGGTTCGGAAAGCTGTTCCTACCGAGAAGAGCCAGCAAGAAACTCGGCGGTTGCTCTTTTTAAAATATAAATCTTATCAATACTTACATATAGTTATTAATGTCTTGTACAGGGTTGAAGAGAAGCTATATCCACGCATTTTCATCGTCTAGGTAATCTTCAATAGTATAATAGGCTTTCTGAATTAGCCTATTTTTAATAGTATTTTTAAACTTCTGTAATGGTAAAGTTAAAGTAGATTGTGGAATTTTGTTATAGAATAACTTATACCCAAACCCACAAACGAATTACGAACTTTTGCAAGCCGCAAAGCAGAAACCGCAAGTTTATGTCGGTTCCTAGTTTGTCTATTATATACATCGCCAATCCTTTTATAATTATTTATATTCATATGTACAAAAATTAAATTATTAAAAATATACTGTGAAGCCAATGTAAGAATACCTGTCACTTCACCGGTCACATCACTGGATATTGGCTGCGATGGGCTTTCATCGTTTATTAAAAAATGTACTATAATTTTAATTTCAGAGTTTTAATTTTTGAGCCTTATAACTTTGTTTTTCTTTTCATTATTCTTTAATGTTTATTTTTAGGTTTATTACATTTACAGAATGATGTGTTCTTCTATAATTGATACTACATATTTAATTTTATGGTATATATGTTGGACGATTTATCGTGTAATGCTGTTGAAGATCCGAATAAATCAATAAATAAACATGTCCAAACCATCCCAATCATTCACCTCTCGTCTTTCCTATAATGAGGGCAAATTTCAGACTCCCCCTTATTTCCTCATTTCGTATTTTATCCAATCTTGTCACACCATACATTCACCATATCATTTTCATCTTATTTGCAAGCACTCTACTTTCTCCTTCTTTTTCATTGGCCAACATTCCGATTCATGAAATACGTTTATAACCGTTTTATAATTTTTCCCCTTAACTTTATTTGCTACCAGCAACGCCCCGCGGTTTCCTCCGCGTACATATCGATCTCGTCGTATTATCGGCACTTTTATCAATTTTTACAATGTCAAAAAGTAGTTATATTGTCATAACCACAATAGTTAGAGATATGGTATCGCGAACTTTTTTTCTAGATAATGATACGTTCTATAATACTGCAGAACATTTTTTTGTTCTATCATCAATAGTTTCCACAGCGCACGCGATGAAAGATTTTTACGACTAATTCTTTCACACCTTATTACATTTTTAGTAAGGATTTTTAGTTATATAGCATATATTGTTCAGTGAAGATGCAGCTTTATTTCATATGAAATAAACTATTATTGTTATTATTTAATTTAAACTATCGTGAGTAGTAGTCATAATTAATGTTTAGAGACCGGATATACTCACTTCTTATTTTATCAGATGAGCCCGACTAGAAAAATTCCGAAAAACGGATAGTCCACTATATATTTAGCACTACATATATTTTATATCGAAGCTGTGATAGCCTAGAGGTGAGACCGTGCGACTCACTAGAGACGACATAGGTTCAAACCCCGGGCAGGCACCAATGAGTTTTTCTAATAAAACTCATGTGTCTAATTCATAATTGCAATTTATCACACGCTTTTCGGTGAAGGAAAACATCGTGAGGAAACCTGCATATCTTTAGAAAATTCTAGGGATATGTGTAACCTACCAACTCGCATTGGAGCAGCGTGGTAAGTCTTAGCTCTAATCCTTCTCTCAAAAAACGGAGAGAGGAGGCCTTAGCCCAGCAGTGAGCATAGCAACGGGCTGTTACTTTTTTATATTTTCTACAGTAAACTGTATCGCGGATTATAACAAAATAATTGTTATTATTTGTTCCGCGCAAACGTGCGGACGGATGAAACAACCTCCGAGACCTGGGCCCGTCGTCTCGGCGTCTCAACCTACCTTATGCGGCCGTCAGCTTTATGTGGTCCGGCCTCATGAATCACTGCGTGTATATGTGTACGTGTGTGTGTGTGCTTGTATGTACTTGGCCGATTCCCGAAACCGTTGGCTCGCCTCTGCAATCTTCCACGGACACGTAATGTCTGTTTCTCCCCGAGTATACACTTCACTATATCGGTTAAATAACACCCGGTGTGCACACAACCTTCGTAAGGTCACACGTTATTGAATCGTCCCTATATCGGGGAATAGTAACCCAACGCGCACTAAAACCGTGGACGGTCGCGTGTGCGTAAGTACAAGAATGCCGGGTCCAAGCCGCGTTCAAGCCGCGCGCGGCCTCTCTCTGTCGTGTCTGACGGGTGACTGCGGGTGGCCGCTCTCGTAGTGAACGAATGCATTAAAAGTCCTAGCTTGCGTTCGCGTCGTGTCGCGCGCGTCATTTTATTCAAAACGTTATTATTTTTAATCTCTAAACATTAATTATTATTTGATTTATAGAAGCAGGCGTTACTTTGCGGAATTCCATATTACAAGCAATATAACAGAACTAACTACTTTGCTATAATCCGCACGGGTTAAGTGAATGCATGCAAAGCCAATGTGTATGAAGCAGGCAAAATCTACGCACCTTATACATGCAGGACCAGCCATGCACACACCCACCACCACACACACCCACCACCACAATCTCGACGATCGTTTCGCCCCGAAACCGAAGCATCATCAGGAGGATAGGCTCCACGACAAAAATCGTAATGCATCGGTTTCGGGGCGAAACGATCGTCGAGATTGTGGTGGTGGGTGTGTGTGCTGCTTTTGTGTGCGTTGTTGCTGGTGAATTGCGCCTTGAGTTGCATGTGGTGGCTGGTCCTGCATGTATAAGGTGCGTAGATTTTGCCTGCTTCATACACATTGGCTTTGCATGCATTCACTTAACCCGTGCGGATTATAGCAAAGTAGTTAGTTCTGTTATATTGCTTGTTAATTATTATTGTTATTTATCCACAGAACGCGTACGGTGCTTCGTTCCCGCTGGGCGGGTGCCGCGCGTGGTCGACCAGCGGGTGCGCGGGCGGCGCGGGTGTGGGCGCGGGGGGCGCGGCGGGCGCGGGGTGCGCCGCCCACCTGTCGTGCGCCGCGTGCTTGGCGGAGCCTGCGTGCGGCTGGTGCGACGACGGCGCCGGCAGCGGCCGCGGCACGTGCCTGCCGGGCGGCGAGCGGCACCCCCACCACCCGCACCTCTGTCCGCACAGGAGGTTCGTATCGAAACAGCCGGATGAAAAAAAAAAATGTTCGGTTTCGTAGAAAAAAGCGTCCTGTATGACCCCGACGATCAAATAACGATCGCCAACACAGAAACACGTAATACACACACACAGCGTCTTCGCCGGTGAAGACGAGGACCCAGTTTTCTGACGTCGGTCGGTCGTGGCTTCGCGCCACACTTCCGACGCCGCAATGACTAATCTAAGTCATACCATGAACCCTCCACTAAGCGTCGCCCTAAGCCGCGGTCCGGCCTCACAGGAGGCACTCTTAGGACGACGTTCCCCGGCGCTAGTAGAGCTTCTGCGCTCGCCCATCCCGCCCGGTGACATTGTAAAAGCCATTAGGGCTAACAGTCAGTTCGAAAAAAAAAAAGTTACAAGGTTTCGTAGAGCGCTATCACTGTCACAAGTTAGTTGAGAACCCCATGGGTACAGTCGAACAGGGTATAGGACGGCCGGTGAATATAACACAGCTATCCGAAACACGATTTATTTAGCTTTTCCAATGACGTATTATATGGTTTGAGGTTATTACAGTTTACAATGTTTTGTACAATACAAAGCCAAACGCGATGAATGAAGAAAAAAAGGGTAAAAAAGGTTTGATACCAACTAACGTATTGCTTATATACAGATACTGCGAACCAAACGACAGCGGGCATTTTTTCAATGCAACGCCATTATGGTTTGATTCGCGGTACTATCGTAAACGCGTTATGTAGTTAGTATTACCACACGGATACGACACCCATGACGCGAGTGAAGAGGACACTTTCGCTCACGACATTTCCCCACAGGGTTAAGCCATTATGCTTAAGCCTAGATCAACAAGTCTGAACAAACAACCAGGCGTAAGGCCTGCGAGGAATGGCCCGGGTAAGCAGGTACGCCCCGAAGCCCGTACCACACCCGTCTTCGGGCGAGTGAGAAGACTATGAAGCGGAATTTAGCCGATTTCTCTCTCTAAGTCTCGATGTGCATTATTTATTGCCGCGTACTAAAGTGGACCCTGAAAAAGGCAGATCGTGACCGAATAGACGCGTTTGAAATGTGGTGCTGGCGGAAAATGCTGCGGATTTCGTGGACTGCTTTCCGCACCAACGCGTCTATTCTGAAGGAATTAAATATCAAGACCAGACTGTCCACCATATGTTTGAAAAGAGTGCTAGAGTTTTTCGGCCATATCGCCCGGAAAGAAGGTAGCAACCTAGAGCAACTTCTTATCACCGGAAAGGTTGATGGCAAACGCTCTAGAGGCCGTAGTCTCATCAGATGGTCAGACCAGATCCGCTCTTCGTTGAATACTCATTTACACAATGCTCTCCACGATGCCAAAGACAGATCCAAATAACGAACCATCGTCGAAGAGAGAGTACTTCCTCAAATGGGGAACCACGACCCTCAGTAATGAGGATATCGACACGAGGAGGAGGACTAAAGTTATGTTATAGTTTCTGGAGTATTAGTGATGTTGTCCCTATTGTTCCCTAGATGGCACTTCACGAGCTGCCCCGCCTGCCAGTGCAACGGGCACGCGGTGTGCGACGAGCTCTCGCGGTGCGTGCAGCCGTGCGGCGCGCGTGCGGTCGGCGCGCACTGCGAGACGTGCGCGCCCGCACACTGGGGCTCCCCCCTCAACGGTGGCGTGTGCCAGCGTGAGTATATTGTACTTTTTGCTAACTTCTTGTTATGTTATTGATGTGTTCCGCGCAAACGTGCGGACGGATGAAACAACCTCCGGGACCTGGGCCCGGCGCCCCAGCGTTTCAACCTACCTTATGCGGCCGTTAGCTGTATGTGGTCCGGCCTCGTGAGTCGTATATGTGTACGCGTGCGTGTGTGCTTGTATGTACTTGGCCGATTCCCGAAACCGTTGGCTCGCCTCTGCACTCTTCCACGGACACGTAATGTCTGTTTCTCCCTGAGTATACACTTCACTATATCGGCTGAATAACACCCGGTGTGCACACAACCTTCGTAAGGTCATACGTTATTGAATCGTCCCTATATCGGGGAATAGTATCCAACGCGCACCAAAACCGTGGACGATCGCGTCTTATCAAACACTTCACTGGTTAAACGCGTCACTAAATCTGAGAATAACACCCGAAACGCAAAATTACACGTGTGCGTTATAAGGGAATGCCGTACACAGGCGCACGCGGCCTGTCCTTATCGTGTTTGAAAAGTTACTAGCGGTCGGCCGCTCGCGTCAGCAATCGAATGTATAAAATGTCGTTGATTTCGCCGGTCGCGTCTCCAGCGGGCGAGTCATTTTATTCAAAACAAACACTAACCATGATTGTAGAACTTTAGCGATTCGTACTAATCTATCTATACTTAGATAGATGGATAGAAATTCTTTATTGCACACACATAACATTATAACATTATCCAAATTACATAAAGAAAAGCAATCTACCAGGCAACCTTTGGAGAAACAAGAAATTGTAACATAAAATGAGATAATAGCTATGAATTTAAATACATATAAAATAAATATATACATACATATTTATAGATAACAATAGATTAAAATTATATGAACAGCTCGAGGAGACGTAATGTTGCTTCAAACGTGTTTCGAAAATGGTCAAAGATTTTGAATTTCGCACATACAAGGAAAGCGCGTTCCATAATTTTACTTATTATTGAACGCGCTTATTATAAAACGATGTCCCAAAAAAAGCTGTCTGTCTGTATGTAATCAATTTTCTCAAAATCTACTGAACGGATTATTGTACGGTTTTTACCAAAAGATAGTGCAATACTTTCGGATGGTTTATGTAAATAGTATATATCGGTATTATGTTAATTGTTTTGAAGAGATCGCGCAGTTGTTAAAGAACTTGCTTGCTGGGAACTTTAAACTAGCACAGATACGATATAGTTATGTAGTAGAGAATTGTAGATATATACAAATACTACAAAAAAGTTCACGATGGTATGTCTCTATCTCTCACGGTTAACTCACAATAACTACTTTTATGATCAAAATTTCGAAAATTCGGGAAAAGTTTTAAAAATAACAGCCTGTTAGGCAAAGGCCTGTTCTTTCCATTTTTAGAGAGATGGTTGCAGCTTGACCATGCTGGTCTACTGCGGATTGGTAGTTTACACATATTCCCATAATTAGTGGAGATATGCAGCTTTTTTCGTCATGTTTTCCTACCTTCACCGAGAAGCGTGGAATAAATTGCAAATATCAATTAGACTCATGGTTTAACAGAAACACTCATTGGTGCCTAGATGGAGCCCGCGGTAAGAAGAAAATGAAATGAAAATTTGAAGAAGCGTTGATTTCAAAGTTCTGTATTGTGTATATTGTTGAAGGCCTTTAAAAAAATACTTGTTAGGCGCGGATTTAATCTAACCGATATTAAAAATAAACAGTGACTAACAATAAATAATTGAGAGAAATCTCTGTCAAAGGGATAAGTTAACATTTGTAAACTTTTTTGATAAATAATGTTTTTCTTATGTTTTTTATGGAACATAATAAATAAATACAATAAATAAGATGTTTGTTTTATTTCAAACTATACCATTTGAAATTTTATATAGTTATTGTTGTCCAGCGTGCGAATGTAACGCGCAGGCGGTATCGTGCGCGCCCGATACTGGCCGCTGCTACTGCAGTACCAAGGGGCTGGCCGGAGATCGCTGCGACAAGTGTGACAACACCAACCACTACCACGCAGACCTCTACAATAAGGGGTGCTATTGTACGTAACTATAGAGTAACGGCTTACCATCCCACTTCTGACGTCGTATTGTAGACAATATAGAATGCTAAACTAGTAAAATAACGGCCATTACCATCCCACTTCTGAACGTTAGCTTTGCCGACGTAGACGTCATATTGTAGACAATAAAGAATGCTAAACTAGTAAAATAACGGCCATTACCATCCCACTTCTGAACGTTAGCCTTACCGACGTAAACGTCGTATTGTAGATAATAAAGAATGCTATTGCACCTAACTAGTAAAATAACGGCCGTTAGCATCCCACTTCTGAACGTTAGCCTTGCCGACGTAAAAGTCATATTGTAGACAATAAAGGATGCTATTGCACCTAACTAGTAAAATAACGGCCGTTACCATCCCACTTCTGTACATTGGCGTCTCCAAAAATGGAGTGAGGAGGTAAGAGACCTACCACGCTGCTTCAATCCGGATTGGTAGGTTACACGTATCCCCAGCATTCTCTGGAGATATGCAGGTTCCCTCACGATGTTTTTCTTCTCAATTGCAATTATCAACAAGACACATAAGTTCTAACAGAAAATATCTTATAATCATTGCCTCTCCAGGGTTCGACCCGTGGTCGTATTTACAAATATTTTATCAATTTTACGAACATTATACCCTTAAAATTAGATTGCTTTTGTCTTCGGTTTTAGTAATTTCCTATTTTAACACTCTTTTAGGTATGGAAAAGTTAAATTTTTAATTATTTTTATTATTAGGTTTAGCTACACGCGGTGTAATAAATTTTCTAGCATCTACAATCTCTATCTCTCATCTATACTTATTTTAAAACAAAGTCCCTAAAAGCTGTCTGTCTGTATGTAATCGATTTTCTCAAAATCTACTGAACGGATTTGTGTACGATTTTCACCAAAAGATAATACAATAATTGTTTGGGTAAATAGTACATATCGGTATTACGTAAATTGTGTTGAAGAGATCGAGCAGTTGTTAAAAATCTTGCTTGCTGGGAGCTTTAGTCGCGTGCGCTGCGTAAACCAGCAGAGATACGCTAAAGTAATTTACTAGAGAATTGTAGATCTATAAAACTACTACAAAAAAGTCCGCGACAGCATGTATCTATCTCTTATGGTTAACTCACAATAACTACTTTTATGTTTCAAAATGGGATTCTAGAAAAAAAAATGGCACCCTGATTTCCACACGAAGCCGCTGTCAAGGCTAGTGCGTTTTGTATTTAGTTATAATAATGTTACCAACAAGCAAATATGATTCGTAATGCTTTACATATATTGTTTATATTAAAACAACATTGGATCATCGTGATCATAAATAATCAAATCAAAATATTCTTTATTCAAGTAAACTTGTAAACAAGTGCTTTTGAATCGTCAACTTTACTGCTGGTTCGGAAAGCTGTTCCTACCGAGAAGAGCCAGCAAGAAACTCGGCGGTTGCTCTTTTTAAAATATAAATCTTAGAACTAGTTACATTTATTTATTACTGTCTTGTACAGGGTAGAAGTGCACCTATATCCGCACATCCTTATCATCTAAGTAATCTCCAACAGTATAGTAGGCTTTCTCTATCAGCCTCTTTTTAACAGTGTTTTTAAACTGCTGTAATGGCATGACCAAAATTGATTTCGGAATGTTATTATAGAATCTTATGATTAGGCTGTATATATTGTCGGTGATGGAATAAAATATCATTCCCCAGATGATCTAGCGGTTGATTATCAGTTCACATTCAACCTTTCTAAGAAGGAAGACCGCCATCTATCGGCGATTAACTTCCGGAACACGCCCGTCAAGCCGGATGTGGACGCTGACTTCAGTATCACGTGTTCGGCGCACGCACGCATGAACCTCACGGTGCGTACGCGCGCCGATCCGGCTGAACGGACGCTGTTCAGTGACGTCAACTGTACCAGTTTTAGATATAAGTGAGTATATCTTATATATTCTGTTAAATATGCTTATAAATGATTTATAGAAGCAGGTGTTACTTTGCGGAATTCCATATTACAAGCAATATAACAGAACTAACTACTTTGCTATAATCCGCACGGGTTAAGTGAATGCATGCAAAGCCAATGTGTATGAAGCAGGCAAAATCTACGCACCTTATACATGCAGGACCAGCCACCACATGCACCCCAATCAATTCACCAGCAACAACGCACACAAAAGCAGCACACACACCCACCACCACAATCTCGACGATCGTTTCGCCCCGAAACCGAAGCATCATCAGAAGAATAGGCTCCACGACAGCAGTGCGATTTTTGTCGTGGAGCCTATCCTCCTATGAAAAAACGGATAGTCCACTATACATTTAGCACTATATATATTTTCTATTTACTGTATCGCGGATTATAGCAAAATAATTTTATTATTACTTTTGTATTATGGATCTCCGCAAAGTAACGCCTAATTCTATAAATTAGATACAAAAGTGCTTGTAAAAGGCATAATAAAGAATTTGAATAGACTTATTTGAATTTTAATATATGTTACACTTCACTCTTTGTTACACTTCACTCTTTGTTACACTTCACTCTTTGTTACACTTCACTATTGTAGACACATTGAACGCTGACACTAGACTGACTAGAATAGGCCCAACTGGCTTATTTATAACCTCTGTTGTTTGCATTCCCGTTTCCGTTTTACGAAACAAATGACATTTGACTACTTCTGTCTTCTTCTGGTGGCTTGTCCTGCATGTATAAGGTACGTAGATTTTGCCTGCTTCATACACATTGGCTTTGCATGCATTCACTTAACCCGTGCGAATTATAGCAAAGTAGTTAGTTCTGTTATATTGCTTGTAATATGGAATTCCGCAAAGTAACGCCTGCTTCTATAAATCACTATTCTATTCTATTATTATAGACACTGGCTCAAGAAGTTACCTTCAGAGATAACCAGAAGATTCACCATAATGACGTAGGCCTTTCCTATACAGATTCGCCAAGTCGGAACACGCGTTCGGTGTCGAGGACAACGTGACGCTCACGACATTCTTCGTATACGTGTACGACTTCCGGCCACCGCTCTGGATACAGATATCCTTCTCGCAGTACCCCAAGCTGAACCTGCAGCAGTTCTTCATCACGTTCTCCTCATGTTTCCTGCTGCTGCTGCTGGTTGCGGCTGCTTTGTGGAAGATCAAACAGGTTTTTACATAATTCATAGAATTAGGCGTTACTTTGCGGAGATCCATAATACGAAAGTAATAATAAAATTATTTTGCTATAATCCGCGATACATTAAGTAGAAAATATATATAGTGCTAAATGTATCCGTTTTTTCATACCCGTTACATGCAGGATTCGTAAACACACATGCACAAACCTACTACTTCCACCACAATACACAAGCACTACACACGTTCACTATCACAAACTCAACAATCGTTTCGCCCCGCAACCGAAGCATCATCAGGAGATAGACTTAATACTTGTTATGAATGACGGACACTTGATAAACATATACATATAAAAAAGTAATAATAAAATTATTATTAATAAAAATATCAAGTTGTCTATCCGTACCCGGATGACATAATTGCGATTTTGTGAAAATTGCGAGTCTGAAAAAAACGGATGAAAAAACGGATAGTCCACTATACATTGAGCACTATATATATATTTTCTATTTACTGTATCGCGGATTATAGCGAAATAAGGATTTTCAGTTTTAACTTTTTTTAACCGTTTAAGTGCGGCAAAGCGCGATCACGGCTGTTGTTTAAACTCAGATTCAAATTTAAATATTCGTACAAACTTGTAAACAAGTGCCTTTGATCGGATGACGATTCAAAAGCACTTCAATTCTAAGTAACCCTACCTTCAGCTCCGAGGGTCGTGGGTTCGATTCCCACCGAGGGCCAACATTTTCTATCAACAATTTGTTGGTTCTTCGAGCCTGGGTGTGTATTTGTATTTAAGTATGTATTTAAACTTATATATGTAGTATATTTACCAGTTGTCCGTCACCCATAACACAAGTATTAAGTTACTTATTTCGGGCTTGCGGTTCTTGCTTTGCGCCTTGCAAAAGTACGTAAATCGTTTATGGGTTTGGGTATAAGATTCTATAATAAAATTCCGAAATCAATTTTGACCTTGCCATTACAGCAGTTCAAAAACACTGTTAAAAAGAGGCTGATACAGAAAGCCTACTATACTGTTGAAGATTACTTAGACGATAAGGATGTGTGGATATAGGTGCACTTCTACCCTGTACAAGACAGTAATGAATAAATGTAACTAGTTCTAAGATTTATATTTTAAAAAGAGCAACGAGTTTCTTGCTGGTTCTTCTCGGTAGAAACAGCTTTCCGAACCAGCAGTAAAGTTGATTCAAAAGCACTTGTTTACAAGTTTACTTGAATAGAGAATTTGAATTTGAATTTAGGGAAGGACGACGGTGTGTCAAAAACAATTCCATTATTAGAACGTTCGTAATCGACTTTAAACCTTAATATATTTGTTTTATCCAACATAATCGATTCATGCTTAAATCTTATGTTCCAGAAGTACGATTTATACAGAAGAAGGCAAAGGCTGTTTGTGGAAATGGAACAAATGGCTTCGAGGCCTTTCAGCCAAGTAAGCATCGAGCTGGAGAGGGGTGGGGGTGGTAAGTATCAGAGATATTCTTAAATATATGCCGGTTGACACTTTTCTTTGCCACTACATCATCATGATTCTCCTGCTCTAATCCCACTCTAAGTGGGGTCAGCACGACATGTTGCGAACATGCTGTCATATGATTTAGCTACGTATTGTACGACCGGCCGCCTGCCTGGCGTCAACTTACCTTAGTCGCCTTTTACGACACCTCGGTAAGAAATGAGGGTGGTCTATTCTATGCAGCCGGATACCACACGGCACTTAACCTTAGTCGCCTCTTACGACACCACGGTAAGAAATGAGGGTAGTCTATTCTATGCAGCCGGATACCACACGGCACATCCCTTAGTCGCCTCTTACGTCACCTCGGTAAGAAATGAGGGTGGTCTATTCTATGCAGCCGGATACCACACGGCATCTACCTTAGTCGCCTCTTACGACACCTCGGTAAGAAATGAGGGTGGTCTATTCTATGCAGCCGGATACCGCACGGCATCTACCTTAGTCGCCTCTTACGACACCTCGGTAAGAAATGAGGGTGGTCTATTCTATGCAGCCGGATACAACACGGCATCTACCTTAGTCGCCTCTTACGTCACCTCGGTAAGAAATGAGGGTGGTCTATTCTATGCAGCCGGATACCACACGGCATCTACCTTAGTCGCCTCTTACGTCACCTCGGTAAGAAATGAGGGTGGTCTATTCAATGCAGCCGGATACCACACGGCATCTACCTTAGTCGCCTCTTACGACACCTCGGTAAGAAATGAGGGTGGTCTATTCTATGCAGCCGGATACCACACGGCACATACCTAAGTCGCCTCTTACGACACCTCGGTAAGAAATGAGGGTGGTCTATTCTATGCAGCCGGATACCACACGGCATCTACCTTAGTCGCCTCTTACGACACCTCAGTAAGAAATGAGGGTGGTCTATTCTATGCAGCCGGATACCGCACGGCATCTACCTTAGCCGCCTCTTACGACACCTCGGTAAGAAATGAGGGTGGTCTATTCTATGCAGCCGGATACCGCACGGCATCTACCTTAGTCGCCTCTTACGACACCTCGGTAAGAAATGAGGGTGGTCTATTCTATGCAGCCGGATACCACACGGCATCTACCTTAGTCGCCTCTTACGACACCTCGGTAAGAAATGAGGGTAGTCTATTCTATGCAGCCGGATACCACACGGCATATACCTTAGTCGCCTCTTACGACACCTCGGTAAGAAATGAGGGTGGTCTATTCTATGCAGCCGGATACCACACGGCTTTTCTTTTCCACTACATACTAAAAAAAAAGTAAAGCTGTTACTATTCCACTGCTGGGTACAGGCTTCCTTTTTCCGTTTTTTTTTTAAAAAGGATAAATGCTAAGATATACCACGCTAGAGCTGTGATAGCCCAGCGGTGAGACCGTGCGACTCTTTCGAGGGAAACACGAGTTCAAACCCGCGCAGACAACAACGAGTTTTTCTATTAAAACTCATGTGTCTATTTGATAATTGCAATTTATCACACGCTTATCGGTGAAGGAAAACATCCTGAGGAAACCTGCATATCTCTAAAGAACTCTGGAGATACGTGTAACCTACCAATCCGCATTGGAGCAGCGTGGTAGGTCTTAGCTCCAACCCTTCTCTCCAGAAGCGGAGAGAGGAGGCCTATTCCCAGTAGCGGCCTGTTACAATCCCACTGGATGAGATATGCAGGTTTCCTCACGATGTTTTCGTTCACCGATAAGCGTGTGATATATTTCAATTATCAATTAGACACATAAGTTTTAATAGAAAAACTCATTGGTGCCTGCCCGGGGTTTGAACTGGTGATCCCCTTGAAAGAGTCGCACGGTCTCACCGCTGGGCTATCACAGCTATGTACTTGGTATTATTTGTAAAACTATTATGTTAAATAGAACGTGTACTCATTACCATTGTTAGAGACTCTGGTGTCGAACTTATCGCACGGTCTCACCGCTGGGTTATCAAGTATGTATTTCAAAATATATGTGTAGTATATCTACCAGTTTCCGTTTTACTTTGGGGACGGACGACCGTGTGTGTAAATGTCCCATATATTTATATTTTATTTAATTACCAATAAATTAATTATTTAATTCGTTCCGTGCAGGTAGGTGGTGGTGGGCATATTCATTAATGCATTCATTAATGTTGAATGAATTACGCATTAATGTTGTAATTAACTAATTGATTGATTATTTAATGCGTTCGTTAATTAGTCATGCATGAATTAATTCATTAATGCATTAATTAAGGTTATCAGTAATTATTGCATTATGTAATTAAGTCATTGTTTAATTCTGAATGATTTACTCAATGCTGTAATTAATTAATTATTGAATGCGTTCGTTCATTAGTCATGCATTAATTAATTCATTAATGCATTAATTAAGGTTATCAATAATTATTGCATTATGTAATTAAGTCATTGTTTAATTCTGAATGATATACTCAATGCTGTTATTAATTAATTATTGAATGCGTTCGTTCATTAGTCGTGCATGAATTAATTCATTAATGCATTAATTAAGGTTATCATTAATTAATGCATTGTGTAATTAAGTCATTGATTAATTCGGTGCAGGTGGCGGCGTGCCGGCGCCCGTGGCGCTGGAGCCGTGCCGCTCGGGGCGCGCGGCCGTGCTGTCGCTGTTGGTGCGGCTGCCCACGGGCGGCACGGGCCGGGCGCCGCCGCTGGGCGGGCTGGCGCTCGCCTCCGCGCTCGTCACCCTCGGCCACCAGCACCACCACCAACACCACCACCAGAACCCGCCCGGCGACAGGTGAGCTTAGACAAAAAACGACAGCTAGTATATCTATAATACGCCATTACACTAATGTATAGTACGCCGCAATAAATAATGCACATCGAGGCTCAGAGAGAGAAATCCGGTAGATTCTGCTTCATAGAACGTTGTCTCTGTCGCAAAGACTGACGAGACAGGTGAGCTTAAACAAAAAACGACAGCTAGTATATCTATAATACGCGATTACACAAATGTATAGTACGCGGCAATAAATAATGCACATCGAGGCTCAGAGAGAGAAATCCGCTAGATTCTGCTTCATAGAGCATTGTCTCTGTCGCACACACTGACGAACCCGTGTGTGATAGAGACAGCGCTCTACGAAACCGAATTGGCCGGCTGCTTCGTTCTGAGTTCACGATGTGCATTATTTATTGCCGGGTACTATATATTGTTCGGTGCAATGCACTTGTATAAACACCATACATAGAAACAGTCAATGCCATCTATCGGATTGCTATAGTAACATGTAAAGAATTAATTTTCTAAATGAATGTTTTGTTAAGTGGTTTTACTATTGTCCGATAGATGGCGTATTGTCTGCAATCAGATTTATAATATCGCGCATCGAAGTTTATTTTATGACTGTATATAATAATAACACGTGACTTGGTAGCGCTTGCGTTCGAGACCAACCTCTACCGATGCATACACGCTGTGTAATATTCTCGTTATTATATTTGTTATTGTATCTATGTTAGACATGGGCGAAATGTATCCCTGACAAGAAAAGAGTGATATATATCTTTTCGCTCTTGGGATATATATATCACTCTTTTATATCTTTAACTCTTTTAGCTCAGTACGGCTTGAGAGTATAAAGCAACTAAGACTAAAAATATATCCGATATATCTTCGGCTCTTTTAGCCCGGACTTAGAACTCAGTAAGGCGGTATTGTACTTTTTTATTTATTATATAAATTATGCTACATATTTTCTTTATTTTTTATTTTTTTCTATTTATTATGTACACTATTATTTACACTTTTCTGATATGTACAGGTAAGGATGACTTCTTCCCACTAAGAATGGAATGTAAATGAATAATCGTTCGCGAATTAGTGATTTTTTTTTGTACATTTGCATCCAATTAAGCATTTTATGTCTTTGACATAAAGCACAAAAAAGCTGAACGCCGGCGCGTGTTGTCGTTCCGAAAATCCGTAGTTTACATTTTTAATACAAATATGCAATAGAGTTATTCGTCTCTCTTTCTGACATGTAAATTGCTATATAAGCTCATCTCTTTCATTCTAACTCTGAACGAGCCTTAACTCATCACGAAAATTGACTCGTAAGATTAAAGATATAGAGATATAATTGAAACACATGCGAGCTAGAGAGTGATTATATCTTCTGGAGAGATATATATCTTGTCTTTAGCTCGCGAGCTACTCAACTCTAATCTATGTTATTTTGTTCTCAGATGGAGGCACCAATGTAAATAGATGTATTTAAAGTAAGTGTACATAGGACTCTAGTGTGTTGCTCAAACCTGGAGTTAGGACCGTAATACTCACCGCTTAGTGCGTCAATTTATATAGTTATCTGGAAACGGACATGATTTTACATGAGGACGGACATTGTATATGAATTATTTATTAAAACCGAGTTGACTATAGCGCGGGCATCACAGTATATACGATGATTTTTCATGATAGTTAATAACGATACCGGCTATACTCACGTCTAATTTTTTTTTATTAGACCTGAATTATTAAAATTAATTAGACGTGAGTATAGCCGGTATCGTTTTTAACTATGAATACTACTCACGATAATTTAAATTTAAATTTTTTTCATGATGATTTAATATTAGAGAGACCTAATTCGAAAAGGTTGTCTAAATTGAAATAAAGCGTACCGTAGCGCCTGCACAACTCAAATACAATACAAATACAAATATTCTTTATTGTACAAAAAAAATAATACACAGCACTGCTTCTACTCCTAAAACAATTTAAGGAAATTAAACAAAAATAACATTAAAAAAAAAAACATTGTACAATTGCCGTTCTTTCCTAAGACAGCGATCTCTTCCAAGCAAACTCGTAAAGAGACCAATAACTTGGAAAAGCAAGAAAACAGTTTTTTTTTATTAGTTCGTACTGTGATGTCATAGATGGCATTGAAATAAGCCTTAAATCAAATCAAATCAAATCAAATCACAACTCTATACTGCGTCCATCATATTATCAGTATTTTGACAGCTCACGCTCATTAAGTTTTGTATTGCTTACGTACAAATATCATACAAATAATATTTGTACTTTATGGATGGGTACCGCCCACTTAGTGATGTCACACATAATGGTTACTACGATTATGCCACAGATTAAAAATAATCGGTAGAAATCGATGTTACGAGTATTAAAAGACATTTAATAACATTATATAAAGTTTTACTTTCTTCTTAGTTAATACATGAATACAAATAAAACAATCAGGATATTTTAATTTATTTTATTAGCACGAGTCGTCGGAATGATAATCAACACTAGACTCCTCCGATGAGGAGTCTTCAGTAGCAGTTATTATTAGCTCTTGTGTAGATAATATATTATCAAACGCAATATCACGTTCCCAATCAGAGAATATTACTCTTTTAGTTCTTTCCACCACACTTGCCCAGTTCTCGGCCGTTACGTGGGTGCAAGCATTTTTTAGCAATTGCAACATTTTATTCGCTGTGAATGGGGGGCTTGTATTGCATCTCGCAGCATGCCCTTTTACTTGTGCCCATATAAGTTCTATTGCGTTGTACTGGCAGTGGTATGGAGGAATCCGAAGAACAGTATGGCCATATTCTGCTGCCATTTCATTGATTACATAGCGTTTTGCTCTCTTTTTGGTTTTTAATATTTTTATTAATTCAACTTTTAACATTGAGTCGTCCACATTTTCTCCATTGTCCATCCATTTCCAAATTGACTCCATTTGTCAATTTGACGGGAGTGGTAGGGCGCATTATCAATAAAAATTATTGATGGTTCTTCCAATGAAATGAGCATTTTTTTGAACCACTCTTCATACACATTTGCATTCATCTCTTCGTGGTAGTCATTTGATTTCTTCGATTTAAATGCCAACAGTGCGTCTTGTATAAATCCTTTTGCTGTACCTGCATGGCGAATGATTAGGCGCTCACCTTTTCCCATTGGTACTGAGGAAGTGGAATCAGCAGTATCATCAGTCCAGAAACGAGATAGTGTGTGGTTAGCGTTGAGCCATGTTTCATCCGTGAAAACAATATTTGCCCAATCTTGTATTTTCTTTGCCTCTCTTAAAAAATCACAACGTGCTATAGCTATATCTGTGCGTTCCATTAATAATTTTCTTTTATTTAACTTTTTATATGAAAAGCCAATTGTGTTCAAAACTTTGACCAAAGAAGATTTTTCACCATGAAATAGACCACTTCTTTTCAAAGAAACAATAAGTTTTCTCAAAGTTGGAATTTCTTTTCTCAAGTAGTAATCATATACATGACGACGAATAGCGTCAGCGTCAAAGTCATCAACAGCTGTCACCTTATGAGCCCGGCGCTTTCTTTTTGGTGTAGATGGTTTGTTTTGCTCCAAGCCGCTCCTGCCGTAGGCATCAGTAGTGATTTTAGTCACAGTTGATAGACTGATCCCCAACGCGGCTGCAACACGGTTTCGGACTTGCGTGATAGGTATAAGAGGTCCGCCATTTTGATTTTCTTGCTCAAAATACTCATGAAGTTTTAACACTAACTGTCTCGATTGTGCTTTCAACACACGTCCTTTCGGCATTTTCACGATCAATTAATATAAGTTTCACAAAAGTTTTTCCGAGGAATAAAGCTACTTAACTCAAGGTGTAACAGATGCGAGAGAACACTCAGCGAACGTAAATGCGTGTGACTATCACGGGCGTTTCGTTGAGAGTGACAGATCACGTCAAAATGGCGGCCGAGCGGAAGGTCTGTTGATGTTGCCAGTTGATGTATAATATATTTTTTATGATTATAATAAATACACACGGATTAACATTTATTTTCAAAAAACTAAGGCAATATTAAATCAAAATGTTGATTTCTATATCTGTTATTAGTTTACGTAGGTTATCATTAATCGAATTACTTAGGTACGTAATTCGATTAATGATAGTAGGTACTATAATCGGAATGGTATCGCATACGAGAATCTTTAGGACATCACTAAATATGTAAATCGTCAATCTGTCAAAAGATGGTTAATATAATGGACAGTGTATAACTCTCTAATCTAACTCAATTAAGCCTAATTTTGAATTAGGTCTGTTTAATTCTGTGTGCGATCTGTAAAGCCGAGTCGATAATGGCACGGGCCGCATAGTTATACGTAATTTTTTAATTAATTTATAAAAATAATTTAATCATTAATGGTTTTAATTGTTTAATAAACAACTTCATTGACAACAACTTAAACTTCTACCTAAATATCTTAAGTTATATTTCATAATTTTATTTATACCATATTTCTTTAATTATCATTTCATAAATTTATTACATTTTACTAAAATAGAATTTAATTTTAATTTTTCTACTGTAATTATGTTAATTATTAATTAAATAATAATTCAATGTAATTGTTAAATATTATTTAATTATTTAATTATTGATCTTTATTTTATTTTAAATGAAATATTTAAAAGGTTATTCATTTAATTAATCAAATTCACAAAAATTTTAAACATTCGACCTGGATGTTGAAACCTGATGGATTAATTCATTAATATTCATGTAAGAAAATTTATCTACACATTATTTTGTTATTAAAATTAATTATTTTATTATTGAATTCATTTCTTAATTAATTATATAAATGAGGAGATACCCTCAATAAAAACTCCCAGCTTTCAACATATACATCTTTTATAATTCTTTTCATCATTGTGTAATTTTTACGTAATTATTATCTTATTTTAATAGAAATTTACAAATTATATATTTAAGTAAACCTCTCACTGAATTATATTTGTATATTTTTTTCATGTCATTTTATTATTAATATAATTTTATTAAAAAATAAATTTGTACGTGTAATAAAGTATCAGAATTATTAAAGCATTGATAATGCATATTAATTAAATAACATTTTTATTTTTCTGAACTTCAAATATCAGACAGTTTATTTACAAAGCCGAAAATTTAAAGGTCAAGTCGCAAAAGCTATTTGTATGTGATCGATTTTCTCAAAATCTACTGAACTGATTTTTGTACGGTTTTTACTTAAAGAAAGTGCAGTTATTGCGGGTGGTTAATAGAATATTACCGTTCTATTAACCTTTCGCAATATATAGGTAAATTGTGTTGAGTAGGAACCAGTTGCGATGCGTAAACCAGCAGAGATACAATATAGTAATGTACTAGAGAATTGTACATCTACAGAAATACAAAAAAAAAGTCCGTGACAGCATGTCTCTACCTCTTATGGTTAACTCGCATTATCTACTTTTATATATACAATATAGCCATTTAGTTTTACGCTCATTTTTATATGAAACTCGGTTCAAGGGTTTATCGTCATGCTACTAATAATATATAACATCACAAATTTAACTTTAATACCTATAAATATGTAAAAATTAAATGTAACTATTTCTTAAAAAATGAAACGATTAGTGTTTTCAAAATATAGCAATAAGTCTTAGTACACAATAACATCAATGTGGCCAAAAAATCCTGTAGTAATTTTATAATTATATTTTTAATATGGAATTACTTATTATACTTACTTACTTACTTACTTACTTACTTATTATACTTACTTATTATATTTCTGTATTTTTGTTTTTCAATAATTTATGAGTCCTTAAATAATTTATAGAATTAGGCGTTACTTTGCGGATACATAATAAAAAAGTAATAATAAAATTATTTTGCTATAATCCGCGATAAAGTAAATAGAAAATATATATAATGCTGAATCTAGAGTGGACTATCTGTTTGTCCGTCTGTGTGTGTAAGTGTCCCATACATATATATTTATTTATTTTATTTATAGTAAAATACCTTTAATTATGTATGTACTCGTTTCTCTTTTATGTATTTTTCTTAAAAGATTTTTTTTTTCAATTGTACCTAATTTCTTAAATTTTGTTCGAGTTAATTACTTGTGAAAAGGTAACACACAAACAGATTTTCGTTTGTATAATATTACTATAGATTAGTATCTGTTTTTGAAAGGAAGAAAAAAGTAATTATAAAATGATTTTGCTATAATCCGCGATAAAGTAAATAGAAAATATATATAATGCTAAATGTATAGTGGACTATCCGTTTCTTCATACCCGATACGTGCAAGATTCGTAAAACACATGCACAAACCTCCACCACTGCCACCACAATACACAAGCACTACACACGTTCACTATCACATACTCAACAATCGTTTCGCCCCGCAACCGAAGCATCATCAGGAGATAGACTTAATACTTGTTATGAATGACGGACACTTGGTAAACATATACATATAATAAAGTTATAATAAAATTATTATAAATAAAAATATCAAGTTGTCTATCCGTATCCGGATGACATAATTATATGCTGGACATTATCCAAACATAATTATTTGTTTGGATAATGCTTCGCTTTGCGATTTTGTCGTAGAAACGATTGTTGAGTTTGTGATAGTGAACGTGTGTAGTGCTTGTGTATTGTGGTGGCGGTGGTGGAGGTTTGTGCATGTGTTTTTACGAATCCTGCATGTATCGGGTATGAAAAAAAAAACGGATAGTCCACTATACATTTAGCACTATATATTTCTTCTATTTACTGTATCGCGGATTATAGCATAATAATTTTATTATTACTTTTGTATTATGGATCTCCGCAAAGTAACGCCTAATTCTATAAATTATATACATATATTTAAATACATAATTAATTACAAAGAGACATGTTTAATTGTGGGTTTTGTTTAGATTGTCTCTCAAGTAATTTTCATTTTAAGCTTATTATTAATTATTATAATATGACTATTTTTGAATAATTTGTATTCGTGTAATGGTCATAAAATGACCAAATATGAAGTGAAACTTGAAATATGAAGTGTACAAAAAATATTATGAAATTTTTTTAATTATATCCTGTCATTTCAATATTTTCATTAAAAGCATGCCTAACGTGGGTCATAATTAATTGAAAAGATATTTAGTTTTATTAATTTATTCCAAAATTTGGCCCTTTAAAATAATTTTCATTACGTCATAGCACTATTTTCACTTAATTTACCATAATGACATTGAATTTGTAGAAAAAGAAAACGCGAATAGCCTATATATACTATATTACATTCAACTTTGAGCATAGAAAATACAATGGCGCCAAAATCTGACATCAATGCTAACGCAGATTGATAACGCGTGTTATCGTTGCAAATAGCATTTGATAATAGCCAATAAAGACACTTTTCATACGTAAAACAATCGTCAACTCGAATCACGATTCTACCTCATTTGCTTGTGCTCATTAGAATTCAATACGTATTGTGGATATGACGCGTGAATTTACATTTTGGGAATTATCAAAATAATTTTTAAATTTATCAAATTAATAATTGATAAATATAAATTAATATGTATGTATGTATTAGGCAAAGAGATTGAGAAGCACTCGAAGAAAATGCAAACTGCAGACCGTTTCAAAAAAGTCCATTTGTTGGCCAAGCATTTTAAACCAATAACTTGGGTCGTAGAAGACACAAATGGCCAAGTTTTACAGGAACTAGATAAAATAGCTGCACGCTGGAGAGATTATTGTGAAGAACTCTACAAAGACCCTGAAGGTATAAACTCAAATACCATGCAAACGGACTGGACCTCTCTCGATTTTGAACCTGATATCCTTCGCACCGAAGTCAATGCTGCACTAAAGTTGCTTAAGCCTAAAAAAGCCTCTGGACTTGATATGATAACTTCTGAAGTCCTTCAATCCATGGGTGATAAAGGTATCGACGTACTGCATATGATTTGCAACAACATCTGGCGCACGGGCAAGTGGCCCGAAGACTGGACTAAATCTGCTATAATTCCCCTACACAAAAAAGGGTCTACGAGAAAATGCGACAATTATAGAACACTTTCGCTGATGTCGCACGCTAGTAAAATCATGCTTCACGTCATTAATAATCGCATTAGACACTTTTTGGATTGGCAGATACCCGAGGAACAGGCAGGTTTTGTCAAGGGTAGAGGCACTCGGGAACATATTTTAAATATCAGGCAGCTCATCGAGAAAGCCTATGAGTTTGATACCCCTTTTATCATGTGTTTCGTGGATTATAGCAAAGCTTTCGACAATGTGAACTGGGTCAATCTTTGGAATGTTTTAGCGGAGCTAGGCGTACCACAGCATTTGGTTGCCCTCCTTGAGGCCCTATACCTTAAAAGCCACGGGGTTGCAAAAATTAACAACACTATTTCTGAACCCTTTAGATTCGGCAAAGGCGTGAGGCAAGGCTGTATTTTGTCTCCCGTCCTATTCAACGCATATGGAGAGTATATTATAAGAAGAACTATGGATGGATGGGAAGGAGGAGTTAGTGTCGGTGGCTTCAAGATTACCAACCTACGATACGCGGACGATACTACTCTCTTTGCTGCTTCAGAAAACGACATGGTACGCCTTTTGAACCGGGTTGAACAGATAAGTGGTGAACTAGGCCTGAAGATTAACAGGGACAAAACCAAACTGATGGTCGTTGACCGTAGTAATAAACTGGAGCTCACTGGAATAGTAAACGTTGATAAAGTAGATAGTTTTATTTATCTGGGCTCCAGTATCTCAAACACCGGCTCATGTGAAGCGGAAATCCGGAGAAGAATTGGTATGGCCAACCGAGCCATGAGCCAGCTGAAGGGAATATGGAAGGATAGAAATATCAGGAATGCCACAAAACAAAAACTCGTGCGGACATTGGTATTTTCCATATTCCTCTACGGTGTTGAAACGTGGACGCTACGAGCAAGTGACCGTAGACGCGTAGATGCCTTCGAGATGTGGTGTTGGAGGAGAATGTTGCGCATCCCCTGGACTGCCAAGCGAACAAATGTATCGATACTCAAGGAACTAAACGTTTCAACTAGGCTTTCAACCATCTGCCTGCAACGAGTCCTTGAGTATTTTGGACATATTGCGCGAAAAAGTGGTGAAAACCTTGAAAAAATTGTGGTCACCGGCAAAATCCAGGGGAAGAGACCACGAGGGCGAAGTCCAATGCGCTGGACAGATCAAATCCGCTCCACTCTCGATAGTAGCATGTATGATGCCATTGACGCTGCGAACAACAGACCCCGTTGGCGCAACATAGTTCGCACCAAAGTGATCCGAGGTGGGGGTCACGACCCTCAGCATTGAGGAGAACGACTCGAAGAGAGATAAATTAATAAATTGATTGAATACAATCAGCGACAAAAATTAAAGAATATGTGACATAATAATCAAAAATTAATCAGATATTATTAATTTGTACTCATAAAGTTAACTTGGTCCAATCATTTCGATAGATTTAGATGTTAAAGTCACATATAGTACCCGGCATTAAATAATGCACATCGATGTTTAGAACGAAACAGCCGGGCAGTTCTGTCAAATAAGCTCTTTCAAGCACGTTCGAACCAGCGAGAAATTCGGCGGTCAATCGTTCAAATCTATATCAAATCTATTTAACTGGAGTCTTGAATGAAACTGAAAGGATTTTCAAATCCAGTCATATCATAATATGCTTAACATGGGATTAAACTCCAATCCTTGTTTCCATGACAGAACAAATGAATATATGGAATAGGAACAGGTCGTTATACCTTTTATTCCTCCTACATTAAAAAAATCCTCCTATAGCCACTTCTTTGATGCAAAATAGTTAAATAATTTTTTTTTATTTTGAAATTTTGCAATGTAACGCTTATTTCAGTAAAATGGCAATTATTTTGATAATTCCACACGGTGGATGTGCTAAATGATAATGTCCATCATAATTTATGTTTATATTTTTTATTGTAAGTTTAATTGATAATTGGTTAAATTGATGGAATTAAAAATTTTAATATTACATCACATGCTATTTTTTTATAATGACGTATTTTACGATGATCGGAAGACATTAATATTTACGATGTTTATTGATAGTTATCATTATTTTTAATTGACAATTAGTTATTAATAATACGACCATCAAGGTTTATTAGGAGTTCAAAGTATTAAATGATTTAATTGTGTATTAAACCAGAGTCGAGTCGAGTGCATTTATGATAGAAAATATAACTTTGTTTATGAGTCAAAATCAATCGAATCAAGTCAAAATAATATTTATACAAATAAACTTTTTCATGCACTTTTAAATCGTCAAGGATCAGTATGATTAAGCTACAACTGGTTCGGAATGTTGCTTTTACCGAAAAGAACCAGTAAAAACTCAGCGATCAATATTTTCAATTTTACATTAGTAAACCGCAGTCTTGTAAGAAGCTGAAAGGATTATCAATTCAAGGCATTTTTATCATCCAAATAATCTTCAATTTTGTAACATGCTTTACGTATAAGCATATCTCTTAGATTTCATTAAGACCTTTCTGTAGACTGGTCAAAGGCACTTGTTTATAAGTTAACTTGAGTAAAGAATATTTAAAAGTAAAATTTTTAGATCAAAATGAAAATAAAAAAGAGCTAAACAATATGTTAAGAAAGTTTCCTTAAATTAAATTTGTGTTTCAATAGTCCAGTAGACAGGGAATTATATATATATATATATTTTTAATCGGAAACGAGTGCCGATAAGTTTTTTTTTTCGAATGGTCGGTATGCTGTTAGCCCGGCTTTTACAGCGTCATCGGGCGAGACGGGCGAGCGCAGAAGCTCTACTTAAGTCGGGGAACGTCGTCCTAAGGGTGCCTCCTGTGAGGCCGGACCACGGCTTAGGGCGACGCGTAGTGGAGGGCTGATGTATGACTAATTAGTCACTGATACAGAAAGCCTATTATACCGTGGAGGCTTACATTGATGATAAGAATGCGTAGATATAGCTGCTCTTTGACCTTGTGCAGGATAGCTATGACAAAATGTAATTAGTATTAAGAATCTTCTTTTTAAAAGAGCTCCACCGAGTTTCTTGCTGGCTCTTCTCGGTAGGACGGCTTTCCGAACCAGCAGTAAAGTTGACGATTCAAAAGCACTTGTTTACAAGTTTACTTGAATAAAGAATATTTTGAATTTGAATTTGAATTTGAATTGCGACGAACGATAAGTTTGATTCCGCTCCTTACTTAGCCAAATGCACTTAACTAAACTTCATGAACTGCCGATTATAATTTATATAAAAATATATATAAATTGTAATAATATTTATATGTATTGCGGTGTTTCATGTAACGCTGGGTTCACAATAATGAACATATATTATATGTTGCCGTAAAAACAATCTTAAAAAATGTATTCTTTTTACAAGCAATACTGAATTCTAGGTATATTGCAAACATAGTTCTTAATTTTAGTATGATGATTCATCATCCTCCTGCCCTTATCCCACTCTAAGTGAGGTCGGCACGACATGTTACAAACATGTCACATGATTAGACTACGCATTTTACGACCGGCCGCCTGCCTGACGTTAACTTATAGTACGTGTAATAAGTAATGCACAGCGAGGCTCACTGAGAGAAATCGGCTAGATTCTGCTTCATAGAGCATTTTCTCTGTCGCACAGACTGACGAAGCCGTGTGTGACAGTGACAGGGCTCTACGAAACCAAATTGGCCGGCTGTTTTGTTCTAAGTTCTCGATGTGCATTATTTATTGCCGGGTACTATAACTTAGTCGTATTTTACGACCCCTCCGTAAGAATTAGGGTGGTCTATTCTATTCAGCCGGATACCACACGGCATTAATATGATGATGAATTATATCTCAGATTAAAAATTTATGAAATTATATAGTATAAGTAATTGCGAAGGAATTAGTTTCACTATATTAAAAAAAATAAACATAATTTAAATGTTATCAAAAATTAATTAATTTTGAAGATAAAGTTATACACGTTAAATGTTAATGCAAAACATGCATAATGTTATTGTGAAATTTTCAATTTATTATATACATATATAGCATTTTTTCTGTATTTTTTTTTGCTTTAATGGAAATTTTGATTTCTTTCTTTTAGTTTTGCATTAATATTTATCTACAAAGTGGTAAATGAAATATAAAATATGGTTTTTGTAATAATTTATACACTATTGTGAACCCTAGCAAGGCAGTGTGGGTGTTAATTTTATGTTAAGAGGAAAGATTTGTATGCATGTATGTATTTTTGTAATGTTTTAAAATTAAAACTACTGCATCTTCATTGAACAACTATATTACATTTTCAAAAAAATAGGGATCGCTAATAAAAATATAATGTGTGAAAAAATTCTTAAAAGTGGAAATGAAAATATATTCTAAAGTAAAATCTGTATGTATATAAAAATGATTATTAATCGTCGAATTTAGTAAAATTATCCAATTTTGAAATCGATGCTATAGATTTCTTATTCTGTTGCTATTGAAATAGCTCGTAAAATGTATGCCAATGAAATAATATGATTTAACTTTTAAAATGTACGCGATATAAAATAATTTCTTTGTTGAACGAATCTTATTAAAATAAAGTGATCTTTATTTTAATATTGCTATTATGTCAATAAAATAAAGAGATCCGATGGTATAAAATGTACATGGGGAGTCATAACACGCTTGTAACTGGAAGTATCACAACAAAGAATGACTGTGCCGTGGGTAGTGACCCACTGCCCTCAGCTCCGCGGGTCGCGGGTTCGATTCCCGCCGAGGGCCAACATTTTCTATAAACAAATTGTTGGTTCCTCGAGCCTGAGTGTGTATTTGTATTTAAGTATGTATTTAAACTTATATATGTAGTATATCTACCAGTTCTCCGTCACCCATAACACAAGTATTAAGTTACTTATTTTGGGGACGGACGACTGTGTGTGTAAATGTCCCATATATTTATATTTATATTTAAAGAATGAAAGGGAAAATGAAACCTGCGTCTTTGTCTAATAACACATAAAAAAGAGAGACAGATAATATGACACATTTGCTTTATTTTTATTACGCCGTGTGGTATCCGGCAGAATAGAATAGACCACCCTCCGTTCTTACCGAGGTGTCGTAAGAGGCGACTAAGGTAAATGCCGTGTGGTATCTGGCTGCATAGAATAGACCACCCTCATTTCTTACCGAGGTGTCGTAAAAGGCGACTAAGGTAAATGCCGTGTGGTATCCGGCTGCATAGAATAGCCTACCCTCATTTCTTACCGAGGTGTCGTAAAAGGCGACTAAGGTAAGTTGACGTCAGGCAGGCGGCCGGACGTAAGATACGGAACCAAATCATGTGACAACATGTTTGTAACATGTGCCGACTCCACTTAGAGTGGGATAAGGGCAGGAGAATGATGATGATTTGCTTTATTTTTATTGTTGATGGACACATTTTTCGCTGGCTAATAACTCTATGAATAGGCATTCAGCCTTGTAATTGTTTTTGGTGGTAGATGTTAATGCTTAAATAATCTTTATTCAAAAAATGTCATGTAAAATAGATAAATAATTACGAAACCATGTCGGTGAAAATTTTTGGCTGCAGAATGTATAAAGAAATCATGAAATATTTTTTTTATTGTAATAATTATGTATGAAATTACAGTTAGTATACGTTTATTATAGTATACGTTTTTTATTTTACAATTTGTTTCTTATGAGTGTTATTGGGGGCTATACACTCTGCGAGACACCTCGAGACGTGCCGAGTGCTAGAGTGTACAGGGTAGATCTCGCATCGCCTCGGTATGTTCGGGGTGTCTAGCCCGCTCTCGCTTCCGTGTCGGTTTTTGTCCGAGTCGAAGGGTCTCGCGCCTCGTACAATCTTCGAGCGCATTGCTTATCACTATCGAGAGTGTACATAGCCACTCCGAGCTAACACGTCTCAGGCAGATTTCGCCATACGAAGCCATGATGTCTAATCAGTCATACTATTAGCCCTCCAATAGACGTCGCCCTAAGCCGTGGTAACTGCACAGGACGCATCTTAGGACGACGTTTCCCGAAATTACTAGAGCTTCTGCGCTCTGCTTTCCGCATTTCGCAACACGACAGTGCTTCTGCACTCGCCCTTCCGCCCCGGTAACTCTGTAAAAGCCGTTAGGGCTAACAGCATATAGTCAGTTCGAAAAAAATCAGAAAGACTCAGAGACTGCTCTCGGACGAGAGTGTACAGCCGCCATTATATTTTTAATCATATAATTTCGCCCACATTGCGCATTGTACAATATAAAATAGTGTAAAGAGGTAGGTCTGTACTGTTTACAAATAAGTATAGCTCTTAAGGAGATGTAACGTTGTAAATATCCTGACATATAAATTATTGTATTTCATAATAAAATTTAACTGATCTATTTATAGAGGTGTCTTTTATTATTTTTCCTGTCTGTATCACGCTCAACACTGATGATTATCATAGAATTATATATTAGAGAAGGGGGGCAAGCCAATGTGCTATATTATCTCTACTAACATTATAAAGAGAAAAGATTTGAATGTATGTATGTTGGTTTGTAATGTTTCACGCAAAAACTACTGGACTGATTTTCAAAATTACAAGCACCACAACCACTGCTGCGTTTGATGATAGTACGGTTCGCAATCGAACCGAAGGCGTTCAATGATATGACGTGATGAAATAACATGTATTTTTTATTTACTACAAGTTAGAGTAAGAAAGAGATTATATAACAAAGAAAAATAACTTAGCTTATATACTACAGGTTCCGACGGGGGGAGCAAGATACAGGAAACTTGTTGTCACGTAAGACTGTCAAGTATTTCCTTTATGCCTATTTCGCATAACATTTTTATTTATCCTTAACTAACGTACTATACAACCTGTGAGCTATGGTTTTGCTTGTGAATTAATTTGTGGCTGTATGCCACACACTACAAACAAGCACTACACACGTCACCAGTGTATTGTGGTGATGGTGGAGGTTTGTGCGTGTGTTTTAACGAATGCTGAGTGTTTCAGGTATGGAAACGAATAGTCCACCCTACATTTAGCATTATATATATTTCCTATTTACTTTATCGTGGATTATACCTAATGATTTTACTATTACTTCTGTATTTATTATGGATCTGCGCAAAGTAACGTGTGCTTCAATTACTTACTTTATAAAAAATTCTATAAAAGAGAGAATGAGTGGATATAACTACTATTCGACCCTGTAAAAGACAGCAATGATTAAATGTAATTACTAATAAGAATTATGTTTTGAAAAGAGCAACCGTCAAATTTCTTGCTGGCTCCTCTCGGTAGGCACAGGTTTCCGAACCAGCAGTAGAGTTGAAAATTCAAAAGCACTATTTCACAAGTTTAGTTAAGTTTAAGTTAAGTTTCGTTACTATACGAAATTGAAAGAGTTTCTCATCTATATCCAAAGACTACAGTGTATCTATATCCTACGAGTATATAGTGTATTATCTATGGTCTATGGTTTTGAAAGAAGTCAGTCTTATATTATAGTGTATTATCTATGGAAGTCAGAATCCTATAAAAATATAATGCACGTCATTATATATTTTTAATTTTATATAAAAACTATGAGATTATTTATTTTTGAGTTGTTCGACAACATTTATAGTGTTTTATCTAAATATGAAGTCAATTATTCCGTTTAAGGTAAAGTTAGATGATATTTCTGCAAACTAGGTTCTTGCTTCTTATGGTAAGGTTTTGGTAATTGGTCTACACTATATTATACTGTATTTTTGTATAATAAACAGTTTAATACATGATTTATTGTTACAATTTACAAGTTATGTATTTTTTGCACGCTAGTACTACAGAAAGCAAGCCCACGTGGAATGGTCCCAAGATTGCTGGCTGCGTTTCCGCGTAGAATCGCTGATTCTTTTTGCGAAAACAAGCTAGGTTGTTTCTATATTAGCCTTTTTATCAGTTTATTTAAACTGTTGTAATGGCAAAGATAAAATTGATGGCGGAATTTTATTATAGAAACTTATACCTAAACCCACAAACGCATTCAACTACTCAACAATTATTAAAACAGCACTTTTGCTTACATAAGTGATACTTGATATGATGGTACCTACTTGTCTTAGCAATATAAATATAGTCAACGATGGCGACATGGCATCTAATACTCATATTGAGTCACCGTTCAGACCGAGACTGAACCTTGAACTTCAGCACAACATTTTTATAGCTTCTATGTACAATTACTTCATAGCCTATGCGACTGCAGCCTCGTTTCTGGTTTACAACAATTTGAGAAACAACTACGACTATTTCTAATACCTAAATATTTATTCTGAATTAATTTTGTAGGTTTAAAATCATGATAAAGATAGTGTTTCTACTGAGTTTGGTTCAAGCAACTGCTGTAGTGCAAGACGACCAGCCATACTGCGCTCTGCGGTACAGACGCCTCTGCCAGGGGAAAGGGAGACACGTGGCTTGTCAGTTCCCAGTTGTAAGTAATAATTAACGTTTTTGGGCTTCTACACATAAAATACATTCATTTGCTGGAATCTCGCTTAAGTATAATGTAACAAACGAAATGAATAATAAAAGCTGGAAATCATAATAAGAACAAATAAGTATACGAGTATAAGGGGAAGGGCTGAAAGTTGCGCCAATTATAGACAAGATGAGACGTTTATAAAATTAGGCGTTACTTTGCGGAGATCCATAATAAAAAAGTAATTATAAAATTATTTTGCTATAATCCGCGATAAAATAAATAGAAAAAGAAAAGTCTATCTCCTGATGCTTCGGTTGCGGGGCGAAACGATTGTTGAGTTTGTGATAGCGAACGTGTGTAGTGCTTATGTATTGTGGTGTCAGTGGTGGAGGTTTGTGCATGTGTTTTAACGAATCCTGCATGTATCGGGTATGAAAAAACGGATAGTCCACTATACATTTACCACTATATATTTTTTCTATTTACTTTATCGCGCATTATACCAAAATAATTTTATTATTACTTTTGTAAGATGAGAAGGGCAAGATTAACACACTGTATGCGGAACAAGTACTAGTATAGTATGCGGCAATAAATAATGCACATCGAGGCTCAGAGAGGGAAATCGGCTAGATTCTGCTTCATAGAGCATCGTCTCTGTCGCACAGACTGACGAACCCGTGTGTGACAGTGACAGCGCTCTACGAAACCGAATTGGCCGGCTGTTTCGTTCTAAGTTCTCGATGTGCATTATTTATTAACCGGGTAATATACGTTTTCTGATAGTTGACCGTAATAAAAATAATGTGGGTAATTACATAACTAAGTTGTTATTTATTGCTATTGTTAAAAACAAATGCATGCTATGTGTTAAAATGAAAAATTTAATGAGAGATGAAAATCATGTAACCAAAGGAGTGTTAAATATGAATGTCGATGGATATGTATTTATATATTTAGAGATATACGAGTTTGACGAATAATAGGAGAGAATGGTAGAGAGAAACATGCTCTGCCGACAACATTTAGGGTGGAAGGGCAGCACAATCTTAGCTATATATCATATACTCGCTATAAATGTAGAAAACATATCTGAAGTATTCCCAGTTGAAACTGTATTCTGTTACTTCATCAATATATCTTTTACTCCGCCCAAGAAGATATAGAATCTATTGCTTGTTTAAAAACCGTTAATCTATAAAACTTTCTGTTATTTTCAGCCTGGACAAGGCATGTCGTGTAGAAATTATACTCAAATAAAATTCACGAGTGATCTGAGGCATTTCATAATTCATTATATAAATAGGTATGTCTTTATATTTATATTATAACTAGTATATTTGCGACTTTTATGAGGTCGTTTGTAGATCAAGTGCGAGTTTCTACGAACACAACGTTTTCAAATTCGTCGCTATTTCATCAGCGGGGAATTTACAAATTTAAAAAATACAATTCGTATATATATATATATATATATATATATATATATATATACATCCCGCTTCACATCAGGCATCCTTTCATTTTGCATTATTGTAACGTCCATCACTTGTACTAGGTTTAGGCCAGTGCTTTCGGCGAATACTGGCTAATAAACGTTTAGGAATATTGGTAAGCAACTTTCATGGAAAAATTAACTGTTTTAATATACAAATATATGTATATCATCATGCAAATCGCTGTTGTTTAAGACTCCCCTTTAGACTCCTAATCGTCAGGCTTCCTGTGTATACTAATTAAATAACATTCAATTCTACGACTATTTTGCATCCAATAAAATGCGACGTTGCCAATTTGTGTATTGTGTACGTAAGTATGAGGTAACGAACATCGTTACACTAACATATAAAAAAGCTGTTTCAGACTTGATTAGGCGAAGTTCAATGAATTTATTTTCGATTTTCCAAATGCTCTATGATAAAAAGCCCACTTTTGACTTCATAAAAGCAAAAGTAATAATAAAATTATTTTGCTATGATCCGCGATACAGTAAATAGAAAATATATATAGTGTTTAATGTATAGTGGACTATCAGTATTTTCATACCCGATACGTGCAGGATTCGTAAAAACACATGCACTAACCTCCACCACAATACACAAGCACTACACAGGTTCACTATCACAAACTCAACAATCGTTTCGCCCCGCAACCGAAGCATCATCAGGAGATAGACTCCACGACAAAATCGCAAAGCGAAACGTTATCCGAACAAGCGTTGTTAAATAGTACTTGGTTCATCCCCACCCTTTATTTTACCTCGGAACACGTACAACAAGCTTGAAATAGAGACATTTATCTGCTCGTTAATGAGGGTGCCATTGTTATGCTTAATGATTTCTAATTGTTCCAAAATATTTAATTTCAAGCTTTTTCGCAGGTGTGCAGTATTTCGAAACAATGGTCATTAGGAACTCTATGACCGCTTTCTAACAAATGTTTAGCGAAATGTGAATTTTGTGGCTTATTATTCCTGAAAGCGACCTTATGTTCTTTAAAACGGGTTTCAAAATTACGACCGATATTAATACGAATATATTAAATGCGTAGTAGTTCAGACCAGCCTTTTTCTCATGAAAAACGACGAAAACCGGAAAAAATGCAAATAGCGTTATCATAGTAAACGACCTTCCAACTTAAAATTGACATATTTTTTATTTGCTGACCAATGGAACTAAAAAATGAGGCTTTCTCCATGTTAATGAAAACGGCGTCCAAATGCCCTAAAAAACTGGAATCAAAAGTTCTTCAAACAAATCAGCTTCAGACCGGCCTAGTTCTCATAAAAAGATGTATGCTTCTCTTACACATGGTAACATATGTAATCCAGTAAGGAAGATTGCTTCATGAACACCGAAAAACGTTATAAATGCAAGTACCAGTATCATAGTACACGACCTTTCACCTTATAATTGACATCTCTTTTTTATTTGCGGACCGATTGAAATAAAGCATACCCTATATGTTAAGTTAGACTTCTTACTATTAGGTCCTTACATATGAAATTGGCGTTTTCTATGGGAGGAACATAAAGTCGTTTTTTTTAAATGAAATATATTTAATTAATCAAAGTATGTACCATTGCTATGTATGCACTTTTGCCATCTCATAGGTAGTTCATTGATCCCCTTACTAAAAAAACCATTCGGGCGGGAATCAATAAAATCTTCGAAGGCGGTTTGGACTGCCCCATCGGAGTTGAATTTTTTTCCTTGCAATTAGTTATCCAAATTGCGAAACCGGAGCCTGCAGCTTACTCGGACGTGGTTTGCGATGGATCCGCTTCCACAATAGCCTTCAATTCTTCATTATCAACTTTGGTCTCCGGCCGTCCACGAGGCTTGTTCTGTAGGTCGAAATTTCCAGAACGAAAACGTTGGAACCAAAAACGCACTGTGTTTTCTTTTGCGACACCGTCACCATACACATCATTAATCCTTAGAGCCGTTTCTGCAGCACTGGTGCCACGGTGGAACTCATACTCGTAAATAACGCGATATTTCATGTTTTCCATTTTGTAAACAGAGTGACACAAAGAAAAAAACAAATGAATTAGGGGGTTTGAAACACAAATGCATGAGTAAATAGCTGTATGAATTTGAAGAATTCCTAACCATAAAGGTAATATTTGAGATCAAAGTGGCCAGTACGACAAAACGCCAATTTCATATGTAAGGACCTAATATATATTAGTGAAAACCGCGACCAAATCGGATCAGCGGTTTCTGAGATTAGCGGGCACAAACGCACAGATAAACATACAAAATTTTTAAAAACTATTGTTTTATGTTTTGGAGCGTGTTTAGGGACGACTACAGTTATTTTTTCTTGAAAATATTAAATGTACAGATTTGACATCTCAACGGTTTTATTATATGCATTGAGGGTTGAATGTCTATATATGGGCGATAGGATGCCTAATATTATAGAATATAAATGTTTTTACTCATTCGACGTCTGAATAATACAATTTTTTAAATTAATTATATTTCCTTCAGTTTTGGGCCCAAAGACCCAGATAAAATAACATAACTAATGTATGTAATCAAGTATATAATAAAATAGCATCTCGATTGATGCCTACCAACTACCTATATATGGACGTCGATTGTTGTGCAATATGAAATATTTATGGCCATTCTACATCCGTATAATGCAGTTCTATTAGTAAATAATAATATTTTGAATTAGAAAAACAGTTATTGGCATTAAATTGGTTATCGAGTTGAAATTAATTTGTACTCAATTTTAACGTTACCTACGCTACATTTGTACAGAAGTGAAATGTTCATATATCATGTATGATTTATGCTTATCTGACATTCGTTTGTTATTTTTATAATAAACGAATTAATTAAACTATGGATTATTTGTAAAATCAGTTTAGGTACGAAATTTAAATTACAACGAATTTGTACTCGTTACAGTAAGAACATATTACAACATATAAATCACTTATATTAAAAAAAAGTATTACTTAAATTTTAGCTTTTCAACAAGCATTTCTTGAAGGTACCCAAGTTGACATCAATTTAGAAAAGCAACTAAAGAAAGCTCGTTTCATATCCAGATAGGTAAGAAGAACGAATTGAAACTCGTCATTAGATTAGAGAAATCAACATTTTTCATTACGACGTAGGTTTTTATAGTTGTATTTATTCGGCATTTCATTAATTTTTTGTGGACGTCAAAAAACAAACTGAATGTACGGACGCGTGTATAAAGAATACTCGATGCGCGAAATGAAAAATAATTAGAAAATCAAAACATTGGTAAACAAAACATTTGTATTTAATTAAGGGCACGATTTGGCAACGTCGCTTCAGTCAGCGGACGTAACATACTGCATGCTATGAAAGCATCGGCAAACAGCAGTGGCGCTACTGTTTTTAGCGATGACAAATTGCTGAACTACGAAAATATTCAGTACCTTCAGCATGGAACCCAAGTGACGCCCAAATTTTTTTTTTAATTTTTACATTTCTGTGCTCAGTATAGAAAAGTGTACGCGATCCTCGCAATCTCTCGTTCAACGTCCGTATATCGGACGCCGTAAGCAGGTGGACGTCACATTATATGCAAAAAGGCCCATGTAGGGTGCAGAATAGGTTACAGGATGTATATATATATATACGAAAATATATATATATATATATATATATATATATATATATATATATATATATATATATATATATATATATATATTCTTGTTCCTCTGCGAGAGTCAGTCATTTGTTTGCACTTACATATTGCTGTCACTATTCTCATTCTATTTACATCTCCTTACTCTATTATTCTTAGCTTGTATTATTACACTATTTATTTCTAACTTGCTAAATTCTAATTATTTAAATTTATTATATTGCAAAAGGCTTCCTACAATATTTTAGGGCAACGCGTGGTTTTGCCTAATATATAATTATTATATATGTGCAAAGTTCCTAATTGTTTCTAATTTTTTTTGTTACTTTTTTAATGATCAATTCGTATATTAACAAGTAGTTCAATTTTCTAAGGCGCCGCCAACGTATTGCGTCGGGAAATGAAAGAGTTCGCGGCGGCGCGCGCCTCCCGCGGCCGGAAATAATGATGTTAGTTGTAAGTTTTAATATCGTACTAGTGGTTTGTGCCATCAACTTCAGTGTTAAATTACCCAAAATTATGTACTACTAGCTTTTACTCGCAACATTCACGTGGACCGTTGAGTCTTGGAATAATCAGTAGCTTTTGTCAGTCAGCAACCTTGCAAATATCTCCATCACAAGAATCATATCGATTCGGAGGTTAAATTGCAATTACTATGAAATTTATTAACAATTTACTAACATTAAATTCGGTATGTATCATTTGCTCTGGAAAAAATTGTAAAAAAACCAAAAAATATTGTAAAACCTTTTTTACTATATCTTTTAATGTGAGAGGTCATGAGCTCTCCTATATAAAACGTTTTTTTTTAACTTACATACTTAACTTTGACACATCGTGACTAAAAAACTTTTATAAGTCGATAATAGATGGCGTCTTTTAATGTCATCCTATTCCTTTTCAATAAACAGGACTTCTATAGCTTAAATGTTACTCTGTTATATAAGCATTAATTGTGCAAAATTTCATCTATATCGGTTCAGTAGATTGATCGTGAAAACGTAACAGACAGATGGACAGACTTTCGCATTTATAATATTAGTAATATTAGTAACGATAATGGTGTTTCCTATTTCCGTAGGAAATATAGGATTTTTGAATACTATATGTCACCCGGTACATATGTATTTCATTAGGGGACGGATATGTGATAGAGGGAGGAAAAATGGTTGAATTGGGTGGAGTATAACTTGCATGGTCATAGCAAGGTACGGGCAAGGGTGGGCAGCTGCTCCCCTTACACTGAAAACTGTAACACTGGGAAACTAACAACTTGCAATATAGTGTCACTTTATAAGTGACCTATTAAGTCCCTCATCATTTCAAATTTCAAAATTTTTAAATATCAAAATGATAAATACTATTTCTGATTATTATTTTCACTCTCTTTTATACCTCTCTTCAACTACAAATAAGACATACTCATGCGTTAAAAACTCCTAATTAAAAAAATATATCATTTTAATATAAATAATATATCCCCCCCCCCTTGTATACAATTCTGGCTACGTCCTTGATGACATGTATATAAAAGGATTAGCGCCAGAGCCGAATGAAGGAACTTTATTTTGAACAGGAGTTCGCCCGACAAGGCATATTGTTCTTCTTACTTCTTTTTCTAGTCTTCACATGTTCACAGCGCATATTATGACTTTTTGTACGTATTCCAGAAGGAACTTTATTTCAGGGCTGGGACCGCGAGCTAGCTCAGTTAGCTCAAAGGCTGGCAGATCAGTGTCACTTCGTACACGACGACTGTAGAGCTACAGGTAGCGATCTTCCTTTTTTTCATCAACACGAAAGACCCTTAGTACCACGCCGCTAAGAAAAGCAACTTTTATATATTCCTATCAACTGAAACTTGTTTCCATCTAGTGCTATGTATCCATCGATGTACCGAGCAATAACTTTGTTTGCTTTCTTCACAGTGTTGAAACAGTTATTGAGGTTCTGCTAATGAGGTCATCCCTACTTCAAATCCCTAAAGGGATCTCCTCATAAGTGTCACTTGAAACTGTATATTTTTTTACAAATTGACAAATGCTGTAAGCTGTTATGTTTTCGCCATGGAAAATTTTGAAGAACGAGTTCTATTAGACTAATAACTTCTAAAAACGTCGACTTAGGGGTGTCTTTTGTGAGACTGGAGCTCTACTTAAAGTAGTGCGTTCTGAAGGCCTGAATTTGAAGAAGTCTTTATATTAAACTTTGAAGAAGTCTTTATATCATGTCGGCTTGGCCTCTAGACACAAGCAAGCGGGGACCTCGTCTCCGTAAGTGAAGACGCTGTGTGTATATACTGTGAGGTAGTTTTGTTTAGCGATGTAATGATATCGTAAGGGTCATTAAGGACGTTCTTTAGTCGTCTATGAATACTATTTGGTAATTTACACGCCTCATTGGTCGCGAGTAAGGGGTTATATACAGTTATCACTATATAAATAAAAAAATAAAATAAAAATCAAATTAAAAAAAAATTCCATCCGTATATAACCCCTTAAGTGGGTAAAACTGTCTTGTTTCGACTGCAACTTATGTACATAGAAGGAAAACTTTAAATTAAGTGTACGAACTATGTTTAAACGTAAGGCATATTACACAATTGAAGATTATTTGAATGATAAAAATGCTTGAATTTGAAAAATCCTTTCAGCTTCAAACAAGACTGCAATTAAATAATATAAATTTAAATGATTAAACGATTGACCGCCGAGTTTCTTGCTGGTTCTTCTCGATAAGAGCAACATTCCGAAGCAGTATAGCCTATTAAATCTAATTGACTCTTGATGATTCAAAAGAGCTTGTAATAAGCTTACTTGAATAAAGATTATTTTGATTTGATTGGATTTGGAGATACCCCCGTGTGGTATCCGGCTGAGTAGAATAGACCACTCTCGTTTCTAACCGAGGTGTTGTAAAAGGCGACTAAAGTTGACGTCAGGCAGGCGGCCGGTCGTAAAATACGTAGCCAAATCATTTGACAACATGTTTGTAACATGTTATGCCGACCCTGCTTAGAGTGGGATAAGTGCAGGAGGATGATGATGATGATGGTTTGATTTGGAGATAATTTTACAGTGCGGTATCCATACGCCGGCCAAAGCGTCGGTGAAGTAAGGTGGCGTCGTTCCAGCGAATCTGATGAGTTAAGTGCTCAGCGCGCGATCCGAAGGGTGTTCGACGCGTGGTGGGGGGAGCGGAGAAGGGTTCAGCCCAAACAGCTTACAGCACCCTTTAGGCTTACAGCTAAGTAAAGTAAAAGTAAAGTAACGGCCAGTTACTATGCCCATTGCTGAGCTAAGGCCTCCTCTCGGAGCAGCGTGGTAGGTCTTAGCTCCAATCCTTCTCTTCAAAAACGGAGAGAGGAGGCCTTAGCCCAGCTGTGGGCATAGTAACAGGCCGTTATTTTACTTTTACTTTTATAAACATCTTTAGAGGCACAGTATGGGGTCACTTTAGCCAGCTAGTCGTGTGGACCCTCCGCGCCGTCGGCTGTGGTGCTGTCCGACACGGCTCCGAATATACTAGAATGCTTCTGGTCTGCGACTTCTCTCACACCAATATGCTGGGCCAGAGGACCATCACACCAGGGTCCCTGGCTCCGTGCCCCATGCATACAGCCAGAAGATCAAGGACCGCGTATCCATTACTTTGTGCTCCTGTAAGTAATTTTGAATGCATATCATGATTCTCCGCCGTGTATCTGACTGTGTAGAATACACCACAATCGTTTCTTACCGAGGTGTCGTAAAAGGCGACTAAGGTAAGTTGACCCACCGTGTGGTATCCGGTTGAGTAGAATAGACCACCCTCTTTCTATACAGAGGGGTCGTGAAAGGCGACTAAGGTAAGTTGACCGACCGTGTGGTATCCGGTTGTGTAGAATAGACCACCCTCTTTCTTACAGAGGGTTCATGAAAGACGACTAAGGTAAGTTGACCCACCGTGTGGTATCCGGTTGAGTAGAATAGACCACCCTCTTTCTTACAGAGGGGTCATGAAAGGCGCTAAGGTAAGTTGACCCACCGTGTGGTATCCGGTTGAGTAGAATAGACCACCCTCTTTCTTACAGAGGGGTCATGAAAGGCGACTAAGGTAAGTTGACCCACCGTGTGGTATCCGGTTGAGTAGAATAGACCACCCTCTTTCTTACAGAGGGGTCATGAAAGGCGACTAAGGTAAGTTGACCCACCGTGTGGTATCCGGTTGAGTAGAATAGACCACCCTCTTTCTTACAGAGGGGTCATGAAAGGCGACTAAGGTAAGTTGACCCACCGTGTGGTACCCAGTTGAGTAGAATAGACCACCCTCTTTCTTACAGAGGGGTCATGAAAGGCGACTAAGGTAAGTTGACCCACCGTGTGGTATCCAGTTGAGTAGAATAGACCACCCTCTTTCTATACAGAGGGGTCGTGAAAGGCGACTAAGGTAAGTTGACCCACCGTGTGGTATCCGGTTGAGTAGAATAGACCACCCTCTTTCTATACAGAGGGGTCATGAAAGGCGACTAAGGTAAGTTGACCCACCGTCTGGTATCCGGTTGAGTAGAATAGACTACCCTCTTTCTTACCGAAGGGTCGTAAAATAGGACTAAGGTAAGTTGACGTCAGGGAGGTGGCCGGTCGTAAAATACGTAGCCGAATCGTTTGACAACATGTTTGTAACATGTTGTGCCGACCCCACTTAGAGTGGGATAAGGGCAGGAGGATGATGACTTTTTGTAGCGTACAGCAAAACCATAGCTCACGTGTTGTAAAGTTTTAAATAACTAGTATGTGGGTTATAGATAAATAAAAAATGTTATGCGATAATATCATATAATTGTTGCGAGACCACAATGTCCATAGTCAATGGCAGAATGTTACTGATATCGACCATTTAGGGGCCGTCCATAAAATACGCCACGCTAAAATAAGTATTTTCTAGCCGCCCCCTCCTACTGTCAAACTTTCTCAAACTTTCTGTTCCCCCCCCCCCCTAAAAATATTACGTCACAATAACTAAGACTCCCTTCTAAGAAGAAAAATACTCGAAAGACACATTTACAATATTTTAATGAACGCCGAAAGTAACGTTGCCGGAGACTCCCGTCCCCCCGTCACGTCTCGTCACGCTCAGCAAGACCTATGTGCGAACGAATTTAATGATCGGCCTCTTAGCAGCAGAAAGATTACTTCTTAAATTAAATATACTGAATAAACCTTAAGTTTTATTGTTTGTTAAACGCAAAACAATGTTTTTATACAATATTGTTCATCATCGTACTCAACCATAGACGGCGCTGCACAGCGTTGTAATAAAACGGAACCGCGCTAGGGAGATTCTTTGACCCAGATATAGATAAGTCAATGAGTGGTTAATAAAGTCGAGATTTGTATTCGTGTAGGACAGTTTCATTTCTCCTATCGGCTCAAGTACGGGTGTGATCATTGTTCTCAATAGATTTGCGATCCAAATAATTTATAGACTTTAGCGTTACTTTGCGGAGATCCCTAATTAGACGTGGGTCGTTACGTGATTTTCGCGTAACGTAACGTATTACGTAAGTAGTGACGGCAAATATGTAACCTGTTTATAACTAGTTATTTTCGTAACTAGTTACTCATTCGAAACTGTATCACAGTAATGAAATTTAGCCAAGGTTAATACGTGATTCTACTGAAGTGTTACAGTTACTTCAGAGACGATTGACAGTTGAGGGATTAGTTATGTTCGTTATTCTTCGTTACAAGTTACATTTTGTAGTCGTTAATGCAGTAGGCCGATGCCGTAACGTAGTTCAACGAAACGCAAACGCAACGTAACGTAAATGTCGCATGAAAGCTGCTACGAAAGTAGCTAGTTACAAAAATAACTACTTCGCCTTTGCATACGTAACTAGTTATTCCGTTTCATAGCACGTAACCGGTTATTGTATACAGTGACGTGAAATAACGCCCACGTCTATCCCTAATACAAAAGTAGTAATAAAATTACTTTGCAGTTTGCTATCGCAAATCGCAAAGCTGCAATTTTGTCGTGGAGACTATCTCCTGATGATGCTTCAGTTGCGGGCGAAACGATTGTTGAGTTTGTGATAGTGAACGCGTGTAGTGCTTATGTATTGTGGTGGAAGCGGTGGAGGTTTGTGCATGTGTTTTTACGAATCCTGCACGTATCGGGTATGGAGAAACGGATAGTCCACTATACATTTAACACTATATATTTTTTCTATTTACTGTATCGCGGATTTTAGCAAAATAATTTTATTATTTTGATTTACGTTCCGTTTTTCCTAATGTGTTATCTTTTAAGCTTTTTACGGTGTCATTTTGAGGAACAAGTCGGCCCAAAGGCCCAGTGGACGTCGCAAAATGCGGAGAAACGAGCGCATAATCTCTAATAGCATTTTTTAACACTTAAGTCTGATCAAAAGTGATAAAGTAGTAGAGACCTTATATGACCTAGTGTGACGGTAATAGTATCTACGGGATACGTAAAAACATCAAGTACATCTTTAAGTAAATAAATAAATAAATTGATTAATGAAATGAATAATTAAATTAATTAAACAAGTAAATAAATTATTAATGTTGAGAGACCGGCTATACTCACGTCTTATTTTACCGGATGAGCGGGAACTCCGCCGTGATAACGCCTCGTTAAGAGCTCATGAATAAGAGCCCCGTATGGGCTTGAAACTAGTCGGGCTCATCCGATAAAATAAGACGTGAGTATAGCCGGTGTCTCAACATTAATAATGAATATCACTCACGATAGTTTAAATTCAAAGTAAATAAATAATTAAATTTATTAATTAAATATGTAAATATATAATTAAATTAATTCAATAAATTAAAATTTAAGAGATGGCGAGCATTGTGTCAAACATTCATTGTTTTAGGTGAGAAAACCAGTACTGCTAGAAAACAATGACAAAAACCATGGAAAAGAGGGTTATGATTATGATTACGACGCCGATGATGAAGAAGAAGAAGATAATGAAGAATATACAACAAGAACCGTCAAACAAACGCAAGAAATAATGCGTGCTAGGTTTAAAGAAACATTTTCACTGATGAGTAACGATAAAAAGACTACGCGTCGTGTGATGAACAAGTACGAACATGAAATGGAAAATGGAAGCAATGAGCATGTTACACCGAGGAGATACCATCAATGGGAGATGAGACAATCTGGCTTCGACCGGTTGAGGTATTTATGCTTATAAAAGCAGAGCCAGGTAACCGTCTGAGTAGAATAGACCACCCTCATTCTCACCAAGGTGTCAGAAAAGGCGATTAAAGTAAGTTGACCCACCGTGTGGTATCCGGTTAAATAGAATAGACCACCCTCTTTATTACCGAGGGGTCGTAAAATACGACTAAGGTAAGTTGACGTCAGGCAGGCGGTCGTAAAATACGCAGCCAAATCATGTGACCACATGTTTGTAACATGTTGAGCCGACTACACATAAAAATAATACATAAAAATATATGGTATGAAATAGTGCACAGATTTATAATGTAAATACACTGGAGGGTGCCGTTTTCTAATTTTTAAAGGGCTTTAAATGTATAAAATTATGAAATCAAATTGTATAAAAAAGAGCACACTGTTTTGTTGTTCACAAACAATTTGTTTTAGAGATGGATCCGATGACGAAAAACATTCTCAAAAGAATCTTGGGACTTCTGAAGATGAGAAAACGAATGTACAGGAGGATCAAAGACATGTGACTGCGCGAGAATTTATCACGAATCATGTATGATTACTTATTTAAGTAATTGGTACATCTTAATGAGTAAATTGATAGAGATACAGTAAGTTTCTTTTTTATTGTTAGAAGTGAATTTAGGTTACATAACCTAAATTCACTTCCCGGAGGAGATCGGGAGATCTCCCGATCTCCCGATCTCCTCACTTATTTGAGAGAAATATTAGGTTTTGTATTTCTATAGCTCGAAATTATAGACGACTATAGTATACAAGCGGAACATGCGATCTGTCTATAGGTCGATGCGATAGGTACAATTTATAGATAAAAGTGATGTTCTACATCACATCTTTATACGTTAGTAATATCATACACAACAGATTTACTTGTATTCTAGGAAATGAATTAGGAATTAAATAGAGTCCAACTACCTTTAAAACTTTACGCGAGATGTGGTCGGCCTTCTTTTTCTTGTGCCTCTTCGCTACTGAAGGTTGGCCGTTAGCAAATTGTAAGTCACTCCGTTTTCGGCCAAAATCTATCAATAGTAAAAAGCTTATGCGCTCAATTGTTATTAACAATTAATCATTTCGAAGCAACCTCGCTATCTCTAGAGAATGCCAATCTGCATTAGCAATCTGGTGGTCTTATGGTGTAATCCTTGGCGTCTTCAAAGTGCGAGGAGGGTTATCCCCGGTAAAGGAATGATAGGTCAGCTATTTTACCGTACATGCCATTACTCTGTTGTCTAGTCTTGTCCCTTCTTCAACATCTTGCAAAAGATATAGAAATTTTACTAATAAAACTCATTTGATTCCCAGGGGCAGAATTTAAGGCATAGATGGAAACAAACTCGCGTAAGGCCACGAAGGTTTGTAATTTATGTATCTTGAGATTTGATAGTGGAGTGTTAGAGACTTACCGTATTTATATAACATTATAAACGTCATAGCATTTATAAATACAGCATCATTGGGACTAGACGTAACTTAATGCCAATGCATAAGGTACTAATTGAAGTATGTATTACAACTTTTAGAAGTATTATGTTGCGACTGTGATTTTCTGCAGTCTGGTCATGAACAAAATATTGTTGATATATATCAATAATGCAACGCTATATGCCAACCTACCTAAGTTTAGCCAGCCATGCTAGCCTAGGCCAGCTATGCCAGCCAAGCCAACTAAGCCAGCTGAACGAGCCAAGCTCAGTGGAGAGCGATAACTGTCAGCCAGAGACATGCCGCCTCAGATACTTACGCTCCCCTAAAATGAAAGGGAGGTGACGTCACCTCCCTTTCTTTCTGACGTCACTTTTGGTGGTAGGAAGGGACAATATGTTGTCCCTTCCTACCACCAAAAGAGCATTGTCACGTAGCGACGCCTAATAGCACGATAGGTGCCTGTCACGTAGGGTGGTAATATGACTTCACAATTTAAGGTGGGTGACAAAATTACGAGGGTTCGGTTTCCCGAAATAAAAGAAATAGTTTGGGCAGAACTTCGTATACTATGAATGACTTAAAGAATAAAACTATTTCACTACAACCTTATAAAACAGTGATACTAATTAACTTTAACAACTTGCCGAAACTTAACCGTTGGCGTAGTCTGACTCAAAATTCAAAGACGCATCCACGAGGCGGGAACGAATAAACAACTAAGGCACGCCATTGTTAGACGCCTTTTGATACGGTAAACGTGTCTGAAACCTACTCTTATTTATCACCTTTACATATAATAAATATTAAAAATATAATAGCACTAGTTTTTACCACCGATATCGTCTGCGTGGTCTTACATGTTCACGTGGAAGCGTTAAATTATAGGTACACTTAGCACATACTAAACCATTTATTGGTTGTTTCTTATTTAGACCTGGAGCGAATGCCCTTCTTAAGAAACCACCTGAGAAGATGCTGCGACGTTCATCTTTGGTTCGTTTATTTATTTACTAGTACCTAACCTATCTCCGTTTCGCACAAAGCATCAACTCAGTCCTTTCGTGCGGGGATACAAAGGGGTCCAGGAAGAACGAGCACGAGAACTGAGGACGGTCTTGTATATCACACTACAAGCGCTCGCCTTAAGCGGTTAGCGTATAGTAGAATAGTGTAGGAAAAGTCACCATTTTTCTATGAAAACTCCCAGTTGGCTTGATTTGTTGTTATTTTTTACAATTATCTTCATATTCCTTAGCCAATTTACACTAAAAAGTAACAATATATTTAAATCCTTTGTGGGAAATAACAAGTTATTGTTCCAGACCTCATTTATGTTGGATCAAGACGACTCGGACCAGTTATTTCGCGATACTGGATTTAACGTTAACTGGAGGAAGCAACCCTTACCACAATAAATATAACCTTATTGTAACCTTTGTTTTTTCTTCACCTACGATCAAAAATGTAAAGTCCCAACAACAACCACTTCACTTGAAACGACAGTTATTTAACCAACACAAATATCAGGATGACCTACGATAGGTTCGACACCAGAGTCTCTAACAATGGTAATGAGTACACGTTCTATTTAACATAATAGTTTTACAAATAATACCAATTACATAGCTGTGATAGCGGTGAGACCGTGCGACTCTTTCGAGGGGAACACGAGCTCAAACCCGGGCAGGCACCAATGAGTTTTTCTATTAAAACTCATGTGTCTAATTGGTAATTGCAATTTATTGCACGCTTTTCGGTGAAGGAAAACATCGTGAGGAAACCTGCATATCTCTAGAGAATTCTGGAGATATGTGTAATCTACCAATCTGCATTGGAGCAGCGTGGTAGGTCCTAGTTCCAACCCTTCTCTCTAGAAACGGAGAGAGGCGGCCTATTCCCAGCAGAGGGATTGTAACAGGCCGCTACTTTACTTTACTTTTACTAATTACAATTTTAAAATTGAATTAACTGATTCACTAATCCTCGCGTACTTACAATTGCACTGAATATGCAAAATACTTACCATAGAGTTATTATACTAGTGTCCATCGACAGCAACTAAGATAATAAGATAAGACAGCAAATCAGTAAAAAAATCATATATAAGGTAGATATGTTATATATTTTCATACGCCGCGTGGTATCCGGCAGAATAGAATAGACCACCCTCCTTTCTTACCGAGGTGTCGTAAGAGGCGACTAAGGTAATAGCCGTGTGGTATACGGCAGAATAGAATAGACCACCCTCATTTCTTGCCGAGGTGTCGTAAGAGGCGACTAAGGTAAGTTGACGTCAGGCAGGCGGCCGGTCGTAAAATACGTAGCCAAATCATGTGACAACATGTTTGTAACATGTTGTGCCGACCCCACTTAGAGTGGGATAAGGGCAGGAGAAAGAAGAAGAAGATCAACTGTAATCTTTGAAGAAGATGTTATATATTTTCATCTGACATCAATATGTAATTTGGCATATCGGACTGAAACTGTCAAGAAATTTCCGTTTACATTTTGCCTTAAATAAAATTGTATAAAGATGTATAGGTATATTACAAACATACAAATCCGATAAATAGATTTTTACGGTTGTAAAAATGTTTGTTGTTGTTTTGATGAAACAGCGAATAAAACAGTTTTGATACGATGTGTAAAGATTAAGGTATCCCTTTCAGTTTAATAACGCTTTGCTTTTACGTCGCTTAAAGGACCGCACATTTTTATTTCCTAATTTGACTTTTATGAAATAATTATTTTATATAAATGCTTTCTTTCATTTAGTTTTTCTTTGTAAAAGAAGTTCGGAACTCATTCAATATATAACTGATGTCGTATTCTATATATTATTGATAGGGATTCAAATGCAAATTCATAATATTCTTTATTCAAGTAAACTTGTAAACAAGTGCCTTTGAATCGTCAACTCTACTGCTGGTTCGGAAAGCTGTTCCTACCGAGAAGAGACAGCAAGAAACTCGGCGGTTGCTCTTTTGAAAATAATACTTATAATTAGTTAGATCTAATCATTGCTATCTTGTATAGGATCGAACAATAGCTATATCTACGCATTCTTATCCTCGCATTGTGATATTTAACAGTGTTACAGGCTTTCTGTACCAGCCTCCCTTTAAGTTTTTTACCCTTTAACAGAACTTATCATCTGAACCTTGTCTGAGAAAAATTAATTATGCGGTGTGAACTATGCTATTGTGAACTGTGCTGTGCTGTTATGAACTGTAATGTGCTGCTGTTGTGAACTGTGATTTGCTGCTGTTGGGAACTGTGATGTGCTGCTGTTGCGGCGATTGCTGCCGATGTTTACGAATTCTGTTTTGCGTTTCGTGCTGCGTTTGGCTGCTGAAGATGTGCGGTTGCGAGGAATGCTGCGAGGATTGTACTGTTGCGGATGACTGATGTTTAAGTCACTTAAACAAACGGATAGTGCTAATATCTCTTACAATGACTTTTAAGAAATTATTTTAGAAAATTTAAAACGTTTGCTCATTATGTTTTTTCTTTGTAATATATATTTTTTACTAATGCTACTACTTGCACTTTTTGCTAATGCTTGAATTTATATATTCAGTTTTAAGAAGAATATATGTATGTGCATAATTAAAGTTATACAAAAAAAACGTTAAATACTTAAATTTATATTCTGGTATCATTTAAAATATATCAATTAAATGTAAATTTAAACAAAACTTTCTTAAACTATCGTGAGTGGTATTCATTATTAATGTTGAGAGACCGGCTATACTCACGTCTTATTTTATACCCTATACCCTATCAACATACGTAGCACTTCGGGCATTGACAATCCAACTCAACACCGCATAAATGTAATGCGTAAGCAAAACACGTGAAGCAAAATATACATCTGAGACTGCCGCAGAAATTTATGCAGCACATCTGTAAAAAGTTAGGCATTAAATAATGCACATCGATGTTTAGAACGAAACAGCCATTGCTCTATGAAGCAGAATCCAGCCGATTGCTCTCTAAACCTCGATGTGCATTATTTATTGCCGCGTATTATACAGTATGTATATATGTTCCTTATAGAGGCCGAAACAGCTGGAACGATTTTTAATACAATCTTCAGATAACCTTTAGTTTGAGTCAGCAGATAATGCTGTAGAGTTCGGTGAAGATCGTTTTCGTCGAAATTCAGCCCATCGAAAAGCAGATGTAACAGATACACGTTTCACATTAAAATATAAAACTTTTCATCGCAAGATCCTTGTAGACTTGCAGATTCGAATTAACCTATTCTTACAATTTTGTATAACAAACAAACTTTAATTTAAATTTATTTTAATTAAGACTGTATAGTCCTAATTAAAATTAAAGAGGAAATTGAATTTTTATCTCAATGACAGTTGTCAATGAAAAGTAATTAACCTCACCTGATTAAAGTGGACTCAATGGAGTATTTATTGCATGTTAATGTATGAATATTTTATATGGAATTTTTGCCGCTGAATCATAACGAATTATGTGAATCGGGAGAAACATTTCAAGTGATTACTTTTAAATCTATTCTGGTATAGTTATGTTAGGGTTATTGAGCTTTAGATTGGATGAGTTAAGATGCCCAGTAGGAGCATCTGTCTATGGTATCACAGTGCGTGATAAGAACTACATACTAATATATTAGGTCCTTACATATGAAATTGGCGTTTTGTCGTACTGGCCACTTTGATCTCAAATATTACCTTTATGGTTAGGAATTCCAAATTCAAATTCATACAGCTATTTACTCATGCATTTGTGTTTCAAACCCCCTAATTCATTTGTTTTTTCTTCTTTTGTTTTTTTCTTTGTGTCACTCTGTTTACAAAATGGAAAACATGAAATATCGCGTTATTTACGAGTATGAGTTCCACCGTGGCACCAGTGCTGCAGAAACGGCTCGAAGGATTAATGATGTGTATGGTGACGGTGTCGCAAAAGAAAACACAGTGCGTTTTTGGTTCCAACGTTTTCGTTCTGGAAATTTCGACCTGCAGAACAAGCCTCGTGGACGGCCGGAGACCAAAGTTGATAATGAAGAATTGAAGGCTATTGTGGAAGCGGATCCATCGCAAACCACATCCGAGTTAGCTGCAGGCTCCGGTGTTAGTGATAAAACTATTCTAATCCACTTGAAGCAAATTGGGAAGGTGAAAAAGCTTGAAAGGTGGGTACCTCATGAATTGAGTGAAGCAAACCGACAAACGCGCGTCGACTGCTGCGTTACGTTACTCAACCGGCACAATAATGAAGGAATTTTAAATCGAATCATTAGCTATGATGAAAAGTGGATCCTCTACGATAATCGGAAGCGCTCATCGCAATGGCTGGACCCTGGCGAACCAGCCAAATCCTGCCCTAAGCGAAAATTGACTAAAAAAAAGTTGCTTGTAGTGTTTTTGGTGGCCTAGTGCCGGTGTCGTTCACTACAGCTTTCTTAAATCTGGCCAGACGATTACGGCAGATATCTATTGTCACCAACTGCAAACCATGATGGAAAAGCTAGCTGCTAAACAACCGTGGCTGGTCAATCGCTCTAGGCCACTGCCGCTTCAGGACAACGCTAGACCACACACTGCACAACAGACGGCTACCAAATCAGAGGAGCTTCAATTAGAATGTCTTAGACATCCACCGTACCCTCCGGACCTCGATCCAACAGATTACCATTTTTTTCGCAATTTGGATAACTACTTGCAAGGAAAAAAATTCAACTCCGATGGGGCAGTCCAAACCGCCTTCAAAGATTTTATTGATTCCCGCCCGAATGGTTTTTTTAGTAAGGGGATCAATGAACTACCTATGAGATGGCAAACGTGCATACATAGCAATGGTACATACTTTGATTAATTAAATATATTTCATTAAAAAAAAAACGACTTTATGTTCCTCCCATAGAAAACGCCAATTTCATATGTAAGGACCAAATATATACAAAAAATAAAGCGTGGTATTTATAATATGAAACCTTGTGATTTTCTTTATTGAGAAATTTAAAGAAATAGGCGTCATGACTGTAGCTTCACATTCATCTACAGTAATTTTTTTTATTTATTTATTATAATGTAATATAGTAATTGTGCGAAAAAATATTCACTTATATAGTTAAAATAGTGATAGATATGACAGACATACTAGAAATCGACATAAACTAATGGCACCTAGGTTGCGCCTCCAAAAGGTCCGGAAATCATTTGTCGGTCTCGTACATGTTTTTATAACAAAATTCCTCAACATTATCTAGACTTGCCTTTACACAAGTTTAAAAATTATCTCAAAACGATGCTGCTACATAAAGCTTACTATACTATTGAGGATTATTTGAGTCATAGTAGCATATCTTGACTTGACAGTCAAGCTGCTTTTAACTATTAACTTGTAACCATCAAATTGTGAAAACTTCTATTTGAAAAGATTATCCGCCGAGTTTCTTGCTGGTTCTTCTCGGTACGAGCTAACTTCCGAATCAGTGGTAGCTTCTTTAAAAACATTTGACGATTCAAAAGTACTAAAAACGGTCCACTAGAATAAAGAATATTTTGAATTTGAATAGACTAATATTGGCACCTAGATGTGTCGAATCAGGCTATTTAAAGCCACTGATGCTCATCCAAAGATTACAGTGTACATAATGTTCTCATCCTAAACATTGCTTGTGTCAAGCGGCCGCAGCCCTCTGCCGCGGTCGCCCGGCATACGCGTAGCGAGGTAGGGGCAAGGGGGCCAGCTGCCCCCCCCTTACACTGAAAACTGTAACACCGGGAAACTAACTCACAACATAGTGACACTGTTTTTATAGTGGCTTGCATAGTACCTATAATGTAATGTAATGTAAAAATAAATATTAAGTAAAATTAATTAATTAATTGATATTAAAGTAATGATAAAAGTAATAATATTTAATATTGATAAATATTTAAATCTACTAAAACAATATAGTCTAGGATTTTTTGACCCCCCTCCCCTCCTGTATAGATTTTTTTTCTTCGAACTGACTGTATGCTGTTAGCCCTAATGGCTTTGGCTTTTACAGCGTCACCGGGCGGGACGGGCGAGCGCAGAAACATCGTCGAGGTTGCGAAATGCAGAGACTAGAGCGCAGAAGCTCTAATGGCGTCGGGGAACGTCGTCCTAAGGGTGCCTCCTGTGAGGCCGGACCACGGCTTAGGGCGACGTGTAGTGGAGTGCTGATGTTATGACTTAGATTAGTCATTGCGACGTCGGAAGGGTGGGGAGAAGCCACGACCGACCCACGTCAGAAAACTAGGACCTCGTCTTCGCCGGCGAAGACGCTGTGTGTGTGTATTACGTGTTTTTGTGTTTGCGATCGTTATTTGATCGTCAGGGTCAAATAGGACGCTTTTTGGACGCCTATATTTTCGATGGTCAGCCGTTAACTGGGATGTAGGTAGAAGCAACTGAAATAAGGAGGTTCGGGTGTACCTCAGATTTCTCGAATTAAGATTTCGAAAAACGTTTAAAGAGGTGAGTAATGGTAGGAAGGTCGAGGTCTCTATGGAGGTCAACGTTCGGCATGAACCACGGACAACCAGTGGCTGTCCGCATGAATCGATTCTGTACCTGTATAGAATTCTGGCTATAAAGCCCTTGGGTCGCTGTGATGCAGACTTCAAAGTCACTTGTCAGATATAGTCCTCCAAAACGCGCCGCTTTAAGCCGAGGTTCGATCTCTCAGGAGACACCCTTAAGGTGACGCTCCAGGAGTTGCGAGTGAGTCATACACTCGCTCTTCAAAATTTTACCCGGCGAAGCTTCTGCGCTCGTCCGTCGTTGCGGTGATGCTGTCAAACCTATTAGGGCTAACAGCATTGATCAATTCGAATCAAATCCCGAACACGCACTACCTAAGTTTTATTTTCGCGCCTAGCAGCTTTCATTCTGAACATTTGTTAGTAAACAACAAATAACATTTTCCTATTTACGACTAAAACAGTTTTCTTATGAGACGGTCGGCTTAGTTATGGAAAAACCGTTTAAGTCTAAGTACACACAAAGTCAAAACCCTTACTTTAATCGTTTCATGCATTCGCCCTATTTTTTTTATCTGATGGAATAGCATCATATCACACATTATCACAAGATATTTAAACCTGATAACAATTTCGTTTGAAGTCGGTATTGTTATCTTATTTAACTGCTACAACCAATATGCGTATCTAATACAAATATAATGACTCATATATCTGCAAGCCATTACGGTAGAGAAAACCGACTCGTACTGACGTCTTGAGTTGTGACGAATAATCATCAACTTAATTAATATATATCTCAAGGAAATATTATTATTATAAAAGACCCATTGAAGCGTTAAACGTGTCAATAGGATTCAAGATCAGCGATTAGTCATCAGTGTATATAAACACCTCAGCATTTACGTGAGTCATTGATAAAAACGTAAATTTATATCAGCTGGTTTATTTGCTACAAGTGATTGATTGCATTATACTTGTAGCAAACGTTACCTCGAATAAGCAACAGAATATTATCATCGTAATAAATGATTGGAAGGTGTTAATATCAGTTGTTTTGTTTATTAATTTATGAACAGATTGGAATCGTAAAGTGAATTCATATTAGTTGTATATAAAGGAACTAAGTGTATGACAAATTTATTTAACGGTTTAAGTGAACAAGTAAACAACGGATATTGTGATATTTTGGCGTTTATTTCGTATCAAAAAGTGAATACGCAGTATATAAAGTAAAAGTTTAAGTGCAGAAATATTTATTAAACGATTTAAAACGTAAGGAGTAACTGTACTAGTAAAATACGGGTATTGACTTAGGTATATTTTGCGTTTTTTTTGTATAAAATAGTGGATAAGCAAGTAATATTTAAAGTTAAATAAAACTTTGAGTATAGAAATATTAACTATACGATTGCAGACGTTTGCGTTAAGTATTCAAGTGAAATACGGGGCATTAGGATTATTATTTCTACATAATTTTGGGCGAATTTGAATTTTGAAAATGTGCTGTTACTGCGATTGCGGAAGCTGCGGGAAGATTCTAAGATGTCTCTGCTGTATAACACTTGTGGTGTATCTGTTGAAAATGTGCGGCGTTGAGTTCGACGATGATTGCTGTTGTCGCGATGACGACTGAATTGTTATATAATTAAATATTTAAAATTAAACAGTTATTTAATTGGACCTTAAAAACAATTTCAGTAGCTGTGATAGCGCGGCAGTGTGATCGTGTGACTCTTTCGAGAGTCACACGCGTGTTCAAATCCCGAGTAAGCACAAATGACTTTTGTTAAAACTTATATGTATGTCTATTTCATTTTTGCAATTCAGCATGGTGAAGGATAACTTTGACGAAACTTGCGTATATCAGAAATGCTGAGACATGTGCAAGGGCTTAGCCAGAATTTCATCCGGTTGGCAGAAAATCTTCGACTACTCGTCTGATATTTATATTTTCTAAATTTTTAAGAGACAGTGGAACCATGGGAACGTCGATGTCTCTAAATGAGGCTGAATTATAATCTTAAAATAAATAATCACAAGTATTGTAGATCAAAGTAAAGAAATCGTCGTGCATCCGAGACGTAGTCGAAGGATTCTATTAGGGGGATTTGTCTCAGAAAATCTAGATTTTATTTTTAAACGTGGTATTTAAGTTATGAATAGCTCTCATTAGTAATGGAGGCGAGGTACATTATAGGTCTTATGCAAGCCTTATAATGGTGTCACTATGTTGCGAGTTGTAAGTTTCCCAGTGTTAAATTTTTCAGTGTAAGGGGGGCCACCGGCTCCCCCTTGCCAGTACCGCTATGCCCATGGATATGTGTAACTCACCAATCGGTATTGGAGCAGCGTGATGGGTTAAGACTCTAACCCAGATCTGCTTGGTTTTTCTGAAGGAGAGAAAAGGCGTTTGTCCAGCAGAGGGATAGAAGCAGCCCGTTACTTTTATATAGGGATCTTAATTTAAAAGAAAAACGTCATACTGCCATGTTGACTTGGGTATATGTCTAATTACTAGATAGGAAAGACCCAACAAGTTCCCTCCATAGGTGTTCGCTATACTGAACGATTTATTCCAACATAATACCTTATTGCCACCGAGGAGTCGTAAAAGGCGTCTAAGGTAAGTTGACCCGCCGTGTGGTATCCGGCTGAGTTGAATAGACCACCCTCATTTCTTACCGAGGAGTCGTAAAAGTCGTCTAAGGCAAGTTGACCCGCCGTGTGGTATCCGGCTGAGTTGAATAAACCACCCTCATTTCTTACCGAGGAGTCGTAAAAGTCGTCTAAGGTAATTTGATCCACCGTGCGGTATCCGGTTAAGTAGAATAGACACCCTCTTTTTTACCGTGGTATCGTAAAATACGACTAAGGTAATTTGACAACAGACAGGTGGCCGGTCGTAAAAAACGTAGCCGAATCATGAGACAACATGTTATAACATGTTGTGCCGAACCCACTTATAGTGGGATAAGGGCAGGAGGATAATGATACCTTATAGCCCGAATATGTTAGTCACTGTATAGTACGGTCTCTAAAATAAAATTATCAATACAATAAATAAATATATAAGACACACACACACACATTCGTCAGTTCGTAAAGTAACTTTATACTAGTGGTACAGGTGATAGACAACTGGTAAATATATACATATATAATTTTTTAACAATGATATCTTTCCTGCAGGCCTACCATGAACTCTTATTGTGACTCAATTGAAGACGTAAACGAAATTGTTTTGCTTTTTCATACCATGACATCTTAAAGACGCACACTTTAAGTCGTTGCCGAATGAGCGTTCGAAATTCGTCCTAAGAACATGTGAGTAAAAGAGACAGAGTTATCTATAGTTCATATAACGTTATCCTTTTCAAACATTACGACCCCAATGCAATTCACACTTCATGGTACGAAAAAAAAGCGGTTCGCGGTCGTCAATAAATAAGAAGCAATTTTGGTCAAGACTCAGCTCAATTATTCTTTCTCAACAACTCGTTACATGACAACAATAGTTTTTTTTAATTATGGACCTAAATATTTGAAGGAGGTTTATTTGAATCACGTTATATCAATCCACAACATTTGCGACCTCGCAAATTTGATTAGCTAACCCCTGGTTTTGATTCTACCACCGATTCGGAATGTATTTGAATCACGTTTAACAATTCCATATACATAATAACCAATAAATTGTTTTCAGAAAATATTTAACCTCAATATATGTATGTAGTATTTCGTTATTTTTCTTTTTCTTCCTCCCTTTTTTTTCATCATCCATTTTTTTTTATTTCTTTTCATTTTCTTTCTGTTACTCATAGGTTGGCTGGTAGAGATCCCTTTTAGGGATAAGTACGCCTTTTGTTTGTACAATAAAGAATTAAATAATAATAATAATAATGACCCTCGGCGGGAATCGATTTGCTTGATTGATTTGGGAATCGACCCCATGACCGGAGGCAGGGTCAGTGACACCTACGCCAATAGGACAGTCATCAATAAAACTCATTTTAACCATAAAAGCCTTTAATGAAAACTGAGTATAATTTTTCTTCATAATATTTACCAATATATACAGACCTGCGAAGCTCTGTTCAATTTTTCCATTTTATTGACTGAAAATAAACAAGTTGATTAAAAAAATTTTCTTTTAACAAAAGATTTTAACAAGATTTCATGTCCCTACTCTTAACCATTAAGGAGTTCCCCCGTTTGGAGCCGACCCTGACAGCATCATCATAAACATGATATCATAAATCAGCATCATCATAAACATATTTTTATTTTACTAGTTTGTGCTCGTCTTTTTGATATTTTTATTTTTCTAGTTTGTGCTCGTCTTTTTGATATTTTTATTTTACTAGTTTTGCTTGTCTTTTTGGTATTTTTATTTTACTAGCTTGTGCTCGTCTTTTGATATTTTTATTTTACTAGTTTGTGCTTGTCTTTTTGATATTTTTATTTTACTAGTTTGTGCTTGTCTTTTTGATATTTTTATTTTACTAGTTTGTGCTCGTCTTTTTGATATTTTTATTTTACTAGTGTGTGCTCGTCTTTCTGCGCTAACTTTGACAGCTTAGACAAAAAATATTGTCATTATTTAGTGCTAACTATTACCCGCAACTTCGTTGCGTGGACTGTAGTCTTGCAATAATCAGTAGCTTCTGTAACTCTCCAACCCTGCAAATATCTCCATCTCAAAAATCAGATCGATGCGGTAACAATGAGGGAGATTTATCGTTCTATTAAGAGCAGTTTTACAATTTTAGTAAATAATCCGTGTGATTTACATGAATTATATTTGAATTAGCTAAGTTAAATTTATCCAATAAACAACAACCGAAATATATAAAAACTTTCTTCTCGTCTACGGCAAACAGCGTAATATAGAACCTATTTCTTAAATTTACAGACTTAACTTTCACACATAGGGAATAAAAAAACCTTGATATATCGATAATAGAAAGCGTTTCTCAATCCCCTGCTTTCTCCGTAGAAGAAATAGACAAACATTGTCAATGGTTGTCATCTGTTATACTTACTGCATCCCTGAGGGTGTTTTCGGCCAGTATATACTCCTCCGACTGGGGGTTCAAGGTCATCTTGTAGTTAGTAAGAGTCGATCTATCCTTCTGCTTTGCGAGTGTCTCTATCACCACAGAATGGACCTGATGGGATTAAAGAATAAATAGCAAGACATAATTTTAAGCCAAAGTTTCTAAGCGGTGAGACCATGCCATGCTTTTGAGGGGTCACAGATTTAAGCCGCGGGCAGACACCAATGAGTTTTTCTGTTAATACTTGTGTGTGTTACTTACTATCCCACTGTTGGGCATAGGCCTCCTTTCTCCGTTTTTTAAAGAGAAAAGTTGGAGCTATCACCTACTCCGCCGCTTCAATGCGGATTAGTAGATTACACATATCCCCAAAATTCTCTAGAGATATGCAGGATTCCTCACGATGTTTTCCTTCACCGAAAAGCGCGTGATAAATTGCAAATATCAATTAGACATGTAAGTTTTAACGGAAAAACTCATGGTGCCTACCCGGGATTGAACCCATGATTGTCTCTAGAGAATCACACGGTCTCACCGCGGGGCCATCACAGCTAGCTACACATAAACGTAATGTTACGTAAATGCGAAAAAGTTTCGTAATGCGTATTTAGAGTTCAAGTTGGAAAGAGACAGTTTACGAATGTGTAAAAAGGGATCGTAAACTATATGTCATAGTGTTCAAATTCGCTTGACGCTAATATTCTGGAACACAGTTTACAGCAGTTTAAAACCACTGTTAAAAAGAGGCTGATACAGAAAGCCTACTATACTGTTGAAGATTACTTAGATGGTAAGGATGTGTGGATATAGGTGCACCTCTACCCTGTACAAGACAGTAATAAATAAATGTAATTAGTTCTAAGATTTATATTTTAAAAAGAGCAACCGCCGAGTTTCTTGCTGGTTCTTCTCGGTAGGAACAGCTTTCCGAACCAGCACTAAAGTTGACGATTCAAAAGCACTTGTTTACGAGTTTACTTGAATAAAGAATATTTTGAATTTGAACATTCAGGTGTTTACGAAAGATATGTTTACGATCTCCCCAAGGTCTCGCGAACTTTCGAGAACATTGTCGTCATCGGTTCGTTCGATATATAAGACGTATCGTGCGGGTCGAGGTTCAGTTTGCGAATAGCGATCAAGAGCGAAATACGAAGCGAAAATTAAAAGTGAAATAATAGTGACCACGGCTTTCTTAGTGGACAACGAACTGCATAGAGACTGTAAGTACTAAGTTTCAGGGATTCGTGGATTTTCATCCAAATCACGGTCCCTGCTGTGATAGCCCAGCGATGAGACCGTGCGACTCTTTCGAGGGGAACACGAGTTCAAACCCGGGCAGGCACCAATGAGTTTTTCTATTAAAACTCATGTGTCTAATTGATAATTGCAATTTATCACACGCTTTACAGTAAAGGAAAACATCGTGAAGAAACCTGCATATCTCTAGAGAATTCTGGAGATATGTGTAACCTACCAATCCGCGTTGGAGCAGCGTGGTAGGCCTTAGCTCCAACCCTTCTCTCCAGAAACGGTGAGAGGAGGCCTATTCCCAGCAGTGGGATTGTAACAGGCCGCTACTTAACTTTTACTTTTTTTTAACCACGAATCCCTGTACATACTTAGAATATAGTATTGATGGAGAGTAGTTCACCTTGTATTTCTGTGCGAGCCGCAACCTGTCGTCCGAGCTCTGCATCTTGTTGAGGCAAGTGGCCAGCATCTGTTTGCCGGCCTGCAGCTCGCTGAGCCTCGCCAGCAGCGTCTCCATGGGAATGTTCGAAGACACCGTGGTACGACCGAGCCAGTCCTGGACAAGGTTTAGGTTTAAATAATTTATTCTCAAAAAAAAAACCAATAGCCGCTTATATAAGCGGTTATTCGTTTTTTTATACTTATATAAGTATACTAGCAAAGCCCCGCGGTTTCACCCGTGTCCATACAGATCTCGTGGTAGTGGAAAGTCTACGAAGTCGGACTATAGATTTATTTTGTAGATTAATTTATTATAAAAAATGGCTATCATTAGTATTCTTGGAATAAGAGCTAACTCACCAAATGCAGGCCCTGCTATAACGGTCGCTACAATAAATTTGTTATGGCGTTATTTGCTTTCGATATACATTCTTAAATTCGTAATATCTTTTGATTAAGAGTTCAGATTTTAATAATTTAAATAGTATTTTACTGGTATTGAAACAGTTATTAATAAAATATCATTTAATGGGATAAGGATTAATACAGAGATATGAATAAAATGGTTTGATTATTGTCGGCAATTTTATCAACTTTTACAATGTAAAAAAGTAGTTATATTGGCATAACTATAATAGTTAGATATATGGTATCGCGGACTTTTTTGTGGATATTGATACATTCTATAATACTGTAGAACATTTTTTTGTTCTATCATCAATAGTTTTCGCAGCGCACGCGATGAAAGATGTTTACGACTAAATTTTTCCCAACTTATTACAATTTTATTAGGGATCCCTATTATTTTTGAAAATGACATAAAGCATATATTGCTCAGTGAAGAAGCAGCTTTCCAATGGTGAAAGAACTTTTGAAATCAGTCCGGTAGTTTTTACGTGAAAACGTAACAAACATACATACATACAAACACACAAACATACAAATCTTTCCTCTTTATAATATTAGTATAGATAAAGTAATTACAAAATGTAGGCGGTCACCAAAGGACCTGTAGGCTTTTCATGAACTTTTAGAAAACAATTCCATTCAAAGTCAGTAAATACCTAAACCGAACTGCTTTCTTTTCGTACCATGAAGTGTGTTTGAAAAGGACAACGTTATATGAACTATAGATAACTCTGTCTCTTTTACTTAAATGTTTTTAACGACATTCGGCAACGACTTAGAGCGTACGTCTTTAAGACGTCATGGTATGAAAAAGCAAAACAATTTAGTTTACGTCTTCAATTGAGTCGCGATTACGTAAGTTGTACGATTTTTAGGGACTTTTTGAATTTTACGATAATCAAAATTCAAGTAATAATTGATAGATATAAATTAATAAATTATTTGAATACAATCAGCGATAAAAATAAAAGATATAAGACGAAATTAGTCCAAAATATATTGTTATAAATATCAGATATTATTAATTTATAATCATAAAATGAACTTGGGCCAATCATTTCGATAGATTTAGATGTTAAAGTCACATATAGTACCCGGCATTAAATAATGCACATCCATGTTTAGAACGAAACAGCCAGTTCTGTTTCGTAGAGCGCTGTCTCTGTCACTCAGTATGTGACATTCTGCACGATTCGTCAGTCTGTGCGACAGAAACAATGCTCTATGAAGCAGAATCTACCCGATTGCTCTCTCTAAGCATCGATGTGCATTATTTATTGCCGCGTACTATACATAATTGCCGACAAACATATGATAATTGATTCTTGAGTAATTGTGACCACTATGTCTTAAGCTACATTGACGAAATGAAATGTAACATGAAATGGATATAACACTTTACTCTTAATAAGACTAAGCGGGTTTAAACTCGGAGAGGTTATAAGTTTTCCTTAATAATGTTTGCTTCCCTTTATATTTAAAGAGAATCTATCCAGCCGAATCAAATCAATATAATCTTTATTCAAATAAGCTCTTTCGAGCACTTTTGAATCCTAAAGTATAAAAATGAAGCTACAACTGTTTCGGAATGTTGCTCTTACAGAGAAGAAACTCGGCGGTCAATCTTTTAAATATTTTCAATTTTACATTATTAAACTGCAGTCTTGTATGAAGCTGAAAGGATTGTCAAATCCAGGCATTTTTACCAAATAATCTTCAATATTGTAAAATTCTTTACGTATAAGCATACTCTTACATTTGATTTAAACCTTTTTGTAGACTGGTCTAGTATGGATTGCGGTATTTTATCGTAAAAGCGAATACCAGTTTCGGAGTACTTGTAAGTAATACTTCCTAAAAAGCTGTGTTGCACCTAGCACTGAAAGCTATACTGCTTACTTATTTAATTAATGTTGAGAGACCGGCTATACCCACGTCTTATTTTATTGGATGAGACGGGGCTCTTATTCATGAGCTCTTTACTGCTCAGTTCCCGCTGCAATAACGCGTAAAGAGCTCACGAATAAGAGCCCCGTCTCATCCGATAAAATAAGACGTGGGTATAGCCGGTCTCTCAACATCAATTATGCTTACAAAGTGTTGTTTTTACAATATCACTTACCATTTTAATACCTCACCTTTTTCGTGAAAAGAGATTCAACTATATCCCATTTGTTGGAATTGCCGTGAACGTTTAGTACGACCCAGTCGTACTGCACAGGGGGTACCTGGACGAGTAAAGAAACTAGTATTTGAAATACTCCAAAAATATCATTATTAGCTATAAACGTAAAGTAAAGTAACGGCCTGTTACTATTCCTCTGCTGGCTTCCTCTCTCCGTTTTTTTAGAGAGAATGGTTGGAGCTAAGACCTACCACGCTGCTCAAATGCGGATTGATAGGTTACACATATCCCAAGAATTATGTTTATTTTTATTTTTATTTATTTATTTATATAAGATATGCCAACAGTATTCTTAAAACACATTATACATATAAATTCATACAAGTTACTCTTAATCTATTTAAAATACTATTACAGGCATATACAACAACTCGTAACTAATAGTATAAACATTGGATACAGTAAGATTAATCTTAATATTAAAAAGAAATTAAAATTGAAAGTGAACTAAAACTGAAAAGTTAAAAAAATAGAAAAATATATACGATAACAAACAAACAGAAATTAAAACAATACTGAGTGAACTTTTTTCTTATAGCTATAATAGGAATATGTTGGTTTCCTCACGATGTTTTGCTTAACCGAAAAGCGTGTAATAAATTGTTATTATATTAATAGAATAAGACAGTAAAAACTGTAATAGCCTAGCGGTGAGACCGTGCGACTCTCTAGAGACGACATAGGTTCAAACCCGGGCAGGCACCAATGGGTTTTTCTATTAAAACTTATGTGTCTAATTGATAATTGCAATTTATCACACGCTTTTCGGTGAAGGAAAACATCGTGAGGAAACCTGCATATCTCTAGAGAATTCTGGAGATATGTGTAACCTACCTATCCGCATTGGAACAGCGAGGTAGGTATTAGCTCCAATCCTTCTCTCCAAAAATGGAGAGAGGAGGCCTTAGCCCAGCAGTGGGCATAGTAACAGGCTGTTACTTTACTTTTTTACTTTTATATTAATAGGACGTATAAAATTTAATAGAAAAACTCATCGATGCCTGCCCGGGCTTTGAAACCATGATCGTCTCTAGAGAGTCACACGGTTTCACTGCTGGGCTATGACAGCTCTATTAGCTAGTATTACGGAAATTTTAACGTCTTATGTTTTTCAAACACTTTTTTATAATAGAACCTCGCTATTGGGCCGCTCTATATACGTTATGCTATAACCGCCCTCTTTAATAAAGGCACATTTCGATTTACGGCCTTAAATATTTCGCTAGAACGGCCAACTTTTTTTTTCGATGTCGATGAAGTTTAATTTTCTTTTGTAGATTATCTTTGGTTATTGGAGTATGTTATTATTTTATATTATACTAGACATATTTACATAACGTGTCTAGGCCGTAAATGGATGTATACTAAAATATCTTACATAGTCGTATGTAGATATCAGTAATTTCTGTTTGATGCATACCGGGATTATAAATAAATAAATAAATGCCAACTAATAAATAAATAAATAAATAAATAAATAAATAAATAAATGGGAAAGTAAATAAATGCCAACGCATTTATTTACTTTATTTGCAACAGAAATGCAATTTATCTTTATAAAATGGCCACACTAAATGAAGTGTATAAAAGCAGCGTGCGCCATGTTTAGTTTCTCTTCTTGTTTACTTCGTTCAAGACGTCATAGTTATCGGAGATATTGCCTTCCAGTGAAAATTGATAATACGTTACTTATTAGAAGTGTATAATTTATCCCTGACCTATAATTAATCCCTGGTGTATAATTAATCCCTGGCTTGTTCCCCTACAGGAAGAACTCCCTATATACAATAGAGTGAACAAAGTCACATCATATACATATAGAATATCTAATCTAAAGTACAGTCATCATCGTCCTCCTGCCCTTATCCCACTCTAAGTAGGGTCGGCACAACATGTTACAAACATATCACATGATTTGGCTACGTATTTAACGACCGGCCGCCTGTCTGACGTCAACTTACCTTATTCGTATTTTACGACCCCTCGGTATGAAAGAGGGTGGTCTATTCTACTCAACCGGATACCACACGGTGCGTCAATTTACCTTAGTCGCCTTTTACGACACCTCGGTAAGAAATGAGGGTGGTCTATTCTATTCTGCCGGATACCACATGGCACATACCTTAGTCGCCTCTTACGACACCTCGGTAAGAAAGGAGGGTGGTCTATTCTATTCTGCCGGATACCACACGGCACATACCTTAGTCGCCTCTTACGACACCTCGGTAAGAAAGAGGGTGGTCTATTCTACTCAGACGGATACCAACGGCGGACTAATCTAAAGTAGAGTCATTCTAATTTGAGTGATACATGTGTGAGTGCTAATGTTTATAATGACATATTGTCTTCGTACAGCTATGAACTGTTGCGTGATTTACGATCTGTTTTCGAACGTCGTGGTCGATATTGTCTGAAAGGAGATGTCAACCGGATTCGGAGAAAATTAAACTACTTGAACGACAAATTGAGAACAACCGTTCCTTGTGTTTACCAACTGATTGACCAATACAATAATTGAATTTTTATTTGTTTTCGAAAATATTTAAAGTTTTTTTGAGTGAGTTAAGCTGTGATAGCCCAGCGGTGAGACGGTGCGACTCTTACGAGGAGAATACGAGTTCAAACCCGGGCAGGCACCAACGAGTTTCTCTATTGAAACTCATGTGTCTATTTGATAATTGCAATTAATCACACGCTTTTCGGTGAAGGAAAACATGATGAGGAAACCTGCACATCTCTAGAGAATTCTGGAGATATGTGTAGCCTACCAATCCGCATTGGAGCAGCGTGGTAGGTCTTAGCTCCAACCCTTCTCTCCAGAAACGGAGAGAGGAGGCCTATTCCCAGCAGTGGGGTTTGTAAGAGGTCGCTACTTTACTTTTTTTGAGTGAGTAAATACGAGAGTGCGCGTCAATTTAGCTTTAACTACCCACCTGTTGTCTCTGGCAAAGCGTGAGCGGCGACATCATGTTCCCCGCGCCCTCGTGCCAGTGCTGAGTACAGCAGTACGAGAGACAGTGAAGCACTGATCTGTTGTTTAACTCTGGCTTGTTGGCACACTTTTGCCATTCTACAAAATATTAAAAAAAAAACCCTTAATGACCCAAAATAGGGGAATCCCCATTTAATTAGTGACCATTAGAATTTGCATGTTTTCAACAAAAAATTTGTTACTAAACAACTTTTTAAAATAGGTCATTTTACTAAGCGTACGATATATGCCTTTAAAGGCCATTTTTGCAGTTTTTCTGGGTATGTCAGATAAATAATTTATAGAATTAGGCGTTACTTTGCGGAGATCCATAATACAAAAGTAATACTTAAATTATTTTGCTATAATCCGCGATACAGTAAATAGAAAAAATATATAGTGCTAAATGTATAGTGGACTATCCGTTTTTTCATACCCGTTACATGCACCGTGACTCCACGACAAAATCGCAAGGCTTTGCGATTTTGTCGTGGAGTCTGTTAGTGGAGTCTAATCTCCTGACGCTTCGGTTGCGGGGCGAAACAAATGTTGAGTTTGTGATAGTGAACGTGTGTAGTGCTTGTGTATTGTGGTGGCAGTGATGGAGGTTTGTGCATGTGTTTTTACGAATCCTGCACGTATCGGGTATGAAAAAAGGATAGTCCACTATACATTTAGCACTATATATATTTTCTATTTACTGTATCGCGGATTATAGCAAAATGATGTTATTATTACTTTTGTATGTCAGATAATGTGAGGCATTGAACGATAAGTGTTAATATAGGAATAAAGTGATTTATATAAGGCGTTACTTTGCGGAATTCCATAACAGAACTACTTTGTGATTTTTGCCTGCTTCATACACATTAGCATTGCATTCGCTTAACCCGCGCGGATTATAGCAAAGTAGATCTATTATAGTTTCTGTAATAAGAAAAAATTTTAGGATTGGCAAATCAAAAGGAGGAACGGTACGAAAGCGGGACAGTATAATACGGCAAAGGTAGCATCTATACCTAACAATTTGATATAGTCTGTCACCATCTTAGCCTGATGAGCGTCTACGCCGGGTTGGTTGAAATGATTGGATAGCAAATTATTTAGTTTTCTAAGTAAACCGTCTACTCCATTCCCTTGGGTTTTAACTATGTGCTGAAATTGATATACCTGAAAGGATTATCGATATTGGCTTTAATAAATAATAATAATAATAAATATATGGGACATTTACACACACGGTCGTCAGTCCCCAAAGTAAGTGACTTAATACTTGTGTTATGGGTGACGGACTACTGGTTGATATACTACATATATAAGTTTAAATACATACTTTAGTACAAATACACACCCAGGCTCGAAGAACCAACAATTTGTTTATAGAAAATGTTGGCCCTCGGCGGGAATCGAACCCGCGACCCGCGGAGCTGAAGGCAGGGTCACTACCCACAGCGCCAACGGGCCAGTTTGATATATACATAATTATAAAATAAATTGCCGATGTATATAATAGACTAAGTAGGAACCGACATAAGATCGCGAGTCCTGCTTTGGGCCTAGCAAAAGTACGTAGGTTGCGTGTGGGTTTGGGTATAAAAGTAAAGTAACGGCCCGTTGCAATCCCACTGCTGGGCATAGGGCCTCCTCTCTCCGTTTCTGGAGAGAAGGGTTGGAGCTAAGACCTATCACGCTGCTCCAATGCGGATTGGTAGGTTACACATATTCCCAGAATTCTCTAGGGATATGCAGGTTTCCTCACGATTCCTTTACCGAAAAGCGTGTGGTCAAGTGCAATTATCAATTAGATACATAAGTTTTAATAGAAAAACTCATCGGTGTCTGCCTGGGGTTAGAACGCGTGACCATCTCGAAACAGTCACACGGTCTCACCGCTGGACTATCACAGCTTGGGTATAGAAGTAAAGTAAAGTAGCGGCCTGTTACAATCCCACTGCTGGGCATAGGGCCTTCTCTCTCCGTTTCTGGAGAGAAGGGTTGGAGCTAAGACCTAACACGCTGCTCCAATGCGGATTGGTAGGTTACACATATTCCTAGAATTCTTTAGGGATATGCAGGTTTCCTCACGATATATTCCTTTACCGAAAAGCGTGTGATAAACTGCAATTATCAATTAGACAAATAAGTTTTAATAGAAAAACTCATTGGTGTCTGCCCGGGGTTTGAACCTGTGTGACCATCACGAAACATTCACACGGTCTCACCGCTGGACTATCACAGCTTGGGTATAAGATTCTAAAATAAGATTCCGCACTCAATTTTAGCAGCATCACAGCAGTTTAACGACACAATTAAAAAAGGCTAATACATAAACCCTACTATACTATTATGGATTACTTAGACGATAAGAATGCGTGGATTACTCTTCGATCTGTACAAGACAGTATGACTAAATGAAACTAGTAATAAGAATTATATTTTGAAAAAAGCACCCGCCGAGTTTCTTGCTGGTTTTTTTGTTAGAAACAGCAGTAGTTGACAATTCAATAGCACTAGTTTGCAAATTTACTTTAATAAAGAATATTTAGAATTTGAATTCGAACAACTGGCCCGGTGGCGCTGTGGGTAGTGACCCTGCCTTCAGCTCCGCGGGTCGCGGGTTCGATTCCCGCCGAGAGCCAACATTTTCTATAAACAAATTGTTGGTTCTTCGAGCCTGGGTGTGTATTTGTACTAAAGTATGTATTTAAACTTATATATGTAGTATATCTACCAGTTTTCCGTCACCCATAACACAAGTATTAAGTTACTTAATTTGGGGACGGACGACCGTGTGTGTAAATGTCCCTAATATTTATTATTATTATTATTCATTACAACTATGCTCCGTTAATGTACACTCATAGTATACACGTCGTATTCTATCGGGTTAGCCCGATTAGATTCAATCCCATACCCTTATTCAAAAGCTCTTTATACGGCGTTATCTCGAGAACTCAACTGCCGTCGTATTAAGACGTCAGTATAGCCGGTTTCATTACATTAACTACGAATACCTCTCAATAGTTTAAATTAAAAAAAAACACAAATTCTTGTTCTTTTTCGACATCATCATGAATTTCAAAGCTATATTTTCCCTTTTAAACCCTAGAGATGTCCCTAAGTAGGCCACTGAAAACCAGTACAGATCTCAGCATCCCTATTCGTCTGAATCGTTATCTCAACTAATATATAATTAAAAACTTCACTTTTTTTAAAGCTACCGCCTTTCTAAGTTAATTTCTGATCCAATGATAACATTATTGTAATTTAACGAATCGAAGGTACTTGCATAAAGCCTGTTTCAAACAAGAATAAATTAAATACTAACCGCAGCTTCTGAACTCCTTCCGAGCATCCTAAAAAAAATATTCTATAAATTATTTTTATTTTACCCTTTACTTCGAAGCCTATAATATGCACTTCAAAAACCAAATTGGATATCCTTGTTTTCCCTAAATAATTCACAGATATCTATCATTTCATCGTTCTCCTGCCCTTATCCCTACGTATGGTCAAGACCTAGCCAACAACATGTTTTAAACATGTTGTTGGCTAGGTCTTTTACGATCGGCCGCCTGCCTGACGTCAACTTACCTTAGTCGCCTTTTACGACACGTCAGTAAGAAATGAGGGTGGTCTATTCGACTCAGCCGGATACAACACGACGGGTAAACTTACCTTAGTCACCTTTTACGACATCTAGGTAAGAAATGAGGGTAGTCTATTCTGCTCAGCCAGATACTACACGATGGGTCGACTTACCTTAGTCGCCTTTTACGACATCTAGGTAAGAAATGAGGGTAGTCTATTATGCTCAGTCGGATACCACATGACGGACCAACTTACCCTAGTTGCCTTTTACGAAACCACGGTAAGAAATGAGGGTAGTCTATTCATCTCAGCCGGATACCACACGACGAGTCGACTTACCTTAGTCACCTATTACGACACCTAGGTAAGAAATAAGGGTGGTCTATTCTACTCAGCCGGATACTACACGGCGGGTTGACTTACCTTAGTTGCCGCTTACAACAGCTAGGTAAGAAATGAGAATAGTCAATTCTGCTCAGCCGGATACCACAAGACGGGTAAACTTACTTTAGTCGCATTTTTGGACATCTCGCTAGGAACTAAAGGTCTATAATACTCTGCTGAATATCACACGAGGGTTTGATTTACCTTATTAAGAAATGAGGGTAGTGTATTCTGCTCGATAAAGTGAATAGCAAGTATATGTAATACTAAATGTATAGTGGAGTTCCGGGGCGAAACGATTGTTGAGTTTGTGATAGTGAAGGTGTGTAGTATATAGTGTGGTGATGGTAGTGTATACTGTATTATGGATCTGCGTAAGTAACGCTTGATTCAATAAATTAAATAATTGTTTACTTACGTGAGTAAATCGGTGAGTTCCGATATCTTACCCTCTGTTTGCAAGAAGCTTATATAGTGGTTCAAAGCTAGAGGGCGTGACGATAGAAGCTCGTACACAAGCTTTTTGTTTAAAGTTTGGATGAGAAACAACACCACCTACAATTGACACTGTTTACATTTCTTGGAAATAAACTTAATTTACAAATTTGTGAGACCTTTACAAAGTAACGTACAAATTTGTAGAATGTATATAATTAGGTACACTGAATACATTATTCCCCGGAGCCACCTTAGTACTATATTATAGATAGTGCTACCTGACAGGCACTTGTAACACATTAATGTATGGTAATCGATAAATTGAGAACGACAGACAAGGACAGTTGTTCTTCAAATGAATACCTTCCCCCCGCCTACTAAAAAAGGTTAAGCTTATATAAATGTTGAGATAAAGTACCATTAGTATTACCATGAGATTTTGTCACAGCTAGGCAAAGTCTTCCTAAAAGCTCATCTAAGCTAAAATGACGCGCCCCTTTCTGGGATATACCCACTCAAGCAAATTAAAAATATGTACGCAAATACACATTAAAAATGTAAAATACAATTATTATTGCTCAATCAGTTAGCAAGGACAAGGTACTTGCTAAGGAAGGGTTGTTCTCGATTTGTTGTTCGATTAGTTTAATTATCTCCGAATGCGCGAGAAGGCGGTCTTGCTTCATACACTGAGCCAGCGCTAGTTCATATAGAGAGGCAGATTTATCAAGCGACTAGTCGACCACGACGTTCGCAAACAGATCGTAAATCATGCAACAGTTGATTGCTTTACGAAGACAATATGTTGTTATTAATATTAGCACTCACACATTTATATTAACTAGTTAAGTAGTGGGGCTCGCCATTTTAAATTAGACATGCTGTACTTTAGGTTAGTTATTCTATATTTATATGACTTTATTTACTCTATTACGAGTATATAGGGAGTTAATTCTGCGTGTAAACCTGTTATATAAGCTCTAATTGCACAAAATTTCAAATTAGACAAGCTCTACCGCTTTTTGAGTAGGATAGGAGCTTACACTGTCCTCCAAGAACAAATTTTTAGGTTGGTATGTAAATCTTCTAGGAATTCATCAGTAAGTTTTCTATTGTCTAAAGTGATATATTGAAAATATAAATAAAACACATAGGTTTTATAGAAGATTTAAAGGATACTGCTTGAACCCTCTAGTAAAAGTTACATGGCCACACTGTTCAGCTACTACAGTCTTAATCTAAAAACTCAGGGTACATAAAAATATTGATTTGATAGTATAATTTAAAGGTATTCCAACCAAGAAAAGAAAGATCCTTTTATTCCACCTACAATGTTGAGAATATCTAACATAACATAGTGCATCTTGTAGTTTTATTAATCCATATACTTGGCTTTACTCGAACGAGAATTTTCATTGCATTGGATTACAAGAACAATCTTACAGTTATGATCACATTTCCATCTCCAATAGCAACAGCCCCATCAAGAAGCTCAGTCTTGCTGTTCAAGCTCCGGTGACAGCGAAGTGAATAACTTCGGCCTAGAACTAGACGTTTTAAAGTCACTGCAACAGTTTGTTCTGAATCTGTTCTCTCAGTGGGATCTTTGCCAGACTGTGCAAGGACAACTGCAATATAAAAATAAGTACATATGTGTAATAAAATAAATATGAATATATGGGACAATTACCCACAAGCTTGTTCGTCCCCAAATTAAGTAGGTAACTTAATACTCGTTATGGGTGACAGAAAACAAATGTTAAATATATAATTTAAAAAAACACTTACATACATATATACACGAGACTCAAAGAAACAACAAACTGATTTTTAGAAATTGTCCACCAACATACAGGAATCAAACCTGTGAGCCATTAATATTGAAGACAGTGTTTCTATCACCTGCACCAATACGACAATCAATATGTAATGTTTATAGTATACTATATATGTACATAGCCAGTAATATATGTTATATTTTAATTTTTTTCTTGGGATATAATCACAGCAGCTGCAGGAAGGAGCAGTTACATACATATTCCATAATAGTATCAGTTTATAATTCTCGCTTTTCCTTTACATATTTTTGGTAATTAGGATTACCAAATATTACACATAATGAAATAATATTACCTGTCATATAATTAATTAATGGTTGCAAACCCTGGGCAAGAGTTATGAGTTTGAATAATAATGGACTTCATTGAGACAGGCTCAAAAACTTATATATAATAAAAAATAAGATATCTAAAAACATACTCAAATCTAAAACTTTAGGTGATACCAAACTAGATAATGGCAATAGTTGTGTCTTGGTACTTATAGTTGAGCTGAAAACACTGTCCGCTTTTTGTCCAGGATATGATTTTTGGCCAATTGCCAGTATTTCCTGCGGTGACAGCTGGAAGAATAATATTTATGTCAAATACAACAATATTTAGTGGGTGCATTATTTAGGAGAGGGGAGGGACCCCAAAACACAGGTTTATCTAAACTTAATTCAGAGATCTCCGCAAATAATTTATTTATAAAATAACTATTTGAAATATTTTTTTTATTATATATATATAATTAAGGGCCAACCAAATATATTATACTATTATAATTCAAAAATCATCATACAAAAACTACTTAAGTTAAAAATTATTTTGCTACAATCCACAATAAACAATGGAATAAATAATTATATTAATTCACAATACAGAAAAGGATATTCTAAAGCCTTTAAGTCCTTTATTTACGTATAGCGTATTGTTTATATTGAATTAAGTATAATTTTTTTAGATTACTCTTACCACATCATCATCGAAGCTAAAGGCTTTCGCCTTTGTTTCACTAGTATTCCAATAGTCATCGTCATCCATATTTACAAACATATAATGTATAGATTTCACAGTAACTAAAATAAGAGAAATTTTTCATAATACACCGGTTGTTCTATGAATCCCAACCACTATCGAGATTATTTTATGGTTAAGCAATGTTTAGACTTTATTCAGACTTGGCAATTATAAATCTTGATTATTTCACTAAAGTACCTTGTGTTTTATTTTGCAATCATTTTTGTATATAATAAAATTATACAAATTCCTTCTATTTGCGATATTTAAAAAAAATATAGAAATTATGTTTGTTATGAACAAAATTATTATTTTAGATAGTAGTCTATGTTACTGTCATTTAACCACAGACTAATAAAATAGTAAACAAAAATATTTTTAACAATTTTTCTACACGCACACGAAATTTTAATATACGATACACAGAACTTTACTACAATTCTAAATAAAAAACTTACTAATTTTAAAATATGGATATATTTATTTATCCCTATTTTAACACAATTTATATCCTGGACAGACCAACAGATTAATCACAAATCACAATCACAATAGGAAAAATTTGAACTTCCTGCTTGTAGATGATGTTATTGTCATTCAATAAACGCTAACACTACAATTTATTGCATGGGATATATTTAAGGTATATCCGTGATTATACTGATAGATGAAAAAAACCAGTAACAATGTTATAAAATTCAAGTAATTTGTATTCTATGTACCGCCTGAACTCATCCGTTGCCTTGATTATGCAATACCTATATATATTTTTACTGTGCCTTAAAAAAAATGGGACCTTTAAACATTTTTTTTAATAATTTTTATTGGTACATGCCTTGGTAACCTATAATTAAGACTACATTTAATTAAGTATTTTATAGTATTAATTAGTTAATACTATAACCTTACCTAAGTAAGTCTTGTTGGTTATCCTAAAAAATAAAAATAAAATATATTATACATACAGAACGAGAAAATAAAATTATTTTTAAAAATTTTCTTTATATAAGCTCGGTTTTGAATTCTATTTCCTTATTGTCGAATTCAAGTCTCATTAAATGTCATATATTATCAACATACATATTATATAACAAAGTCACGAGTTCAATCTCCCGGCCAGGCACCAATGACTTTTTCCATTTAAACTTATGTGTCTTTTTGATGATTGCAATTTAGCACATGCTTTTCGGTGGAGGAGAACATCGTGAGGAAACCTGCATATCTCTAAAGCAGGGCTTTTTAAACTTTTGTCATTCACGACCCCATTTATGATTGCGAGTTTCTTGACGACCCCATTCAAATATAAAAGAAAAATAAATTAATATTTTTTGATGATTTATTTATTAGCTAACAATATACATTTACATATACATATGAAAATATATAGTTTTAGAATTCGTTTTGAAACATACAAAAATCTATCTGTCGGTGGAGATAGCTCAAAACCTTCAACAAATGCGCGTGTCTAGACGTTGCAAGTCCACTGTATTCCGCCAACTCTAGTGATGTTATAAAATGGTATATATAAATATTTGACATTAAAATCTCTCGACCGCAGAATTTTGCTACCATATACCCATACTTTAAGAAGCCCTGCTCTAGAGAATTATGGGGATATGTGTAATCCATATTGGGGCTACTTGGTTGGTCTTAGCCTCACACCTTCTCGCATAAAACGAAAGGAGAAGAGCCCTATGTCCAGCAATGGAATAGTAACCGTTATTTTACTTTTTACATATCTTAGAAGTTATTGCAAAAGGAATAGTAATATACAGTCATATCTGCTCGTCATGATATAAAATTCAGTTTTCCTTATTTTTATACATTTTATATATTTTATTTATATATTTTAGATCATAAAACTTATGATTACGTGGTGTGGTAAAACACGTTTAAAAGATCTGTGCCTAGGCCATAATAGAAATACTTTCACTTCTGTTGCGCAAACAAATTCTCCTAGCGAGTAAACTAAGCTCTCAGGTAATATTGCATCTATACTTACGAATAGGAAATATATAAAGGAAGACAGATTTGGAGAGTTAAATTATAATTTTTAATAGTTGTATATTTGTTAGATATATTTCAATTACCTACTTTATTACAAGCTACGGTCCGCGTTTATATTCGCTGTGCAAAGATTAAATAAAAATGAGATTAATATTTTTTTTTATAAATAGATGTTTGTTACTCTTTCACGAAAAAACTATTGTACGGATTTACATGTAATATTACAGTTATGTAGAGTAGTGTAAAAACTCTAGCCTCTAAGAACTATCTTGGCGTGCACTGCATAAACCATTTGAGTTACACAAAGATAATGTACCGTAGTATTGTTTGTCTTAAAAAGATTTAAATGAAATTACGGGACAGCATTTATATATCTTTCATGTGTAAGAAAATCTGTCAGGACACAATGTGGCAAATCAAATTCCACGCGGACACAGCTGCAGGCAAAAGCTTGTCATCATCCTCCTGCCCTTATCCCACTCTAAGTGAGGCCGGCACAACATGTTTTTAATCATAAGTGCACAATGAAGTATAAATATCAATTATTTATCGGGTTATTTTTATTGATAACATTGCCAGTTTCGAGTTTGAAGGACAAGTTGATCACGACTATTCACGCGTGATTTATAAACCAACAATAAAACCTTTTCTATGATAAGACGGTATAATAGTGAAAGTTCGCTATTTTATCTAGTCTAATACAAAGATTATTAGAAATTTAAATGAAGAAATTTAAAAGATTAATAGAAAAAAATATTATTAGAAAAAAATAGATAAAATAGCATACTTTCGAATAGTAGTAGGCAACCCACCAATACTGTACTACTACTATCCCAAAATATATATGTACCCGTTTTTTCATAACTTTATAGACGATGTTTTCCACTTTTTTTATAGGATTACGTTAAAAAGTGTTCTGTGATGCCTAAGGACTCTAGGTACTTGGTTATTAAAGCCTAGATTTTAACTCTCTTCTGTATGTTTTAAATTTAACGGCAACGTCTAAGCAAACGTCATAACTTATTTATTTAAAAAATCTTTAATGTTCAGTAGTTGTAAAATAAAAAACAAAATACTGTCAGACAGGTTGGCGATATAATCAGACGTATTATATCATCTTAATTAACATTGTATAGTTTACTGTAGCAATCGCAAATATTTCACCATTGATGACTGGAGTCTTAAGGCGTGTGGTCTTTGCCTACACTGCCTCTTAAAAATATATAACAGCGTTCGATTTTCAAATAAATGAAAGTGACCTCGCTTTGTTACGACAGTGTTCATTTTTAAAATAACGAACAATTTATAATATTTATTATTATAATACAAGTATTACTTACTTAATATATGACTTACAAGTGTTTAGTTTGGTTAATAAGTGTAAGAGTTTTCGTGAAAAGTAAGTCATAATGAAGATCTCTCTTCCGTCTTCTTTAATTCGACAGTACGCGGTGGTTGTTACAGGTGACAAAGGATTTTTCATTATTTAATATAAAACTATTTATGCGAACCTATTGAACGTCTTATACTCGTATAATGTATTTTTTGATTACTGATGGTACTTCTTTCTTAGCGTAATTTTGTCTATAGAACAGTGAATTTTTTTTTGAGGCTGTTTTATTTTTATTTCCAATTGGTGAAAGAGGCAAAGACCATAAAGCCATAAGTCATCAGTAATTAATAGTCTCAAAAAAATAACGTGATTATCCATTTTTATTTCATCTAGTTATTTTAAATTATTAGATATTTAAGATGCCTTAATATTAAATTTTTAATAATTAAGGTGTTTTTGCTCGTTAATATTTTTGTTAGATTTCTTCTCGATTTGAATTCAGTGAATACATCTTTTTGGTATTTAAAGACTTAGGTTTTTGTTTAAGACGATGTATTGAAAAAAGTATAGGTACAGGCTAATCAGTCCGCATTAAATGCTTAGTATTTATAATTTGTTTACGCGTTATTCGCGTTGTTTTATTTATTACAATTTCTTTATGTTTAATAATTTACTGAAGAACGAAAATACCTCCTAAAGTTTAATATACTTCGTCGCACCTATTATAAAACTGTTTTACCGAACGTTACAAGTTGTCTAACAAAGTCGGTTTTCCTTATCGGGGATCCAATTACTAATATATGTATGCTAATAATATTAGCATATAATTTGGTATTTCTAGATATGCAATCAGCAACTTTAAATCTAGCTAATTTAATTTTTGAATAAAAACTTAAGTACTCAATAAAACTTATACATAAATTCAAATTAAAAATATTCTTTATCCTAGTAAACTTGTAATAACAAGTGCTCTAGAATCGTCAACATCTACTGCTGTTTCGGAAAGCTGTTCCTACCGATATATGTATACGTACATCCACGCATTTTTATCGTCTAAATAATCTTCAATAGTATACATATACGATTTTATTTACTTTTTTATACAAATTATTTTAAATAATTATTTTTCAAAAGATTGACCGCCGAGTTTCTTGCTGGTTCTACTCGGTTAGTGGGCCTTTCCGAATTAGTGGTAGCTTTATTAAAATTTGAAAACACTAAAGAGCTTGCAAAAGTCAATTTGATTAAAGAATAATTGGAATTTGAAAAGCAAATCACATCAAAAAGGTAAAGCTTCTGCGTAATATTCTCCGCATTTCATAACTCACCGATGCTTCTATTGTGCCTGCAGTAAAGTTAAAATTAAACGCAAATGACATGTTTATACTTGTGATTGCGGCATCGCTCGGGTGTGTTTAATTGAAATTTTGTACATAAAAGTGGTTATTGTTAGTTAATCATAATATATAGAGACATGCTGTCGCGAACTTTGTGGTATTTTTGTAGGTCAACAATTTTCTAGTAAAAGTGAAGTAACAGCCTGTTACTATGCCCACTTCTGGGCTAAGGCCTACCATGCTGCTCCAATGCGGATTGGTAGGTTACACATATCCCGAGCATTCTCTAGAGATATGCAGGTTTCCTCACGATGTGTTCCTTCACCGAAAAGCGTGTGATAAATTGAAATTATCAATTAGACACATGAGTTTTAATAGAAAAACTCATTGGTGCCTGCCCGGGTTTGAACTCGTGTTCCCCTCGAAAGAGTCACCGTGAGACCGTGCGACTCATTCGAAGTCATTATTCTGGTATATTTCTGTTTATTCATTTATTTTTATTTAAAATAACTTAACTGTATATACAGACAATATTGTTAAAAGTAAGTGATAAACAAAGGGAAAAGTCTTATCACTTAAAGTGATTTCTTACAGCCAACCATTACAATAAGGACCTCAAATCAAAACGATACGGATAAGTGCCAGTGACATTTAAATAGATAGATAGATAATTTATACTGTTACGTTATAACTATTATATTGAATAATCTCTTAATATGAATAGAGACTTGTTTTAATGCTGTAAATATTTGTTATGATTGTAACGGTTCCTATTCAAATGTTTCATCAAATTACTTCTGTATTGTTAACTGCTGTTGGTATATCTTTAAAACAGAACCGTTGTATAGTTAGAACTTCTTTTTTTGGTTATTATATAACTTCTTTAAAAAAATCGACAATTCAAAAGTACTGGAAAACAGTATACTTGAGTAAATAATATTTTGAATTTGAATATTAATTAGGATTTTGGTAGCAGCTTAGCAATTACTGCATACGCGCATATACAAAGAAAATCTGAAACAAAAAAAACAATATAAGTCGAGAGAATTGTTTGTCTTGGGGTATATTTATTTTTTATTTTAATTTCTTTAATTTACTGCAAAACAAAAAATGTAAGATACATGTTAAAACGTTATATCACAGTTTATCGAACTCGACTAACTTAACCAGTTATAGCATGATCGTAGCTTAGACTCCGGATCTTTTTTTTGCAATACGCATTACAAGCAATATAACAGAACTAACTACTTTGCTATAATCCGCTCGGGTTAAGTGAATGCATGCAAAGCCAATGTGTATGAAGCAGGCAAAATCTACGCAATCTAATCAATCTACTTGCGTAGATTTTGCCTGTTTCATACACATTGGCTTTGCATGCATTCACTTAACCCGTGCGGATTATAGCAAAGTAGTTATTCTGTTATATTGCTTGTAATATGGAATTCCGCAAAGTAACGCCTGCTTCTATAAATCAGCAATAAGCATTCTCAAAAAAAAAAAATGAAATATGAACATCGAGTCCATCATTTCTATATTTATAATAGCTGACCCGACAAACTATGTGCAGTTTTAAATATTTAAGTCAGAGATTTATAAAAGTAATAATAAAATTATGTTGCTATAATCCGCGAATAAGTAAATAGAAAATATATAAAATGCTAAACGTAGAGTGGACTGATTTATAGAAGCAGGCGTTACTTTGCGGAATTCCATATTACAAGCAATATAACAGAACTAACTACTTTGCTATAATCCGCACGGGTTAGGTGAATGCATGCAAAGCCAATGTGTATGAAGCAGGCAAAATCTACGTACCTTATACATGCAGGACAAGCCACCACATGCACCCCAAGGCGCAATTCACCAGCAACAACGCACACAAAAGCAGCACACACACCCACCACCTCAATCTCAACGATCGTTTCGCCCCGAAACCGAAGCATCATCAGGAGGATAGGCTCCACGACAAAAATCGTACTGCTTCATACACATTGGCTTTGCATGCATTCACCTAACCCGTGCGGATTATAGCAAAGTAGTTAGTTCTGTTATATTGCTTGTAGAGTGGACTATACGTTTTCTATATATTATATATATTTTCTATTTACTTTATCGCGGATTATAGCAAAGTAATTATATTATTACTTTTGTATTATGGATCTCCGGAAAGTAACGGCTAATTCTATAAATTATTTCAAGTAAACTTGTAAACAAGTGCCTTTGAGTCGTCAACATGTACTGCAGGTTCGGAAAGCTGTTCCTACCGAGAAGAGCCAACAATATATTCGGCGGTTGATCTTTTTAAAATATAATATCTCATTACTAGTTACATTTAGTCATACTGTCTTGTACTGGGTCAAAGAATAGCTGTGTCCACGCTAATCATCTAAGTAATCGTCAATGATATAGTAGGATTTCTGTATTAGCCTTTTTTTAACAGTGTTTTTGAACTACTGTATTTCTTTAATTTATCTTTATCTTTAATTTGCTGTTTCCCTAAAGAAAATAGGTGTTTTGTCATATCTATATCTCCATAAAACAAAATACAAAGCACCGGAGGAATAATATGATAATAAGTCGAGATGTCTTGCGATATTTTATGAAAAACAAAAGAATTGAACCATTGTTATGTAATTTAATAGAATTAATAGTTTGTTTATTTTTAATTAATCTACAGTTACACTAATTAGTCATTGTTCAATAATGATAACAGGAAATAGTATCTTAGATTATGGAATTGTCACGTGGATTTTGAGTAGTATCTTAGACTTTGATTGAGGTCATTTATGTATCTGACGGCAGTTACAATAGAATTGTTTTGCTATAATCTGCATTTATTAAGAGAATCTATACTAAGTACCTATATGAAGCATAAAACGTTCACATACAAGCAATATAACAGAACTAACTACTTTGCTATAATCCGCACGGGTTAAGTGAATGCATGCAAAGCCAATGTGTATGAAGCAGGCAAAATCTACGCACCTTATACATGCAGGACAAGCCACCACATGCACCCCATGGCGCAATTCACCAGCAACAACGCACACAAAAGCAGCACATACACCCACCACCACAATCTCGACGATCGTTTCGCCCCGAAACCGAAGCATCATCAGGAGGATAGGCTCCACGACAATTACGGCACGGCATTACGATTTTTGGTGGTGGTGGTGAGTGGTGGGTGTGTGTGCTGCTTTTGTGTGCGTTGTTGCTGGTGAATTGCGCCTTGGGGTGCATGTGGTGGCTTGTCCTGCATGTATAAGGTACGTAGATTTTGCCTGCTTCATACACATTGGCTTTGCATGCATTCACTTAACCCGTGCGGATTATAGCAAAGTAGTTAGTTCTGTTATATTGCTTGTAATATGGAATTCCGCAAAGTAACGCCTGCTTCTATAAATCAAAACGTTCACATACCTTACACATGTAGGACTAGTCACAACACGTATCACAAAACACCTCCGCAGAAACACTAGAAACAAGCGCTACACATACTCAGTACTACAATATTTACGATCGTTTCGCCCCGCAACCGAAGCATCATCAGAAGGGTAGTGTATGTGGGTTGAGATGTTTACAAGACACACACATGAATATACTCACACTAACTCACACCAACACCAATGTAGAAAGGAAACATTACACTGTCTCAATCGCACACACGTCAGTGGCACGAGAACTTTTGGCTGAGAGTAGACGTGTTGTGACATATTGTTACTTGTTAGTGCGTGTTTGAGCCTCTGCTATATACATACATTTGTCTATATTAATACAATAAAGTGAACACTACAGATTGACTCCATGACAAAATCGTAAAGCGCATTACGATTTCGTCGTCGAAATCGCATTTGCTTCTATAAATCGTATCTGAGGACGTTCGAAGTGATTAGAGTAGGGCTCGCCTATGCGTATAATGTGTTATTTTTACAATAATGCGAATGAGGTGTATCTATTTGTTTCTCTTTTTTATCCGTGATTAGACAAAGATAAGTATACGAATCTAATCTTCTCTTTCATTATTTATTGTGACACTCTCACTCACTCGTTTATTTGCATGACAGTCTATTGACATGTATGTTAGTATGTGCAAGAATTTGTTTGACTTTCTCCTTATACAAATTTGCATTCATCATTGATGTGAAATGTGATGAGCGTTTTTTGATAAAAATGTTTATAAAGACTCGTATCTTTGGAATTCTTGATAGATTTTAAACTTTCTAATTTAATATATTGCATGCTTAGTATTAAAGTCGCAATTCAAAATTAGGCTTAATTGAGTTAGCTACATTCATCATCCTCCTGCCTTTATCCCAGTATAAGTGGGGTCGACACAGCATGTTATAAACATGTTGTCACATGATTTGGCTACATATATTACGACCGGCCGCCTGCCTGACATCAACTTACCTTAGTCGTATTTTACGACCCCTCGGTAAGAAAGAGGGTGGTCTATTCTACTCAGCCGGATACCACACGGCGGGTCGACTCACCTTAGTCGTCTTTTACGACACCTCGTTAAGAAATAAGGGTGGTCTATTCTACTCAACCGGATACCACACGGCGGGTCGACTTACCTTAGTCGTCTTTTAGGACACCTCGGTAAGAAATGAAGGTGGTCTATTCTACTCAGCCGGATACCACACAGCCTTGAGTTATCTAATTGTAATCCTTATTTCAATGCCATCTATGACATCACGCTATGAACTAATAAAAAAGGTAGTATTTCATGTTTTTCGCTTATATTTTAAGTAAATATAATTTATGTATAGTGTGGTGGTATCCGAGCAAGGTAATTCCCGTTTCACTAGACCAATTCTTAAAAATCTGTCGGTTTTGTTTGCTTTAATTTAGTTGTCAGAAACAGAGGAAAAATATTTTGTTTTTCGGGTAATTTAAATTAGAGCATGTAATACTTACCAAAAATTCGTAGATTCAAAGCCTAGACTGGTAACAATGGGTTCTTTTATAAAAAAAAAGTAAAGTAGGAGCCTGTTAATATCCCACTGCTGGGAAAAGGCCTCCTCTCTCCGTTTCTGGAGAGAATGGTTGGAGCTAAGACCTACCACGGTGCTCCAATGCGGATTGGTAGGTTACACATCATCACGGTCTTACCACTGGGCTATCACAGCTCAATTAACGTAATTGTAATTTATCATGCGCTTTAATGCTAAGAAAATTGTTTGGTGGTGTTTTACACACACCAAAACACTTTCATATTTATAGTATAGAAATTAAACACACTCACATAGTTATACTCACAATGTATGCATCGCTATGCTGTATGTTTATACTTATACAAAAAGAAAGTCTCAATAAGCTGTCTGTATGTATATGATTGATTTTCTCAAAATCTACTGTACGGATTTTTTTGCAGTCTTTACTAAAAGGTAGTGCAATTCCTCCAGAAGTTTTAGGTGAATAATATATTATGGTTTATGTAAATTGTGTTGAAGATAATTTATAGAATTAGGCGTTACTTTGCGGAGATCCATAATACAAAAGTAATAATAAAATTATTTTGCTATAATCCGCGATACAGTAAATAGAAAAAATATATAGTGCTAAATGTATAGTGGACTATACGTTTTTTCATACCCGTTACATGCAGGATTCGTAAAAACATATGCACAATCCTCCACCACTTCCACCACAATACACAAGCACTACACAGGTTCACTATCACAAACTCAACAATCGTTTCGCCCCGCAACCGAAGCATCATCAGGAGATAGACTCCACATTATACATTTAGCACTATATATTTTTTCTATTTACTGTATCGCGGATTATAGCAAAATAATTTTATTATTACTTTTGTGTGTTGAAGATATCGAGCAGTTGTTAAAAAACTTGTCTGCTAGGACCTTTACTCACGTGCGCAGCGTAAACCAACGGAGATACACTAATGTAATGTACTAGAGAATTGTAGATCTACAAAAAGACTACAATAAAGTCCACGATAACATGTCTCTATCTCTTATGGTTAACTACATAACTACTTTTAAGTGCAAAATTTCAATTCGGATTTTTTTTTGACACATGAGTTCCACGCGGCTGAAGCCGCTAGAGTATTATATAAAATCAAAACATAATCTCGTATAGGTCTAGAATAGGTAGGTAGGTAGGTATAGGCTATAGATAGTGTCGAGTCCTCATGAGGGTCGACCGATACAAGAAAAACACTCATCAAATTTGCTCATTTTAAGTCCTAAGCAGATATATCTTATAAACAAAAACAAAACCCAACCTTTAAATATTTTCAGTGAACCTTGGTGTTCTTACAACCGGAATGAGTCTCGCCTGGCCCTCACCAGTGCTAGTGAAGCTCCGAAATGAAACTGAAACGCCATTGTCGAGGCCTATTACAGAGGAAGAAGGCTCATGGATCGTTGCTGGTGGATTTATACTTGCTTCGTTTGGTAAGAACATTATTTGGTTAGATCATCGTCATCAAGTTTCTAGTTAACTCTGACCCTTTGTCACACTTTACACCATCCATCCATCTCTTTTTCGGCCTTCTAGTCACATACCCATGCATATTCATATGGAAAACTCATTGGGTCATATGGATTCCTCCCTCCTCACATGTTCATACCATGTTATTCTTGTACTTCTCATGTTTTCTATGATGGGCGCAACTTTCAGACCCCCTTATTGGGTATTCGGTTCGATCAATGCCCTGAATATCACTATATATATGTCTCTTCTAGAATATACGTGATTTTGGATTGCCATATGTCCAAATCAGGGAAGAATGTGTTGCCGGCAATGGTGTTTGAATTTGAAAATTAATTGCTAACTGTGGACCTCATAAGAAAGCTTAGAATTGCTAGCGAGAGATGGAGGCAGCTATGCTTGGAGCATGCATGTGGTATACTTGAAGTGTTTCAATGAGAAATGAGTAGATCTGTAAAAAAAAATTACCCATAAAGATCGTGTCGCGAAGCTGTAATTTTAATTTTTGAAGCAGCCAATGGGCATGGGAATCGATGTTTATTGGAGTAGTAATGTGTTGAAATAGCAACCCAGAATTAGAAGAGGCAGTGTTGATAGACTTGGAGGCCATCTTAAGGCGTGAACATTAATCATTAACATTAAGGCTCTTCTTGGTAGGAATAGCTTTCCGAACGAGCAGTCGAGTTCGCGATTCAAAAGCACTTATTTACAAGTTTACTCGAATAAAGAATATGAATTTGAATTTATAACGTGAAAAAGATACCAGGCTTAGATCCAAGTGGCAGAAGATCACGTCACGATTAAATTGTTTCAGGAGCTCTATGTTCAAGTAGACCTGCATTAAAGAAGAAGAAAGGTAGAATCGAAAGAAGTAAGGTTGATATCTTTTTTTCAGCGAATGTCTTAGGAGGGATGCTTTTGGATATCATTGGTAGAAAATATTGTCTTTTGCTGATATCCATCCCAAAATGCGTCGCGGCGTTGCTCTTTGTCTTCGCGACGGAAGTGTGGATGCTGATTTTGGGGCGAGTATTGATCACTGGAATGGATTGCTTCCTCTTTGTAGTAGTGCCTGTATATTCATCGGAAATTGCAAGTGTGAGTTGTATATATTTATTTTACGGGTTGTAAAATTTTGCAATCGACTATCCTTTACTGTGAATCTTGTTTTCCCGCTGGTACTGGAACATACGACATTATCTTATACGATATTGCCGTAATAAGGAACTGAGCCATGACAATGCAGTGAGAGCACTAGATGTTAGGAGGTATTTTCTATAAAATTATGTGCTTCATTGATCTTCACAAATCATCATCACTTTACGTTAATGGTTTTTTTTACCTTATCTTCAAAAGATATTGGACCTGTAAGTGTGCGTTTAGGTTATATGGTTTACTCAGTAAATCTTCGTCTTCCCATATTGACCTCATGGAATCCAAAAGGTTAGGATTATTTCGACATATTAGGCCGGTTTAGACGACCTTTTTGAGTAGACCTGCAAGAGAGTTAGTTCTTTTGCGAGCAAGCTCAGCTATCTCCTTCTTTTTATAGTAGAGAATTTATCTTGCAGGTAAATGTCTCAGGCGATATTATTTAGCATTATCATGCTCTTTACGGTGAAGGAAAACATCAACAGGATCAAAAGTTTTTAATTTAGCTCTACCTGTATGACAAGTTGATGGGTTTACTGAAGATCGTGGCAATTGTTTCAACAAGCATATTATCTTATCTTAATAATAATTGGTGGTATAAAGCGACATGTCCGCAACTTTGGTCTTGTCAAGGCGTTAAAACGACCAATTCACTGTATATTTTCAATGCCTAAAATGATGGGTTTTTAAATTCTATTTGTATTACTTGTGAAAGCAGGGACGACTGAAACACTTTCGCATTTATAATATTAGTAATTAGTAATATGTATTTATATTCAATTAATTATTTCATAATATTAAATAAATAAAAGGTGACATAAACTTCTGTGCAAACACAGACATATTTTGACATGCTTTAATATACTGTTATTAAAAATTAATTTTTAAGTTGTATATTATCTTTCATTTAGTCGTTTGATGTCATCATCGTGACAAAATAATAAATGTTCGTAATTCGATTCTTATATAACTCAATTGATTATTGGAATTGGGAAAGTGCTAACATCGATGCTAATATTATAATTGCGAAAGTCCGACTGTCTGTAACTTTCATGGCTGTTCCGCTATACCAGTATTGATGAAAGGGCATTGGGTAACTTTATATGGACCTTGCTTGATTTTTTTAGCGGCCACATCTCGTATAATCCTACAAAGTTGTAGGATTATACGAGAAAGACATCGTATATTTAAAAACATTCTCGCTTCTAATTCGAAATATTCAGTGGCCTAAAATACAGTCCACGCATTGCGGAATGTCGCTACATGTCATGGGCGCGACACGGGGTCTTGAAAAATGACGAAATGTTACACAGGCAAGGCGAATTTTACGCTGTGGGGGTACTCTGTTCAGCTACGCTACTTGACAAACCGTGTATTCCATATATTTATTTATCTTCTAGAAAGAACAACGCGGCTCGCTGTGCACGTTCCTGCAAATCTTCTCTTGTATGGGAATAGTGACTACGCTGGCTGTTGGCCCATTTCTCTCCTACAAGGCCTTCAATGTCATATTCGCGAGCGCAATTGCCATCAGTACCATACCATTACTGTGTTTGCCTGAAAGCCCATTCTACTTGTATTCTAAAGGTAAGTCAATCATCATTCATCATTCTCCTGTCCTTATCCCACTCTAAGTGGCGTCCGCACAAAATGTTTTGAACATGTTGTTACATGATTTGGCTAGGTATTTCAAGACCCGCCGCTTGCCTGAAGTCAACTTACCTTAGTCGCCGTTTACGACTTTATGACTATTTAGCCAAATTCCTTAGTGTGAAAGACAAAGTTTATGTATTTGAAATACTTAAAGCGATGTATTAATTTTGATAAGAGTTTGATAAATATAAAATATGCATTGTAAAAAAGTATCTAATTTAATTAAATTGTGGTTCACAATTTTGGTCATGGTGGCTACCACATAAAAGGTAGATATATGCTGTCGCGGTCTATTATTTAGAACTATTCAAGACAAACAATCCTACGGTACATCGTCTTTGTGTAACTCCAATGGTTTAGGCAGCGTACGCCAAGATATCTCTCAGAGGTCAGATTCTTTTCCGACTTAATTGACACGACCAAAATTACATAAAATCATTACAGATGTAGCCTATATGTTATTCCGATGTACCTATATTACCGTAAAATTTCCTCAAAATCCATACTCACAAATCTTCGCATTTATAATATTAGTAGGAGTAGGGAGTCAACAACCGAGATGAAAATTATCTTGCTTAAATACCGCTTTGATATAACTAAAGCCATGCTGATCCTTTCTTTCCATCAAATGTGTAAAATGGGCAAGCAAACGAAAAAGCCGTTAGAGCTCAAAGCATATTGACAATTCGGAAATCCAAAAAGATTTATATTTACCTTTGAATTTATCTTTTTAAAGACCCGTTAAGGGAAAATATAAAAGCTTAAAAAAAGGACTTAATACCTTGTTTATACAATGTGATGCATTAAAGGAGTGATTTCACCAATATTTATTTTTTTGAGTAGAGGCCGTATCCGCGGATTCGTTGGCGTTTCGCTTAAAGTACCCCCAATATAGACTGTTGATAGCACAGCAGTGAGACCGTGACCAATGAGTTTATCTATTAAAACTCATGTGTCTAATTGATAATAGTAATTTATCACACGCTTTTTGGCGAAGGAAAACATTGTGAGGGAACCTGCATATTTTTAGAGAATTCTGGAGATATGTGTAACCTACCAATCCGCATTGGAGTAGCGTGGTAGGTCTTAGCTCCAGCCCTTCTCTCCAGAAAAGGAGAGAGGAGACCTATTCCTAGCAGTGGGATTGTAACAGGCCGCTACTTTTACCCTCAATAGTGTACTTTATGCTTTTCTCAAGTTCCCTGAAAAAATCGGATTCTTTTTATATTATATATTAACCCAGTGTAAAAGCTTAATTTTAAAAGTACTAACAATATTATTTTGCTATAATCCGCGCTTAAAATATATTTAATGCAAAATGTAGAGTGCACTATCCGTTCTCATACGTGACACATGCTGAATTTGTAAAAACTCATGCACTTCCCGCCACCAATAACACAACAATACACAAGCACACATTCATTCAGACAATCTCGACAATCGATAATCACGAAAATAATCTTTTCAGTACTTTTGTATTACGGACCTCTGCAAAGTAACGTCTAATTCTCTAAATTAAGCTTTAATTGTAGCAAATTTCATCGTAATAAAGATAGATAAAAAAATACGTAGACGGACAGACAGACTTTCGCATTTGTAATATTAAGTATGGACATTAGTTTACCATACTCATTTTCAAGACCATATAGTATTTATCTTCCGTGTGGTATCCGGCAGAATAGAATAGACCACCCTCATTTCTTACCGAGGTGTCGTAAGAGGCGACTAAGGTATGTGCCGTGTAGTATCCGGCTGCATAGAATAGACCACCCTCATCTTTTACCGAGGTGTCGTAAAAGGCGACTAAGGTTAAGGCTAAGTTGACGTCAGGCAGGCAGCCGGTCGTAAAATACGTAGCCAAATCATGTGACAACATGTTTGTAACATGTTGTGCCGACCCCACTTAGAGTGGGATAAGGGCAGGAGATAGATGATAGTGTATTTGATCTTCTATACATTCTACAGTAGTGTAGGCAAACTTTATGCGTATCAAGTTGATCGTGACATTTGTTCTAAACAATTTTTAATGAGGTTAGGTGAGATCGTGAGGTAGTCGTGCCATAAATTTTGACATTGTGATTATTGGTAAAATAATTGGTATTAATCAATTTAAAATTCTTTATTTAATATTCGAAAATTTAATTTTCATTTGTTTAATTTAAACATTGCAAATGAAATTTTATAATTTAAATTAATTTAAATTAAATAATTTAAAGAAATTATTTTAATCAATAAATTTTGTAATCGGCGAAATGGGCAAAATATTGTGTCGCGTGCCATCGGTCCGCCATCTTTGTTCTAGTTTATTCAAATTCAAATTCAAAATATTCTTTATTCAAGTAAACTTGTAAACAAGTACTTTTGAATCGTCACCTCTACTGCTGGTTCGGAAAGCTGTCCTACCGAGAAGAGCTTACAAGAAATTCGGCCTTTTCAAAGGAGCTTTTTATAAGGGTACCATTCCAATGACAGTAGAAAGCCCAACTACACTATTGAGAATCACATGGAAGATAAAAATGCTACTGTTGTAAATTTTATTGACATCACAAATTACCATCCATTACTTCTTATATTTGGTATACTTCAAGTTTGATGACAATGCGGAATCGGATATAGTCAAAGGTTATATGTTGTTTTCAAACAGAACTAATACCGGAAATCAAGTTCTGGTTCCAAGGTTCCATGAGTTCTACATACATATCTTAAAACGAGTTCTAAGTCTTGTATATGATTTGATTTTGGGAAATGGCTTTAACGATTTTCATGAAATTTAGTATCCAACTGTGTTAGCTGATAGCCGCGATATTTGTGATAGCTGATAGTGATAGCCCAGCGGTGAGACCGTGTGACTCTTTGGAGGAGGTTACTGGTTTAAACCCCGGGAAGGCACCAATGAGTTTTTCCGTTAAAACTTAGGTTAAATTTTCGGTGGAGGAAAACATCGTGAGAAAACCTGCATATCTCTAGAGAATTCTGGGGATATATGTAATCAATCCGTATTTTGTGAGAAAAAAATATTATATGAAGCCCTTATATATCTTCTAAAAAATAAGATACGGAGAAGACAAGACATACACATAATTTTTTTTCCTTGTCCCTAATTCATGCCTTAATCAGGGTAAGGTCGTTGATTTCAAAATAAATAATGTTTTTGTTCACTATTTTCTTCTAACTCTCTCTACTGGTCCCTACCGAGAAGCGCCAGCAAGAAATTCGGCGGTTGCTCTTTGACCAAAAATTCTTATAACTAGTTACTATCTTCTCTCTATCTAGGTAATCTTTAACAGTATCGTTGGCTTTTTGTATCATCCTCCTTTTAACAGTGTTTTAAAATGCTGTAATAACAAATTGATTGTGAAATCTTATATTTGAAATTCTCGTGTCACAATATTAGTTATCATAGTAAAAGTAGTAAAGTTTAGAAGGGTTGAAGCTAAGACCTACCACGCTGCTCCAATGCGGATTGGTAGGTTACACATATCCGTAGAATTCCCTAGAGATATGCAGGTTTCCTCACGATGTTTTCCTGCACCGAAAAGCGTGTGATAAATCGCAATTATCAATTAGACACATGAGTTTTAATAGAAAAACTCATTGGTGCCTGCCCGGGTTTGAACTCATGTTCCCCTCGATAGAGTCGCACGGTCTTACCGCTGGGCTATCATAGCTCTTATTAGTTATCATACTCAACCAAAAAGGCTGGGTACCCATTTTTATAAAATTTTATATGCACACTCCTACTTAGTATGCAGTCTGAGAATTGGGTACTATCTATTTTTCACGCCCCTAAGTGATAATGGTTCTCCACAACTAACATTCTTTTGTCAATTTTTTTTATAATCACTAAAAATGAATTCCCTAGAAATAACTTATATGGCAAAACAAGGTTTGCCCGGTCAGCTAATTTTATTACAGAATCTTAAAATCAAATCTGTTGCTGCGGTGACGTTAATACCTAGGTATCCTTTAGTGTCTATACTTATATCTATTGAAGATTAGTAGATAACAAAGTTGCAACAGATATTTGATTAGCCGAATGCTTACTATAGTCAAAGAATGACAATAACCAATGTTCTTATCACAGTAATACAACCATATTATTTCGCCTTTATCAATATTTATAGAGATAATAGAGTATATCTTAGCTTCAACAATGTAATTGAATTTATAAGTGGATTAGTTTATCTGAGAAATACGGCCAAGAACTCTCTTATGCTAATTAATCTTCACTGCTGGACATATTCGTAGTACTATATTTTATATATATATATATATATATATATATATATATATATAGGAAATAGGTATTCCGACTTTGGCTTCACAGTATATTTTTGTTTGTGCATGAATATACTATTTATTCATGCAATTGGCGATGTATATATTAGACAAAGTAAAAAAATAAATTTGCTGTTCCTACTTTGCGCCTTGCAAAAGCAAATGAATTGTTTGTGGGTTTGGGTATAAAATTGTATAATAAAATTTCGCAATCGATTTTATTTTTGCCACTACAGCAGTTAAAAAACGCTGTTAAAGGGAGGCTGATACAAAAAGTCTACTGTACTATTGAGGATTATATAGATGATAAAAATGCGTGGATATAGCTACTCCTCTGACCTGTAGATGATAGATGACCTAATGTAACTAGATATGAGAATTTTATTTGAAAGAGCAACCACCGAGTTTCTTGCTGGCTGTTCTCGGTAGGAATGGCTTTCCGAGTCAGCAGTAGAGTTGAGGATTCAAAAGCACTTGTTTACAAGTTTACTTAAATAAAGAATATTTTGAAATTTGAATTTGAATTTTAATATAAACACGTGCAGTGCTGATGTACGCGTAAGGGCCTTTTCATGTCAGGAAAACCCATTATGGGTCGTCATCGCACGACGGGTATGAGACTCGCACCGAACAAAATCCTGACAATGCTCTACCACGCTGCTGGTGGCGAGGACTGGGTAACGATGTACACATTGGTCCTATTCCCCCCAGCAGCCGTTTTGTATCCCGGAGAGCGTTATCTCTGGGTTGAGGCCTCTCTAAACAATGGCCCCTCCCTCTGCTGAACGATGCATCGATCCATCGTCCGTATTATCATACGAAACTTGCGATCATACGTATCATCTAGTAGTTATTTTGATGATTGTCCAAAAACCGTAAATTCCTAAATTTTAGGCGGTCATAGACTCGCCAGTTTTCTACACGATCGGGCTCGCGCCGAATACCGATTATGATGATCGGTACGGATTATAGACGATTCAAAAAAATAGGCATACTGACTGTAGCATCACAATATATATATAGTAATATTCTATTTGTACGGAAAAATATAAGTACGTATAAAAGAAAATTTGATGTATATCATAGACATACGAGAGGTCACAAACAGCTTGCGATACCTGCGTCGCGACTCAGCAGAGTTAGCAACTCATTTGTTGGTCTCGCTATTCGCTTCTATAATAAAATTCCTCAATCCATTCTAGACCAGTGTACAGAAAGATTCCAACTAAGTGTAAAAAATATGCTTATACGTTTAAAGATTATTTGGATGATAAGAAATCCTGGATTTGAAAATCCTTTCAACAAGACAGCGGTTTAATAGTGTATAATTGAAAATATTTAAAAGGTTGACCGCCGAGTTTCTTGCTGGTTCTTCTCGGTAAGAGCAACATTCCGAACCAGTTGTAGCTTCATTAATCATATTGATGCTTGACGATTCAAAAGTGCCTGAAATGGTTTATTTGAATAAAGATGATTTTTATTTGATTTGATTTGACACCATCAGTGATCATAGCCGACAATGAAGAGCCGGCATAGTATAAATGTAATCGGCATATTGGTGTGTACCTTTATGACGATCAGCTAAATTATTGCACTGTCAAGTATAAATATATAATATATGTTTATGTGTGTACTTAAGCATATAACAATTAATTGATGGATATACCAACGTTCACCGATATATTTGAATGAAATAATTAAACAATTATACAATACATTTGTGACAATTTAAATTTAATGTTCTTGAATATAATCAGTCTAATTAGTAAAAAACTACTCGTAAATTACATTCGTACTCAATGTGTGTTTTAAAGAATTAGATAGTGACTAGTTTATATTTAATTTCCTTTTTAACTTTTAATATGTTTCCGTGAAAAGTAAACCGATATTGTTATAATATTTTCTAGGTAGTTATATGGTGGACTATACACCTTAAATATAGGTTTTTAACTCGATTAATAATCTTAATTTTTAGAATTTAGGATTTTTAATATTGCTTATCTTGTATATAAAATTTTCGTGTCACCATGATAGTCCATGATATCCGAATAGAAGTATGATATCCGAAACTGCTAGACCGATTTTTATGAAATTCTATATGTATATTCAGTAGGTCTGAAAATTGGCAACTATCTAATGATAAGTGATTTTGGCCAATATATATTATTTTTGTAATGTACACTAGAAATTCCCTTGAAATAATTAACATGAAAAAACATCGTTTGCATATAAAACAAAAGTAAAGTAGCGGCCCGTTACAATCCCACTGCTGGGAATAGGTCTCCTCTCTCCGTTTCTGGAGAGAAGGGTTGGAGCTAAAACCTACCACGCTGCTCCAATGTGGATTGGTAGGTTACACATATCTCCAGAATTCTCTAGAGATATGCAGGTTTCCTCACGATGTTTTCCTTTAACGAAAAGCCTGTGATAAATTACAATTATCAATTAGATACATAAGTTTTAATAGAAAAACTCATTGGTGTCTGCCTGGGGTTTGGACTCGTGACCCCCTCGAAAGAGTCGCAAGGTCTCACCGCTGGGCTAATCACAGCTCTCATAGCTCAGTATATATATATTGTTAGGAATGGAAGTTGGCAACACTACAATCACGTGGCCGATAGCAAGGAAGGGCTTTTGGAGAGAAAATTTGTTATAAAAGATGGAGTCCGCCATATTCAAGTCAGTCTTGTAGTAATACTCGACTCTTACGGTTATTAGCTTACGCTTACGCGGCTAGACCGTTCTCTTGGATTCTCGTTGTAAACGAGACTTGTACGATTATTAAACGCTCCCGCGTTTAGATCATGACACTAATTAAACCTGTCTTGGTTAAACAAACAGGTTTAATTAGTGTTACTGTGTCGTTCTAATATTGTTACGGTAGACCCGCGTCTAACCTACCTACATTGAGTGTTATTAGTTATTAGACTCTAGCCTTGAATAGTTAATATTCGTGATAAGAGTAATCACTGAATTTCTTGCCAGTTCTTCTCAGTGGATAGTAGCGTTTCGAACTGGTGGTAGAATCGTCCTGGCATAATAATTCCAAATTATATGAAACTTAACCTATCAAATGTTGTACCTTTACGTTTATCTTTGTTGACTATGTGAGAAAGCTGAAATATTTAAGTGAAATTCCTGTCATTTCTAAAAATATATTATCACAACTCTGCAGGTCGTATCGAAGAAGCGTTGACTGTTCTTAAACAAATTCGCCTTACCGAATGGGCAGCACAGCAAGAATTGCAAGAATACAAACAACCTACCGACAAGTGTGAGGAGAAAATCGACAAGATATCTTTGTTAAAAAACAAGATTTTTATAAAATCCTTGCTGCTGGGTATTATTCTCAACGCCGGCAGTCAACTCATCGGGTTCAACGCTGTGCAGTTCTATTTGCAAACGATTCTGGAATCAACTAAGACTAGCGTGAAGCCGGAATTGGCGTCCGTGATTATTGGCTTAATACAAGTTTTCGCAAGTTTCTGCACGCCATTCATCTTGACGCGGTACGGAAGGAAGCCGGTGCTAATAGTGTCACTGTTCGGAATGTTCCTTGGAATGGTAAGTATAAAATAAAAAGTAAGTCAAAGTAAAATAAAGAGTAAGTTTTATTAGTATTAAGCTCATCACTAATTCGTTATGGAACTATCGAATTCATTTTCAAATATGAATTAAAACCATATATATAAAATTAAAAAACTTTCGCCGTGTGGTATCCGGCTGATAGGAATAGACCACCCTCTTTTCTTACCGACGTGTCTTAAAAGGTGACTAAGGTCAGGCTAGCGGCCGGTCGTAAAATACGTAGCCAAATCATTTGACATGTTAGTAACATGTTGTGCCGACCCCGTTTAGAGTGGCAGGAGGATGATGATATAAAATAAAAAAACTTAAAATTGAAAAAACTGAAATGTGTGGATGTGTGTCTGTATGTTTGTTTACGTGCGTGTGTGTTCGCGTGGATGTGTTTGTGTAAAAAAAATATATGCGCCAATATTTCTACGAAAAAATTGTAATTCTAGTTTTTTTTACTAATATTGAACAAATTTAAGCCATTATACCACTCATTATATAAACGTGCTATATGATTGAAAGGTAAATTTTGTGCATAATTCGTTATGGAAAAAAAAGTAGCGGCCTGTTACAATCCCACTGCTGGGAAAAGGCCTCCTCTCTCCGTTTCTGGAGAGAAGGGTTGGAGCTAAGACCTACCACGCTGCTCCAACGCGGATTGGTAGGTTACACATATCTCCAGAATTCTCTAGAGATATACAGGTTTCCTCACGATGTTTTTCTTCACCGAAAAGCGTGTGATAAATTGCAATTATCAATTAGACACATGAGTTTTAATAGAAAAACTAATTGGTGCGTACCCGGGTTTGAACTCGTGTTACCCTCGAAAGAGTCGCACGGTCTCGCTGCTGGGCTATCACAGCTCTAGATTATGGAATGGAAAACGGTACATAAAATAACTGCAAAATTAGTTGCTCTGTGTGTCAAACAATTCCATTATAATCCGAAACCTTTAAAGGAGATTGTATTGTTTAGATTTATTTGTGTGTGTGTGCAAAATATATTTTCCTTCGAAAATCCTTAAGTTAGATTAAGTTATGTAGGTTTTTTTAGGTCGGACTGGGAAGTTTCTTCAAAGTCAGCGAGCCCGAAGGCTATGAGATTATTGGCTTCATGAACTTCCTACCCGTTATCTCGCTGATATTGGTCATATACTGCTACAGCGTTGGTAAGTATGGTACAATATACATTGTTTCTCTCTCTCTCTCTCTGTTTCTCTCTCTCTCTCTCTCTCTGTCTCTCTCTCTCTCTCTCTTGCAGCTGATGGACGTCCAGTGCTGCATATAGTTCTCTTCACGGGATATCCATACCGCAGGAACTTGTGCCGTTTGGATCTAGCGATCTCCGCGACCTTTGTTGACGATATCAGTCCATCTTGTTTTAATTTACTAGGTTCACCAACAGCTTTAACATTTACATCTTTCAAATCTATATTCTATTGTAACAAAACTAAGTCTAAAAAAAATAAGCACTACACACGTTCACTACCACAAACTCAACAATCGTTACGCCCCGCAACCAAAGCATCATCAGGAGATAGACTCCACGACAAAATCGCATGTTTGCGATTTTGCGTGGAGTTGTCGATTGTTTGTGATAGTGAACGTGTGTAATGCTTGTGTATTGTGGTGGCAGTGGTGGAGGTATGTGCATGTGTTTTTACGAATCCTGCACGTAACGGCTATGAAAAAACGGATAGTCCACTATACATTTAGCACTATATATATTTTCTATTACTGTATCACGGATTATAGCAATGTTTTTATGATTTAATTTTGAACGAATTGTGTACGTCAAATCCTTGCCCTTAACCAACCAAATTACTGTAGAAACAACTTAATATACAATTATGTTATCTGTTTCTACAGGAATCGGGTCTCTAGTATGGCTGGTAACAGCTGAACTATTCGAAGGGCCTGCTCGAGCTCTCGGCGTGTCAATTTCATCAGTGACATGTACTATTTCGATATTTATTATAACCAAGTATTTCACATTGATGACGTCAGCTTTGGGACCAGCAGTCACTTACTGGATGTTTAGTGTCATTTGTGTAACAGTTGGGGTACTGATAGCGTTGTTCCTCCCCGAAACTAAGGGGAAAACTTATAGGGAAATTCAGAAAGCTCTTGGTGCGAATGTCATGGAAATAAAGGAGAAGGGTGAAAAGGATAATGTTTGATAAATACTTTACAAATCAGATCTGGTATCAGTTAGTGTTTAATGAGATAATTGAGCTGGTATTTTATACTATAATCCGGCTCGAAGGACCAAAATATTTTTATTGTGACAATAGAAAGATGGTGTGATTTTTTAAATGCGGCTCTAAAGACAAATGTATGTTTAGTGAGATAAAAAAAAGCGCTGGTATTAAAAAAAACATCCGGCTCAAAAGACTAAAATATGTGTAAATGTGTAATAATAGAGAGGCGCTGGAATTTTGTTAATAAGATACGACTTGAAGGACCTAAATACGTTTATTGATTTGATAAAAGACTAATATTTTAAAATATAATCCGGCTTGACGGACCAAAATTTCCTTGGTTTGTCAAGATACTAGTATTTTATATATTTCTTATAATATTGAGTGTTAAAAATATTAATATACTTTGCGTGACATAAAAAAAAATGTAAAGTAACAGCCTGTTACGCCCACAGCTGGGCGAAGGCCTCCTCTCTCCGTTTTTGGCGAGAAGGATTGGAGCTAAGACCTACCACGCTGCTCCAATGCGGATTGATAGGTTACACATATCGCTAGAATTCTCTAGAGATATGCAGGTTTCCTCACGATGTTTTCCTTCACCGAAATGCGTGTGAGAAATTGCAATTATCGATTAGACACATAAGTTTTAATAGAAAAACTCATTGGTGCCTGCCCGGGGTTTGAACCCATGTCATCTCTAGAGAGTCGCACGGTCTTACCGCTAGGCTATCACAGCTTTGCGTGACATAGCAGCAACAAAATGCGGAATCAATGACAAATAAAACCATAATAAATTTATCATAGAGTATTTAACAGTTAGCAATGATTTCGAAATTTTTCGGATACCTTTCCGAGTGATGGATCCTATATCACTAGTGTTATCACACGAGTAGCAGCTAACGAATACGTCACATCCAGTGACGTATTGATATCCCAATATTATAATCAAGTGTTTATTGTTAATTTGTTTTTCAAATATCATCTATTAATTTGTTGTGATTTTAAAATTGAATAATGATTGTGTATATTTAAATCAGTAATTGATTGACTCTTGCATAATATTTCGGCGCCAGCGATTGTGGCGCCATCTTAATTATAAACATGAATGATTAATAAACGTTTTATCACTTAAATAATTAATTATAGCTCAAATAATATACATAAAATTGTATAAAACTACTTTAATTATTTACTTAATTTACATGTATCTAATAACCGGAATGTAATGTGAATTAACATTCCGGAAGTATCGTTTTACTGTATATTATCCGCTAATTCGTGTTGCTAGCGCGAACATTAATGTATAAAAAGGGAGTACACAATAAATGATCAGTCAGTGTTCTTTGTACAGTGCGAGTGTTTTCTTGTTATCACAGCGTCGTTTTACACTAGACTTTGCAAAATTGGACTTAAATGAGTAACTACAATATATAATTATCATAGACATTAAATATTTGACGATTCAAAAGTAGTGAAAACAGTCTTGAATAAAGAATATTTTCAGTTTGAGTTTAGAGTTATTATATTTAATGTAGTTCAGCCAGGCGTGTAAATGACGATAACGCGTGGATATAGCTCCTCTTCGAACCTGTACAAGACATTAATATATGTAACTAGTAAAGTAAAAAAGTAAAGTAACAGCCCGTTGTTATGCCCACTGCTGGGCTAAGGCCTCCTCTCTCCGTTTTTGGAGAGAAGGATTGGAGCTAAGACCTACCACGCTGCTCCAATGCGGATTGGTAGGTTACACATATCGCTAGAATTCTCTAGATTTATGCAGGTTTCCTCACGATGTTTTCCTTCACCGAAAAGCGTGTGATAAATTGGAATTATCAATTATAGAATTAGGCGTTACTTTGCGGAGATCCATAATACAAAAGTAATAATATAATATAATAATATCGCAAAGCTTTGCGATTTTGTCGTGGAGTCTATCTCCTGATGATGCTTCGGTTGCGGGGCGAAACGATTGTTGAGTTTGTGATAGTGAACCTGTGTAGTGCTTGTGTATTGTGGTGGAAGTGGTGGAGGTTTGTGCATATGTTTTTTACGAATCCTGCATATACCGGGTATGAAAAAACGTATAGTCCACTATACATTTAGTACTATATATATTTTCTATTTACTGTATCGCGGATTATAGCAAAATAATTTTATTATTACTTTTGGAATTATCAATTAGACACATGAGTTTTAATAGAAAAACTCATTGGTGCCTGCCCGGGTTTGAACTCGTGTTCCCCTCGAAAGAGTCGCACGGTCTCACCGCTTGGCTATCACAGCATGTAACTAGTAATAAGAATTATTCTTTGAAAAGAGCAACCGCCGAGTTTCTCGCTGGTTCTTCTCGGTAGGAACAGCTTTCCGAACCGGCGGTTGATGTTGAAGATTCAAAAGAAGCATCCCGAACGTTTATTCGGCAAAGTGTGCGTTTTTAAGACGTCGTTGTATGAAAAAGCGAAACAATTTAGTTTACCTCTTCAATTGAGTCGTTATAAGAGTTCATGATAGGCCTGCTGAACTGTAGAGGACTTATATATATTGCGCCCGTTGTAGAAAAGACGTAGAGAAGTGCAAGATTAAGATGGTATGGTAATATAATGAGAGGGGATGAAAGTTGTGTGAGTAAACGAGTGTTAAATATGATTGTGGATGGATATGGAAGAGGCTGTGAAAGAGACGGTTGGATTATGTGAAGTATGACATGTATATAAAAACAATAGCATCAGAGTTAACGAATGATTGGAGAAATACATCATCCTCCTGTCCTTATACCACTCTAAGTGGGCTCGGCACAACATGTTACAAACATGTTGTCACATGATTTAACTGTGTATTTTACGACCGGCCGCTTGCAACTGTCAACTTATCTTAGTCATATTTAACGACCCCTCGGTCTGAAAAGGGGGGTTTATTCTACTCAACCGGATACAACACGGTGGGTTAACTTACCTTAGTCACCTTTAATGACACCTCGGTAAGAAATGAGGGTGGTCTATTCTACTCAGCCGGATACCACACGGCGGATTTTGGAGTAAAATATCATAGAGTTAGTATAATAGAATAGGGGATCGCCAAAGAGAGGAAATGATGGTCACCTATCTGTCTCTTTCTTTTATGTGTGAAGAGACAAAGATAAGTTATGTATGGCGTCAACTTTCCTTAGTCGTATTTTACGAATCCTCATTAAGAAAGAGGGTGGTCTATTCTACCCAATCGGATACCACACGGTGGGTCAATTTACCTTAGTCGCCTTATACGACACCTCGGTAAGAAAACGGAAGGGAAAAACATGTTTGCGGACCCCAGTTAGAATGGGATAAGGGTAGGAGAATGATATGATATTTGTTGGATTATTTAATATATAATGCTGTTGGAGATCTGAATAAATAAATTAGTATATAACTTTATTGTCATCTTATATTTGACTTAAATAATATTGCTATTTTATAAAAATATACCTAAAAATTTGTTGGAATACAATTTTGGGCATTCGCATTTGAACTGTCATATTTTTTCGTTAAGGTTTTATCTAGTCTATTTATTTAAAATGTGATTTAATGTAGTAATAAATTGCAAATGAATAAATATATGTTATTTCATTAAACGATAACCTATCTAGCATGAATTCGTCATGATAGCCTAATAGACCGTCTAATTCTTTCCCGGGTGTCATGGGTTCAAACCACGGGAAGGCACGAATGACTTTTCTATATAACTCATATGCCTAATGTAAAGAAACCTGAATAAAATTAAATGGCCTGTTACTGTCCCACTGCTGGGCATAGGCCTCCTTCCTCCGTTTTCGGAGAGAAGGGTATTTAGTTAAGACCTACCACGCTGCTTCATAGCGGATTGATAGGTAACACAGAATTCTTTAGAGATATGCATCGTTACGATGTTTTCCTTCAGCGAAAAGCATGTGATAAATTGCAATTATCAATTAGACACATAAGTTTTAACAGAAAAACTCATTGGTGCCTGGCCGGGGCTAAAACTCGTGACGTCCTCGAAGGAGTCGCATTGTATCACCACTAGGCTATCACAGGTTGGAAACCTGAAGGCTTTTGAAGTATTTTTGTGATATGAGTAGCCTACCAATGAGCATTGGAGCAGCGTGGTAGGCTCCAACCCTTCTGATCTGACAGGAGATCTATGCCCAGCTGTGGGTTAGTATCAAATTGCTGCTCAATACTTCGTAACCCCCATAGAATCCAAATGCTATGGCTTTGTAACTATAGGATTTAAATATAAAATATCACATACCATGTTAATCATAAGAACTAAGTGCATAATTAATAATCTGAATTTGGAGGAACCGCCGTGTGGTATCCGGCTGAGTAGAATAGACCGAGGGTGCTCTTTTCTCATCGAGGTGTCGTAAAAGGCGACAAAGGTAAGTTGACCCACCGTGTAGCCCACCGGGTATCCTGTTGAGTAGAATAGACCACCCTCTATCTTACCAAGGTGTCGTAAAGTACGACTAAGGTAAGTTGACGTCAGACAGGCGGCCGGTTTTAAAATACGCAGCCAAATAATGTGACAACATGCTTGTGACATGTTGTGCCGACCCCAGAGTAGGATAGGAGGATGAAAATTAATAAAAACACCACTCTGCTCCTCATATTAAAATGCAGTATAAATAATACAAAAAAAACTTAAAAAGGCACCTTTATTTAACAAAAAAATGCGTCAGCACAATACATTTCCGTAAAAACTACTAAAATTAAAAATCACAAAGTTTCAGGTTGCAACAACCTATAACTTAATATAAACTTAAATGTATTAATGCTGCGATACCACGTAAAGCTAAGATAAAGCTATTTACAGCTACCCGATAGAGCTATAAGCTCGTACATAACCCTAAAATTCACCATAAGTTTCTGTGCTACTGAGTCCATATTGCACGCACAGATTTAAACTGACGAATTCAAAATTAGTCTTAATTGAGTTAGATACATATAGATGGCATTGAAATAAGAATTTCAATGCCATCTATAACATCCCGCTACTATTAAAAAAAACTAGTATTTTATTGCTCTTCCAAGTTATCTCTTTAATGTGAGTGTTAAAGAAAGAGTTTTGTTGGTCCTACGCTACGCTTTATTACAATTTGCTACAAAACAACTTATAAAAACACTTTAATACTAAACGTGCTATATATACTTAACTAAATGAAATGTAAAATAATATAAGTAAAGAGTCAAAAGGCTAAACATGTTATTATCCCAGTGTTGAGCCATTCATTAATTCCTGCCCTGCCATTCATTCCTGGCCATATCCTACTCTAAGCGTCGTTCACATGCTTTTCACTTACATTTTGTCCTCTCATAAGTGAACTCTGATGCTTTCTCATGTATATAGATACATGCATACCATCTCTTCCTCTGGTCACATTATTTTCATCCCTCCTCATAACATTTATTCCACTGGCGGTATTCGCAACTTTATTCACGTCGAATTATAATTATATATGTGGAAATGGAACGTTAAGCCAATACGTGGAACGGAATGCAGGTTTTTGTGTGAGCGAGCTGGTATGACAGGAGGGACAGAGCGGACAGGAAAGTGTGTTGCGTGAATAAAGTTAGTTTAATACAAGCTACCTTGAAAGCCCGAAAACTACTACTAAAACCACTTTTCCTGTTCTCGCTGGAAAGCGGGAATTTTTGTATTTATTTCTAAGACTGGTATATAAGCTTTAATTGTACCAAATTTCATCACTTTGTTCAGCAGATTAGCCGTGAAAACGTAACAGACAGACTTCCGTATTTATAATGTTAAATATGACTTTTAACATAATTACATATAACTATACATAATTGTATACGATTAAATCGTTTTTTATTCAAGTAAAATTGTAAACAAGTGATTATGAATCGTCAACTCTACTGCTGTTTCTGAAAGCTGTTCCTAGTTAGAATAGCCAGCAAGAAACTCGGCGTTTGCTCTTTTCCAAATATAATTCTTATAACTAGTAACATTGTATCATCTTCTACACGCACTCTTATCAATTATGTAATCCTCAATTGTATAATAGCCTTACGTACAGTATATCTAAACTGTAAATGAAAAAAAGTTTAAGCAAAATGGGATTGAGCACAAAAACAATTAAATATTAATACCTAAAAGTCTTACATTTTTTTAAACCTTAGCCTTAGAAAACATAAAGCTAACGTGCCCACAATCCAGGCTATGGTGATAAGGAACCCGCCATAGATGTCCGGGTTGGTGATAGGTGATCCTTTCTCCATGAGGTCCCTGAGGGTCTTGGAAGGTATGGTGAAGGGCAGGGTGAACGATATGATGCGTAGAGCGTTCGGCATCCCTTCTATTGGCCAAAGGATCCCTGTGAGAAGATTGTTTTAAATAGAAATTTATCAGATATATTTAGAGATTACATAACTCATTAAATTAATATATGGGATGACATTAAAATTTTATCAGATATAGACATATCTCTCATTAAATAAATGTGACGATGATATTCACGGTGCCTCTATCCCCAAATCAACTTAATTTAATAATAATAATAATTTATAATGGCTGTAAGACAAACAGTTAATATGTTCTTATATAATTTTATTTATTTAAAATTTTATTTACTTAAATACTCGAATCATCGATTAATTCAATGTAAACTTTATTCAATTATGCTTTTGCACTTTTGAATCGCCAAGGATCAATAAGATCTAATGAAGCTACAACTGGTTCGGAATGTTGCTCTTACTGAGAAGAACCAGCAGCAATCTTTTAAACATTTTTAATTTACGTAGGTAATTAAAAGGCAGTGCATGGAAAAAGGCATGAAAGGATTTCGAAATTCAAGTATTTTTATCATTCATATAATCTTCAATTGTGTAATATAATATGTTTAAGCATATTCCTTACACATAATTAAAAAACCTTTCTTTAGGCAAGTCTAATTAGGTTTGCGAAATTTGATGCGGAAATCGCTTGTACTCGCCTATCATTTTAAAATTAAGAAAACGTTGTGAAAATGATAACCGCCGTGTGTTATCCAGCTGAGTAGAACAGACCACCCTCATTTCTTACGGAGGTGTCGTAAAAGGCGACTAAGGTAAGTTGACCCACCGTGTGGTATCCGGTTGAGTAGAATAAACCAACCTCTTTCTTACCGAGGGGTCGTAAAATACGACTATGGTAAGTTGACGTCAGGCAGGCGGCCGGTCGTAAAATACGAAGCCAAATCATGTAACAACATGTTTGTAACATGTTGAGCCGATTACACTTAGAGAGGGATAAGGACAGGATGATGATGATGTTATGAAAATGATTAACTTACCGCAGAGCAGAATCATCGGATAGAAGCTTCCAGTAGCGATAAAGAAGGACACGGTATAACTTGAGCAGAGCACCGACAACAGAAAGCCGTAACACATCCCGCCGAGCCCTTGCAGGAATAGCAAGCAAGCGATCGTGACCAACGATCCCTTGTAGGGTAGGTTGTAGCCTATGTAAGCTACTATCATCATTTCCGCTGTCTGAAATAGGAGAAATGTTATACGTTAAATTGGCTTTGATTAATATAAAAGTAAAGTAACGTGTTATTATCCCACAGCTGGGCATAGATTCTCTTTAACTTCAAGCACCTCCTCAGAGTATCTCGATAGGTGGGCGTTAATATGAACAAGAGCATGACGAAAATCACGTCAAACTCACTTTTTCTGTTCCATCTGGTCATCGTTGAGAACTCTGCATTCGAAACTGTATACGAGTGTACTTTGGACATATGGTCCAGTTAGGAAGGTCAATTTTTGAGAAAGAGTTCAGTTGCCGAATCGAACTCAGATTGGCAGCGTTTGGAAAGCTACGCGAGATCTTTTAGTCCAAAATACCTCAGTGCCCGAAGACCAAAGTCTTCGAACAGTGCGTATTGTCAGTGATTACATACGGATTTGAAATATGGTCGCTCACTATGGGCCTCATAAGAAAGCTCAGAGTCACTCAGCGGGCGATGGAGCGAGCTATACTTGGAGTATCTCTAAGTGATCAAATCAGAAATGAGGAGTTCCCAAGAAGACACTTAGTCATTGACATAGCTCAGCGTGTCGCAAAACTGAAATGACGATGGGTGGGGCATATAGCGGGAGAATCGATGTGTATTGTGATTAGTGTATTAAGGTGTTAGAATAGCGACCTCGGTCAGCGTCGGTAGACCCCCTACGAGGTGGATTGTTGGACATTAAAATTTGGCGAGGAGCCGCTGAATCCAAGCGGCACAAGATTATTTGGTGTGGAGATCTATGATGATACAGTCTCACTGCTGGACGTCCATCGGTTGCAGGAGAGAGAGGGCATAAATCAGCTGGACAGAGAACTCCGCGGTCAATATTTTGAACATTTTTAATTTACTAGTAGCAATATATATATAGTTTTTGTAGTGTCCTTGGCCCTAGGTTGTATAATAAAATTAATCGTAAAATAGATATTTATTCACTTTCATTAACAAGAGTTAAGAGTATTCTTACAAATTAGCTAAAAGAAAAAACGTATTCCGAAACCGAGGATCTCCTATAAATAAATTTCTAATGCGCTCATGTATCAAGGTTACACACACAACTACATTACACTCACACACACTCTATCTCTCTCCCTCTCTAACAATCACACACACTCTATCTCTCTCCCTCTCTAACAATCACATACTCACACTCCGGGCTCGCAAACAAACGCAATCTCGCACATATATACGAAATTTTTGTTATCACGATTCGGATATAAGTATTATATCTGGCTTATAGCAACAATTTCCTTAATTTTAGATTATTGCATGATAAAAACAACGCAATTGTAACAATTTATTTTTATTTTAATAATTATTGAATTTTTTTTACTATTTTGGGAAGGTTGATGCTCGCGGTACAGGGCGACCTAGTGCGAGTATCAATAGATATCTGTTGATTTGATTTATAATGCAATTGTGAAATTATAATAAATAAATAACATCATAACCACACCAGTGTGGTGGGGACTAAAGTAGATTATATTTTAAACTCATATTTGAAGTCATATTTACCTGGAACAGTATAACAGTGGACTGTAACACTATGTGTACTTGAAGCATCTCCTTAGGACGGACCCCGGCTACTGCGCTCCTCTCCCATACTCCTTCCAGTCGGTCTGATATCATAACTGTAGAAGTGACGATGGCGGCGAGGAAAAACACTATTCTGCAATAAAGATGATAATTGGCAGGTCATAATGCAAAAAAAATCTATGATCAGTGGCCAACGAAAATGCAATGAACATTTTGGTTGGTCGCTAATGTATCAGTGTAGTGTATAGTAAAGTGGATACAACTTATGGACTTTACTATTTCCAAAATATATTATTCGCCCGCGTGGAAATCACACTGTCACGAATATGTGTTCCATACAAAACCTATTAACCTAAACTTTCCTCAAGAATTACACTTTTTTTAAATAAAAAAACCTACAAAAATCCGTTTATAGATAGAAAATACATTTTTAGAAACTCGATCAGATTGGGGAATTTGTTTTAAATAGGGATGTTACGGAGCTCCGACTCCGGTTCCGAAAAGTCGGAACCTCTGATTAAATTCACACCTCCGACTTCGACTCCGGCTCCGATAAATATTAGTCGGAGGTATAACGAATTCATTTCATTTCAATTCATTTGTTTATTTTCAGTATTAATGGTTAAACGCGCTTGAGTATTCAATTATCTAAATCGTGGTGGTCATATTATCTGAGTACAGTTTACGGGTCAATTTTTAAATCAATAATGAAGGTCTCCGCTTTCGATTCCGACTTCGACTCCGAAAGTTCAAATATGAAATCTCCGGTTCCGACTCCGGTTCCGGTAAACCTACCTCCGTAACATCTCTAGTTTTAAAATATGTATAGATATACCACAAGTCAAGTTTCTTAACAAAAAGCTAATAACAAAATTTCATGTCCCTACTGACAACCATTGAGAAGTTCCCTCGTGTGAAGCCAATCCTGGCAACAGCATAAGATCGTGCTTACCAGTATGTAACATTTCAGCTCAGTCGGACACCGGAAAGTCAAATTCAACTTGCAAAATTCCATCTTCACAAACATACATGGCAAGTAAAATAAAAGCTTTTAATAAAAGTGTTATTGAAAGTGAATCATACGAGATAGAGGCATGCTATAGCGGACTTTTTTGTAAATCAACAATCCTCTAGTATTAAGTCTGATTTCCATGGGGGTGTTAATAATAAACTGGTACTAACGTAACCATTACACCGGGCGCCATATATGCCACAATCTCAGCGTCAGCTAGACCGTAGACTGGATCTCTAAATCTCACAGGAATCTGGAATTAATAGAAATTTAAGAAAGGAGATGGTTTTTCTTTGAGGGGGAAAAACCAGATACGCTTCCATATATAGACATTCAATACTATCTATTCTCTTACCCTTTTCCCACTCTAAGTGGGATCGGCTCAAAATGTTTACTCTTCCATTTTCTCCTATCATTTGTCAACTCTTGGGGCTACTCCTTTTATTTGTCATGTCATACTTCACACAATTTAACTATCTCTTTGTAGGCTCTAGTCACATATCCATCCACCTTCATATTTAACGCTCGTTAGGTCACATGATCCATTCCACCTGATTACATCTCCATACCTTCTTAATCTTCCACTTCGCGTCTTTTCTATGTAGGCATTGTATGCCTATGCCTTAAGGCATATAACATACAGTCAATTTATATTACCTTTGTGTGCTAATAATATAATACTCCAAAAACGGAGAGAAGAAGCCTTTGCCCAGTAGTGAGATAGTACCAGGCCGTTACTTTACTTTTACAATCAAAGGATAAGACCTTTAACCAATTAATAATTGTAGTTCAAATGCGTATTCATATTACTTCTATAGGCAATAGTGATTATCGTTTTAGGACTTTTAAGCAATAGCTTATAATATTTTTATAAGGATAAGATATATTTTAGAAAATATATTATGACGATATGCCAAAAAATAATGCCTAATGTTGGACGCAACATTCGTTAATACGTTAGCCTTGTACCTTATCAAGGAAACGGCGTCAAGACATGGAGCTGCGGTGGAAATGACCTAATCCGACGAGCGGCGAAAGTATGCATCACTCATCGAGAGTTATATATTTGTGTCGTTTGCATTTGAGACCCTAGGGCCATGAAGTCAAGGCGCAAAAAAATTTTCATCCGTTTTAACACCTCGGTTAATTGCCCCTTCAAGTGACAAGAGGGCTGGCACCTTTTTCGCACAAAGATTCAGTTTAGCGATTCAACGCGAAAACACTGCAAGCATTCTTAGGACCATAGTAATTAAAGAGAAGAGTAATTTAAGATTCATAACTTGTACATTTTTGTTGTATATAAGAAAAAATAAGGACCTGAACAAGTTCTTCATTTTTCCCGCAAGCCCGCATCGATCGTTTCGCAAAAGATTCATACGCTTTGTGCAGCTGTAATTTAACAAAGTTGGTGATTTGGTGATCTGGAAAGAAGAAAGTTATTCGGTTAACTTTTTAAAGGAATACTTATTTTTAATTATTTTAAATTTTGTATTAAAGCTGTTATAGCACAGGGGTGAGACCCTTTCGAGGGTCACGAGATCAAACCCTAGGCAGGCCAATGAGTTTTTCTATTTAAAAACTCATGTGTCTACTTAATAATAGAAGTTTTTGGTGAAGGAAAACAACGTCAGGAAACCTGTATATCTATAGAGAATTTTGGGGATATGTATTACCTACCAATCCACATCCGCAAACGTGGTAGGTCTTTACTCCAACCCTTCTCTCCAGAAACGGTGAGAGGAGGCCTATTACCAGCTGTGAGATTGTAACAGGCCGATACTTGACTTAATATAATAATATAATTTTTAAATATAATAATTTAATGAAATATTTATATTAATTCGTGTATCGTAAGTTAATTATTAAATTGAGATTTGTTTACACGATCTCAAAAATGGTATGTGCTGGGGAATAAAATCTTAGTAAAAAAGTGCAGTGATGTACAATTCCATAAATTTACAGATTAAGCCGTTACTTTACAGAGATCCATAATACAAAAGAGATAGGTAATTATTTTTGCTTAATTAAGCTTTGTGATTTTGTCGTGGAGTCTATCTCCTGATAATGTTTCGGTTGCGGGACGAAACGATTGTTGAGTTTGTGATAGTTAATGTGTGGTGGTTAATAGTGTATGTGTTTTTTGAAAATCCTACATTAAAAACAGAGATCCCACTCTACGTTTAGCATTTTAATATATAATATGTATTCACTTTATCGCGAATTGTGGCAAAATATTTTTTATTATTAATTTTGTATCTATAATTAAATCAAAGATATTGTTTAGCCATCCTTCTTTGTTGGGGAAGAATTTAAAATTTATTTACCTGACATATCGATCCATGCGCTAATAGTACTTTCGTCAATAACGTCGTCCTCGACATATCCTTCGGTAACTCGTATTGCGAGCGCATCACTAAAGTTCCGCGGGAACCGTAACGCGCCGTATATCTTACGCTTCGCCACCGCATGCTTCGCTTCTTTCGTCGTATTGTATATTGTCTGGAATTATTTACTGTTAAATAATTATATTAAAAACATGATATCTTAAAACTCAAACTCAAAGTATTCCTTATTCACGTAAATCTGTAAAGTGCTTTTTTAAACAATGAATAATCATCATCATTCTCCTGCCCTTATCTCACTCTAAGTGGGGTCGGCAAAACATGGTATAAACATGTTTTGGCTACATATTTCACGACCGGCCGCCTGCCTGACGTCAACTTACCTTATACGACACCTCGGTAAGAAATGAGGGTGGTCAATTCTATGCACCCGGATACCACACGGCATTTACCTTAGTCACATTTTACTTAGTCCCAGAACGAAAACTTATTATAAAACAAAGTCCCAAAAAGCTATCTGTCTGTATGTAATTGATTTTATCAAAATCTACTGAACGGATTTTTGTACGGTTTTCACTAAAAGATGAAATACTTCCGGATGGCTTAGGTAAATAGTACATATGGTTATTATGTAAATTGTGTTAAAGAGATCCAGCAGTTATTAAATAACTTGCTTGCTGAGAGCTTTAGTCGCGAGCGCTGCGTAAACCAGCAGACTTACGCTAAAGTAGTGTAGTAGAGAATTATAGATCTATAAAAATACTATAAAAAAGTCCGGAATAGCATGTTTCTATCTCTTACGGTTACCTTACAATAACTACGTTCATGTTTAAAATTTCAATTTGGATTTTTTTTTGACCACTGTTTTCGACGCGGGCGCTGCCGCTGGCACAGCTAGTATATAAATAAATAAAAAAAGAAGAGAAACAAGGAGCGATATAGAATGTAATTCGGAATGACTGTAAGAAAAGTAAATAATTTATGTGGCTCTATCGGAAATAACTTTAATTTTACTGCAGCACGCTGATGGGTATTAAGTAAATTGTTTTTTAAAAGTGGCATGCTTTGATACTAAGCGTTTATATCACGCAAATAGACTTACAGGGTACAATTTCCTTTTCTCCATTTCTTCTAGGAACCAACAGCTAAGCATGTACTGTTCGCACGTCTCATCCTCCCTTTGTCTTACTGTGGTAATACTACTGTTGTTGCATATGTCTTGGCCCACTGTAAAATAAGGGAAATGATCTATTAGATTGAACATATAAAACCTGTTAAGAATCACTGAGTTCTATCTTTTAAAAACAAAAGGCTAAAGCTGACCGTTAAAACTTCCTGTACTTGTAGTATTGCAGATTTTATATATATTTTATTTATATATTTATTTATATATATTATTATTTTTTTTTAATTTATGTAACATTTAAAAAACTATATACATTATTAAACCTAAATACTAGTACTAAAAACCACTTAGGTTTGTCGCTAATGCTGTAAGTTATTAAACAGGTAAAACCAAAACCTATTATTACCTAAGATTAATAAAAACAATTAAACATTACAAAAATCCTTTAGGAACTAAGTAGGTGAGTATTGTATTGATAGAACTAACTGTTTCGACTGGTCACTATTTATAGTAGTTTTGATTAAGTACCTGCGCAGGTACCAGGTGAGAAAGGTAACTAAAAATCAGAGTTACTTAATTTAAATTATAATGACTACGATATATATTTTGTAGAATATAAAACTGTTGTCATATCAGAGAAGTCAACGCTTTCTATGGGCCAGAACTTTTGTCAGGCGCTTTAAAGCTCTTCCACAAAAAAAAAAACTGTAGCATACGTATTTCGGGGAAGCCCGCTAATTTGGATTAGTACCTACTTGTGTATTCGTTTCCGCCTCGCGGATGCGTCTTTGGATAATTCGATTCCGCATACGCCTATTGTAATCTCTCGCTCATTTCTCATCATTATATTAAATTATTTTACTTCGATGCGTATGCGTATTGTGCTCTTGCACTCGTGGCTAAGTAATTTAAGTGTAGCATACGTATTTCATAAATTAAATAAGTTAATTTAGTACGGGTTATTCACCGGGTCAATTAATGAAATTATAATTAATTACGGATGGGTTCGAAACTAGTCGCGCTAGTCCGATAAAATTAGACGTGAGTATAGCCGGTATCCATATATCAACTATAAATAATTACGTGATGAAAAGGCGGCTTCATCGTTGACGACAGCCAGGTGTAAATCCCGGGGATCGTGACCCACTGCGCTGAAGAAAGCCACGACTTGGACGATAGGAAACAATATTGAAAATATCAGCCCTCTGGAACAGATAATTATTTAAAAATTTAATATGAATCAAAAACAAAATTAATAAATGTAATAGACCACCTTCTTCTTTACATACTTGATGTAAAAAAAAAGTAAAGTAGCGGCCTGTTACAATCCCACTGCTGAGAATAGGCCTCCTCTCTCCGTTTCTGGAGAGAAGGGTTGGAGCTAAGACCTACCACGCTGCTCCAATGCGGATTGGTAGGTTACACATATCCCTAGAATTCCCTAGAGATATGCAGGTTTCCTCACGATATTTTCCTTCACCGGAAAGCGTGTGATAAATTGCAATTATCAATTAGACACATGAGTTTTAATAGAAAAACTCATTGGTGCCTACCCGGGTTCTAACTCGTGTTCCCCTCGAAAGCGTCGCACGGTCTCGCTACTGGGCTAACACAGCTCTATTGATGTTAGTATTATTTTTATGTAAGTTTTTTGTATGTAACAAAAACACTAAATAGTTTGATTTCTTCAAACTATATCGCAAGACATTCTAAATGTTCTCGCAACTCGTTTCAGCGATTCAATATGAGAACTTTTTTCTACATTACGAATTTACAATTAGAATAGTCTATTGAGAATTCGGTTAAATGTGTAAGCCTTCAGGCTTATGACTGAATTCTAATCACGTTACATAAAAAAATCTTTCCGCCTACTAAATATGGAACGCACGTGCCACGGCTTCATTAATACTTATCTGGATGTAAGGTTTTACTATTCAAATTACATCAATGTCATTGCAAATATAGAATAGGTTTCTTTAAATATGGTTCTACATTTTAAGTATCATTAGCCAATAGATTTAAAGTCATAGAAGGTTCCTCATACCTATTTTCGCAATACAATTCTGCGTTGATTAAATCCAGTGATAGTCGTCAATCTTTCGGTACTCTGTCTATTTAAATTTGTTCTTGCGGGATCACTATTTTAGTAACAATAATCTATGTATATAGTTTTTCGTTATTATTATTTTTTCCTTCTATTTTCATTATCAATTCAATCAAATCAAATCAAAATAATCTTTATTCAAGTAGGCTTTTTACAAGCATTTTTGAATCGTCAAGGATCAATTAGATTTAATAAGCTACACTGGTTCGGAATGTTGCTCTTACCGAGAAGAACCAGCAAGAAAGTCGGCGGTCAATCTTTTAAACATTTAAATTTACATTATTTATTTGCAGTTTTGTTTGGACTTGTATTAGTTATATTTCACTTTTATCGTTTTCTTTGTTAAAAAGTTGACTGGAAGAAATCCCTTTTAGGGATCCGCCTTTGTACATGTGCTATTTTTTTCTTTTTCTTTCTCTTTTCTAGCAATATGTAAGTACAAAAAAGAAATAAAAATAAATAAACAATAAGTTTATTGATTAGAAGAATTATTGAAAAATGCTATTCCAACAGCTTGGAATTTTGGAACGTCCATTATTTCCTCCAATGATATGTCATATCCTATGAATATATAACTAATAGCAGGCCAAAAGAAATATGGATGGATTGTTTGAACTATTAGATGCATATAAAAGGAATAGTGCAGTTTTGAGAAATGATGGTAGAAAATGAAAGATGAAAAAAAAATATTCGTTGTATCATCTCGGTTAATTGCCTCTTCAAGTAAGATAGTTGACTCCTTTTTCGCACAAAGAATCAGCTTAGCGATTCAACGCGGGATGATTTGCATAGTAGTAGCGTGTAAGTAATTTAAGATAGATATAACTTGTACGTTTTTGTTGCAAATAAAAAGAAAAGTGAAGACAAATTGTGCCGATCCCATTTAGAATGGGATAAGGGTAAGAGAATAGTATATGTCCTATCCATCGCACATTTAACATAGCCGGTTGAGCCATATTATTGAATTTAAGGCGCTGAACAGAGCCAAATAGGCTGACTTTAAACACGTTTTTAACAAAAGCTATAGGGATGACGATTAAAAGAAAAATATATGTTAATATACATCATATCTCAGAGAGAATGTAAGATTTCAAAACATGATTACGATACTTTTTTTCGATAAAAAAAATTGGTAAATAGACCTCTGATTTTTACTTTTATCGTAAATATCTCTAATATTTATCAACAAAAATTGGTAAAATTAATAAGACTAATAAATCATTATAATATAAAGAGAATGTAAGATTTAAATTTTGAATTAATTAAAATATTTCATTCAAATTAAATATTTTTTAGAAAATAGCAAAACTGAAACGAGTCATCGTCTCGGTGCCGCCTTTTGTGACTATTCCTTGTTGATAATATGTCTTTTTTTAGGTGTTTAGTTATAGTTTCAGCATACTTAGTTTTATAAGATTAATTAGACATAAGTTTTTTAAATAAATTGTACAAAAAAAGTTTGGATAAAATAGTGTACACCTCTAATGGGTGTTAAAAAATTAAGTGTGTCGCTACGCCGTCGCAGAAATTGTGGGCGTGGCTTATGTGCCGAAATCTGAATTTACGCCAGCTCTGTTCAGCGCCTTAATATAAATATATGGGACACACACACGGTCGTCCGTCCCCAAAGTAAGTAACTTAATACTTGTGTTATTGGTGACGGATACCTGGTAAATATACTACATATATAATTTTAAATACATATATACACCCAGGCTCGACGAACCAACAAATTGTTTATAGAAAATGTTGGCCCTAGGTAGGAATCGAACCTGCGACCAGTGTCACTACCCACTGCGCCAACGGGCCAGTCAAAGAAGTGCATCTCTGCTTAAGTTCGAGCAAAAATATCCTGACCGGTTGAATAACTTGTTACTTTTGACATGAATAAAATTTAATTTGGTAAAATATTAAAATAAAAGAAATATTTATAAAAGCTTACCCAGGATGCCTCGAGAACTGTTGTATGCTTTTAATAAATACAGCCTTATATCTCCCTTTTGTTCCGTTACTAGTTTTTTTGGGTTTTCCTTGGCTAGTTAGCATCTGAAAATCAAAAATAAGGCAAGCGCTGTCTTTATCTCTTCCGAATGAATAAATAAATTATCGTTAAGTCTGCATGTCCCAAGGCTGAGTAGAATAGACCACCTTCATTTTTTACCGAGATGTTGTAAAAGGTGACTAAGGTAATTCAACCCATCGTGTGGTACCCGGCTGAGTATAGAATAGATCACCCTCTTTCTTATCTAGATGACGTAAAAGGCGACTAAGGTATGTCGATCCACCGTGTTGTATCGGGCTGAGTAGAATAGACCACTCTTTATCTTGCCAAGGTGTCGTTAAAGATGAATAAGGTAAATCGACCCGCCGTGTGGTATCCGGCTAAGTAGAATAGACCACCCTCATTTATTACCGAGGTGTCGTAAAAGGCGACTAATGTAAGTCGACCCGCCATGTGATATCCGACTGAGTAGAATAGACCACCCTCACTTGTTACCGAGGTGTCGTAAAAGGCGACTAAGATAAGTCGACCCGCCGTGTGGTATCCGGCTGAGTATAATAGACCACCCTCTTACTTACCGAGGTGTCGTAAAAAAATACTAAGGTAAGTTGACGTCAGGCAGGCGGCCGGTCGTAAAATATGAAGCCAAATCATGTGACAACATGTTTGTAACATGCTGTGCCGACCCCTCTTAGAGTGGGATAAGGGCAGGAGGATGATTTTATTTAATTTGTGGGTCATGCATGACTTACATCAGTACTACTGGTGACAATGTTGAAGCTCTCCCTAGATTGATAGCGGCTGTCGTTGACAATACTGCTTGCTGGTATTACATCGGGAGATGATGTGAGAGCTGTGAACGGAAAGTATTTAAATAATTTATAGAATTAGGCGTTACTTTGCGGAGATCAATAATACAAAAGTAATAATAAAATTATTTTGCTATAATCCGCGATACAGTAAATAGAAAATATATATAGTGTTTAATGTGTAGTGGACTATCAGTATTTTCATACCCGATACGTGCAGGATTCGTAAAAACACATGCACAAACCTCCACCACTTCCACCACAATACACAAGCACTACACAGGTTCACTATCACAAACTCAACAATCGTTTCGCCCCGCAACCGAAGCATCATCAGGTGATAGACTCCACGACAAAATCGCAAAGCTTTGCAGATATATATAATGCTGAGCGAAGAAAAACAAATAACTATTCAATTAGCAAGCCTGATTACTTTAAACGCTTTTTATAAAACTGTGTGAACGCAAGCAAAATTTCGTTACAAGAATTCACACGGTAAGTTTTAGTATTCTTTGTGAGCATAAGTACAGTATGTGCACAATAGCTTACATTACCGACTTTTATTCAATGAACTACCAAGTAAATATTCCATAGTTAAGTTAAAGACACATGCACAATTTAAGTCCGCGTGATTCCCTGCGAGAGAAGTTTAAGGAAACAGGTATTCTAACATTTGCTTCACAGTATATTTTAAATAACGTAATTTTTGTATATAAAAATATAAAGAATTATAAAACGATAGGTGATGTATATAATAGACAAAGTAGGAACCGACATAAGCTTGCGACTCCTGCTTTGCGTCTAGCAAAAGTACGTAAATCGTTTGTGGGTTTGGGTATAAGATTCTATAATAAAATTCCGAAATCAATTTTGGTCATGCCATTACAGCAGTTTAAAAACACTGTTAAAAAGAGGCTGATACAGAAAGCCTACTATACTGTTGAAGATTACTTAGATGATAAGGATGTGTGGATATAGGTGCACTTCTACCCTGTACAAGACAGTAATAAATAAATGTAACTAGTTCTAAGATTTATATTTTAAAAAGAGCAACCGCCGAGTTTCTTGCTGGCTCTTCTCGGCAGGAACAGCTTTCCGAACCAGCAGTAAAGTTGACGATTCAAAAGCACTTGTTTACAAGTTTACTTGAATAAAGAATATTTTGATTTGATTTGATTTGATTTAAAAAAAGACCTACCACGCTGCTCCAATGCGGATCGGTAGGTTACACATACCTCCAGAATTCTCTAGAGATATGCAGGTTTCCTCACGATGTTTTCCATCACCGAAAAGCGTGTGATAAATTGCAATTATCAATTAGAAACATGACTTTTAATAAAAAAACTTATTGGTGCCTGCCCGGGTTTGAACTCGTGTTCTCCTCGAAAGAGTCGCACGATCTCACCGCTGGGCTATCACAGCTCACTTATCTACATATCTTTACTTATTATAAAATAAAGTCCCCAAAAGTTGTCTGTATATAATCGATTTTCTCAAAATCAACTGAACGGATTTTAGTTCGATTTTTACTAAAAGGTAGTGCAATACCTCCGAAAGGTTTAAGTTAATAGTACATAACGGTTTCATGTAAATTGAGTTGAAGAGGTCGTTTTACAACAATTTTAAGTGGGGGTAGTAACAAACCGGTTTCGACTGTAGTTTAGAGGGGAAAATAGGTATAAAAAGCGCTGTAGGTTTTCAAAAAGCCAGTATCCTACCAAGACTTGAGCGACCATAACATGCTAAACACAGAGTAACTGCGGGCGAGGCCGCACGTATTGCTAGTGGTATGATAAATATAAAAACGAAGGCAATGAATATCGGTTCGTAGTATTTTTGTGACAAGTTATTGATATAAGATTTAAAGCAACACTTTATGAGAGATATTTGTATTTCGAACTTACTGGCTCTGCCCCTATGCGTTACTTCATGCTGTCTCAATGCCATCTTTAAAAACGCATCTTCGAGTGTATTGCAGTCGTACTTGCGCAGGATTCCTTCTGGAGAGTCTTCATCTAAGAGCTGCCCATCTCGCAGAAGACCTATCTGAAATAGGATATTTTATACTCTGAGTTACTTTATTACTTAAAGTCCAAAAGATTCCATCACTGCGCGCCTGTAGCCAGTAATATATGATAGATATGAAACCTGGTTTGCTTGTATGCTCACATAAAAAAAGTTCAATTAGGAAACGGCAAATACCTAAGTTCGGAGTGTCCTTTCGTGAGCAAGTTATAAATGAGAACATCCTACAAAAAACCTGAGACACATAAATTATATAAACGAGTTCCTGGAATAACACTTGAAATAGAATAAAAACAAGAACAATAATTTAATAATAATTTCTTTACTCTCATAATGTATTTGTTGGAATTTATGTATATATTATTATGTTATTTTATTTATCATGTATATAATATATTTATGGTTTACATTTACAATATCTATACTTATTATAAAACAAAGTCCCAAAAGGCTGTCTGTCTGTATGTAATCGATTTTCTCAAAGTCTACTGAACGGATCTTTGTATGGTTTTCACCGAAAGATTATGCAATACTTCCGGATGGTTTAGGTAAATAGTGCATATCCGTATTATGTAAATTGTGTTGAAGAGATCGCGCAGTTGTTAAAAAACTTGCTTCTTTTTTATTCAAGTAAACTTGTAAACAAGTGCTTTTGAATCGTCAACATCTACTGCTGGTTCGGAAAGCTGTTCCTACCGAGAAGAACCAGCAAGTAACTCGGCGGTTGCTCTTTTCAAACAATAATTCTTATCAATAGTTTACCTATCATAAGAAATGGTAGTGTCTTTGATGGCCATGGTAAAAAGCTTAAAGCCACTATACCTTATCCAATAAAAGTTCATAGCTATATATTAGCTTTTTTTCTGTTGTGTAAGGACTACGTTAGAAGTTTGTGCGTGATATTAACGTGAATGTTAAGGTGGATATCATGTATTGACGAGGGATGGAAATCATCATCATTCTCCTGCCCTTATCCCACTCTAAATGGGGTTGACACAACATGTATTAACCATGATGTTACATGATTTGGCTAGATATTTTACGACCGGCCGCTTGCCTGACGTCAACTTATAGTACCCGGCACTAAATTAATGCACATCGATGTTTAGAACGAAACAGCTGGCCAGTTCGGTTTCGTAAAGCGCTGTGACTATCTGTGCGACAGAGACAATGTTCTATGAAGCAGAATCTAGCCGATTTCTCTCTGTAAGCCTCGATGTGAATTATTTATTACCGCGTACTATACCTTAGTCGCCTTTTGCGACACCTCGGTAAGAAATGAGGGTGGCCTAATCTTCTCAGCTGGATACCACACGGCGAACAAGGGATGGAAATCATGAGACCAAAGAGTTTTAAATATGAATTTGGACGGATATTACAAGACGGAGGCTGAAAAAAATGATAGAGGAGAATACCGTAAGTAACTTCCTAGCATCAAAGCGAATTTAATTATTTCATTTTTCAACCCCTCTTTTCTTCCGTCAGACGAAATTCGCTTTAATTAACTGCTAATTAAAATCTAAAATGGCCTTCCAGCATTAATGTTAACTAAAAAAAGGGTATACTGCTATTAGCTAGGAATTTTAGAAGAGCAATTTATATAAATGACAACAATTATATCTTATAGATAAATGCGATTGACCATATCTGGACTGCAATTACGGGAAACTGGGTCTTGTGATATATTCCTTTTATGGTCAATCATGGCATCATGATCCAAATCGTTGTACAAAATGCCAAACGCTGTTTAAGTGCTGCTAAGTTTCAATCGGAATGATCCAAATGAATGATCCAGAATGTTGAGTTATTATAGTTTAGGGAAGACATGGGCAGGCCTGTAAGTGGGAATTTCACAATAAAATGAGAGGGAAGATGATATTCTTATATATATAGTTATTTTTGTCTAATCACACATAACAAAGAGAGACGGATAGATACCGTCTCATTTTCTTTCTCTTTTCAGTAATTATAACCACGGAGAAGAATTAGTTACTATTCACCGTTTCATACGAGAGGTCACAAACAGCTTGCGATACCTGCGTTGCGACTCAGCAGAGTTAGCAACTCATTTGTTGGTCTCGCTATTCGCTTCTATAATAAAATTCCTCAATCCATTCTAGACCAGTGTACAGAAAGATTCAAATTAAGTGTAAAAAAATATGCTTATACGTAAAGCATATAACAAAATTGAAGATTATTTGGTTAATAAGAAAGCCTGGATTTGAAAATCCTTTCAGCTTCATACAAAACAGCGGTTTAAAAATGTATAATTGAAAATATTTAAAAGATTGACCGCCGAGTTCCTTGCTGGTTCTTCGGTAAGAGCAACATTCCGAACCAGTTGTAGCTTCATTAATCATATTGATGCTTGACGATGCAAACGTGCCTGAAATGGTTTATTTGAATAAAGATTATTTTGATTTGAAACATATCATTGCAGAAAAACTAAATTATTTCCGTTGAAACAAAGTGAAATTATGAAACCCGCGAACCGCCGAGCGAATGCCTCTGCAAATACGTTTGCAACACAATTAAGTAACGAAAGGGAAAAAAAATAACCGACAAACACAATAATAGGGTATCCAAGGCTATATTGCTCTCAAATTAACTTGAGACATGCTAGACTATTGGCAACTATGAATGAATAATTATGTAAAAGATTTATACTTTTATATTTGCTGTGCCAGCGGCTTCGCCCGCGTGGAAACCTGCATGTCACTATTTTTTTTGTAGAATAAAATTTTAAACATGAAAGTAGTTTTTGTGAGTTAACCATAAGAGATAGAGAAATACTATCCCAGACTTTTTTGTAGTAGTTTTATAGATCTACAATTCTCTAGTACATTACTTTAGCGTATCTCTACTGGTTTACGCAGCACACGCGACTAAATCTCCCAGCAAGCAAGTTTTTAACAACTGCGCGATCTCTTTAAAACAATTTACATAATACCGATATGTACTATTTACTTAAACTATCCGGAAGTATTGCACTATCTTTTGGTGAAAACCGTACAGAGATCCGTTGAGTAGATTTTGAGAAAATCGATTACATACAGACAGCTTTCTGGGACTTTGTTTTATAATAAGTATAGAAATAATAATACATTCTAGACATTTAATATAACAATGTCATTAAACACACAAGAAAGAATAATTTCTTTAATTTTCCCGCGTGGGATTTAGTCTGCCACATAAAGTATCGTGATAGATCATTTAAAATAAATATGTATATTTTAATTTAGTAGTAAAAAATATATATTTATTTTGGTCACTAGGTGATGTCTAACTTGAAAACTGACGGATATCATATAATATTAGCGCCCGCCCTTATTAGGCACTCTATGACGCTCCATTCAAGTCAGTAATATCGTGATAACTTTATGATAAATTACTTAGTGATAAGTTACTTAGTTTGAGTGTGAAGTTTATCTACATGAAATACTTAAAGCGACAAATGTATTGCTTATGATAAGAGTTTGATTAATAGACTAAAAAGTAGTATCAAATTTAATAAAATTTATGATTCACAATTTTGGCCATAGCGGCTCCACATAAAAGATAGATATATGCTGTCACGCATATTTATTTAGCATTTTTCAAGACAAACAAAACTACGGTACATAATTTCTGTGTAACTCCCATGGTTTAGACAGTGTACGCCAATATACTCGTAGCTCTCATGCCCATGACCATGTTTTGACATATATCGTTATATTACGACCAAAATTACATAAAATCGTTAGAAATTGTAGCCTGTATGTTATTCCGGTATATAACCTTTATTACTGTTAAGTTTCATCCAAATCCGTCCAATATTTTTTTGTGAAAGAGTAACAAACATCCATCCATTCTCACAAACTTTCGCATGTATAATATTAGTAGGATAATTTATAGAATTAGGCGTTACTTTGCGGAGATCCTCAATACAAAAGTAACAATAAAATTATTGCAAAAAAAAATTATTAATACTTTTGTAATATTAGTAGGATTTGTGTACGTCTCGGTAATATTGACGTTTGTCTCTAGAAAGACCCGATGAGGTATTAGTATTTTACACCTGTTATATGTTCTGTGTTTTAATGTTGGATTGGCAGATCTTTATCTACGCACATTCACTTATATACCATTTCCGCTGTGAAATTATATTCCTGATATGAGCAGCGAATTAGTTTTGCTAGCTCCAATGGACACCACACTGTATTTCTCACTCGGCGGGAACCAAGTAATGTGTAAAAAAAAAAAGTAAAGTAACAGCCTGTTACTATGCCCACTGCTGGGCTGAGGCCTCCTCTCTCCGTTTTTGGAGAGAAGGATTGGAGCTAAGACCTACCACGCTGCTCCAATGCGGATTGGTAGGTTACACATATCCCTAGAATTCTCTAGAGATATGTAGGTTTCCTCACGATGTTTTCCTTCACCGAAAAGCGTGTGATAAATTGCAATTATCAATTAGACACATAAGTTTTTAATAGAAAAACTCATTGGTGCCTGCCCGGGGTTTGAACCTATGTCGCCTCTAGAGAGTCGCACGGTCTCACCGCTAGGCTATCACAGCTTACTTAGTAATGTGTACTGTGTACTGGTTAAGTAATGTGCGCGAACATAAATATAAGTGCATTTTTTTTTACTTAACCGTCTGTATGCCCTAACGGCTTTTACAGCGTCACCGGGCGGGACGGGCGAGCGCAGAAAACATCGTCGAGGGTGCGAAATGCAGAGAGTAGAGCGCAGTAGCTCTACTAGTGTCGGGGAACGTCGTCCTAAGGGTGCCTCCTGTGAGGCCGGACCACGGCTTAGGGCGACACGTAGTGAAGGGCTGATGGTATGACTTTAATTAGTCATTGCAACGTCGGAAGGGTGGCGAGAAGCCACGACCGACCGACGTCAGAAAACTGGGACCTCGTCTTCGCCGGCGAAGACGCTGTATGTGTTTTACGTGTTTCTGTGTTTGCGATCGTTATTTGATCGTCAGGACGCTTTTGGGACGCCTATATTTTCGGTGGTCAGACCTAACTGGGAAATATAAGTGCAAAAATAACCTTACCTTGTGCGCTTGTTTCGTTTCGTCGATATAATGTGTTGTGATTATAACAGAAGCTCCATTTCTCGCTTGTTCGGCTAGAAATTCCCAGATTCTGAAAAGAAGGAGATTTCATTTGTTATTTACTAAACAACGTCAACGACAAGCTGTCTGCCTGTATATGATCGATTGTCTCAAAATCTACTGAACGGATTTATATATATATGGTTTTTAAATTCAAATTCAATTCAAATTCAAAATATTCTTTATTCAATAAAATTGTAAACAAGTGCTTTTGAATCGTCAACTTTACTGCTGGTTCAGAAAGCTGTTGCTACCGAGAAGAGCCAGCAAAAAACTCGGCGATTGCTCTTTTTGAAATATAAATCTTAAAACTAGTTACATTTAGTTGTTACTGTCTTGTACAGGGTAGACGTGCAGCTGTATCCACACATATTTATCATCAAAGAAATCTTCAAAAGTATAGTAGGCTTTCATCTTTGTATCAGCCTCTTTTTACCAGTGTTTACTTAAAGATAGTGCTAGTTTTGAGGAAGGTTCAAGTTGGAAATACATAGCATAGTTAATAACCGGCGAAGTCGCGGTGACAACTAGTTTTTATATAAAAATTTCAAATCAAATATATATATATATATTTTTAAATTATAGACACAAACATCGGTTACCTAAATTTTTAATACCAAGGTATTACGATACCGTGTTGTATCCGGCTGAAAAGACTAGGCCACCCTCATTTCTTACCGAGGTGTCATAAAAGGCGACTTAGATAAGTCGACCCGCCGTCTAATATCCGGCTGAGTAGAATAGACACCCTGATTTCTTACCGAGGTGTCGTAAAAGGCGTCTAAGGTAAGTTGACCTACCGTGTGGTATCCGGTTGAGTAGAATAGACCGCCCTCTTTATTATCGAGGGGTCGTAAAATACGACAAAGGTTAGTTGACGTTAGGCAGGTGGTCGTTCGTCAAACACGTGGCCAAATTATGTGACACCATGTTTGTAACATGTTGTGCCGATCCCACTTAGAGTGGGATAAGGGCAGAAGGATAATGACGATGAAAGATATTATTTACAATACGGGCATATCTTTGTACATCTATAATATTTCACTTCCCTTTAAGATATTTCAATAAAGATTATAAAATATTCGCCTCATTCATGTTGTGCAACACAAACAACAATTGCGTTATTAATAAATAATGGGTAAACAGTTTTTTATAGTAAATAATTACTTCTAGCGAGAAGTCGCATGCCACGTTACTTAAGGAGCATGATCAAACCCCCCTGTCTTTATTATAATAGAGAAATACTTAATAGAGGCCGTCATCCTCCTCCTGCCCTTATCCCACTCTAAGTGGGGTCGGCACAACATGTTACAAACATGCTGTCACATGATTTGGCTACGTATTTTACGAACGGCCGTCTGCCTGACGTCAATTTACCATAGTCACCTTTTACGACACCTCGGTAAGAAATGAGGGTGGTCTATTCTATGCAGCCAGATACCACACGGCATTTACCTTAGTCGCCTCTTACGAGACCTCGGTAAGAAAGGAGGGATATTATTGAGGGTATTCTGCCGGATACCACACACCTAGCGAAATCATGTAACGACTTGTGTATATCATGTTGTGACGACCTCACTTAGACTGGTTTAAGTAAACGGCGAAACTAAACTAAAAATGTGCATCGAACCAAATCCCGGTAAAATATAAAGTTTCCTTGACTTTACATTTTAATAGCGTAGAGGTTATTGTATGAACAATTTTCATTTCCGATTCGCTGCGAAAATTAATTACACTGTGGAGTGATTAAATCGTACGCTATTCGCCTTAATTAAAATAATTGTACTAATCACGCAATGTCTTAATGATATGGTAAATATGTTATTTTAATTGATTCTCAGCGATACTCTTCGGCCCCTGTTTTTTGTTGAATGGTATTAAGGTCACCTGAAGGGTAATAATTAACATCCAGTTATTTATTTTCGAGTTAACAAGTTACTACAAGTTATTAACAAACTTAGTTCAGCAGCCTACGCTGTTCGAAAGATAAGACAATTTACAGGTGTCGAAACAGCAAAACTTGATTATTTTGCTTACTTCCACAGCATTATGTCTTATGGAATATTGCTGTGGGGTAAATACGTGGATAGTGAAAAAATTTTCGTATTACAAAAAAGAGCCATACGTGGCATCTACAATTTAAGTCCGCGTGATTACGTTCGAGAGAAGTTTAAGGAAATAGGTATTCTTACATTTGCTTTACACAATGTAAATTTGTACATAAAAATATAAAGAATTGTAAAACGATAGGTGATGTATATAATAGACAAAGTAGGAACCGACATAAGCTTGCGACTTCTGCTTTGCGCCTAGCAAAAGTACGTAAATCGTTTGTGGGTTTGGATATAAGATTCTATAATAAAATTCCGCAATCAATTTTGGCCATGCCATTACAGCAGTTTAAAAACACTGTTAAAAAGAGGCTGATACAGAAAGCCTACTATACTGTTGAAGATTACTTAGATGATAAGGATGTGTGGATATAGGTGCACTTCTACCCTGTACAAGACAGTAATAAATAAATGTAGTTACATTTATTGATTTAGTGTTAAGATTTATATTTTAAAAAGAGCAACCGCCGAGTTTCTTGCTGGTTCTTCTCGGTCGGAACAGCTTTCCGAACCAGCAGTAAAGTTGACGATTCAAAAGCACTTGTTTACAAGTTTACTTGAATAAAGAATATTTTGTATTTGAATATTTTGAATTATTTTATTTAATTTATAAATTGGAGGGCGGAGTCCCTGAGAGGAGAAACCTACCAGGCCTTGCGCGTATTCTCTGGGTGGTACTGACATGCCGTTCATAAAATATATCACGCTAAAAAAAGTTTGTTTGACCCCTCCCCCACTGTCATGCTGTGTCATACTTAACTGTTACCTCCCCCTAAAAATATTACGTCTCAAAACTAAGACCTCCCCTGTATATGATAACTCTAGACGAAACTTAAAATAAATCATCATTTTTACATGACTAATATATCAAGTAACAATATATTGTTATAAATACGTGGTAGTAACGTTCACAACTCAACATATTTAATATTTATTAAATATGAAATGAATAACTTAGTTTCATGATAAACATTGCAAAAGAAAATATTCGAAAGTCATATTACTTTGCGATTTTTTAATGAACGGTGAACGTCATGTTGCCGGAAAAACCAAAAAGCAGATGTTCCTTCACCGAAAAGCGTGTAAGAAATTGCAAATATCAATCAGACACAAGTTTTAACTAAAAAACTCATTAAATCATCATCAACCCTAAAAAGAGAGGCGCAGTCTCACCATAGCTTAGTTATAGCGTTAGATAAAAAATAGGAAAACGAACTGCAAGGAATCTATAAAATTAAGTATTTCATCGGCTTAGTATTTGACAAATAGAAAAATTCATTGATTCGCAATAAATAAATATAAGTACTGAAAATAACTAGTAAAAGTTTCAGAAACTATAACAGAACTACATTGCTATAATCCGCGCGGGTTAAGCGAATGCATGCAATGCTAATGTGTATGAAGCAGGCAAAATTCACGTATCTTACACATGCAGGCAAGTCACCACATGCATCCCAAGACGCCTCCACCAGCAACAATGCACACAAACAATACACACAACCACCACCAAAACCTCTACGATCGCTTCGCTCCGAAACCGAAGCATCATCAGGACGATAGGCTCCACGACAAAATCGTACGACGATTTTAAGACTTTGTTTTACGAGTTTCTCGATCGTTCAAAACATTCCATTATTAAGATCTAGAATATAGAGTTATTTGAGCTTTATTGAGGTTGAAAGGTCTTTCAAAGGTAAGTGTCCCCACTTATATCAGAAAAGAAATCCAAAGATTTCTTCAAACTTGTGTGCAAATTAAGGCAACATACAAAGACTACATTAAAAAGATAAAATTGCTATAAAACAAAAACACTAATATTTATCTTTAAAGAAAAAAAATCAAGGAAACCGTCTGGTATCATTATTGCATTTGATATGGAATCAACTTGATAAAACTAATAAAAGAACATCTAGGACACAGTTCCCTAAACTTCTTTGTGTCGTAGACACCCTGCCATGTTTTTCCGTGTTGGTTAGACCCCCTACTTACCTGATATTGATTTCCTGTAAATTTCTAACTGTAGTGAAGTTTAGTGTTGAAAACTTAAAGTAAAAACACGTGTTAATTTAAACATTTATTAATTGAATTTAAATTAAAAGTACTTAAAATAAAATTTTGTGGAAGGTAGCGATGCTCTGAGACTGCGACTCTCAGGTTTTTACAAGTTCAAAATGTATTGCGACCACAAAGCGAATACTAACATCCTACAACTTACACAATTTTATAAACATATATAATAATTTTTTACTTCATAGGTACTTTTATAAATAATGTATATGTTTTGATATTATAAGATAGTATGATGTAAGTACATAGGAACCTTAAGTGTATGTGTTGAGGTCCACTATCGTGGACCCTCATTTTCATTTCATGGACCCCTAATTTTTTTTCGTCGATATTGACCACTTTGGAAATCACTGATCTAGAATTTCAATTTTTAGCTTCAAAGATAATTTTAAATATCAAATTTTGCATAACTAGTTCTTCAATAATATAGAATTTAGTCCTTGATTAATAAAACGACAATATAAAACTTATTTTTTAAAAGTTCCGTTCATTTTTTGGTGTCTTAACTTTAATTCGATGTACTTTTATTTCGAGGTCGCTCGCATATTCGTCTATGACATCTATATAAAGTAATTCCCTTATAACTCGGTACTCTTATAACGCGTTTTTTGCATTACGCGATTTCATTCCCTCATATAACGCGTGTTTTCTCTCATATAACGCAGGGATTTTACATGTTTCAAATTACAACATTAATTTTTTTTTCTTCACAGTGTATTTTAAGCATTTTAATTTTTGAAAAGAATTATATAACGATAGGTGATGTATATAATAGACAAAGTAGGAACCGACATAAGCTTGCGACTCCTGGTTTGCGCCTAGCAAAAGTACGTAAATCTTTTATGGGTTTGGGTATAAGATTCTATAATGAAATTCCGAAATAAATTTTAGCCTTGCCATTACAGCAATTTAAAACCACTGTTAAAAAGAGGCTGATACAGAAAGCCAAATATACTGTTGAAGATTACTTAGATGATAAGGATGTGTGGATGTAGGTGCACTTCTACCCTGTACAAGACAGTAATGACTAAAGGTAATTAGTTTTAAGATTTGTATTTTAAAAAGAGCAACCGCCGAGTTTCTTTCTGGCTCTTCTCGATAGGAACAGCTTTCCGAACCAGTTGCTACAAGTTTACTTGAATAAAGTATATTTTGAATTTCAATTTGAATTTCAATTTTTGTGTGCCTTGTTTTGGAATACTAAGAACATTGGTTATGCATAAATATACTGATGTTGTAGAAATTTCATTTTTCATAAATTTTATTTATAAATAAAATATTTATTTCTCAGCCATGTTTTAATAAAACCCATATATATTGTTTATATCACTGAACCCTAAAACATATTTTAATTGTTCTACCATTTTTTGTTCTCCTAACTAGTCAGTATAACATTAAAATTAATATTATTATTTCAATATACACTTCCCGTTTTGTGATAAAAAATACTTCATACGGATTTTTCAAAACTAGGTGTAATTATACATAACTTTACACTTGGAACGGCGTAAATTGGTTTTCCAATGTTTTTTGTAAGGCACTACATTTTCTCATACAAAATAATTTATAGAATTAGGCGTTACTTTGCGGAGATCCATAATACAAAAGTAATAATAAAATTATTTTTCTATAATCCGCGATACAGTCAATAGAAAATATATATAGTGTTAAATGTATAGTGGACTATCCGTATTTTCATACCCGATACGTGCAGGATTCGTAAAAACACATGCACTAACCTCCGCCACTTTCACCACAGTACAGACCCCGACACAAAATCGCAAAGCGAAGCATAATCCAAATAAGCATTGTTATATGGTTCATAGTAATTGGTTCATCCCCACCCTTTATTTTATCTCTGAACACGTGCACCAAGCTTGAACTAGAAACATTTATCTACTCGTTAATGAGGGTGCCATTGTTATGCTTAATGATTTCTTATTGCTCCAAAATATTTAATTTCAAGCTTTTTTCACAGGTGTGCAGGATTTCGAAACAATGGTCATTAGGTACTTTATGACCGCTTTCTAACAAATGTTTAGCGAAATGTGAATTTTGTGGTTTATTATTCCTGAAAGCGATTCTTTTAAAGAATTGTTTGGTTAATGCTTCGCTTTGCGATTTTGTCGTGGTGTCTATCTACTGATGATGCTTCGGTTGCGGGGCCAAACGCTTGTTGTGTTTGTGATGGTGAACGTGTGCTTAGTGCTTGTGTATTGTGGTGGAGGTTTGTGCATGTGTTTTTACGAATCCTGCACGTATCGGGTATGAAAATACGGATAGGCCACTATACATTTAACACTATATATATTTTCTATTTACTGTATCGCGGATTATAGAAAAATAATTTTATTATTACTTTCATACAAACTAAATTACCATTGATGACATTCTCTTCTGATACACGTGTATAAAAAAAAACTAACGTGGAGCGGCGCTACCAGTTCTTTTATTTCGAATTTACTATATGCTGTTAGCCTGTAATGGCCTTTACAGCGCCACTGGGTGGGTAGCGAGTGCGGTAGCATCGTCGAGGTTGCCAAATACAGAAAATAGTGCGTAGAAGCTCTGCTAGCGTCGGGGAACGTCGTCCTACGGGTGCCTCCTGTGAGGCTGGACCACGGTTTATGGCGACGCGTAGTGGATGGCTGATGTATATCACTTTGATTAGTCATAACGGCGTCGGAAGGGTGGCGAGAAGCCACGACCGACCCACGTCAGAATACTGGGACCTCATCTTCGCCGGCGAAGGCGCTGTGTGTGTTACGTGTTTGCGATGGTTATTTGATTGTCAGGGTAATATAGGACGCTTAATTGGACGCCTATATTTTCGGTTGTCAGACCTAACTGGGAGTTACTATCAGTCCAAAAATATTGTAAGTAATACTGTGCTTGAAATAATTGGCAAAAGCTTCAGCCGTTTATGCACGTTGTTCAAAGAATGACATATATTTTGCCGACGTTTATAAACGTTGTGTCAGCGTCAATCAAATTTGACGTGTAATAACGTTGCTCCGCCCAAAGTTTTAACAACGATAGTATCGGGTCTTAACAAAACCAATACCGATTGTAGGGGCCTTATGACCGCCGCATAGCATCAGGGAATACTACATAACGCTATTGTTATTTATAAACTCTGGAAAATTTATTACTAGTTAAGTTAGTTAGCTAGTTAGTTAGTAATGTTTCCCTGGTAAACTTGACGCATTAGTCTTCCAAAACAACCACAATCAAGACTCAATAGTATCTTATAACTGTTTATAGTCTGATTTGGAACATGACTGACTTCTACGACTGGGTAATTTGATAATAATTGTTTCTTACTACAACTACGGACCAACAAAAATTTACAAAATGAAATAATCAAAAATTATAATTAAAATCATAAAATTACGCCGTGTGGTATAGGGCAGAATAGAATAGACCACCCTCCGTTCTTACCGTCGTAAGAGGCGACTAAGGTATGTGCCGTGTGGTATCCGGCTGCATAGAATAGATTACTCTCATTTCCTTACCGAGGTCGTAAAAGGCGACTAAGGTAAGTTGACGTCAGGCAGGCGGCCGGTCGTAAAATACGTAGCCAAATCATGTGATAACATGTTGTGCCGCCCCCACTTAGAGTGGGATAAGGACAGGAGAATGATGAATTAAAATCATAAAATTAAAATAAGAATTCAAATTAAATATTAAAATGAAAATGAAAATGAAAAAAAAAAATTAACAATTACATAAGTGACTATTTCCGATTCCGACACATGCTTGCGTCCGTTTACAACAAAAATGAAGTAAGGAATGTTAATTATCACTTCCGGTTGTAATTTATTCAGCTGTATTCCCCATTCACTGTGACAAGGTTATATTATATGTTTAGAAATATACACGGGAAGGTCATTTCACGCTTGGATATCGCTTAACATTACGGTGGTCAGCCGAGCCTAAAAGTCTTCTATAAAAAAATAATATTTTTGATCAATAGACTATATATATAATATGTATATGTAAAAGTAAAAAAAAGTAAAGTAACAGCCTGTTACTATGCCCACTGCTGGGCTAAGGCCTCCTCTCTCCGTTTTTGGAGAGAAGGATTGGAGCTAAGACCTACCACGCTGCTCCAATGTGGATTGGTAGGTTACACATATCCCTAGAATTCTCTAGAGATATGCAGGTTTCCTCACGATGTTTTCCTTCACCGAAAAGCGTGTGATAAATTGCAATTATCAATTAGACACATGAGTTTTAATAGAAAAACTCATTGGTGCCTGCCCGGGGTTTGAACCTATGTCGTCTCTAGAGAGTCGCACGGTCTCACCGCTAGGCTATCACAGCTTGCTTGCTTGCAAAGAAAATTATGTATATGTATATATACATAATTTTAAAATTATGTATATATACATAATTATGTATATATACATAATTTTCTTTACTATTTTTTTAAGTACGTATAAGCATGTTTCAGCATGAGTAGTAAGAGTTGAGTTTAAAGACTTTAATTTATTTATTTTAATTTATTGTCACTATTATGATGATAATAATTTTACACAACTTCTGGTCTTTTAAAATTTGAATTTCTTTATTTGCTGAAACATTTTTTACAATAGGGTGTATTATATTAATGGTCTAGTAGAAATGTTTCACCTAGTATTATAGGCATGCAAATTTACAGAATAAAAATTAAATTAAAATTATGTCAATATACTATATGTTGGAAAATCTAATGTCTCAATTTTTCTATTATTTATCCAATCTTATTTGTCTAAAATGCTTATCTAATTTGTTGTTTTAATTTTTAATATTTAAGTATTCGTCAATTGTATAGAAGCACCTATACTAATATCGATACGAAAATAATATAGATCCGTTGCTAGCTAATGAAAGAAGGATAAACAAACAAATAAATTAACACAATTTATCATTTATATTAAGTAGAAATAATTATAGTTTTTATTTTGAGTAGGTACTTATGTTACCTTTATTCTTTGATCATTATATATTATTATATATTATTTATTTCAAAGTTTTACTTACAACTACATAGACAGATGAATTAAAAATTCTCTTGAGTACAACATTTTTGTAAATATGCTAATTACTTACGTTGTTTATTGGAGAATCATACATAGTACTACAAAAAAAGAATAATAATATTAGACCAATAAAAAATTAAATCTTTTATACGGTAGTGCTATCTGAATGTGCTTGTACTTTGTCTTTCGTTTATCTCACAAACAGAAGCTTAAATAGTTTTTACTAAATTGAAATACCAGACATTTAGCATGTCATTTTGATAAGAATGTAAATTTTTATTTTAATGTACGCGATAAAAACGTTACAACAGTTAGAGAAATGTTTTAAATAGACATTTCTTAGTATGCTAAGTAATTATTGATCTTCGAACCGGATAAAAAGGCAATAAATATGACCTGTTACTATCCTATTGCATAGAACCCGTAACCCCTTTTTTGGAGGTATTTTTTATTTTTAGGTTTTATTATAGTTTGGAGTTTCGAAAGCTTATCTTCTAATATATAAAAATTAATATTTGTTTGTATGTCTCTCTGTGTACTCTGAAACGGCTGGACCGATTTTAACTAAATTTTCAGACAATATTTGGCATGACCTAGCGGATGTCGGTGTAAAGTTTGGTGGTGATGGAAAAAAATACTCCGATCATTTTTTTAACTGTTAAGTTCTGTTTTGGAGGGAATCCGAAACCAGGCTGAGCCACAGCAACGAGTGGCCGGACAACTAGTTTTGAATAAATTATAATTTAAATTTCTATTTATTAAGAAAGATAGGACAAAATATACTTTTCTACCCTACCAACACACTTACTTACACTGAATAAGTATTGAATATTTGGAAGATAAAAATCTCGAATGAGTAAGGTATATAGGTTCGGCACAGTCAGCTTAAAACACCATAGTACCAAGTCGCTCAAGACTAACGAATTGACAATTTAAGAAATTATCAATGCGCTCTATCCGAAGAAAAAAGTCACATTTCCCATATACAAGCATAGGAAATGTGACTTTATTCTTCGGTTAGGGCGAATGTTATGACATAGTTTCAAAGATAACTTACCTTTCTCTAAGAACTGGGTCCAATCCAACGGTGGGTTCATCCAAAATCAACAGTTCCGGCTCATGGACCAACGCAGCAGCCAGCGATACCCGTCTCTGCTGTCCGCCTGACAGCGACCTGATGAGGCGGCCACCACTTGGTAGCTCTAGCAGATTTGTGAGGAAGTCGAACCTCTCAGCAAGTTTCTTCATCTTCATCCCGTATATCCTGCCGAAATAGTAGACCGCGTCGCGAACGGAGAACTCAGCTACTAGCGCGATATCCTGATAGAAGATATTAAAGTATAGGAAATATAAAATTCTTCTTCTTTTTTCAATTTAGTCTATCGTGAGTAGTATTCATAGAAACCGGCTATATTCACGTCTTATTCTATCAGGTAAGCCCGACTAGTTACATACCCATACGGGGCCCTTATTCATGAGCTCTTTATGGAGCGTTATCTTTGTGGAAATGAATAATTGGTTTTTATACTTTAACTATAGGAATCTATATTTGAGTGGAAATAAGGTGGCAATGGCCCGTTACAATCTCACTGCTGGGCATAGGGCCTCCTCTCTCCGTTTCTGAAGAGACGGGTTGTAGCTGCCCGAGTGCGGATTGGTAGATTACACATATCCCCAGAATTCTCTAGAGATATGCAGGTTTCCTCACGATGTTTTCCTTCACCGAAAAGCGTGTGATAAATTCCAATTATCAATAAGACACATAAGTTTTAATAGAAAAACTCAAGCTCAAACTCAAACTCAAAATATTATTTATTCAAGTAGACTGTTTACAGTACTTTTAAATCGTCAAATGTTTTCAAGAATTGCTACCCCTGATTCGGAAGTTTGTCCCTACCGAGAAGAACCAGCAAGAAACTCGGCGGCTATTTTTTTTAATATATTTTTTTTACAATTTGTTGGATGGATACAAATTAATCGTTGGTGATTGCCCGGGTTATGAAATAAAAAAGAACTAAACGTTAAAAAATCCGTTTATGCTTTAGGAACTAAGTAGGTTTAAATTATACTATATTATACTTAGAATGGGAAAAGAACAGGAGAATGATGATAACTTATTAATATTAAAAAATTAATAACCACAGTTGAACCTGTTGTACCTTTACATAATTGTATTGCAAAACACGTCAATTAAAACAAAATATGACCTTTAATTTCAATGTGAAATTTGTGTGATGTAAAATGATTTACATAAAAGGGTTATTGACTTTTGAAGTAATGAATACTGTTGTAATTGTGTTCTCGCTGCACGAACAGCTAACAGGTTCGATTCCCGAAACTATTTCGCTGTTTCATCAAAAAACAACATTTTTACTCGCTTATTGATTTTACTTAAAAAACAAAGTAATGTTGCAGCGTGTCTCATAGTAATCGTCTTAAAAAAACAGAATAACAGTTGAGCGTTTCTAAAAAAACAACTATAATTTTTTTTATTTAACGAACGTTATTCTAGAGCTAACTCTTTGGGTTACTAATGAACGAGCGCAGAAGCATCATCGAAGGGGGGACATACAGTTATTAGTTTCCCGATTATACTTTAATGACGTTGCGGAACGATTTTATCCTAAAGGACACTTTGAGAAATGTCTTCATTATTACACGGAATAATAAATTATTGCTATATTAAGAACTTATTGGCTAAACTTTGCTTGGGGTGAAACGTTTGTTGAGTTTGTGATAGTGAAAGTGTGTAATGTTTGTGCAATGTGGTGGTGGTGGTGGAGGTTTGTGTTGTTTTCACAGATCCTGCATGTATAAGGTATGAAAACGCATAGACTACTCTACGTTGAGCATTATATAGATTTTCTATTAACTTTATGGCGGATTAAAGAAATATATTTCCATTATTATTTTTGTACTGTGGATCTTCGCAAAATAACGCATAATTCTATAAATTAGTAAAATAAATAATACACCTTTATTTACATTAAACTTAATTAAGTCAAACCTAATTGAAATAAAAAAAGAACTTTAATTCTCTTAGTGCGAATTATAACTAAATGCGGAAATGCAGCATTTATTACCTCAATTTTATATTTACTGTATTAACTATATATGAAATTGACTTCCGTAAGTTAATGTTGCAAACATTACATCATACTTACAAAATCTTTCTTAAATACATATACAATTGTATACAAATTTAAATATTTAATAACAAATGATTTTATATACTCTAAATTCCTGTGTAAATTCCTAATAAGCTGTGATAGCCCAGCGGTGAGACCATGCGACTCTTTCGAGGGGAACACGAGTTCAAACCCGGGCAGGCACCAATGAGTTTTTGTATTAAAACTCATGTGTCTAATTGATAATTGCAATTTATCACACGCTTTTCGGTGAAGGAAAACATCGTGAGGAAACCTGCATATCTCTAGAGAATTCTGGAGATGTGTAACCTACCAATCCGCCTTGGAGCAGCGTGGTAGGTCTAAGCTCCAACCCTTCTCTCTAGAAACGGAGAGACGAGGCCTATTCTCAGCAGTGGGATTGTGATAGGCCGATGTGAAGGTGGGATCTTGAAAGTTAAATTTGACCCATTTCACGGTGTCCGATTTAGCTGAAATTTTACATTTTGGTCCAGTCCCGATGATAGCGCATGTTTTAATAAGCATGACCTGACGCTGCTGCCAGGATTGACTCCAGACGAGGGAAATCCTTAACGATTAACCGTAGTAGTAAGTAGTAGCAGCCTGTTAATATCCCACTGCTGGGAATAGGCCTCCTCTCTCCGTTTCTGGAGAGAAGGGTTGGAGCTAAGACCTACCACGCTGCTCCAATGCGGATTGGTAGGTTACACATATCTCCAGAATTCTCTAGAAATATGCAGGTTTCCTCATGATGTTTTCCTTCGCCGAAAAGCGTGTGATAAATTGCAATTATCAATTTGACACATGAGTTTTTAATAGAAAAACTCATTGGTGCCTGCCCGGGTTTGAACTCGTGTTCCCCTCGAAAGAGTCGCACGGTCTCACCGCTGGGCCATCACAGCTTTTTTACTAACGGTTAACCGTAGTGACATAAAATTCTGTTAAAAGCTTTTTCAAACTAACTTGTTCCTTTTAAATAAAGCAACTTTAAACCATTATTGGAACATTTTGAAAGTCTTAATAAACTTGTTTTCCTTCAAGTCTTTGAGAACAATAACTTGTTTGACTATTTTATTAAAAATAATTAATGACCGTATCACTTCCTATATTGGATTGCATTTTATCATACAATATTTTATCGTCTTGGTAATTAACTTTTTGTGAGAATCTATAGTTAGAAATTTACACCTTTAGGTAAACGCGGAACTACCTAAGCAATATTAAAACGACAGTAATGATACTAGTTGCGTAGTAACAACGCATGAATATATGGTTGAGACCAACCAAGACAAGTTGGAACACGATCTAAACGCGGGAGCGTTTATTAATCGTACAAGCCAAGCTTTACAGCAAGATTCCAAGCGATGAACGGTCTAGCCGCGTAAGCGTAAGCTAATAACCGTACGGGTCGAGTATTAGAACAAGACTGACTTCCATGTTTTTTTTTTTTCGGTAAGTGACAATATGCTGTTAGCCAAAGCGGCTTTTACAGCGACACCGGGAGAAAGGGGCGAGCGCGGAAGCATCGCCGTAGTGGGTGGTGGGGCGAGCCTCAGGAGAGACTCGTGATATCAATGGGAACGTCGCCTTAAGGGTGCCTCCTGTGAGGCCGAACCTCGGCTTAAAGCGACGTTTTGGGGGTGGGTCAAATCGGACTGGGACTTCCATGTGGCGAGCTCCATCTTTTATAAATATATCTCGCTCCAAAACCAAGCCCCCGCTCTGGTATCGATCACGTGATTACAGTGATGCCACTATACAAAACTAAAGAAATGAGACTTGACTATTGCTAAACGAACGTTAGGCGAAACCTCTAACTCTATTACGTTAGGCGAAACCTCTAACTCTATTATATTTCTTCCTCTGAAAGGTTTCGTTTAAATTGAACAAAAAGTCCTCTATGGAAATTTGATGGTCTTGAAAGTTGATGACAATAATCACCATGCTTATGGGGCGAGTCGGCTATCAACTACAACGCAGTATAACTGGGACTACTAGATGATCGTGCAATAGGGTCAGCTTATATGTATATGTAGAGCTGTAATAGCCCAGTGGCTAGACTGTGCGACTCTTTCGAGGGGAACACGAGTTCAAACCCGGGCACGCACCAATGAGTTTTTGTATTAAAACTCATGTGTCTAATTGGTAATTGCAATTTATCACACGCTTTACGATGAAGAAAAACATCGTGAGGAAACCTGCATATTCCTAGAGAATTCTGGAGATATGTGTAACCTACCAATCCGCATTGGAGCAGCGTGGTAGGTCTTAGCTCCAACCCTTCTCTCCAGAAACGGAGAGAGGAGGCCTATTCCCAGCAGTGGGATTGAAACAAGCCGCTTTAATTTACTCTACTTTTTATGTTGTAGTCACTGCCTTCCATGGTGAGCTCTGAAAACCAGCATCAGAAGCTTCACTTCTGAAAATGCTGAGTAGATCATCCACTTTGGGACAACACACTATACTGTTATTATCTTTTTTTTATTAATTTATAGTTATAACTTTGTCTGTTTGTTTAAGATAATCTTAAACAAACAGACACAGTTATAACTCTAAATTAATTAAACAAACTATAATTATAGTTTGTCTGTGTTTGATTAATTTAATTATAGTTTATTTTAATTTATTTGTAGTTTATAGTAGCATAGTGTTTTGTGACAAATAAATAAATAATTCATTTATTCTTTCATATCAGCTGATTTCAGCTTATATAGCTTCCACTACCCGTTCGGTAACTTCGACCTAGAACAACAGGTGATGTGATTCAATATGCATCCAACAATTATTCTTTACAAAGAGTGGAATGTCCTAAATGTCCGGCAGCTTTTTATCTCAAATTTAATATTGCGTAAACACTCAGAAGTAACAATTGTCCAAATGCCACAAAAAAGGTGTAAACAAAAGACTTTTGATATTTTGGCTCATAGAACCGTCTTAGCTGGTCGACAGTACTATTTCCTTAGCGCAAAACTGTATAACAAAATTGACAATATTCTAAAAATTTCTAAATTAAATAAAATTTCATGTAAAAAAACCGTAAATGTATGGTTGAAAGAACTTAGTTATCTAAAAACAGAGGAATTAATCACCGAAGTAACTTAATATGCTAAAAACGAAAGACAATAATTTTTACACACGCGTAGGTACTCACACACACTGACACACACACACTCACAAATACACACACAAACACACACACAAACACATTGTAGAAGGTATCACCATATGAAACTATTATAGTTTTAAAAAAGGGTCCTAGGAAGGCGATGGCGTTCGTGGTACAGGTCATCCTAGTGCGAGCGCCAAAGCACTCCTTTTGGTTAATTCTACCTTATAATTAAGATTAAATTTATATATTGTTATAAAAGGAGTAAAACACTGTAATAGATCATAAGATAATAAGAAATAAATAAATAAAAATAAAATAAATATTTTTTTCATAAAGTGATAGAGACTTTTTCTTTTAGAATCTTTATGGCCATGATTTTACTTCATTGATTTTTAATTTGGCCCGTTGTAGCAGGCAGCAATGATCCTCTAAGCTTCAGCAGTCGCGGGGTTCGATTCCAACGGAGAAATTTAAATAAAACATTTTCTTTTCAATTAATCATCATCATCCTCCTGCCCTTATCCCACTCTAAGTGGGGTCGGCACAACATGTTGCAAACATGCTGTCATATGATTTGGCTACGTATTTCACGACCGGCCGCCTGCCTTACGTCAACTTACCTTAATCGCCTTTTACGACACCTCGGTAAGAAATGAGGGTGGTCTATTCGATGCAGCCTGATACCACACGGCATTTACCTTAGTCGCCTCTTACGACACCTCGGTAAGAAAGGAGGGGGGTCTATTCTATTCTGACGGATACCACACGGCTCTTTCTATTCAACTATATTTAAACAATTTATGACGTGTGTTATCCGGCTGAGTAGAATAGACCACCCTCTTTTTACCGACGGGTCGTGAAATACGACTAAGGTAAGTCGACGTCAGGCTGGCGGACGGTCGTGAAATACGTAGCCAAACCATGTGACAACATGTTTTTAACAAGTTGGGCCGACCCCACTTAGAGTGGCATAGGAGGATAATGATTTTCTATAAAAAAAATTGTTTATTTTGTGTCGTGTTATGAATTTGTATTTAAGCATTTATTTAAAAATTATAGATGTGTATATTTACCTGTTGCCTATAACCCATAACACAAGTATTAAGTTACTTACGCATGATCGTGTGTGTGTGTGCCCAACATAAATAAAAAAAACAAAAATGAATCCGCAAAAATGTGTTGAAATTATTTGTTAACTTCGTTCGGTAGGTATTCGTTTTCGTAATAATATCCTTTCGATTCGTTTGAGGAAATAATAAAATATGAATAAAGGATAAAATGTTATCAATATATCTATACTAATATATAAAGTTTGAGAGTTTGTTTGTTTGATTGATTAATTGAACGCGCTAATCTCAGGAACTACTGGATCGATTTGAAAAATTCTTTGAGTGGAAGATAGTCCATTTATTGAAGAATATTATAGACTATATAACATCAAGCTAACACGAATAGAATATGAGCAGCAATAAATAGTGCTAAGTAAAAGGTGAAAGTTATTTAAAAATCATGTACTACAAAATTGTTCCCCTCTTAAAGTTCTAAATAAAAGCACGCAATAGCATATGTCTCGTTTTTAAGGTTAACCCACTTTAACCGTAAATAAATAAATTAATAAATAAATAAATATAAATATATGGGACACTTACACACACGGTTGTCCGTCCCCAAAGTAAGTAAATTAACACTTGTTATGGGTGACGGACAACTGGTAAATACACTACATATATAATTTCAAATGCATACTTAAATACAAATATACATCCAGGCTCGAAGAAACAACAAATTGTTTATAGAAAATGTTGGCCCTCGGCGGGAATCGAACCCGCGACCCGTGGAGCTGAAGGTAGGGTCACTACCCACTGTGCCAACGGGCCAGTCAAATAATTGATATAAGTATTACGGTTTACTCTAATAATAAGACTGCAGCCCACGCGAACGAAGTTGCGTTTAAAAGCTAGCTAGATAATGTATTTAACAGTTGCTCAAAGTTGCTCAACGGGCGTGAAAAGATAAGATATTAGGATATTCCATTGCGGTACTAGAGTTAACAACATTGCTGAGAAAGGCAACACCCCATCGGAAAACACAGTAAAAATGACGTAGACAGACAACCTCAAAAATATTGCCGGAACTGGTGACTTTCTCCCCCACAAAAAGGAGTGTCTCTAGAAAATTGCAGTCAATGTGGAAGCGACTCTCCAAAATCATAGTACCTCAAATAACCCTCCGGTTTTCGTTACATAGTATCATTTTTTCCATTAAGACTTACCTGCGGCATATACCCAACCCTCGGGCCTGGTACTCCGCTCCCTTTCTCCCCAGGCCTCCCTCCCAGCACCCATATATCCCCGCTGTCCAATTTCCGCCTGCCAACTATGCAAGAGAGTAGTGTAGTTTTGCCGCATCCTGATGGACCGAGAAGCCCGTATCTGGAATTAATTTAAAGCCATTAATAAAAAACAAAATGCCGTGTGTACACATACACAATGCCGTTTAAAACGATAGGTGATGTATATAATAGACAAAGTAGGAACCGACATAAGCTTGCGACTCCTGATTTGCGCCTAGCAAAAGTACGTAAATCGTATGTGGGTTTGGGTATAAGATTCTATAATAAAATTCCGAAATCAATTTTGGCCATGCCATTACAGCAGTTTAAAACCACTGTTAAAAAGAGGCTGATACAGAAAGCCTACTATACTGTTGAAGATTACTTAGATGGTAAGGATGTGTGGATATAGGTGCACTTCTACCCTGTACAAGGCAGTAATAACTAAATGTAACTAGTTTTAAGATTTATATTTTAAAAAGAGCAACCGTCGAGTTTCTTGCTGGTTCTTCTCGGTAGGAACAGCTTTCCGAACCAGCAGTAAAGTTGACAATTCAAAAGCACTTGTTTACAAGTTTACTTGAATAAAGAATATTTTGAATTTGAATTTGTGGTATTCGGCTGAGTAGAACAGAACACCTCATTTTTAACGGAAATGTCGTAAAAGGCGAGTAAGGTAAGTTGACCCACCGTGTGATATCCAGTTGAGTAGAATAGACCACCCTCTTTTTTACCAAGGGGTCGCAAAATACGACAAAGGTACGTTGACGTTAGGCAGGCGGCGGGTCGTACAATACCTAGCCAAATCATGTGATAAAATGTTTGTAACATGTTGTGCCGACCCCACTTACAGTGGGATAAGGGCAGGGGGATAATGATAAATAAAAACAGTACACTAAAAACTAATATTAAACATTCATTTATCAGTCTTAGTATACGTTTTTATATTTAAAAAATGTACTACACACGCGTAGTACTAAATTGGCCTAATTCAAAAAAGTTTTTTTTGGCAATTTGCAATAAACTGTAGTGTAACGCCTACAAAACTCTTGACTGCTAAAGAGATCCATAACTTGGAAGAGCAAACACTAGTCTTTTGTTTTGTACAGATATAGGCGTTAGTTTGCGAAGATCCATAATACAAAAGTAGTAATAAAAATATTTTGCTATAATCGCGATAAAGTAAAAAACAAAGAAAGAAATGAAAATATATACATATAATGCTATACTTGCAAAATTAAATAAGTCATTTGTGGGCTTAGGTATAAGATTCTATAATAAAGTCCCGCAATCGATTTTATCTTTACCACTACAGCAGTTTAAAAACGCGGTTAGAGGGAGGTTGATACAAAAAGCCTACTATACTATTGACGATTATATAGATGATAAAAATGCGTAAATTTAGCTACTGCCATCCCTGTATAAGATAGTAATAACCGAATGTAACTAGTTATAAGAATTTTATTTGAAAAGAGGAACCACCGAGTTTCTTGCTGGCACTTCTCGATAGGTATAGCTTTCCGTTGAATAAATAATATTTTAAATTGAATTGAATATATTTAGAGTTGATAACCATTTTCATAACCGATACTTGCAGGATTCGTAAAAACAAATCGACATACCTCCGCCGCCGTCACCATAATACAAAATCACTACATACGTTCACTATCACAAACTCAACATTACATTCGCCCCGCAACCGAGGCATCATCAGGAGATCCACGACAAAAGGATATTTAAGAAGATTGAATTATGCTTAAATTATCTATCACGTAAAATACAAATTATCGGTGGATTCATTTAATTTCGAATCGCCACTACCACCTATATACCATATAGGATATAGAAAATCCCGTTTTTTCCTTTCGGAACAGAAAAATCATAATTGAGGGTATTGAGAAATTTAAATTACGCGAACGTATTTGGGGGTATAACTAACTGACTTACATAATGCCTTTCTCAACGGTCATGTCCAAGTACTCTAAAACGGGCTTGTAATCCGGCTTGTCTTGCCGCCCGTAGTACTTGTAAGCCCTCTGGACAACAACCGCCGGCGCCGCCATTTTGTTATTTATGTCACTCGTTACACGTTCATCGTTGTTATTATCTGTAACAAAAAAAATATCTATATCATCCTCCTGTCCTTATCCCACTCTAGGGTCGTCAGAACATGTTACAAACATGTTATCACATTATTTGGCTACGCATTTTACGACCGGCCGCTTGCAACTGTCAACTTATCTTAGTCATATTTTACGACCCCTCGGTCAGAAAAAGGGGTGATTATTCTACTCAACCGGATACCACACGGCGGGTCAACTTACCTTAGTCACCTTTAATGACACTTCGGTAAGAAATGAGGGTGGTCTATTCTACTCAGCCGGAAACCACACGACGGGTTTTGGAGTAAAATATCATAGAGTTAGTATAACAGAATAGGAGATCGCCAAAAAGTGGAATTTATGGTCACCTATCTGTCTCTTTCTTTTATGTGTGAAGAGACAAAGATAAGTATGTATATTCTCTCTCTTATTATTATATTTTGGTGCCTTCTCAACTCTATGTATAATGACTATTTGAAATATACAGCATAATATGGCGATGTACGTAATAGGCATAGTAGAAGCTGACATCTTGCAGCATTTTGTTGGAAGCTTATGTCAGTTTCTGCTTTGCTTAGCAAACCAAAAAAAAATATATTTGAGCTTATGCTTATATGTAGAACCCGGCATTAAATAATGCACATTGATATTTAGAACGAAACAGCCGGCCAGTTCGGTTTTGTAGAGCCCTGTCACTGTCACTGAGTTAATATTTGACAGAGACCATGCTCTATGAAGCAGAATCTAGCCGGTTTCTCTCTCTAAGCCTCGATGTACATTATTTATTGCCGTGTACTATACTTCCATAGCATTATGTCTTATGGATTACTGTTATAGGTACGGATATTAGAAATATCTTTGTTGTACAAAAAGAGCCACTACAAATTGAGTCCGTGTATTTTCTGCGATTTTAAGGAAATAGATGATTTTGCAATATATATTAGTATATTTTAGCGATACAATTTTTGTGCAGAAAAATTAGAAACTTAGCTTAGCTTTTAGCTATTACTTTACGTATGTAAATTGTTTGTGAGTTTTTTATATAATAAAAAACCACTATTAGTCGTGTACTGGTGAACTCAAAACAGCGCGGAGCCTTCAGGTCTAAATAAGACAAGATCTAGTAACGTAGAATTCACTTGAGAAGACTTTTGTCCAGGAATGGGCGTCCGATAATTAAAAAAAAAACAAAAGAGACACCAAGTATCCTATCAAGATGTTAGAGATACGCAAAGAGATTGTTTCGAGAAAGTATTCTTTGGTCAATGAATCATGTTGAAGAATTTCGCTTCAAATAGATCTTCGTGCAAAATCTATACAAACGGGGTCGCCTTAATACAAAACCTGTTTGCATGTCTGTCCCACAAAACTCTTTCCATACTCGCACATACAAACAACGTGTTTATACAACCCCGCCTATGTTTAATCAATGTGTGTGTAAAATGATGTGATTGCCCACTGTTTAGTTTTGTATATCAGAAATAACTAAAAAAATCACTTTCATATAAAAAACCTTCCTACACTTTACAAGCAATATAACAGAACTAACTACTTTGCTATAATCCGCACGGGTTAAGCGAATGCATGCAAAGCTAATGTGTATGAAGCAGGCAAAATCTACGCACCTTATACATGCAGGACAAGCCACCACATGTACCCCAAGGCGCTTCCACCAGCAACAAGGCACACAAGCAGCACACACACCCACCACCACAATCTCGACGATCGTTTCGCCCCGTCGTTAGTTCTGTTATATTGCTTGTAATATGGAATTCCGCAAAGTAACGCCTGCTTCTATAAATCCCTACACTTTGATTCATTCTGGAATTTGTTGTTGGAAATTGGTAATATAGCGTATATAAAACAGTTCTGTGTAGATAAGGTTATAAAATATAATTCATGGGAATGAATTGGCAGGGGCGAAAACTGTTCAACTCATCATACTAGAATCAATGTAATAAAGTGAAAAGTTTCGTAATTGCATTGAGGCATTGACTTTATTCCAACCTTGCACCTTACCTTGATAGCTGCGTTAAATGTAAGCAACTAGCAAGTTATTAAAATTATATTTTTAAAAGAGCAATCAGTTTAAAAGTGAAGTAAGTTTATTCTAAAAAGGGCAACCGTCGAGTTTCTAGCTCTTTTTAGTAGGTGCAATTTTACAAACCTGTAGTTAGAGTTGACAATTTAAAAGCACTTGTTTTCAAGTTTATCTAATATTGTATATTTTAAATTTTAATTTTAACCTAAAATCTGTATAAGACCAGAGTGATGAGTATTGCTAAGAGAAAGGAAACCTTTTGAAAACAATGAAAAACAAAATTTAACGAAGAAAAATCACTTTTATTTTTATAAAGTCTAAAGTGGGGGCAGTGACTGCCTTCGTATCCGCTTGCTTCCGTCTGTTTCTTCAAGTCCGGGTGTATTCGTGTATTTATTTAAACGATATATGTATATATTTACCAGATGTCTATCACCCATAAAACAAAAATTAACTTACTTTGAGTACGGACGACTGTGTGTATAATTGTCGTATATTTATTTAAAAGACTGAATGCATGTAAATACAGTGGCGTGTCGGCGACAGTGGACAACGGTCCCTGATGCAACAGTTACGTGGTGTCGGATGGCCGGAACAGTGAGCTAACCTCACTTACATCACGGTCTGAGACCCGCACTGGCCGTCTTCGATAGAGTGTATATTTTGCTTACTTCCATAGCATTATGTCTTATGGAATATTGTTATGGGGTAAATGCGCGGATATTTATAGAATGTTTGTAATGCAACAAAGTCCGCGTGATTCCTGCGAAAGCAGTTTAAGGAAATAGGTATTCTTACTTTGGACTCACAGTATATTTTTAGCAATCTAAATTGTGCACAAGAATATACATAATTATAAAAGGATTGGCGATGCATATAATAGACAAAGTAGGAACCAACATATGCTTGCGGTTCCTGCTTTGCGCCTTGCAAAAGTAAATATGTCATTTGTGAGTTTGGGTATAAGATTCTATAAGAAAATCCGCAATCAATTTTATCTTTGCCACTACAGCAGTTTAGAAACAATGTTAAATAGAGGCTGATACAGAAAGGCTATACTGTTGAGGATTACTTAAACGATAAGAATGCGTGGATCTAGCTAATCTTTGACCCTGTACAAGACAGTAATAACTAAATGAGATAAGAATTAAATACATTGAAGAGAGCAACCGCCGAGTTTCTCGGTAGGAGCAGCTTTCCGAACCAGCGGTAGAGTTGACGATTCAAAAGCACTTGTTTTCAAGTTTAATTGAATAAAGAATATTTTGAATTTCAGTCTGATGTTTGGGGTTTGGCCACAGTCTTATTAGAGGCTGATAGGTGATGATAGGGTGAACAAAATTAACAGGATGAAAGAAAAAGTGGGTGTCAAGAAGTGAAAGAAAAACTAACCGCACCCATTGGATTTATCTGCGATGCAATCTTTGGTCTTTTTTCACGGAGGGAGGATTCTTTCACCTTGAAATCAGTGTGCCATAAAGTTAAATCGCGTAACTCCCGAATGAATGGAATTCTAGACTAAAAGTAACCAATATGTTGCTCCACAACTTTCTCTACCTTCCAGTCAAATTCATCATTCTTTTGCCCTTTCTCCCACTCTTGAGTGTGGTCGGCACAAAAATGTTTCAACCATGTGTGATGTGATTTAGCTAGGTATTTTACGGCGGGCCATCTGCCTGACGTCAACTTACCTTAGTCGCCTTTTACGACACCTCGGTAAAAATGAGGGTGGTCTATTCTACTCAGCCGGATATCACACAGCACTTACCTTAGTCGCCTTCTACGAAACCCCGGTAAAAAATGAGGATGCTCTATTCTATTCAGCCGGATACCACATGGCAGATTATCTTCCAATGAAAATACCATTTAAAATCGGTATATGTGTTCCGGAGAATGTATTATTAAAGCTTCCACGTTTCGGCCGAGGCGTCTCGAGCGAGATATAGCGGGTGCTCTCGGGCGATAGTGTACAATCGCTATAAGAAAGAGACAAATGTGTGGAAATTAGTGTGTCACACAATTTTTCCAAATTTAAATTTTCAACATAAAAGTAGTTACAGTAAGTTAACCATAAGAGATAGAGACATGCTTTCGCGGACTTTCTCGTACTATTTCTATAGATCTTCTATTCTCTAGTACATTACTTTAGTATATCTGTGTTGGTTTACGTGACGCACGCGACTAAAGTTTCTAACAGTTTTGTTGCAACTGCGTGACCTCTTCATCACAATTTACACAAAACCCATAATGTGTTATTAACCTAAGACTTTCGGAAGAATTGCATTGATTCTTTTAGTTAAGAATCCGCTCAGTAGATTTTGATAAAATCGACCACATACAGATAGACAGCTTTTGGGGACTTTTATAATAAGTATTGGAGGATGGAGTCGCTCGCGTCCGCAGGAACTACCTTCCAGCACCCTGCACGTGTCCTCTGGGTGGTGCTAAACGAGTTGACAACGCCGAGCATCGGGCGGCGGATATGATAACCCGAACCCTGACCTGATCAGGAGAGGCTATGGGGGCCTGGAGGAGTTAAATAACCTCCAAACAACTCAGCGCAGAAGGCAAGGGGAAACCACTGCGACTATTTCTCGCAAGAGAATGTCCCCGATCTTCACCATCACGATGCTCAGTAGTGAGCACACGACTCAAGGAGGAGGAGGATAATAAGTATAGATTATAATTTTAATACTTAATTTTAAGGCAATATTTTAATTTTTGGGCAATGAAAAAGATGGATGAAAGAAGAGTACATGCAAATGAGATGAGAATGTCAAGGTGGATGTGTGGTGTGACCAGATTGGATAAAATAAGAAATGAGTATATAAGGGGAAGTATGAAAGTTGCGCCCATTATAGAAAAGACGAGAGGTGCAAGATTGGGATGGTATGGACATGTAATGAGGAGAGATGAAAATCATGTGACTAAACGAGTGTTGGATATGAATGTGGATGGATATGTGACTAGAGGAAGGCCTAAAAAGAGATGGATGGAATGTGTGAAGTATGACATGCATATAAAAGTAGTAGCGCCAGAGTTGACGAATGATAGAAGAGAATGGAAAAGGAAAACATGTTGTACCAACCCCACTTAGAGTGGGATAAGGGTAAGAGAAAGAAGAATACTTAATTTTAAGATATATAATCATACTTGCTAATTTAATTAAATTATATTATTGTTTATGTTATTATAGCATTTTGTATGTTTTTATGTGTTTCCCAAGTCGTTAAATCCGTGTAATATTTTAAAGCTTCGGTTAAGCTGCATGCAATAAACAATGTTTTATTTGGGTTTTTATTACTGCAATGATTACATAGTAAATAAAAGCTATAGTTAATTTCAGCTGTGATAGCCCAGCGGTGAGACCGTGCGACTCTTTCGAGGGGAACACGAGTTCAAACCCGGGCAGGCACCAATGAGTTTTTCTATTAAAAACTCATGTGTCTAATTGATAATTGCAATTTATCACACGCTTTTCGGTGAAGGAAAACATCGTGAGGAAACCTACATATCTCTAGAGAATTCTAGGGATATGTGTAACCTACCAATCCGCATTGGAGCAGCGTGGTAGGTCTTAGCTCCAATCCTTCTCTCCAAAAACGGAGAGAGGAGGCCTTAGCCCAGCAGTGGGCATAACAACGGGCTGTTACTTTACTTTTTTTTACTTTTATAGTTAATTTTATGTATTTCAATATTACGAGTATCTTTACTTATTATGAAACAAAGTCTCTCAAAGCTGTCTGTATGCTATTGATTTTTTTTTAATCCACTGAACGGATTTTTGTACGATTTTTATAACAACATTTTCTGAGGCAGGTTTACGTTAATAGTACATCATCATCCTCCTGCCCTTATCCCACTCTAAGTGGGGTCGGCTCATCATGTTACAAACATGTTGTCACATGATTTGGCTACGTATTTTACAACCGGCCGACTGCCTGACGTCAACTTACCTTAGTCGCCTTTTTCGACCTTATTTGTCTCAAAAGAAATAAGCAACAATGTCAATACCCGCATTTCTTGTGAGTCAATTTTAAAAGTGAAAATACCCTCAATAATTTATTAAGTTTTTTCTTGTTCTCGAAAGGAAATGAGGGGATTTTTTAAATCTTTACGTTAACCCTGTATATATGAATAATTTATAGAATTAGGCGTTACTTTGCGGAGATCCATAATACGAAAGTAATAATAAAATTATTTTGCTATAATCCACGATACAGTAGACAAAACACCACGACAAAACTCCACTAGTCTATCTCCTGATGATGCTTCGGTTGCGGGGCGAAACGATAGTTGAGTTTGTGATAGTGAACGTGTGTAGTGCTTGTGTATTGTGGTAGAAATGACGGTTTGTGCATGTGTTTTTACGAATCCTGCACGTATCGGGTATGAAAATACGGATAGTCCACTATACATTAAACACTATATATATTTTCTATTTACACATTTTATTTTTGTATACATGCTTTAATCGAATCAAAATCCATCAATATTCAGATAGATTAAACGTGAAAATGTAACAGATAGATTTAATAATATTAGTATGGATTATACGTCCACGTATCCGGCTGAGTAGAATAGACCACCCGCACTTCTTACCCAGGTGTTGGAAAAGGCGATTAAGCGCCGTGTAGTATCCGGCTGGGTAGCATAGACTACCCTCATTCCTTAACGAGATGTCGTAAAAGACGACTAAGGTAATTTAAACCGCCGTGTGGTATCCAGCTAGTTAGAATACACCACCCTCATTTCTTACCAAGGTGTCGTAAAAGACGGCTAAAGCAAGTTGACGTAAGGCAGGCGGACGGTCAGAAAATAATTAGCCAAATCATGTAACACATTAAAACATGTTGTACTGACCCCACTTAGAGTGGGATAAGGGCAGGAAATTGATGAGTATGGACCATACTCGTAAGTATTACTATACATATGAAGTGAAGCGGTGGTATTATAACATGTCTGTTTACAAATGCAAATGTATTGACATATCGGAACTTGTCTGCCATTGATACCAGGTGTATTGGTAAGGAATGCGATACCATAACAATGCCATCCATAAGGTCGATTCATAAGGCGATGTGACGTCACAACGTCGTCATTGTCAATAGGAATAATTAGGCTTGCGCAAACAATCGGCTAGAACAGGGTTCAGTAACCTTTTACGTAAGATTTTTATTTATTTATGTAATATTTAAAAATACACGTACAATTATTGTGCCCTTTGGCTCCCAAACTAGTTTAAACTGTATTTTGGGAACCAGTGCCCACCTTCACTTGTTTCAATTTACATATCACTTACGTACCTACAGGTGTAAAAAATTACAATAAAAAAGTGAAGTATGAAAAAAATGAAGAAAACAAACAAAGAAAAAGATAAAATAGATAATAACCAATATTTCAAAGATTTTAAAGAACCACTAAATTTTTTTATTGTAATTATATAGTTTTGGCTTATTTTTATCTTATACCAGCGTATGCGCCCGCGTGGAATATGTGTCAAAAAATTTTTCGTATAAAAAAATTGAAATTTTGAACATAAAAGTAGTTACTGTGAGTTAACCATAAGAGATAGAGACATGCTGTTGCGGACTTTATCGTAGTATTTTTGTAGATCTTCGATTCTCTAGTACATTAGTTTAGTGTATCTCTGCTGGTTTACGTGGCGCACGCGAGTGATGATCCCAGCAAGCAAGTTGATAAAGTTGGCAAGCCAGCAAGGGAGTAAAGCTCGCAGTAGTGTTATTTTTTTACAACCCCGCGACCTCTTCACAGTTTACTCAAATTTTTATTTTCTAAAATAAGTCAAGTCAAAATAATTAACTTTTACATGTTTTATTGTTCCATTTAATATTGAATAAGGTTTTTATTTGGATTAACTATAGCTTATTCTGCCTCACGGAAGTGAGGTCGACCCAGATGAAGCCAAAGGGGGTACAAAAGAATATATTTCAATGTAATGGTTCAAGTTTAAAAACAATTCAAAATATTCTTTATTCAAGTAAACTTTGTAAACAAGTGTTTTTGAATCGTCAACTCTACTTCTCTTTCTCCTTTTATCTACTATATAAATCACCTATTGTTTTATAATTCTTAATATTTTGATACACAAAAATGAATTTCGAAAATTCATTTTTGGAAGAACTTCTATTTCCTTAAACCTCACTCGCAGGGAAAAACCTCTACCATCGGTGAATAAAACGATTAATTGCGATCACGATCGTGAAATTGCCAAACTTGGCTGAACTCGGCAGTCATCGTCTATAATCTATACTAATATTATAAAGAGGAAATATTTGTATGTTTGTAACGTTTTCACGCAAAAACTACTGAACCGATTTTAACGATTCTTTCACCATTGGAAAGCTGCTTCTTCACTGCGCAACATAGGCACTACATATATTATATTACATTTTCAAAAAATAGGGATCCCTGACAAAACTGTAATAAGGTGTGAAAAATTAAGTCGTCAAAATCTTTTATAGCGTGCGTTGCGGTAACTATTGATGATAGAACAAAAAAATGTTCTACAGTATTATAGAACGTATCAATATCTACGAAAAAGTCCTCGATACCATATATGTAACTATTATAGTTATGCCAATATAAGTACTTTTTTACATTGTAAAAGTTGATAAAATTGCCGACAGTAATCAAACGATTTTAGTCATATCTCCATATCAATCCTTATCCCAGCAAATGATATTTTATGAAAAAAAATTTAAATTATTAAAATCGGGCATTCCAATCAAAAGTTGTAACGAATTTATAAATGACAATCTAAAAAAAATAATGCCATAACCAATTCATTATAGCGACCATTAAAGCAGGGCCTGCAACTGGTGAGTTAGTATGAGTTATATTCCAATACCAATGATACCCGCGGATATAGCTATACCTCTTAAAAGAATTCAATTTCCAGTTAACACTTTATTTGCCTTATCTATTAATAAGACTTAGGGCCAAACTTCTAATTTACAAAAATAAATCTATAGTCCGAATCAGTAGACTTTCCACTTCCACAAGATCGATATGTACGCGGTTGTAACCGCGGGGCATTGCTAGTCGTCTATAATTGTAGGTTTTTCGGACACCCATCAAAAGGAATCGCTGGATGATACGTACGAGTATGATCGTATGTATCAATGATAATCGACGATCGTGGCGAATTTTGCAAAATTATCTTGCCGATTATAAATGGCCCGTTTACTGCCGTTGGCCAGTTGACTGGCCCGTTGGCGCTGAGGATAGTGACTCTACCTTCAGCTCCGCGAGTCGCGGGTTCGATTCCCGCCGAGGGCCAACATTTTCTGTTAACAGTCGGTTTATTTATTTATTTATTTATTTACTTATTTACTTATTTATTTACTTATTTATTTATTTATAAATGATCACATGATTAATGATTATCATCGATAGTGAAGGCGCGAGCATCTCACTTGTATAAGCACTATATTACTAAGTACCCGATGGTCATGTTTTCATATCACTGTTAATACTGTGAGAGACTTAAGAGCGCATCGCATCCCACTTCTGTCGACACGCGCGAAAGAGACAGATATACTAATACTGAAAGGTCAACGAACTTTTCTATCATTTTGCGATTATCGCAGTTTATAGGCAAGTAATACAAAGACCTAATGCTTTGAAATTATTTGTTTACAAATTGTATCCGTTTAGGCCTATCCTTGACACGCGATGTATTACTGCACAACGTATAACAATAATATCGTGTTTAATGTCGGTTAAGGAGCCCGTTTGAGGTCATGTTCTAAGGTATGTTAAAACAAATTGCCAGAATAACAACAGCCATAATTTATTAAGCTGCTTATGAACTTGTGTATATTTGTATATAAGTATATTACTATACACGAATACACTATACACAGGTGGCAATGACCCTGCCTTTAACACCAGGGGTTATGGATTCGATTCCCGCCGACATTTTACTGGTTTTTTGTCTTAACTATTTATTTTGTCAACAGTAAGGAATATACTTGATACAACATTGTAGTCGCATGAGAATTCATTACATTTTGTCACAATATGTGTCAAATAAAATAATGATAATTTTATTTTATTTTACACACAACGTATCTATGTGTAGATAACTTTATTGCGAAAATATTGACACTGCAATTTAGGTGGAGCAAATCAACTGAGTAATTTTACGTTTTACTGATACGGATACGACACGAGAAACGGCAACAATTTTTTAGACTATTTTCCGTAGGAGAAAACTGCCAAATCTATGATAACTTCATTTAAAACATCTAACGATTTAAAAGTAATGGATATGATCTACTTGAATGAACAATATTTTGAATGAAAATTGTCGTGGAGTCCTGATGATGCTTCGGTTGTGGGGAGAAACGATTGGTGAGTTTGTGATAGTGAACGTGTGTAATACTTGTGTATTGTGTGTGTGGCGGTGGTGGAGGTTTGCGCATGTAGTTTTACTCCTGCATGCATCGGGTATGCATTTAGCATTACATATATTTTCTATTTACTTTATAATGTTATATTTGTTATATTTATTAGGTTTATTTAATATATTAATATAGTTTGGAATATTTCCTTTAAAAATGACCATGTATTGACCTAAAGATTAAATAAAGTGTACACACAAACACAAATAATACACACACTATGCGTGTTTATGCGAGGTCCCTAGTAAAACGAGCCTTGGAGGTCTTGGATCGTAACATCTTCACTTTCTCACTATTAAACTTGTATTGATTCACTATTCGCTTTCAGCTTGACTTCACTAATCGACTCAAAAATACACTTTAACTAGAAATCACGTTAACGACGACAATCGACAGACTCTCGAAAGAATCCCGACAAATCTCTCTTATTAGGTCAAGTTTCGCTATTTAAGGCAATCCCCACTCACATGAAAAGTCCCTACCCTCACTATCGGTCACTCGAGAACCCCGCATCTGGTATTAACAACAACATAGACTTTCATTTGACTATTTCCTATTCCAACATTTTTAGTGTTTGATAAACTAGTTTCAGTTGTCAATCGGTCTGGTTGCTTCGAATAGTGTAATTACATATTAAAATTATTAAACATGTCCACCAACACGTTTGAATCAAGTTTAACAAGTTATTAAAAGGGGATTGGTTCAAAACGACTTGCGTTTTTATGTCGGTGGTATAAAAAGTATTATTCGAGGGAATACAATAAGTATTTTCTTCTATGAAAACTTCTTTCCAAATCGCGATGTGATAAATAGAATAAATGCAGGATGGATGAAGTGGCGACAGGTCTCAGGAACTATATGTGATCCCCGAATGCCCCTTAAACTTAAGGGAAAAATGTATACAACGGTCATAAGACCTGTCGTGATGTATGGATCAGAATGTTGGGCAATGAAAAAGACGGATGAAAGAAGAGTGCATGCAAATGAGATGAGAATGTAAAGATTGATGTGTGGTGTGACAAGATTGGATAAAATAAGAAATGAGTATATAAGGGGAAGTCTGAAAGTTGCGCCCATTATAGAAAAGACGAGATTGGGATGCAAGATTGGGATGGTATGGACATGTAATGAGGAGGGATGAAAATCATGTGACTAAACGAGTGTTGAGTATGAATGTGGATGGATATGTGACTAGAGGGAGGCCTAAAAAGAGATGGTCGGATTGTGTGAAGTATGACATGCATATAAAAGGAGTAGCGCCAGAGTTGACGAATGATAGAAGAGAATGGAAGAGAAAAACATGTTGTGCCGATTCCACTTAGAGTGGGATAAGGGTAGGAGAAAGAAAGAAAGAAAACTTCTTTCCAAAGTGTATCGGAGCTGCGATATTTTATGTCAAAGAATTACGTGAGAACGACATCGTATATATAATAATAATAATATTTTTTATTGGAAGGCATTCAGAACCCAATAAAATGAAATATACAGAGAAAATAAAATACCTTTTGTTGCTATCTGCTGAGAAACTATTCCCAAGCGTCAAAAACTTGCGTCTTAATTATTATTTCCTGTTCTTATTACGATGAACAGATAACCAATAGTTCAAGATAGTACAAGGCATCCCATCGCTTACTCTTTGGAGAATAGAGTTTGAAGAAGTTCTGAGCCAGCAAGAAACTCTCAGAAGAGAGTTTCTTGCTGGCTCTTCTCGGTAGGAACAGCTTTCCGAACCAGCGGTAAATTTTGACGATTCAAAGGCACTTGTTTACGAGTTTGCTTGAATAAAGAATATTTAGAATTTGAATTTGTATAAAAATCAGGTAAGGTAAATCATTTATAAGGTCATTCACCCATCTAATTACAAGTACTCCCCGAAGATCCCGAGATATGAATTAACGAACCTGCTTGAGGTCAACCGCTGCTTCCATAAGGCCTAGCGCACTCCGTTCCGTTACTCCATTACTCACCGTTAGATTTCATTAGTATAACTGTACTACGCGAATAAATCAAATGTCCTCACACTCTGTGTAAACGACATTGAGATACTAAAAACTAAAATAAAATATGAGGTCGTTATATTTGATATCGAATGTCACTTACAAACCTGTTTAATTTTTTAAAGTTGAAGTTTATACAGGCTATATTTTAAAATAATTAATTGTGCAATTAGTACGAAGTTTTTTATACCTTTTACAATTTACTGTGCAATTGGTGGGAAGCTTTTTAAAGCTACTGTGATATATGACGAATAGCGGGAGTTTTTATCTTCTTTGCGTGCAACTCCAACTAATGAAGGTTGGCAGTCACATACACCACCGAAGCAGCACCGAAATAAACTAATGACGCCAAGGTTGCGCCTCTAAAAGGTCCGAAAATCATTTTTCGGCCTAGGTACACGTTTTTATAATAAAATTCCTCAACATTACCTAAAAGTGCCTTTACACAAGTTTAGAGTTTATTTTAAAACGATGCTGCTTCATAAAGCTTACTATACAATTTGAAGAGTATTTGAGTGGTGGTAGCATAACTTAAACTTAAATGCAGTCAGCTACGAACCAAGCTGCATCGATTAATTAGTAACCATCAATAAAATTGTTAAATTTTTTTTTTTCAATGGCCGCTGAGTTTCTTGTTTCTTGCTGGTTCTTCTCGGTAGGAGCAAACTTCCACATCAGTGGTAGCTTCTTGAAAACATTTGTCGATTCAAAAGTACTGTAAACAGTCTACTTGAATAAAGAATATTTTGAGTTTGAGTCAGCTCTGCATATGCCTTCCTATTTGTAGCCAGACGAAACAGTTCGGAAGCGCTCTTAATTCCCGTCCATTCACGGATGTAACGTAAACAAGATTTCCTTCTACGTCGCCTATTTCCAGCAACTTTTCCCATCATCATCAGTTGCAATAGTTTGTTTAGGCCATGCCTCAGTACGTGACCCAGGCATGCAACTTTGCGTTATTTGATGATTGGGAAAAGTTGGCATTTTTGTCCTACTCGCCGTAGAACGTCCTCATTGGTTACTTTTTGAGACGTGTAATATAGAAATCACACGTCTGTATGGGCATACAGCATACATTTCGAATGTTTCTATACGTTTACTGAGATCCTCTTTTACTGTCCAGGATTCCACATAGAAGCACATCCATCCATAAAGAAGTAGAGGCCACATGTAACATTGCAGAAGACACAAACGAAGGGAAATTTTGATATTACGGTTACTAAGTACCTTTCTCATTTTTCCAAAGACACTTCAGGACATTTTGATGCGAGTTTTTATGTTGTATATAATAATATGTTAGGCCGCTATACAAGTTTTAAGTGTATTAAATTAAATTAATATCGCTCAGCAATTTAATATTATATATATTCATTTATAATATTAGTATCAATTTTATACTTTCGCAAACATAACTCCAAATAGATTTAAATGTAAATGTTTTGTTTCAATATATGTGACAGCGCAGCATTGAGACCATGTTCATTCAAAACCGTGTAACGGCGAACCCCGAACAAGCACCAATGAGATTTTCACTTAAATACTTTTCTGTGAAGAAAAACATCGCGAGAAAACCTTCATATCTCTAGAGAATTCTGGGGTATATGGAACCTATCAATCCGAATTGGAGCAGTTACAACTCTTTTCTCAAAAAAGGAGATAGGAGTGGGATGGCAACAGGTCGTTATTTCTGTTTTATATGTCGTATCGGGTTCGTTAGGTGTAATAGTACTTTGTAACGTTAGGAAAAGAAATGAGGTTATTATGTCACGCGTACAACTTCTTACAGGACTGAGTGCATGCAATAAAATGTGCTTGTTCAAATTGTAAGCACAACTAATAATAGAATGTTTGCGTTTAAATAAAATTAATTGTTATTATGGTATGTAATATCTATACTTATTATAAAACAAAGTCCCAAAAAGCTGTCTGTCTGTATGTAATCGATTTTCTCAAAATCTACTGAACGGTTTTTTGTACGGTTTTCACCAAAATATAGTGCAATACTTTCGGATGGTTTAAGTATATAGTACATACCGGCATTATGTTAATTGTATTAAAGAGATCGCGCAGTTGTTAGAAAAATTGCTTGCTGGGAGCTTTAGTCGCGTGCGCTGCGTAAACCAGTAGAGATATGCTAAAGTAATATAGTAGAGAATTGTAAATATATATAAATATTACAAAAAGTCCGGGATAGCAAGTCTCTATCTCGTATGGTTAAGTGACACTTACTATTTTAATGTTTAAAAAATTTGAGTTCTAGAAATAAATAGTGACACGCTGATTTCCACGCGTGAGAAACCGCTGGCACAGCTAGTATTTTTATAAAGTACACTAGTTCGCGAGTAATACAGAATATATTTTCTTTTTCTACCCTCATTCGAACTCGACAATCCAGATAAAGTAAGACGGATGCAACTCAAACGTCGGCAAAAACGGTAAAACGTCGAACTTAGTATAGTATGCGGCAATAAATAATGCACATCGAGGCTTAGAGAGAGAAATCGGCTAGAGTCTGCTTCATGGAGTATTGTCTCTGTCACACAGACTGACGAACCCATGCGAAACGTCACATAGTAACTGAGTGACAGTGACAGCGCTCTACAAAACCGAACTGGCCGGCTGTTTCGTTCTAACCATCGATGTGCATTATTTAGTCCCGGGTACCATAACTAGATTTTATTGCGATTTGAATTTTATGTTTATATAACAATCAATGTGAGTCGCGATAGTTTAAAATCTATTTTGCTTCAACAGAGTATTCGGCGAGACTCTATCTTTTTTTATTGGTCTTAGCTTTTGTTAGGTTAAGGTTATTTTTTATGAGCATTTAAATATTGCATTTTGTAATGCTGCTTACGAAATACAAGTTTGTTTAGTTAGTAACAAATTATTAATTATATTTGGTTTGCGAATCGAATCGCACGAAAACGGTTGGATAACCTTAGCAGCTCAGTGGTTGTCTATAAAATACTGTAGATCTGTCTGTCCGTGTAACTTTGTGACTGTTAATCAATTAAAGCAATATTAATGTAACGTACCATCAAATCAGATGTTAAAATATTCTCAATTTTGTACTGTTGTATTTTTGAGTGACTAAAGCTCTTAGTGGGTCAATTTTTTTTCCATTGCGCGACATCTTTAAAACAATTAAATAAAATCGTAATGCCCTATTTACCTAAACATTTCGGAAGAATTGCACTACCTTTTAGTGTAAATCATACAAAAATCCGTTCAGTAGATTTTGAGAAAATCAATTACATACAGACTGACAGCTTTTAGGACTTAGTGTTATAATAAGTATAGATGACATATGAGCTTTTCCATGTGGAAAAGAGGTAAACAGTTTTGGCATACACGGGCTTTCATGCCATAGGAGCTCTCTCTTAATGACACCATCAAAAGAGCTCTTGCCACCATCGACATTCCTGCTCTTCTCGAGCCATCCGGGATATGTCGGGATGATGGCAAGAGACCAGACGGTCTGACGCTGGTTCCTTGGGAACTGGGACGAGCCCTAATGTGGGACGCAACATGCGTTGATACGTTAGCCTCGTCCCATATCAGGGAAACGGTGTCAAGACCTGGAGCTGCGGTGGAAATGGCTGAATCCGGCAAGCGGCGAAAGTATGCATCTCTCGTTGAGAGTTATATATTTGAGCCGTTTGCAGTCCCTGGGGCCATGGAACCAAAGTGCAAATTTTTTTTATCCGTTTTAACACCTGGGTTGATCGCCTCTTCGGGTGACAATAGGGTTGGCTCCTTTTTGGCACAACGGATCAGCTTAGCGATTCACCGCGGAAACGCTGCCAGCATTCTTGGGACCATTCCACGTGGGACCATTCCACATTCCATTCCATTGATATTCAAAGCGAAACAGACATACGAATAGACTTTCGCATTTATAATATTATTGTGGATAGTAGCTAGTAATCTTGATGTAGTTGTAAATTGATTACCATATACAAACAAGGTTTTTAGACTTACAATTTATTGCCTTTGAGTGGTGGGTCTTCTCGGAACCTTTTGAGGGGTGCCGGGGGACGGGCCTCGAGGCGAACCTCCTTGCCCGGGCTTGTCCTCGCAGGCCTTGTGGGCCTGGTCAATATTCGGGCCTATTGGCCCAGGTCACCTAGGTGACCTGAGGGAAGTCTTGTTCAGGTGTGGCGGTCTGGGAATAGTAACTCCCAGACCGCTGCGTCAAATTCGGGTGGTGTCATCTCCGGTAGGTGTGTCTCATCAGGTGGTGGTATGGTCAAGTCCGGTGGTGTTGCCCTTGTGCCCGTTGCGTCGTCCTCGTCGTCGTCGTCGTCTTCCGCGTCGGGCCGCGGTGACGGTGATCGCAGGAGCTCGCGAGGCAGGGGAAATCCCTCCGGAGGTCGTGCATGGAGTGGCGCGATGTCGTGAAGGTGCTCGTGCGCGCTGTAGTCCGCTCGCGCGAACAGTCGGCGCGCTAAGCGACGAACGAACTCCTCCACGGTCGGCATCTTGGTATCTCGGTGCACGACGTCGTTCCGCACATACCTCGGGGCTCCTACGATCAATCGCAGGCATCGATTCTGCTGGACTTGCAGTCTTCGCCTCTGGTACGCCGAGCAAAGCGCGTACCAGGCGGGTGCCGCATACGTCAAACGCGAGCGGACGTAGGCACCGTAGACCCTCAGCTTGGTGTTGACGGGCAGGTGGGATGTGAACAAGGCGTGGAGCTTGGACCTGGCAGCAGCAGCTTGGCCCACGGCATGATTCGCCATAGGGACCATGCGCAGGCTGCGGTCCAGTTCACACCCCAAGAACCTTACTGTGGTCTTCCACTCTACGTCCTGGCCTCGCAGAGTGAGTTGACGTAGCGGCACGGAGCGGCTGGTCAGCAGAGCGGCCGTCTTCCCGACGTTGACGGACATCCTCCACTTGTCCAGCCATTCCGGCAACAAGTCCAGCAGACGCTGCATGCGGTTGATGGCGACGACTTGCTTGTAGGACGACGCAAAATACGCGCTGTCGTCAGCGTAAAGCGACAACAGCACGTCCTCCACTCCCTCCTGCAGGTGGTCGCGCAGGGTAGGGATGTCATCCGTATACGCCGCGTATAAGCGCGGCGATATACAGCTGCCCTGGGGTACTCCGGCACGGATGGCGCGTGGCTGGGATTCGGCGCCATCCACTGCCACGTAGAAACTACGACCGTGTAGGAAAGACGCCAACACTCGCACATAAGCGGGCGGCATGGTGGTCTCGATGATCTTGGCCAGGAGCCCGGCGTGCCACACGCGGTCGAAAGCCTTCTCGATATCGAGGAAGACCCCGACGGTGTAGCGGCCTCGGTTCCGCTCACTGGCCAGATGGTTGATCACCCTCGCCAGCTGGAGCGTCGTCGAGTGGCCGCTGCGGAATCCATGCTGCTCCTCGCGGAGGGGCAGATGGGGCGTGATTCGACGCAGCAGCAGACGCTCAAACAGCTTGGCTATGTGCGAGAGTAGCGTGATCGGTCGGTAGCTCGATGGCAGGCGGCGATCCTTCCCTGGCTTGGGAAGAACAATAATCTTCCCGGTCTTCCACGCCTCTGGGAAGTGGCCGGTGCGGAGTATTCCATTGAACAGGCTCGTGAGCGCTACGAGGCCTGTTGGGGGCAGCAGCATCAACGCGGCGTTGTTGATTCCGTCGGGGCCTGGTGCTTTACGCTTATCAAGGCGCGCAGCAACCGACCGCAGCTCTGACAGGGAGATGAGGTCCCCTCCCCGGAGCGGCGGTGTCGGGCCCGACAAGAACCTCTCCAGTTTGTCCTGGACCGCCGCGTGATGACGGATGACTCGGAGGTTGGAGGTGTTGGGGGCGTTGGGCGTAAATGTCTTCTCCAGGTGAGCTGCCAGGATCTCAGCACGATCCCTGGCAGCGTAGTTGCGTTTACCGGCTGCATCGAGCAGCGGGTAAACGGGTGTGTCTTGTCCGGTGAGCTTCTTGCAGAGAGAGTATAGCGCGGTGTCGTGTTCCGTCGCTCGATCGACGGTGTCCTCCCAGCGCGCCTCGTCGAGAGCGACTACGGCACGCGATATTTTCTCTGCAAGCCGGTTCAGGTCAGCCTTCACCCTGGGGCAGCGAGTGCGGGCCCAGAGGCGGCGAAGGGTACGCTTCCGCCTGAGCATGGTGCGGAGCGAGCTTGGCAGGTCCTGTCTTCGGTTGGTGGTGGGTCGAGTCGACGTGGTGGTGGCTGCCGCTTTGGCGGCGACGATCGCCTCAGCGACGAGCACAGCAGCATCGTCGACTTCCGAAGAGGTGGTGATCGGGCCTGCTAGCTCAAGCCCGGCGAGCTCGGCGGTGTAGCGCTCCCAGTTCGTCCGCGTCCGCGGCGGGCGGGGCACTAGAAAGCCTCCCTGGGTGGCAAGGGTGACCAGAACCGGTAAGTGTTGAGTGTCGAGATCGTAGAGGACCTCGACATCGAAAGGGTTCTCAAGTCCGTGGTGCAGCACGATGTCGATGACGTCGGGGTGGGAGCGGGGGTTTGATGGTATGTGGGTCGGCGCTCCGGGACCCACGACTCCATACCCGCTCCTCACGCTATCCTCGTGCAGGTTCCTCCCCTCCGTGGTGATGATTCGCGACCCCCACGCATGATGTTTCGCGTTGAGGTCGCCCACGATCACCGCGGGTCCCTGCTGGCCGAAGATGGTCCCGACATCGGTGCTGCAGAATGTCAGTCCGGGTGGTTTGTAGGCGGCATAGACGCGGAGCTCCTCGTTACCCACGTTGACCCGCACTCCCTGTGTGCGAGTGCTGGTGAACGGGGTGTGCTCCAACTCCTCGTGTATGATGTCCCTCCGCACCAGAGCGGCCGTACCTCTGTACGGCAGGCCCCGGGGAGAGACTTCGTCGCGTCGATACACGAAGTAGTTGGGTATGCGGAGCTCGACGCTGTCCGTGAGTTTCGTTTCGCCCAGGAGGATGATGTGGATATCCTGCGACTGGGCGAGCCGGGTTAATTCACGGACGTGTCCTCGTATGCCGCCCGGGTTCCAGTATAGTATGCGGAGGGCCGTCATTGATAGGCCCGTCCGACTTGGCCTATAGCCGCCGTTATCGCGCCGACGACGTCTTTTGTAGTAAGGTAAGTTGTAACCGCCGCCATGAGTGCCTCAAGCAGTACACGGACAAGTTTATTAATGCCCGTGTCCTGCGAGGCTTGTGGCGGGTTGGTGGTGGTGCTGGCTCCTTCGTGGCCGTGGCTTCTCGGCGCCACGGCAGTTAATGGTGTTGGCGCCAGCACAGTCTCTGCTGGCGGCCGGGGGTACGGCGTCGACGCGGCGGCGGGCTCGGTGTTAGCGGGCCTCGCTTGCCTGCGCCTGCGTCGGTTCTTCTTTTTACCCCCGGCCAGCGGTTCGCCCCTTGATGTCGGGGCGTTCGCTGGCGGCTGGAGCGTCGTCGGCGGTATTTTTGCTTCCGCCCGGCGCGCACCCTCCGTCCGCGCAGCAACAGGTTGCGCGCTCGCGCCGGCCGCGGTGGCGGCAGGCGTTGGAGGGCGGCGGCAGGGGCGGTGGGGGCGGAGACGGCTCGTACGGCGGGTGCGGGTGCGGGTGTGGGCGCGGGACGTGCGGCGGCGGCGGTCGGTCTCGGGTCGGTCGGTGCGACAGTTGCGGGGGGAGCTTGCCCTCTCCCCCCGACCCTCTTCTTCGGCGCGTTCGGGCGCGGTGGCGCGATGTCAATACCGCGCCTCCGCGCTTCCTTGCGGAAGACCGGGCACTTCCGGTCCCTCGCGACGTGCGCCCGCCCGCAGTTGGCGCACTTCGGGGCCTCTTCGGGGGCCCTGTCACAATCTTGCGCGATGTGTCCGCCTGCGCAACGGACACATCTAGGCGGCCGATGACAATTGGCGGACGCGTGGCCGAATTGTTGGCAGCGGTGACACTGCGCCGGCCCGCGTCCTCCCTTCCAGGCCTCAATAGTGAGGCCGGGCATCGATAGCAGCTCGGTTTCTCGGTATAGGTGACCGAGCTCTTCGTGTGACAGGTGCTCGAGCTGCACGAAAAACGTGCAGCCCTGGCGCCCTCTGACGGCGGGTATGGCGCGGGCGCGCTCCGCCAGGTATCCGAGCGTGCGCAGCGCTGCGACGACTTCCTCCGGCGGAGTGTCCTGCGGTAGCCCCTTGATGGCTACCTTAGTGGGCAACGTCGACGCCGGGCTGTAGCAGAACCAGGCGATGTCCGGGTCCTGCTTGGCGGCGTCTATCATGTAACGTTGGAGGACGCGAAATTCCTCCGCCGATTTGGGGAGGAATCGCACCCCCTTGCCCATTGGCCGGGCGTTCGGCGCGTGCCCCAGTAGCCCACGTATCACGCCGAAGTGCCTCGTCCACTGAGGGAAGCACTCCACCGTGATGGGCGGGTATTCCGACCGCGCCGTCTTCGCGGTCGTTGCAGGTGGCAATTGTTGCTGTTGTAGCTCCGCCTGGCGCTGTTCTAGCGCCCGCGGCGACGGTGGTGCGGCGGCGGCGGCAGCGTACCCGGAGGGGCCGGCTTGCGGGGAGGCGGGGCGGGAGGTCGCCATAGGTATCGGCGACTCTAATGCTGCATAGCTCGTCGAGTCGCGTGGCCAGCTTACTGACTCGCGCGACGAGCTAGCCGGCAGCACCGGTCCGCCTCTCTCCTCTTGCGGCGGCGAAGCGGTTGGCTGCGTCTGTCGATTGTATGACGTCTGCGCTGCTGAGGGCGTCGGCGATGGTGTTGTTGTTGCTGGTGATGGCGGCGGTGACGGTGACGGCGATTGGACGGTCTTTGGGCGCTTATCGTCGCCCTCCTGCGACCCGGGCGAAGAGTCGTCGGCCCGCTGGCGCTTGACATTATCGCCGCTTGACGTATGCGCACATACGTTGGCGGAGATAGTAGCGACTGCGGAGACCGGCGAGTGTCGCTCTCCGGGAACAACCCGGAAGCGTGGCCGCGGTGCCGGTGCGGTTGGTGCGGTCGGTGCGGTTGGTGCGGTCGGTGGTCGCGTGGCTGGCGAAAACGGGACCACGGAATTATCCCGCAAGTCCCGTTTTACTACCGCGCGAGGGAAGGCGGGGCGTTCCCCGCGGATACGTTGGTCCTTCGGGGGGGGGCTCCCCCCGTCCGGACATGTTGAGTCAGCTTATTTGTTTTTTTTTTTTTTGCGTTTGATGTGCCTGTGACAGCCTGCTCCTAAGCGTATACGGCTCCGCGCGCCCTCGGCGCGTGCAACCCAGCCGGGTGAGACCCCTGGGGGAGGCCCAGCTAGGCGCCCGCGAGCGGGGGCGAAGACCGTACGCGCGTGGATGTGTATGAGCGGAGGTTGTTAATGAGGGCACTTCTGCGAGTCGTTTTCCCAGGAAAGCGATGCAGATAGCTATATCCGGGTAGCTACGGCGAAGCAGGGCACGCGATGCGCGACCGGCCGCTTCCTCAAGCCGTGACACGGGTCACAGCGAGTACAACTGGCGCCGGGGGCAGTGGTGCGGGGCGTAACCGAAGCTAGCGGACTTTAGTCTCTTACGATACGCGCAGCGACTACGTGAGCATAAATAATACACGTCCGTTCGCCGAGCGCGCACGCACGAGACTGACGAGAAATTTATTGCCCTGTTGACTTAACGGTTAGTGAGTCTATAGGTATTTGCCGTAAGGAGAGCATAGTGCGGTAAATTTGTGCTAACGTGCAAATTACTTGCTGTAAATATCATATATCACCCAACCTATTCTAGCCTAACCAAAATTATTCATACCAATATTTTAAATGAAATGTTTGGAAACAAAACTCTCCATATCTGATATATAAAATTCTCGTGTCACAATGTACTATACTTGCCCGAAACGGCTTGACCGATTTTTATGAAATTTTATATGCAGGTCTGAGAATCGGTCACTATTTTTCATAACCATTTTTTATATTTTTGGTAATTTTTTTATTTTTCTATAATATTAAAACACTAAAAATTTCCCTTAAATATTTTATATGGCAAAAAAATGTTAGCCGAATCAGCTAGTTAATATTATTACTGCGAAAGTCTGTCAGTTTGTTTGCCTGTCTGTAACACGTGGAATATTATTAATAGAGTTGGATACAATTTTAACTTATGTAACGGTATATCAAATAGGAAAAAAAACAGTTTTTCCTCCGGGAACAGGAAAAGAGTAAATAAAATGAACTAAATCGCAAGTACATCTTTTAAAATTATATTTTAATAATTAGCTAATTATGGTCAAATTCATCGCCCGCTTTTCGATGGAAAAACGACGTGAAGAAAACTGCATATCCCTAGAAAATTTTATTTTAGGAAGGTATGTGCAAAATTCTAGACGTGTTAAACAGGCCTAGCAAGTCTTATAAGTTACGTTAACCTGTTATTCTATTTATAAGAGCTAGAACTTAGAAGTGTGTATTTTTTATTTCAGTATTGTGTCATATTAGTTTAAATAAATATTAAATAAATATATAGGACACTTTAACACACGGTCGTCCGTACCCAAATCAGTTAACTTAATACATGTGTTATGGGTGACAGACAACTGGTGAACATACTACATATATAATTTTAAATACATACTTAAATACAAATATACACCCAGGCTTAAAGAACTAACAAATTGTTTTATAGAAAATGTTGGCCCTCGGCGGAAAACGAACCCGCTGCCTGCGGAGCTGAAGGCAGGGTTACTGCCTAATCGACCCAGTTTAACTATCTGTTTGTAACACCATATCTGAATAAACGATTATTATTATTAGTGTGTGAATGCTTGCTATAAAAACATTCTATTAATTTTATGTATAAACAAATTTTGATCTGGATTCACACATGCTTTTTAGTCTTGGAATTCTATGGTCTCAAAAAAGAACATTACACTGTAGACCCTAACTAAGTACCTGTAGGTTTTTTTATTATCAGCATAAATCTTGCAAAGCAGATTACATCTCGGAACACAGTTAGTACAAAAACAAAAATAGAACGTTTAAAGTTGATTGTAAACAAGTTAACAAAGATGTCTTAGTCAAAGCGGTTTTTGAAAAAACTAAATGAAAAATTTGACTCTTTTGAAATGATCTTCGGCAAATACGATTTCATTAAAATTCAAAGGCGGAATAACGTAGAAATATAAGTGAAATAAGACGCAATAAGAAATCTTAAAATAAACAATTATAAAAAAATATTTTACGTCCTTAAACTTAATTATATCCACGATATTAAAATCCAAAAAATCGATCTTAAAAGTCAATGCCCTTCCTTTAGTATAATTGGATTGCGGTAAAATGTCAAACACGGAAATACCCAAATGTTTACGATTTAAGCAAATTTTATGAAGGATTTAAATACCGTGTTTTGTACTTTCTATAAGGAAAGAGAATTAAATACCTCGTTGCGGGGACTTCCTTTACAAATAAAAAATAGGAAACCTTATGACGTAATTCCACAGTAATTAAAGAATTATTAATTACAATTCCATATTATAATAAAGGAAAACGATAAAATAATCCAACTTGGAGTATTTACTTATCAAATCAGTGATGGTACTGAGTATAATACTTCCTCTTCATAATTGGCGAGAACAAATGATTAAGCGAAAGCACGGTCGTGGCATACTCAGCTGTGCTCTCTGCTATCAAATTCAAAATATTATTTATTCAAGTAAACTCGTAAACAAGTGCTTTTAAATTGTCAACTGTACTGCTGGTTCGGAAAGCTGTTCCTACCGAGAAGATCCAGCAAGAAACTCGGTGGTTACTCTTTTCAATTAAAATTCTTGTAACTAGTTACATTTGGTTATTACTATCTTGTACAGGGAAGAGGAGTAGCATCCATTTTTCTCCACGTATTTTTATCTATATAATTCTCAATAGTAAAGTAGGCTTTTTGTATCAGCTTCCCTTTAACAGCATTTTTAAACTGCTGTAGTGGTAAAGATAAAAACGATTGCGGGATTTTATTATAGAATCTTATACCCAAACCCACAAATAACTTATTTACTTTTGCAAGGCGCAAAGCAGGAACCGCAAGTTTATGTCGGTTCCTACTTTGTTATATATACATCACTTCTTTTTATAATGATGTATATTCCTATACTGTGAAGCCAAAGTAAGAATACCTATTTCCATAAACTTCTCTCGCAGGGAATCACGCGGACTGAAATTGTAAATGCCACGTATGGCTCTTTTTGGTATTACAAAAATTCAATCAATATCCAGCATTTACCCCATAACAATATTCCATAAGACATAAGGCTAAGGAAATAAGCAAAATACAAGTTTTATTTATAGAATTAGACGTTACTTTGCGGAGATCCATAATACAAAAGTAATAATAAAATTATTTTGCTGTAATCTGCAATACAGTAAATAGACAATATATATAATGCTAAATGCATAGTGTACTATCCGTTTTTTCATACCCGTTACATGCAGGATTCGTAAAAACACATGTACAAACCTCCACCACTGCCACCACAATACACGAGCACTACACACGTTCACTATCACAAACTCAGCAATCGTTTCGCCCCGCAACCGAAGCATCGTCAGGAGATAGACTCCACGACAAAATCGCAAAGCTTTTTTTTGTTTGTTTTGTTGAATCCTGAAAGTAATATTAAAAAAAACTACTACTATAATATTTGCTGTTATTTTTAATATTAAACACAACTTAAACAGTAGAGTGCCATCTATATAATGGGAAATAAGTTTTTGATCAAAACTTGTTACCAATAAACAACCTCAATATATAGAATGAGGAAAATTTATACATCGATCGTTATCATCGATTAACTTCTATAATAATCATAGAAAATGATTGCGAATCCGTAAATATAAAAAATACTGGGAAATAAGAACTTTTATTATTATGTAAATTATTGAATAAAAACTTTAATAACGCAAACCTGATGAATTTGAAATCAAAAGGGCATCTATTGATTGATGATAGTTAAATCATCTAAGAGGATAATAATATGGCAAACAAATGACTCATTCATTTTAATTTATTATCAATATCCCATCGACTGTTCGTCCGTGTGTCAATCAAAAACTCTGACTACTGGAATTTCAAGTAATGTGTAAATTAATAGAGACTTGAAGATAGATAATAGTCAAAAATTTCGAAAATATCAAACCACCTGAGTAGTTTAATCGAAAAAGCTCCCTAATCTATTTAAAAATGTTTGGTTAGATATAGATTATTATTAGGGTTAACGTTATAAACCTACTCTAACTTTTTAGTGTAGATTTGAGAAACTATTACATGCTTTTTCGGTGGTGATATAACAAAAAAGTATTAAAAAATTGCCGTTTTTCCTTCCATAATAGAAGATATTTTGATTCGTGATGCATATATATTTTTAATTGTTTAATGCGGATCTAAAAGCCATTCCAAATAAAAAAAAGAGCATATCAACTCAGTGGGAAAACCTGCAAACGAACTTAAAGGAAAAGACACTAAATAGTAGGGATGCGCACATTTTATCGAATCATTTCGATAAAACTTATTTACATTCTATCAAAAGACTAGCTGTCCGGTAACGCGTTTTTGTGGCTCAGTCCGGCTTCGAATTCCTTTCGAAATAGAACTCAACAGTTTAAAATATATTCCAATCGACACCAAACTTTACAGGAGCATCCGCTGGGTCATTCTAAAGATTGTACGAAAATTTCATGAAAATTGGTCCAGTCGTTTCATACAACAAACATTAATTTTTATATATAAGAAGATGATTTGCAAACGACAGTGGAAGTCGTATTAAATGAGATATTAAATGGTCATAGGAGTTGCATAAGTTTGCCAAATTTTAGCGTAATGGGATGTCCGGAAGTGCTTATAATGTGGATTACAAAACGGAAGTTGATTGCCCAATAGTTAATACTAAATAATTTATAGAATTAGGCGTTTACTTTGCAGAGATCTATAATACAAGAGTAATAATAAAACTATTTCCTGCTATAAAATAGATTTATTCTTACTTTTTTAATTCTAAATGATAATCATGAACTGAGTTTCTTATTATAAATAAATTAATTATGGTGAGAAAGGTAAGTATATGTATTTGTATATGTATTTGAATAAAGCATTTTTGATTTATAGAAGCAGGTGTTACTTTGCGGAATTCCATATTACACAAGTAATACACACAACGACCACCAAAATCTCTACGATCGTTTCGCCACGAAATCGAAGCATCATCAGGAGGACAGGCTCCACGACAAAATCGTAATGCGTTACGCATTAAGAAAAGCGTAATGCGTAATTCATTACGATTTATTCATTCGATCGTGAGTGTTTAAGTTTTAGATGAAGTTTTAGAAAAGTAAATATGAGAAAAAAACAAAGCCGTATGTAATTTCGATAAAGTATAAAGAGGAGTGGCCAACTGTTAGGTAAAGGCCCCGTCTCTGAGAAAGGATTGGAGTTTAGACCTACGACGTTGCTCTATGGCGGATTGGTTCACCATTAATTCTCCTGCCCATATCTCACTCTAGTGGAGTCGGCATAACGTGTTTTTCGCTTACATTCTCTCCCATTAACACAAGTATTACGTTACTTACTTTGGGGTTGGACGACCGTGTGTATGTAAGTGTCCCATATATTTATTTAATTTCTTTTCGGGCTTCTCTGTAGTTACATATCCACATTCATACTTGACACTGGTTTGGTCTCATGATTTTCATCCCTCATTAAATGTCCATACCATCTCAATCTTTAACTTCTTGACTTTTCTATAACGGGCGCAATTTTCAAACTTCACCTTATCTTCTTAGCCTTATCAACCACACATCCACCTTCAAATTCTTGCTCATTTGCATGCACTGTTCTTTCATCATTGAGTGGCCCATTGCAGTAGGTAGTGAACCTACCTTCAGCTCCGCGGGTCGCCGCATCGATTCCCGCCGAGGGACAACATTTTCCATAAACAATTTGTTGGTTCTTCGAGCCGAGTGCATATGTGTATTTAAGTATGTATTTAAAATTATATATGTAGCATATCTATCGGTTGTCCGTCGCCCATAACACAAGTATTTATTACTTACTTTGGGGACGGACGAACATGTGTGTAAGTGTCACATATATTTATTATTTATTATTATTATTATCCGTTGTGTATGGATCAGAATGTTGGGCCTAAACAAAGTCCTAGATTCTGCTAAACATAAATTAAAATATTTCTAAATACACAATTAAAGATATGAATGAACAATGTTCTAAAGTCATTCTCTTTTGTCTCTTCAAGTGACAGTCAACCTTGTACCATACATGGGCATTATTTGCTTAATTAGCTAAGTTAATCTTGAGGTGATTACAGTTTACGAAGACGAGGATAAACGAGCATTTGTAATACTGTGCACAATTCATTTGTAATACTGTGCATCAATTGTGCACATTTGTTATTTAAGTCTGGCAGTGACTTTGATCGAAGTACTATAGCTTCTTATCCTGATCTGATTTTGAAGATTTTTAATTTTTTTAGATTTTTTTTAGATATTTAGTAAATTATCGTGCATTTCATAGTTGAGCGACACTAATTGTCAAGTAATAGCTAAAAGATATATTTTTTAATTTTATCTAAGATAAAAGGCCTCTAAATAGTAATCAAAAGCCTACTATACTATATACTATAATATATACTATATATACTAAGTAACGCCTAATAATCATGTATCAAAATCGATTTCGTCGTTCCGGAACCTACAACTTCTTCAAGAAGTGCGATATTTTTAAGTGAAAACCATACGAAAATCCGTTCAGTAGATTTTGAAAAAATCGATCGCATACAGATATACAGATTTTGGGGACTTTTTTTATAACATGTATAGATAGAACATGCATAGTAAGCAAATTACATCCTTCAAACCTAAGATGAAATGTTAGCTAATGATAGAAGCAAACAATCTAACCAGTTGGTCACCGAGGAAGTTATTCTCAGGCCCCATTAAATATTGCATCATATTAACCATTTACCCCTCGTTCACACGGGCGTAAACAATACGTTGCGTTAAAACTTCGCAATAGGCGTTATAAGATGTTTCGTATGATATATTCAGCTTAACGCTCTACGCCCTATGTTCCCCGACTTAATTAGAGCTTCTGCGCTCTACTCCCTGCATTTCGCAACCTCGACGATGCTTCTGCGCTAGCCCGTCCCACCCGGTGACGCTGTAAAAGTCATTAGAGTTAATAGCATACAGTCAGTTTCAAAAATCTACGCCCTAATGCCTAAAATGGAACACTGCACGATAAAAATACGTCGCGTTTGAAATGCGCTGTCGTGTGAACAGACCTGGATACCCATTTGTTTCAATTCGACGTATTTTTAACGCACGATAAAAAACCTCTCGTGCGTACGAGGGACAAGACTAGTCAAGTGCGAACTCGCCGTGATAATCTTACTATTATGTAAATCATAATGAAACTTAATGTTAATGGTCGGAAATTCTGTTATTTAGCCACATAAGGATGTTTTAATGTATAAGGTTAGGTATATTGAGTGTATAATATTCATAGACTTGTTATATTAGAGTATGGGAGTTACTGAAAGTAGGGATGTAAAAAAAACTCAATTTTTATGTTAATCGATTATTTTATTATTATAATCGTTTTTTAATAAACGACTATACATTAAAAAATTAATGGCAATCAGCCTATCTGTTAAACACAGAAAACATTTTTTATTTGTACTTGTCCACTTTAATTAGTCTGTGTTCTCATTAATAATTAATATAAAAAAAAACTTTTCCAAAAAGTTGATTATTAAAAATATTTTTTATGATCAATCAATCGGCCAGTGTTCCTTTAATTCATTATCTACAATATAGTGTAATTTATATAATTACTTGCGAAATTACGTTTTTTAAATATTTTTATTGATGATCTGAAATCGAGCCGTCCAAGGCCTTACAAATGGTCCAGATACCAGACATTATATAAATCCAGACAAAGTATATATTTTCAAAACCCTAGGCTCTAACCTGATAGAATGGCGAAGTGAAGAGTCAGTATTGATAGACCAACCATACAGTACTTTATGAGTGGCTGCATTGAATGAATAAAATGAATATTAGCAAATAATCTATAGTATAAGGCGTTACTTTGCGGAGATCCATAATACAAAAGAAATAATAAAATTCATTTGCTGTAACCAGCGATAAAGTAAATAGGAAAAATATATAATGCTAAATGTAGAATGGACTAATATTTCCATACCCCGAAACATGCAGGTTTCGTAAAAACCACAAACACACAAACCTCCACCACTGCCACCACAATACACAAGCACTACACACGTTCACTATCACAAACTCAACAATCGTTTCGCCCCGCAACCGAAACATCATCAAAAGATAGACTCCATGACAAAATCGCAAATCGAAAATAATTTTATTATTATTTTTGAATTTTTAGAGTTGATAGCCCAGCGGTGAGACCGTGCAACTATTTCGAGGTGGTCACGAGTTCCAACCCCAGACAAGAACCCATGAGTTTTTTTATTAAAACTTAAGTGTCTGATTGATAATTGCGATTTATTAACGCATTCGGGTAGGAGAATACATCGTGAGGAAACATGCATATCCCTAGAGAATTCTGGGGATATGTGAACCTACCAATCCGCATTGGAGCAGCGTGGTAGGTCCTAGCTACCTTTTTCTCCATAAACGGGGCCTAGAAGAGGTCCTATGCCTTGCAGTGCAATTATACTTTGTTTCTTATGTTACTTAACTTTTTTAATTTTACCAAATTTTCATATAAGTTGTTCAAGCGGATTAGCCAACAGACTTACTTATTTCAAATAATAGTATGTATTCTGAGAAGAACAATTTCAAATGTAGTATACGCAATTCACGAGGAAATCGTTGCAAGAAGCAATCACTCTATTTCATTTTGTTAACGCCCTGCGAATATATATCCGTATTTAACGGAATGGTACCAAGGGCATAGGAGTTACGAACTCGCACGCGACTCGAATGGTAATCACGCAAGGTTAATTTCACTCGATATGTAAAAGGATTCATTGTATTTTGTATTGCGAACATGTTGTTAACAATTGGGGTTTAATGAACTGTATTCAAATTAACAGACGCAATACTGGACACGCGTGTATTCAAATTAAACAAAAAAAATATTCAAGTAAACTTGTAAACAAGTGCTTTTAAATCGTCACCTTACACCTGTCCCTACCGAGAAGAATCAGCAAGAAACTCGGCGGTTGCTCTTTTTAAAATATAAATCTTAAAACTAGTTTCATTTATTTATTACTGTCTTGTACAGGGTAGAAGTGCACCTATATCCACACATTCTTATCATCTAAGTAATCTTCAACAGTATAGTAGGCTTTCTGTATAATCCTCTTTTTAACAGTGTTTTTAAACTGCTGTAATGGCATGGCCAAAAGTGATTTCGGAATTTTATTATAGAATCTTATACCCAAACCCACAAACGGTTTACGTACTTTAGCTAGGCGCAAAGCAGGAGTCGCAAGCTTATGTCGGTTCCTACTTTGTCTATTATATACATCACCTATCGTTTTATAATTCTTTATATTTTTATGTACAAAAATTACATTGCTTAAAATATACTGTGAAGCAAACGTAAGAATACCTATTTACATAAACTTCCTTACCTTACGGACCTTGCGAAGCCAAAGTTTCCCCAGAAGACCCAAAATTCAATAAAAAAACGTGTACAATTTTCACAAACTCTTACAAATTTTCATTCAGTTATGACTTACGGATACTTTTTTCTTTATTGTACATACATATAGTTAGTACTGAGAAAGAAACTAAACATTTACAAAAGCAGAGTTATCCCTAAAAGAGATCTCTCCCAGTCAACCTTTGAGTAAGAGAAGGAACAAGACAAGAAGTGAAATATAGGTAATATAGAGATAAACTTTAGATCTAATAGATGATATAATTAAAACATTTTAAAGAATTAACAAAAAACAATGCTGAATAAAATAATAAATAAATATATGGGACACTTACACACACGGTCGTCCATCTCCAAAGTAACTTAATACTTGTGCTATGAGTGACGGACAACTGGTAGATATATACTACATATATAATTTTAAATATATACTTAAATACAAATACACACCCAGAAAATGTTTGCCCTCGGCGGGAATCGAACCCGCGACCCGCGGTGCTGAAGGCAGGGTTACTACCCTCTACGCCAACGGACCAGTCAATTATAACGGAACGGGATTTAATATAAGTGTTAAATGTTAATATATTTATAATATATCGTTGTTGTATTAAAAAAATAAATAAATATATAAAAGAAATGTTAATTGATGAAATAATTTCATGTATTTTTTTTATTTAACGTTAGCAGACCCTGTTACTAGACGGGATTGACGGAAAGAAGAAGAAGAAAAATAAAAGAGCGGCTAAATGGCGCAGATTTGTCTTCTATATTTTAAATATATAGATACTAAACTGAACTTACGTAGCGGTCTCTGGCACTAGATCATTGATGCCGACATGAGAGCCAACAACTTACGTAAATCAGATGTTGAAGACCGGATAAAGTGGAGGAAAATGATTCGGAAAATGGAACCCGGTCTCGAAATAAAGCTAAATACAAAAAACTAAACTGATATATAATGGAAGTTTTCTATGGTTTATCCTTTCGTATAAAATTTTTCATAAGAAAAAGATATAACTCTAGCTAAGATTGTAAATGTTAGGTTGCATCACATCCTCTACATCGGATCCGAGACGCGATATCAATGAATAAACATTTATGCATTCCTATATGCTATAAATATCTCACGTTATTATTACTGAGTGCTTCATTCACTGTATAGTATTCACTTGCTGTTTTTATGTATTTATTGTAACGGCCTGTTACTATCCCATTGCTATGCATAGGCCTCCTCTCTCCGTTATTGCATAAATGGGTTGGAGCTAAGACCTACCAAACTGCTTCAGTGCGGTTTTGGTAGGTTACATATATCCTTATAAATAAATGAATATATGGGACACTTACACACACGGTCGTCCGTCCCAAGTTACTTAATACTTATGTTATGGGTGACAGACAACTGGTAAATATACTACATATATAATTTTAAATATATACTTAAATACAAATATACACCCAGGCTCAAAGAACCAACAAATTGTTTGTAGAAAATGTTGACCCTCGGCGGAAATCGTACCCGCGACCCGCAGAGCTGAAGGCGGGGTCCCTACCCATTGCGCCAACGGGCCAGTCAAACTAGAATTCTCTACAGACATGCAGGTTTACTCACTATGTTTTCCTTCACCGAAAATCGTGGGATAAGTTGCAATTATCAATTAGACACAGAAGTCACATTGGTGCCTGCCCGCGGTTTGAACTTATCATTGTGTCTAAAGAGTCGCACGGTCTAACCGCTGGGCAATCACTGTTTATATAGCTATAGCAATACAATAGAAAATACAAATAAAATCTTGAGTTAATATTCCGAAGTATATCCTATAGAGCAATCGCATCGTATTTACCCAAGGTGATCTACCTGCGAAGAGTTTGCATTTTGACTAGATTGCGTAACCAGATTTCATATTATAATTAATGCTAAACAAAATTTCACAACTAATTAAAATTTCTATCGCTACTTGTACGCTAGCAATACAGAAGGGTAAATTAGTAAGCGTCGGATAACTCGCGATGGTGAAACATTTAAAGTGCCCAATTTTTACCATGGACTCTATGATTCATGTTCTTAGTCTTATGAGTTTCCCATAAAAACATGTCTGCATTTTTTATATTTACTAACCATGCAGTCAACTATGATGGTAAACGTCATGATGAAACTTGCATAAGCCTAAAACCTTCTGGGTTATTTTATAACCTAATCTAGGATATGATTATGCTTCGTTCGTACGTATTGAAATTTTGAACATAAAAGTGCGACTCTTTCACTGGTTCAAATCCCGGGCAGTCATCAATGTGTTTTCTGTTAAAACTTACGAGTAGTGTCTAATTGATAATTGCAATTTATCACAATGAAAATATTGTGAGGAAAAATACCTCTGAGAATTCTGGGTATATGTGTAACTTACCAATTTCGCACTGGAGTGGCGTCTTGGGGATTATCTCCAACCCTTCTCTCCAAAAAAAAGGTAGAGAAGGCCTATGCCAACATGCAGCAGCAGTGGGGATAGTAACATGCCGTTATTTACTATAGCTATGAGAAACATTGCTATTGCAAAGTAAAATTAATGTAAGTAAATTAAATTGGATTGATATTACAGTGAGATGTATTCATGTTTGACTCTTCTTCTATCTACACTTGTTATAAAACAAAGGCCTCAAAAGCTGTCTGTCTGTATCGATTTTCTCAAAATCTACTAATCTGATTTTTGTACGGTTTTTACTATAAGATAGTGCAGTTGTTCTGGAAGATTTAGGTGAATATTACATTACGGTTTTATTTTAATTGTGTTGAAGAGATCGAGCAGTTGTTAAAAGTCTTGCTTGCTGGGAGCTTTAGTCGCGTGGGCTGCGTAAACCAGCAGAGATACGCTAAAGTAATATACTAGAGAATTGTAGATCTATAAAACTACTACAAAAAGTCCGCGACAACATGCCTCCATCTCTTATGGTTAAATCACAAGCACTACTTTTATGTTTACGTCACGCAGGCAATTCTTACGGAATATTGTAAATATTCGCTGTGGAATAGTTCGACTAAGTTCAATACTGACGTCATAAGATCGAATTTTACTTTAACTTATTTAACTTTATAATTAAACTATGTATAAATGCAACAATTATCATTCACTTTCGGATCGAATTTGAATAATTAATTTGGGAATGAAAGTCTAAATTATACTAAGAAAAAGATTGGTTTATTCGGAATATATCACGTGAACATCGTGGTTAAAACCAGTGCCAACTTCTGAATCTATTATCTCTCAAGTTGAGCTTGGTACTCCATACCTTTTTTGCATAATTAAAATTAAATTTACACTATAATTACGTGTATAATTACATTTTTTTGTACATTGTTTTTCTTATAGTTGGGCCCCGTAGAGGCTAGTTCGTTTGACCTTCTTATAATGGATTACTTTTTTAGTTTAATACACTAATGTATACATAAATAATAGAATAAAATTTCACAATAATATAATATAAAATTACATTTTTTTATACGTTTCCTCGGAATATAAAATTATTCAGGAGCCATGAAAGTAACATTTCGCACGCAGTATTAAGTCGACCGAATTCAAATGTAGGTTTAATTGGTAGATTTTAAACTTTAGCAAATCATACTTATTATTATATAAATAAAGTATATTATATAATATAATAAAAATTGCATTTGCAAAAATTTTGCATTTTGATTGCAAAAAAAAGTTTGCCTACAAAATAAAACGCTTAGAATTCCTTCATAGAAAACGCGCGCGCGTGTTTTTGATAAAATGTAGAGATCGAAATCTATTACCTAGTTGTCCTATCTACTAATATTATAAATGCGAAATTTTTGGAGTATGGATGGATTTTTGATGAACAATACCGTAGTATTGGTCGTATAGAATAGTACTAAATAAAAGTTCGCGACAGCATATATCTAACTTTTATGTGGAACCTACTATAACCAAAATTGTGAATCATTAATTTAATTAAATTAGTTACTATTTTAAAATGCAGATTTTAGTATATTTATGAAACTCTGAACTAAATCAATACATATATCGCTTACAGCATATCATGTAGACGAACTTTGTCTTTCACACTAAATAATTTTGCCGAAAAGTTTAAAAGTTATCACGATGTAATATAGATATGATAGTGCCTAATATGCGCGGCGCTTGAAGATTGTATGGAATCCGTCAGTTTTGAAGTTAGACATCTGAAATTTTGGGTATGAGTAAATAAATATATATAGCTAAATGATCTGTCTAGAAACTTAATGTGGCAGACCAAATTCCACGCGAGCGAAGCCGCGAAAGCTCGTGTTTGTAGAAAATCGCGACGCGATATAAAAGGGTCCTATTATTCGCGATGTGACACGTTTATTTATATAATAATAAGCTTAATTGAGTTAGATACAGTGTTATCCTTATTAAAATTCCATCTACGATAACACGGTACCAAGTAATTAAAAAAACTTTTTTTTGTTATTCGATTCTGTGTGTATATACTACATATTTTAGTATGAATTTTAAATTATACATGTACTAACTGTGCCAGCGGCTTCGCCCGCGTGGATATCAGGGTGTCACAATTTTTTTCTAGAATTCAAATTTTAAACAAAAGTACTTATTGTGAGTTAACCATAAGAGTTAGAGACATGCTCTCGCGGACATTTTTGGAGTATTTTTATATATCTACAATACTCTAGTACATAACTTTAGCGTATCTCTGCTGGTTTACGCGGCGCACGCGAGTTTTTTAACTACTGTGCGATCTCTTCAACAAAATTTACATAATACCGACACGTACTTTTTACCTAAACCATCCGGAAGTATTGCACTATCTTTTGGTGAAAACCGTATAAAAATCCATTCAGTAGATTTTGAAAAAATCGATTACATACAGACAGACACCTTTTTGGGTACTTTGTTTTATAATAAGAATAGATATTAGCTGTACGGTAACGCGTTACTGTTGCTCTACGTGGTTTCAAAACAGAGTCAACAGTTTGAAAAAATGCTCCGATCACCACCAAACCTTACAGAACCATCCGCTGGGTTATTCTTAACAATATCTGAAAATTTTATCAAAATCAGTCTCGCCGTTTGGAAGTCTGTAAAGAACATACAGACAAAACATTCATTTTTGAAACATTTTTTTCAACTTGCAATGTACGAGTATATATGTGAAGGTGGAATCCTGCAAGTTAAATTTCAGTTCCCGGTGTCCGATTGAACTGAAATTGTATATATTGGTCTAGTCCCGGTGACAATGCGTGTTTATGACAAGCATGACCTGGATGCTGCTGCCAAGATTGATTCCAGACGAGGGAACTGCTTAACGGTCAGCAGTAGGGACAATAAATTATATATAGGGTAAATGCGCGGATAGTGAAAAAATTTTCATAATACAAAGAAGAGCCATACGTGGCATCTACAATTTAAGTCCGCGTGATTCCCTCCGAGAGAAGTTTAAGGAAATAGGTATTCTTACATTTGCTTCACAGTATATTTTAAACAATGTAATTTTTGTACATAAAAGTATAAAGAATTATAAAACGATAGGTGATGTATATAATAGACAAAGTAGGAACCGACATAAGCTTGCGACTCCCTTTGCAAAACCCACAAAAGTACATAAGTCTTTTGTGGGTTTGGATATAAGATTCTATAATAACATTCCGCAATCAATTTTAGATTTGTAGCAGTATCAAAACACTGTTAAAAAGAGGCTGATACAGAAAGCCTACTATACTGTAGAAAATTAATTAGATGATAAGGATGTGTGGATATAGCTACTCTACCCTGTACAAGACAGTAATGATTACATGTAACTAGTTATAAGATTTATATTTTAAAAAGAGCAACCGCCGAGTTTCTTGCTGGTTCTTCTCGGTAGGAACAGCTTTCCGAACCAGCAGTAAAGTTGACGATTCAAAACCACTTGTTTACAAGTTTCCTTGAATAAAGAATATTTTGAATTTGAATTTGAATATAAAAAGCTTTTTTTAACTAGTTTTTTTTTTAACTTGACTTGTTTATATAGCTGTTTTTTAGCAGTTGTCTGCGTCACCCCGATTAACACAAATTTTAATAACACCGGATTACCAATTATGTCCTTATAGAAGGTTTTTAAAGACTATCCCTTAGCACCATGAGATCACAGTCAATAAACCTGACATATACAAAGGAACATGTTTGAAATACTGAACACCGAATTCCATTAAAGCATAACATGTTTCATTAGAATAACAATGGATGGTTTATTATTCCGGACGTACGTTTCATATATAAATATTGTAAAATGTTATCAATAATTTAGTCTTAGAATAATTATTACTACGGAAGCTTCTATTTTCATATTGTTTGAGTAGTTTCATAGTACTATAATATTATCACCCCATCCCTTATCTTTCTCCTCCCCAATATTTCCTATAATCTCAGGACTTACTGAGCACGATATCTATCTATACTTATTATGAAACAATGTACCCAAAAGCTGTCTGTATATGATCGATTTTCTCAAAAAGTACTGAACGAATAGTTGTACAACTTTTATTAAAAAGTAGTGCAATTATTTAGGAAGGTTTAAGCGAATAATATGATTTAATTCCTGCAGGATAAGGATTTGCACGGGCAACAAATGGGACACGCTAATTTAGACGCGGTTCTCTAGTTGCCTTTAAAGTTAGCGTGTGTTGAAACTTATTCATAAGCTCGTATCAGTTCCCCCAGCGATAACATCGTGTAAAGAGCTCATGAATAAGTGCCCTGTGTGGGCTCGAAAGTATTCGGGCTAACCCGATAAAATTGGACGTGAGTATAGCCGGCGTCTATATATTAACTATGAATGCTACTCATGATAGTTTAAATTGAAAGAAAAGAACAAATGTTCACTGCAGTTGCCACTTATTGCAACGTTACGTAATCAGCTCTCAGCATCTGATCTTGGAATACAAGGACTTTAGCCTTCATTGTGACTTGCAGTTTTTAACTTTGACCTAATAACGTTCTCATCATAAATCGCAGTGTAACTCGATGAATAGCATTTAATTTCCAAAATCATAAATTTACAATTTAACCTTTTGGTACACAATTGTGATAAATCTTGATCTGTCATCTTACATGATTGCAATTGTAATAAATAAGTTTCAATGATACAGCAGCGTTCTCAGAAGACTGAAATGTCTGAATCCGGCTCGAAAGACCACTTGTTTCTTCTCAAGTTACTAGTACAATTGCATAAAATAGACTTTCTTATTCTTAAATATGGTACGGGTGGTAAATACGGTTTTATACTAAATCTGATCCGTTTTTTCAAGCCCGATACATGCAGGATTCGTAAAAACACATGCACAAACTTCCACCAGCGCCACCACAATACACAAGCACTACACACGTTCGCTATCACAAATTCAACAATCGTTTCGCTCCGTAACCGAAGCATCATCAGGAGATAGACTCCACAACAAAATCGCAAAGCCTCCTAAATAAACTCCTGCATTTATTAAGAATCCTGCATGTATCGGGTATGAAAAAACGAATATGCCACTATACATTTAGGACCATATATATTTTCTATTTACTTTATCGCGGATTAAAGCAAAATAATTTTATTATTACTTTTTTGTAGTAACAGTTTTTTTTTACTTTCTAATGTTTTCTTGCTCTTCCAAAGTCTTTTTCACGATATGTTGTGAATTTCCGTCATCCTGGAAAGACGCTCAAATAATCCCTCTTCCTGCTATTCCGACTACCGACCTATTGCTATTCTTCCCTTCCTATCTAAAGTACTTGAGCGTCTCATACACATTCAACTCAGTAAGTTCCTTTCCAAACATAATTTGTTAAATAACCTTCAATCTGGATTCCGTCCTTGCCATAGTACTGTTACTGCTTTAATTAAGATAACTGACGACATTCGTTTAGCCATGGACATGGTATTAGGTTTATATTTGGCTTGCGCAAGTATGACCACGTCTCCCTATTTCGTCAAAAGGTCAAGTGGCTCCCTATACGACTTCGCAGGAATACTCATATTCTCCACCTTCTTTACTGTGTTCTGTTTAATCCAAATACTCCTAGTTACTTAAAACGATTTATATATCTAGGGGATACTCACACTCTCTCTCTACGTTCCGATCACAATTTGCGGCTTAAAATACCTTCTCACTCTACTTCTTTTTAAGGAAATTCTTTCACTGTCAAAGCTGTACTTTTATGGAACACACTTCCCCTTGATATAAGAAAATCTCCTACTCAAACTAAGGTCAAACAATACTACTTAACTACATAATTCAGTTTCATCTAATCTCTCTTTCTTTTATTGTTTTTTATTTCTTTTACCTCATATGTTAACATTACTTTCTGTTTTTTTTTTATCTCACTTTTTGTCTTTCCTTATTGTGTCATCGTATACAACTTATAAACTTTTTATTTGTAGTTTGTGCACCCCTGCCGTTAATATTATAAATATTAAGTTCTCTCCCCTAAGGTTGCCTGGAAGAGATCGCTCTTTAACGATAAGGCCGCCTATTGTACCAAACTTCTTGTATTTTTTTTGTTTATTACTTTTGGTACAATAAAGAATATTATTATGTTTTTAAGATTTTTGAGTTATGTTAATTACTGTGCACAAAAAAATCATGTAAATAATGCGTTTTTATGATTATGTGTAACGTTTTCGTAACACACATCCGAGGACGTATGAAAATTGTGCTTGCAATAGATCAACGGTCAACGATCTCTTTGACTATATTATGTTTAGCGTTTTTTACCACAGGGTCATATCGCACGTTTAGTATTAAAGTGACTTAATTCAAAAAAGTTGTTTTATGGCAAAAATGGCGCCGAAAGTATGCATCTCTCGTTGAGGGTTATATATTTGTGCCGTTTGCAGTTGAGACCCTAGGGCCATAGAGCCAAAGTGCAAAAAAAAAATTATCCGTTTCAACACCTCGGTTGATCGCCTCTTCGGGTGACAAGAGGGCTGGCTCCTTTTTGCAGAATCAGCTTAGCGATTCAACGCGGAAACGCTGCCAGCGTTCTTAGGACCATTCCACGTGGGCATGATTTGTATAGTAGTAGCGTGTAAGTAATTTAAGATAGATATAACTTGTACATATTGTTATAAATAAAAAAAACTACACAATTAATTAAAAAACTAAAAATATTAAAAAATCTAACTACATAGTTAATTCAAAAGAGCAATGTGTTGATTTATTTAAATTGCTGGTGATAATGTGTTCCTTGCACACCTATTATATAAGCGCGACATACGTGATATGGGAGTCTTAAATGGTAAATAAAAATTACACACGTAAGCCTTTCAAAAGTCATTAGTGTTTGCCCGGGGTTTAAACTAGCAACCCTTGCTCTGATTGGTTTTGTTAGAAATTAATACATATCACAGTGTAAGTAGTAACGGCGTCCTGTTATCCTACTGCTGGGCATAGGCCTCCTCTCTCCGTTTTTGAAGCTAAAACCTACCACGCTGCTCCAATGCGGATTGGTAGGTTACACATATCTCCAGAATTCTCTATAGATATGCGTTTCCTCACGATGTTTTTCTTCGCCTAAAAGCGTGTGATAAATTGCAATTATCAATTAGACACATGAGTTTTAATAGAAAAACTCATTGGTGCCCGCCCGGGTTTGAAGTCGTGTTCTCCTAGTAAAAGTCGCATGGTCTAACCGCTGGGCTATCACAACTTGATATAATTAATAAAATATTATAATTGTTGATATCAATTAGACACATGTTTAAATAGGGTTTGAACCCGCGACCCCGGGTTCAAACAGTCGCAGGGCTATTACAGCAATTTTTTTACGCTTTTACTAATCATCTCTGTTTTTACTTACGTCAATAATTTAATGTTTGCAATCTGACCTCGTTCGATTGGCATTTTAATTTCAATATTAAATTTTTCATGGTAATTTTATATATTTATTTACATGATAAAAAATCTTTTACGATTTCTTTATCTAATTTTATTTAATGAATACTTCATATTCCCACTTATCTGATTCGAAACTAATTTATGTCTAGAAACTTTATAACCTAGATAACTGACCTATATAACTTCATTTATTTTATCTGTGAATCGGAGCAAGTGAATATTGGACTTGAACTATACATAAAAAATTACACAATCAATTTACGTGCTGAATCATTAATAAAAATAATTTAAAAGGAGAACGTAGCCAACATGATAAACACTCACCGAAATTATACACGTTTCACCTCCTTTTACTTTCCCAAAATGCCACGCACTTAAACACTTTATTATTTAAAAAAAAGCTTTGAACTATATCACTATTGGAAAAAGAAACTAGTGTTCGATATTTGAAAATGGCGCGCGATTTTACAGTTATACTTATTATAATGGCGGCCTATTCGCGACGCGTTCGAATGTTCACTGCTGGATAGCGGGCTAAAGATCGCTCTCTCCAACGTTGGTATAGTGCTAAGAAACCTTGAGAGTCGGCAAACTGGACATCATTGTTTATTTCTGGTCGTTCAACAATGTGCTAAAGCTTGGGTACACACTTAAGTATACCTTGAAATACTTTCGTTCGTACAACGTTGGTTATAATACAAAACATTCATTTCTGGTCTTTTAAAAAAATAACTACAATATTTTAATTATAGTATACATTGTGTGCTATATGTATGCAGTACGATTTTTGTCGTGGAGCCTATCCTCCTGATGATGCTTCGGTTTCGGGGCGAAACGATCGTCGAGATTGTGGTGGTGGGTGTGTGTGCTGCTTTTGTGTGCGTTGTTGCTGGTGAATTTCGCCTTGGGGTGCATGTGGTGGCTGGTCCTGCATGTATAAGGTGCGTAGATTTTGCCTGCTTCATACACATTGGCTTTGCATGCATTCACTTAACCCGTGCGGATTATAGCAAAGCAGTTAGTTCTGTTATATTGCTTGTATACATTGTTTTTATTATTTCATACATAAGTTTTTTTAAACAATATTTTTATTTAAGGTAGTTCATATAAATACCTTTGCGTAACAACATTTAAAAAAATACTAAAGAATCCGGAATACGACGAATTATTTACTTTCAAGTACATTCCGACAAACATACAACAGAATATCAAAATAAGATTTAATTGATACATACAGTAAAATAAATCATGCATTTATTGCAATATATTTACACTATATTTGCAATTAATATCACCTGCTCAAAGTATTCAATAGACAATAGAACAATGAATACATAAAGTCTGCAAATGGTTTTAAGTTATTTGCAACCCAGCATTTATAATTACGTATTTGGTAAGACAAATTTATCATCTTTTGCGCAAAAATATAACTTCATTCATCAGTAAACGTATTAAAAGTATTAAAAGCAATCAAAGTTGGACAAAGGTAATCTATCGTTATTTGATTGTTCGATTCCGAGAGCCAACATTTTCTATAAGCAATTTGTTAGTTCCTCGCCTGGGTGTATATATGCATTTAAATATGTATTTATAATGATATATTTACCAATTGTATGTCCCTATAACACAAGGATAAAATTACTTTAGAGATGCACGACCGTGTGTGTAAGTGTCCCATACATATTTACAATAGTTTACGTTAGAGCAATATCGTGAACTTACTATTATGACAAATCTATTACGTAATTAAACAATACCCATGCCTACATGCACATCACCGTCATTCCTGCAATCGTTTATATATAGAAATTGGAGTTTTGATATTTCCAGCGCTCAATGGTTCACCATGTATTAATCGCCTTAAATAAGTAGTGTAATAAACAAATATAACGACAATCAACTTAACTCTGTAATTATTGTTTCATTATTGGGGGCTTTGGATCTTCAAGAACAATTATTTTCGAGAGTGAAAGAGTAATTGTTTGAAAGTTCATAAACACTCCTCATAACAGTACGCAGTACGGTTTGTCGTGGAGCCTATCCTCCTGATGATGCTTCGGTTTCGGGGCGAAACGATCGTCGAGATTGTGGTGGTGGGTGTGTGTGCTGCTTTTGTGTGCGTTGTTGCTGGTGAATTGCGCCTTGGGGTGCATGTGGTGGCTGGTCCTGCATGTATAAGGTGCGTAGATTTTGCCTGCTTCATACACATTGGCTTTGCATGCATTCACTTAGCCCGTGCGGATTGTAGCAAAGTAGTTAGTTCTGTTATATTGCTTGTAGTATGGAATTCCGCAAAGTAACGCCTGCTTCTATAAATCAATTATAAAAGAAGAAAGACCGAGGAGTTCCGCTTTGGGAATACCTTTTAAATGAGCAAAAATTCCACTGGTGAACAAATTTTCTAATATCTCTACTGTATTGTCTTGCATTGTAGACTGGCCCGTTGGCACAGTGGATAGTGACCCTGCCTTCAGCTCCGCGGGTCGCGGGTTCGATTCCCGCCGAGGCCAATTATAAACGATTTGTTGGTTCTTCGAGCTTGGGTGTGTGTTTGTATTTAAAAATATATATGTATATATTTATCAGTTGTCCGTCACTCTTAACACAAGTATTAAGTTACGTACTTTGGGGATGGACGACCGTGTGTGGAAGTGTAATTTATTGTATATGTCTTATATATATGAATAAATAAATAAAAAGTTTTTTAGCTTTGTTAAACATTGGTCCTATGTCATTTAGCAATCGATTTTATACTCAGATTTTAATTTTTAAGATCTAGAGATAAAACGACAAGAACTTTTGTGAACGGTTGTGAGTTATGTTCAAGATTGAGAAAAAAAGCACGTAAAAATTAGCATATAATCATCATCCTTCTGCTCTTATCTCACTCTAAGTGGAGTCAGCACAAAATGTTGTCTCATGATATAAATACGAAGATATAAAATATTAAGCCGACTTCGTATTTTACGACCGTCTGCCTGCTTGAAGTCAACTTACCTTAGTCGTATTTTACCTGGATGAGAAAGAGGGTGGTCTATTCTACTTAACTGGATACCACACGGTGGGTCAACTTACCTTAGTAGCCTTTAACGACCCCTCGTTAAGAAATGAGGGACGTCTATTCTACTCAACCGAATACCACACGGCGGGTAAAAATTATCATATATTCGCCGAAATATTATAAATGGCCATTTCTATAAGTTTGCATAGGCACTGTCCGAGACTATGACGTCAGCACGGAGTATAGCCTTTCTTTTTCTGTTATGATATCTGGTCTGATTACCTCATTACCAAAACACACTTGTCGGTTAAATCTTTTTATCTTATGGAGGACTAATGATCGGATATTTAATTTGTTTATTTTAATCAGATAATTTCATTTTCCTATCCTTATCCCACTCAATACGTTCGACAGAATATGGTTTTATCCTTCCATTCTCGTCTATAATTCGTTAACTGTTGCACTACTCATTTTATATACATTATCATATAATAAAAAAGCTGTAACAGCCCAGCGGTGAGACCGTGCGACTCTCTAGAGATGAACATGGGTTCAAAGCCAGGCAGGCACCAGTGATTTTTTTTATTAAAACTTATGTGTCTAATTGATAATTGCAATTTATCATACGCTTTTCGGTGAAGGTGAACATCGTGAGGAAACTTGCATATCTATAAAGAATCGTGCGACAGAGAGACTTAGCTTCGCGTAAAAAAATAAAAATTTGTTGTTTACTATTCGCGTATGCTTTTACCGGGCCGTTTATTCTGATATTCATATAATAGTGTATAATCCGGTCGAAATAAAACGATTTATCTGTTTAATGTTTGTAACTATTAAAAACTGTTGTTGGTTTGAACCACCTAAAACTATTTAAATTTTTATAATAATATTAGTTGTAGATATGGGTTGGGTAGGTTTGAGTCTAGGGTGGCAGATTTTTGAGGCGACAATATTCGGATTAGATTAATTTTGATTCTATTACACTCTTCATCAATCAATGAAATTGTTAAACTGTAAAAATAATATTATGAATTGTAAAGGCAATTGTGACAAAAATTTCACAGCATTTATTTTTGAAATGTTCGAATCCTTCACTTAACAATATAGGTACTCGTATCTTGTACTTAGTGTATTATTTTCTCACCAAGGAACCCTACATATCAGCGTCTAGACACGTCTTAAGATCACATGTATACATTTACGAATTATATAATTATTTTCACAATCGACGAAGCCGAATCAGCTTGACATTAATAAGTAGGACTTCCACACATTTTTGGAGTTCATCTACGGAAAAGTTTCTTTTTACCTTCCTTTATGGCCGGTACAGCGTTGATCGATAGTGATCTGAAGCAATCTCAATTCTCACCATTTGTTAACGTACACTCAACGCATTCGAACTCTCAAAGCCTATTTGTATGCATATTAGATCTGAAAACCAATAATACCTAACCTAACCGACTCAATGAACAACCAATAGAAATCTTGACACAATATTGGACCTACAAAACTTACAACCCATTCTTGATCTCTCAGTTTTTTTTCGAACACTAATGCTGTTAGCCCTAATGGCTTTTCAGCGTCACCGAGTTAGTGGATGAGCGCAGAAGCATCGTCGGGGTAAAAAGCTGGGAGAGCGAGTCTCAAGCGAGGCTCGCAGCATCTTGGAGCGTCTCCTTAAGGGTGCCTCCTGTGAGGTCGTACCTCGGTTTAAAGCGACGCGCTGTGAAGGTCTATATCGAACTTGCGGAAAAGTCCTTATGACATAACGGTTGGGGCTGTGACGCCCCGTAATATCTCAGTAGTTATCGCGGACACTACATATATACATAACACTACATATAATTTAGAAAACAACATCTGTAGCGTGCTTTAATGTACTACTGGCGCCACCTAGGTCTGGTACCAAACAACTTTAACAAGTGTAAGTAACATGCAAAGGATATGTGCGGAACGACGTCGTGCACAGAGATACCAGGATGCCAACCGTGACACCACCGGACAAGACGACACCACCCGATCAAGACAACACCCACGGACAAGACACCATCGATGTAGACACCGCGGACTGGGAGCTACCACTCTCAGTCCCGCCACCGAACTAGACATCAGGTCACCTAGGTGACCTGGGCCTACAGGCACGAACACCGTCCAGGCCACAAGCCTGCGAGGACCAGCCCGGGCAAGGAGGTGCGCCTCGAGGCCCGTACCCCGCCACCCAATAATGAGAGGCAAAATGAAACTCGTATACTTCATCTTTGTCTAATCTATACATATTATAAAACAAAGTTCCCAAAAGCTGTCTGTATGTGATCGATTTTCTCAAAATCTACTGAACGGATTTTTGTACGGTTTTCACTAAAAGATAATGTGATTCTTCCGTAAGGTTTAAGTTAATAGTATCCTTATTTGTAAATTGTGTTGAAGAGGTCGCGCGGTTGCAAAACAACTTGCCTGCTGGGAGCTTTATTCGTGTGCACCGCGTAGCAGAGATACATTAAAGTAATGTACTAGAGGATTGTAGATCGATAAAAAAAAATATGTTGGAAATTGAAATTAAAAATATTACGTTAATTTAGAGACTGTTTTATTATATTCATCTTCATTTAAAAAATAAAACATATTGACTTATTCTAATCATAGGTATGTTGGAATCAAAAAAAAACTTTCAAGCTTGAATGAACAAAAAGCCAACATCACGCGGTGTTCCCAGGCGGTCACCCATTCAAGTACTGACCGCGCCCGACGTTGCTTAACTTCGGTGATCGGACGAGAACCGGTGTACTCAACGTGGTATGGACGTTGGCACTTGCTAGTGCGATGTTTGTAATTATATTCAAAAACAAATAAATAAAAATAAATAAATAAAATACATTTATTTCGACTTTTTATACAAGTTACAATAAGTTTAAATACAATATTTTGTTAGTATACACACAAACTTAATCTAATGTTAGTAGTCTTAACCTAACTTAATTCTAAAAAAAAAAACTTATCTAGAATTTGTCAGCACGTGAATCATGTGACAATGGTTCAGGTACTGACAATCAAACCTACCAGCAAATACTTTCAGGATTCTATTATTACTGGCCCGCACTCTGCGCACCGGGGATGTGCATCTTTATACGCATAGTTGCATAGAAGCAATCTACATGCGCATCAGCGAACATCCCCGACGCGCTACAGTATCGAGGCAGTCCTATTAGCATCCTGAATGCATTATTATATTAAACACGCAGGGCATTGCACTGTTTTTGCGTATAATTCATCCACAGGCTGCTCGTGTTAAAAGTGGTGCAGTAAGCTCTGAATAGCGTTACTTTAACGGGCACGGAGCAACGAGCGAACCTGCGTACAATCATATTCGCCCTAACAGACTCTGCCCTGCGCTCTCTCTCTATATCAGCATCATCCTACAGGTCGAAGGATACCACATGTCCAAAGTATTTAATTTGAAACACCCTCTTCAACGGAGTTCCGTATAATTATGGGAGGCACAATTGCGGGCAAGGGTGGTTCTTTGGCCTGAAAGACCATGCACTCGCTCTTATATACGCCAAGCTGTGTCTGTAAGCATATTTTTCACATATGCATAATAATTTCGCCAAGCCATATACAGATGCACTCAGCAACACCATATCATCTGCGCAACTGATGTTGTTAAGGCACACACCCTCAATGTGACAGCCGACATGAGTGGTGCTAAGCTCCTCTATCAGTGCATTGACATATAGGTTGAAAAGCCTAGGAGAGGTTTGGCCCCCCTGCCGTTTCTCTTAAATTATCTAATAAATAAATAAAATAAATCTATTAAATTATAAATATATAAAATATATATATATATATAAAAAATGAACATATAACATAAAATAAATCTATTAAATTATACTATAACCGCACACTGTAAAATAAACTATCTGTCAATTCCAGTAATTTCAGGTACAAACAGTATAAACTCACGACCAAAAATTATCTCTAACATATTTGGGTTAGAGATAATTGTGATAATATTTTATTAAATATTTTGTGTTTCCCTTTGATTTTAACTTATCGCCTGGTTTAAGTTGTCTTTAAGATTTATTATAGGGTAAATATTTTAGTAGAACCTTCTTCAAAAAATTTATTTTTATTAATACAATTATTTTGTACTTAACTTCTTATAATAACGCTGTAATCGCCTTAAAAAGTGTTTTACCATGAACTTGATTTATGAAAAAGTTTGTGAATATATGTATATATGTTTGTAAAATGCTATTAGCTTTCGTAATAAATAAATAGAGTATGTTGGACCTCCGTGGGAATCGAACCCGTTATTTATGAAGCTGCAGGATCACTGTCAACTGCGCTAACATGTCTAGTTACAATTTAAGATTTTTACAAAACGTATCGCTTGAGCAAAAGTGGCATCATCTGTAATTTAACTACTGTGCAAATGTTAAACTGCAATAAAAGTTTACTTAGCAGGTTTCTTTCAGGTAATAAACGCGTAATGACTGTAGCATAAGGTTAACGATTTTCTAGTTAGTGAAACATAATACTTTTTAACACATTGAAAGCATAGACTAATACTTAGAGTAGGAAAGAGATGCACCTAATATTCTTAGCCTGGCTTACTTATTAGTTACGACGACAAGTAGATACATAATAAAAACAAATATGTGTGTGTGTCCCATATATGAAATACTAGCAAAGCCCCGCGGTTTCACCCGCGTCCATACAGATCTCGTGGTAGTGGAAAATCTACGAAATCGGACTAAAGATTTATTTTGTAGATTATTTAATTATAAAAAATGGGTATCATTAGTATTCTTGGAATAAGACTTAACTCACCAAGTGCAGGCCCTGCTATAACGGTAGGTTAGGTTTGTTATGGCATTATTTGATTTCGATTTACATTCTTAAATTCGTAAAATCTTTTGATTGGGATATCGGATTTTAATAATGTAAAAAGTATTTTACAGGTATTGAAACAGTTATTCATAAAATATCATTTAATGGGATAAGGATTAATACAGAGATATGAATAAAATGGTTTGATTATTGTCGGCACTTTTACCAACTTTTACAATGTAAAAAAGTAGTTATATTGGCATAACTATAATAGTTAGACATATGGTATCGCGGACTTTTTCGTGGATATTGATACGTTCTATAATACTGTAGAACATTTTTTTGCTCTATCATCAATAGTTTCCGCAGCGCACGCGATGATAGATGTTTACGACTAAATTTTTACCAAGTTATTACAATTTTATTTAGGATCCCTATTTTTTTTTGAAAATGACATATAGCCTATGTTGCTCAGTGAAAAAGCAGCTTTCCAATGGTGAAAGAATTTTTGAAATCGGTCCAGTAGTTTTTGCGTGAAAACGTAACAAACATACATACAAACAAACATACAAATCTTTCCTCTTTATAATATGAGTATAGATTAAATTATATATACAAAGATATGAAGCTTTTAAGAAATGAACTCTTACGGCCTTACAAATAAACACAGTATAAAATGTTATACTGAGAATAAAAGGAGAATAAGCAAGATTTCAACAAATAAATTCGGAATAAGTTATACCTAGCATAACGTCGGAATATCTTTTCATACTAGCACTGTTCCCACGTTATACTTACCCTTGCCCTAGTTTAACTAAGGAATAACCTCAAAAATCATTGACTTGTGTTTATTTTTAGCAAGCACAATAAGTTAATTTTTTAGTTATTTTATTATTAACGATGTCATTAATAGTAATATACGAAGTATAGCAAGTAAATAATATTGAGACAAATACAGACAGAAGGGAAAGTTAAACATTAAAAAAAAAAAAGAAAATCACTTTGATTTGTATGGTGAAGAAGAATTTTGTATTATATATAGATTTTCTAATAGCAGTGTTATGTTTCTGGACCAATTATTTAGTAATCTTCAAGTATGGATAAGTGTGGTGCAGGATTACTTTCTACTCTCCTGATATTAATAGCACTGGGGTCGCAACCAGGTAAGTAGCTTTTTAATATGTATCTACTATCATTAATGTGCCATTTTTTTAGGTAGGTAAATAGATATATATTTTTTTGCTTTCTTTACAGATACAAGATGAAGCAGCAGATATAAAACAATGTTTTGAAAATGGGCAGTTCCATGGTAGATTACTAGGAGACTCAGGCTATGCATGTACTCCATACATGTTTGCCCCACTACTAAATCCAAGGACACGGAAATAAAAGTTATTCAACTATTCCCACATTAGAACTTGTAACACTATAGAAAGATGTTTGGATAAATAGATTTATGTGTTTACTAACAGGATTCAGAACATCTCTAGAGAACACCAAAATGTATATTGCATTTTGCATTGGCAGTGTTACATAATATATTATGTAACACTGCCTATTATGCTATAGCCATTGAGTTGAATGAAGAGCCTTTAACTAATGAAACTGACAATGTGCATTCCCTGCCTCAACCAACCATGGCACCTTACAACAAAATACATTGCATGGAGCTGCAGTGAGAGCCACATTTGTAGAAGAAAATTTCTAAGATTAATAAAACTGTTCTTTATTCAATAAAAACATTTTATTAAATTCTTTATTATTTTTTTAATGATTCCAAAGTCTTAAGAAGAATTTGTTTTTAAAGGTTTAATTTTCCATCACTTGATTATGTAGCTCAGTGGCATTCTTCGTCCTGAGTTCACGCTCCTTTGGCAGTCTCTCATTTTCTACGACTGAAGTTATGCATATCTGTATGTGAAGAGACTGCGAAATTAAAACTTTGTTTTTCCTTTTTTAGCTGTAACAAAACAAGAACTTGTTGATTTTTTAGATACTAAATTGTTACAATATGTTTTAAATACAACCTTCTTCAAGTAGGTCAATAATAAAAAAAACATTATCACCATCAATGTGACAAGTTGTTGAAAAAGAATAAATAGGTTAACTTTTTATTTACAGATCGTTTTGGTGGTTTAATTTCGTCCTATAAAAAATATGCAAATAAGTTTTACCAATTAGTACCAATATATTTCCTGTATGTACACTATTAATTGTAATCTACACTCTGTCTGCTAAGCCAGCAGAGTAAGTATATTATTTATATTATTATAAGTTATATACCTGAATACCATCACAATCGAACTTGTTAGTATCTACCTCACATTCTTGAGGTACAACTCCATTAGTTCTACAGTTTCTGATGAAGGGGATGGTGGTTTCGTTCCCAGTTGATAGAGCGTTCTCGATTATTTGCCATCATAGCTGTTTGCCATATTAACAAAATAAATCTGTTTCTTTAATCAAGAGAATCACAGAAATAATAATAAACAGTCTAATCACTATCACAAATCACAATTCACAGTCGTTCCCGCCCTCTAAATTACAAATAGAAATGTCAAATCTATGTCAAAATGACAAAAAACACGGCAGCCATAAACAAAATTTTACTTTTTCTTATGCATGCATGGCATAACGGAGGAATAGTTATGACGAGCTTATACCGAGTTTATTTGTAGGAATATATTTGTCTCCTTAAACTTAGGATATTCTAAGCATAACTATTCCTAGAATAACTCTCGCATAAGCGTGATTTTATTTGTAAGGCCGTTAAAGAATAATGGAAGCGATAAATCAAGCGTGTCATCAGCAGGTGAATGAACAATTGACGTTTAAATAATTTATAGAATTACAGCCTTACTTATAATTTTTTTTTAATCACTGATTAAACAATTACTTGACTAACGAATACTTAAGTGGTTGAACAGTTGTTTAACTTTCATTACTTATAAACGTTAGTTAAGATGTAATTAGTTAATCAACGTACAAAATATTTAAGAGCTGCAACACTAAACGAAAGACCGAATGAAATTGTGATATTATTTATTTTTAGTCTGTAACGACACAGATTGTTGACAAATTCAATTATTTTAGATAGTAGTCTATGGGCAATCTTTTCTTTTCATTATTATGAACGATTGACAAGGCGGTATGGTCAACGACCTTAGCCTGCTCGTTTAAACACGGGCGAATGGAAGGAAAAAAAAAAAGTCTATGGACAAATTCACAATCGTCTAATCATCTAATGACTAATTTAAAATTTTGTTTATTGGTTTATACTTTATGTTGATACTCGAAACCGACAAAACTTGTTCCAAATTTCTTTTAATTTAATAACTACTTTTTAACATGGATAATTTTGTAAAAAACAATGAGAAGAGTTCCCGCGCCCGTTCATGTAATTGGGAAGACGAAGAAAAAGTAAGTTTTGTCATTTTCTTTGAAAAAACACCACGAATTATTTTAATGGTATATTATTTTTTATGGATTGATTGTCGTATTTTCAGACACTTCTCAAGAAGCTCATACAGGAAGAAGTAACCATAATAGAATGCAAAGATTCTAGCACTATTATATAAATAAAGCCAAAAAGGCCTTTTGGGAAAAAGTACTAAAAAGGTATATTTTTCTTACTAATTTGCGTTCACATAATTTATATATTAATATAATCAATTAATAGTTGTTTTTTTACTTAGACACCCAGCTAGGAGCAAAAACCAAAGTACTATACTAAAATAAAGGTAACTCCCAAGAGAAAGATACAAATTCTTTTAACAAATGTATTTTGTGTTAAATTGTTATTTATATTAAACTTTTTAAACTTTCATTACAGAGAAATGATGACTATGCAGAATAATTATTTCTTTTGGCTAAAGAAGCTAGAAAACAAGCCATGAGTTTTGCATTAGTTGGACATCAGAAGAAGATGGAAATTTTGGAATTGGAAAGACAGTACTGGAAAAAAAATTGAAACAAAAAACTGATACAACTCATAGTTCATACTATTATCATTTAATATTATATTGTGTATATTGGATAACTAATTAAAATGTGTGTTAATAAAAACTTGTCTGGTAGTATTATTTGCATTTCTTCCAAAATTCATGTCATCTTTATGAATGTGTTATGTCCAGATTCTGAAATAATAAATAAAAATTAGTGAAACAGATAGTAATATTTATTAAATGAAGTACAGCACTTCAGAGACATGAAGTAACAAAATTTTGTACCTGCACCATTGTCAATTTCATTAAATTCAAGGGCTAAATTATGCAAGACTGCACATGCAATTGTTGTTGTCTTAATTGTTGTAAGAGAGCCCCTCATAACTTCTAAAAGTTTTCTAAATCAATTGTTTCAATAGCCCAAAGCAGCATTCAACAACATTTCTAGTTTGAATATGACTAATGTTATTTCTATTTTCAGCCGGTGTTTGTGGCCTTAGTACAAAGTAAGGGAGTACATGGATACCCACTGTCACCCATTAGTCTATCATGAAATTCATTTTACTCCAATCTTTGATTAATACTGCTTTCTCTGTAAATTCTGGCATCATGAGTGCTTCCTCTCCAGTGGCATACTATGCCAATTATTTTTAATGAAGCATCACAAACAACCTGCAAACCACAATAAATTGGTATAACTTTAATACTACACTTAATATTGAGATTGAAACAGCAGAGTAAATAATCAAACTTGCTAAAAGATACCTTTGTGTTTATAGAATATACTCCTTTTCTATTTACATACAACAGGCCATTTACACCTCCAACTTTCCTTATATGTATATGTGTACAATCTATAGCTCCAATAATATTAGGAAAGCCACATATAGCCTGGAAATTATTTATTGTTCTTCTCTGTTCTTGCAATGTAGCAGGCATTTTTATAAATATAATGCCTTACTAGCCAATGCAATAGCTACTTTTTTACATAATTGACAATTTTAAATAATTTATAGAATTAGGCGTTACTTTGCGGCGATTCATAATACAAAAGTAATAATAAAATTATTTTGCTATAATCCGCGATACAGGAAATAGAAAATATATATAGTGCTAAATGTATATTGGGCTATCCGTATTTTCATACCCGTTACATGCAGGATTTGTAAAAACTGCACTTTTAACAAACGCTATTAATGTGTTTATGGTATAATAGTTTAATTAATTGTAGTAACCACGGTGATCCTTAAATAAATAAAACAAAAATAAATAAAAAAAAGCGTATACTATAAAAAATAACTGTATGCATATTACATACAATAGCTTTATACATACTAGTTGTCCGTCCACTCGTTGGCCCTTTTGACTGGCCCGTTGGCGCAGTTGGCAGTGACCCTGTCTTCGGCTCCGTGGGTCGCGGGTTCGATTCCCGCCGAGAACAAACATTTTCTATTTAGGATTTGTTGGTTCTTCGAGTCTGGGTGTATATATGTATTTAAGTATGTATTTAAAACTATATATGTAGTATATTTACCAATTGTCCGTCACCCATAACACAAGTATTAAGTTACTTACTTTGGGGATGGACGACCGTGTGTGTAAATGTCCCATATATTTTATTTTATTTATTTATTATTACTCGTTGCTATGGCTCAACCTGGTTTCGAGTTCGTCTCGAAACTGAACTCTACATTTAAAAATTAATGCTCCGATCGCCACCAAACTCTACAGGATCATCTGCTGGATGATTTTAAAGATTGGATGAAAATTAAAATCGATTCAGCCGTTTCGGAGTCTATAAAGGACATAGAAACAACTATAAACTTTTTAAGAGCTTCCCGTGTATGTATTATGTGAAAGTGGAACCTTGCAAGTTATATTTGACTTCGTGGTGTCTATTTAATTTATTTAATTTTAATTTATGTACATTGGGTTATTAATACCTTTCAATAAAAATTATTATTATTGTTTACATTCTTTAACTACCTCTCAGGTTAAACCTGGTAAAAGTAAGTATTTACGGGTATATAATACCAAGTAAATACTTAGGTTAGGTTGGTGTTGGTACATAAAACATCTCCATCTGATGACAATTGTAAAAATTTTCTGACTATTCTACAAGTATTTAATATGGCTGCTTTTTGTAAAGTTATAAATGTATTTTTGGGGAGGTTCAAAATGCGGATACTTTGATGCAAATGTTTGGAGACAACACCTGTGGTTGATATAATTATAGGGACTTGTTCCGTTAACGTAAAAACTATTCGATGTTCGGTGTTCAGTGCATTGACAACACAGTTTTTATACGAACTGTCATGCACGACGTATCCGTCAAAAGTTGGAGCTCGCCCGTCAAGTGTCAGTCTGTCAACCGAACAAGCTAAGACACCACCGCGTGCGCGCGCGCATCGAAAACGATCGTTAATAATCCCGGCTGGTGAAAGATCATCGAGGGCGGTGCTGAGCAGTCCAAGGTACGTACGTGCATTGTATTGTTTTTGTGCTGTCCACCGGACATCGAAATATCGTCGGGCGTAAAGTCTGTCCCAGTGTGGTCGATAGCCACCCCTTGGGTGCAAGACGCCACATTTTATGGTGCCGAAACCCGGGACTTTCACCTATATATCGTTCTTACCGATCAATTTGCGTATGGTATTTCTGGTTTAAATCGTATTTTTGGAATTTAGTCATAAAATTCAGTAATTTTAGTCTACAATTTCAAAATCATTCAATTATTTCAATACCGTATACCTTACCTTTCGTATTCATACGTATCATTCAGGGATTATAATCATTCTACTTAAAATATTGAATTATTGTGAGATCAAATAAACAATCACTCAAAATTATCGGTGTTTATTCTTATAATCGGCTCGCAATAATAAAATATTTCGCTTTCTACATCTAATTCTCGCGTATAATAACGTTATTATTCGATATAAATTCGTATTTTCTCATTTTTTATCGTAAAACAAAACATTCATAAACTATTAGAAATAATAAAATTATTATCGGGTAGGTAGTATTCAGCGCTAACATTCTTAGATCGTATCACTAGTGCAATAAAGTTCACGTTTCTTTGGTTACATTTCTAACAGAGTTTTATTCTTAGTACGGTGTACCACTCAAGTAACGCGTTGTTTGTATGGATGTACGCAGTCATCGAATTTAACTTGTGTGGCGTACTGTATCGGTATTGCACTGAATTCGTCCGCGATAGTGAATCATCTCTGCCGCGGCGTTCGTTCGCTTGCATTTCAACTTATAACTTTTATTACTCGTAACTTTGTTTACATTTTTCTAGGACGTTTGAAGTTATAATTTTATTTACGCATCATTGCATTGTAATACAACATAATCATGTCTCTTTTACGTAAACCCTCTCGTAAATCAGGTGCTTTTAAGAAGTCGACTTCGCTATCTGTGGATAACGAATATACAGCGCATGATTTAACAGCATTACGTAGGAAACGTACGCTCGCTTATAACCGGCTGAGTAAGGCATTAGAGATCGGCGTGTTGGCCGCGGAGGATGATTCTCAACGCGAGTTATTTTTCTCATACCACCAAGAAATAAAGAAGATAGCTTCTAATTTTGAAAACGCGCACTTTACTATCTTGGAAGTATTGGATAATCCTGATGCCGAAGATTGTCAAATCCAAGAACATTTTGATGAAATGTATTATAAAGTTTTATCAATTCATCGTAACTTAAATAAATGCGAGTCTATTAATCCTTCGACTAGCTCAACGACTAGTTCGAACATTCGTTTGCCAAAAATATCGCTACCTAGTTTCTCTGGAGATGTTAAACGATGGCCTGAGTATTTCGATACATTTAACGCATTGATACACAATTCAGCTTCTCTTAGCGATACGGAGAAGTTCCATTATTTGATATCGTCGCTTAGCGGAGACGCTCTGTCAGTAGTTAAGACATTCCCTCTCAGTCACGAATATTATCGCGACGCATACGATGCTCTCATTGCACGGTATAAGAGTAAACGTGACTTAGCGTATACATGTTGGCGAGATATTTTAAACATGAATTTTAAATTTAATGATGCGTCTGAATTCCGGAAATCTCTTGACTTAATCGAGGAAAATTTAAGTATCTTAAAAACAATTAATTTACCGGTACATCATTGGGATTTTATTTTGGTTTATCACATTTTGTCAAAATTAGATTCGGGATTGCGTCGGAGTTTTGAGGAAAATTATTCGCACACAGAATTACCGAATTACGAACAATTAAAGAACTTTTTACACACAAAATGTGAAGCATTGTTGCGAGATACACATTTTTCCGCTCAATCAAAAGTAGTTAGGCCTCCGCAGCGTTCTTTTACATCGCACCCTCAACCTAAACGTTCTAACTTACCTCAGGCGCTCGTTGTGGCAAATGAAGACAAACTGGAACCGAAAGTTTCTCAGACCGTTCAACGGATTTCTAAATGCCCTTACTGTAACGATTCTCATAACATTACATTATGTCCGGAGTTTTTGAAAAAATCGATCGATGAACGCATGAATATTGCAACTGAGAAAAATTGGTGTTACAATTGTCTTAAGGCGTCTCATCAATTAAAAAACTGCAATTCAATCTTTTCGTGTCGTACGTGTAAACGTAAACACCACACCTTGCTTCATCGTAATAAATCTAACGAATCTGATAACACTAGTTCATCTCTCGTGGCGAGGTGTCAATCAAATACAACTGTTTTACTGGCGACTGCAATCGTGCAGGTTAGAGACAGATCTGGAAATATGCAATCTTTTCGTGCTCTGTTCGATACGGGCAGCCAGAGTAACTTCATTACCAAATCGGCAATAGAACGCATGAACTTAGAGTGCACACAGACTGCTGCACGTGTCAGCGGCCTAGGCGAATCGGCTGCTTCAATATTAGGAGACGTTACCTGCTGCATAGGAACTAAAGATAAAATTGTTTTTGAGTTAAACTTACACGTAATTTCTAAAATATGTTGTGATCAACCTATAGCTAATCTAAATACATCGGGATGGACACACATTAATTCTTTACCGTTAGCTGATCCTGGTTTTGATATTCCAGGACCAATCGATCTTTTGTTCGCTGCTGACGTATTTGCGGATTCGTTACTTAATCAACATATTAAGGGATGCGCAAACCAACCAACCGCCTTTAATTCAGTTTTTGGTTGGCTTCTTTTAGGGAAAACTAGCTTGTGTACAAACACATTGCTGCAGGTCGAATCAGACATTGACATGGAATTAAATTCATTGGTTCAACGTTTATGGGAACTAGAGTCCCTACCGAAGGTCATATTGTCCACTCCAGACGAATTACTTTGTGAACATAAGTTTATTTCTACTCTCACTCGTACTGACACGGGTCGTTACATGCTGCGGCTGCCGTTCAAGGATGATTGCGATCCACCCATTTTCATTGGTTCACGCGATACTGCTCTGAGGCGTTTTCACGCTGTAGAACGTAGACTCTCACGGGACACTAAGTTGCGAAATCAATATAAGGACTTCATGCGTGATTATATCGATAGCAATCACATGTCATTGGTGCCTGCGAATGAAATGGAAAAGGGAAAGTACTATATCCCTCACCATTGTGTTCTACGCCCTGAATCTTTAACCACCCGCTTGCGCGTGGTTTTCGATGCTTCCGCCAAGGACAGAAACATGCGCTCCCTAAACGATACCCAACTAATTGGCCCCAAATTACAGCCCAACATTTTGGACATCCTTATGCGTTTCAGAGAACACAACGTTGTCTTCATGGCTGATGTTCGTCAAATGTACCGACAGATTCTTATTGCTCCGGACCATCGTGATTACCAACGTATCTTCTGGAGAGCTTCACCTGATGAAGCCCTTCAAGAATACCATTTAAACACGGTCACGTATGGTGTGGCTTCCTCTCCTTTTCTCGCTTGTCGTTGTCTAAGGCAACTTGCTGAAGATGAAGGTGACAGGTATCCGATAGCAAAACTAATTACCCTGTCGGATGTCTATATTGACGACGTTGTTACGGGTTGCGAGTCATTGGAAGACGCTCACACCGCTATAGCGCAGCTCATCGGTCTTTTCAAACAGGGATGTTTCCAGCTTAGAAAATGGGTCAGTAATAGTACAAAGCTCTTATCTAATCTTCCCGCTGAAGATCTCCTAACTGGTTCTGTATCTCTGGATAAATCTGAGCCATCCATTCTAAAGGTCCTCGGACTTAAGTGGGATCCGAATTCTGACGTTTTTTCTTTCGAAATTAAGCCCACTGAACGGCCGTGTACCAAACGTGCTATCTTGAGTGAACTCGCAAGAGTTTTTGATCCTCTTGGATTCTTATCCCCCATAACGATCTTAGCTAAGTGCTTAGTACAAAAACTGTGGATCCTTGGTGTTGGCTGGGATCAGACACCACCTGAAGAAATCATTCGCGCATGGACCCAATACCAAGCTCAACTATTTCAATTGGCTGAACTCGAAATTGCACGTAAACTTACCCATACGAATGCGAAATCATATGAATTGCATGGTTTTTCTGACAGTTCAGAAACTGCTTACGGCGCTGTGATCTATTTTCGTGTTACCGACAGCGATGGTCTATTTCATATCCATTTGGTATGTTCGAAAGCACGAGTAGCCCCGTTAAAACGTACTTCGCTGCCTCGATTGGAGCTTTGTGCTGCAATGCTTCTTTCAGAGTTATATGTGGTGGTTCGCGATTCTTATCTACCTCGTATTTCATTTGATGCTGTCTACTTATGGACCGATTCAACTATCGTACTCTCATGGCTGCGCTCGCCTTCAATTCGTTGGACTACATTTGTTGCTAATCGTGTAAGTCGTATACAGGATATCACTCCTACAAAATGGTGGCATCATGTATCTTCGCGAGACAATCCTGCCGATGTATGTTCCCATGGCCTATTCCCAGGCGATATTCGTCACAACTCGTTATGGTGGGCGGGACCGGAGTGGCTTTCACATGATCGTCAAACATGGCCACTAAGTTTAGGAAACGTATCGCCCGTGGATGACCAAATCGTGCAAGCTGAAGCCCGTAAATCAGTAGGGTTAATAACTGGAGAAGCACATGAGAACGACAATCTTTTTGATATTTTATTAAATCGTTACTCTTCGTTTCAAAAACTCATTAACGTCGTCACTTACATATATCGTTTTATTAACAATTCACGTCATCGAAATCAGGCTAATTATAATCGTTTTCTCAACAACGTGGAGCGACATAATGCATTGCTGCAAATCGTTAAGCATGTCCAGAGTAAGAACTTTTCGGAAGAAATTTCAAAACTACGGCTTAACAAACCGCTACCTAAACCGTTTCGCAAGCTCAATCCTTTTCTTGATAGCCGTGGTGTGCTGAGGGTGGGCGGTAGAATATCTCGAGCAGGATTAGAATACGAACATAAACATCCTGCCTTTTTACCCTCGGATCATCGGTTAACGCTTATGATAATCGATTTTATTCATCGTAATTATTGTCATCCCGGCATAAACACTACTCATTTCTTACTTCTACAGCAGTTCTGGATAATTTCTGCTAAGCGTGTAATTCGTCAATGCCTTACCAAATGCGTACGATGTTATCGGACTCATCCTCAACCTTTGCAGCCGTTTATGAGCGATCTTCCTTCCTACCGTGTTAATCAAGTAAAGGCCTTTTCAGTTGTTGGCGTTGATTTTGGTGGGCCATTCAGAATTAAATCAGGCTCACACCGTGGTGCTCGCATTGATAAGGCATATTTATGTTTATTCATATGTCTAGCAACCAAGGCCGTTCACCTTGAATTAGTCTCAACGCTTTCAGCTGAGGGGTTCATAGCTGCATTACGTCGGTTTGTAGGTCGACGAGGTCGATGTAACGTTATACACTCAGATTGCGGGACAAACTTTGTCGGCGCTCGTAATCAATTATCATCATTAATGCAACAGGCCTCTAGTACTGAACAAATTGAATTTAAATTTAACCCACCATCTAGTCCCCATTTCGGAGGGGTCTGGGAGATACAAATTAAGGCTGCTAAATCTCATCTACTCCGCGTTGTTGGAGATCAAGTTCTAACGTTCGAGGAACTCACAACGCTCTTCATAGAAATCGAGTCCATCTTAAATTCGAGACCTATATGCCCTATCAGTTCTGATCCAAATGATCTTTCCGCGTTAACGCCCGGACATTTTCTCACTTTAGAACCGTTAACAGCTGTCCCCGATGAAGATCTATCCCATCTTAACGTAAATCGGCTTAATCGTTGGCAGTTGTTGCAATCTTTACATCAAAATTTTTGGTCCAGATGGAAAAACGAATATTTGAATACGCTTACACAACGTGCCAAGTGGACCAAAGATTGTAAACCACTAAAACTAGGTTCCATGGTAGTAGTAAAAGACGAAAATCGATCTCCACTCCATTGGGCTCTTGGTAGAGTAACCCAACTCTTACCAGGCGCCGACGGAGTGATTCGAATTGCGGAAGTCAGAACTGCGAATAATTGTATCATAAAACGACCGTTAGTTAAGTTGTGTCCTCTGCCGTCAGAGGATTAAGTTCCTTAATTATATCGTCTCTATTTTAAGTAACTTCATTAAGTAGTCATGTAGGTTTATTCGTTAATTATTTATCATAGTTCTAACGTTTTTTCATATTTTATCGTAATCAAATCATATTCATAACCAGAAAATACCACAGGCATTTTGGTGGGCGGGATGTTCCGTTAACGTAAAAACTATTCGATGTTCGGTGTTCAGTGCATTGACAACACAGTTTTTATACGAACTGTCATGCACGACGTATCCGTCAAAAGTTGGAGCTCGCCCGTCAAGTGTCAGTCTGTCAACCGAACAAGCTAAGACACCACCGCGTGCGCGCGCGCATCGAAAACGATCGTTAATAATCCCGGCTGGTGAAAGATCATCGAGGGCGGTGCTGAGCAGTCCAAGGTACGTACGTGCATTGTATTGTTTTTGTGCTGTCCACCGGACATCGAAATATCGTCGGGCGTAAAGTCTGTCCCAGTGTGGTCGATAGCCACCCCTTGGGTGCAAGACGCCACAGGACTATTGTAACTGCATTCACTTTCCACACTCGTTTTATTTCTTCCTGTAATTCTGTGTATTTTCTAATTTTTTCTGCAATAGTAACTTGTAAATTATTTGTATTGGGGACTGCGATATCGATAATGTATGTATGTTTATTGCTTTTATCTACTAGTGTAATATCAGGCCTATTGTTGTGTACAGTATGGTCGGAGAATATTGTACGATCGTAGTAAAGTATATGGGTATTATTTTCTAAGACTCTTTGTGGAGTGTATTTGTAATAAGGTACGTGAGGTTCGTTTTGGAGTTTATACTTATGCATTAATTTTTGATGGATAATATTAACAAGTTGGTTGTGCCTGTGTGTATAATCACTTTGTGATAGCGTGGTGCAAGCGCCTGTGATGTGCTGGATAGTCTCAGGCTTAGAATGGCATTTCCTACACAGGTCATTTTGTATTGACTTGTCCTTTAAAATATATTTTCGGTAATTTTTTGTGCATATTACCTGATCTTGAATAGCAATAAGAAAGCCTTCTGTCTCTGGAAATAGTTCTCCGCTACAAAGCCATCTATTAGATGCCTCTCTATCAATATATTGCTGTTCAAGATCATGAGGGTGTCTTCCATGTAATTGTTTTTCTTTCCATCTGTTATATTTTTCATTTAATCTATTGTTTCTATCTGCATTTTCTATTGTTTCATTACTTAAGTCTAGTGGTGTGAGTTTCTTATCAATTTCTGTTATGGCTTTGTGTAACTTACTCTTTTCTTTCTTCTGAATAAAGAAACGTTTCAAAAGATCTACTTGTTTTTTATGTAATTGGCTTAATTCAATTAAACCTCTTCCCCCTTCTTTTCTCGGTATTGTTACACGTTTTTTTGCTGCTTTTGGGTGATGGTATCTATGCTGTGTAAGAGTTGTTCTTGTTTTAACTTCTAGTGCTTCTAACTCAGTTGTTGTCCATTTAATTATTCCGAAAGAATAGGTGAGTACTGGTATCGCATATGTATTTAAACTTTTAAATAAATTCTTACTTACCAATTGCAATTTACATAGTTTGTGGAGTCTTTTGAAATATTTTGTTGTGAGTTGTTGTTTGATATTTTTATGATCAAACAGCTTTCCCTGATAATAACCTAAATATTTATATAGATCCTCATCCCCCATTGCGGTTATGTATTCTCCACCATCCAGTTCGTAGTCACCTTCTACAACGTTTCCTTTGCTAATATTTAATTTACGGCACTTATCTAACCCGAACTCCATTTTAATATCCTGGGAATATTCTTTTGTTCTATCTAGTAATTTATTCATATTGATCTCTTTGCTTGCATATAATTTTAAATCATCCATATAAAGTAAGTGTGTGATTTGTGCGTGAGTGCGTCTGTTGCTTTTAATATCGAATCCTGCTCCTGTATTATTTAGTTCACGTGATAAAGGATTTAAGGCTAAACAAAACCACAGAGGGCTTAAAGAATCACCTTGAAATATTCCTCGTCTGATTGTTATGTCTTCTGTTCTGATTTCATTTGTACTTGTGTGCAAATGAAGCGTCGTTCTCCAACTATGCATGATTATCTCAAGAAATTGAACTATGTGGGGGTTAATTTTATATATTTTTAGAATCTGTATTAACCATTTGTGAGGTACGCTGTCGAATGCTTTTTTGTAGTCTATATATGTAATAAATAAGTCTTTTTTACTTTTTTGAACCTGCTTTAATATTGTAGAATCTATAATTAACTGCTCTTTGCATCCCATATGTCTACGTCTACACCCTTTCTGCTCTTCCGCTAGAATGTTAAAATGTTCAATGTGTGTGTTAATTCTGTTAGCTATACAAGATGTAATAAGTTTATAAAGTGTCGGTAAACATGTAATGGGTCTGTATTGTGAAGGATCTATTGTTTTTTGGTTTTTTGGTATCATATATGTTATGCCTCTTGTCAGAAAACAAGGGAGAGAGCTATGTCCTTTTAGTATAGATGTAATTTGTTTTGCTAATGTGTCATGTAATGATGTAAGTTTTTTAATCCAGAAGTTATGAATACCATCTAATCCTGGCGCTTTCCAGTTATGAGTTCTGTTAATAGAAACCTCTATTTCATTTTTGTTGATGCATGTGAATTCCATTTCTTCTACAATATTAGTTCGCTCTGTCTCTTTGTTAATCCACTCTGCTTCATCATTATGATCCACACTATTTGACCAAATATTTTCCCAGTATTCTTTCATAGCACTTTTAGTAGGTATATCATTAATAACTTCGTCACTACCTTTAAGTTTTCTATAAAATATCTTTTCGTTCATATTAAATAATTTATTATTATTTTTCCTTTCCTGAGCTTTCAAATATCTATTTAATCTGTGTTTTTTTACTGCTAGTTTTTGTTTAAGTGTATCTAAGAATTCTATTATTTTTGTGTTCTCGTTTTCATATGTGCTATGTATTTTATTATTTGTTATTAGAGTATGAACTTTTTTAGTTACTTTGCGTGATCTATTTCCCATTTTATACTTAAAATGCCTATACTTCGTCTTAAATGTTGTATATCTGATTCCAATCTTTCTTGCCAACCAGGTTTTTGTTTTGGAGTTTTTTGATACCTACTTTTGGGTTTTTTCCCTGTAAAACTGGCTATCGTTAGAGCAACACAATAAATCATAGTTTGAGTATCAGCAATATTTTCTATTGATTCTATTTTTTCTGGTATAATAGTAGCATTAAATAAGTCTATTATTTGAAAAATTTTGTAAGTCGGTTTTAATTTTGGTAACATTGGTCTACTGGTTGGATCAGTATCTTTATATTGTATAATATTTATATTAAAGTCTTCAACGATATCAGCCATCGTTTCAACGTCTATACTGTCTGTACATGAGGCAGATTCGATATTTTGTGAGTGTGAAGGTGTGGTTGCGTTACTTATTTCTGATTCAGCTGTTACAAATTGAGTTAAATTGACTACGTTCATTTCTGTAAGCCTGTTTTCTTGTGTTTCTTCTATACTTTGCCTGTTCGTTTCCGATGTACTGGATTGTAATAGTATATTGTCTTTAATTGTTTTGATCTCTAAATCTGAAAGAAGTTTGTTTCTTAAAATTGCCCGAATTTGATCAGAAAGGCGTTGTTCTGAAACATTTGCATCAGGATACTTTTCCTTAAATAGTTGATGGATCTGTTTTCTATACTCTGTCATATCTGTTTCAAGTTTAGTTGTTTGATAGTATGTTCGCATTATGAAAGTGTTAATATCCTTTTCCCATTTCATGCGAACACGTGGTTTTCCAGCTTTGGTGGTCGCGGGTCTCATTACACTTGGTGCTGCCCTTGAAGCATCCGTAGCTGGTGGAGTTAGGGACTCCGGGATGGTATCGACTGACTCTAATTCTGTATTTCGTTCGGCTGTAACATTTTGGTTGGTGTGAGCCCGCCTGGTCAACCCACAACCACCGGTGGTTCGCATGCTGTGACACCCAGCACTGGCTCCAGGTGTGCCCCGACGATCGCCCTCGGGAAGCGGCCCTATACGTAATCTTTTACTTCGACGCTCCATATTAAATGGGTTACCTTTGCCTTGTTAGCCATGTAAGTTTAAATTGTACATGTGTCCGCCCCCTACGTGTTCAGATGTTCGACACGGACGTAAGGTAGGATTTTAGGGGGCTTATATTATTATTATTATTATTATTATTATAAGCATGACTTGATGTTGCTGCCAGGGATGGCTCCAGACGATGGAACTCCTCAACGGTTAACAGAAGGGACATTAAATTTTTTTAGGAGCTTTTTTAAAGGCTGTTTTTGTTTGATTTGTATATATATTTTAAGATTTAAAATAGTATAATTTAATAGATGTTTGTTTTTGAATATATAAATTATAAAAATCGCAACAACGGCCGCCAACGTCCATACCACGTTGAATACACCGGTTCTCGTCCGATCACCGAAGTTAAGCAACGTCGGGCGCGGTCAGTACTTGGATGGGTGACCGCCTGGGAACACCGCGTGATGTTGGCCTTTTGTGATATTTTAATTAACACATTTTCATTTTTTTTATATTTAGTTTCTGTTTTATATAAATTTACTCAATTTTTATAGTTTTATGAATTTGGTTATATTATTATAACGAAATCGCAAAAAGTGTTTTCTTTTAATTTTTTGTGATAGAAACGGGGCTCACATCTGACTGAGATAGTAGCTATAAAATCTGTTAAGTCTTAAGCGTAATAAAGCTCGTACTTATCCTTGATAAATTGATAAAATAGTATTTCTTAAACTTCATATTTTGATTTAATTTTTGGTGCTGTCATCTATACCTGACATGCTTTAACATTACGATAATAAACATCGCCATTTCGTATTTTTCAATCACTTTGATGATAGTTTGCAATGCAGTTTAAGTGAGTTATTAGAGATGGCGCTGACATAAATAATATAAACATTTATAATGTATTGAACACATTGATATACAATCCCTAGATGAACAATCACGAAGAAACTTTGGCCAAACAACGTCCGAGCTTCACTATACGTACCTAAAGGTATCGTTATATTGTTAACTTAAAACTAGTCACACAAATGTAGACGTAATTATTTAGACATAAAAATTTAAAGTCATTTGTATACACACACTATCATTAGTAAAAACAATTCTAGTATTACTCACGCGTGGATAGCGTTCTCAAACGGGAACATAGAAAGAAGTGGAGTAGGGGCGCGGGTGGGTGTATTAGGTCCTTACATATGAAATTGGCGTTTTGTCGTACTGGCCACTTTGATCTCAAATATTACCTTTATGGTTAGGAATTCCAAATTAAAATTCATACAGCTATTTACTCATGCATTTGTGTTTCAAACCCCCTAATTCATTTGTTTTTTCTTCTTTTGTTTTTTTCTTTGTGTCACTCTGTTTACAAAATGGAAAACATGAAATATCGCGTTATTTACGAGTATGAGTTCCACCGTGGCACCAGTGCTGCAGAAACGGCTCGAAGGATTAATGACGTGTATGGTGACGGTGTCGCAAAAGAAAACACAGTGCGTTTTTGGTTCCAACGTTTTCGTTCTGGAAATTTCGACCTGCAGAACGAGCCTCGTGGACGGCCGGAGACCAAAGTTGATAATGAAGAATTGAAGGCTATTGTGGAAGCGGATCCATCGCAAACCACGTCTGAGTTAGCTGCAGGCTCCGGTGTTAGTGATAAAACTATTCTAATCCACTTGAAGCAAATTGGGAAGGTGAAAAAGCTTGAAAGGTGGGTACCTCATTGAGTAAAGCAAACCGACAAACGCGCGTCGACTGCTGCGTCACGTTACTCAACCGGCACAATAATGAAGGAATTTTAAATCGAATCATTACCTGTGATGAAAAGTGGATCCTCTACGATAATCGGAAGCGCTCATCGCAATGGCTGAACCCTGGCGAATCAGCCAAATCCTGCCCTAAGCGAAAATTGACTAAAAAAAAGTTGCTTGTAAGTGTTTGGTGGACTAGTGCTGGTGTCGTTCATTACAGCTTTCTTAAATCTGGCCAGACGATTACGGCAGATATCTATTGTCAGCAACTGCAAACCATGATGGAAAAGCTAGCTGCTAAACAACCGAGGCTGGTCAATAGCTCTAGGCCACTGCTGCTTCAGGATAACGCTAGACCACACACTGCACAACAGACGGCTACTAAATCAGAGGAGCTTCAATTAGAATGTCTTAGACATCCACCGTACTCTCCGGACCTTGCTCCAACAGATTACCATTTTTTTCGCAATTTGGATAACTACTTGCAAGGAAAAAAATTCAACTCCGATGGGGCAGTACAAACCGCCTTCAAAGATTTTATTGATTCCCGCCCGAATGGTTTTTTTAGTAAGAGGATCAATGAACTACCTATGAGATGGCAAAAGTGCATACATAGCAATGGTACATACTTTGATTAATTAAATATATTTCATTTAAAAAAAAACGACTTTATGTTCCTCCCATAGAAAACGCCAATTTCATATGTAAGGACCTAATATATAGGAAAAAATTAAACAAAATTTTAATTATATCAATTTTTACAAGTTTATAATTATGCCTTGAAATGAAATGCCTTTATCGTAACAGTCATTATCACTCATCTACAAAATTAAAATAAAATTTAAATATGCACAATAGTACTAGTAATCAAAATGAAACTATTATTTTAATACGTGATAATAAGTATTCCTAAATACATTTGAAAATATTAAAATTACATTTAAAGTACATATTGCATTTCATATTGTCTTCTAAAACCCTCTAGTAGTTGAATAAATATTCGATGGATGAAAGTGTTTCCAACATACAACAGATCCTTTATATGGCTTATAAAATTCTGCGTGCGTTCCGTGGAAAGCTGAAAATTTATAAACACAGCATTTATAGTGCTTTCACCTTTGTGCTTTATCCACTCATCTAAAAACTTCGTTTAGTCACCGATTTTTCATTTTCCTTGGTCCCTATCTTTATAACAAATTACATAAAATCCTCCCACTACATAGCCTAAATAGATTTAAATACAAAATAATATTGGACAATTGGCTTCTACAGCAATCCTATACTATTACGGAAGGTCTACTAGATGTAGTCAAATAAACATAGGTCCATAAGCAGAAAGAATCCCACTCATTAGGTCCTTTCATACTTTTCTCAATCTCATACATCAACAACGTTTTAAATGTCTGAGGCAAAAATACCAGGAACTTGTTCCTGTTAGGTTAGATATATGGACCTGTTAGATTAGATATATTTTATGTAATCAAATATGATCTACGTGTCAGGGTCAGTGATCTTTTTTAAATTAGATTTGATGACACGTCCCAACTCTACTATGAGTAGACGACCATAATCATACAACCCAAATCGAGACATAATTTTGAGATAAACCAAAACAATATACTTTATTAGAACCCAAACTAATAGTATTAATGCGAAGTTTATTTTTCTATTGGTCTGTCTGTCTGTCTTTAATACTTTAACAGCGGATCCTCTGTAGCAATATTAATGAAATATCTTTCTTTTTTTTTCGATAAATGACAATATGCTGTTAGCCGAAGCGGCTTTTACAGCGACACCGGGAGAAGGGGTCGAGCGCGGAAGCATCGCCGGAGTGGGTGGTGGAGCGAGCCTCAGGAGAGACTCGTGATATCAATGGGAACGTCGCCTTAAGGTCCTGTGAGGCAGAACCTCGACTTAAAGCGACGTGTCGTGGGGGGTCAAATCGGACTGGTAGAAAGTCCTAATGTCATAATGGACGGGGTAAAAAAACCACCACCGGCCACTAGACGTAAAAAAACGGGGACCTCGCCTTTGCCGGCGTAGACGCTGGGTGTGTGTTAAGTTGTTAAGTGTGCTGGCGTTGGCGATCGTAAAATGATCGTCAGGATCTGTAAGAACGCTCTTTGGGCGTCGGTACTTTTTCTTGTTACTGACTTTGTCGTAACAAGAGTACTCGGCCAAAGACCGGATCAAAGGGTTGGGATGTGACAGCGCTTTCTCGAAGTAATTTTCGGAATAGCGCTTGAATAGACTGTTTATGGATGGAAGACCTAGGTCTCTATGTAGGTCAACGTTCCGAACAAACCATGGAGAGCCAGTTGCCTGTCTCATGAATTTGTTCTGGATACGTTGTAACGGGTACAACAATGAAATATCGGTAATGATGAAGCTTATATACCGGGTTAGCTTGTTTTTCTACAATTTGAAAATTTATTACGCAAATGTTGAAATACCTTTAACATTTACATTTAAATGAAGTCACAGGTTTAGTCTATAATTATTATAAAACAAAGTCCCCAAAATCTGTCTGTCTGTATGTGATCGATTTTTTCAAAATCTACTTAACTGATTTTTGTACGGTTTTTATCAAAAATAGTGCAACAGGCTTAAGTAAATAGTACATTATGTAAATTGTTTTGAAGAGGTCACACGGTTGTAAAAAATCTCGCCTGCTAAGACTTTTACTAGTGTGCACAGCGGAAACCAGTTGAATACACGAAAGTAATGTACTAGAAAAATTTTGATCCACAAAAATACTCCAAATAGCTTGCAATAGCATGTCTCTATCTGTTATGGTTAATCACAATAATTACAACGTCACCGGGAGGACGGGCGAGCGCAGTAGCATCGTCGGGTGATGAAAATGGAGAGTGAGTCTCGAACGAGACTTGCACCATCGGAGTGTCGCCTTAAGGGTGCCTGTGTGGCCGTTCCTCGTCTTAAAGCGACGCGCTGTGGAGGACTATATAAAATTCAAATTACAATTAAAATGAAGCTACGAAAGGTTCGGAAAGGTACTCTAAACGAGAAGAACCAGCAATATTCTCGGCGGTCACTCTTTTCAAAAATAAATATTACAATATTGTATTTGTAAGCAATATAACAGAACTAACTACTTTGCTATAATCCGCACGGGTTAAGTGATGATCGTACTGCGATTTTACAGTACGATTTTTGTCGTGAAGCCTATGCTCCTGATGATGCTTCGGTTTCGGGGCGAAACGATCGTCGAGATTGTGGTGGTGGGTGTGTGTGCTGCTTTAGTGTGCGTTGTTGCTGGTGAATTGCGCCTTGGGGTGCATGTGGTGGCTGGTCCTGCATGTATAAGGTGCGTAGATTTTGCCTGCTTCATACACATTGGCTTTGCATGCATTCACTTAACCCGTGCGGATTATAGCAAAGTAGTTAGTTCTGTTATATTGCTTGTAATATGGAATTCCGCAAAGTAACGCCTGCTTCTATAAATCATTGTATTTGTAATTGTTTACAACAATAAATTACAATATAATCTAGTACGTAGCTGGTCGCATTTTAATTCCAAGCTTTCTAAGGTTCTTTGCATTAACATAGTTTAAAATTCTTTTTTTTTAATTTTTTTATTCACTTTTTTATTGTAATTTTGTACACCTATAGGTAAGTAAGTGATATGTAAATTGAAACAAGTGAATGTGGGTACTGGTTTCCAAAATACAGTTTAAACTAGCTTGGGAGCCAAGGACACAATAATTTGTACATGTATATTTTTAAAATATTAAATAAATAGTCCTCAACAGTATAATAAGCTTATAATAAGTAAATATCGGGATTGTTACGGGCCTATCCCAGTAAACCAGAACGTATACCAACCCTAACTATAAACCTTGTAGAACGAAACACTACGCCCTTTGAATTCATTATAGTATCATTATATTACGTGACAATCTATTTTGTAAACGTGACTTCGTGATTATAAATCACAAGATACATTGATATATTCATTTCATTTGACATTTGACATCTGAATTAGTACATTCCAGGCATATTTAGCACATGTCATACCGCGTCTTCATTAGCGACAGCTTAAGCGTTAAAATACCTTATAATTTGTGTTTTATTTTTCTTTTGCCGAAGGAATTTTTGAAGTGAAAACTTTTTAGCGGCGATGTACTTTTTGTGATGGCCAAAAATTTTTAAGCACGCATCAGGACACGTGAGCTAATTGAAAATTCCTAATACGGAGGGAGAGTAGAACGCTGGCGCGACGTAGCAGAGGACGTATCGCCCTCTTTTTCTATCGCGCGGCGGCAATATATGTAATTTTTTTTTAAACTTATTATATTTATTATTATTATTTTTATTTGCTATCTTGACATTTTGATTTTTTGTAATGAGAACTTAGTATATATTTGTTTGTTTGACATTTTGATGCTTTAATATGTTTGACATAATTTAATATTCCAATTGTACTGTATTTTTTTAAGCATGTTGTGTCCACCTTTAATTAGGGTAGCATTAGACCTTGCATATGTATGTAATAATAATTAAGTTTGACAATTACTGTATACTCTGTTGGCGGACCTATAGAATAAATAAATAAATAAATAAATAAATATGCCTGCGTCAGCTGTTCCATTTAGGCGGTGCAGGGCGCTTGCGTGAAATAAATTCTCATGTTTGTGTCCGATAGCACAATAATATTGTATTTTACCACGTAAATGATAGTACTTATATACTCATAATTAAAACAATTCGTGAAAATTATTCCCTAACCATTCCAAAATATCAAAAATGCACAAATATTCAACTTCTGCCGGCCCTCCCGGAGTGCAAACCGTTGATTTTCGTTTAAGCCTGTTTTAGTACACTTAAAGCTTATGTACCAATGAAAGCTTCTTTTTCATCTATATAATTCTCAATTGTTAACAGGATCGTCTTCTCTTTTGATAATATGTAGTGATAATAAAATACTGCAGCTTTGTACTATTCCATTTTATTCAATTTTATAAACAATCCATTATGTTATTATTACTATTTATTATTTCTCCGTTTACGTCTATTCCTTTTGACCGCTAGTGCCAGCATCGGCTTTATTTTATAGTCTCCTCTATGATTTTTAGTTTCGCTATAGACAAATATTTTGGAATAGCTAACACAATAGTATTTACTTACTAGATTTTCTGTATAATTCTCCCTTTAATAATGTTTTTAAACTGCTGTAATGGCAAAGATAATAGCCAAGAGTCATTAGAATATGATTCCATTGAGTCATTTAACCACACGCCATATTGATTACAAACCACGTATGCCAACTTATCTCTATAATCTATATAATATAAATACTTAAAGAAACATAATATGTACTTTTGTGTTTTCCGTGCAACTCCCGGCTTAGATTTAAGATCTTAAAATACGACTCTAACTCAATTTAGGCTTCAGCATCTGTTACAATTCTGCTTCATGGACTAATGCCGTTTAAACTAATCTGCTTTTGGCTACATAATGCTTTAACCTCTCTGTTAAAAATTTAAATAGTAAATATTGAATGTTATCCATAGGTTACCTAACCATATCTTATCCAAAGTTGTTTTGAATCTATCAATCTTTAAGACTCCTTACGATTTTATTGCACTTGATACCACCAGCTATGTTCTACTTTTTTTGTGGTCTTCAATATGCATTTAACATTTGACTGGCACGTTGGCGCAGTGGGGGATCCTGCCTTCAGCTCCGCGGGTCGCTGGTTCGATTCCCGCCGAGGGCCAACATTTTCTATCAACAATTTGTTGGTTCTTCGAGCCTGGGTGTGTATTTGTATTTAAATATGTATTTAAACTTATATATGTAGCATATCTACCAGTTGTCCGTCACCCATAACACAAGTATTAAGTTACTTACTTTGGGAAAGTGTCCCATATACATTTAAAAAATATATATATTTATTAAAAAAAAACCATTACTTAATTTTCTACAACAGTGTCCCCCCCCCACACGCCTTAAGTTTCAAATTCCAATTCAAATTCAAAATATTCTTTATTCAAATAAAATTGTAAACAAGTGCTTTTGAATCGTCAACTCTACTGCCGGTTCGGAAAGCTGTCCCTACCGAGGCAGTTGCGGTTGCTCTTTTCAAAGTATTATTTTTATTACTAGTTACATTTAGTCATTGCTGTCTCGTACAGGGTCGAAGGGTAGCTCTGTCCACGCATTCTTATCGTTTAAGTAATCCTTAGTATTATAGTAGGCTTTATGTATAAGCCATTTTTAATAGTGTTTTTAATCTGCTGTAATGACAAAGCTAAAATCGATTGCGGAATTTTATTATAGAATCTTATACCCTTACCCTCTTAACCCACGACTTACGTACTTTTGCAAGGTGCAAAGTAGGAACTGCAAGCTTACGTCGGTTCCTTACCTTAAGAGCTAATATCCTATTAATAATTCAGCCCTATATATAAAGTTGTTTTTTAAATATAATATTCTCCTCACACATTTTTGATGGGAAAATTAAGTAAGAAGCATTAGAAGTGCATAATTGTCATTAAAAACCTGTTTTTGTGTACAACGGCTATTCTTTGTATTGTACTGAGTAATTAATTATACGTAATGAATAGCTGCGTATCAAGTGTTAAGTCGGACATTTCGTAAATTCTGCTTTTAATGTCTTTTATTTAATAAAAATATTTTTAGAAAATGGATGGAAAAGGATTGAATAAAAGTAGTTTATTGCTGGATTACAAGACGTAGGAAATTTTTCAGCCTTTTCACTGACACAAAAAGTGTTTAAACTGAAATTGAAATTGAAAAAGTAATTAAACTTGACGATTCAAAAGTGCTTGTTAAAAGCCTACTTGAATAAAGATTATTTTGATTTGATTTGATTTGATAATGAAAGTACGGTTTTGCTATAACCCGCGATAAAAGAAAATATAAATGTAGCTAAATGTAGAGTGTAATATAAGTTATTATACCTGATACATGCAGAATTCCTAAAAAACCCTTTCACTACCCGCCGTCAATAACACATCTCAAGAGTCGTTTCGTCCCTTAACCTAAGCATCATCAAATCATCACCGACTAGAAACTAAAAAAATAGGCTATTCATCAAAAAAGATATTCTAAATAATTCATAGATGATTTATACAATTTAGTTGTAACTTTGCGGAGATTCATAATATAATGTAAAATACCATAAAGTAAATAGAAAATTTATACTGTTAAATGTAGAATGGACTATCCGTTTTCTTACCTTCGTATAGTAGATATGCATCTACATTATCGTGGATTAAAGCGAAATAATTTTATTATTTTACCTTACCTTTTATTCTAACTTTATATTCTAACTAGTTAAGCATGTATCACTTAGTTATGCGAGATATTTTTAAATGTATCTATTTTACTGTAATAATGTGGTAAGTACAATTGTATTGTGTCAAATCTATTGTTCCTAATGAATATTCTTATTATTATTCCTTTATTTTTCTTAATCCTTACTTTTTACATTTTTAAATATTCTTTATTATTATTCTTATTATAAAAATTGGAAGGATAAAGAGCAAGCGGCCGCAGTCCAACTCGTTGGTCGGACCAGATTACTAAGTCGCTCTCCATTCAAGTTCACGATGCTTTGCAAGTCGCGAGAGATCGCAAAACCTGGAAATCGACTATCCATGAAAAAGTGATCCGTGGAAAAGGTCCCGACCCTCAGTATTGAGGAAAACGACGCAAGGAGGATTATAAAAATTGGGTAGTATACATATTATTCATCAAATTTTAACCATTGTTAAATTGTCAAGCCCAAGCTGCCGCATCTACAATATTTTGTCGAAACTTGGTTATTGAGAGACGGACTTTAGAGAAGGGCATAGGATACACAAAAATATTTTCTACGCAGTTACGTTAACCATTTTTTAATATTCAGTACTAATAAAAGTGAAACAAAAAGATTAATAATAATTAATAAGTGGGACTTTCAAAGAGTTCATGGAAAAACATATTGCACATAACATACTTATTGTATGATGATGCGAAATTACTCATCATTATACAATTTTTATAGGTTTTTAATGTATTCGAGAAAACTATTTCTTAAAAATAAGAATTGATAAAATGAAAACACGTAACCATAGAAGTAGTATATAATATTCTTGAACATTTCATATATTTTGATACGGGGTAGCATCTAACTTAGTAATAGATTTTAATTTAGATTAGCAAAAGCACGTAAATCGTTTGGGTTTGGATATTAGATTCTATAGTAAAATTCCGCAATCAATTTTAGCCCTGGCATTAAAGCAGTTTAAAAACACTGTTAAAATAGACTAATACAGAAAGCCTATTATGCTGTTGAGGATGTCTTAGATGATAGGAATCCGTGGATATAGCTATACTTCTACGCTGTACAAGATAGTAATGATTAAATGAGAATTATATTTTAAAAAGAGCAACCGCCGAGTTTCTTATGGTTCTTCTCGTTAGGAACAGCTTGCCGAACCAGCATGATTATATGACTGCTTTATTTTATCAGCGACCCAAGTCAGTAAGGAAACGATTGATCACCCTTTTTGGAGGTTTTATGAGATAGGCACGTTAGTAATAAATCGCATATAAATGTTTTGTTAGTCTTATAAAGAATTTATTTCCGTGTTTTAGAATAATAATTAGATACTGATTAAAAACTGGTAATAAGATAAGATTTTACATGAAGAGCAATTATCATCCTTAGCCTATATTTATAAAAAAAAATACAAAGTGCGAAATTAATACGAAGTTAAAGAAAAGTTGAATTTAGATACTTATTTTGTAATCCCAAACACACTAAAATGACGAATTCACATATAACGTAACGTTTATTAAAGCTTGTGTCGAAACTGTAATAGCAAGAATACACCTTTGGATAAAGGCCTCGAAAACTTGGGAAATACATGAAACGAAGTAAATTAGTGGGCACCTATCTTAATTGTTAAGTCAGATCTTTGATTTATAAATTATAAGGAATAAAAGACCCTATCGCGATAAGAATAAGGTTTAATTATGTTGTAAGATGTTATGAAGGCGAGCAGGCTTAACCGCAGACGCTTCGCAATATCCAAGTTCAGTGTTAAAAGAGCGTGCGGCGTGCGCGCGCAAGTCCGCCATTTTTACACGTTCGAATTTTGAATTTCGTGCCGTGTTGTGATCGTGGTATTTTGTTAAAAAAAAAAAATTGTTTATGGATTTGTCGTGAATTATTTATTGTGCTAATTAACAACTAGGTGAGATATATATTTTTTATAAACCTACCAATAAATATAAAATATAAAAATATTCACATGTCTATTTGTATATTATATTCTCAACGTACAATTTGCGGTAGCAAACTGTAAAAATTCTCATAAATTCACCTTGAAACTTACTATATTCAAGGTGAATTTACTAGAATTTGTGACGTTATAAAAGCGTCTTGATTCATATAATTTATATTGTGAAATGAGTCTGCGTGTTAGAAACCTTCAGTGCCATCATTCCCTTTGTCTTATTGGAAATTGCGATGAAAAAAATCTAATTGCACAGATGATAAAAATACTGGTTTTATATGGACTATTTATGGAAAAATTCGAACAAGTGAATACAAAGTAATAAATAAAATAATATTTATAGCATTATTAAAAATTTCTATTAAATGTAAAAAAATCAAATTAAAAATATTATTTATCTGTAATCCGCGATTAGAAAATCAAATTGTTGATTTAAAAAAATATACTATTGACCTCCGCACCATAACACCTAGTTGTTATACATCATAAATTATATTGGATTTTTTACGCGTATTATTAAAATGTAATACTGTAAGTATGTTTATTCCTTGTATTTTCCTTCACGTTCTAAGATAAGAAATCGGTGAATTTTTTATATTGAGACGCTGTGAGGGCTGAAAATATGACGTAGAGTTTTTATAAAGGTACTTGTATGGGGACATAGTCATTGGCAGGAGTTCGTTAGATATATTTAATGAGCTAAACTACTGAGCTGAAGTCCTTTCTATTAAGTTGAGAGAAAGAGTAAGTCCATTCTTTCTTTGATCCGTCATCATCCAGATCCACCGATCTGTGGCTTCTCGAATGCGAATAAACACCATAATTGCAACTAAAGGTAAGAGAGCTGGCTGGCTAGTTCCAGAAATAATCAGTTTAGCGACCCGAACCGGAAACTCATTTAGCATTCATATTTATATATTTAGTAATAATATATAAATAATAATGTTTAAATGTATAACGTATTAGTATATAAATAATAATATTTAAATGTAAAATAATTTAGGTTATATATAATCTTGTCTTACCTACCTGTAACACCATACAGAAAGGTTGTAGAAGCGTATGCAGTTTTTTTAATCTTAATTTTCGAGGGTTTTATCGAAAGGAAAATGTCACCACCATAACCGTTGTAACTACAAACTAATCATACTTCCTACGACTTATGCTTCCTCAAAATCGAGACAAAATCAAAGGTTAATCCTAGTATTAAGCTAAAGTCGATAAAATAAGGTCTCGGACCTTCCGCACACATTATATCAAAATATAGTAATAATAATAATAATAATAAATATATGGGACATTTACACACACGGTCGTCCATCCCCAAAGTAAGTAACTTGATACTTGTGTTATGGGTGAGAGACAACTGGTAAATATATACATATATAGTTTTAAATACATACTTAAATACATATATACACCCAGACTCGAAGAACCAAAAAATTCTAAATAGAAAATGTTGGTTCTCGACGGGATCGAACCCGAGACCCACGGAGCCGAAGACAGGGTCAGTGCCAACTGCGCCAACGGGCCAGTCAATATGAAATACATATTCGATGAAACCGTATTTGATACAACTCGGTGATCAAATAAGCAAAGCTATTAGGTGTATGCCGTGATTCTTAAAATATAAAGGCGGGTTTAATGCTTTAAACATTATCTCCCAGCCAACCATCAGGAGTGAATCAAAAACGTATATATAATTTCGTTATAATTACAATTTCCTTCAATAACATATCCCAAGAAGTCTCCAGATATTCAGGTTTTCTCATGATGATCTGCCTTACCGAAAGGCTTACGATTAATTGTTAATGTCGATTAAATAGGTACCTAAGTCTTGTTTTGTTTGTGTTCAGCTCTGGTAGTCGAACGGTGAGACCGTGAATTCAGGGAATGACGGGTTGGATTCCGACCAGATTTTCTGTTAAAACAATTTTCCCTAATTGACATTTTCAATATATCATATCACACGCTTTTTGGTGAAAGATAACCTGCATATCTTTAGAGATTTCTTGGGATGTGTGTAACCTACCAATACGCATTTCACCACCGTGTTGGGCTCCAGTAGGCTAATCTCAAACCCTTCTTCCCAAAAAGGAGAGATGAGGATGGGATAGTTACAGGTCCCTACTTTACATAACTTGTACAAAACTCTAATCGGGATTGCCTCGTGCGCTCCTGGTTTTTGTACATCACGGTTACCCAAATCAAATTACTAAATTTATACTGTATGACACTTGTTATCTAGTATGGGTCATTTTGACTTCTTAAATAGACACTAATTACATTATTATGAAATAAGAAAAAAATCTTTTAACTGGCCAGCGCCGACCTTGTCCGAATTGCGAGTACAACTTTGGTAGTTATAAAAATATTCCGGTTTCACATTCTTAAACCCTAGCGGGTTCGTAAAAACGAAATAATAATATCCATGCTAATTTTATCACTAACGTAGTATTATTCTTCTGTTCGTCCCAATTTGATCTCCAAACAGAGAATCTATTCAATTCCACTTTTTATATGGATGGAATAGAGGGTGACATAAAATATTGGTCAGACATACTCCCAGAATTCTCAAAAGATATGCATTTAAACTCACGACGTTTCCTTCACGGAATGCATGTGTTAAAATTGCAAATATTAAATAGCACAACGTATTGGTGCCTGCCCGAGATTTGAGCCCATGATAGTGGGATAGACAAATTGGCCCCTTAGATGTTGGATTCGTGACACAGGAGGAGTTCCCCAAATCGCAACTTTCCTCAAAGATAGTAGAGCTTTTGCACTCCACATTTACCTTGAAGAAGATTCTACGTTCTCATGTTCCACCCGGTGACGCTGCATAAGCCGATAGGACTAACAACATGTAGTTAGTTAAAAAAACTGGAAAATACAGCGTTAGTAGACCTCCTACAAAAGTGACAATCCCGTAGTCCAAGCTGGGCTCTACCGTAACCTAATAATCTCTTGAGAGACCCATGTATAGTAGTGGACGACCACCGGTTAAAAAGAAAGAAATAATAATTAATATCCCGACGTTTTGAAGACTTTTTAGATATTCATCGCATCTTCTTTTTCTCTGCCAATGGACACCTACTATCATCCCAAACTACAAGGGAGTTCTTTATCAGTTTTCTCCTTTCAATATCACACTCTTAGCTCCACATTTTTAACTCTTTGGAGTCTCCATTTTGCGATAAGGAGTCATTTAACACCTTGGGCTTCAAAAATCCCGTGTTTCCGCATTCGTCAGTCTATAGTCAGCCATTGAGTTCTACAAAAAGTCTTCTATGACAACATGTTTATAACTTGTTTTGCCGACCCCACTAAGAGTGGGATAAGGGCTGGAGAATGATGAAGTACTTTTCACAAATAGGTATACAAGCACAAAGGACTTATGAACAAAAACATCTTTCAGAACTTGCCTAACCAGGTTAGTTCGGTCATCGCTCCTGCTTCATTATTGTTAGTGGTAAGGTGGGTTACCGTCCTACATTCTATTGATCTTCTAATTATTGTATTTCACCACCCAAGACTTAGGAAATAGTATAGTGAGTAGTTAGGGCCTAGTCGAAGACCTTGATAGAAAAAGGTACCCAGCGGATTAAGTGCATAGTCGTACGTGAGCTTAAAGAACTGCGCGATGCCGGTTTTAGCATATTATCTTTCCGGTTTTTTACACGCATAATACTTTGTCTATTCAATATAGAGTTGAAAATTTGCATCTAATTTGTAATTAAGGAAATTTGAATTTTTTTTTATTTTATTACGTGATATATTTATTTTATTCAAACTATTAGCTAATATAATTCTATTTATCGTTTGTTAATGTAGTTTTGAGTAATATATTTTTTCCGTAGTCTTATCTGCCCTTCGTTAGCTTTAAAAGGTTCTTGCTAGGTTTGCTTTGACGCATTGCTATACTAATCCATGTGTTTATCCTATATATCATAAGATACACTTACAATGCCAACATTTTCTGTCACAGTTGAAGGATAAGGACATCTGTTAGGTTACAATTGTATTAAAGTTGTTTCATTTTATGTAATATTAGCTGTGCCTGTGACTTCGCCCTCGTGGAATTTTTAATATTAAAATAGTTATTGTAAATTACCTGTGAGAGATAGAGACATGCTATCCTGGACTTTTTTGTAGTTTTTATATACATCTACAATTCTCTAGTACATTACTTTATCGTATCTCTGCTGGTTTGCGCAGCGCACGTGACTAACGCTCTAAGCATGCAAGTTTTTTAACAACTGCGCGATCACAACACAATTTATATAATACCGATATGTACTATTTACCTAAACCATCCGGAAGTATTGCACTATCTTTTTGTGAAAACCCTACAAAAATCCGTTCAGCAGATTTTGGGACAATTAATTGCATACAGATAAACAGCTTTTTGGGACTTTGTTTTATAATAAGTATAGATTTCAAAATATAATGTTACAGTTCTATATTGAGAGTCTTTATTGGATGATCATCGAATTCCGACTCATGTTAGTTTTTTTATCAATATTACGAGATTGTCTGAGATGGAGTTAATAAATTTAAAATATCTTGAGCGTTATAAATATTATTGCGAATGGAAAAGTCCAGTGGCATGGCCGCTACGTCGATTTTATGTAAATAAGATTTATATAGCTTAGTTTAACTTGAAACATTGAGATGGTGGAGAGGATTTCATTGTATCCGGACGTTTCGATAGTTCATGCATTATAACAGAACTACCTTGCTATAATCCGCACGGGTTAAGCGAATGCATGCATAGCCAATGTGTATGAAGCAGGCAAAATTTACGCACCTTACACACGCAGGACAAGTCACCACATGCACCCCAAGGCGCCTCCACCAGCAGCAATGCCAAGAGAATAGGCTGGTGGAGCCTATTCTCCTGATGATGCTTCGGTTTCGGAGCGAAACGATCATCGAGATTGTGGTGGCGGTTGTGTGTTCTGCTTGTGTGCGTTGCTGGTGGAGGCGCCTTGGGGTGCATGTGGTGATTTGTCCTGCATGTGTAAGGTGCGTAAATTTTGCCTGCTTCATACACATTGGCTTTGCATGCATTCGCTTAACCCGTGCGGATTATAGCAAAGTAGTTCTGTTATAGTGCATGTAATATGGAATTTCGCAAAGTAACGCCTACTTCTATAAATCGTTTCGATAGTTATTATCGAGGTTCTTATTTCATACTAGCTGTGATCGCCCGCGTGGAAATCAGTGTGTCACAAATATGTAATTCCGTCATTATCATCCTCCTACCCTTATCCCACTCTAAGTGGGGTCGGCACAACATGTTACAAACATGTTGTCACATGACTTGGTTACGTTTTTTACGATGAGCCGCCTGCCTGACGTCAACTTACTTCAGTCGTATTTTACGACCCCTCGGTAAGGAAGAGGGTGGTCTATTCTACTCAGCCGGATACCACGAGCGGGTCGACTTACCTTAATCGCCTTTAACGACACCTCGGTAAGAAATGAGGATGGTCTATTCTACTCAGCCGGATATCACGAGCGGGTTGACTTACCTTAGTCGCCTTTTAAGACACCTCAGTAAGAAATGAGGTTGGTCTATGTTAGAGTTGATAAATTATATGAATATGTAAAGATAAAATTGCAAGAAATTCTATAAGCTTTATACTAAATGTAATCGGCAATTCGAACAAACTAAAATATAAAATAATTCTGTGACATTAGAAAACAGCAACTTCTTTTTAAAAACTAAACAGGTCATATATCTTATTATGGTAAAATTAATTCTCCAATAGTCTATTCAACACGGCGGAAATATGTTGTTCCGTTAATTTACATAAAAACGTAATATACTATGTACCTAAAACTTCCTAAAGAATCACATCTTTAAGTAAGCACTGTTTAAAAATACGTTCAGTAGATTTTGAGAAAAATCATCACATACAGAGATACAGATTTCGGGGACTTTGTCTTATATGTCATTACCTGATAGAAGTAACTGAAAGCGAGATTCCCCGTTTGAATAATACCCGATAGCAAATGTAAAAATCGTTATAATATTTGGACTAATAACTAAAGTAATTAAATTATAATTAGAAAGTGAATCAATCGCTCATTAATAACTATGGTCATATGATTGCCATTACAAGCAGGTTACTGCGTTTTGATCATAGATTACAGTACTCTACTTTTTCTATTACAACGCCTAAAATACTATAGTTAATTGTACTTTAATTGCATATATTTTATTATATTTTGACTGGCCTGTTGGCGCAGTGGGTAGTGACTATGCCTTCAGATCCGTGGGTCGCGGGTTCGATTCCAGCCGAGGGCCAAAATTTTCTGTAAACCTGGGGTGTATATTTGTATTTAAGTATGCATTTAAAATTATATATGTAGTATATTTACCACTTGTCCGTCACCCATAACACAAGTATTAAGTTACCTACTTTGGGGTCGGACGACCGCGTGTGTAAGTGTCCCATATATTTATTTATTTATTTATTTATGGCGCTCCGTTCAATTCAATCATATCGTGATAACTTTCAAACTATTCTGACAAATTACTTAGTTTGAAAGACAAAGTTTATTTACATGAAATACTGTAAGCAATAAACGTATTGATTTTGATAAGAGTTTGTTAAATATACAAAAATCTGCATTGTAAAATAACAACAATTTTGGGTATAGTGGCTTCCACATAAAAGGTAGATATATGCTGTCGCGGAATTTTGAACTATTCTAGACAAACAATACTCCGGTACGTTATCTTTGTCTAACTCCAATGGTTTAGGCAGCGTATGCCAAGATAGCTCTCAGAAGCCAGTTTTTTTTCCCCACTTTATTGACATGTATCATTATATTACATAAAATCATTACAAATTGTAGTCAATATGTTGTTCCGTTATATGACCTATAGTTCTGTTAAGTTTCATCCAAATCTGTCCAATATTTTTTTGTGAAATAGTAACAAACATTCATCCATACTGACAAACTTTATAATATTACTTTAATAGGAAGTAAGATAGGATAGTAGGAGGTAGGCTTAGTAGGATAGGATAGTAGGATGTAGGATAGGATAGGGAGTAGTTGCGCCCTGTAGTGCGCAATCGCGGTGACTTGGTAGTTAGTTAATGGACATTAAGATGATATATTATTATATTATGAAACTAGCCGTGTGGTATCCGGCAGAATAGAATAGACCACCCTCCTTTCTTACCGAGGTGTCGTAAGTGGCGACTAAGGTAAATGCTGTGTGGTATCCGGGTGCATAGAACAGAACACCCTCATTTCTTACCGAGGTGTCATAAAAGGCGACTAAGGTAAGTTGACGTCAGGCAGGCGGCCGGTCGTAAAATACGTAGCCAAATCATGTGACAGCATATTTGTAACGTGTTGTGCCGACCCCACTTAGAGTGGGATAAGGGCAGGAGAATGATGATGATGATTATTATATTATGAAACATTGGACGAAGGTATCGTGATTTGAGAACTAATTTAGAGTTGGTTGATGTCAATGTCCCTTTGACCAGCAAACCTGCTTGTAGTCATTGTTACTTTTTTGAAACATGAAACATACTTTTTTGAAACATGAAACATGTTCTGGCTTTGATGGGTATAAGATTTTATAATAAAATTCCGCAATCGATTCTATCTTTGCCACTACAGCAGTTTAAAAGTGCTGTTAAAGGGAGGCTGGTACAAAAAGCCTACTATACTATTGAGGATTATATAGATGATAAAAATACGTAGATATACCCTACCCTACCTATACCCTGTACAAGGTAGTAATAACCAAATGTAACTAGTTATAAGAATTTAATTTGAAAAGAGCAACCACCGAGTATCTTGCTGGCTCTTCTCGGTAGGAACAGCTTTCCGAACCAGCGGTAGATTTTGACGATTCAAAAGAACTTGTTTACAAGTTTATTTGAATAAAGAATATATTGAATTTGAATTCGATGAAATTAGACACTAAAATTGCGGAATACCTGTTAAATAAACCTTTTTAACTACCTTCATTAATATTTTAATTTTACATAGTTGTTTTTGCGTTTATTCACGTTTATATTTAGCATAATATGCGGAAGCGCAGAAATTATACTTTAACGTTGAATATTATTAAATAAATTCAAATATTCAATTACTAAATTCAAATATAGATTTAGGGAAATGATAACATTAACCTTATAAAATTGTTAAGTTATTTGAATGTTATGTGTTGATGTATCAGACGTAAACAATATTGTTCAATGTGACTGTGGAATATTACTGACGAGATAAATAAAAAATAGTAAAAAACTTGCAGTAATTGTAAATAAATATAAATGCAGTCGCACATTAAACTGCGTTATCAATGTTGCAAGTATAAAGTTCATTTTGCACTTGCTCCAACTGCAAGCAATTCAATGTTACATTTCTTCTTCTCTACTAATGGAAGAAGCAACAATAAAAGAAAATAGCTACTAAATACTATCCGCCTAATATATGCAGATTTTATAAAACCCATAATATAATAAACTTATCTTTTGGTGACAGCTAAAGTTATGTAAATATTTATATTCTCATATAACTGACTATTGGCTTTCCACTTCCACTATCATAATATCGACAATCGTTTCGCCGTATAACCGAGGCATCATCAGGAGGATAGGCTCCACGACAAAAATCGTACTGCAAAAATCAGTACGATTTTTGTCGTGGAGCCTATCCTCCTGATGATGCTTCGGTTTCGGGGCGAAACGATCGTTAAGATTGTGGTGGTGGGTGTGTGTGCTGCTTTTGTGTGCGTTGTTGCTGGTGAATTGCGCCTTGGGGTGCATGTGGTGGCTGGTCCTGCATGTATAAGGTGCGTAGATTTTGCCTGCTTCATACACATTGGCTTTGCATGCATTCACTTAACCCGTGCGGATTATAGCAAAGTAGTTAGTTCTGTTATATTTAGCATTATATATATTTTCTATTTACTTTATCGTGGATTATAGCAAAATAATTTTATTATTACTTTTGTATTATGGATCTCCGCCAAGTAACGACTAATTCAAAAAATTATAGTTGTAGTTAATAACAGGTAGCTTTTGGTTATTTTTAGCTTTATTTTAAACACATTTCTGTCTCGTCCTAGCCTTAGAAATTGTTTAGGTATGTTTTACGAGGTATTATACCGGCAAGGTCGTATTTTTTGTATAAATTTACTTGTCTTGTGTTGTTTTTGTAATTTGGTATGATGCCATATGGATCTTAGAATGAATAAATATATTTAATACATAACCTTGGATCTGTCTAAACTAAAGATGCATAATTTTAATATCAGTTTACCTCAATTTAATTTAATAACTTAACAGATGTGAATTTGTGTGAGAGAATGAAGGTATGCTTGTGTTAGTGCGAATGTGTGTATGCGTATGAATGAATGCTTGAGTTAAAGGTGTATGAGTGCGTGCGTGTGTGTAGGGGTGGGGGTGTGTTGTGTGTGTGTGTCTTTTCTCTTAAAAAGAGGGGAGGCCTTTTTTTTTAGAGAAATTTTGAGATTGTGGTGGTGGTTGTGTGTTCTGCTTGTGTGCGTTGCTGCCGGTGGAGGCGCCTTGGGGTGCATGTGGTGGGTTGTCCGGCATGTGTAAGGAGCGTAAATTTTGCCTGCTTCATACACATTGGCTTTGCATGCATTCGCTTAACCCGTGCGGATTATAGCAAGGTAGTTCTGTTATAGTGCATAAGAGGCCTTTCCTTAGAAGTGTGATAGTTAACAGCATGCACACATTTTATAGGATATGTGAGTAAGATAATGTGGTAAAATTAAATATTCGTATTCGATTGAATCTGACGATGTGCGAATTGTTTGGAGTTACACTTAATCTGTATATTTTGCTGCACCTAATTTTTCTATTGGCTTAAATAAAAATTATTGTTCAAATATAGAATATAAATTAATGTACGGGACAATTATCCACATGGTCGTCTGTCTCCAATGTAGCTCAATACTTGTTTTATTTATGACAGAAGTAGTAAATATATACAAATATAATGTTAAATAAATGCATATTTACACCTAGACCCAAAAAACCACGATTTTTTAAAGAACCTGTGACCCTTTGACCCCTCGAGCTGAAGGCAGGGATACTGCTACCTGCGCTAACGGGTCAGTCATTATTATCTGATATATAATAGAAATGTTAATTAGAAGGTATGCCCTGAGGTACGCTTTTTGCCTTAAGACAATTTGTTTTAAGCCAATACGTACTAAATAACAACCAATTAAATTTTTCCATTCACTTTAAAAGGTCTTATTATAATTGACGTTATTAACACGGGGAAATCCTCATACAGGCTTTCTTGTTGGATTCCACTATAAACTACGTCATCGGATTATGACCTTTAAAATAATAGTAAATCTACATCAAATAAATATACATTCAAAAGAAGACTCTGTGCCATACAGATAGAGAATATTTTAGGTTGACATGTAGTTATACTCGTAATTCCAATTATGAAATTGGTTTTATTTAAATTTTATTATTTTAAATATTATAGGTTTTACAAGCAATATAACAGAACTAACTACTTTGCTATAATCCGCACGGGTTAAGTGAATGCATGCAAAGCCAATGTGTATGAAGCAGGCAAAATCTACGCACCTTATACATGCAGGACCAGCCACCACATGCACCCCAAGGCGCAATTCACCAGCAACAACGAACACAAAAGCAGCACACACACCCACCACCACAATCTCGACGACAAAAATCGTACTGCGACGATTTTTGTCGTGAAGCCTATCCTCCTGATGATGCTTCGGTTTCGGGGCGAAACGATCGTCGAGATTGTGGTGGTGGGTGTGTGTGCTGCTTTTGTGTGCGTTGTTGCTGGTGAATTGCGCCTTGGGGTGCATGTGGTGGCTGGTCCTGCATGTATAAGGTGCGTAGATTTTGCCTGCTTCATACACATTGGCTTTGCATGCATTCACTTAACCCGTGCGGATTATAGCAAAGTAGTTAGTTCTGTTATATTGCTTGTAATATGGAATTCCGCAAAGTAACGCCTGCTTCTATAAATCATTATAGGTTTTATCTACCACCCGTGATTTTCTTTTAATATTGTGCTTATTATTAAAAATAAATTGTGTTGCCAGTTTTGTTTTTAGTGTGAAAAATTATTTTATTGTGTAAAAACTTTTTGTTATTTACAAATTAAATAATTGCATAGTTAACATTGTATTCGATTTACAAGTTAAAACCAGAAATAAAATAGACAATAAATTAATGCGTAATTAAGGAAATGGTGCTTAACCTCGCGTAATAATTATTAAAATTCAATTAATAATCAAAGTCATTGCATACGAACATCTTGTTACTCTTTAGAAAGAACAATTAAATATAATTTTTCTAGTATTAGATAATTGAAAACAATGTATTGTTTATAATGCTAGGTATCTACTTAAGGTTATTTTTAATTATCTTGAATAATTTATAACTACCCGTGTGGTATCCGGTTAAGTAGAATAGACCACTCTCTTTCTTACCGAGGAGTCGTAAAATACGACTAAGGTAAGTTGACGTCAGGCAGGCGGCAGGTCGTAAAATACGTAGCCAAATCATGACAACATGTTTGTAACATGTTGTGCCGACCCCACCTAGAGTTGGACAAGGGCAGGAAGATGATGAATTAATAACTAAACCTATGTTCTTATTCTACTAAAAGACGTCTACTTTTAGACATTGGTTATTACAAATAACTCAATTTTGTGTCACTAGGAAAATGCTCTGCGCCTTTATAGTTTGAAACATATAGCAACCGGCAATAAATAATGCACATCGAGGCTTAGAGAGAGAAAAGCGGTTAGATTCTGCTTCATAGAGCATTGTCTCTATCGCACAGATTGTTAAACCCGTATGAAAAATCACATACTAACTGAGTGACAGTGACAGCGCTCTACGAAACCGAACTGGCCGGCTGTTTCGTTCTAATCATCGATGTGCATTATTTAATGCAACAAACCCAAATGCTTATCAGTTCTTTTTGTATATAAGTAAGCCTATAATAAAACTTAATGTATATTCAGACAAAAACATTTCGTCACGTTAATTAAACATCTACATTTAATTAATCATACGCAAAAAATACAATCAAATTTCAAACATCTGTAAGCTATTTCGAGACGATGAACTGTATATTAATTTTATTAATTTCTATAGTAGGTAAATAGTGTTTTTTTCATTATTAAAGGCTTTCATTACATTTACCGTATATTTATGTGAATGCGGAATCTTGTAATTAAAAATTGGCCCATTTCCCAGTGTCCGATTGAGCTGGAATTTTACATAAATGGTCCAGTCGCGATGACAATGCATTTTGATGATAATCATGACCTGATGCTGGTGCAAGGATTGGCTCCAGACGGTTGAAAGTAGGGACTTGAAATTTTGTGAAAAGCCTTTTTAAGTTAACTTATTATTTTTAGCGCCTATATAAGCAATAAAAAATCCGCCGTGTGGTATCCGGCTGAGTAGAATAGACCACTTATTCTTACCGAGTTATCGTAAAAGGCGACTAAGGTAAGTTAACGTCAGGCAGGCGGACGGTCATGATGTGCCGACCCCACTCAGAGTAGGATAAGGGCAGGAGTATAGTATAAGCAATAAAAAGTTAACAATCTGGAGTTACATTTATATCGGTAAATTTTAATTGTGCGGTTCAAGTGAGGGTAGATGAACAAAATAATGACTGTAGTACTCGGGAACGAAGACGCCGCGGCGCTCCAGTCAGTTCGTGACCATGGCGGATGCAACTCTGCCGAAACATCGAACCTTGTAAAAAGGTAACTCGATTTTTGGCGCGATATGACCCGTTTATTTATATAATAATACATTTATATCTTACACAGTCAAAACGTTTCATCATAAATGACGTCATAGAAATTGAAATAAATATAAGAAGATGGCCTCCTTTATAAAAACATACACTGACCAACGAAGGCCAAGGAATATTTGACGTTTCGAGTTCGGCATTATGTTATACGACCTTCGCGTAGCACTGATTGACGTACGATCTGACCTGTTGACCTTTGCTTTGGTTTGTGTGTACCCAGCATTACATAACAAACACTATATGAATACATCAATAATCTATTATTTCGGCAAACACTTAAGGCATTGAATCCTAAAAACTTTAAATATCATAACAAATCTTAGAGTAATTTCATACGCCCACACTTCTGATAATTTCTAGGAAAGTCCGAAAATTGTTTTTGGTTTAACTAGCGTCTATATCCAATTTCGCATTTTGGTGTTGCTTTTGTCCGAGTTTAAAATAGCTTTTCAAACTATATATAAAAGCTATTCCCCTCTCCTTTATTACAGAAGGGTTGGAGCTAAGACATATACGCTGCTCCTACGTGGATTAGTAGGTTACACATCCCCAGAATTCTCTAGAGATATGCGGGGTTCTTCGCTTTGTTTTCTTACACCAAAAAGCGTGTGATAAATAGCAATTATCAATTAGACACGTAAGTTTGAACAGGAAATCTCATTTACCTTAAAAAGTGAGTTAAAAAAGAGCTTTCGAAATAAGTGTAAATACTGTAAAATATTATTATCATCGTGAAAAAAGCAAGAGTTGTTTTTTACCGTTTTGGTTAAAAGTGTTTTTTTAAACTATATATATTTTATCTATACATATTATAAAACAAAGTACCCAAAAGCTGTCTGTATGTGATCGATTTTCTCAACATCTACTGAACGGATTTTCATACGGTTTTTACTAAACGGTAGTGCAATCCTTCCGAAAGGTTTAAGTAAATAGTAAATAACGGTTTCATGTAAATCGTGTTAAAGAGGTAGTGTGGTTGTAAAATGACGCACCTGCTGGGAGCTTTACTATCGTGCGCTGCGTACACCAGCAGAGATACTGAAGTAATGTACTAGAGAACTGAACATCTATAAAAATACTAAAAAAAAACCTCGACAGCATGTCTCTATCTCTTATGATTAACTCACAACAACTTTTACGTTTAAAGGGCGAAGTTGCAGGCACAGCTAGTCGTAGATAATTAAAACACCTTAAAATGACAAACGCTTTTTATTTTCTAAATATTGAAGTCAATGAAGGCAAAGCGGGACGGGGTTTATCGGTCGCTTGCTGGAGTTAGATCCCCAAAGCAGTCGATGCATCTTGTGCTCCCGATGCATCGATTATCGGAGGAAGGGGCCACTTTTGGAAAGGCCACTTTTGGGGGGGGATGGGCAAATGTGTCCAACGGTACCATGGCCCCGTCGCTAGCAGCGTGGTGGAGCACTGTCAGAATTTTAGTCGGTAAGAGTCCGACATACCCGCCGCTTGTCCCCTTCGGGCGTTAAATACAGATAATACGTTTTCCTAACATAAAAAAGGCAAAGTTGCGAGCGTTTTGTGAATGTGAGAAATAAGATGTAAATACCTAATCAGGCACAGGATGCTGCCAATGCCTACAGTAAATATGTTAAGAATGCAGGAAATGTAATGCAAAAAACCTTTCTAACTTCCGCTTTGTTTTATGCAAATGGGCATTTGTTTATTTAGATTATTAAATGGATAAAGTATATATAATATATGTTATATTTTATTAAATTAAAGTTTTAAATATTTTAAAGTAAATCAAAGTAACGACATGTTACTACTCCTCCTCTTCTATGCTGCTACAACTGGGTATAGGCCTTTTTTCTTCTTTTTATAGAACGGATTGAAGCTAAGACCCACCACACTCCTAATACGGATTGGTAGGCTACACATATCCCAGCATGTTTCTAGAGATACGCAGTTTCCTCACGATGTTTTCCTTCAACCGCCCGGGGTTTGAACAGATTGAACCTGGTAAAAGTAACACGGTCTCACCACTCGGCTATCAGAGCTACAATAAATAAATATTTCAGTCTCCCGTTTCTTTACAATAGTAAACGAACATTTAAACTCAATCGAGATAAACGAATTTAACGCATGAATCCATTGAGTCATAGACTCAATTAACACTTCCCTATCTCAATAATGCTTATAAGCCTTCCGCAAACCAGCAGTTTATATAAATAATAAATAATTAATAAGACGTTATTTACGCAATGGGTAAGTACGCGTACATATTATAGTGTAAGATATAAAAATATATATGTATAACTGTATATATCTGATGAGTTTGCTTGTTTGTTTGATTATTTGAACGCGCTAATCTCAGGAACTACTGTACCGATTTGAAAAATTCTTTGAGTGGAAGATAGTCCATTTATCGAGGAGGCTATAGACTATATAACATCACGCTAAGATGAATAGGAGAGGAGCAGCAATAAGAAATATTGCGAAAACGGCAAAATTTAAAGCTTTCCTGTACGTTAAGTAAACGGTGAAAGTTATTCAAAAACAAATTATTATTATTAGTATTACAATTGATCCCCTCTAAAAGTTTAAATAAAATTCCGCGACGGCATATGTCTGGCTTTTAAGGTTAACCTACTCTAACCAAAATTAATATAAGTATTTCGGTTTATTCAAATAATAAAACTGCAGTTCACGCGAACAAAGTTGCTAAAAACGATCTATGACTCATTGGATGTTATAATAATTCAAACATATCCGATTTATTCTTATAACCTTCGCCAAAATTATACGTATTATCATAAAAACAAAATTTTTATGCTTATATTATAATCATATGTTCGTGGTATTTGTTTTCTTATCTAACACTATTAAAACTAACACTGTCTAACACTGTTAAATTGAGGCTTATACTTCTGTATAGTGTTGAAGATTACTTAGATGATAAGGATGTGTGGATATAGGTGCGCTTCTACCCTGTACAAGACGGTAATAACTAACGGTAGTAACTAATTTTAAGATTTATATTTTAAAAGGAGCAACCGCCGAGTTTCTTGCTGGTTCTTCTCGGTAGGAACAGTTTTCCGAACCAGCAAAGTTGACGATTCAAAAGCCCTTGTTTACAAGTTTACTTGAATAAAAAATATTTTGAATTTGAATTTGAATTAAAAAAATTATTTAAAACATGAAGTAAATGTAAAAAAAGTAAAGTAACAGCCTGTTACTATGCCCACTGCTGGGCTAAGGCCTCCTCTCTCCGTTTTTGGAGAGAAGGATTGGAGCTAAGACCTACCACGCTGCTCCAATGCGGATTGGTAGGTTACACATATCCCTAGAATTCCCTAGAGATATGCAGGTTTCCTCACGATGTTTTCCTTCACCGAAAAGCGTGTGATAAATTGCAATTATCAATTAGACACAAGTTTTTAATAGAAAAACTCATTGGTGCCTGCCCGGGGTTTGAACCTATGTCGTCTCTAGAGAGTCGCACGGTCTCACCACTAGGCTATCACAGCTTACGAAGTAAATGAAATACTGTTAATTTTTCCTAAATACTTTTTAACTCTTGTCAGATCTAAATATGCTTTATTTCTTGTAAAATAATTGGCAACCCTGCCTATCAGTGACGCTCTCAAAGCCGTCAAGTCTAACTGCATATGGAGAAAATCAAATAGTAACCATGACGTAAGAATGCAGTCTGCTCGACATTCTTTAATGACTAAGCAATGTTTTTCTCAGCCTTGTTCTAGATCTTTATAGATCAATTAAAATATGCCACATTAAGAGAATTTTTGAATAAAATCGGAAGCAAAATTTTCAACCTTTTTTTGAGGAACAAAAAAAAGGAAAAGCCGTGTGGTATCAGGATCAAATAAATCAAAATAGAATAGACCACCCTCCTTTCTTACCGAGGTATCGTAAGACGCGACTAAGGTATGTGCCGTGTGGTATCCGGCTGCATAGAATAGACCACCCTCATTTCTTACTGTAGTGTCGTAAAAGGCGACTATGGTAAGTTGACGTCAGGCAGGCAGCCGGTCGTAAAATACGTAGCCAAATCATGTGACAACATGTTTGTAACATGTTGTTCCGACCCCACTTAGAGTGGGATAATGGCAGGAGAATGATGAACCTTTTTTTGAGGAAAACCCTTTTAAGCTTCTTCTATTCGCAAGGGGCGAAAGCAGTTATGTCGGAATCTTGTCGGCTAAAACCTCGTGGCGATAGTTCAGAATACTGGATACGGTCTGCACGTTTACGCAATGACAGCAAAATTAACCTTTTTATTTAATGCATATTTTATCACTTTTTCAATGCCTTAAAACAGGAATAAAACATTTTATTTACATCTAACTAAATCGATTTATCACCCCCTACATAATAGGTTTCATGAAAATTGTTGGAGCAGTTTCCGAAATTCAGATTCTATATATATATATACGTAAAATTAGCTCATTTAAAGGTATTAGATAAGTATATGAATTAAATTTAATTTTTGTACATAAAAATATAAAAAATTATAAACTAGGTGATGTATATAATAGAAAAAGTAGGAACCGACATAAGCTTGCGGTTCCTGCTTTGCGCCTAGTAAAAGTACGTAAATCGTTTATGGGTTTGGGTATAAGATTCTATAATAAAATTCCGAAATCAATTTTGGCCTTGCAGTTTAACCTGTTAAAAAGAGGCTGATACAGAAAGCCTACTATATTGTTGAAGATTAGTTAGATGATAAGGATGTGTGGATATAGCTGCACTCCTACCCTGTACACGACAGTAATAAGTAAATGTAACTAGTTATAAGATTTATATTTTAAAAACGGCAACCGCCGAGTTTCTTGCTGACTCTTCTCGGTTGGAACAGCTTTACGAACCAGCAGTAAAGTTGACGATTCAAAAGCACTTTTCAAAAGTTTACTTGAACAAAGAATATTTTGAATTTGAATTAAATCTTCCCTTTTATAATTTTTAATGTCACTTACCAGCCTGTCTATGATTCTCCGACTCTAGTATTATATTCTATAGTAGTATGACATAATTTTACAGATTGTGAAATTACCACTTCCCTCAGCCTAATAGTAATAGTGCTGACTCATTATGACAATTCACTTCTTGGCTTCATATTTCAATGCTGTAATACTCATTGCATTGCTTAAACTGCGCTGGAAATACCCATTTCGGTTGCAAAAGGAGCATAACTGGGTTGATAAATTATTGAAATGTTTACTAAGGTATTTAATTGAAATTTGCCTTTTTTGTATAAAATATTATAAATTTATGTCACACGCTTTTCGGTGAAGGAAAACATCGCGAGGAAACCTGCATGTCTCTAGATAATTTCAAAGATATGAGTAACCTACCAATCCACATTGGAGCAGCGTGGTAGATGTTAGCTCCAACCGTTCACCCCAGAAAGGGAGAGAGGAGGTCTGTGCCCAGCAGTGGGATAAACTATACTATACTATTTAATAATTGGCGTAAGCGATAGTCATAAGTTAAAGCTTAATATACCATATTATACCTTAATGTTAATTTGGGAATATAAATATGAAATAGATAAATATGTGGGTCAATTACACCCACGGTCGTTCGTCCCTAAAGTAACTTAATACTTTTGTTATGGGCGACAGACAACTGGTAAATATATACATATTTATTTTTAAATACCTACTTAGATACATAAATAAGATAATGAGAACCAAAATGGTTTTCGGAAAAGATTAGCCGTCGGCGGGGATGGAACCTGCGATCCATGGAATTTAAAGCAGGGTCCTTGTCAACTGCGCTAACGGGCCAGTTATAAATAGTATGAACTTTTGTAAGTAGTAAGTAAGTAACGGCCTGTTACTATCCCACTGCTGGACATAGACTCTCTCCGTTTTTTCCTGGAGCTAAGGCCTACCATGCTGCTCCAATGTGGATTGGTAGGTTACACATATCCTCAGAATTCTCTAGAGATATGCAGGTTTCCTCACGGTGTTTTCCTTCACCGAAAAGCGTCTGCCAAATTGCAATCATCAATTAGAATCATAACTTTTAATATTGAAATTCAAAATTATTCAAGTAAACTTGTAAACAAGTGCTTTTGAATCGTCAACATCTACTGCTGGTTCGGAAAGCTGTTCCTACCGAGAAGAACCAGCAAGAAACTCGGCGATTGCTCTTTTCAAACAATAATTCTTATCACTAGTTACATATAGTTATTAATGTCTTGTACAGGGTTGAAGAGAAGCTATATCCACGCATTCTTATCGTTTAGGTAATCTTCAATAGTATAATAGGCTTTCTGATTTTTCTAATTTTCTTCTGAGAAAAACTCATTGGTTCCTGCCCGGGTTTGAAGCTATGATCGTCTCTACAGAGTCACACGGTCTCACCGCTGGGATAGTAAAGCTTTATATATCTTCTTCATAAAAAGTAGTCTATAAACTATTTAATAGTTGTTACTTTCGCTACTAAGACGAGAACTTTCAAGGCGTTTTGAGCAATCCCCTGTTTGATATTATAACACTGACCTGTGAGGCGATTTCAAGAAATGACTCGTCATTATGACTCAGCACTATTGCTAATTACATCTAAATGGTGTGCCAATTTGTAAACATGTAATAATTTGAAATACTTTTTAAATATTCTGAAAATGATAGGGCATCGCGTTCCGTTGCCCTGTCCGAAAATTTCGGATAGATGTAGTCACGGACAGAGTGATATATACTCTGATCTTTAATCTTAAATTATAATTATTTAAATTATAATTATAATTAATAAATTAACTCCTCGGTTGATCATCTCTTCGGGTGACAAGAGGACTGGCTCCTTTTTCGCACAAAGAATAAGCTTAGCGATTTAACGCGGAAACGCTGCCAGCATTCTTGGGACCATTCCACGTGGGCATGATTTGTATAGTAGTAGCGTGTAATTAATTTAAGATATATCGTAATATTAATTATAATTAATTCATTTTAATCCTTTACTACTATAGCTTTTAACAATAATTGACGAATAACACTAAGAATTATGAATAAAATACATTTTTTATTTCAATCTGATATAAAATGTATTATTAGTTATTGAGTTAACGGTAAGAGATAGAGACATGCTGTTTCGAACTTTTTTGTAGTATCTTAGTAGATTCTCAAGTACATTACTTTAGTGTATCTCTGATGCTTTACGCGGCGCAATTGCCTAAATGTCGTAGTAGACGAGTTTTTTACAACCGCGTCATCTCTTCAACACAATTTATATGAAAGGATAATGTACTATTTACAACCCATTTCAGTTAACTTTTTTATCATATATCTCTATTTATGCGAGATACAGAAATAAACAATAACGCTAATAACTTAACTTTTGTATCATCGATCTATTTTATATTTTTGGTAGAAAATATTAACTAAAACTAAAAAAATAATGTGAAGCATATAAGCAATACTTTTTTATTTAGTTAGGAACAACCAGTGGCAGTTATATTAAAACATTAAATTAAAAAAGTCCACCACAAAAAAGCTGTGATAGCCTAGAGGTAACACCGTGCGACTCTCTAAGTGACGATCATGGGTATCACGGGCAGGCACCAATGAGTTTTCCAATTAAATCTTATGTGTCTAATTGATAATTGCAATTTATCACACGCTTTTCGGTGAAGGAAAACATCGTGAGGAAATCTCAATAAACAGTACAAAATAGACAGTCAATTTTGTTGTTCAAAACTTTATAAAGGAATGTCGAATATAAAAGATTTTTACGATCTACGAATTTAACAAATTTAAAAAAAGTAAAGTAGCGCCCTGTTACAATCTCACTGCTGGGAATAGACCTCCTCTCTCCGTTTCTGGAGAGAAGGATTGGAGCTAAGACCTACCTCGCTGCTCCAATGCGGATTGGTAGGTTACACATATCTCCAGAATTCTCTAGAGATATGCAGGTTTCCTCACGATGTTTTCCTTCACCGAAAAGCGTGTGATAAATTGCAATTATCAATTAGACACGTGAGTTTTAATAGAAAAACTCATTGGTGCCTGCCCGGTTTTGAACTCGTGTTCCCCTCGAAAGAGTCGCACGGTCTCACCGCTGGGCTATCACAGCTCACGAGTTTAGTATTATTAAATATTTTTAGTTTTTCATTGTATGTTATATCACATATTAAAAACAATCCGTAAGAAGTATATTCCAAAAATTATTAAAAACTGCGTAGCGATCAATCAAGGAAGGCCAGTTAATATTGTTTTTTGTTTTTACATAATAATTAATGACTCGTTCAAGATAAACGTGTCGCGTTTAAAGGCTGAGGTCACAATACTAAAAACATGTTTCATTTAATTAATATTTTCAGACAACACATACAAGCGAAATTTAATTTATAAAAATATAAAATAATCAATTAATTTGACAAATTCCGATTCAAATTCAAAATATTCTTTATTCAGGTAAATTTGTAAACAAGTGCTTTTAGATTGTAAACTCTACTGCTGGTTTGGTACGCTGTTCCTACCGAGAAGAGCCAGCAAGAAACTCGGTGGTTGCTCTTTTTAAAGTATAATTTTTATTTCTAGTTACATCAGTCATACTGTCTTGTTCAGGGTCATAGAGTAGCAATGTCCACGCATTCTTATCGTCTATATAATCCTCAATACTATAGTAGGCTTTCTGTATTAGCCTTTTTTAAATAGTGTTTTTAAACTGCTGCAAATCTAACATTGATCGCGGAATGTTATTATAGAATCTTATATCCAAACCCACAAAAGCCTTACGTACTTTTACTAGGCGCAAATCAGAAGCCGCAAGCTTATGTCGGTTCCTACTTTGTCTATTATATACATCACTAATCTTTTTATAATTATGTATATTTAAACTTATACAGTGGTATCTTAATATACAAGAGCCATAATACACGATTGTTTCGAGATACGAGCTGCCGAGCGAGTGATACTTTGCTTTGACATAAGAGCAAGATATGAGATACGAGGAATCGCACATCAAATCGCTGTGTGTAGCCCATAACAACCGAGGAGACAGGAAATATCCTGTCTCCTCGGCTTTGAGATTTTATCGTGGAGTCTATCTCCTAATGATGCTTCGGTTGCGGGGCGAAGCAATTGTTGAGTTTGTGATAGTGAACGTGTATTGTATACAAATGCTTGTGTATTGTGGTAGCGATATTGGAGGTGTGTGAATGTGTTTTTACGAATCCTGCATGTATCGGGTAAGAAAACGGAGTCTACTCTACATTTAGCATTATATACATTTTTTATCAGGATGATCGGACTGCGACAGTGATGACTGCGCTGGACGCGAGTGCTGGGACTCGGTAATGGTAAACTCTTGCGAGTTTCATCTGACTGATATTATAAGCTGTTTTTATAAGCTGTGATAGCCTAGCGGTGAGACCGTGCGACTCTCTAGAGACGACATAGGTTCAAACCCCGGGCAGGCACCAATGAGTTTTCTATTAAAACTTATGTGTCTAATTGATAATTGCAATTTATCACACGCTTTTCGGTGAAGGAAAACATCGTGAGGAAACCTGCATATCTCTAGAGAATTCTAGGGATATGTGTAACCTACCAATCCGCATTGGAGCAGCGTGGTAGGTCTTAGCTCCAATCCTTCTCTCCAATAACGGAGAGAGGAGGCCTTAGCCCAGCAGTGGGCATAGTAACAGGCTGCTACTTTACTTTACTTTACATTTTTTATATACTTAATTACGGATTATAGTAAAGTAATTTTATTATTAGTAATTTTATTTTACTATAAAAGTAATTTTATAGTATAATAAAATGTTATAGTATAATTTTATACTGTGTTATGGGTGACAGACAGTGGTTATGGTATATATACTACATATATAATTTTAAATACATACTTAAATACCCCCAGACTCGAAGAGCTAACAAATTAGTTGTAGAACGAACCCGCGACCCGCGGAGCTGTGGCTAGGGACCTAGAGTTCAGTCACTATAGTGCAGTAGTGACCCTTCACTACTGCACTATAGTGACTATTACTGCGCCAACAGGCCAGTCAAATATACACGTAAAAAAAACATACTTTAATATATGGATATTGCAGAATCTGTTATAAAAGTGTATTGTATACTTAAATATATTACAAGACTGGTAATAGAAACAGCGTTATCGAGATTAAATTACGCGAATTGCGTTCAGTCGTGATGTTGTGTACGGAAATTTATGTAATATATGCAAGCGAGGCCTTCGGTGGCCGTCTTATTATGGACTAAGACACGTTTATTTTAAATAACTTTTACTGCGACCTTGATTCTAGCGACCTCCGCGAGCAAAACGATAAGCGGGTCCAAGTTCAATTCTTGATGAACTTGGATTAAGAATTTTATTTTTCTTTAAGTAATAAAAAAAAAAAAAACTTTATTATACCAAAAAACTGAGCTGTAGCTCAGCGGTGAGACCGTGCGACTCTTTCGAGGGGAACACGAGTTCAAACCCGGGCAGGCACCAATGAGTTTTTCTATTAAAACTCATGTGTCTAATTAATAATTGTAATTTATCACACGCTTTTCGGTGAAGGAAAACATCGTGAGGAAACTTGCATATCTCTAGAGAAATCTGGAGATATGTGTAACCTACCAATCCGCATTGGAGCAGCGTGGTAGGTCTTAGCTCCAACCCTTCTCTCCAGAAACGGAGAGCGGAGGCCTATTCCCAGCAGTGAGGTTGATTGATTGATTCATTGAAAGATTTTTGAAAAAAGTAAAAATAATATTAATAATTAATAATTATCAATCCTAATAATTATTAATTAATTGTGTCTGCGGATTCGCGTGCGTGGGAATCAATGAATTGAATTTGTGAACATAAAAGTAGTTATTGCGAGTTAACCATCAAAGATAGAGACATGCTGTCTGGCACTTTTTGGTAGAATTTTTATAGATCTACAATTCTCTAGTACATTACTTCAGTGTATCTCTGTTGATATACGCGGCGTTCGCTTATAAAGCTTCCAGCAGGCTAAATTTGTTACAACCGCGCGATCTCTTCAGTTTAATTTACAAAAAACCGTAACGTATTATTAACTATAACGTTTCAAAAATATAACATTATGTTTTTGTAAAAGCTGCATAGAAATCCGTTCAGTAGATTTTGAAAAAATTGATTACATACAGACAGACAGCTTTTGGGTACATTGTAATGAGTATAGATTTTTTTTTCTGAACGGTGCAATATTGATGAAGGTTTAATATATCTACAGGTATTCTCAGGGCACCTAAATGATTGTGCAGAAAAGACAAATACACTCTATACACAGTACACGCGACTGACCCGTTGGCGCTGTGTAAAGTGACCCTGCCTTCAGCTCCACAGGTCGCGGGTTCGATTCCCGCTTAGGGCCAACATTTTCTACAAACAATTTGTTGGTTGCTCGAGCCTGGGTGTTTATTTGTGTTTAAGTATATATTTAAAATTATATATGTAGTATATCTACCAGTTGTCCGTCACCCATAACACAAGTATTAAGTTACTTTGGGGGCGGACAACCGTGTGTGTCCCATATATTTATTATTATTATTATTATTACCTTCGTATTTAAATATGAGAATGGATTCAAATCCAAAATAAAAAATGAGGACATCCTTTCCGAGATCACAGTGATTTATAGAAGCAGGCGTTACTTTGCCGATACTCCACAGTACAGAAGTTATAATAAAATTATTTTGCTATAATCCACGTTACCCTACCCGTTATAAGTAGATATTCTACCCACTAGTAACGCTCATTAGTGGGAACAACTTTACTTATACATGTCCAAAATTTCAAAGAAAACGATGTCTAGATATATAAATACCTGTCTTGCCTTGTCATTTCCAAAAAACGAGGTTCTATATACGTATAAGTAGTATTTAACAACCATTTGCGGAGAATCGATTTGGCAGTAGTCGATATCAATCGACCCTGGCACACTTTATGAAGGCCTATACAAGACATTACCAAAATTACATGTTAAAGATGTCCGGAAATCGAATCTGCATACCATGATATATATGGTTTACCTTGAAGAAGAGACTTTGATAGCCCAGCGGCGGGACCGTGCGACTCTTTCAAGGGGAACACGAGTTCAAACCCGGGCAGGCACAAATGAGTTTTCTATTAACACTCATGTGTCTAATTGATAATTGCAATTTATCACACGCTTTTCGGTGAAGGAAAACATCGTGAGGAAACCTGCATATCTCTAGGGAATTCTAGGGATATGTGTAACCTACCAAGCCGCATTGGAGCAGCGTGGTAGGTCTTAGCTCCAACCCTTCTCTCCAGAAACGGAGAGAGGAGGCCTATGCCCAGCGGTGCGATTGTAACAGGCTGCTACTTTACTTTACTTTACTAGAGACTTTGATTGGTTTTCTTTATACATAAAATTCCCGTGTCACGATATGCGTTAACACTAATCTTAACTACTGAACAGATTTCAATGAAATTTTTTAGTTAGTTATATTTCGGTCCAATTTAAAGGATATGCTTTTATCTCGATTATTAAACTTAATTTATGTGAATTTAGAGGGTTTTTATACTTAAAGGCTCTAATTTACGTAAAATGTATATAAGTGTTCAGTAGATATCATTAATAGTTACATGATTTCTCCTCGATTCAATTTTATGCCTAAGTAACGGCCTGTTACAATCCCACTGCTGGGAATAGACCTCCTCTCTCCGTTTCTGGAGAGAAGGGTTGAAGTTAAGACCTACCACGCTACTCCAATGCGGATTGGTAGGTTACACATATCATCAGAATTCTCTAGAGATATGCAGGTTTCCTCACGATGTTTTCATTCACCGAAAAGCGTGTGATAAATTGCATTTATCAATTAGACACATGAGTTGTAATAGAAAAACTCATTGGTGCCTGTCCGGGTTTGAACTCGTGTTCTCCTCGAAAGAGTCGCACGGTCTCAACGCTGGGCTATCACAGCTCAGATTTTATGTTTGAGTAAATTCAATTGACAAATTTTCATAAAATTTTGTGCAGTTGTAGCTTATATGCTGGGCTACCATCTATAGTTATTATAAAACAATGTCTCCAAAAGCTGTCTATCTGTATTTGATCGATTACTAAAAGGTAGCGGGATTCTTCCGAAAAGATTAGGTAATTACGGTATTATATAAATTGTGTTAAAGAGGTCGCGAAATTGTGAAAAAACTTACTTGCTGGGAGCTTTTGTCGCGTGCGCCGCGTTAACTAGCAGTTATACACTAAAGTAATGTACTAGATCAAAAAGACTATCTCAAAAATACTACAAAAAAGTCCGGAATAGCATGTCTCTATCTCTTATGGTTAACCCACATTTAATTACTTTTATGTTCAATTCAATGCACTGATTTTCACGCGGGTCAAGTCGCAAGCACAGCTACTATAGAATAAAAAAAACCGTAATGGAAAACCGCTGACCGCCAGGTATCCTGCTGAGTAGAATAGACCACCCTCATTTCTTACCAAGGGGTTATAAATAACTACTAAGGTAAGTTGACGTCAGGCAGACGGCCAGTCCTAAAATACGTAGCATACATGTTTTTAACATGTTGTGCTGACTCCACTTAGAGTGGGATAAGGGCAGGAGGGTGATGATGAATACAAAAACCGCTATCTAATTTGGACAAAATAAAAGCGATTACTAAACCTACTGATATTGTCTTATTTACTTTGAGTCATATTTATTTCTGACCCCACTTAGAGTGGGATAAGGGCAGGAGGGTGATGATGAATACAAAAACCGCTATCTAATTTGGACAGGATAAAAGCGATTACTAAAGCTACTGATATTGTCTTATTTATTTTGAGTTATATTTATTTCAGACCCCACTTAGAGTGGGATAAGGGCAGGAGGGTGATGATGAATAAAAAAACCGCTATCTAATTTGGACAGGATAAAACCGATTACTAATGCTACTGATATTGTCTTATTTACTTTGAGTCATATTTATTTTTGATATAAAATAGTCATTTCTGTCAGAAACTTAAATACGCAGAAGCTAAATATTTCAGTGCCATGCATAAATCATATGAGATATTGCATGACATATATGACAATAGTCACGCTATATTGGAAAAACAAACATTACATACAGTAAAGCAAATACATTGTTATTAGCTCGTAATACTATGTTGTAGTCGATATAAGCGGGACAAGAAGTCGGATAAATAAATAAATATATAGGACAATTACACAAGCAATCGTCCGTCCCCATAGCAAGTATACTACGCGGCAATAAATAATGCACATCGAGGCTTAAAGAGGGAAAAAATAAATGCTTCATAGCGCATTGTCTCTTATCACACAAACACCAACCTACCATTTATTTTTGTTTTTCTTATTTTATTTTTTATTTTTTCCTAAATTTGTCTACAAAAGTAATAATAAAATTATTTTGCTATAATCCGCGATATAGTAAATAGAAAAAATATATAGTGCTAAATGTATAGTGGACTATACGTTTTTTCATACCCGTTACATGCAGGATTCGTAAAAACATATGCACAAACCTCCACCACTTCCACCACAATACACAAGCACTACACAGGTTCACTATCACAAACTCAACAATCGTTTCGCCCCGCAACCGAAGCATCATCAGGAGATAGACTCCACGACAAAATCGCAAAGCGAAGCGTTATGCAAACAAGCATTGTTATATAGTAATCGGTTCATCCCCACCTTTACCTCTGAACACGTGCAACAAGCTTGAACTTGAAACATTTATCTGATCGTTAATGAGGGTGCCATTGTTATGCTTAATGATTTCTAATTGTTCCAAAATATTCAATTTTAAGCTTTTTTCACAGGTGTGCAGTATTTCGAAACAATGGTCATTAGGAACTTTATGACCGCTTTCTAACAAATGTTTAGCGAAATGTGAATTTAGTGGCTTATTATTCCTGAAAGCGGCCATATGTTCTTTAAAACGGGTTTCGAAATTACGACCAGTCTGACCCACATATGTATCATTGCATTCAGGACATTTTATTTTGTAAACACCACTCTTTTTCGGGCTTTCTAATTTATCTTTATTATTGCATAGTATCTTTTTTAAAGAGTTATTACTTTTAAAACCTAATTTTATATTTGACTTTGTTTTGAATATAGCTAAAATTCGTTCTGACAATGTTCCAAAATAGGTCAAACTGGCTTTGTACTTATTATCTTTGTTATGTGGCACCGCATAGAAGTGTTTTTCCAATTGCAACTTCTGTTTGTTTTTTAAAATATTTTTTGTACTAATTGCTCATCGTAGCCATTGGAATGCGCCATCTGCTTGATTATTTGCAGCTCATTGTTAAAATTCTTTTCCGAAAGAGGGACTGATAAAAGTCTGTGTATATGACTATGAAAGGCAGCAAGTTTGTGTTGCCAGGGGTGAAAGGAAGAAGCTGGTATGATCGTATCCGTGTAGGTTGGTTTGCGAAAGATCTCAAACGTATGTTCGTTGTTAGACCGTGTAATAGTAAGGTCAAGAAAATTTAGCGTCAAAGGTCAAGAAAAAATATATAGTGCTAAATGTATAGTGGACTATACGTTTTTTCATACCCGTTACATGCAGGATTCGTAAAAACATATGCACAAACCTCCACCACCGCCACCACAATACACAAGCCCTACATACGTTCACTATCACAAACTCAACAATCGTTTCGCCGCGCAACCGAAGCATCATCAGTGAACTCCTCGACAAAATCGCTAAGCAAGTTCGACAACACTAAACGTTAAAACCATTATTTGAATATCAATTTCAGTACAACAATATATACTTTTGACAAGTGTGATTTAATATTATTGTATATATCTAACTATAACTTCACTTACGAAGCTAGTTTTATCTAAATCGTGTCCATTTACTATGGTCCCAATAATTTATAACCAAATAGTATCAATAATATTGCTATTTTGTATCATTTTCAATATTCGGAATGTTTTTATGCTTAACACCCCCAGTGTCACAACTGAAAACATTGGAAAGCTATCATTCGGATAAGTGATGAGTGTTTTAGACATTAGCCGCTTTTCAGCCACTTCCGACACATCGCTCTTGACACCGTTTTCCTCATATGAGGACGAACGTGTCTATGAATTGCGGTTCCCACATTAGTCCTATTCTCCAAGAACAGTGTCAAGCATCTAACTCAAAGATTATGAACAGTTTTGGAATACAGTTCAAAGTTTAACTGTGTTTGTAGCTATATATCTCACTACTGTAGCAATAACAACCAAAGTTAAATTTGGTTTAACTTAATTATTAATTTAAATTTTTTTGTATACAATTACAATTCAAAACTTCTCAGTTAAAGGTATCACGTGTTAACTGTCCGTAACTAATTTACAGGATTCTTCTGTAAGTTTATAAATGAAAGAAAATATAAGTCTATAATATATATTAATAAAATATAAATCAGTCATCCTATGGATACCTGTCTAGTATTTCATACTTTATCATAATACAGATTTATCATCATCCTCCCGCTTTTATCTTCCTCTCAGTGGGTTGTGTATGATGTCGGCGCAACTTGTTACAAACACGTTGTCACATGATTTTGCTACGTATTTTATGATCGGCCGCCTGCCTGACGTCAACTTACCTTACAAAGGTAATAATAAAACTATTTTGCTATTATCCGCGATACAGTAAATAGAAAATATATATATTGCTAAATGTATAGTGGACTATCCGTTTTTTTCATACCCGTTACATGCAGGATTCGTAAAAACAAATGCACAAACCTCCACCACTGCCACCACAATACACAAGCACTACACACGTTCACTATCACAAACTCAACAATCGTTTCGACCCGCAACCGAAGCATCATCAGGAGATAGACTCCAAGACGTGGAGTTTAGAATTAGTCAACTTACCTTAGTCGTATTTCACACCTCGGTAAGAAAGAGGATGCTCTATTCTACTCAACCGGATACCACACGGTGAGTCATCCTACCTTAGTCGCCTTTACGACACCTTGGTAAGAAATGAGGGTGGTCTATTCTACTCAGCCGGATACCACACGGCGGGTCAACTTACCTTAGTCGCCTTTATGACACCTCGGTAAGAAATGAGGGTGGTATATTCTATTCAGCCAGATACCACACGGCATCATCATCATCAGAGATTTATATACAAGCATAAACAGGTTCAGTCCCGATATTATTGGTAGCCCTACCTTTGATTGACTTGGCGGCATATTTTAACGTCTAACTTGTTTAGATCAATAACTTTACGTTTTTTGCGGCTGTGTTGAACGTTATATCCAGTATTGACGTCATCGAAACATCTACACTGTTTATTTATCTTTAAGTGGAAGTTGTAGCTCAGAATAAATATATATAACACATAAATAACAATTCTAGCACTTATATAAATATTACGTTGATATAATTTATAGAATTAAGAGATACTTTGCGGGAGGTCCGTTATACAAAAGTTATGTAAATATTATTTTGTTTTAATCTACGATAAAAGAAAATAAATGAAATGTTATATGTAGAGTGTACTATCGTTGAAACTCATGCACAACAATACAGAAATTAACACGTTCGCTACCACAATCTCAAGAATTGTTTCGCTCCCTAAACTTAAGAGATAGAATTATTAGAAGATAAATGCATTTAGCATTTCACATATTACTTTATCGTGAAAATATCGTCACGTACAGGGGTTCCTGGAATTGAATGAAAATACCTGGTGACTCGTTAAAACACTTATATGCAGTCTGTTGTTCAATATGAAAGCCGAGGTCACTATTATTTCACTTTAATTTTCGCTTGTTTATTCGTTCTTGATCGCTATTCGCAAACTGAACGGCGAGACGCACGATACGTCTGCTTATATTTATATCGAACGAACCGATGACGATAATGTTCGCGAACGTTCGTGAGTCGTTGGGGAAATCGTAAACAACCTTTGTAAACAACCTTTTTTTAAACACCTTAATGTTCCAGATAATTAGTGTCAAGCGAATTTGAACCCTATGACGTATAGTTAACGAACTTATTTTTGCATGTTCGTAAACTAACCCCGTTTAATTAGAACTCTACGACATACAAATTACGAACTCTTTTCGAACAAAGATTCAGATTATTTGTACATTACGGTTAAATTCTAGAGTCAGAATTTACGCTGAAAAAACTTTGTGATTGATTGATACTTGTTTCCGTACGAGGGAAGCCGCGACCACAACTAGTTCAATATAAGATATAGCTTCATTTTTAATTCGATATTTAACTATACCATAAATTCATTTCTATCAAAGATTCAGCGCATTCATGGCCTTTATTGCTTTACCGAGGCCTCAGACTCTTTATTACCATTACGTGATGGGGCTTGACAAAATTATATATTGGCAAAATAGATGGGGTCAAAGTAGGAAAGTAGGGGTAATAGCCTAATATTTTATTAAATTTCTTTTATTTGCTAACCTTACAAGCTTAAGCACGAAACTCCTGAGATTTGTGAAAGGATTTTGGAGCAGTGTAATTGATCTAAAAAGCTGTGATAGCCCAGCGCTGAGACCGTGTGCCTCTTGAGTGGGTGACGAGTTTAAACACCGGGTAGACACCAATGAGTTTTTCTATTTAAATTTCACTCTCCTGCCTTTATCCCAATCTAATTAGGGGTAATATATTTTAAGCATGTTGTTACATGTTTTGGCTTGTTATTTTACGACCGGCCGCCTGTTTGACGTCAACTTACCATAGCCGCCTTCTGTTATATAAGAAGAAAACTCGGTAAGAAATGAGGGTTGTCTATTCTAGTCAGTAGGATACGACAGGTCTTTTTTACTGTTAGTTCTGTTTCGAGGGGAATTTGAAACCAGACTGAGCCACAGCAACGTGTGGCCAAACCGCTAGTATATAATTAAAAAAAGTCCTATTTTGGGAACGAACAAAAAAAATATACCGATTAGGTTATTGACGGAGCTTAGGCGATTAAGTTGGCGCGAGAGAATATTCGGGTAGTACATAATATACAAGAAATATCTTGAGATCTCAGCTAAAGATACACAGATTAATATTGTTGTAGCTTTGAGGGCAATGAAGATCGTGTATAAAAGATAATAGGTATTCATGGTCATAATACGTGTCATTACCCACACTTAATTAGCATCTCTTTTTGTGTTATTTCAAATGCAGCGTACAAATAAAATGTTTCTATTAAAACGACCTCCAAAAACCTAATAAAATAGAATAGGCCAATAAACAAACATTATATATATACATTATAGATTAAAAATTGTATAAAATTACTAAAAAACTATAAAAGCCGTATATATATTTTTTGTCAGAATCATTCACTTCGCAAGTCATACGTCTTGTCAATGAACTTCCTGAATCTATAAAAAAATCATCTAGTCGTCTCACTTTTAAATCAAATGTCAAAAAATACTTCATTGATAATTTGTAACAAATACTTATATTCTTTTTATTTAAATTGCTGTTTTTTTATACCGCTTTTTTTCTGTTTAGTCTATCATCTTTTCTCTTATCTTATGTATTATTTGGTAAGCTTCCAATTTTATAATTCCCTTACCATCACATATAGTCATGTATTATTTTATTTTTATTTTTATCTATTTTATTTATCACGCCGTGTGGTATCCGGCAGAATAGAATAGACCACCCTCCCTTCTTACCGAGGTGTCGTAAGAGGCGACTAAGGTATGTGCCGTGTGGTATCCGGCTGCATAGAATAGACCACCCTCATTTCTTACCGAGGTGTCGTAAAAGGCGACTAAGGTAAGTTGACGTCAGGCAGGCGGCCCGTCGTAAAATACGTAGCCAAATCATGTGACAGCATGTTTTAGCATGTTGTGCCGACGCCACTTAGAGTGGGATAAGGGCAGGAGAATGATGATCTATTTTATTTATCATTTGCTTAGGCGTGTTGCTACACCTGTTAATATTTACGCCTATCATAATTTTTCTTCTTCTGTTTGTTTGCTTACTGCACCTATTTAAAATTTCCGTTTAACCCTAAGGTTGACTTGTAGAGAATGCTTAATTTAGTGTTAAGTCCGCGTTTTGTGCTTTTAGTGCAATAAAGAATTTAAAAAAATGTGCTTTTATTGCACAAAGAATAAAAAAAAATAGCCGTGGTCCGGAAAGATTTATTTAAAAAGTCTGTGATGAATAATTTATACAATTAGGCGATATTTTGCATAGTTTTATAATATAAAAAATATTTTATTATATAATTATATTTTTTTTTTATGCTACTATTCGCAGTGTATTTTCGCACAATATTTCTCTTCACCACATAGATACATAAGTTTTTACGCGCGTCCACCCACGCGTCGCCATTCAGTCTCAGTCTGGTTTTAAAATCTCCTCGCCTCAAAAGTTAAAAAAATTCTCCTATCACCACCAAACTTTACAGGATCACCCATTGTATCATTTTAAAGAATTTCTAAACATTTTATTAAAATCGGTGCAGCCGTTTCGGAGTCTATAAAGGACATACAGACGAATATTCATTTTTAACAACTCTAAATGTATAGTCGTCACAATGTTCATCATGCTACGGTTTTTGCAGATACATTAATAGCTTCTTGAATACTTATTGAATTGACGTCACCTGCAACTCAATGTGAAATCAGAATTTGAATATTTTTTTGTTACTTTAAGAAAACTTCCGACAGGTCCCATGATGTTTCATACAAATCTATGCTAATTATAAAACATTATCGCCATAAATCCCTAAAAGCTATCTGTCTGTATATGGTCGATTTTCTCTAAATTTACTGAACGGATTTTTGTACGTTTTTTACTAAATGGTAGTGCAATTCTTCCGGAAGTTTTAAGTTAAGTTTGGGAGCTTTACTCGCGTGCGTCGCGTAAACCAGCAGAGATACGCTAAAGTAATGTAGTTATAGATCTACAAAAATACTGCAAAAAAGCTAACGACAATATGTCTCTATCTCTTATGGTTAACGAAATAACTACTTTTATGTTCAAAATTTCAATTCCGGAAAATTTTGCTCACTGATTTCCACGCGGCATTCATTAAAACTAAACAGCTGATTTTGGACTATCAGTTTGGAGCGGAAAAGATCCTAGAGAGTTGGTGTTCAGACAGTATTATTAATAAATCATCTAGTTCTTAATACTTAGTATTAAAGTAGCCTAATTAAAAATTAGTCGTAATTGAGTTAGATACATTTTTATCCTTATTTCTATGACAGCATGCTACAAACTATAGAAAAACTTGAATAAGAATTTTTTCTTTTTCTTTTTTGAATAAGATCATTTTAATACCACTAAGCAAGGGATATATTAAGGTATAGTAATCTATCCTTATTATGATACATAGTCTCAAAAAGCTGTCTGTCTGTATGTAATCGATTTTCTCAAAATCTACTGAACGGATTTTTGCACGGTTTTCACCACAAGATAGTGCAATACTTCCGTTTAAGTGAATAGTACATATCGATATTATGTAAATTGTGTCGAAGATATCGCGCAGTTGTTAAAAAACTTGCTTGCTGGGAGCTTTAGTCGCGTGCGCCGCCTAAACCAGCAGAGATACACTAAAGTAATGCACTAAAGAATTGTAGATCTATAAAAATACTACAAATAAGTCCGGGATAGCATATCTCTATCTCTTATGGTTAACTCACACTAACTACTTTTATGTTTAAAATCGGAATTCTAGAAAATAATTGTGATACGATGATTTCCACGCGGGCAAAGCCGCTGGCACAGCTAGTAATGAATAAGTTAGCGTAATGCATTACGATTTTGTCATGGAGCCTATCCCCCTGATGATGGTTCTGTTTTTCGGTGTCGGGGCGAAACGATCGTAGAGATTTTGGTGGTGGTTGTGTGTATTGCTTGTGTGCATTGTTGCTGGTGGAGGCGTCTTGAGATACGTATGACTCGTTCTGCATGTGTAAGGAACATGAATTTTGCCTGCTTCATACACTTAGCATTGTATGCATTCACTTAACCCACGCGGATTATAGCAAACTAGTTCTGTTTTAGTTTCTGTAATATGAAATTCCGCAAAGTAACGCCTGCTTCTAAGAATATTGTTAAGGCATTCAATAGATATGATTTATACTGGATAACTACATAAATTACTTGAAGACATTGTTTGATGTCGGTTACTTAGCCGAAAATTAATTAGTGTCTTGTTATAGCAAAAAATAGTGAGGTAGGAACAAAAGCTACTACAAAAGAGTGAAATCAGCCTAGTGTTCTGTTCACACCATAACCATAAAGGCAGTAAGTTTGATATGACATTGAAGTCAGCACACCTTAAAGCTATAGCTAGTATATTTCTATAGCTGTAATAGGCAAGTGGTGAGACCGTGCGACTCTTCGAGATGTCACGGGTTCGAACCCCGAGCAAGCACCATTGAGTTTTTCTGTTAAAACTTATTTGTTTAATTGATAATTGCAATTTATCACACGCTTTTCGATGAAGGAAACCTGCATATCTCTATAGAATTCTAGGGGTATGTGTAACCTACCAATCCGCATAAGAGCAACGTGTTGGGTCTAAGCTGTAACCCTTCTCTCCGAAAACTGAGAAAGCTGCCTGTGCTCAACAGTGGGATGGTTACAGTCCGTTACTTTATTTTACAATTATTGCCCCATTAGTAACTCTGCTGTGATAGCCCAGCAGTGAGACCGTGCGATTCTATAGCGACGATCATGAATTCAAACACCGGGCAGGCAATAATGAGTTTTTCTATTAAAACTTATGTGTCTAATTGATAATTGTAATTTTATCAAACGCGTTTTAATTTATCATATTTTCGGTGAAGGAGAACATCGTCAGGGAACCTGCATATCTCTAGAGAATTCTGAGGATACGTGTAACCTACCAATCCGCATTAGAGCAGCGTGGTAGGTTCGTAGCTCCAATCCTTTTCTCCGAAAACGGAGAGAGGAGTCCTATGCCCAGCAGTGGGATAGTAACAGACCATTACTTTACTTTACAATGAACACGCCTTAAGTAACCCTCCAACAAACCACATTTGCGTATTCGTATACTTTGTACCCTCTAAATTCCATTTTAAATTAAAGTGCTCATGATACAAAAAATGATGCTTCTTATAACACGTCAGTTTCAGTGCAATTATAGTTATGTATTTAAATCTAACAAAAAGTTGAGTGAAGATTCATGGTCAAAAAATCTTAATTTGGTCGTTCAAATCATTGACCTTCAGATGTATTATACTCGAAGAAACGAAGACTTTTTGTATATCCTCTAATTGTATACTACAAAAACATCGAGATTAACGCATCTAATGACTCCTCTTCATAATCGGCGATTACAACCGATTATGCCCGATCACGATCGCGTACGGGGCATACTCAGTTATAATAGGTACCCACAAATCACCATCAAATTCATATCTATCTATCTATACTTATTATAAAACAAAATCCTAAAAAGCTGTTTATCTGTATGTAATTGATTTTCTCAAAATCTTCTGAACGGATTTTTATACAGTTTTAATCAAAAGATAGTGCAATACTTTCGGATGGTTTATGTATATAGTACATATCGATATTATGTAAATTGTGTTGAAGAAATCGCGCAGTTGTTTTAAAAACTGGTCGCGTGCGCTGCGTAAACCAACAGAGATATGCTAAAGTAATGTACTAGAGAGTTGTAGATCTATAAAAATACTACAAAAAAGTACGCGATACTTTGACTTGATTGACTTTTTTGTAGTATTTTTATCGATCTACAATTCTCTACTACATTACTTTAGCGTATCTCGGCTGGTTTATGCAGCGCACGCGACTAAACCTCCCAGCAAGCAAGTTTTTTAACAACTGCGCGATCTCTTCAACACAATTTACATAATACATTTACTTCAACCTTCAACTTTTTTGAATTTAAATTTACTTCAAACCATGCGGAAGTATTGTACTATCTTTTGGTGAAAACCGTACAAAAATACGTTTTGGGACTTTTTTTATAATAAGTATCCAAAGTTATATATTACATACAAATAATCAGTGGATACATTTAATATCATATCATCGCTATCCATCTGTACATTTTCAATAAATAAAGTATACATTAAAACACCCAAAATCCAGAATATATTGGGCTTAGGTAGTAACGGCCCGTTACAGTACCACTGCAGGGCATAGGGCCTCCTCTCTCCGTTTCTAAAGAGAAGGGTTGGAGCTAAGACCTACCACGCTGCTCCAATACGGATTAGTAGGTTACACATATCCCCAGAATTTTCTAGAGATATGCAGGTTTCCTTACGATGTTTTCCTTCACCGAAAAGCGTGTGATAAATTGCAATCAATTAGACACATAAGTTTGAATAGACAATCTCATTGGTGGGCCAGGGTTTGAAACCATGATCGTCTCTAAAGAGTCGCATGGTCTCACCGCTGGGCTATCGCAGTTCATTAATGTAATCTATATTAACGTCGAAGTAGACTCCATAAAGAGATAACCATTATCATATATATGAGGACCTCAACTGTGAAACCATCTTAGGTGGCCAATCATTGCATGTGTCAATATAGTATCGCCATGTCATTACATATACAAGCTAATTTATTCAGTCCCTATATGGCACCCATCGGAAATGAAGTTTTATTTGACCGTGACAATGAAATCACTCGTGGAGACAAATACACAGGGTTTTCGTCTGCGTAGACGAGGTTCAGTTTCCAAAATCATGTCGGGGTTTCTTCTTTTAGCAGATTGTTTCGTGCACCTATAGTCTTTCCTTTATATATATTCTATACTTTGAATAGTCAAATCCACCCTCATTTGTTATCGACGTGTCGTAAAAGGCGACTAAGGTAAGTTGCTCCGCCGTGTGGTATACGGATAAGTAGAATAGACCACCCTCTTTCTTACCGAGGGTTTGTAAAATACGATTAAGTTAAGTTGACGTCAGCCAGGCGGCCGGTCGTACAATACTTAGCCAAATGATGTGACATCATGTTTTGTAACATGTTGTGACGACCCCACTTAGAGTGGTGTAAGGGCAGGAGGATGATGACTTTGAATCGTCAAATGTTATACAAGCGGCTACCGCTGATTTGGAAGTATGCTCCTACCGAGAAGAATCAGCAAGAAACTCGGTGGCTAATTTTTTTAAATTATTAATTTTCTTACAATTTGATTTATACTTACAAATTAACCGTTGCAGTTTGGTGCGTAGCTGACTGCAGTTAAGATATGCTACTATCACTCAAATAATCTTCAATTGTATAGTAAGCTTCATGTTGAAGCATCGTTTTAAGATAATATCTAAATTTGTGTAAAGAGAAGTCTAATAGTAATAAGTATGTATAGAACCCGGTAATAAATAATGCACATCGAGGCTTAGAGAGAAATTGACTAGATTTTGCTTCATAGAGCATTGTCTCTGTCGCACAGTCTGGCGAACCCGTGTGAACATACTAAGTGAGTGACAGTGACAGCGCTCTACGAAACCGAACTGGCCGGCTGTTTCGTTCTAATCATCGATGTGCATTTTTTAATGCCGTCTACTATAACATCGGTGGAGAGTACATGTGATAGTGGTAAAGCTATAGTGTAGATATCTTATTTGGTTTCGATTTTGACCCACTTAACTAAAACGAAGTAGCTTGAAAAATTGCGAGTGAGACACCTTGCTTGATAACCTCTTTAATTACGGTTAGATAGAAAAGTAATAATAAATTAATTTGCTATAATCCGCGATACAGTAAATAGAAAAAATATATATATCTCAAAGCAAAGAAAATCGCAAAGCTTTGCGATTTTGTCGTGGAGTCTATCTCCTGGTGATGCTTCGGTTGCGGGGCGAAACGATTGTTGAGTTTGTGATAATGAACGTGTGTAGTGCACAAGCACTATACACGTTATTAACGTGTGTAGTGCTTGTGCACTAGATGCACAAACCTCCACCACTCCCACCACAATACACAGGTATTGTGGTGGCAGTGGTGGAGGTTTGTGCATGTGTTTTTACGAATCCTGCATGTAACGGTAATGAAAAAACGGATAGTCCACTAGACATTTAGCACTATATATATTTTTCATTTACTGTATCGCGGATTATAGCAAAATATTTTTATTATTACTTTTGTGTTATGGATCTCCGCAAAGAAACGCCTAATTCTATAAATTATTTACGGTTAGAAAGTTTTTGCCCTTTTTTTAGGCGCGGAACTACTCTTTGCTTTTCTAACTTCGCTAGTTTTCTCTTTACTTCTTTCGTTTTAATATTATAATTGGATGTGTAAAAGTAACTTTATATTAGGTCCTTACATATGAAATTGGCGTTTTGTCGTACTGGCCACTTTGATCTCAAATATTACCTTTATGGTTAGGAATTCCAAATTCAAATTCATACAGCTATTTACTCATGCGTTTGTGTTTCAAACCCCCTAATTCATTTGTTTTTTCTTCTTTTGTTTTTTTCTTTGTGTCACTCTGTTTACAAAATGGAAAACATGAAATATCGCGTTATTTACGAGTATGAGTTCCACCGTGGCACCAGTGCTGCAGAAACGGCTCGAAGGATTAATGATGTGTATGGTGACGGTGTCGCAAAAGAAAACACAGTGCGTTTTTGGTTCGAACGTTTTCGTTCTGGAAATTTCGACCTGCAGAACAAGCCTCGTGGACGGCCGGAGACTAAAGTTGATAATGAAGAATTAAAGGCTATTGTGGAAGCGGATCCATCGCAAACCACGTCCGAGTTAGCTGCAGGCTCCGGTGTTAGTGATAAAACTATTCTCATCCACTTGAAGCAAATTGGGAAGGTGAAAATGCTTGAAATGTGGGTACCTCATGAATTGAGTGAAGCAAACCGACAAACGCGCGTCGACTGCTGCGTTACGTTACTCAACCGGCACAATAATAAAGGAATTTTAAATCGAATCATTACCTGTGATGAAAAGTGGATCCTCTACGATAATCGGAAGCGCTCATCGCAATGGTTGAACCCTGGCGAACCAGCCAAATCCTGCCCTAAGCGAAAATTGACTAAAAAAAAGTTGCCTGTAAGTGTTTGGTGGACTAGTGCCGGTGTCGTTCACTACAGCTTTCTTAAATCTGGCCAGACATTTGGTATCATCTCTGGTAGGCTTTTCCGCGATGGTTCTCTCTTAATGACACCATCAAAAGAGCTCTTGCCACCATCGACATTCCTGCTCTTCTCAAGCCTTCCGGGATATGTCGGGATGATGGCAAGAGACCAGACGGTCTGACGCTGGTTCCTGGAATAGGGACGGGCCCTAATGTGGGACGCAACATGCGTTGATACGAAAAAAATACGGTATTTTTTTTTTATCCGTTTTAACACCTCGGTTGATCGCCTCTTCGGGTGACAAGAGTTCTGGCTCCTTTTCCGCACAAAAAGTCAGCTTAGCGATTCAACGCGGAAACGCCGGAAATTCTTGGGACCATTCCACGTGGGCATGATTTGTACAGTAATCACGTGTAAGTAATTTAAGATAGATATAACTTGTACACATTTGTTATAAATTAAAAAATATATATATCATCATGTTTTTGGTACGGAGCTATATATTTCATACATGTCCTTTAGTAAGCCATTACTATAGATAATAGCTGAGAAGCTATAATCTGTTTTACGGCGATAAACCCCCTGATTTAAGATGTGACATTTGGTCGGTGACTCGACGCGTGAGCGTTATTTTTCATATTAACCGGTTTAATACTACGTTAAATGGGTATTTTTTTATTAAAAATGAACAATCAAAAATAACGTTCTTCCGCGTTCAATGACACCAAGTGCCATTTCTTCGCAAGGCACAAAGTTTCCGAACCATTATTATCAGGAATTGATCTAGTTATATGTAAATAGAATCTAGGCAATGCGCGCAGTCGATCAGTTGTATTCTAGAACTCTACGAACGCTGATCACCAGGTTTAAGGTCAAGCATATAATAACCATTATCTATACTTATTATAAAACAAAGTCCCAAAAAGCTGTCTGTCTGTATGTAATCAATTTTCTCAAAATCTACTGAACGGATTTTTGTACGGTTTTCACCAAAAGATAGTGAAATACTTCCGAATGGTTTATGTAAATAGAAACTTGCTTCCTGGGCGCTTTAGTCGCGTGCGCTGCGTAAACCAGAAGAGATACGCTAAAGTAATGTACTATAAAATTGTAGATCTATAAAAATATTACAAAAAAATCCGGGATAGCATGTCTCTATCTCTCATGGTTAACTCACAATAACAACTTTTATGTTCAAAACTTCGAAAATTCTCGAAAAGCTTCGCCACGCGCACGAAGCCGTTGTTAGCACAGCTAGTAATATAATATAATAAAAAAAAGTAGGATGTTATGTTTATATTATTTAACTTATATACGTCCATATGTCTCTCAGGTTGAAAATTTAGATTTTATTTGTTGAAGAAATTTATGTCAGAATAAATTGGTAGAACTAACCCATGGGAACTGTCATTAGTTGCCTATGGTTCGTAACTACTGACAATAATCTTACATACTTCTTTTCTCCCACTATAGTTCATGTCTTCTATCACTTTTCTGAAGCCATACTTCAGAATCACCTCATAACAGTGACTTTCAAATATCTTCCCCTTAGATTAATCTAATTTTCAAATTTAAACTATCGTGACTTACTAGTTATACAAGCAATATTACAGAACTAACTACTTTGCTATAATTCGCGCGGGTTAAGTGAATGCATGCAAAGCCAATGTGTATGAAGCAGGCAAAATCTACGTACCTTACGTAAGGTACGTAGATTTGCATGCATTCACCTAACACGTGCGGATTATAGCAAAGTAGTTAGTTCTGTTATGTTGCTTGTAATATGGAATTCCGCAAAGTAACGCCTGCTTCTATAAAATTACTAGTTATAGTTCATAGTTAATGTGTAGACACCGGCTATACTCACGTCTAATTTTATCGGGTGAGCCCGACTAGTTTGTTTGGCGGTGAGTTCTCGCCGTGATGGCGTCGTGTAAAGAGCCCATGTATAAGTGCCCCGGATGGGCTAGAAACTAGTCGGGCTAACCCGATAAAAGTAGACGTGACTATAGCCGGTGTCTACACATTAACTATAGATTCATCAAATATATAGAGAGGACACTTTATTTAACTTGACGATTAAACAGCGTATACTCCGACAAGACAGAGGTCCCAATTCTGAATCGGTAAAAAATAGCTTTGACTTTGGTATATTCAGCACCTATTTGAGAAATGATTTATAAACCGCTAATCATCTCAAATATAGAAATAAATCCTATTACAAAGTAGTAAAGAAACATGAGCATGAGACATCAATTACTTACAGCTTATGTTTAGAAAGATCAAATGTCAAGTACAAAAGCAACAATTGCAGAAAAACGTTTCCATTGTCATTGCGAATTGAAATCATAAAAACTACGACTTTGTAACTCAAGGACGTCAGTTTTGTTAATTTTTCCGATAGTTATGACATGTCTATTTTTAGACATATTGATGTGAATTTAATATATGAAATAGGATTTGACGAATTGTACATAAACGATAGTGACGTTCAAGTCTCGAGTATAAAAGTATAATACATTATAACAAGGCTATTTTTCCTGATTCAATAAATAAGAAACAATTTTCTCGAAAGTCAACCCATTTAATCTCAACTCAACATAATTATATTGACAGCGCCATTGTTTCTATATTATTGACCAACTAGATAAAGGAAGTTGTATCTGAAACATGTTGTAACAATATTTTGAACGCAATAAAGAAAAATTGTAATGCAAATTCAAAATATTCTTTATTTAAGTAGAATATTTTCAGTACTTTTGAATAGTCAAACGTTTTAGAAGCTACCACAGATTTAAAAGGTCGCTCCTGCTGGGAACCAGCAAGAAGCTCGGCGGATAGTCTTTTCAAAACATTATACAATTAATAAATTGATTTCGTTATTAATACAAAAGTAATAATAAAATTATTTTGCTATAATCCGCGATACAGTAAATAGAAAATATATATAGTGTTTAATGTATAGTGGACTATCAGTATTTTCATACCTGATACGTGCAGGATTCGTAAAAACACATGCACAAACCTCCACCACTTCCACCACAATACACAAGCACTACACAGGTTCACTATCACAAACTCAACAATCGTTTCGCCCCGCAACCGAAGCATCATCAGGAGATAGACTCCACGACAAAATCGCAAAGTCGTGGAGTCTTGTCGATTGTTGAGTTTGTGATAGTGAACCTGTGTAGTGCTTGTGTATTGTGGTGGAAGTGGTGGAGGTTTATGCATGTGTTTTTACGAATCCTGCACGTATCGGGTATGAAAATACTGATAGTCCACTATACATTAAACACTATATATATTTTCTATTTACTGTATCGCGGATTATAGCAAAATAATTTTATTATTACTTTTGTATTATGGATCTCCGCAAAGTAACGCCTAATTCTATAAATTATTCGTTATTAATCTTTGTAGTCTTAAAGATTTCTAAACTTGCATATAGGCAAGCACGGATAATTTTTAGGAATCTTGTCACAGAAACGTGTATCGACACCGACATATAATTTTTGGACCTTCTGAAGCCGAAACAGGGACCTCATTAGTTTATGTCGGTTACTAGAATGATGACTCTTTCCCTCTATTTTCAATTATGTTGCATAACATACTTAGTATGACTAACAAGAACCGATGACAATACAATAGATATATAACTTAAAAATATACAAACATACTCTACAAATTGGATAAGATATTAGTTTTTTTATAAACATATTAAGTTTAGCTGTGTGTTATCTGTTGCTGACGTGTCTGTGTGTCGAAAATGGCGGCCACTGAAAATCAGTGTTCGAGTTTCCAATTTGATCCAAAGCCCCATTTGTGAAGTCACACCACGCTTTTATAAATTTGTTTTTTTTTATGTTATTTATTACATGTAAAACTTAGTAGTGTGTACGTCATAAATAAAGTTTTCTTTCTAAATAACACGCCTTATACCTTACACGCACATCTTACAATCTTTAACACAAAATATTTCTTAATATCTTTGGTGCTTTATGCCATCTTTTTTATATAAACAATTGAGCACCCCACGTTTCTTCAAAATAATTCTAAAGTTTTTGGATCATAATTTTTATTCTACCTATATAATTTTTTTATAATAATAATTTTTTTTTATTGCAATATTGAATTTCAACTATCGTGAGTAGTTTTCATAGTTTACGCCGTGTGGTATCCGGCAGAATAGAATAGACCACATTCATTTCTTACCGAGGTGTCGTAAAAGGCGACTAAGGTAAGTTGACGTCAGGCAAGCGGTCGGTCGTATAATAGGTAGCCAATTCATGTGACAACATGTTTGTAACATGTTGTGCCGACCCCACTTAGAGTGGGATATGGGCAGGAGAATGATGAGAATGATGATGAGTAGTTGTCATAGTTTATTTATAGAAACCGGCTGTACTCACGTCTTATTCTATCGGGTTGGCCCTACTAGTTTCGAGCTCATCCGGGGAACTTATTCATGAGCTCTTTACAGGGCATTCCTGTCTAAGATTAAGGTAAACGATAGAAATTTAATTTGAGGTCACAAAGTATTTATTAATATAATGCCGTGTGATATCCAGCTGAGTACAATAGACCACCCTCATCTCTTACAGATGTGTCGTAAAAAGCGACTAAGTTAAGTCGACCCGCCGTGTGGTATCCAGCTTAGTAGAATAGACCACCCTCATTTCTTACCGAGGTTTGGTAAAAGGCGACTAAGGTAAGTTGAGCCACCGTGTAGTATCCGGTTGAGTAGAATAGACCACCCTCTTTCTTACCGAGGGGTCGTAAAATACGACTGAGGTAAGTTTATGTCAGACAGGCTGGTCAAATATACGTTGCCAAATCATCACATCATATTTGTTACATATTGGACCGACCCCAGTTAGAGTGGGATAAGGGCAGGGGGATTTATATCGGGCGCCTGGCTTACAGTTCCCCAAGGCGGTCGGTGCATCTGGTGCTCCCCATGCACTGGTTAGCGGAAGAGGACTTCTCTTTCAAGGGGTCCCTACCCAGAGGGGGTGTTCCCTTGGATCAGAGCTGTCGGCGGGGATGGGGGCAATGTGTATAACGATACCCCTGTGTTTGCCATTGGCAGCGTGGTGGAGCACACAGGTCGTATTAGTCGGTGCGAGTCCGACATATACGCCTCCTGTTCCCGTCGGGCGGCGGTACCCATAAGGGCTTTTTTCGTGTAAAAAAAAGGGGATGATGAAAGTATAAATATATATTAATACATAATTTTTTTTCAGAAAAATGTTGGGCTACGACAACGAAGGTGCGACTATATCCATGGAGGATGTTCGTGATGATCAGGCCAGTACACTTAAGATAAGTACTATAGAAGAGGAATTGGCTGCGAGAAGGTTTAGAATGCTGAAACCACAGAAGTCCACAGTAGCTTCTAGAAGACAACAAGCGGTGTGCGTGAGGAGAGCGTACAAGAAATACGGGACAAATAACAACCCAAATGTTATTCTTGACGGACTGAATATGACTGTGCCTAAAGGAGCTATGTAAGTATATTTCTTATAATCAATAAAATAATATTTATATTCTAATAATCAATAGTAAGATGAACATTTCGTCGCCGGCGCTGCAGCCCATTATAGATATTTTTTTAGTTAGTCTATAATTAATTTTAGTTAATCTTCTAGTTAGTCGCCAAATCCTCTTCGATTCATAAGCAGGATTAAGTAGTTACGTCTCAATGAAACAGGCAATAATCTTATATACAAAATTCTAGTATAACAATGTTAGTAACGATAGTCCTCCGAAACGACTTGACCGATCTTTTCGGAATTTTAGATACATATACAGTAGATCTTAGAATCGGATATTATCTGTTTTTATACCCATAAGTGATACGTGTTGTCTATCCCTAACATTGTTTTTTTATTTCTTGGATTTTACGCTAGAAATAATTTATGGCAAAACAACATTTACCGGGTCAGCTACTAAATAATAATAAAAAAATACGTAAAGAAATAAATATTTTTTTCTTTTACTAACTTTTATTGTACGTAGAAGAGAAACAAAGAAAATTATATTATTTTCTATCCTAAATAATTAGTTGTCTTTACAAATTTGTTCGCGCCAAGTAAAGCGTTTAAATACCTTCTTCTTCAACAGAGCTATTTCAGAGAAATATGGTAACTAACGTTGTGACATTAGAATTTAATATATAAGATACTAGCTTTTAAGAGCAACTTCGTTCGCGTGGACTGCAGTCTTATTTTTTGAGTAAACCGTTATACTTATATTAATTATGGTTAAAGTGGGTAAATCTCAAACGTTAGACATATGCTGTCGCGGACTTTTATTCAGAACTTTTAGAGGGGAACAATTTTGTAATACATGATTTTTCAATAATTTACGTAGGGCACGCAAGGAAAACTTTAAATTTTGCCGTTTTAACAACATTTTTTATTGCTGCTCCTCTCATTTTGATCTTAGCTTGATGGTATATAGCCTATAGCCTTCCTCAATAAATAGACTATCTTACAGTCAAAGAAGTTTTCAATTCGGTCCCGAGATTAGCGCGTTCAAACAATTAATCAAATAAACAAACAAACAAACTCTTCACCTTTATATATTAGTGAATTTTTCCGCACAAACGTGCGGGCGGATGAGGCAACCTCCGACCTGGGCCCGCCGTCCCGGCGCCTCAACCTACCTTATGCGGCCGTCAGCTATATGCGGTCCGGCCTCATGAATCACTGCGTGTATATGTGTACGTGTGTGTGTGCGCTTGTATGTACTTGGCCGATTCCTGAACTCGTTGGCTCGCCTCTGCAGTCTTCCACGAACACGTACTGTCTATTTCTCCCGGCGTATACACTTCACTAACGCGGTTGAATAACACAAATAACACCCGGTGTGCACACAACCTTCGTAAGGTCACACGTTATTGAATCGTCCCATATCGGTAAACATTAATCCCAACGCGTACTAATACCGCGTCGCGGTCGCGTCTTATCTTTATAGTATTCGAAATGCTTCACTAATTGAACGCGTCACTAAACGTAAGAACCACACCCCTCACTGGTTAAAACGCGTCACTAGATACTTATATCAATATCAAAAGTCAATACAGTCGTGTTACTATCTACAACCACACCCCAAACGCATAATTACGCGCGTGCGTTTACAATAAGATCGTATACAGGGCGCATATCGTACATGCGCGCGGGCGTCCTGTCTTATCGTAATTCAAAACGTTACTAAAACATTATGTAATAAACGCGAGTCTATCGAAGGTCCGTTGGCTAGGCGCGCGGGCCGCTTGAATTTATACAAAACAATTAGTATAGATGTGTTAGAAGAAGTTCAATTAACTTGTGTTTTGCAGATATGGTCTTCTTGGTGCTTCGGGGTGTGGTAAAACAACACTGCTCTCATGTATAGTGGGGCGACGTAGACTTGACTCTGGCGAGCTATGGGTGCTTGGTGGGAAACCTGGTAGTCCTGGAAGCGGCGTCCCTGGACCTAGGATAGGATATATGCCTCAAGTAAGTATTGAGAATAGGAAATCTTTTGAAGCTACAATCCTACTAATATTATAAATGCGAAAGTTTGTGAGTATGGATAGATGTTTGTTACTCTTTCGCGAAAAAACTATCAGACGGATTTGAATGAAACTTACAGTTATATAGGTTATACATCGGAATAACATATAGGCTACAATTTGTAATGATTTTATCTTATATAACGATACATGTCAATAAGGTCGGAAAAATCTGGCCTCTGAGAGCTATCTCGGCGTACGCTTCCTAAATCATTAGAGTTACACAAAGATGATGTACTGTAGTATTTTTTGTCTTTAATAGTTCTAAATAAAAGTCCGCGACAGCATATATCTATGTTTTATGTGGAAGCCACTATGACCAAAATTGTGAATCATAAATTTAATTAAATTAGATATTATTTTAAAATGCCCATTATAGTAAATTTATCAAACCCCTATTAAAATCAATCTACATGAAATACCCAAAGCGGTATTTCATGTAGATAAACTTTGTCTTTAACATTAAATAATTTGGCCGAATAATCCTAAAGATATCACGATATTTTATAGAATTAGGCGTTACTTTGCGGAGATCCATAATACAAAAGTAATAATAAAATTATTTTGCTATAATCCGCGATACTCCGCGGTATCGCGGATTATAGCAAAATAATTTTATTATTACTTTTGTATATCACGATATGATTGACTTGAATGAAGCGCCTAATAGGCACAGCGCGCGAAGTTTGTTTAGAATCCGTAAGTACTGAAGTGAGATATCTTAAATTTTCGATGTAGGTATAACTAAATAAATACATATATAATTTATATATGAATATATGAATGAATATGCAGGTTTCCTTGCGATGTTTATCTATACCGAAAAGCACGTGATAAATTGCAATTATCAATAAGACACATAAGTTTTAATAGAAAAACTCATTGTTACCTGCCCGGGGTTTGAACCCATGATCGTCTCTAGTAAGTCGCATGTTCTAACCACTGGGCTATCACAGCTAGGTTAAGACCCTGATGTACTGTTAATATCGTTAAAGCAAACGTATTAATTAAAAAATACATATCTATATCGTATCTACCCTCTACATTATTTGGATGTGCTTGCAGTTTGATACTGTAAACCCGTGTTTCCCAAACTTTTATATGCTAAGGACCACTTAAGCCTTTCTAAAATTTTTATGCAATATAAACTACATAAATTTTCATATTAAAAAATTGAATTGTTTACTCGAGAAACTTAAATGATAATGGCAGATTTTAAATTGCCAGTCAGTTGGTTACCACGGTGGATGCAATTCTGCCTTATACAAAGGTATCTCGATTTTATCGCGATGTGACCCGTATGTTTGATAATAATGAAATGAAGTAGTTTTATGGAGAGGAATTTGCATTGCATTTTAACGGCATGGAGCGAAAGCGCTAAACTAGTGTCGAGTCCATTTTCTAATAGCCCCCTTAACAATCAAATTACCCCCTGTGGGAATTGGGCTCCACGTTGAGAAACACTGTTGGACACTCTTTATCAGGGTCATGAACTGTGTTTATCAGGTCGTTCAACTGCAAAATACTCAGTACTCAGGTATTGTGCAGGCCAATTCGTATGGAAATAAAATTATTCAGATCTCCACATATATATGTTCGAGCTTTACTTTGAAGCCATGAACAAATTAAATGCCACCAGTAGTTCTGAAAGATAATAACTAGTAAGTAGATTTTAAGTTTAAATTGAAAGTGACGTAAATATAGAGTTACCCTATCCCTGCTACCGTCAGCTTTGTTCTTCCGAAAGTATTTTAGGTATAAGATTCGGGTGAAATTTTCCAAATCCACTCCGATCCCCGGGAAAATGTATATTTCGGATGTCCGATTATCCGGATATTTTATCGCCTAACCGAAAGAGGGAAGTGTATTAATTTTATAAATGGAACCTTTATTTATTTCTTTTTTTACCGAAAGTGGTCCTTTTACGAGATCACTTTTCTCAATAAAACTTTTGTAGAAATGTTCACTTATTTTTTAAAGAAATTCCGTAAAGTATATTATGTCACAATAGCATTTTTTTGTCATTTACTTTTTACGAAAAATAACGCCCTCTTTTCGAAGCAATTTTAAGCAATACAGCATCAATCCTTAGCCAATTAAGTAACTTAAATACATTGTTGATTTAATATAGATCAATATGGCCGTTTACAGCATGTAATTTAAATAAATATTTTCGAAGATATTACAGATTTAATATGCGGCGCGTGCCTATAAATAGCGCATCGGAGGCCGCGCTTCGCCCTATAGCACTTATAATTTAGCAGCGATTGGATTAATTGTAAAAATAAAATACATAGAGAAAAATGTAAAAAGGAACTAGGTAAAATGTATTATATGAATTAAGATATTCCAAAGATAGCAGGAAATCTTCATGGTATAGGGAAAGGGGAATTGTTTTACTCCAAATTTAACGAGTGCGGGCCGCGGGCAGTAATGAATAAATCAAAACTACGGGATCTATTTTAATCATTTTTTTCACTGAGTGACAGCCTATACTTATATATTTTATACCCATGCGAAGCAGGGGCGGGCCGCTAGTATATAAATAAAGTAATTTATTGCATCTTATGGATAGGAAAGGTCTTATTAAAAGCTTTTAGTTGACCCACTTCCCGGTGACATAAAATGTTACATACTGATCCAGTCTTCTGCTGCCAGGAATGACAAGATGAAAGAACTCCTCATCGGTTAACAGTAGGGACATTAAATTTTGTTCAAAGCTTTCATAACCTGACTTGTTACTTCTCTGGATAGAAGGGTGCGGGATTGGATCTCCAGAATATCTATTTCTCCTCCATCGGACAGCTCTTGATAGTAACTATGATAGCCCAGCGGTGGGACCGTTTGACTCTATCAAAGGGTGTCACGGGTTCATACCTCGGAAAACAATGAGTATCTCTGTTAAAATTTATGTGTCTGATTGATAATTGCGATTTATCACACGCTTTTCGGTGAAGGAAAACATCGCGAGCAAACCTGCATATCTCTAGAGAATTCTGGGCATATGTGTAACCTACCAATCCGCATTGGAGCAGCGTGGTGAGTCCTTAGTTCTAACTCTCTTCTCCAAAAACGAAGAGAGGACGCCTATGACCAGCAGTGAGATAATAACAGGCCGTTACTTAAAAGCTCTTGATGAATTGTAAATTAAACACATAAGTTTTTTAGTTACTTCCCCAGAGCTTGAACTTGCGTCCCCTCGAATGCCACGCTCTCACAGCATGTTAATCAATTCGGCTTGAGATTTATGCTGTGTTTTAAATTAAGTTATTTCTCAACGCTTCACTCTCAATCTCGATGATTTTGCATTATCCACCATAGCTGTGATGTTTATTAGAAAAAACAACATTGATGTAAGTAACGAATAGTTATATTGTTACTCTACTTACAGTGTTTTTTAATACCCATATGATATTTGTATAAACACAATAGAAACAAACAGTCCCCGCCATCTATCGGCCTATAATAGTAACACGTAAAGAATTCATTATGTAAATAAATTATTATGCCAAGAGGTTTTACTATTGGGCGATAGATGGCGTGTTACCGGCAATAAATATATATGTATCGCGCTACGAAGTTTATTTTGTATTTGTATATAGGTTTTTAATATTTTATGAATAAATCGACTTCTAACTGGCATAGTCTTTAATTGAGTTACCATCTAAGTGAGACAGTGCAGTGAGACTTATACATGGTCCTTCGAGCCGGATGACTGGCCAGTTGGATTGAGGGTTCGTACAACTAGTCGGACATCAACGTGGTGGCGGATTGTCATCGAAGGTGTCGTTCCTGGAGTTTGGAGCCAGGAATTACAGAGAGCAGACGCCGACCACGCAGCGACGTCGTGAGTGAGCCAAGCAGTGCCCAGTGACGTCAGAAGCGAGCCGAGCCAGGTGGTGCCGAGTGACGCCATCCGACCGGAACGAGACCGACCAGGTGAACGAAGACATACGGAATCATAGTGAGTGAAGTGTGACGTGATAAACTGTAAGTACATTTAAAATCATAATTATCAAGCAAAATTGGACCTTAAGTCAAAGAAGAGTTTAACTTAAAAAATTTGAAAGAAGTTTAAAGTAAAGTTAAAGTTAGTGCATGGACTTAGAAAATAATCTCAAAAAGTGAAGTGACGGGGAATCCATGCCCAATTTTTACTAAGTGTTAATTGTGCAAAGACTTAGAAAATATTGATGTTCACATAGGACTTAGAAAAATTGCGATGAAAACAACATTGACTTAGAAATTTTATATGAACTGAAGACTTGTAATATTTTCAATTGGTTACGCTGGACTTAGAAAATTTCGTTGAATTATCGGAACTTAGAAAAAATTTAAGATTATTTTGGACTTGTGATATTTTTTAATGCTGAATCTTTTAACTTGTGTTTAAATTTAGAAATACTTAATTTTTATATTGATTGAATTTATTTGTTTTACATTTATTTTCTGCATCACTAAGAGACTGCCATGGAGGTGTTAGATAAATTACAAATTAACAATAGGGAGCTTATAGCTAAAGGCAAAATGAACTTTAAGAAATCACCTAAAGAGCGTGTAACAATTTCGTATATAGAAACGCGACTTGAAGCATTAGAAAATCAATGGCAATCGTTTTGTGATACTCATCGACAAATAATTACCGATATTAGTAAAACAGATTTAGAGTCGTCTCAGTATTATAAGAATTCTATTTATGATAAAACGGAAGAAATTTATTTTGATTATAAAACTGAGTTAAAGGATGTTTTATCAAAATATCAAAGCAAATTAACAAAGTCAGTCGTATCCGACCGACCGTCTACGGTCGAGGATAAATCTTGTTGTTCTGTCAGACTACCAAAGATTTCTATTCCGATCTTTTCCGGAAAGTATACGGAGTGGACAAGTTTTCGGGATCTTTTTACTTCATTGATTCATAATAACAGTAGTTTAGATGATGTTCAAAAATTGCATTATCTTAAGAGCCATTTGTCTGGAGAAACCGAGCAGTTGTTGCGTCATATTCCCATAACCGAAAAGAATTATCATGCATGTTGGACTCAGTTAACTAGTCGTTACGATAATAAAAAATATCTCTCCAATCATATTTTAAGGCGACTACTTAGTCAAAAGACATTACATACTGAGTCGTCTAGCGCTATTAAGGAGCTACTAGACAACATGAACGAATGCTTAAGTGCTTTAAACAATATAGGTATTAATACTAGTTCTTGGGATGTTATTATTATTTTCATAATGAGTCAAAGGCTCGACCCCGAGTCAAGAAAGCAATGGGAATCTAAAGCAAATGAATCTGAAGATCTGCCCGCTTTGTCCACTTTCAAAGAATTTCTAGAACATAAGTTTAGATCATTAGAATTTTTAGATCCTAAACCTAAGCCAAGGTTTTCTAATACCTGCAATAAAGCCAATGTTTTACACGTAGCCAATTCGAGTATGTCAGATTTCAATACATCCAATGTGTCCAATTTTGAGTGTCAGTTTTGTAAAGCTAATCATAAGTTAATGAATTGTAAGAAGTTTGCCAAGGCTGATTATGATACACGTCATAAGTTTGTCCAGACCAGTCGTTTGTGTTTTAACTGTCTAGGTATTAATCATTCCGTATATATGTGCCGTCAATCTACTAGATGTCGAATCTGTAGAAGGAAGCATCATTCCTTACTTCATCCTGATGTCTCACAAGGATCGGAGAATGTTGATTCCATTGATAATGGTGTGGTGGTAAGCACAGCCACTACATCACAAAACGAAGAAGCTAATGTACTTACCTGTTTCTCAAGAGTTTATAGCCAAGTTCTATTGGCTACAGCCATTGTTGAGGTGGAATCGAGAACAGGTGATAGTCAAATGTTCAGATGCTTGTTGGATCAGGGCTCGCAGGGCTCGTTTATTACTGAAACCGCTGTTCAAGCTCTTGGGCTGAAGAAAATCCCCAACAAGATTTGCATTTCTGGAGTTGGTGATCAAGAAGAGACTTTAGCCTCTAAGTCAGTAGTTATAATCAAACTGAGGTCACTTCATGATCCCAAATTTACGATAGCCGTCAAGGCTCATGTGTTAAACAAGTTAACATCTTTTGTTCCATCGAGGAGGGTACTTTTAAAGGTATGGCCGGAGATCACCAAGTTGAAGTTAGCTGATCCGAAGTTTCACTTACCTAATAAAGTTGATCTCTTACTTGGCGCAGAAGTCTATGGCCAGATTTTAGTTGAAGGTCTTATCAGAGGTCCACCGGGTTGTCCTGTAGCACAGAATACTCAATTTGGTTGGATCTTGTCTGGTCTAATTCAATCGGATTCTAAAGAACCCGACTCGCGTCAAAGTAATCATGTCATTGTTACTATGCACACACATTGTAATGAAGATGTACTTTTAAGAAAATTCTGGGAGTTGGAATCGGATGAAGTCTCAAAGAAGAGTAAAATGTTAACAGAAGATGAAAAAAGATGTGAAGATATTTTTAAGAATACTACAGTAAGAGATAGTTCTGGACGTTACGTTGTGAAGCTTCCATTTCGGGACAGCAACGGGACCTGTAAAAAAGGAAATTTATTAGAAATAGCAAGTAGACGATTATATCAATTAGAAAAAAGACTGTTAAAGAATCCGCAACTGAAAGAAGAATATGTAGAAGTAATGAAGGAATACTTACAGTTGAATCATATGGAGTTGGTTCCTGAAGAGCAGCGTTCTGGAGAAAATGTAGTCTACCTGCCACACCATGCCATAGTACGTAAGAATAAAGTAACAATCAAGGTAAAAGTTGTATACGACGCCTCTTGCCCTGGTACTAATGGCATGTCATTGAATGATGATTTCTTGGTAGGTCCGCCTCTTCAGTACAGCCTGAGACATATTATAATGCGGTGGCGCAAATACTTTATTTGTCTGTGTGCGGACATTATAAAAATGTACCGACAAATAAAGGTGTCAGTGAAAGATGCAGATAAATATCAGCGGATACAATGGCGTGATGAAGCTGGAATAATTCAACATTACAGACGCTTACATATAACATCTGGTACTGCATCTGCGTCTTACCTGGCTATTCGAGTTCTTCAGCAGTTGGCCTACGATGAAGGTAAAAATCAAACCGCTGCTGTGGAAAGTATCCTGAAAGATATCTATATGGATGATCTCATGACGGGTTGCCAGACGGTTGAAGAGTGCCTGAAATTATATAAAGATATAAATAACATATTAAATAAAGGAAGTTTTAAACAACAAAGGTGGGTTAGTAATAGTGGAGAGTTTATGGAGAAAAAAGGAAAGGTAAGAAGAGACAAGGAGGGGCGATTGGAAATAGGAAAGGAAACAGATGCAATACAGAGGGTACTAGGAGTTACCTGGAATAGCAGAAGCGACGAGTTCCAGTACAGTGTCCAGCTACCGCCACTCGGTCTTCCAGTTACAAAGCGAAGAGTAATTTCGGATATATCACGTTTGTTCGATCCTTTGGGATGGATAGCCCCGACAATTATCACTGCCAAGATATTCATTCAAAAACTGTGGATATCCGGCATAGATTGGGATGAACAATTACCTCCACATTTGTTACAGGAATGGCTTACTTACCGAAACAATCTTTCAAATTTGACAAATATTAGTTTTCCTAGGTGGATTCACACAAATGCTGACAATAAGCACGTAGAGCTGCACGGTTTTAGTGATGCCTCAAATGATGCATTTGCCGCTGTAATATATGTGCGCGTTGTTGACAAGAATAATGAAGTACATGTGAGTCTTGTAACATCCAAAACGAAGGTGGCGCCAGTGAAACAAATTTCGATACCACGTTTGGAACTATGTGGCGCTCTTTTACTCGCCAAATTGCTATCGGAAGTGTCGGAGATGATGGATATTGCAAGGGATCAAATTCACTCTTGGACAGACTCGTCCGTAGTCCTTGCTTGGTTGAGCAGTCACCCGAGCAGATGGAAGACATTCATTGCAAATCGGGTTTCTGATATTTTGACTATATTAGATCGATCTCATTGGGCTCATGTTCGATCAAAGGACAATCCTGCCGATTGCGCATCGAGAGGAATACAGGTTTCAGATTATGGAAACTTAAGTTTGTGGAAACATGGTCCATCCTGGTTGAAGGAAGAATACATAAGTTACAGTCCACTCGAAGATTGCCAAGATACGAATTTAGAAGAAACGGTACAGAAATTGAATTTAACAGTAAAATATTCAGAAATGGAAGACCAGTTGTTTTCTAGATATTCCTCACTGAAACGGTTAACTAGGAGCGCAATCACTGAAGAAATGAATCCAATGCTAATCCTTCGTAACTCGCATTTACTGAGCTTATCGTGGCCGATGCATGGAATCGACATTCGCCTGAACCACAGATTGGAGATGTCGTATTAGTGAAGGAAAGTAATCCTCCAGCTAGATGGCTTTACGACATAATTGTAGATAAACACTGGTTCGGACACGGTCACTCGTGTTATTAGTTTTAGTTCTGTTTTTTGTTTTATTTTTTTTTGTGGCCATTATTTAGTTTACTTTTTATAAATGTTTATTTTTGACACTAGCCTACTTTCATATCAATTTTGTTTAGTAGTATAGCGTCTGGCTGTTATTCACATGTTCCACCATGTTACCCATCACTGTGATAAGTTTTATTACGATTTTGTTATGTACCAGCGGTCCATGGTGGGCGGTATGTATAAACACAATAGAAACAAACAGTCCCCGCCATCTATCGGCCTATAATAGTAACACGTAAAGAATTCATTATGTAAATAAATTATTATGCCAAGAGGTTTTACTATTGGGCGATAGATGGCGTGTTACCGGCAATAAATATATATGTATCGCGCTACGAAGTTTATTTTGTATTTGTATATAGGTTTTTAATATTTTATGAATAAATCGACTTCTAACTGGCATAGTCTTTAATTGAGTTACCATCTAAGTGAGACAGTGCAGTGAGACTTATACAATATTGATAAATGTAATGTATACGACTTACTGAACCGTTAAGTAATCTGATATTATCTGCAAAGATTACCAGATTATGTATAAATAAAAAAAATCGACGAGTTGCACTTTGAGAATGCAGATGTTTGGTAACTCTGTGTTGGTTAAATTTTAATTTAAGCTCATACCTCTTTTCGTTAGTTATTTTTATAATAACATACATCAGATAAAAAACTTTGACGTCATGGTTGTAAAAAATCTTGTATAGCGACTCGTTTTTAACTCTTATAATCTCATATCACATAAAAACTAATTATCCAAAAAAGTGTTACAAACGTCAGCTTAAATTGTTATGTAACTTTGTGATGTTTTTTTTTATAGAAAAAATCTTATAGGTAAAAATCCTCTAACATTAAGGTTGTATGACTCTTAGTCGGTCCATAAACCCTCGCCGGTTCGAGAATATGTTTATTTATTTATCAAACTTCGCATGTACTCTTACAGATAATCGAATCGCATATATACCATATGTATATACCATACAAAAAATATATACAACAAATAAACAACCACAATACAAATAAATACATACTCCTTACATTAATTTATATTTTACTAGTTGTGCCGTACCGTGTGGAAATCAGATTGTCACATAGTTGTTGCAGCGAACTCCCTGAGGGAGTTCTAGGATTAAAAGTATAAATATAGCCCACATTTCTTTCTCTGCACCTCTTCTGTCTAGTGATAATTCGTATCGAATCAAAATCGGTTTAGCCGTTTTAATATAAAGCTTCATCAAGAATCGCACCATCTTTTACTACTTTTACTTGCATTATCTCAAGGAAGAAATTACGTTTTTCGGTATCGGCAAAAAAATCAGGACGACACCTAAATATCAGGAGAATATCTGGCATTGAAGCAACTTGGTAGATGTAGGCTTCTAAACCTTCAATCTAAAAGCCTAAAATATAGCCTGTGTCCAGCTGTGAGATTGTTACCACCTACAACAACTCTCTCTAAGGGATACTCACCGAAAATATAGGCATCCAAAAAGCGTCCTATATGACCCTGACGATCAAATAACGATCGCAAACACAGAAACATGTAATACACACACACAGCGTCTTCGCTGGCGAAGACGGGGTCCCAGTTTCCTGACGTTGATCGGTCGTGGCTTCTCCCCACCCTTCCGACGTCGCAATGACTAATCAAAGTCATACATCAGCCCTCCACTACGCGTCGCCCTAAGCCGTGGCCCGGCCTCACAGGAGGCACCCTTAGAACGACGGTCCCCGACGCTAGTAGAGCTTCTGCGCTCTACTCTCTGCATTTCGCAACGTCGACGATGCTTCTACGCTCGCCCGTCCCGCCCAGTGACGCTGTAAAAGCCGTTAGGGCTAACAGCATACAGTCAATCCGAAAAAAAAGAGATACTCGGTACATTTTAGTTCTAGTAATGATCACGAGTTATAAGGTCATAACAACCGTTGAAACTAATATAAAAGAACACTGTAAGACCTATGTCAATAGCAGGAAAAATACTAGGAACAGCCTATTTATCGTCACGATATCTACGTTTGTGTTTGATTGTCACATCGTTACATTGATACATTGTTGACTTAGGCAATTTCCGTTTATTTGATGGACTTAACTAATAGATTTCCACGACAAGGTCTTACTTACTTTCTGTGGTGGTACTATAACCCTTTATGGATCTTGGCCTCCCCACCGAGCCTTTTCCATTTCGCAATGTTCCTAACCTCCCGTCTCCAAGTTGTTAGCATGCCCATGCATCGGAGGTCTTATCGATACAGTATTTCCAGTATATACAGTGTTTCCATCGCCATACAGTCTTCCAGATTTTCGGACAAAATCGTAATGCACGAAGATTCACGAAAATTAAATATTAATTATTTAAACAGCCTTTGTTTACAGGAGACAGCGTTATTTGGAGAGTTCTCAATCCGTGAAACGATGATATACTTTGGCTGGATTGCTGGGATGACCACAAAGGAAGTTGACGAGCGGATTGACTTCCTTTTAACTCTGCTGCAACTGCCAAATCCTACCAGGTAATATAATTGGCTGGAAAATTTTAGAAGAAAGGAATAACTAATATATATTTTTTAACTATGCCCGCGGTTTCGCCTGTAGTGATATCAGTAAGTCACTAAGTTTTTCCCGCGTAACTTCCGATCCCACGGGAATCCTTATGTATTATTAACTTAAGGTTCAATAATTGCAATATCTTTTAGTTAAAATCGACGCCGTGTGGTATCCGGCAGAATAGAATAGACCACACTCCCATCTTACCGAGGTGTCGCAAGAGGCGACTAAGGTAAGTGCCGTGTGGTGTCCTTCATTTCTTACCGAGGAGTCGTAAGAGGCGACTAAGGTAAGTTGACGTCAGGCAGGCGGCCGGTCGTAAAATACGTAGCCAAATCATGTGACAACATGGTTGTAACATACTGTGCCGACCCCACTTAGAGTGGAATAAGGGCAGGAGAATGGTGATGATGATCTTTTAGTTAAAATCGTACAAAAATTAGTTATGTCGATTTTGAGAAAATCGATCACATACACAGAGACTTTTGGGGACTTTGTTTTATAATATGTATAGAATAGATTATTATTATTCTTTAATATATGGGATAGTTAAACGGTCCTCCGTTTTCCTTTAAAAACCAACAGATCAAAGTCAAGTTTGTAAGTTAAAGAAATAGGTTTTATGTAGGAGACCTGATGACCTCTCATCTTAAAAGATATAGTATAAGAAAGGTTTTACAAAAAAAAAAAATATGGATGTTTAACAATTTTTTCCAGAGCAAATTATATATACCGAATTTAATACTAATATTTGTTAATAGATTTAATACTAATTGCAATTTAACCCCCCGATCGATCTGATTTTTGTGATGGAGATATTTAAAGGGTTGGTGAGTGACAGAAGCTGCTGTTTATTTCAAGACTACACGGTGCATGTGATGAGTTCGCGAGTTTTCAATAAATAGAAGTTAATTTTAACAAGTATATATAATTTTTTTTTAAGCCGTGTGGTATCCGGCAGAATAGAATAGACCACCCTCCTTTCTTACCGAGGTGTCGTAAGAGGCGACTAAAGTATGTGCCGTGTGGTATCCGGGTGCATAGAATAGACCACCCTCCTTTCTTACCGAGGTGTCGTAAGAGGCGACTAAGGTATGCGCCGTGTGGTATCCGGCTGCATAGAATAGACCACCCTCCTTTCTTACCGAGGTGTCGTAAGAGGCGACTAAGGTATGTGCCGTGTGGTATCCGGGTGCATAGAATAGCCACCGTCATTTCTTACCGAGGTGTTGTAAAAGGCGACTAAGGTAAGTTGACGTCAGGCAGGCGGCCGGTCGTAAAATACGTAGCCAAATCATGTGACAACATGTTTGTAACATGTTGAAAATAAGGGCAGGAGAATGATGATGATGATGATGACAACGAAATCCCCTTCATCATCTCAATCTATAAAGTTAGACTAAGCTATATAAGTCTTATTTACATAAAATCGACGTAGTTGTCATGCCACTGGACTTTTCCATCCACAATAATATTTATACCACTCACGATATTTTAAATTTATTAACTCCGGTTGCATAGAATAGACTACCCACATTCCTTACCAAGGGGTCGTAAAAGGCGACTAAGGTAAGTCGACGTCAGGCAGGCGGCCGGTCCCAAAATACTAAGGCCAATCTAGCCAACTAGCCAAATCAGGTGACAACATGTTAACATGTTGTGCCGACCCCACTTAAAGTTGGATAAGGGCAAGAGAATGAAAATCATTTTTTTTTATAGACAAGTGAAAAATCTTTCGGGAGGGCAGCAACGAAGAGTATCTTTGGCAGCAGCTCTGCTCCATCAACCTGAACTGCTTATCTTGGATGAGCCAACAGTCGGAGTAGACCCAGTATTGAGGCAGAGGTAAGTTTGGAAATTTGGAACATACTTTCCTATAACTCATGCAAAATTATATTCCACTATCTTTTAAGCGCAATTTCGTTCGCAGTCTTATTATTTGAGTAAACCATAACACATATTAATTATGGTTAAAGTGGGTTAATCTTAAAAGATATATGCTGTCGCGAACTTTTATTAAGAAATTTTAGAGGGGAACAATTTTGTAGTCCAAGATTTTTGAATAACTTTCACTGTTTTAAGTAAGACTTTAATTTTTGCCCTTTTTTGCAATAGTTTTTATTACTGCTCCTCTGCTATTCATCTTACCGTGATAGTATATAAACTATAATAGCCTTCCTCGGTAAATGGACTATCTTACACTCAAAAAATTTTTCAAATTGATCTAGTAGTTCCTGAGATTAGTGCGTTCAAACAATCAATCAATCAAAAAAATTCTTCAGGTCGAAGAGTAGCTATCTTATCATCTTATCGTCTAAGTAATCCTCAATAGTATAGTAGGCTTTCTGTATTAGCCTTTTTTAAATAATGTTTTTAAACTGCTGTAAAGGTAAAGTTAAAGTAGATTGTGGAATTTTATTATAGAATCTTATACTCAAACCCACAAACGACTTAGGTACTTTTGCAAGGCGCATAGCAGGAACCGCAATCTTATGTCAGTTCCTACTTTGTCTATTAAATACTAAGTTTTTATTTATTTTGTAATATATTAAGATTTTGCTTCACAGACATATTTTACTTATTAATACTGATATGTAGATAAAGATATAAATTGCAAGAAACATTTATATAATCCGTTTTTTATTTAAGGATAAAAGTAAAAGAACACTTAAACAAGAATTTTGTACATCCGGTGGCCTTATTGCTGAAACAATGTTTGCCAACCAACCATTTGGTGGAGGATGTAATAAATTTGATACAAGCAGGAGATACAGTTATGTTAATATAAGCAGTTACTCGCCCTTTTCTCTAGGCCTTGAACACGGATTTATATCGGGTATTTTAAGTGTAATAAAAATTCTAGAACTTATTTCCTAAGCAGAAATGTGTACTTAGAGTTTTGATTCTGAATTTGGCGTTACTTTGCGGAAATCCATAATACGAAAGTAAATATAAACTTTTCTCTCTTTAGTCTCAATTTTGTAATACATACTTTTGTTTCAGCATCTGGGATCATTTAGTGGAAATCACTAAAGTTGGAAAAACAACAGTAATTATTACCACTCACTATATTGATGAGACGAAACAAGCTAATATTGTAAGTATCTCCAAATTTGATCAAATAAAATCATCATCACGATCTTCTACTCTAAGTGGGGTCGGCGCAACATGTTACAAACATATTGTTACATGATTTGGCTACGTATTTTAAGATCTGCCTGACATCAACTTACCGTACTCGTATTTTACGACCCACCGGTAAGAAAGAGGGTGGTCTATTCTACTCACCCGGATACCACACGGTAGGTCAACTTACTTTAATTGCCTTTTACGACAGCTCGGTATGAAATTAGGGTGGTTTATTCTACTCAGATGGATACCACACGGCATATAAAAGATATGAGATCTATTATCAAGGGTTAAAAACCAGAGTTGAGGAACACCTCAACATAAGTGAAGTGTTCCGATTCGTAACGTCCTCATCATCAAAAGACCCTCATTTTCGTACCGAGGTGTCGTAAAAGACGACTAAGGTAAGTCGACCCGCCGTGTGGTATCTAGCTGAGTAGAATAGACCACCATCATTTTCTTACCGAGGTATCGTAAAAGGCGACTAAGGTAGACGTTAATCCAACTGCGGAGCTAAAGGCAAAGTTACTGCTACCTGCGCCCACCGAAATTTTTAAATGGAAATAAATATTTAAATGGAGAGTTTTTGTTTGCATAATAATTCCATATTCTTTATTTATCCTCACTAAGGTTACTGGATGCTCGATGAATAAAATTACAAACAGTTTGTCATGTCTTGTTATTGCAAATTTATCAATCTAACATTGAGATATAGCTACGAGCATAGTAATAATATCTTGTATTTTTCCACTTTGATTCTACCTAAGTATATCTGGATTTTTTCATTACTAATGCATATCATTCGTTTTTCTAAAAACTTTTTAAGTTTTTAAATATTTCTAATAATAATAAACAATATAATAAAAAACACTTATGAATATAAAAAAAAGTCGTTCGCCGGAAGGGGGGGCAATAGCCCAAGCTACCGGTGGTTATGGCTTCTGAGTGAGGAACTTTCTGACAATACGTGCCCTTTTGCATCCGGCTCTTGATTCAAATTGAAATTCAAATTCAAAATATTCTTCATTCAAGTAACTTGTAAACAAGTGCTTTTGAATCGTCAACATCGACTGCTGGTTCGGAAAGCTGTTCCTACCGAGAAGAACCAGCAAGAAACTCGGCGGTTGCTCTTTTCAAACAATAATTCTTATTACTAGTTACATATAGTTATTAATGTCTTGTACAGGGTTGAAGAGAAGCTATATCCACGCATTCTTATTGTCTAGGGAATCTTTAATAGTATAATAAACTTTCTGAATATTATATTTCTGATCCAACTATTAAGCGAAGCCTCTAAAGAACCAAAATATTTTTGAAAAATTATTGTTGAATCCACATTCCATATGGCGGTAATCTCATAACCAAAGTTAAAAAAAGTTTCCTTTATTACAAATCTTTCTTTTGCAGATCGGCTTAATGCGAGGAGGAAGATTTCTAGCCGAAGAATCACCAATGGAATTAATAACTAGATATAACGGGGAAAGTCTTGAAGATGTGTTCTTGAAGTTATCAGTCTTGCAAAACAGGGGGAAACGGCGGCGATCTAGTATTTTGGCTGACATTGTGGAGAAGGTAGAAATACCATCAGTACCGGTAAGTATAATAATAATAATAATAATAATAGCTTATTTTAACATATTTTATTAATGTACAGTAGAATATGCACAGATTTTATGTACATATTTGTTAAGGCTAAAAAATCGTACGAACCTGATCTGGCTCGAAGGACCATTCTGAGACATATGTCCTACATACATCCAGTTCATACATTAACCCATATAAGGGTTGTTGTTGGGTTACGATGTTTCTAAGAATGAAAATTAATAAAATATACAATGTATTTTGAGTTTAAATTCCGTACACTAACTCATATCTTAGTTATAGGACAAAGGGCTTTGATTATTTTGGTTTTTCTTATATACAAAAATGAATGTTTGTCTGGATCTTCTTCATAGACTCCTATGGCTGGACCTATGTTAATGAAATTTTCAGAAAATTTTAGAATGATTCTTTGAGATACGTAGATGATCTTGTAAAGTTTGGTGGCGAATGGATATTTCTAATAGTTGAGTTTTGTTGAGATGGAAATTCGAAACCAGACTGAGGCACAGCAACGTGTGGACAAACAGCTAGTTATTTATAATTAAAGTGCATATTATTCAATTATCATATTTTTTGGCTTGATAGAGATCTTATATTTCATAATTTTTTGATTATCGCTTATTCCGTAAATTATACCGGTAATAATGTTTATTTTCTACTTTATTCACCACTAGCAATGCCAACGGCTTCGCCCGCGTGGAAATGAGCGTGTCACAATATTTTTCTAGAATTAAAATGTTAAACATAAAAGTAGTTATTGTGAGTTGACTATAAGAGATAGACATGCTCTTGCGGCCTTTTTTGTAGTATTCTTATAGATCTACAATTCTTTAATACATTACTTTAGCGTATCTCTGCTGTTTTACGCAACGCACGCGACTAAAGCTCCCAGCAAGCAAGTTTTTTAACTACTGCGCGATCTCTTCAACACAATTTATATAATACCGTTATGTACTATTTACCGAAACCATCCGGAAGTATTGCACTATCTTTAAGTGAAAACCGTAAAAAAATCTGTTCAGCAGATTGTGAGAAAATTGACTACATACAGACAGACAGCTTTTTGGGACTTTGTTTTATAATAAGTATAGAAGCTGTGATAGCCCCGCTGTGAAACCGTGCCACTGTTTTGTGGGGGTCATGAGTTTGAACCCCGGGACACCGTTCCCTTTCCTTCACTTCTTTTTTCCTTCACCGCTTTTCGGTGAAGGAAAAAGTTTATCCGCGAGGCGACGCTGCATTTCTCTTCGGGCGGTCGTCGTGAGCAGTCGACACGTAAATTCATCTCGCATTCCTTTCTGTGCCACCTAGTGGTAGTATAGCCTTGTAGTTGTAAAGTAATGATTGTAACATAACTGTAAACCTTTGTTGTATGTCCATTTAAAATTATAACGAGTAGTGCCACCGTTGTATTTTTAATGAACCAACCCTATACCTAATGACGCCCACCTACAGATGAAATGAATAATAATCAAGACGATGACGGCCTTATAATTCAAACTCTAAAAAACACTGAAAACAAGTACGATTATAACTCTAATAACATGGTAAAAGACAATGTATGTTTCTTTCTGCAACATGGAGACAATAAACATTCAAATTCAGTTATGGCTGCAGATTCACAATTAAAACAGGAGTTACGAAGAGAATTATTCAAATTTTAAGAGCATTATACTAAAAATATGCTTATTCATTTCCACTGTAATAGTTTAGATTATTAAAAAAAAATACAATTCTACTGATGTATTTACTTCCATGTTTTATTGGGATATAGTTAAGAACAGCGATGTGTGTGCCACATTTTACGTTATTGGCTTCACAAACAAGTGGTTTATGGCTTCGATTCTTGGTACTTTATAAAGTTTAGCTAAAAGTCCATTTTTGGCTTCAGGCCTTCTATAAATAATTTCAAATGCGTTCAAAACGTAAATATATATTTTTTGAATTAGTCTTAAGACCTATCTATAATGGCTTTTTCATATACGATGATTACAAACGATTAAGGGCGAGCATGATCGTATACTCGGCTGTACTCGCCAATCATCGTAACTGATCGCCTACAACTCGGGAATCGTCGGGTTTTTGACATGCATCAAAGGGAATCGCTGATATATATGATCGTATGATAATACTGATGATCGTGTGGACACTAGCACTATGATCGTATCGACTATAATCAAGCAAAGGGACAACAAACAACAATAGTGAAAGCAGGCATAACGCAAATCATTTTAAGTGTAACTAAGTAATATAAATCGTTTAAATTACAGAATCCAATAATATCTGATGTAGAAGATCCTGAAATTGGTGAAATCTCTGGTGAATTTGGGGACAATGTTTCTATGAGCAGCAAAGGTCGGGGAATGGTTGCTGAGCCATTTGTAGTAGAAGCTTTACCACCAGAAGAAAAACCACCAAGAGGTGTTTTGGAAAGAATAAAGCCAATGAAGGTGCATCATATGCAGGCACTCATTTGGAAGAACTTTTGGAGTTTGTTTAGAAATTATGGGTAAGCATATCATTCATGTTTTGTGCTTTAGATAAATTCGTGAGTTCGACGGCATGTTCCAAGATACGCAAATAAGGTCATCACAAAATTTATAAGGGTTTCCAAAGTTAAATTTTTAATATTCGCTTTTTCTTACTCATCTTTTTTGATACTTTTATTTCTACTTTATAGACTTTTTCATTATTTATTTATTACAAATATATACATTTATGTATTCCTATGTTCTAAGACCAAACTAAACATGATTGAAAATGGTTCTTTAGACTAATATCATAAAAGCAAGAAAATAATAACTTTAATAAAAATCATAATAATTTTTAAACAATGACAGAAATAGTCGAAAGCCTCTTACGTCAGCTTTTCCGATATTTTCATAATGAGTTCAACTGATAAGTCAGGCTAACTTAATTATACAATAATAAGGTTATTTCATCGCACTGCTCCATTTAGAGGACCTTTTAAGTATTCCGCCACTAAATTTTGGAACAATATTCCTCATCCTATAGAGAAAGTTAAGTCTAAATTAATATTCAAAAATCAACCAAAAATCAACCGTACTTTGCTCCGCACTATCGAAGTGCTTTCGTAATAATATAAGACGTCCCCATACAAAATGTTAGTGGGATATACATTGCCTACCAATTCCTAAGGTTTTGCAGTGATTCCTACATTAAGCCTAAGTGACAATGTAAACGGTGCATCTTCCGGTAAATCCATTTTTGTAATGCTGTGTAGGACTCGTCCGCGATACTAATTGTATAAGTGAATAAAGTACTTTCCTGTCACTTGTAAGTATTCTTACCCCGTCTGTACTTCGTGTTATACTAACTAATTTCCTTTTAGGTAGTCAAAAACAAGGCGAACATCTAGTGGCGGAATATTCCTTTCTCTAAATGAGCAGAATGCTTACCCAGCATAAACGTATTTATTGTGATTAGTTTTTGTTTTTTTATTTTTCTTTTTAGTGTTTAACTATGTTGTAATCTTATAATAATTAATAATAATCAAATAGTAATAGTAATATATATAGTATATAGTAATAGCAATATATTAATAGTTAGAATATTAGGAGACTGTAATGTTAATAAGTAGGTAGATGAAGCCTTTTCAGAACTATGTACTAGATATTGGATTAGTCATTTAGATTAGTTTTCCTTTTTCCGTATCTTATCTTGTATATAGAGCTGAATAAATATATTTTTTAATTTCATTTCATTTTCATTATGGAACGTCTTAAGTATATTTTACATACCTCTTCATGCCAAATTTTTTTACTATGTCTTCTACCCAGGGGTTGTCTGAAAGCGATCGCTCCGTAGCGATTAGGCTACCCAATCCTCTAAGTCGTGTCTTTTGTTATTAACATTATGGTGTACAGTAAAGTATATTTGTGTTAAATTCTTAATGACAGTTTCAAATGTTAATGTATAAATATAAATACATCATCAATTTTTATCAACTTTAGACTGCTGGCGTTCATTATGGGTCTGCCGTTGTCCCAAATTATCCTGTTTTGCCTTGCCATTGGCCACTACCCTGTGGGCCTGCCAATAGCAGTCGTGAATTACGAAGTTGAATCAAACAGTTCAAATGCATTGTGCCAGTACGACAAATATACCTGCCCTCAAGACCAGAAGACGTGGGACTGGAATTTGACCAGATTCAGTTGTCGATATTTGGACTTTTTGTCAAAGCGGCAGAATAATCTGGTACGTATTAAGATTTTTTTCAGATATACGCACCACTAAGAATAATATCTGTGATAGTTGATAGATTAATAATGATGTATTTAACGTTTTTATAACTTTTTAATACTATTAAAAAAAGGTTAATTCAGAAAGCCTATTATACTATTGAAGATTACCTAGAAGATAAGTATGCGTGGATATAGCTTCTCTTCAACCCTGTACAAGACATTTATAACTATATGTAACTAGTGATAAGAATTATTGTTTAAAAAGAGCAACCGCCGAGTTTCTTGCTGGCTCTTCTCGGTAGGAACAGCTTTCCGAACCAGCAGTAGATGTTGACGATTCAAAAGCACTTGTTTACGAGTTTACTTGAATAAAGAATATTTTGAATTTGAATTTGAATTTATACGGTGTACGACCACGGACTCATAGTAGAATGGAATAACAGAAAAAATCAAAAATTGTATTTCTGTTGATACGTCCCTATGGCTTGAAGTCCGCGACACTTAGATGGATATGCGTGCGTGGGTGTGTGTGTGTGTGTGTGTGTCTGTGTGTGTGTGTGTGTGTGTGCGTGCGCGTGAGTATTGTGTGTGTTTTAAGGTGAGAGTTTATATATGCGTGCGTGAAAATCCATGGATTCAAGGAAAATTGATCTTTGTCTATAGTTAAATATGTACATCGGTACGCTGCTTTTTTTTACAAGAACTCTCATAGCTTAAATAACTATTTTATTTTATTTATCAAAATTTAGAGTTTATTATTTGTTAATTAATTAAATTAATTTTTATTTGCATTTTATTATTTTATCACAACATTACTTTTCGATTATTTAGAACGATATAAAGAGATTTCCTTTTTTTTTATTTTAGAATTTAGCTTAAAATACTAATTAATTTTGTCATAAAATGGAAAAGAAAGGAAAACTGAGTCGGAAAAGACATCGTTATAAATAACGAAAGCGTTATTTAGCTATTCACAGGAAGGAAGTTAGAGGAATATGCAAATATATAAATCTAAATGGTACAATTCTTAGGAAGTTAAATTAAATTGGGGCCGCCATATATAAATTACCCTTCATTTCGTATCCTAGTTGTGGATTTATACATCTAAATATTTTGGTAGTCAAAAGATTAAATATTAAGAACGCAATTTAAATTTTTAATTGGACACAATTAATAATAATAATAAGAAATGGAAAAATTTCACTTATTTAAGGTAACATGGTATCTAAAACAATTTTACTTCGACATGAATGTTATCAAAATTACATTATACAGTAGTAGTGCTTATCTAATATATTCCGATAAAAGAAGTTCCATTCAAATTCAAACTCAAAATATACTTTATTCAAGTAAACTTGTAAACAAGTGCTTTTGAATCGTCAATATCTACTGCTGGTTCGGAAAGCTGTTCCTACCGAGAAGAACCAGCAAGAAACTCGGCGATTGCTCTTTTCAAACAATAATTCTTATCACTAGTTACATATAGTTATTGATGTCTTGTACAGGGTTGAAGAGAAGCTATATACACGTATTCTTATCGTCTAGGTAATCTTCAATAGTATAATAGGCTTTTTTAAATAGTATTTTTAAACTGCTGTAATGGTAAAGTTAAAGTAGATTGTGGAATTTTATTATAGAATCTTATACCCAAACCCACAAACGAATTACGAACTTTTGCAAAGCGCAAAGTAGGAACCGCAAGCTTATGTTGGTTCCTACTTTGTCTATTATATACATCGCCAATCCTTTTATAATTATTTACATTCACATGTACAATAATTAAATTACATTCTTTAATTATTCTCTTTAACATTTCTTCCTTAGTCAACTTCTGGACATAGGTCTCCCCATATCTCTAATTTTAAGTATTGTTACAGATTGCTTATCCATCAAGATATGATGCAATGAGAAATGCCGAAAGGGATAATGTGAGAGCCATCCTGATCTTTCAATCGAACTTCTCACACAGTCTAGAAGAGAGAATGAGGAACCCGAGGCATGCTGATAGCTACACACTGATGTCTTCTGATATAGAGGTTCATATGGACGACACAGGTAATTATCAAAAATAAACAAAGTAGGAACCGACATAAGCTTGCTCATTTTAACGATACTAAATAATCTCATCATAATATCATCATTTTTGATAAGGTAATTACTTTAAATATTAAATGCTTAACATTAACATTGTTATCTATTACACCAGGGAATTATGTATTATGAATATATGACGAAGATGATGTAGGTATTTTGATGGCATGCCTGTGACCTCATTAAACATTTGTTTACAAAAAATTCCGTTGATAATTAATGTCAAGAGACCGACTATACTCAAGTCTTATAGTATCGCGGGTTAATCGACGAAGAAAGAGCTCATGAATAAGAGCCCCGTATGGGCTTGAAATATATGGGCTCGAATAGTCTGGCTCATCCGATAAAATAAAAACGTGAGTATAGCCGGCCTCTAAACATTAATTATGACTACCACTTACGATAGGTGAACAGGTATTCAAGGAAAGAGGTATTCTTACATTGGCTTCACAGTATATTTTTAGTAATTTAATTTTTGTACATAAGAATATAAATAATTATAAAAGGATTGGCGATGTATATAGTAATAGACAAAGTAGGAACCGACATAAGCTTGCGGTTTCTGTTTTACGCCTTACAAAAGTACGTAAGTCGTTTGTGGGTTTGGGTATAAGATACTATAATAAAATTCCACAATGGATTTTGCTTTGCCCTTACAAAACTTTAAGAACACTGTTAAAAAGAGGCTGATACAGAAAGCCTATTATACAAATGAGGATTCCTTAGATGATAAGAATGCGTGGTTATAGCTACTTTCCGACCCTGTACAAGACAGCAATAACTAAATGTAACTAGTAATCCGAATTACGATTTGAAGAGCAACCGCCGAGTTTCTTGCTGGCTCTTCTCGGTAGCAGAAGAGTTGACGATTCGAGAACACTCGTTTAAAAGTTTATTTAAACAATGAATATTTTGAATTTCAATTTAAATGAAATCATATCAAAATAATTTTATTCAAATAAGCTTTTGCATCACCTTTGAATTATCAAGGGTCAAATAGATTTGATGAAACTATTTCTCGTTCGGAATGATGCTCTTACCGAGAAGAACCTGTAAGAAACTCGGTAGTCAATCTTTTAAACATTTTTAATTAATAACCGCAGTCCTGTCCTGAAGCTGAAAGGATTTTCAAATTCAAGCATTTTTATAGTTCATATATATAATCTGCAATTATGTAATATGCTTTACGTATAAGCAAATTTCATTTAAAACTTTCTATAGACCGAACAGTTTTTACGAATCCTGCATGTATCGGGTATGAAAACGAATAATCCACTCTACATTTAGCATTATACTGGTATATATCGTATATTTCGCGGATTTTAGCAAAATAATTTTACTATCACTTTTGTACTATGGATCTCCGCAAATTAACATCTAACCCTAAAAAATATTTTATCATATAGGTCATAGATACCTTACGCCGTGTGGTATCCGGCAGAATAGAATAGACCACCCTCCTTTCTTACCGAGGTGTCGTAAGAGGCGACTAAGTTAAATGCCGTTTGGTATCCGGCTGCATAGAATAGACCACCCTCCTTTCTTACCAAGGTGTCGTAAGAGGCGACTAAGGTAAGTGCCGTGTGGTATCCGGCTGCATAGAATAGACCACCCTCCTTTCTTACCGAGGTGTCGTAAGAGGCGACTAAGGAATGTGCCGTGTGGTATCCGGCTGCATAGAATAGACCACCCTCCTTTCTTACCGAGGTGTCGTAAGAGGCGACTAAGGTAAATGCCGTGTGGTATCCGGCTGCATAGAATAGACCACCCTCCTTTCTTACCGAGGTGTCGTAAGAGGCGACTAAGGTAAGTGCCGTGTGGTATCCGGCTGCATAGAATAGACCACCCTCATTTCTTGCCGAGGTGTCGTAAAATGCGACTAAGGTAAGTTGACGTCAGGTAGGCGACCGGTCGTAAAATACGTAGCCAAATCATGTGACAACATGTTTGTAACAAGTTGAGCCGACCCCACTTAAAGTGGGATAATGGCCTGAAAATGATGATGATAGGGCATAGGTACCTTATCGTAGGTTATTATCTTAATTTTAAGAAAAGTAATATGATATTATTATTTTATTTAAAAACTAAACCAAATATATGGTGTTTTTTTAATAACCTTATTCGACTCGGATTTTTAACTTTGTTTGACTATAACTAATTTGAAAATTAAAAGTCTACCTTTTTAAGTTAAATACTCCACTCAATTAATTTGGCAAATTAACTTAACGTAAGCACTTTTTCCAAAGTACTCGTACGTCGGTCGGTATTTAAAGCTGCAAACTCGATTTTTCTGCAGGAATTCGTTAACTGTGTGTACTTTTTAATTTGCATACAAACGAGTTCTGAGTAGCAATCTTGCTATATATTATTTTGGGCATTGCATTTTGCTATATTTTGGATTATTTCAAATTTTAATGTGATTTTATATTTAAAAGGCATTTCAAACCAGCTATACTTTTCCTTGGCGTCTTTTGTGATGCTTATAAATGTATTTTTTATGCGATTTTATCGTTTTAATATAATTTATGTTATCATCAGGTATCGAATTTTTTTTAATTAAAGGTTTTTATTCAAAACTAATTACATTTAATAATGTTTATGTAAACATAATTAAAATGCTTTGCATACTGTTAAGTTAGTTTAATGTCAGGAAACTAATAATATTCCAATACCCAAAGTATTACAGCAAATAAAGATTATGATGGAAATCAGAGTCACGGCAGGAGACTGGCTCTTTTATATCCCCCCCCCCCAAACAACAATCGACACAGGTTTGTTTTTTATTAAAAACCATGCAATGCATTTATTAGATTTAGAAAACAGCTTTCGGGGACTTTGTTTTATAATATTTAATTCAATTCAATTCAAAATATTCTTTATTCAAGTAAACTTGTAAGCAAGTGCTTTTGAATCGTCAACTTTACTGCTGGTTCGGAAAGCTGTTCCTCGGAAAGCTACCGAGAAGAACCAGCAAGAAACTCGGTGGTTGCTCTTTTTAAAATATAAATCTTAAAACTAGTTACATTTATTTATTACTCTCTTGTATACGGTAGAAGTGCACCCTATATCCATACATCCTTATCATCTACGTAATCTTCAACAGTATAGTAGGCTTTCTGTATCAGCCTCTTTTTAACAGTGTTTTTAAACTGCTGTAATGGCATGTCAAAATTGATTTCAGAATTTTATTATAGAATCTTATACCCAAACCCACAAACGATTTACGTACTTTTGCTAGGCGCAAAGCAGGAGTCGCAAGCTTATGTCGGTTCCTACTTTGTCTATTATGTACATCCTACACCTATCGTCTTATAATTCTTGAAATACCAAGGATTGATCCATGAGGCACACCCATAACTAAGGCCGTTCCAGATGACTGCACCTCATTAATGCACACTCTTTGAATCATCGTAATTAGTATAGATATAGATATACATAGAAGAAAATACAATGCTCAGATGTCCTTTAATATAAAATTTTGAATGAAATTTATTATATTAATAAAAGGTAGTTAATATAAATGCCTACCGGACTGAAATGAGATTTTAACCTCGTAATAAAATTTCGGAGGAGATTACTGAAAGGCAATTTCGGGGCGCTAACAAAATCGGCCGAGTCTTTTATCGGTTTCACAAAACGTGAACGTAATTTTAATGTAAAAGTTTCGATAGTGCTTTTCGTGAATATTAAACCCCTAAAACCCATTCTTGCCAGTATTTTATTGTTAGTGAAAATGTATTGAAAAGTGAAATTTAATTTTATAAAATAATTTTTATGCACTAAAGAGAATAAAGATAGGTAAATGCCTAACTTATCTGGCCAGAGCCATATGGAGCATTTACCAAACACATATCTTTCACACTTCCCGGTAGCCAATTGACCGGAAATTTTGCATACTGGTTCATACTAGTCCAATTGACTGGCCTGTTGGCGCAGTGGGTAGTGACCCTACCTTCAGCTCCGCGGGTCGCGGGTTCGGTTCCCGCCGAGGGCCAACATTTCTATAAACAAATTGTTGGTTCCTCGAGCCTGGGTGTGTATATGTATTTAAGTATGTAGCTAAACTCATATCTGTAGTATATCTACCAGTTGTCCGTCACCCATAACACAAGTATTAAGTTACTTACTTTGTGGATGACGACCGTGTGTGTAAGTGTCCCATATATTTATTTATTTATTTATTTATTTAATCCCGATGACAATGAAAGTTTATGATAAGCATAACCTGATGCTGCTGCCAGGATTGGCTCCAGACGAGGGCACTCCTCAGCGGTTAACAGTATAGACATGAAATTTCATTAAAACCTTTTTGCACTTGATATGTTTATTATTTATAGTAAGCAACCGAGAAGAAGTAAGCTGTGATAGCCTAGCGGTGAGACCGTGCGACTCTCTAGAGACGACATAGGTTCAAATCCCGGGCAGGCACCAATGAGTTTTTCTATTAAAACTTATGTGTCTAATTGATAATTGCAATTTATCACACGCTTTTCGGTGAAGGCAAACATCGTGAAGAAACCTGCATATCTCTAAAGAATTCTAGGGCTATGTGTAACCTACCAATCCGCATTGGAACAGCGTGGTAATTCTTAGCTCCAATCCTTTTCTCCAATAACGGAGAGAGAAGGCCTTAGCCCAGCAGTGGGCATAGTAACAGGCTGTTACTTTTTTATATTATAATTATAATAATTTAAATATTTATTAACATGTAATTATTAGAATGTAAGGATGTTTATTATGGCCGTGTGGTATCCGGCAGAATAGAATAGACCACCCTCCTTTATTACCGAGGTGTCATAAGAAGCGACTAAGGTATGTGCCGTGTGGTATCCGGCTGCATAGAATAGACCACCCTCATTTCTTACCGAGGTGTCGTAAAAGGCGACTAAGGTAAGTTGACGTCAGGCAGGCGGCCGGTCGTAAAATACATAGCCAAATCATATGACAAGATGTTTCTAACATGTCGTGCCGACCCTACTTAGAGTGGGATAAGGGCAGGAGAATGATGATGATATGTTTGTTTATTAATAAATACTTTGTGCACCGTCCTTTATACTCCTTGTCTTAGTTTATCTCTTAAGTAAGGTTGCCTGCAAGAGATTACAATTATTATTAAGATTTTCTGCATCTGTTACATTTTAGATTGTGCAATAAAGTATTTTAATTATTATCTAATTATGTAAGTCTTATATCTAAAGTCGTAATGTTTTCCAGACAAACAAGTGGAATGGATGCTGAACAGTGACATTCAGAAATCGTTTATGGACGCAACGCAGCAACTCGCACAAACCTGCTACCTTCCTAGCAGAATACTCTCAACCCCAATCTATGTGAGTAAATTTAAATTTCACTATATTAAATTATGTATGAAAAGCCGCGGTATCAGGCTGAGTACATAAACCACCCTCATTCCTCACGTAGGTGTAAAAGGTGACTAAGGTAAGTTAACGTCGGCCGGTCGTAAGTTAACTAGCCACATCATCTAACAACATGTTAAAATCATGTTGTGCAGACCCCTCTTAGCAGCCCAAGAGAATGATGATGATTAAGGGGAAAAACGGATTTTTTTCATCCCAAATGTTAGCCTGGTATATAAGCTTCGGTTGTCAAATTCCATCAATCTTGCAAGCAGACAAAAATCACGGATTTAGCAAGCCGACAGAAAGACTGACTGACTTTTGCATTTATTATATTAGCATGAATGATAATGAAGTGTATATTATCTTCAAATACGTCTGAGAAGTTTTTCTTAAAATATTTAGATAAGGATAATTGTTGCTCTTTCGCTAAATTTATATTATTTTCATTAGCTTTAAAATTTTCCAGACCTAATTAATTTACATTTGAGCGTAGTATTTTGCAATGTCAATGATGCAAGATAAAGGTTAAATACTATTTTTTATAATAATATTATTGAAGTGGAAGTCGAAGCTACAGATCGATGTATTTTTTGGATACTATAATTGAAGAGCTGACATTCAGGAATCCTCTTTTGAGGGGGTCGAGAATTCAAACTCGGGGCAGGCACCAATGACTTTTATATTAAATTTTTGTGTCTTATTGATAATTTCCATTAATCACATGCTTTTCGCTAAAGAAAAACATCGTGAGCACACCTGCATATTTCCCCACAAAATTCTGGGGATATGTGTAACTTACCAATCCACATTGGAGCAGTGTTGTAGGTCCTAGCTCCAACCCTTCTCTTCAGAAAAGGAGAGAAGAGGACTTTGCCCAACAGTGGGACAGTCACATGCCTTTACTTTAAATCAAAATAATATTATTATTACATTTGTATTATGGATCATCCTAAAGTAACGCCTAATTCTAGTGAGGTGAGAGTTACAAATTACAAGTTCGCAAATGTTTGTGGCATGTTTCTAAGAATCTTATTGTATGATTTTTTCTAGTTCAATAAGCCAATTTTCGGTTTGGACGTTCCTAACTTCACCGATTTTGCGGGCCCTGGCGTTATACTTACGTAAGTATTGTTTTTTTTATAAACTTTATTGCATAATTAAGATACAAAAGGCGGACTTAACACTAAATTAAGCGTTCTCTATCACTCAACTTTAGGGTAAAACAGAAAATTTAAACAAACAAACGATGAAGAAAAGTGATAGGCGTAATAGTTTAAAGAAAAGAAAGTCAACAATTGTTTCTTAATTATTAAATAATTTCAGGTCAAATAAGCAAGATGAAGTGTGAAACTAAAAGTTTAAAGGTTTTATTGACTTCGAGTATCCCATTTCTCAGCATAGGCCTCCTCTCTCCTTTCAAATTCAAATTCAAATTTATTTATTTTCCAAAAACATGGCCATAAAAGGTGTAACAATATATTAGCAACATTTAGTAGCAACATGCTTAGTCATATATCTGACATGTAACTTTTATTATCTATTATCTATTTTTGGAGGAGAAAGGCTGGAAATTCACCCTATTGCTCCAATCCGGTTTTGTTGGTTACACATATCACAGGGATTCTCCAGAGATATGTATAACACGAGGGCAAAACCGCACGTATAGCTAGTTTTTATAATAAGGATAGATATAAGATTTATAGCTGAGCTATCAGTATTCTGAGCAAAACTAATCTTGATTCTCTAAACTATTCTGCCTTAAATTTAACACAGTACGTAATTACATAATCCTTCACTATGCGTAGTTCGATACGCACTTGGCTGCGTTTCATTTGTTTTAACGACATTAATTTAACTAAGTAATTCGATTAAAGGTACTAATAATTTTAGAAACGCTTCATTTTTCTCTCGAACTGACTGTATGTTGTTAGCCTTAACGGCTTTTACAGCGTCACCGGGCGGGACGGGCGAGCGCAGAAGCATCGTCGAGGTTGCGAAATGCAGAGAGTAGATCGCGGAAGCTCTACTAGCATTGGGACACGTTGTCCTAAGGGTGCCTCCTGTAAGACCGGACCACGGCTTAGGGTGACGCGTAGTGGAGGGCTGATGTTATGACTTTGATTAGTCATTGCGACGTCGGAAGGGTGGCGAGAAGTCACGACCGACTGACGTCAGAAAACTGGGACCTCGTTTTTTTCGGCGAAGACGCTGTGTGTGTGTGTATTACGTGTTTCTGTGTTTGCGATCGTTATTCGATTATCAGGGTCATTCAAGATGGTTTTTGGACGCCTATATTTTCAGTGGTCAGACCTAACTGGGATGTAGGTGGAAGCAACTGAGGGGGTTCGGGTGTATCGCAGATTTTTCGAAATAAATTTCGAAAAATGAAAAACGCTCCAAAAATTCAAAAGACCTATAACATAAATCTACGACGGATACGATGCACTGCTGGACACGAACTTGTGCCTTTTTCGACCTTTCTCATGTCTTATCTAGGGTATCTACCGAAACTTCGTTTTTCGGTGTAGGGTGGCCATTCCAACACCCTCAAGAACCCAACGCCCATCGGTTTCCCGTACTATGTATCCTGCCTATCGCCAGTTCAGCTTCCGATAAGCCGATAGGTGATTTTGGTTCTTCTTTGGATCTCGTTTCAGATTTGATCACGTAGAGATACGCGGCGTTTAGCTTGCTCCATCTCTTTGACTCTCTCTTGACTCTGAGTTTTATTATGAGGCCCATATTCATAAACCTCGGGTAATTTTTAGGGGTAATGTTTAATTTTGATAGCTGTTGGAGATGTAGTGGCGCCTAGAATTTATTATTTCATAACATAGTTTTTTTTCAACACTTAGTTTCATAAATCCATATTATTTACAGGATCATCTTTTTCTTAGCCGTGGCTTTAACTTCGGGCTCCATGTTAGCTGAACGTAATGAAGGCATCTTGGAACGGTCACTAGTTTCCGGAATAACCGGTAAGATTACTTTTCATAATAAATGTATCTCTTGTTTTCGGCTTTTCGATATCATATGTTAGGTATTTGTTTATTACGGGATATTTTTTTACCTATTTACGTTGTTTCTGTGTAAAGTAAATTGATCCTTGAAAACCAACTGCGCTATGAGCTTGGTAAAACTTAAAATACGATAGGTTTGTAGCTTCCGCTATGGAATACTTCCAAACCTCCCGCTGTATTGGAACATACCGGATATTGGGTTCCCATTTCAGTATACCTCTCTCTCGAGGGTTTCCAAGTGATCAATAGCGGAAATAGGGCCTTTTATTTTATTATTTTGAATAGGGATGGCCTTGAAATAGTTTGTCATACTGAAGCCAGTATCGCTCTGAACGTTAACTTGATTATTACGATATCGATAGGCTCACGATTCTAGGTTGTGTAATAGCTTGTCTTGGTTAGACAAGTTACATAAATGGGTTGTTACTGACCCAACTTGTGTTAGTTAGTATGTTGTTTTAATGTTGGTTAGGTAGATGCACAGATACATTAAGTGTTTATCGTATAATTCCTCATATTATTACTATTCCTGATAAAAGAAACCACTGAGTTTCTTGCCAGTTCTCCTCAGTGGTTGACAGCGTTTCGAAGTGGTGTTAGAATCGTTTTGGTAATCTATACTTATCTATACTTATTATAAAACAAAGACCTAAAAAGCTGTCTGTCTGTATTTAATCGATTTTCTCAAAATCTACTGAACCAATGTTTGTACGATTTTTATCAAAAGATAGTGATATACTAGTAGTATTATGTAAATTGTGTTGAAGAGATCGCGCAGTGATTAAAAAACTTGCTTGCTGGGAGCTTTAGTCGCGTGCGCTGCGTAAACCAGCAGAGTTACGCTAAACAAATGTACTAGAGAATTGTAGATCTATAAAAATAGTACAAAAAGTCTGCAATAGCATGTCTCTATCTCTTATGGTTAACTCTCAATAACTACTTTTATGTTTTAAATTTGAATTCTAGAGAAAAATTGTGTTACGCTGATTTCCACACGGGTGAAGCCGCTGGCATAGCTAGTATAATTCTAAATTATAAATAACAGAACCGTGTCAATTCTTTCTTCGCCTATTCTAAATATTCTTTTCTTTTTTATAATATGCCTATATATACACTCTTCTTTTTAAACACCTGTCAGGTACTGAGATCCTGTTCGCCCACGTGATAGTCCAGATGCTGGTGATGGCGGCGCAAACGGTGACTGTCCTGGTTATTGGGTTCGTGGTCTTCCATCTGACGATCCGAGGACCCTTAGTGTGGGTTATCGTGCTCACCCTCATTAATGGACTTTGTGGAATGACTTTTGGTAAGAAATCCTTTAAATTGTATTGTATTTCAAAGGGATTCTCAACGAATCCGTACGCGTTTGGGTGAATGCGACGACACGACGCTGCCTCGACGATATTCCAACGAAAAAACAAGACTGCGGTTTAATAACGTAAATTGAAAATTTTTAGAAGATTGACCAACATTTTTTTGCTAGTCCTTCTCGGTAAGAGCAACATTACAAACTTAACCATATTGATGAAACTCTTTAATCATATTGATCCATAACAATTCAACAGTGCTTAAAAGAGCTAAATTGAATAAAGATTATTTTGATTTGATTCTATTGTCACGGTATTTGGTTATCTACTCGTACAGTATACTCGTGAATTAACTGAGTGATACTCAATAGAATAATTCAGGTGAACTATATATTTATTTGCCGTGCGTCTTACGGACGCCGCGGTGCGAGTATCACTAACTTACATTTCACAAACGATTACATTTAAACCCCTACACTATCATAACTTTATTTATTTATGTCCCACAAAAAACTTAAAAAAATAAAAACACAATAAAAAGAAGTGTACAAAGGTCAATTTATCTCTTTGACAGAGATCTGCATTTTTGTTTTATATTAAAATCATTAATTAGAGTCTTGTTGCAAGACTTGGCTCAAACGGTTATTAGACGCTTACGCGACTAGATCGTTTCGTCGTGGGGTCTTGCTGTAAAGCTTAACTTGTACAATTATTAAACGCTCCCGCGTTTAGATCGTGTTTCAACTTGTCTTGGTTGGTTTCGACTAGCAGGTTCATGCGTCGTTACTACGCAACTAGTATCATTAATTGCTGTGTCGTTTTAATGTTGCTTAGGTAGTTTCATGTCTACCTAAATATGTACCTAAATTAAGTGTTTTGTTATTAGAATCTACCCTCATAGTTGATTACTATAGTGGTGTTCGATGTTGGTCGGGTAGATCTGCACCTGCCCACATTACGTTCCGTGTTATTTAAATCTAACATCGGATAGACCACCCTCATTTCGTCGTAAAATACGCAGCCAAATCATGTGACAACAAGTTGTGCCGACCCTACTTAGAGTGGGATAAGGGCAGGAGAATGATGATCAAAATTATTAATTACTTCTGCTAATAAGTAGGTCAGAGTTTAGATTGTTAAAAAGATCATAACTTTGTTACTGCTACAAAGGCGAAGCGTTTATTCCTGTTTGATAATTAAGATGCACATTTTATGCTGCACAATCAGCACATTTGTATGCAAATTGCATCCTTACAAAGCGTGCAAAATTAAACATAAAAATAAATGTACATTGTTCCCGATTCTTTTAAGTAGCATTCTCAATTGCAATTCTGAACCGAATTAAAAATTTTACTTAATGAATCGTGAGTTTTGTAGTGAAGGATAATATAAATAAAAATTTCTTTCACAAAAGTAACAATAAAATTATTAGCTATAATCCGCGATACAGTAAATAGAAAATATATATAGTGTTAAATGTATAGTGGACTATGCGTATTTTCTCATACCCGATACATGCAGGATTCGTAAAAACACATGCACAAACCTCCACCACTGACACCACAATCTTTGCGATTTTGTCGTGGAGTCTATCTCCTGATGATGCTTTGGTTGCGGGGCGACACGATTGTTGAGTTTATGATAGTGAACGTGTGTAGTGCTTGTGTATTGTGGTGGCAGTGGTGGAGGTTTGCATGTGTTTTTACGAATCCTGCACATATCGGGTATGAAAAAACGGATAGTCCACTATACATTTAACACTATATGTATTTTCTATTTACTGTATCGCGGTTTATAGCAAAATAATTTTATTATTACATTTGTATTATGGATCTCCGCAAAGTAACGCCTAATTCTATAAATTATTTAAAAATGTCTTTATTCAGCTAATTAAGAAAAAATTGTTCAACTTATATTAATTACTTATTTATTCACCTAATAACACTTTTAATCAGCTATTAATAAATTTTACTTATAGTTAATCTAAAGCTAGTCAATATTTATTTAAAATTACAAAATGAACTTTATATATTTTAGTTATTATTTTTGTTTTACCTGAAAATGTCTGTAATCAAACTGGAATAGCCGTGTGGTATCCGGCAGAATAGAATAGACCACCCTCCTTTCTTACCGAGGTGTCGTAAGAGGCGACTAAGGTAAACGCTGTGTGGTATCCGGGTGCATAGAACAGAACACCCTCATTTCTTACCAAGGTGTCGTAAGAGGAGACTAAGGTAAATGCCGTGTGGTATCCGGCTACATAGAATAGACCACCCTCCTTTCTTACCGAGGTGTCGTAAGAGGCGACTAAGGTAAACGCTGTGTGGTATCCGGGTGCATAGAACAGAACACCCTCATTTCTTACCAAGGTGTCGTAAGAGGAGACTAAGGTAAATGCCGTGTGGTATCCGGCTACATAGAATAGACCACCCTCCTTTCTTACTGAGGTGTCGTAAGAGGCGACTAAGGTATGTGCCGTGTGGTATCCGGCTGCATAGAATAGACCACCCTCATTTCTTACCAAGGTGTCGTAAGAGGAGACTAAGGTAAATGCCGTGTGGTATCCGGCTACATAGAATAGACCACCCTCATTTCTTACCGTGGTGTCGTAAGAGGCGACTAAGGTAAATGCCGTGTGGTATCCGGCTACATAGAATAGACCACCCTCATTTCTTACCGTGGTGTCGTAAGAGGCGACTAAGGTAAATGCCGTGTGGTATCCGGCTACATAGAATAGACCACCCTCATTTCTTACCGAGGTGTCGTAAAAGGCGACTAAGGTAAGTTGACGTCAGGCAGGTGGCCGGTCGTAAAATACGTAGCCAAATCATATGACAAAATGTTGTGCCGACCCCACTTAGAGTGGGATAAGGGCAGGAGGATGATGATGAATGATGATGTCTGTAATCAAACTGGAAAAGACTATTATTCTAATTAGATGCATTTTTACAGGTTTCGTGGTATCCTGTATATGTGATAAAGAAAGAACTGCTACGTACTTGGCATTGGGTTCTTTCTTGCCAATGATGTTACTTTGCGGCATTATATGGCCAGTTGAAGGTAAATATTTAAATTATTACTACAGACGTATACACCCTTTACGCCTCTTACGCACGGGCGTAAAAAATACGTCGGGTCAAAACACGTAAAAATTTTCATATGGTATATTCAGCTTGATGCCCTACGTCCAACGCCTAAAATGGAAACTGCTCTATAAAAATAGGTAGAGTTTTAAAAAGTCGTGTGAGATATCTGATTATCCATTTGTTTCATTACGTCATTTCGACGCATTTTTAACGCACGGTAAAAAACCTCTGATCAGAGGTGATTAAATATAATTTATTGTTTTATTTATCATAAGATAATTGCTTATAGGAGATTAACGTTGAAAAAAGTTTTTTACAACTTTATAGCTTTAATTACTTTACCAAGCGTTTTATGCTACATAAAAAATCCTAAGGGAATCAGCATAAAGTAGTAAAGTAGCGGCCTGTTACAATCCCACTGCTGGGAATAGGCCTCCTCTCTCCGTTTCTGGAGAGACGGGTTGGAGCTAAGACCTACCACGCTGCTCCAATGCGGATTGGTAGGTTACACATATCAACAGAATTCTCTAGAGATATGCAGGTTTCCTCACGATGTTTTCCTTCACCGAAAAGCGTGTTATAAATTGCAATTATTAATTAGAAGCATGAGTTGTAATAGAAAAACTCATTCGTGCCTGCCCGGGTTCGAGCTCGTGTTCCACTCGAAAGAGTCGCACGGTCTCACCGCTGGGCTATAACAGCTCTGAATCAGCATATCTCAAAATAATCTAAATCAGAACAAAGTCAGAACAGTGGATGTCTATGATTTATCTATTTGTCAAATGGTTCATTCCCTTGCCCAGTTGTTGATTAAAAAAGTGCTGTCACTACAAATTAAGTCTTGACTTACATCAGCCCCAGTTTCGACTCATTAGAATTTTCCAAATTGTCGTGTCTGATGTCTACTACTGATACACCGTCCATGGTCTTATTCTTATCTTCATATAATTTATAGAATTAGGCGTTACTTTGCGGAGATCCATAATACAAAAGTAATAATAAAATTATTTTGCTATAATCCGCGATACAGTAAATAGAAAAAATATATAGTGCTAAATGTATAGTGGACTATACGTTTTTTCATACCCAATACGTGCAGGATTCGTAAAAACATATGCGCAAAGCATTGCGGTTTTGTCGTGGAGTCTATCTCCTGATGATGCTTCGGTTGCGGGGCGAAACGATTGTTGAGTTTGTGATAGTGAACCTGTGTAGTGCTTGTGTATTGTGGTGGAAGTGGTGGAGGTTTGTGCATATGTTTTTACGAATCCTGCACGTATTGGGTATGAAAAAACGTATAGTCCACTATACATTTAGCACTATATATTTTTTCTATTTACTGTATCGCGGATTATAGCAAAATAATTTTATTATTACTTTTGCCTTATCTTCATATCATTAGGCATAAGTAGTACGACATTAAATGAATTTACCGATCACTTAAACGAATACGATAACTTTGGCATGATTCAATCTTTTTAAATATTGTTTACAAAAGTGTATTTTCTAAGAAAATTATTATAATTTAGTTGAGATCTGGGCGGTGAGACCGTGCGACTCTTTCGAGGGGAACACGAGTTCAAACCCGGGCAGGTACCAATGAGTTTTTCTATTTAAACTCATGAGTCTAATTGCAATTTATCACACGCTTTTCGGTGAAGGAAAACATCGTGAGGAAACCTACATATCTCTAGAGGTTTCTGGAGATATGTGTAACCTACCAATCAGCATTGGAGCAGCGTGGTATGTCTTAGCTCCAACCCTTCTCTCCAGAAATGGAGAGAGGAGGCCTATTCCCAGCAGTGGGATTGTAACAGGCCGCTACTTTAATTTTTACTTTTAGTTGAGATCTGGCTTTATTAGTAATAGTTGACTGAACTGGCGCGTCACGTTTGTTAAAAAAACAGGAGACAACAATAACATTATAGTTTGTCTCCCTCGCCGCTATACCGTATTTAGTTTTATGGCCAAGGAATGGTGTATACGGTCATTGCTCTTTGTAAATGGTGTTTATTTTTTTAAAAACGCAAAATAATTTTGTGGCAAAAATACTTCAGTGAATTAACTAATTTTATTTATGTAGAATGCTGAGATTTGTAGGTAAAATTAAAATTAATGTCATGTGGTCGGTACCACCCTGAATATTAACTGTGTATAAATACTTTTTTTTTCTCACAGGCATGCACTCTATCCTTCAATACATCAGCTACGTTTTACCTCTAACGAAATCGACGGAATCCCTCCGATCGATGCTCCAGAGAGGCTGGTCTATCACAGTACCGACGGTGTACGCTGGATTCATCTCCACATCTGTATGGATCGTTATCTACCTCACGCTCAGCATCTTGCTAATCAAGTTTAAGAAAGGCTGATAATTTGTATTAAGTCGATCTTGTATTATAACATTTACTATGATGAACGTTTTAACCATCACCACACATTTACTATTAGGTTATTGGGGATCACAGAATAAAGTTTACAGAAATAAGACAAGATAAGGAAGTCTCTTATATTATAAATTCAAACAGAAATATAGAATTACCCTCATATAATCTGTAAGGGAAATGCATAATTTAAGGAACGCACTTAAAATCTTTTCGCTCTTTGTTTTGTAAATAACTAGCTGTGCATACGGTATCACCTGCGTGGGAATCAGTGTATTTAATTGAAATTTTGAACATTAATGTAGTTATTGTGGGTTAACCATAAGAGATAGAGACATGTTGTGCGGAGTTTTTTGTAGTATTTTCAAAGATCTACAATCCTCTAGTACATTACTTTAGTATATCTCTGTTGGGTTACGCGGCGCACGCGACTAAAGATAGACAGACTAGTTTTTTACAACTGCGTGACCTAATCAACACAATTTGAATGAAAACGTAAAGTACTATTAACCTATACATTTCGGAAGAATTAATCTACATTTAAGTAAAAACCGTATAAAAATCTGTTCGGTAGATTTTAAGACAATCGATTATAATTCAAATTTTATACATAAAAGTAGTTATTGTGAGTTAACCATAAGAGATAGAGATATACTATCACGGACTTTTTTGTATAATTTTTATATATCTACAATTCTTTAGTACATTCCTTAAGCGTATCTCTGCAAGCTTACGCAGCGCATCCGACTAAAGCTGCCAGCAAGCAAGTTTTTTAACAACTGCGCGATCTCTTAAACACAATTTACATAATACCGATATGAACTATTTACCTAAACCATCCGTAAGTATTTCACTATCTTTTGGTGAAAACCGTACAAAAATCCATTCAGTAGATTTTAATAAAATCAATTACATACAGACAGATAGCTTTTAGGGCCTTTGTTTTATAGTAAATATGGATTAGTATGTGCATAGTTATGTTATCAATGCGATAGTGTACTTATATAATGTGATAGTGTTTTTCTCATGTGCTGTTAGTGCTAACGGCTTTTTTAAAGATTGAGCGTGAGGTGCGTTTTGTGTCCCGTTGTGTGTTGTCTGTGTAGTTAAGTGTCAAAGATTGTGGTATATATTATTTATTAAACTATAATGAGTTAAGTAAACGAATAGGTGGTTCTACGTTCTACATTTCACATAAATATATAGGGGACCTTAGTGAGGATAATATTATGGAAAGTTTGTTTTTAGGCGATAAAGCCTACCAAAACTAATAAATTATAAGATAAAAAGTAATACGAAAATTATTCACAAACACTATTTACAATAAAAAAGATATACACGCTAAGAATCAAAGTGACCTAATTCAAAATTAAGCTTAATTGAGTTAGTTGCATTGTAACCCTTATTTTACAGCCATCTATAATTTCGCGATATAAATGATCTATTACAAAAAGCTGATGTTTTCTTGCTCTTCTAGTTTGTGGGTTACGCTTAATTGCAATTTACCGCAAAACAACCATTTTTGGAATTAGGTCACTTTAATACATATATACTGGTACCATATAAAATACATTAAATGTAAAAAATGTCGATTAAATGAAAATATTAGTGTTGTATCTCCAACAGTATATCGTTCTAATTATAAATTGGTATGTGTTAATTATTGAATTATTCAACACGATTATTAATTCATTATTCTTAGATAAAACTTAATAGTTTTTTTTTTATTATTATATATTATTTTCTGTTGTATTCATTATAGAAAGGCATTTCTTCATTTTCATTTTCGAACTTTACAAGATCGTTTGCTGGTCATTCTGAAGATAGTCTTAAAATTTTATTAAATCATCTATAAAGGACATGCAGATAAACATTTAAATATAAGAATTTACATATTAGAATATATAAGACATTTTATATGTTCAGACATGTATATTTATATTACATATAAAAAATAAAACAAAGATCATCAGCATCGATTATTGATTCAAAGTATATCAAAATTATGATTGAAATTTCTGCGTACATTCGTCGAAAACATCCGCAGCCGTGTGGTATCTGGCATAATAGAATAAACCACCCTCCCTTCGTACCGAGGTGTCGTAAGAGGCGACTAAGGTAAATGCTGTGTGGTATCTGGCTGCATAGAATAGACCACCCTCATTTCCTACCGAGGTGTCGTAAAAGGCGATTAAGGTAAGTTGACGTCAGGCAGGCGGCTGGTCATAAAATGCGTAGCCAAATCATATGACAACATTTTGTAACATGTTCTGCCGACCCCACTTAGAGAGGTATAAGGGCAGGAGGATGATGATGATTCTTTGAAAACATCCGCAAAATTAGTTACCCTATTAGTACCCTATGTTTGTACATTTCATTCATTATTTTCACCGTATTTTGCAAACTTGACGATGCTTTGGCGCTCGCCATTCCTGCCAGATAACGCTGTAAAAGCAATTAAGGCCAATGATAAAAGTTGGCTATAGCTAAATTCTTCATAATAATTCTAATAATCCATAGTGAAGACATCTTCACGAAGGTAAATGCCATCCCACCAAGTATAATAGACGGGTTGATCACATTGTAGACCCTACCGCACTGATAACGCTGGTTATCGTTATCGGTAAGTGGTATTTGGGTCAGTTGGTGGGCAGAGACTCGTCAGTTTTGCAGCAAAGCGTAGTACGGCTGGGAATCGATATTTATAGGACAAGGGATGCAATGCAATTTTTTTCCGATTTGGACGCATTTTAATTTCCAGAAAAGAGATCCGGATGAATGTTTGGAGTATGGAAGGGTGTATCGGAAAGGGGAACTGAGTGTTAGTCTCTTTTATGTAATGTCAAAAATATTTTAATTTATATGTAATTTAAAATTCTGGTTCCTTACATCCAGTTTTGACAAGAGCATAACCAAATATGGTGACCCTACATATAAGGTAACGAAGGAACAAATAAATTACCTGAAACAGGTATTCCGTGTTCCTTAAACGGATGTACAAAGCAAATAGTTATCGAATAAAACTTATTTTATACGATATATCATATATTATATGTACGCAGATACCGTATCGTATATTATATGTACACAGATTTACCTTCTTTTTTTGATCTAAGGACCGAAATCATATAAGATTTAAAAAAAAAAAGGTAAAGTATAAGGAATTAAAAGATGAAGCATTTTTGGTTAAGTAGTTCACAAATACTGAGCCGACTTTCTTCATAAGTGTTATATTTGAAATATACGACCGCAATAAGTCAGCAAGCATTCAGGGATATTTTTCCCTTCATTTTATAAATTTATGAACCTCATACCTTGTACGAAACATGCATGTAGTTTATAGTAATTTATATATTTCGCTCAATCATTTTATTAATCTGAAATTAATGACCTGAGAATGGTTTATAGAATTAGACGTTACTTTGCGGAGATCCATAATACAAAAGTAATAATAAAATTATTTTGCTATAATCCGCGATACAGTAAATAGAAAATATATATAGTGCTAAATGTATAGTGGACTATACGTTTTTTCATACCCGTTACGTGCAGGATTCGTAAAAAACATATGCACAAACCTCCACCACTTCCACCACAATACACAAGCACTACACAGGTTCACTATCACAAAACAATCGTTTCGCCCCGCAACCGAAGCATCATCAGGAGATAGACTCCACGACAAAATCGCAAAGCTTTGCGATTGTTTTGTGATAGTGAACCTGTGTAGTGCTTGTGTATTGTGGTGGAAGTGGTGGAGGTTTGTGCATATGTTTTTTACGAATCCTGCACGTAACGGGTATGAAAAAACGTATAGTCCACTATACATTTAGCACTATATATATTTTCTATTTACTGTATCGCGGATTATAGCAAAATAATTTTATTATTACTTTTGTACCTGAGAATGGGGTAATAAGAATATATATACGGTTTTTTTATAATTTGTTACTAAAGGGAGATTTATTTTCCGTAACGTTCTAATAATTATTGTAAATATCAGTCATGTTTTTGGGTTAAGGAATCGCGGTTTGCTCAATTAAGACATGGTAAGCATGTGATAGTAATTTAAGGATGGACAAATAAAATAATTTTTAATTTTTTTGAATTTTTTATTTATATCCTATTATTAACCAGAAAGTGGAATTGAAAATATTGACTGCATTTCGTGTAAGATGAACTCTAAGATGTGATCATTCTACAATTATTTGCATCGTACTAAATTGACATTATATATTGATGTGAGCCGATCCTGCTGAGTAGAATAGACTACCTTCATTTTCTTACCGAGGTGTCGTAAAAGGCGACTAAGCTAAGTCGACCCGCCGTATATTTTCTGGCTGAGTAGAATAGACCACCCTCATTTTTTACCGAGGTGTAAAATACTAAATTGACATCGTAAAATACGTAGCCAAATCATGTGACAACATCTTTGTAACATGTTTTGCCGACCCCACTTAGAGTGGGATAAGGACAGGAGTATGATGATGATATTTATGTGAGCCGTGAACCTCAAACTTTTTTGATAGAAACTCGCTTTTGATTTTTTTATATATACTTATGCATTCATTGAAATTTACATTTGAAGGTCACTCTTTATTCTAATTTAGGGATCAAAACAATTTTTTTTATTTATGGAAAATATAACACCTCAAGGACAAAAAAAATCTTATGATTTATTCGTAGTATATTGTTAGGTTATCTGATTCTTGTACTAAATTTCATCAAATAAACTCGAAAAGATTAGTTGTGAAAGCGCATTTATGATGATATAGCTTCCGCCGCGACAACGTCGTGAAAAGAGCTCATGAATAAGTATCACAGATGGGCTCAAAACTAGTCGGGTTAACCCAATAAAATTAGACGCGAGTATAGCCGGTGTCTACACATTAACTCCGATTCAAGTGATACTATGAGACCATAAATGCCAAAGTCGGTCTGACTATCTGTTACGCTTTCGCAAGTAATTCGATGAACCAATATTAATGAAATTTACTACAATTGAAACCGATATCGGGGTAGCATATACGATATAAACGTTTTTCTTTGGGAACAGGTAAAAACAAATATTACATATTTGAGGGTATTTTAAAACTTAAGTTGTGTCGTCGTGCGTTAAGGCCTCATTAGTTTGCAATCATAAACATGGGCGTATATTTCTGTAAGGCGCAGTAGACACGAGGCAGCATTGTTGTGGTAAGTCTGCTCTGCGACACGGGCGTGGGGATTCACTGCAACCTGGGAAAGAGGACCTATGTAAGTCTACTTATTTGAAATTTAACCATTAAACACCTTTCTAACACTATTTTCTTCTCATTTATATTGTTGATGTATATATAGCCTCTAGAAAAATCTAAGATAAAAAGATATTTAAAATTTGCGAAAAATAAGATAATAACAAAAGGTTGCGACTGAAATAGGCAAATGAAAAAGAAATCATGTACAAAAGTAATTAGAAAATATATATAGTGGACTATCCGTTTTTTCATTCCCGTTACATGCAGGATTCGTAAAAACACATGCACAAACCTCCACCACTACCACTACAATATACAAGCACTACACACGTTCACTGTTACAAACTCAACATCGTTTCGCCCCGCAACCGAAGCATCATCAGGAGATAGACTCCACGACAAAATCGCAAATTTGTTGCGATTTTGCATGTATTTTTACGAATCCTGCATGTAACGGGTATGAAAAAACGGATAGTCCACTATACATTTAGCACTATATATTTTTTCTATATACTGTATCGCGCATTATAACAAAACATTTTTATTATTACTTCTGTATCATGGATCTCCGCAAAGTAACGCATGTATAAATTATAGAAATCATGTAGTTAAAACGCCTGAAGATTTGTTTTAGCAATATATCTCTAACGATATTTCTCATTGCTGTCATCTGTTATCTCTTCCTTTTTTTCATCAAAGTTAACATTTACAACAAATAAAAAAACTTGTCGGTCTATAGTTTTGAAATGTATATAATTAAAACTGAAATCTTAAATGAAGCCGGAAAATGCTTTCCATCAATTGTTGATCAATTTTGACTGACGGATACAAAATTCATATGACACTACGATCGCAATCAGATTTTTCCAACGTATAATGAATTAGAATGAATAATGAATATGAATGAATAAGTTATCTTTAATAGAAGGCATCGCGCGAGCAAAATAATTTTATTATTACTTTTATTAAGGATCTCCGCAAAGTAACGCCTAATTCTATAAATTTAATACAAGGCATTTATTTGAATTCAGAGTCCTATTTACGTAATGCTTCAGCCTATTCTCTAAAGTGAAAGGTTTACGTCCAGAAAAGGACAAATGATAATACTTACAGAAGGCTTATGTTCCGAAATAGACGAAATCAAGGAAGGCTTACCCCGAAATCATGGTAATATAACACGTATAAAATGTGATGCGGAACATAAGATTTATTCTCAAATAGGCAATTTGAATTCCAAAGAATTTGTACATTCAGTTGAAATTGAATGTACAAATTCTTTTGATATGGATGCGATATGTAACTATAATATTCTCTGTAGAGAATATTATAGTTGCGATATGTAACTATAATATTCTCTGTAGAGAATATTATAGTTGCAATATGTAACTAAAATATTCTCTGTAGAGAATATTATAGTTGCGATATGTAACTATAATATTCTCTGTAGAGAATATTATAGTTGCAATATGTAACTAAAATATTCTCTGTAGAGAATATTATAGTTGCGATATGTAACTATAATATTCTCTGTACAGAATATTATAGTTACATATCGCATGTTTAGTATTAAAGTGGACTAATTAAAAAACAGTTGTTTTGTGGCAAATTGTAATAAAGTGTAGCGTAATACCTACAAAACTACAAAAGTATATTATTTTGCTATAATCCGCTATACAGTGAATAGAAAATATATATAGTGCTAAATGTATAGTAGACTATCCGTTTTTTCATACGCGATACATGCAGGATTCGTAAAAACATATGCACTAACCTCCACCACTGCCACCAACACACAAGCACTACACACGTTCACTATCACGACATACGGCCTTGACTTACGTCTGTCGTTTGTATGAGAAGAAAAAGAAGAAGAGAGAGCCAATAAGGTATTTGTCAAATATTCAGTTTAATTCAGAATTCGTGTTTTTCTATCTTAGGATATAGGGAAAAGTAAGACTTCCGTATCAGCTAACCTATTTTGATACAAAAAGATTCATATATTTTTTATCGTCCTCTTAAATAAAATTTAGATGTTTTAAAAAAAAACACCAATAAAATCTATCTAAGATGAAAGCTGGCGATTTATAACATTACTTTAAATGTATAGTCGCCAGGTACAACGTCGGTCACATCAACCCACTGGCAATCGATGTTGTATTGATAGACATCTGAGCAGTTGACTGATACACCTGAAAATATAATTTACAATCTCGATAATCAAGTTGTTTAATTTTTTTAATCAATTAATCTTAGGAACAACTGTACTGTAATATTGTTTCTTGTAAGTCAGAAATTTGCTTCTTCTGAGAAGAACCAGAAAAAAATTGGCGGTTGCTCTGACTTATATTGATTTTTATTATGACTTTAATTTATCTTTCATCTTCGCCACTACAGCTGTTTAAAAACGCTGTTAAAGGGAGTCTGATACAAAAAGCCTAATATCCTATTGAGAATTATATAGATGACAAAAATGCGTGGATATACCTACTCCTCTACCCTGTACAAAATAGTAATAACTAAATGTAACTAGTTCTTCTTCTTCTTCTTCGTCAACCGATGGACGTCCACTGCTGGACGTAGGTCTCTTCGCGGGATCTCCACACCATACGATCTTGCGCCGCTTGGATCCAGCGGCTCCCTGCGACCTTTTTGAGGTCGTCTGTCCACCTCGTTGGGGGTCTGCCGACGCTGCGCTTTCTGGTGTGGGGTCGCCATTCCAACACCTTGAGACCCCAACGTCCATCGGTTCTCCGCACTATGTGCCCCGCCCATCGCCACTTCAGCTTCGCGACACGCTGAGCTATGTCGGTGACTCTAGTTCTTCTACGGATCTCATCATTTCTGATTTGATCACGTAGAGAAACCCCGAGCATAGCTCGCTCCATCGCCCGCTAAGTGGCTCTGAGCTTTCTTATGAGGCCCATAGTCAGCGACCACGTTTCGGATCCATAGGTTATAACTGGCAACACGCACTGTTCGAAGACCTTTGTCTTCAAGCACTGAGGTATCTTGGACGAAAAGATCTCGCGTAGCTTCCCGAACGCGGCCCATCCGAGTTGGATTCGGCGACTAACCTCTTTCTCAAAATTGGACCTACCTAGCTGGACCGTATGTCCCAGGTATATATATTCGTCTACAATTTCGAGTGCAGAGTTCTCAACGATGACCGGGTGGCGCGGAACATGCGAGTTTGACATAATTTTTGTCTTACTCATGTTCATTTTGAGGCCCACCTGTTGAGATACTCTGCTGAGGTCGTCGAGCATTGTGTTAAGGTCCTCCAGAGACTCTGCCATAACGACTATGTCGTCGGCAAATCTAAGGTGAGTGATGTACTCGCCGTTGATGTTGATGCCGTATCCGTTCCAATCCAAAAGCTTAAAGACATCCTCCAATGCAGCGGTAAACAGCTTCGGGGAGATGACATCTCCCTGTCGCACACCTCGCCGCATTTGGATTGGTCTCGTAGTTTTGTCTTGGATACGGACAGACATTGTGGCGTTTTCATACAAACACTTCAGCACTTGGACGTACCGATAGTCGATTCGGCATCTCTGGAGCGATCTTAACACAGCCCATGTTTCCACCGAATCAAAGGCCTTCTCATAGTCCACAAACGCCAAGCAAAGTGGCTGGTTATACTCCTCGGTCTTCTGTATAACCTGCCGCAGCGTGAATATGTGGTCTATGGTACTATAGCCTTTTCGGAAACCGGCTTGTTCGGGAGGCTGGAAGTCGTCGAACCTACGAGCGAGACGATTCGTTATGACTCTCGAAAACAACTTATAAACATGATTCAGCAGCGCGATGGGTCTATAATTCTTCAATAAGGCGTTATCTCCTTTCTTGAAGAAAAGAACCACCACGCTCCTGTAGCATGCTTCCGGCATAGTACCTTCGTGAATGATGGAATTGAACAGTCGCTGAAGGACTTTAAGTACCGGTTTACCACCCGCCTTCAGGAGTTCGGTTGTGATTCCGTCGTCACCTGGAGCCTTGTTGTTCTTGAGTTGTTTCAGAGCCATACTAATCTCGTATAGGCTGACGTCCGGGATATCTTCGGTATAGTGTCGGGTCAACTTGGCTTGTGGATCTTTTGCCAAATTGACAACAGGCTGTTGTGTTGAGGTGTATAACTGCCCATAGAACCTCTCAACCTCTCTCAAAATCTCAGGACGAGATGAAATGATACTACCAGTATCGGTCTTCAATCGCGTCAGCTGCCTCTGCCCAATAGACAGATCTCTTGCGAACACTTTTGAGCCCCTGTTACGCTCAATGGTATCACGAATGTATTCGGTGTTGAAGTGTCGCAGGTCACATTTCTGAGCCTTAGAGATCTGTTTATTGATCAGACGGTAGCGCGTCGCGTCCACTGAAGATTGTAGCCTCATTTCGTTCCTCTCATCCATGAGCTTGAGAGTCTGGGTCGAGAATTTTTTGGTTCTCTTACGGTGTGTCTTATAAAATGCTGACCCCACCGTATGGACAGTTTCCACCAACCTGTTGTTTACATCGTCCACAGAAACGCAGTCAGATAGGCAATCAAAACGGTTCATCAGCTCGAGTTGGAAATTCTCAGGGTTTTGAATATGAGCTCGAGTTGGTCGGAGCGTAGACTTCACTAGTCTGGACCTTTCCAGCTGTACGCATATATTCAATGAGCCTCTGACCAAGCGGTGATCGCTCCCCGTCTTTACGGTGTTGATCACAGAGACATCATTGAATATATGACGCCTGGTTGACATAATGAAGTCGATCTCGTTTCTCGTGGAACCGTCGGGACTGATCCAGGTCCATTTTCGATGCGGCCGTTTCTTGAAGAAAGAATTCATCATATAGAGGTCCTCCCTCTCCAAGAAATCGGCCAGCATCTGGCCCCTGTGGTTCCGTTGCCCGTATCCAAATTTCCCCACTCTCACCTCTGTGCCGCTTCGCGTGCCCAGCTTTGCGTTGAAATCCCCCATCACAACAGTGTAGAAGGTTTTAGAGGCATGCATGGCTCTAGATATATCCTCATACATGGCCTCCACCTCTTCGTCTGGATGTGCCGATGTCGGTGCGTAAACCTGTATGACCTTCAGCGAATACCGTTTGGTAATTCTGAGTATAAGGAACGCGACCCTGCTCGACACACTCTCGACTTCAACAATGTTGTTGACAAGGGACTTGTGGACGAGAAACCCGATACCACCTTGGGACTGTTGGTCGCCCTCCCGGTAGTAAAACAGGTTGCCGGATTTTAGAATCATCGTGTCCTCCCCCTCTCTTCGGACTTCCGATAATCCTATGACATCCCATCGCAACTTGTTTACTGTTTCTTCCAGCTCGATTATCTTTTCGTCTTCCCTCAAAGTGCGTGCGTTATATGTTGCCAGGTCAAGTCGTCGGGGTTGGCAGCGGAATCTCTGCCGGAGATTCTTGACACCCCCTGCCCCGCCGTTACCCGAACCGCTGCCAGAGCTGGGAATAGCGGGGCTGCCGGGAACTAGGGGCTGTGGCTTCTTGTGTTTATCCATAAAGGTTATTGCCAATAATCACCACGCTTGGCATGCGGGTTGGTGATCGCAGTGCTGACTATGTCGCACCGACAGTGCTGCTGCCCACTGTCGGTCTGGTAATATTTAAGTCAGCTATTTGAATGGTTATACCGCCATTTGTCGGTCGCCAGAGCCTCGTTGGTAAATCTGCAGGGTGCACCACGTGCAGGTGAGGTTGACAATTAAGGAGACTGATTGGGACGAGCCTCCTCCTTACACCCCACTAGTTATAAGAATGTTAATAGTTATATGAATGTAACTAGTTATAAGAATGTTATTTGTAAAGAGCAACCACCGAGTTTCTTGCTGGTTCTTCTCCTTAGGAACAGCTTTCCAAACCAGCAGTAGATATTGACGAATCAAAAGCAAAAGTTTACTTGAATAAAGAATATTTTGAATTTGAATATGAATTCCAGCTCAGGCTTTCAACTCCGAAGGGAAAAGCTTCCTATCTCTTTCTGGAATGAAGGGTTAGAGGTTCTACACTGCTCTAATATAAAGTAGATTATATATCGTCCAAATATCCAGAGATATGCATTTTACCATAATGTTAACCTTTGTCGAAAAACACGCGATAAATTGTAAATAACAATTAGGCACATGAGTTTTTATAGAAGAACTTATTAGTGCCTGCCTGGGGTTTGAACCCACTGACACTTGGTATAGGTACATTCCTCTAATCATTGGACCATCGCAGGTTCGATTATTATCTAATTCACACTGAAACTGCACTCTGATATCACTTATATTATATTGACTGCCCCGTTGGCGCAGTGGGTAGTGACCCTGCCTTCAGCTTCACGTTTTGCGGGTTCTTTTCCCGCCAACATTTTCTATAAACAAATTGTTGGTTCTACAATCTCTATACACAAGTTGTTTAATTTTTTTTTAAATCAATCTTATAAACTTAGAAACAACTGTACTGTAATATTAAACATTGACTGGCCCGTTGGCGCTGTGGGTAGTGACCCTGCTTTCAGCTCTGTGGGTCGCGGGTTCGATTCCCGCCGAGGGCCAACATTTTCTATACACAAATTCCTGGTTCTTCGAGCCTGGGTGTGTATTTAAGTATGTATTTAAAATTATATATGTAATATATCTACCAGTTGTCCGTCACCCATAACACAAGTATTAAGTTACTTACTTTCGGGACGCACGACCGTGTGCGTGCCCGATATATTTATTTATTTATTATTCAAATTCCACATCCCAGAGTAAAATTTTGGCTTCAAAATTGAAGCAACTTATGATAAAATGCGAATTCAATTTTATCTTCTTGTTTTAACAGAACCAACTTATCTTCCACCACCATCTTATCTTTTTTTCTCACACTTTTATAAGGAAAATTAATATATATCATTCTCTTGCCCTTATCTCACTCTAAGTGGGGTCGGCACAACATGCTACAAACATGTTGTCACATGATTTGGCTACGTATTTTGCAACCGGCCGCCCGCCTGACGTCAACCTACCTTAGTCGCCTTTTACGACACCTCGGTAAGAAAGGAGGGTGGTCTATTCTGCCGGATACCACACGGCACAAGGAAAATTAATATATATATTAAGGGTTTATCTAGTTTGAATCAGCGATATACGTTTTACCTTGGTCACCGTAATTCTTGCATGAGTACTTCGTATCGACCCCTGGTAGACACGTGTTGTCTTCCAAACAGAATGAGGCTTTATGGCCTTCAGCTACCCGACGTCCATGAGCGTCCAGGATATCAAATGTCGCAAACACCTCCATACTGTGATAGTGCCTGCAAGACGAGGATTTTAGACAACTGTAGCCTTTATTACCATGCACCCCATGCGACGTTATCGCGGTGTAAAACTCACATAAAGAGCTCATGGATTCGAACCCGTGTGGGCTTGAAATTAGTCGGGCTCATCCGATGGAATAAGTCGTGAGTATAGCCGGTTTCTATACACTGTGACATGATTATATCGACTGTAATATTAAATTATGACTTATAAACTTAATAAACAAAGGAATTAGGAATTAGTTTTGGACTGTTATTTTTTGTACACCTAGGTACTTTTGGCATTACTAATTAATGCTCTGATAACCCAGTGGTGAGACCGTGCGACTCTTTTGAGAGAGTTACGAGTTCAAACCCCGGGCAGGCACCAATGAGTTTTTCTCTTAAAACTTATGTGTCTAATTGATAATTGCAATTTATCACACGCCTTTCGGTGAAGGAAAACATCGTGAGGAAACCTGCATATCTCTTGAGAATTCTGGGGATATGTGTAACCTACCAATCCACATTGGAGCAACGTTCTTTCTAGAAACGGAGAGAGGAGGCCCTTTGCCCAGCTGTGGGATTATAAGGGGCCGTTACTTTACTTTTTTTTAATACATACATATGGCAAAGATGCCATTGCCACAAATGTTTTGGTAGGTATGGTCGAAACTCCGCATTGCCAATGTTGAGAGAGGACGCTGTGAACCGAAGTAGACGTCGTGTTTCAAATTGCCAGTCTGGATTTTTTTTCTGTATCTATAACAAAATATAATTATACGTATATATGTTAATAAACAATAAATGATTTAGAGAAGTGGGCGTTATTCTGAGAAATATTAACGATAGTATTTTTTTTACCATAGAAAGTCGTTCAAAAATCAAACAGACAGCTTTTGGAGAGTTATATAATATTTACGGCTGTGCTTGCGACTTCGTCTCCGTGGAAACTAGTCAGTCACAAAGTTCCAGCGTTAATACTGACCTCGCAAGAATTTTAATGGAATGATCTATTCACTTAAACTTTCCTCAAAAATTGCACTAATTTTAATAAAAACCATACAAAAATCCGTTCAGTAGATTTCGAGAAAAGCGAACACATACAGACAGCTTTTGGGGACTTTGTTTTATAACATGTATTTATTGCAAAGCTTCATTCAAACGAATTAGCTACTAAGAGGATTCTGCGAAACTTAATACTTTTATTTGTACTCAATTGGGTGAAGCAGGGTATTATGTTTCAGTGAGAGCCTAGATTAAAATTTAATTAAAGTATATTCGCCTTTACACATTTAGAAATAGAGCATAGAGTTGTATAATTTGTTACAGTAATAAATCGTATACGACTGAAGTAAACGCGGTACTGTAAGCCTTTTTGATTGATTATTGTGTAAACCCTTCGACTTGGGTTCATATTCCCGTAAAATAAAGCTTCATTGTTCCCTACATAGACTTTGTACAGAGGGTTATGTGTCATATTCTATTCGAGATTATTGTTTGGATAAATATAGAGTTTATAGAATCAGGCGTTACTTTGCCGAGATCCATAATACAAAAGTAATAATAAAAGTTATATTGGTATAATCCGCGATACAGTAAATAGAAAGTATATATAGTGCTAAATGTATAGTGGACTATCCGTTTTTTCATACCCGATACATGCAGGATTAGTAAAAACACATGCACAAACCTCCACCACTGACACCACAATACACAAGCACTACACACGTTTACTATCATAAACTCAACAATCGTTTCGCCCCGCAACCGAAGCATCATCAGGAGATAGACTCCACGACAAAATAATTTTTAATATGACTTTTGAAATAAAGAGTTTGTGGTTTTTAGAGTTGTTTATTAGTATTGCAGCATTTGAACAAAAATATAAGAAGTCTGACACAGAAAGCCTAATATACTATTTAGGCTAACTGAAATGGTAAATATCCGTGGATATAGCTATTCTTCGACCTTGCATAAGATTGTTATGACAATGTAACTATATAAGAATCGTATTTTGAAAGAGCAACCGCCGAGTTTCTTGCTGGCTTTTCTCGGTAGTAGCAGTTTTCCGAACCAGCACCAAAGTTGACGATTCAAAAACACTTGTTTACTTGAATCAAGATTGATTTGAATTTGAACTAACTAAATGACAATGAGACCTATTTTACAAGAAGGAGGTTATGAGATTTCGTTATCAAGTAAAATTATTGGTATTAAAGCCATAATAGTTATGGAATAGTTCCATAATTTTTACCAAGGATATACCGGTTGTAATTTCAGTTAATCTAACAATTTTGTGCGTGTGAATTTCTGATACGAAAACTTATATTCGACTCGTCTTAAAAAATACAATCCATATAATACCAATGAATGATTATAATTTGGACCTTTTCCGAGATTGACCACTGCTTGATATTATATTTATGAAAAAACATCTTAAAAAAGGAAAAATAAAAATGTGCTTTTTCTTTGATGACATTTTGCCGAGTTTATTATTTTTCTTTTTACATAACATTAAAAAAGGTGCCAACATACCCCCGGACGTTGGAAGCTAGTCTTTCAACCAGAATTATTAATAGGCACCGACAGAGGACAAATTTTAATAAAAACCCTTCGTATTGTTCCTATTAAGTATTATTATACCTATTGGCATAGTGGATACATTTAGATACTGCTAATCTATGCCCTTCGACTTTGATTGCATGAAGTAAGACATATTGAAGAACAAAGTGAAATCCTAAGAAATGTTGTTTAATCTATAACTTATTTTGAAATACCAACCGGTTGGTACTGAAAGTTGCTAGTACCAAGAAAACCCCGGAATAGCAATAATAACATAAAGTTACCTCGTACGCAGATTGGCTGAGACAGTTTTCTTCCATAGCACATTGCAATTGAAACATTGGTACATCCTGAAGATGGGAAGTCCTTTGGATGGCTGTTGTATCCAGAAGTAGATCTGGTAATTGTCTTGTGCAAATAACTGCAGCTACATGACCTGCATACAAATAATAAATTAAATACATGTTCTGCTGAATATAAAGTGTGAAGGTTGGAATCCTAGTCAATCCAAACCACTGACAAATCTGCTAATATAATAAGATTTTTTATACCTAATATCTGCATAAATCTGTACAGATATAACTTTTAATATTTAAGGATAACCGACAAGACTTACATAATGTAAGAACAACAAAACTACAAAATACTCTACAAATTATATAATTAAATGTAGTCTTACCTGTTGTACCATATTTAGATTTTAGGCAAAGGTTGGAATGGTGTGTGACGGTCATTGATCTCTATAAATGGTGTTTATTTTTTTAAAACGTAAAGTTATTCCTATGAATTAATGAATACCGGAGATTTTTGGTGTGTTGTGTAGTGGTGTGTAGGTACCTAAAATAAAAATTTATGTCGTGTGATTGGTACCACCCTGTATATATAGTGTAATTGGAGTGACGTGGTACGTCTAACTTACAATTTGCTTCACAGGAGAAGTATCGGGCCACTTTAAAGTATATTAATTAGGTATTCTTTCCTAACGATTCAGTTTTTAATGTAACATAGTTTTTGCCATTTTCATTATTCGAGCCTGGTCAGATCCATTAACGTGTAAATGCATATTGACAGTAACACGTGTATGAATAATGTATGAGGTGATAAATTTTACACTCCCCAATGACATTAAATTTGCATCTTAATAGTATTTTTAATTTATCTCATATTGAGGAAGGGATTACAATACATGCTAAAAAAGGAAAACTTCTATACACATTATAAAAGCCGCCAAAAGCTGTCTTTCTGTTTACTGAACGCATTTTTGTCAGGTGTTTATTAAAAGTTGGTATAGTACGCGGCAATAAGTAATGCGTATCGAGGCTTATAGAGAAATCGGCTAGGTTCTGCTTCATAGAGCATTGTCTCTGTCGCACAGACTGACGAACCCGTGTGTGACAGTGACAGCGCTCTACGAAACCGAATTGGCCGGCTGTTTCGTTCTAAGTTCTCGATGTGCATTATTTATTGCCGGGTACTATACATTCTTCGAGAGAGGTTTAAGTTCTAAATAGACTCATTCTAAATAGACTTTGCGATTTTGTCGTGGAGTCTACCTTATGAGGCTTCGATTGCACACCTGTGCACCTTTTCACAGGTGTGCAGGATTTGCAGGAAATCCTGCACACAAGCTTGAAACTAAATATATTGGAACAATTAGAAATCATTAAGCACAACAATGGCACCCTCATTAACGAACAGATAAATGTTTCTAGTTCAGGCTTGTTGCACGTGTTCAGAGGCAAGATGGTGGGGATGAACCAAGTACTATATAACAATGCTTGTGTAGATATTGCTTCGTTTTGCGATTTTGTCGTGGAGTCTATCTCCTGATGATGCTTCGATTGCGGTGAAACGATTGTTTAGTTTGTGATAGTGAACGTGTGTAGTGCTTGTGTATTGTGGTGGCGGTGGTGGAGGTTAGTGCATGTGTTTTTACGAATCCTGCAAATATCGGGTATGGAAAAACGAATATTTTTTTATATTTACTTTATCGGGGACTTAAGCAAAATAATTTTATTATTACTTTTGTCCCAAAAATAAATTAAAATATATATATACTAAAATTCCAAAATCAATGTTTACAAAAACTCGAAGTCGCCGCGTATATATCATTGTGTAAGATTACTCCAGAAAATACTATATTATTGATTGTGAGTTTAGTAACGCCCACTACTGTAAGTCATTACAGAGAAACGTTTCAAAAAAACTTTCTTTGTTCATTTTCCTCCTATAAAAAGGATGGCAAAAAAAAGATTAATGTAACGAGACGGTCTTTTGTGCGAATCTTCTTATTTGCTGTTTCTAACAATTCGTTTATATTGTAAACAAATTACAGTGCCCTCTTCCGCACACGCGTGTGTTCGTATTTATTTTATTTATTTTATGTAAAATTATTAATTTAAAAATGTATAAAGTTGACCTTCAGGCCAGGTCATCAGGTCTTATCCCTTTGACAGAGATCTCTGCTAGATAACTTTCGAAGTGAGTTAATTGTCAAAGAGTTTTGGTACGCAAATATAAAAAATTATAAAATCAATTATTAATCATACTTATCAATCGTATAAATAAAATTCTCGTGTCAAAATGTTTGTCACCATACTTTTCCCAAATGACTTGACCGATTTTTATGAATTTTTTTATAAACTCGTCTATTCAGTAGGTCTGAGAATCGGATACTATCTGTTTTTCATTCCTCTAAGTGATAAGGTTCGTCCTAACCTTACCTAACATTAAGGTGAAAGGTCACCAATTCTACAGCCTATGAACTCAAATCAAATCAAATCAAAATATTCTTTATTCAAGTAAACTCTTTCGAGCACTTTTGATCATGATTAATGAAGCTACAACTGGTCCGGAATGTTGCTCTTACCGAGAAGAACCAGCAAGAAACTCGGCGGTCAATCTTTTAAACATTTTCAATTTTACATTATTAAACCGCAGTGCTGTATGAAGCTGAAAGGATTTTTAAATCCAGGCATTTTTATGATCCAAATAGTCTTCAATTTTGTAATATGCTTTACGTATAAGCATGTCTCTTACGCTTAATTTCAACCTTTCTCTGGTCTAGTATAGATGTAAGTCTAATAAGGATACATTATCTCTTATTCTAAATCTGATACTAAGAAAACCACAACTCACCTACTTCACCAGGGCAAAATACATTCCCAAAGGCCTGGTGCTTGCATAAAAAGAGGTTTGTCTCGTTTCCTTCACATTGCACGCCGCTGAGGATAATTCTAGATGAACCAAAGTAGTCAGTCTGGAGAGCCTGTTCCGCATAACCCAGCGCCAAGTGTCTGCAGACTACTGAAGCCTCGTAAAGAGTCCACCCATCTGGGCAAATGCTGCCCCAGTGTTCTTTATGGTATATCTGAAATTTTTATTAAAATGATGTTTGTATCGTTAACAATTTGCATTAAAAAGTCCCAGACTCCACCACTGAACATGATATCCCTCAGGTCCTCAGGCCCACAGGTCTGCGAGGACCAGCCCGGGCAAAGAGGTTTGCCTCGAGGCCCGTACCCCGGCACCCTCACAAGGGTACCGAGAAGACTTCCACTTAACTAACAATTTGCAAATTTCAATAACAGTGCAGTTTTACTAAAAGATGCAATTCTTCCGGAAGGTTTAAGTTAACAGTACATTACGATTTTTTGTAACTTATGTCGTCAGTAAAAAAAACTCCACTACTGGGAGCTTTTGCCTCGTGCGTCACGTAAACCAACAAATATAAACTAAAATAATGTACTCAAGAATATCTATAAAAAAGTCCGTGACAGCAAGTCTCTAGGTCTTTTGATTTGATTGCTTTGATTTTTTATTTTGTTTGATTTCTACGCGGGCGAAGTCTAGTTACAAATATAGTAGTAGTAGAGGATTAAAAATTAAAGACTGATGACGTCACTGTCCATTTTTTTGAAATAAGTAACTGTTTACTTACTTCAATTCTACCTTCATTATTACTTCTTCCACCTACAAGTCTCATACTAGTGCTTAGACCGAGGATCTTGTCTAAACGCTTAGAAGATTTTTTCTTTGTGATGAGATAATTATTTTTGGTGATTTCAGTACAAACAACGCCAGCTGCTTCGTTTAGTTCACAATCTGATGATCCCCAACCAGTGAAAATGCATTGTGATAGAGATGTTTCATCACCAGTGCATACAACATCATCCATCCAGTATTTTTCTGTAATAAAAAGAGAATGATAGTTGATTTAGTGTATTCAAATTCAAAATATTCTTTATGCAAGTGGGCTGTTTTCAGTAATTTTGAATCTTCAAATGTTTTTAAAGAAACTACTACTAATTCGGAACAGCAAGAAAAAAGTGGATAATCTTTAAAAAAATATATTTGTTAAAAGTTCATAGTTGCAATTTGGTGCATAGCTGACTACAGTTTATATATGCTACTATCGCTCAAATTATAGTAAGCTTGATGTGGCAGTATCGTTTTGAGATTATTTTTATACTTGATAACTTCTAAAGGCAAGTCTAGACAAACCACCAACAAAGTTACAGAAGCATCTACAATTTTTACAATCCCTGGTAAAATTCCAATTGAAATTTACAATATTCTTTATTAAAGCAAATTTGTAAACACGTGCTTTTAATCGTCATTTCTACTACTCGGAAATCTGATCTTACCAAGACGAGCTAGTAAGCAACTCGGCAGTACTTTTATTCAAAACATTATGGAATTCTATTATAGAATCTTATGTCAAAGAAAAAACGAACGACTTGCGTTCTTTTGCAAGGCGCAAAGCAGGAGCCGCAAGCATCTGTCGATTCCTTATAGATAATAGTTTGTCTATTATATAAATCGCCACTTTTAAAATATTTATGAAAAAAGGTTTTTTGCTTTAAATATACTATGAAGCTAATGTAAGAACGGCTATTTTTCTTAAAAGATAATCTATACTGAATGTAATAGGGCATTATGCGATATCTGTACTATGAATTTTACCGAAATATTTTAGTTTATTTTCCTATATTATTTTCTTCTTTGATATAATTATGGTTTTAACTGTTATTTTTTTTTTTTATAAACATTGCAGTGAAGGAAAACACGTTATAACTTGTTAATGCTATAATAATTCACACGATATGTAATCTGTAAACTTGCCTTATACGTTCCATATTTCTCTATGAAGTGGATGCTTTACAAAAAAAACAAAAAAAATAAATCTAGTAGCAAATACATTAGTATAAATAAATTAATTGTTAGTTTCTAAATTATTTTTCTAGCGTTAATCCGTTTTATTGCAAACATAAAATTTACAATTTGTACTTCAATCCTCTTTGGTTGAAAATATAATTCAGTACCCAGCTTATCGTGTCTGATAGGATAGTTTTAACCATTAATATTTAATCATTTAATAGCGTGGATTATAGTTGGCGTAACATTGCATGATGCAAAAGGGGATAAAATTAATTTTCTACACTCCACAGTAAAATAAAACAGTTTTCATATTGAATGTAGGTCAAACTAAAATACTTTGTCTTTTTCCGTAAATTATTAGAGAAAAACGAGAGAAAATTCTTTTCATGATATTGCCTTTGCATGTTTTTTACGTATCCTCATAATAAGGTTGATCTACTCCTCTTTTTCCGCTGAGGGACATAAAACTTCTATGCCATATGAATGATTTGATCATGGATCCCAAAGTACTCCAAAGTCAATCAAAAAATAAATGTTAAGATGACGCTGCCAAACAATTCCTGTCGCGATCATGATAAAAAGCTCATGAATGAGGGTTACGGTTGGGATTAAAACTAGTTGGACTGATCCAATATAAAAGGATGTGAGTGTAGCCGGTTTTTTTAGATAAACTATAATGTAAAATAAAACCTCTATATTCTGTATCACTATTATCTATATTCAAAAATGTTAAGATATTCTTTATAACAGGTCAACATACCAACAGCTTCTCCGAACTGACCGCCGTGAGTTGCTCTACCAGTGCGATTAAATGCACGACACACCACATGTGCGGCGGCATTGTCCCAGGAGTCATCGCAAACCGCGCCCCAGCGACCAGCGTGGTAAATGTATACATTCCCTGGAATAAGCATGGTACTATTACAATCTCAATCGAAGACATTCTCGTATGTCGTAACATTCTTTGCAGAGGGGACGCGGCCATTATGAAACTATATATCTTGCTGGTTCTTCTCGGTTAGAGCACTTTTCCGAAACACTCGTAGCTTCATTTTCAAATCCAAAAGTGCTTGTAAAGGTCAATTTGAATAAAGAATTATTTAATTTGAATTTGGATTTCTACATTGCCGCTGATGTCAATTGTCTTACCAGCATAGAAAGCTGGCTGATAAGACAAATGCAAGCCCAAATAATACTAATGCAAGTACCAAGTACCATGCAAGTACCCTACAGTTTTGATTTGGTCGGTCCAGTTCATATGCAACCTTCCCCTACCCTGGTAATGTCCACCATGGTCTTTATTACGTTATATGGAGCCATCAATTTTATAAGCAGGAAAGCTCCAAAGAACTGCAATATGTAACTTTGTACTAGCCGAGAGTCGTTATTTGATACCAAATTCTTGGAATATAGACGTGTTGGTGTAATACCAACATACTTAACTGGAAAACTTGGTATTTGTTATGTCTACAGTAACCTAAAAAGAGTCTCGATTTCGGAGAGGTTGAAATCTATATCGCAACGATCTTCTTGAACCATAGAGAGTTCATTGCTGTCCACATTAATCGGTTCCATAGACTTAGCAGCGTTGCTTACGTTAACAAGTGTAGTTTGCTCACAATTTTATTGTATGGTATTGTGATCTGTACTCATACTATAAAAGCGATGTATTTCTTTCGGTCAGTTTGTTTGTCTGTTATTCATTTCCGTCTTTCGACTGGAGCAATAGTCATAAAATTGGTGGAATTTAAAAGAAAAAAAATCCTCTTTCCTTACAGGAACTCGAAAAAATTTAGAACACAATTCAGAGTATTTTAACATAAAAGATCCTATTAGAATCTGGTGGTATAAGAATTTCATTAATCATATAGTATTTACCTACATTAATATGTCTCTATGACAATATCTTAGTGACATAGTTGCAAATAATTCTTAGGTGATATTTTGATTAAACTACCATACTCCAGAATTTCCATATCTTTAACTATGATCATAAAATATAATACTGCGAGAATGGAATTGTATGTAGTATCCATACAATTAATATTCACACAAGTTACTGAGATATGCTTGTTTATTGGGATATAAATCAATTTATATTCCAACTACCATAGTAGACTGGCTGTTTGTATGCCCTAGTATAGTATATATAATACGGACTGTTTCAATTGTAAGAATTATTATTTTTTATTTTGGTAAGTACTACTCATCACCTTTCCTATTTTTTGACGGCGTTAAATTATGAATCGCGATGATTAAAACTAATATCTAAGTAATTCATTCGGTGTGCTTTTTCAAGAAATCTATATTAAATAATACTAGTTGAAACGTGAGCAATAAATTTGGTTTCCATCATGGTATTATTGCTAATTATCAAAGATATATTATTTGCACTGAAAAAAATCTAATAAAACCATTAAAGAGTTTAAATACCTCTTTTCGTGACCAGCAGCATCTTTAGCTATATATCCGTCAATATTATTCACATGTTTAGATTTATCAAACTTCGTTTCTTATTTTAAAGTACAATTATTTATGCACAACTTTTATTAAGTGCAAGCTTTTTTAAATGTATTTCTTTTGACAATTGTATAAAAATTAATTTATCAAAACATCTATATCTTAATGCCAGTAAAAAAATATATAAACGGTAATTTTTCTGTAATGTATTTCTTTCAATAGCGATTTATCACACTAATCCAAACACTCGCGAGTTTTGTAGGCGCTTTTTTGCAATTTTCCACATATTTTTTTTCTAATTCGATCACTTTAATACTAAGCGTACGATATATTCGTAATATTTACCTATTCTAAAAAAATAAGTTAACATCAAATATACACTTACCTTCAAATTTGTTTGATCCACCAAGAAGTTTTAATCTGCCTTCTAAATATTTTTGTTTATTCAGCAGCTTCTGTATAAAAGCGGCCCGAGTAGCCCTTTCATTATCACTCACATCTCTACTAAATACTAACGCTACGATATAGACTACAATTAAAATATGAAAATACATTATTCAAATATTTCATGAACATTTATAACATTTATATTAATTTATAATTTTTATTAATTTAAATAATTTTCTTTTAATGTCAGTAATAACAATTATTAAGAAAATGTGACCTAAAATTACCCTATTACTACTCCATCCATTACACATAAAAATAACAATAAAAATAGTGATTCAAAATCTCATAGAAAACGATAGATTCAGAATATTAAAAAAATTTTTCGTGACACAACTATCCTAATTGAAACACAAAGAACACTGAGTCTGGGACCTCAACAATAAATTAACGAGAGATTTCTAGTTCAATGTCAGAGTGTGTTGATGTGATCATCATATTCACTACTGTTAAGTGGAAGCTATCTCACTTTTATTTAAAAAAAACTTAGATAAAGATGTGTTTAAACACGTTTATAAATATGATGGAGACTCGGACAAATTACTAAATAGCTGCTTAACGGAATTGGCTTTAGGTGTTTTCATACCGAGATGAGCTGAAATTATTTAATTAACATAATATTCACTTATTCTCTAACTAACGCAATGACAACGTAAAGCATAAATGTGTACCTACATTTCCAACAAAAGCAATAAAAATCAAACTCTTGTAATCACTAAAATAAAATCTTCTGTAGTTTTTTGAAATAAAAAGATCAATCACAGAGTTAGTATACTAGAATCGAGATCCATAGCAGGCAGACTCTCACTTACAGAGTATCAAAATAAATAATGAAGGAAAATCAAATTCGTATACTCCATCTTTGTCTAAACACACATAAAAAAAAGAGACAGATACATACACAATGACTTTTTGCTCTTTATTGTAATAGCGAAATTTATAGGCTGGCTTCCCTATTCTTATATAATATTGTAACAGCAGAAAAAAGGGGAGAGCCGAAACTATAGCATGGAGACGCGAAGATAGATATGGCGATGTGTAGTGAGGGGAGGAAAGGTGCGGTGCGGCGCGGAGAGGAGTTGCGATGCGGAGAGGTACGCTTGGGCTTGATGTCGAAAAACCGATTGCGCCGACCGTGATTGCTCAAATCGACCTTTACTTTCCAAACTCTTTGGCTAAGCCATCAAGCTTGGGGCATCTGCAATGCATTTAATTGTATTAATTCGGCTCATGTCAATTTCAGTATTGCAAGTTTAATGTTTAATATTAATTCATTGTTTCAAGAATTGCGTTTTATTTTTGACTCATGCATACTTATGTATTTTGTAAGCACCAGGCAAGCAAGTATAAAAATGATAGTAAAATAAGAAAGTTTTAGTTCATAAGCATTGAAATTATTTTTATTAAAATACCATTAGTTGCATAACGTATACGTTATAAAAATGCAAATGATTTTTCTACTATAAAAACGATATTTGAAAGCGCTTCTGAACTTTTCCCGTAAGAGATGAGATGTCTTATAACGTCTCAAGTGAAAATTGAAAACTTAAAAGCCGACGCTGCGTCTACTATTTCAATATTGATCTCGTGTAAAAGCTGTTTAATATTTTGTACAATGTTTAAACCGTTTTAGTATTTATTTTTAATAAAGTAGATATTTTCAAATACTGCTTTAAACTCGTTTTAAGCAAAATCTTAGCTTGTAGCATAAAAGTGCCTTAACTTAAACTAAAAATTTACGCAAAATTGTGCGAGGAATGTTGCGCTTGTTAGAGCTACAACGAGATTGTAGATCAATGGCTACAACTTAATTTATTGTTATACTTATTTATTATCAATGTTTATTATTTGCTCACATAAACTGGTGTAATCAAGACCGAACTTGGCTTAACATTTACGTCATAAAGCCTTACCTTTTTCTAAGTAAAAAGGTATAACGTATTTTAGTGTACAAAAACTGATGATCCTTACGTCTTTTCCCTGGAGTCACAGTGATCACCATCGCTTTCTCTCATAACTAGGTTGAGTTCTTAACTATTCTGGCTAACCCAACATTTATGACAAGTATAAACTAGTCTCTATATATAAAATAAATAAAAAAATTAAAAAGGTGCTTATACTTTTAATGTATCGAAGCAAAGTTGAATGAGTTTCGTTTAGGGCTTTCAGCAATTTATTTCGCACGGGATATTTGCCTGTGCCAAATTCTCATTTCCTTATTGCCTCAAGTGTGCACAATTATCTTTTAACAGGAGGTTTATTACAGGGAGTTTTTTATGATGATAATTTTAAAAAGGTTACCTTTTTACCAATGATACTCTGCTATAGGAAATTACTCCCATTGACTACAGTTACTATTATTTGCATGGTACTAATCGGAAAATTCGTGTGTTTTTAGATGCCTGCTTGAATGTTTGTATTCTGAGGAAAAGCCCCTATACTCGTCCACTCTTCCACACTTCGGATATACTAGAACAGAGGCACAAATTCTATATTTAAACTATCAGCTCTTCCGAAATCTACATTTAGTCCAATCTGTAGAAACTTAATTTGCAATTAATCATGTGAATCAGACCTACGTATTTTTTGGGGTTTGTGGCATTAAATTAATAATAACCAAACATATATATCAACCTTGGAAAGCTACGAGGTAAATATTCGAATGCATGTTGCCAGGGATATACCTATAGATCCGAAACGTGGTCGCTGACTATGGGCCTCATGAGACATCTTAGTCACTTAGCGATGGAGCGAGCTATGCTCGGATTATCTCTACTTGATAAATCAGAAAAGAGGAGATCCGTAGAAGATTCAAAGTCACCGGCATATCTCAACATGTCGCAAAGTTTAAGTGGTGATGGGTGGGGTACAAAATACAGAGAAACGATGAGCACTGGGGTAATAAGATGTTGGAATGGCGACCCCGCATTGGACAACTTTGTCGCTAGACCCCTACGAGGTAGACTGACGACCTCAAAAAGGTCGCGGGGAGTCGCTGGGTTCAAACGGCACAAGATCGGTGAAGTGTGGAGAACCCGAGAAGAGACCTATGTCTAGCTGTGGACGTCCATCGGTTGAAGAAGAAGAAGAAGATATATCGAAACGGATAGCATCCCTAGTCTTGTCAGATTATTTACAACTAGCTGTGCCGGCGGCTTCGCCCGCGCGGAAATCAGCGTGTCACAAAATTTTCCTAGAATTCAAATTTTAAACATAAAAGTAGTTATTCTGAGTTAACCATAAGAGATAGAGACTTGCTATTCTGGACTTTTTATAGTATTTTTATAGATCTACAATTCTCTATTACATTACTTTAGCATATCTCTGCTGGTTTACGCAGTACGCACAATTTACATAATACTGATATGTACTATTTATTTAAACTATTCGTAAGTATTTCACTATCTTTTGGTGAAAACCGTACAAAAGTCAGTTCAGTAGATTTTGAGAAAATCGATTACATACAGACAGACAGCTTTTTGGGACTTTGTTTTATAATAAGTATAGATTTGATTTTATATAATTTTGATAGATATTTGAAAATGATTGAGAAGAAGAACTCCGTTATTTCATCATTACTTTGCTGATAGAAACTTTTATCCATTCTCTATGTTGTCTTAATATACCACCATCATGGACTTACGAATATTTCGCAAAAACTGTGATAAATAAACTATCAACAGATATCTAAAAGTGGTCAGGCTAACAAAAATGACAAATAATGACCAAAATTTAGACCGATACCATATCATTGGGATGACAGCAGCACGATAAATCGTTTAGTAGGATAACCTTGCCAGCTTTTCTCTCTAAAAAAGATTTATTTTATTATGCGAATCTTGTTCAACTAATATAAAAGAAGATAAAACCGCTTTTTATGTAAAATAACAAAGCTTTCAAATAAAATCCGGTTTAAACTTTTATATTGCCTAAAAGAGTTTAAAATTTGTCGTTTTTAGTGCTTTAATTTAATTTAATTGGTGTGATTATAATAAATAAATATACTTATACACTAACACACACGGTCGTCCGCCCCAAAGTAATTTAATACATAGCACAGATACCTAATATATACGAGTATATACGTATATAATTTTAAATACATACATAAGTACATAAATACACCTAGACTCGAAAAATCAACCAATTGTTTTTAGCAAATGTTGAAATGTTGTGTAAATTATAACAATAAATCAGGCCCGAGGCGTCTTAAAAGGAGAGAGACTAAGGTAAGTTGACAGATAGTGAAATTATGATCCATATATTATTTACTTAAGCCGCGGATTATAGAACGATATTTTTCGTCCTTTAATTTCTAATATATCATGCGAAGTATAGTAACAGCCTGTTACTATGCCCACTGCTGGGCTAAGGCCTCCTCTCTCCGTTTTTGGAGAGAAGGATTGGAGCTAAGACCTATCACGCTGCTCCAATGCGAGTTGGTAGGTTACACATATCCCTAGAATTATTTAGAGATATGCAGGTTTCTTCACGATGTTTTCCTCCGAAAAGCGTTTGATAAATTGCAATTATCAATTAGACACATAAGTCTTAATATAAAAACTCATTGGTGCCTGCCCGGGGTTTGAACCTATGTCGTCTCTAGAGAGTCGCACGGTCTCACCGCTAGGCTATCACAGCTTGCGTAGTATAGTTAAGAGTTAAATATTACTATGTACAAAAAGGTGTTTACTTATAAGATAACAAGGTGAGAATAAAATGAATAATTAAATTTCATACTACAATTGGCAATAGTCAATCTACTGCAGCAGATCATCATCATACTCCTGCCCTTATCCCACTCTAAATGAGTTTTTCCCCCCTTTACGTCATAGCGTTTTCTCAAGGCGAGTTGCGTAATTCAAAAAAACATTTAGTTACTATTAAATTAATATTACGTTAAACATACAGATAAAAATCGTTTTTATCACGCAAAAGGGCTAGCCGCCCATAAATACCACAAGGTGTGTCACTGACCTTTGTTGTCTTTTACGACACCGTCTGTGAGAATTGAGGGTGGTCTATTCTACACAGTCGGATACTACACGGTGTGTCGACTTGCCTTAGTCGCCTTATACGACACCTCGGTAAGAACAAAATCCGAAATTGTAATTCGGAACTAACGATATTAGGTAGTTTACATAAAAAATGAAATAAAGAGTATTAATAAATAAATAAATAAATATATATGGGACATTTACACACACGGTCGTCCGTCCCCAAAGTAAGTAACTTAATACTTGTGTTATGGGTGACGGACAACTGGTAGATATACTACATATATAAGTTTAAATACATACTTAAATACAAATACACACCCAGGCTCGAAGCACCAACAATTTGTTTGTTTGGAATCGAACCCGCGACCCGCGGAGCTGAAGGCAGGGTCACAACCCGCTGCGCCAACGGGCCAGTCAAAAGTAAAAAAAGTTTAGTATTAAAGTTAAAACATAAAATGGTCAAATAAACGAGAAATAGGAATAAGAAAGTTTAATATATTTAATTTTTTATCAGTCATCGGTCCAATTAACGATATCAATTCACAAATATATTTCCAACAAAACTGAGTATCGTTAAAAGTTTTTCTTTTCCTAGTACTGAGACTTCTGACTATTTATTTCTTTGGGAATTTTCGCTTTAACAACAGTACGAATAAACATTTGACCCGATTAAGGCTAGCTCATGTTACTGTTATTTATTATTTCAAGACGAGCGAATTATTTTAAAATAATGACGCGATGAAGTTTAATCACTGAATTGTGAATCGCTTTTAATCGATACTGACAATTGTAAAGCAATGGAATTTAAAATTGGAATTTTACAAAATACGGTCTGGAATTTAGGAATTCTGAAAAAAATAATAAAATTTAACAAGCAATACAACAGAACTAACTACTTTGCTATAATCCGCACGGGTTAAGTGAATGCATGCAAAGCCAATGTGTATGAAGCAGGCAAAATCTACGCACCTTATACATGCAGGACCAGTCACCACATGCACCCCAAGGCGCAATTCACCAGCAACAACGCACACAAAAGCAGCACACACACCCACCACCACAATCTCGACGATCGTTTCGCCCCGAAACCGAAGCATCATCAGGAGGATAGGCTCCACGACAAAAATCGTACTGCCGTACGTAATAAAATTTAACATCATTAAGCATGATATATATGCCGTGTGGTATCTGGCTGAGTGACTATCGTCAATTCTTATCGGGGTGTCGTAAAAGGCGACTATGGTAAGTCGACCGCGGTATGCTTTAGAATAGAGTAGACCACCCATTTACATTTATTACATTTATTACTTAAACTTTCGTTTTGACGGACGTTTATCGGAAACAGAGGGATATTAACGATTTGATTTGCTTAATTTTTCAATTTTACGCTATTTCTTCATTTATTTAATCCATACATTTATTTAAAACGAAAATATACAAGAATGTCTATCAAATCAAATGAAATCAAAGTACTCTCTATTCAAGTAAGCTCTTTCGAGCTCTTTTGAATCGTCAAGGAACAGTATGATTTATGAAGCTACAACTGGTCCGGAATGTTGATCTTACCGAGAAGAACCAGCAAGAAACTCGGCAAAAACTATTAAACATTTTCAATCTACATTATTGAATCGCAGCTGAAAGGTTTTTCAAATCCAGGCATTTTTATAATCCAAATAATCTTCAGTTTTGTAATATGCTTTACGTATAAGCATGTCTCTTACGCTTAATTTCAACGTTTCTCTGGTCTAGTATGGATGTAAGTCTAATAAGGATAAATTATCTCTTATTCTAAATCTGATACTAAGAAAACCACAACTCACCTATTTCATCAGGACTAAATACATTCCCAAATGCCTGGTGCTTGCATAAAAAGAGGTTTTTCTCGTTTCCTTCACACTGCACGCCGCTGATAATAATTCTAGAGTTACCAATTTTGTAATATGCTTTACGTATAAGCATATCTTTTACATTTGATTTAAACCTTCCTGTAAACTGGTCTAGTATGGACTGGAAATTTATTGTAAAAGCGAATACCGAGATCAACGATCTTATTACTTACACGCTAGTACTACACAAATCATGCCAACATGGAATAATTCCAAGAATGCTGGAAGCTAAGTTGATTCATTATGCCAAAACGGAGGTTCTTGATATTTTGTTGGAATAAATGAGAAGTATAGTACGCGGCAATAAATAATGCACATCGAGGCTCAGAGAAAGAGATCGGCTAGATTCTGCTTCATAGAGCATTGTCTCTGTCGCACAAACTGACGAACCCGTGTGACAGTGACAGTGCTCTACGAAACCGAATTGGCCGGCTGTTTCGTTCTAAGTTCTCGATTTGCATTATTTATTGCCGGGTACTATATTTATTCGAAGCTGTGATAGCCTAGCGGTGAGACCGTGCCACTCTCTAGAGACGACATAGGTTCAAGCCCCGGGCAGGCACCAATGAATTTTTCTATTAAAAACTTATGTGTCTAATTGATAATTGCAATTTATCACACGCTTTTCGGTGAAGGAAAACATCGTGAGGAAACCTGCATATCGCTAGAGAATTCTAGGGATATGTGTAACCTACCAATCCGCATTGGAGCAGCGTGGTAGGTCTTAGCTCCAATCCTTCTCTCCAAAAACGGAGAGAGGAGGCCTTAGCCCAGCAGTGGGCATAGTAACAGGTTGTTACTCTACTTTCTCTACTATATTTATTTTTATTTTCTACAGCTTACCAAGATATGCACTTGCCTTTAACGATGCTTTAGATTGGAGAAACATTTGACCTAATTATGTCGCAAACAATAGACGCCTTTAAATTGAATCGTGCGTCACACTATAACGCAGAAGTACTTTGTGTAGCATTTATTATAATGTTTGGAGTGTTTTTACTATACCAATTGTGGATTCTTTTATTATTTAAGAGCTGTAATTATTTATTCGTTTTTAAGAGCACAAAGGAGGTGTCATGTAAAGACACTTAAAACAAATATCTGTTAAAGTAAGTAAAGTAAAGTAAAGTAACGGCCCGTTACAATCCCACTGCTGGTCATAGGGCCTCCTCTCTCCGTTTCTGGAGAGAAGGGTTGAAGCTAAGACCTACCACGCTGCTCTAATGCGGATTGGTAGGTTACACATATCCTCAGAATTCTCTAGAGATATGCAGGTTTCCTCACGATGTTTTCTTTCACCGAAAAGCGTGTAATAAATTGAAATTATCAATTAGATACATAAGTTTTAAATAGAAAAACTCATTGGTGCCTGCCCGGGGTTCGAGCCCGTGACCATCTCGAAACAGTCACACGGTCTTACCGCTGGGCTACTGTTAAATTGTATTATTTATTTATACACATTTAAGATTTTATCTTTTATTTTTTTTAAACCTAACATTTTAAGTATTTTTAAATATTTGTATATACAAAAAAAAAAATAGTTAAAAAACATTTAAAAATATAAAAAACTACCTACCGGTGATCAGGGCTCCAGAGTGAGGAATCCTCACAATACGTGCCGTTTCAAGCAATACTGCATTCTGCATCCGACTCTTGATCCAACTATTAAGCGAAAGCCTCCGAAGATATTGGTCGGGCTTTTCGCAAACAGACTGTTAACCGAAACAACAATAGGAACAATTATTGTTGAGTCAACATTCATTTAGTCAATTTTTCTTTTTCCGCTTTTATGAGATTATGGTCATGCGGAATGGTGACATCACCAATAATTGCACGGCACGCTAACCGGTCAACTAACACTTTGAGTATATCAGGTTTATTAGCAGCAATAAACGTGTTAGTGATATAATATTTACATACATTTATTTATTTACAAATAAAATTACATTTTTCAATATTTTGCTAAAACACACAGAAAAAAAAACATTTAGAATATAAAAACAAATTTTTGTCCACGGAGAGCGGAGATAGGGCCCAAGCTCCCGGTGGTTAGGACTACAGAGTGAGGAACCTCCTCACAATGCGTGCCGTCTCAAGCAACACTGCCCTTTGTATCTTGTCCTTAATATTTTATTATTATTATATGATTATATCTCTCTTATATGACTTAAGGCTTTTAAGGCTCTAAAAAATGGATTATGTGTATGTACATAAACAGTTGACGAAAGATAGTAGAGAATGGAAGAAAGATATTCTTTATATTTTTCTTTATTCTTTACATAATTCTACAAAAAAATAACAAGTTTCTACCGACACAAATATAGTCAACTTGTAGGCATCAAAACAATGTTACAAAAAATACAAAGCAACAGATAAAGTAATACGCGATACGAACAAAATAACGGCCTAGTTTCGAATATCGAGTGCCGCAACAATGTTAGCTAGAGTTTGTTTTATTTGTGATGTATACATATAAAAACAGAGCTGTGATGGCCCAGCGGTGAGACCGTGCGACTCTTTTGAGGGGAACACGAGTTCAAACCCGGGCAGGCACCAATGAGTTTTTCTATTAAAACTCATGTGTCTAATTGATAATTGCAATTTATCACACGCTTTTCGGTGAAGGAAAACATCGTGAGGAAACCTACATATCTCTACAGGATTCTGGAGATATGTGTAACCTACCAATCCGAATTGGAGCAGCGTGGTAGGTCTGAGCTCCAACCCTTCTCTCCAGAAACGGAGAGAGGAGGCCTATTCCCAGCAGTGGGATTGTAACAGGCTGCTACTTTACTTTACCTTTACATATAAAAACGAATAGACATCGTTACAAACGTCATAATCAGGAGGATTAATCAATTAATCAAAACTTACTTTAAGTCAAAAAGAATACACCAGAATATATTTCAAAATTTTTCTAAATTCTTCCCTTAAATTGAGCTAGCAAAAGCAACTTTTCCTCTTTTTAAATTTGATCGAAAAAGCCACAAAGGAAACAAAATCGCCTCGGCTTGTTATTAAACCCAAGCGGAACATGCAAAGGTTTCACGGAACAAAGAAATCGTGGAAAACGTGAAAAACAATATTCTTACAACTATAATATAAAGGAATATCTCTTCAAGTTATGATAAATTAGATTATAATAAAGCTAGGATTCGAGTGACTACAATAGCAAGAAAACGTATATACTTTGTAATAAAGGACTATCAAAATACGAAAGTAATGATAGAATAATTTTGCTATCAAAATATTATTGATTAAAATAAGCTCTTTCAAGCACTTTTGAATCGTCAAGACATGCTTATACGAAAAGCATATTACAAAATTGAAGACTATATAAATGCCATAAAAATGCCTAGATTTGGAAATTCTTTCAACTTCAATACAAGACTGCGGTTTAATAATGTAAAATTGAAAATGTTTAAAAGATGGACCGCCGAGTTTCTTGCTGGTTCTTCACGGTAATAACAGCATTCCGGACCAGTTGTAGCTTCATTAATCATGTTCAAAAGTGCTCGAAAGAGTTTACTTGAATAAAGAATATTTTGATTTGATTTGATTTGAGTTCATAGGCTGTAGAATTGGTGACCTTTCACCTTAATGTTAGGTAAGGTTAGGACGAACCTTATCACTTAGAGGAATGAAAAACAGATAGTAACCGATTCTCAGACCTACTGAATAGACGAGCAACATTCCGGACCAGTTGTAGCTTTATTAGTCATGTTGATTCTTGACGATTCAAAAGTGCTCGAAAGAGTTTACTTGAATAAAGAATAATATTTTGATTTGATTTGATTTGATTATTAATGAAAGTAAAAACCAAATCAACACGTTTTCTTTTATTCTAGGGGTCAATAAAACTATTGAACTATATGTATTGAAAGGAAGAAAAATATAAGAATATCGTGACTTAACTCATTCAGAAAACTAACAAAGCGTGTGCCGTTCAGAGAATCAACAATAATCCATTTCAGACATTTATACGTGACTCGGAATAACATCGGATATTTTTCTGTCTCGAAATAGTAAGAGAATAAATTGCAAAGCGATTTAAAGATCTGGTGTAAATGTACGTGTTCCTTGTAGCTTTGTTATTTTTGAAAATGATCACCGCCAAGTCTCTCAGTCTTCTCGATAAGAACAACTTTCCGAACCAGTCGTAACTTCATCGTTTGCCCGAGCTGATCCTCGCAGACCTGTGGGCCTGGTCAGTGTTCGGGCCGTAAGGTAAGGTTCACCTCGAGGCCCGTACTCCGGCACCCTCACAAGGGTATCGAGAAGACCCAGATTGATTGAACTTCATTGTTATTTGACGATTCAAAAGTGCTTGTAAAAGCCAATTTGAATTTGAATTTAGTGTATGCGAAAACTTGTTTTTCAGCTGATGGGTAGTCGAGAATCAACGATCGTTGAGATTATCCAAGTTAATGTGTGTAGTGCTTGTGTTGTGTTTTGTGATACGTGCGGTAACGAAACCTGCATTTATAAGGTATTAGAACGGATTTTTTCTTCCTATACTTAGAATTGCATAGATTTTCTTAAGAAACGCATTTTAGAGCAAAATGATTTTATAATCACTTTGGATAGATAGTCCATCAATGCTTTTGTGATCCATGCTATGGAATCATAACTTTTATATTTGGACAATTAAACGCACGGTCATCTGTCCCCAAAGTAAGTAACTTAATACTTATATTATAGGTGACAGATAACTGGTAAATATAAACATATATAAAAGGAAAGTAAAAAAGCAACGGTTTGTCGCTATCCCACTTCTGGACATAATAAGCCTTCTTCTCTTTTTTTAGGGGTTGGAGGTAAGATCCAGCACGCTGCTCGAATTGGTAGGTAGCACATATCTCCATAATTCTTTGGACATATACAGGTGTTTGATATTGTCTTCATCGAAAAGCATGCCATAAATTGCCAATATCTGACACCCAATTTTTAACAGAACAACTAATTGGATGCCCGGGGTTGGAACCCGTGAATTCCTCCAATAGCACGAACTTACTGGGCCAACTACATACACAACAGTCTGAACAGGAACATGTAATTTCTAACCCTCCAGCAATTATATATTTAAAGTCAAAGTGTTTATAAGTACTTTTGTTGTATAGATTAGTTTAGTAGATAACGTAAACGAATAAAAGTATTGAAAAAAGATCCAAAAAATACAAAAAAAATATCATGAAAAAGATACCAAAAAAAAAGCTATAACAATATTAATAATAATTAAAAATCTAATAATAATTGTAGTGTATGTGGGTTGACATATGTGAATCTTACCTTGTGTATTGATGCGTTAGAGTAAATTTCGTTTATAAGTACAAGAAAATTAAAAGATACAAATGAAGCTTAACTAAAAAAGGGCACGGACATAAAGTCTGTGGTATGTAAAGTCATCTAAAAAAAAAAATTATAACCCTAACCACCGCTCCGCTACTGGAGTTTTCAACTGCGGCAAAAGTTACACAACGCAGAAAGATTATTATCATCGCTTTAAATTGCTTTAACTTGAAATAGTGTCGGAAAAGTTATTTCAATTCAGCGGATGAAAGAATCTAGAAATGATGTCTAAGATTTACTCTTTTCTGTTATAATATATTTTTCTTACTAATATATTATAGTCAGTCTTTTTATTGATAATTGCAATTTATCACACGCTTTTCGGTGAAGGAAAATATCGTGAGGAAACCTGCATATCTCTAGAGAATTCTGGAGATATGTGTAACCTACCAATCCGCATTGGAGCAGCGTGGTAGGTCTTAGCTCCAATCCTTCTCTCCAAAAATGGAGAAAGGAGGGACAGTTACAGGCCGTTACTTTACAGTCTTCTAATATGTAATTATCATCAGTTAGGTCATCATTATCCTTCCCTTCCGTCGCCTTTTACAATACTGCGGTAAGATATGAGCGCGGTCTATTTTACTCAGCCGGATACCACACCGCGGAACTCTATAGTATATGGTATTTTAATAATATTTCTGTAATTAGTGTAAACTTTCTTTTATAAATATTAGTTTCCTCCTGAAGAAGCTTAATCACTAGTAATAGTAAAGGTCTCTGCTCTCCTTCAAGAGAAAAATTAGTTTAATGATAAATAATTAATGAATGCTAGTATCTATCCTTGTCACATTCAGGTGTCCACAGAATGTTTTCCTTCACCTTAAAGAGCATTGTGAATTGTAAATGTAAAATACATGTACATTTTTATAAAAAAAAAATGTATTCCTTAGTAAAGTAAAGTAAAGTAACAGCCTGTTACTATGCCCACTGCTGGGCTAAGGCCTCTTCTCTCCGTTTTTGGAGAGAAGGATTGGAGCTAAGACCTACCACGCTGCTCCAATGCGGATTGGTAGGTTAGACATATCCCTAGAATTCTCTAGAGATATGCAGGTTTCCTCACGATGTTTTCCTTCACCGGAAAGCGTGTGATAAATTGCAATTATCAATTAGACACATAAGTTTTTAATAGAAAAACTCATTGGTGCCTGCCCGGGGTTTGAACCTATGTCGTCTCTAGAGAGTCGCATGGTCTCACCGTTAAGCTATCACAGCTTATTATACTGGGGGAGGACCGTCTCTACGTAGTAAGCCGGTGTTACGGACATGCCGGTTTAATACGACCGTTTATTCAGATGACTGTAATTATAGTCGTATGTATTAGATTACAGTAGAAGTAAACGATGTTGAAGATATGTATTCCTTAAAAAAAATTATTTACCAATATAAAACATCAATTCATAACTATTACAGGTCACTCTATAGGGAAATATTAAAAAAAAAACAAATTACGTGAATATAAGATCCCAAAAGATAAAATTTACAGTTGACGAAACAAATACCAATATAACTTGGGTTTAATATTTTTAGTGAATAGACATCGCTTTTGTTATTTATAAATATTTATTGAATGACATTCAATTGATGAACGCCACTCGTATGTCAGATGTCACTCTTCAAATGTTTCCATGAACAATAATTATTTTTCTGTCCAATATTCGATGTTGTTAGACATGTTTACTATTTATAGTGGGTTTATGTTGATTAAAAATATATATAAAAAAAATAATAAATGAAAATCATTAGTTTTGTGGAAATAAACGTGACGTACTCGATATTATAGTAATATTATCAAATAAATAACGTAAATAACGCAAAAACTACTGGACCGATTTCGAAAATTCTTTCACCGTTGAAAAGTTGTATCTTCACTGAGCAACATAGGCTATATTACATTTTCTTTGGTGTCAACTTTGTGTTAATTTAATGTAATTTATTATTTTTTATTTGTTTTTTTATTTATATATACATATTAAAAAAGATTAAATATTTATATTAAGAAAAAAATTCTCAATTTCGATGACAATATCCATCTCCTAAGTAAAGGTTATTTGAGTCATTTTTATCGAATTTTGACTAAGCTGCCAGCCTTAAGCAGTAAGTAGCAGCCTGTTACAATCCCACTGCTGGGAATAGGCCTCCTCTCTCCGTTTCTGGAGAGAAGGGTTGGAGCTAAGACCTACCACGCTGCTGCAATGCGGATTGGTAGGTTACACATATCTCCAGAGATATGCAGGTTTCCTCACGATGTTTTCTTTTACCGAAAAGCGTGTAATACATTGCAATTATCAATTAGACACATGAGTTTTATGAGTATAGAAAAACTCATTGGTGCCTGACCGGGTTTGAACTCGTGTTCCCCTCGTAAGAGTCGCACGGTCTCACCGAGCCTTAAGCAGTACTACACAAAAAACACAAAAAAATTGATATAGATACAGCCTTGACACTATTTTAGTGCTGTTTTACATAACCCAAAGATCTCAAGAATTACTTAAATTGAAATACATTTCATCAATTCCAACGATTTTTAATTAGTTTTTAAAATATGTGTATTAAGGACGAAAACCTGGCAAGGATCAAGCGCCTAACTACCACACAATGTAACATCAACCAAATCTTTAATCAAATTAATGAATATCTTTATTCGCTGACTTTGTTGTAATTTATTTCTTTATTTTATTTATTTACCAGTTTAAGTTTCAAATAAATCTTTTCGCTGAAATTGAGTCAAAATTGACTACAAAGGAGTTGGTTACAATCATAAATACATACGATAAAAATACGTGTGGCACTCGGAGACTGCCGCGGTAAAGCTATTGCATAGTATTTTTTATTAACTTTAGCTATTACAATTATATATTTATTTTATTTATGCAGTATTTTTTTTTCTTTTTTCTTTGTTTTTTTTTCTTTGATATTAATTTAAGTTACACTTTGAGCGTGGTGACCGATAAAAAAACATTTTTTTTCTTTTATTAAATAAATGAGATGTTAATATTGTTCAAAATATTTTTATTATCTTTCAATACATGTCGGTTTTAACGGTAGTTTTCCAATACAACCAGTGCCATGTAAAGGCGGGTTGCTGAACTAAAGAGACAAGCGTGATATTTCAAAAAGTCATTAACCCGTCAACTGGCGTGTGCGCCCCGAGGCGCACAGATCGCTACCAAAAAGTATCACCGCTGTGCCGATCGGAGTGGGAGGTGTTAGGTTTTTTCGTTACGGAATTTCTGGATTCGGTCTCCACGCTCAAGGCCCGCGATAGAAGCTATGCAATAGCTTAAAAAATATAAAGCGTGTAAAAATTTTTATAAGCCATGTTAAGCAATACTGCTAAAAAAAGCTGAACAGCACAAAAACTTATATAGTAGATATAGTTTTATAGATTTCGTTTATCAGTTGCAAAATAAAAACATTATAAAGTTCAGAAACTTCCGTCAATATTCATAGGCAAACTGTAGAATTTTGTGTTGTCTAGTTTAGAAGTTTAATTAATACCAAGTAGATAGAAAGCAATTTTAAAGCGCTTACCAAAGATTATGAGTTATTACAGAGACAGATATTCCAGTTTAGGGCGGATTAATGCGTTATATCTAGAATATTGCGACTCAAATTGGTAACTCATCCTGTAACTGTTCTCTGGTGTATTGTGAGGTTAATGGCGATGTCGTAATCTGTAGCTTAAGTTCATAACAGCAGGCCTACCATGAATTCTTATTGCGAAACGAAATTGTTTTTCTTTTTCACACCATGACGTCTTAAAGATGTCCACTTTAAGTCGTTGCCGAATGAGCTTTTGGAATTCGTCCTAGGAACATGTGAGTAAAAGAGACAGAGTTATCTATAGTTCACATAACGTTATCCTTTTCAAACATTACGACCCAAATGCAATTCACACTTCATGGTACGAAAAGAAAGCGGTTCGCGGTCGTTGTTTACGTCTTCAATTGAGTCGCAATAAGAGTTCATGGCCTGCTGTAGCGAGTTTGGCCACAGGATCGGCGTCTCTCGCCAGTGGTAAAAAGAACAGCCCAGAGATCCACTTAAAATAGAAAAAAAACAACATCTTTAATTGTACTACTGTATACGTTTCAATTGGGTGTAGGGTCTTTTTCGTTATTATTCAAATTTCTTGAAATCAAATCAAAAATTTCTTGATTTGTTATAAGCGACATTTCACGTCTAGCGGGCGTCAAAAAGTGTGATGTATCGGATTTTGTTCATAATTTGGCTCATTGTCATGTCTAATTGATAATTGCAATTTATGACACGCTTTAAGGTGAAGGAAAACATTGTCGGGAAGCCTGCATCTCTAGAGAATTCTAGGAATATGTGTAACCGTAGTAGGTCTTTGCTCCAAACCTTCTCTTCAAAAATAGAAACAGGAGGCCTATGCCCAGCACTGGGATAGTTACAGGTTGGACCTTACTTGGCTTATACATGTATGAGGCCTGAATAAATGCTTATCTTATTATTTTTTTTAAACAGTGTTTAGTGCGATTTAAAAAACAAAAATTCAAGGAACGAATTTTCAACATTTTTTGTAGTCAATTATATATATGTATTTAGTTAACTAAATAGTGATTACTTAAGAATATTAATGGGTTTATTAAAAATGGGTTAAAAGCCGAAAAAAACTTTTTTTTTACAATTAAATATTATCAGATCACATACATGCCGTGTGGTAACCGGCTGAGTAGAATAGACCACCTTCATTTCTTACCGAGGTGTCCTAAAAGCCGACTAAGGGAAGTTGACGTCAGGCAGGCGGCCTGTCGTAAAATACGTAGCCAAATCATGTGACAACATGTTTGTAACATGTTGCGCCGACCCCATTTAGAGTGGGAAAAGGAAAGGAGGATAGTGATTATCAGATCACATACGTAAACGATTCTTCCAATTTCTTAGTTGATACGATAAACTACCCACCTAGAAATAGAAAATAGTTTATCTTTGTAACATAAATAGGTCTTACAAATGACTTTTCTCGAACATTTTCTTTATAGTAATAGCTACTCGGGAATCGCTGGTGATGCTGGGAATTGTGCTTTGAAAGATCTTGTGTCTAGACAGAACGTATTCAGAGAAAAGTTTAGATATTGCAGCCATTTAGTCGTCGTCTTGGTCTTCATTGTAACGTGGAATCGTTTTAAAGTTGCGATACCTAGTCGTTTATTTACGCTTCGCTTGAACGTTGTTTTTTTCTCAGGAAATCAGGAATTATTTTGTCCTATAGCTCGGTATATAAGTTTCAATTGTATAAAATTTCATCAATATCGCTCAAGCCGCGAAAGCCTATCAAACAGACTTTTGTAATTATAACATTAGTGGATTACGACACAACAATCGATAATAAGTTATTTTACTATTATCCGGGATTAAGTAAATAGAAAAAATATATAATGCTAAATGTAGAGCTGTGATAGCCCAGCGGTGAGACCGTGTGACCATTTCGAGATGGTTACTGGTTCGAACCCCGCAGGCACCAATGAATTTTCTATTAAAACTTATGTGTCTAATTGATAATTGCAGTTTATCACACGCTTTTCGGTGAAGGAAAACATCGTGAGGAAATCTGCATATCTCTAGAGAATTATAGGGATATGTGTAGCCTACCAATCCGCATTGGAGCAGCGTGATAGGTCTTAGCTCCAGAAACGGAGAGAGGCGGCCCTATGCCCAGTGGGATTGTAACGGGCCGTTACTTTTTACTTTACAAATGTAGAGTGGACGATCCGTTTTCATACTTGATACATGCAGGAAGGGTAAAACTTAGGCATTTTGTCGTAAAGTCTATCTCCTGATGTGAGGCGAAACGATTGTTGGATTTGTGATAATGAACGTGTTAGTGCTTGTGTATTGTGGTGGCGGTGGTGGAGGTTGGTGCATGTGTTTTTACAAACCCTGCATGTAACGGAAAAAACGGATAGTCCACTATACATTTAGCATTATATATATATTTTCTATTTACTTTATCACTGATTATATCACAATAATTTCATGTAGGTTTGTATTATGGATCTTCGCAAAGTAACGCCTAATTCTATAGATTATACAAAATATAAAACTTATTTATCTATCGAACACAATACAGAAGTGTTTTATTCAAGTAACGGCCTGTTACTATGCCCACTACTGGGCTAAGGCCTAAGGGTTTTTAGAGAGAAGGATTGAAGCTAAGACCTACCACGCTGCTCCAATGCGGATTGGTAGGTTACACATATCCCTAGAATTTTCTATAGATATGTAGGTATCCTCACGATTTTTTCCTTCACCGAAAAGCGTGTGATAAATTGCAATTATCAATTAGACACATAAGTTTTAATAGAAAAACTCATTGGTGCCTGCCTGGGGTTTGAACCTATGTCGCCTCTAGAGAGTCGTACGGTCTCACCGCTAGGCTATCACAGCTGTGTTTTATTATAACGTTTTAAAAGAACTAAGAACTTTTGTCACTTAACTACCTCATCAGATATTTTGTAGGCGACAAGAAACTCAATATCAGGTAGTTTAAAGTGAAGTAGGTACCAGTATACATTACTCAAGGATCTCATTTCCCCGAAGCACCTCTAAATCTTCTTTGTAATTTACGTTCTCACTGATAATTGCAATTTATCGACCACTTCCCGCAAGATACTGTGCGTTACTCGGGAATTTCTAGGTAAATTTACAACTCGCAATTCAAACAGGCTCTTTAATTTTGTTGGTTAATGTTTGAGATCTTTTACTGCTTTGTCCTCTATTGAACGAAGAACTTTCTTCTTTCTTTCCGGAAAGAAAGATTGCATCGTTGATTTACTACACTACTTTACTAATTGGCAGGTTATATATATATCGATTTATAGAAGCAGACGTTACTTTGCGGAATTCCATATTACAGGCACTATAACAAAACTACCTCGCTATAATCCGCACGGGTTAAGCGAATGCATGTAAAGCTAATGTGTATGAAGCAGGCAAAATTTACGAACCTTACACATGCAGGATAAGCCACCACACGCATCCCAAGGCTCCCACCAGAAACAAAGCACACAAGCAGCACACACACCTACCACAACAATTTCGACGATCGTTTCGCTCCGAAACTGAAGCATCATCAGGAGGATAGGCTCCACGACATCGCTCTATATATGTGAGTTTCAAATAATTTATAGAATTAGGCGTTACTTTGCGGAGATCAATAATACAAAAGTAATAATAAAATTATTTTGCTATAATCCGCGATGTATCGCGGATTATAGCAAAATAATAAAAATAATTTTATTATTACTTTTGTATGTGAGTTTCATTTAGATCTTTTTTTCTTTATAAATTGCAAATATGAATAATTTATTCAATTAGGCGTTACTTTGCGGAGGTCCATAATACAAATAATGAAAATATTATTTTGTTTAAGTCCTCGATAAAATATATCAAAACAAAAGAACATCGATCAAAAGTATCTAAAAATGCAAAATGTGTAGCTCTATCGAATCACCATTTTCAATTTAATTCCAAAGACGTTTTCCCTCTTTTTTATATAACCTTTATTGAGGCGGTAATAGCCTCCATTAATTAAAGAAACCTCCATTAATTTACCTATAACCGTGAAGACTAACGTCTTCAATTTGCTTAAAAAAACCGTACAATGTTTTGTCTTTCGCTACTTCTTTAGAGCATTTTAAAAAGTTGTAGTTAAAATAAAGACTAATAGTCTGTCATTTTACTTAGGCATACAATCCATCTGCTTTTTTTAAAAACTACAGTTAAGACGTATGTTAATTAATTTCCTAAATGTCCTGATTCTAAAAGGACTGTACGACTAAATAACACTTGAACGCTAATTATCACAACAATAGGTTATCAACAAACCGCAGAGTTAATATCTTGTAACTTAAGCTTGTTGTGTTATACTTAAACAAGTCAAGTTAAAAATTCTTTTATAAAGTAACTGTTTCTTAGTTCAGGGGCCTACGCTGTTCGAATGATAAGACAGTTAAGAGATGTTGAAACAGCAAAACTTGTATATTTTGTTTACTTCCATAGCATTATGTCTTATAGAATATTGTGATGGGGTAAATGCGCGGATATTGGTAGAATTTTCGTAATACAAAAAAGAGTCATAAGTGGCATTTACAATTTAAGTCCGCGTGATTCCCTGCGAGAGAAGTTTAAGGAAATAGGTATTCTTATTATGTCTTCACAGTATATTTTTAGCAATCTAATGTTGGTGCATAAGAATATACATAATTATAAAAGGATTGGCGATGTATATAATAGACAAAGTAGATACCGACATAAGCTTACGGTTCCTGCTTTGCGCCTTGCAAAAGTAAATAAGTCATTTGTGGACTTGGGTATAAGATTCTATAATAAAATCCCGCAATCGATTTTATCTTTGCCACTACAGCAGTTTCAAAGCTCTGTTTAGAGCGTTGGAAGCGTTAGGAGGCTGATACAAAAAGCCTACTATACTATTGAGGCTTATATAGATGATAAAAATGCGTGGATATAGCTACTCGTCCACCCTGTACAAGATAGTAATAACCAAATGTAACAAGTTATAAGAATTTTATTTGAAAAGAGCAGCCACCGAGTTTCTTGCTGGCTCTTCTCGGTAGGAACAGCTCCGAACCAGTCCGAACCAGCGGTAGATTTTGACGATTCAAAAGCAATTGTTTAAAGTTTACATGATTAAAGAATATTTTGAATTAAAATTTGAATTTGTTGAGGTTGAAGAGGAGCCAATCCTGGAAGCAGCATCAGGTTATGCCTATCATAAACATGCATTGTCATCGGGACAGAATCAGTATGTAAAATTTCAGGTCAATCGGACACCGGGAAATGGGTTTAATTTAACTTGCAAGATTCCAGCTTCACATACATTGCAAGTAATTAACTTTTAAAATATACACGCACAGCACATACATAAGGGAAAAATAAGAAATACAGAAGCTTTACTTTATATATAGCCTCTTATATTTCTTGCCCCAGTGCCGTTACTAGCATCCTATGCCTCGAGTAACACTTAAATAACTACCTTTTTACAGAATCCAAGGATAATGTTAAAAGAATCGACCAACACATTGCTTTAATATAAATTACCGGTAAATATAAATATGTTAATGCATGTAAAGGTTTTATTAACGTTTATTTGTTGAACGTGAAGAACGTAAGGAGCGTGACACATTAAATTATGGATTAACCAAGTTTTGTTGTTTTTATAGTAATTTTGTATTCGGGTTCAAGCCGGGATATTATGACTTTTTATAACAATTATTTACCTGATTTATAACACATGTACAATTTTTATGTTATCATATTATTAATATTAGTAAGAGTACTACTTAGAGAGTACTTATATTAGTTAGTTAGAGTAGTACTTATATTAGTAAGAGAGTGATAGGCAGATATGTAAATGAGAGTGTCGCAACAAATTATAAGAAAGATGAAATGGATCTACATTTTTTTTCTAATCACCTATAAAAAAGAGAGATAATATATTTCATTCGCTTTCTTTTTATCGTTGATGGACATATTTGAGGCTGGTTCTAGTTTTGTATAAAAAATATTATGTAACAACTCTATGAAAATTTATAGAATAATACCGATATTTATAATTTTTTTTTATAAAGATTAATTAGAATATTTTTAAACATTTTAAGAGAATAAGATTTCATGGTAGGCCTGCTGAAAACTCATAGTAACGTTCAGATCATGACAGTTTTGGATAAGGTAGCCTAAAAGTATTAAAAAAACAATTTATACAATTAGTATTAAAGTGCTCGAATTAAAAAAAAAGTTTTGTGTAAAATTTCAATAAAACGTAGCATACAGAACTAGTAAGTGTTAAAGAGGGACATAAATTGAAAGAGCAAGAAAACACTAGCTTTTAGTTCGGAGCTTGATGATGTACAAAACAAGGATTACAATTTATCTAACTCAATTAATTGATTTTGAGTTCGGTCACTAAGCGATCGATTTGAAAAGAAACTTAATTTAGAAACTTCTGGTTTTTTTAAAAAATATCTTATAACATTATAAAAATTTACAAGTTATATCTATCTTAAATTACTTACACGCTACTACTATACAAATCATGCCCCCGTGGAACGGTCCCAAGAATGCTGGCAGCGGTTTCGCGTTGAATCGCTAAGCTGATTCTTTGTGCGAAAACGGAGCCAGCCCTCTTGTCACCCAAAGAGGCGATCAATCGAGGTAAATAATAAATAATCCAATAAACTATTCAGATTTAGTATCTAAGTAAAAGGGTTAAGACGAAAAACACATTAACAATCCGCTATCGCGAAATATTTTTAGTGATTTCCAATATTTGGAATTGGCAATAAACCGTGACAAACGCTATCCCAATTAGCTAGGCCTAGACTTGAGCGTAACTCTGTTAATATATCAGGTTTTATTACTATTCTTGAAATGAGCAAGATATCTTTACTAATATTATAAATGTGAAAGTCTGTTTGTCTGTCTGTTATCACGGCTTATTCGCAAAAGCTATGGAGCGAGCTACGCTGGGAGTATCTCTAGGTGATCAAATCACGAATGAGGAGATCCGTAGAAGAATGAAAATCACCGACATACTTCAGAGTCGCAAAGCTGAAATGGCGATGGACGGTGAACATAATGCAAAACCGATGAGCGCTTAGGTTTTAAGGTGTTATAATGGCGATTTCTAAATCCTACCTCGAATTCACCCTTTTTCGATTCCGTTAAATTAATATAAAATACAAGCAGTCAGCTAGGCTCAGTCTGGTTTCGATTTCCCCTCCAAACAGAAGTTACTGTTTAAAAAACTCCGAAGTCCACCAAACTATACAGGAACATCCACTTGGCTAATCTAAACATCGGAAAGTTTCAATAAAATCGGTCCAGCTTTTTCGGAGTCTATAAGGGACATACAGACAGACATTCATACATAAAGATTTCGAATGCGAAACAACATTACCGCTGTAGATATTTACTAACCACAGGATGTTATATTTTTGTCTACCAACGCTTTTACTTTAGTACGAATATGAAATATTTTTTAATTAAATTTCCCAACAAGTAATAAATATGAAGTGCACGTGAACTGAATAACATTTGCTTTTACAAATTGTGCTAACTTGACGAGCAGACTATTTCCACGCGCAATGTAGCGATTACTCATATAAGCCTTCTTTTTATCTTGTCTGAATTTTCCTTTTTCTTATGCTATTAACTTTTATTTTTATTATGGGCTTGAAATGCCCAAGACAGTGAACGTATTCAGTCACCGTTTATAAACCTATATAGTTTATCTTCATTTTCAAATTCCGTCCTAAAGGTTTTTGAAATGAAAATAAAGGGTTCTATAGAAGAACCGAATAAAATAGTTCGGATTGAACGTACATATAAGTCTCTAGTTAGCTGTGCTCTCGCAGCTATAATTAGCTGCGAGTGCACAGTTATATAATGGGGGGCGACTGTTGGCTATACAAACTCACTTTGTTTAGTTAATATAGGTAATATATTTATTTACAGTAAATTAATTTTAATTTTTCTTATACTATGTACTATGCTATAGCCGTGTGGTATATGGCAGTATAGAATAGACCACCCTCCTTTCTTACCGGGGTGTTGTAAACGGCGACTAAGGTAAGTGCCGTGTGGTATATGGCCGCGTAGAATAGACTACCCTCCTTTCTTATCGAGGTGTCGTAAGAGGCGACTAAGGTACGATGACGTCAGGCAGGCGGCCGGTCGTAAAATACGTTGCCAAATCATATGACAACATGTTTGTAACATATTGCGCCACTTAGAGTGGGATAAGGGCAGGAGAATGATGATATGTACTATGCTAAAATCTTAAATACTAATGGCGTCCAATCCCACCGAAGTTCGGTAGTGAAAGGCGTGGTGGCGCGAAGTGTCTTTCCCGGGCGTGGAACACTACACCTCATGTGTCGTATGGAGCCTGGGAAAGCGGCACACGCTGAGTAGACGTAACAAGCTTGAAGCAATCCATCCTGACTGTTCCAAGCTTTCCGTGTATAACCGGCCTAATAGAGCGATGAGTAAACAGATGAAAGCTCAGGTACCAAGTTAATTGTGTGACTAAAGATTAAGTTTGAATAAGCCTCACAATATGGAAAAATGATATCAAAACGGTCGCAGATAGCCGTTAGATTAAATTGGCATAAGATGGTATGGCATAAATATGTAGATGAAAGAAACTTGCAGATTTTAAAATCGAAAATAAAGTGTGTTTAAAGGAACATGTTCCTTCTAACAAGATTTCTTATTTATAGAATATATACACCTATAATAGAAATAAATTAATAAGTTTTTTTTACAACAAAAATGTACAAATTATCTTAAATTCCTTACACGCTAGTACTATACAAATCATGCCCACGTGGAATGGTCCCAAGAACGCTGGCAGCGTTTCCGCGTTGAATCGCTAGGCTGATTCTTTGTACGAAAACGGAGCCAGCCCTCTTGTCACCCGAAGAGGCGATCAACCGAGGTGTTAAAACGGATATTTTTTTTGCACATTTACTCCATGGCCCTAGGGTCTCAACTGCAAACGACACAAACATATAACTCTCGATGAGAGATGAATAATTTCACCGCTTGTCGGATTCGGTCATTTCCACCACAGCTCCAGGGTCTTGATACCGTTTCTCTGCTATGGGACGAGGCTAATGTGCAACGCATGTTGCGTCCCACATTAGGGTCCGTCTCCGATCCCAAGAAAAAACCGTCTGGTCTCGTGCAATCATCCCGACTAAATTATTAAAATAGCATTAAATATATGGAAAACAAATAATTTATATAATCAGACAATCCAAGATGGTGGTGATGGTGGAGGTATTCAGTGAACGTTTTTAAAAAAGCCGATGTATCAGATGATGATGTATAAAACGGATTGTACACTACATTTAACATAACATATAATTTCTATTTGCTTCACCTTGGATTATAACAAAATAATTTTATTATTGCATTTTTGTGAAGGTATAAAACTGTCTTCAAGAAGAAATCTGTAATGACTGTATCATTTAAGATTTACTCTTAATAAGTTAAAATGTCTGAGATTATTTACAGATACATTAATTGTAGTAAGTTTATTTCATGTTTAATTTAAAGTCATGAAATTGGAACGTACTTTAAAAAAAAGAAACGGAACAAGATGACGTTTGCGGGAAAAACAAAAGATATTGTATTTGTTTTGAAAAAATGACGAGAGGATTGATGTTTTCTTATATCTAAAAAAACATTAAAAATCATCTCGTGAATTGTAATATGTTAACTAAATCGATTAAAAAAAGTTATGTGATAATTTCCAACGAATTATTGTTGTTTATTTGTTATGTCTGTAATATGGCGCCACTAGGGTTTTGTTTGTAAAGTATTGAGTAATATCATCAGTGTTTTTGGAATAAGGAGACAAATGCAAGATGTTTATCTTAAAGCGTATGATTTGAAAAAATCAATTAAGAAACAAAGTTTGTATAAAAATTTAGAGGTGCCTTCTTAAACTTCGAAACTTCTCAAACCCGCAGTTATAAGTAAAATTGTGAATTAAATTTAGCCGTACTTGTTGGCTTCGTATTATAGCGGTGTATTGCACGGATTAAGAGTTTACAATACAACTTTTAATCGTTAAATTAAAATATACTTTACTCTTTGTATTTATCTGTAAAGTCAATCTGTATTTGTAAAAAGCTTCTAGTTTACACAATAATAAAGCTTCCCCTAGAACTCAGTTGCAATTTTGCCATCAATGGAAAAGGTTGTGTTTTTGGGAGAAAATTCTATGAATGCCGGCTGACGTATTTTACGTATGTGCAAAGTAAAGTTTTATTTGTAGTGATATTATTTAAACGACATAACTAATATTCTGATAACCTTTTAAAGCTTTTTTGGTTTATTTCTGAAGACTGATTTTTACATAACTGGATTAAAATACAAACAAATTTTGTGCTAAGTGCGGTTAATTTCAAGTGAAATTTTGTGTTTTTTGGTTAGTTATAAACTGAACTAATTTTACGTAAGTATTTTTATATCTATATGTGAAAGTAGATTTAAAACTTATTTATATCTAATTTATTTGTTGTATTCCCGCAATTTAAACAAGAACCATTAATTTCAGCACAAGCAAATAAATAAATTGCCCTGAACTTTCGTGCTATATATTTAATAATAAACTGAACTAAATTTTTGGAATTCCAAAATTTATGGCGAATGCCTGTCAGTAAATTCACGATTTATTGACGCTTTAACGACACATATATTTCCAGATTTGTCATTTATTATTACAAAATATTTATAAGGTGCTATTTTTGGTATTCGAAAACATCTGATTTTTGCTACCTGTACAATAAAACACTCCTGACACAATTAGTTAACAATAACGAGTATTATCAGATGTAGGCTGTGATACCGTGCGACTTTTTCGTGTTCAAACTCCGGACAGTAAGGTTATCTAAGGAAAACATCGTGAGAAAACCTGCATATCTCTAGAGAATTCTGGGGATATGTGTAACCTACCAATCCGCATTGAAAAGCAACCCTTCTGTCCTAAAACTTTTTTAAATTCAAGTTCAAAATATTCTTTATTCAAGTAAACTTGTAAACAAGTGCTTTGAATCGTCAAATTTACTGCTGGTTCGGAAAGCTGTTCCTACCGAGAAGAACCAGCAAGAAACTCGGTGGTTGCTCTTTTTAAAATATAAATCTTAAAACTAGTTACATTTAGTTATTACTGCCTTGTACAGCGTAGAAGTGCACCTATATCCACACATCCTTATCATCTAAGTTATCTTCAACAGTATAATAGGCCTTCTGTATCAGACTCTTTTTAACAGTGTTTTTAAACTGCTGGCCAAAATTGATTTCAAGAAATTTTATTAAAGAATCTTATACCCAGACCAACAAACGATTTACGTACTTTTGCTAGGCGCAAAGCAGGAGTCGCAAGCTTATGTCGGTTCGTACTTTGTCTATTATATACATCACCTATCGTTTTATAATTCTTTATATTTTTATGTACAAAAATTACATTGTTAAAAATATACTGTGAAGCATATGTAAGAATACCTATTTCCTTAAACTTCTCTCGCAGGGAATCACGCCGACTTAAATTGTAGATGCCGGTATGTAATCGGAGAAAAAAGGCCGATGTCAGCAGTGGAATAGTAACAGGTTGTTACTTTAGTATCAGATGTTAGTAATTTATTATAAAAGTAAAAAAAATAATAATAATTGATATACGTCAACATTTCTCAAATCCCAATTGGGTTCAAATGTTATGTTAATAGATGACAGAATCGTATGTTTTAAGTCTTTAAGGTTTAAAACTTTAAATTTATAACTAAAAGATATAATTAAGAAAATAGTATCCGTGACGTCAATTGTAATGAAATACTTTCAATGAATACGTGTTTTTCCATGTTCCTGAAAGAAAAACGGGATTTTCTTATCCTATATGTTTTCCCAAGCTGTGATAGCCCAGCAAGCTGTGATAGCCCAGCGGTGAGACAGTGCGACTCTTTCGAGGGGAGCACGAGTTCAAACCAGGGCAGGCACCAATGAGGTTTTCTATTAAAACTCGTGTGTCTAATTGATAATTGCAATTTATCACACGCTTTTCGGTCAAGGAAAACATCGTGAGGAAACCTGCATATAGAATTGTGGAGATATGTATGACCTTCTAATCCGCATTCGAGCAGCGTGGTAGGTCTTAGCTCCAACCCTTCTCTCCAGAAACGGAGAGAGGAGGCCTATTCCCAGCAGTGGGATTGTAATAGGCCGCTACTTTTATGTTTTGCCATTATATTGAAGCTTCAATTCATAATCATATCGTAATTTTAATATCGCTCTAGCGGATTAGTGCATTCAGCATTTATGATGTTTTTTTCCTCCACTCGTCCATGACAAAATAGCGAAACGACGCACCATCCGGGCAAGCATAGTTATATAGTAATTGGTTCAACCCCCACTATTTATTATGCCACCAAACAAGCTTGATCTATAAACATATATCTGATCGTTAATGAAGGTGCCATTATTACGTTTATTGATCTTAAGTTGTTCTAAAATGTTAAGATGTTTAATGTTGTCGTGGAGTCTATCTCCTGATGACGCTTTGGTTGCGGGGCGAAACAATTGTTGAGTTTGTGATAGTGAATGTGTGTAATACTTGTGTATTGTGGTGCGGTGGTGGAGGTTTGTAGTGCAAGTGTTTTTGAAAGCCCTGCAGTATTAGATTTGAAAACAGATATATCACTCCACATGTAGCGTTATATATATTTTCTATAGCAATTTTATATGGCAAAACAATTTTATTTTTACTTTTGTATTATGGATCTCCGTTATTTATTTATTGATGTGTCGATGCTGTATGGTATACGGCTGAGTAGAATAGACCACCCTCATTTCGTACTGAAGCGTCGTAAAAGGCGACTAAGGTAAGTTGACGTCAACAAGATCGTGTGACAAGATGTTTGTAACATGTTGTGCCGACCCCACATAGTGTGGCATAAGGGCACGAGGATGATGATTTATTAATGTGTCGCTTAACAAATAATAACGAATTTACTCAGAAAAAAACTTGCTCTTAAAATTTTTTAAGTCATTTATTTCATACTTATTAACTCATATTTAAGAGGGATAGTTAGTTGACTGGCGCAGTGGGTAGTGACCCCCCCTTCAGCTCCGCGGGTTGCGGGTTCGATTCCCACCGATAGCCAACATTTTCTATAAACAATTTGTTGGTTGTTCGAGTCTGGGTGTATATTTGTATATAAGTATGTATTTAAAATTATATACGTAGTATATCTACCAGTTGTCTGTCACCCATAACACAAGTATTACATTACTTACTTTGAAGACGGACGACCGTGTGTGTAAGGGTCCCATTTATTTATATTTATGTTTATAGTTATACGAAAACTAAAATTTTCGCGTTAACTCGCATAATACGATGGCGTAATACGATTCGGCTTACGAAGAATCGTTTTTATATTGTTTGTTAAGTACTATAAGTATTCAGTTCTATACCCCAAGCCCCCATAATGTTCTAGTGGTAAGTTATTTTACATAAGAACCTCAAAAGGTCGTACAAAAGTGGAATATGAAATGGCACTTTATTACCTCTTATGAAACCGCTTAACTCCTTGTTTTTCCAAGGGCGTAAAAGTCATACTTATCATTCTAAATATCAGTAACGTAGCCTGCAATGAAAGAATTGCTTTTTTAACACTTTTTTTGATTGTTTTTAATAATTCACTTTTATAAACATAAAACATAAAAATAAATTATAATTTCTACCATACGGTAGAAATATAATTTATTTATTTAAGTACTAGCTGTGCCAACAACGGCTTCGTCCACGTGAAATTCAATGATTTATGAAACTGTTCCCGAATTTTAGATCTACAATTCTCTTGTACATTACTTTAGTGTAACTTTACTGGTTTACGCAGCGCATGCGACTAAACTAACAAACTGCGTGTAGTGTTTGTGTTTTGTGGTGAAAGTGGTGGAGGTTTGTGCATGTGTTTTTACGAATCCTGTATGTATTGGGTATGAAAATACGGATAGTCCACCATACATTTAACACTATATATATATTCTATTTACTGTATCGCGGATTATAGCAAAATAATTTTATAATTACTTTTGTATTATGGATCTGCGCAAAGTAACGCCAAATTCTATTAATTATTCAAATGTACAGTATTTTTTTAGCATGTTCCACCTATAAATAGGGTAGCATTAGACCTTGCATTATTATTATCCTCCTGCCCTTATCCCACTCTAAGGTCGGCACAACATGTTACAAACATGTTGTCTCGTGATTTGACTACGTATTTTACGACCGGCCGCCTGCCTGATGTCAACTTACCTTAGTCGCTTCTTACGACACCTCGGTAAGAAAAGAGGGTGGTACCTATTCTATCCTGCCGGATACCACTCGGCGTAAAACAAAAATAAATAAGGAAAAAAGATAAGTACGGGCTTATTACAGACAAAAAATTTTATTATATATTTTATTCAGTAAACAATATTCTACAATTTTGTTAAGATCTCTCGAATATTAAATTTTCAGGGCACGTATTATTTACGTATTTTGAACACTTACAACTTATTTTGAATATTAATATACCCGAATAAATTGTAATGCTCATGCTTTATCTTCCTTTAATGGAGTTTTCAATAGCTATTTATTCGTTAATTGGCAATAAAATTGCCGATGGTTTTCGTTCTGAAAGGGGTAGTTAGATAATTAAACTATTAAAGTGTGGTATTTTACATTATGTTGGAGCTTGAAATAAATCAGGAATTTTTGTTTTTGGGAACGAAAGAGTTGTTTCTTAAGTTATTTAAAAGTATAAACAGGATTCTGAATTGAGTAAGATATATAAATAATAAATAAATATATGGGACACTTACACACACTGTTATCCGTCCCCAAAGTAAGTAAACTTAATACTTGTGTTATGGGTGACAGACAAGTGGCAAATATATATATATATATATATATATAATCTTAATACATACTTAAATACAAATGTACACCCAGACTCAAAGAACCTGTTTATAGATGTTGGCCCTTGGCGGGAATCAAACCCACGACCAATGGAGCTGAAGGCAGAGTCACTTCCAACGGCACCAATGAGCCAGTCAAAATACAAAACACATTTAGCTCAGTTCGCCATAATATAGTCCGTTTGAAACGTCAACTTAAAACGACTATTAGACGTCCAAGCATCAAGTTCGGGATTTCATTTATATTGCTTTAATAAAATGTACGCATCTCGTTCTGAATACAGAATAAACATTACAAGATCCACGACTTCGTTGTGTCAACTTAAGTGTTAATATACCCTCAATTAATGTGTTTATCTCTGTTCACGGAAGAATTAACCGAATGTCCCTCGGAAGTGTAATAAACTGGCAGAGAGAGTAAAATAAACGGGCGGACTTAAGAATTTATAAGTATTTTTTATTAATTAGAGATATAATAGATAGAGGCCTTGGCGTTAAGATTGAGCTCGAGACAAAGGTCACTATAGCATCGCTTGGGATCGAACTAATCCAATGTTTTTTCTTCTTTTACAAATTGCCTTATGTAACTCAATATCTGTAAATCGATAGTTCACCTGCAATAGGAAAAGACAGAAGTTGCTACATGCGCTAAGGAAACGCTGTGTCACGTTCTTTTATAGTAAGTGAACAAGGTTTTAAGGTTGACGACATATACCTACTACTGAGGTGGAAAACCTTTTAGTAACGCCACAGCTGACTCGATTTTACTGCTGACATTTATATTGTTTTAGCTGACTTGGCAATATTTAAACGCGTTAAGTCAATATATTTTATGTATCAATAAATAACATAAATTTAGCACCGGAAATGGAGTTTATTTCTGACTAGGAGTCGCTTTAAATAGCGGAATGATGTATAGCAAATATCCGACGGCGTGATGAGTCACATTCATACCATCAGTCCTCCACTACAAGTCACCCTAAGGTAGTCTGGTCTCACAGGATGCACCCTTAGGAGACGTTCACGGCATTAATAGAGTTTCTCCGTTCTACTCTTTGCTTTTCGCAACCTCGACGATGCTTCTATGCTCGCCCGTCCTGCCCGGTCACGCTGTAAAAGCCGTTATGACTTGTTAGTCATAACGGCTACAGCATATATTCAGTTTGAAAAAGCAGCAAATCAGTTCCGTTAACAGCAAAGGACTCGATACTATGATTAGGTACTCTGTCGTCTAGATTGAGATTTTGTTTTCTTAATAGGGGTATAATTGAAATGAAATTTTTTTACATCTGTGTGTTTCAGTACATCTATGCCTACTAACATTTACATATGTGTTAATCTAAACAATCCACTATTGTTAAATAATTTTGAAAATAAATGCCATTGGGTTTCTTGCCAATTCTGCTTATTTGATATCATTATTATGCATTAATTCTATTCCAAATTAATCAAATAATAGGTAGATTGTTACCGAATATAATACATAATCAAGGAAAATATAAAACCACGCAAGTAGTCTTCACATAAATATTAACTAAGTTAGGCTCCTAATGATCTATTGATTAGAGAAATCTGTGATATCGGTGTTATTAAGAAGCATAATAAATCATTCCCTTAATTACGGGGTATATCGAAAATATTGGCGCCTTGTAATTTTCATTCGATATTTCTAGTTTGTTATTATCCAATTTATAAATTCGCTTTTGATGTCAATCTGTTATTAATTTTGTTCATTATAATCTTAAGTAAATAATGTAAATGCAATTAATGGAGACATAGATTGTCCAAAATTGTTAGCTAAGGTTTCACTGTCAGTACCAAGATGTAATGCAAGATCTCAAGTTAAAAAGAAACCAACATTTAAAGCTAGATTTTGTAAAACAAATATAGGCAATACAGCTCCTATACATAGGTGTGTTAAATTGTATAATAGTATTTTCAAAGAAGCCAATGTTGATATATTTAGAGACTCTGCCAATAAATTTAAATATAAGACAAAAATATTATTGAAAAGCCAAGTAAGAAATAAGTTCAATTTTAAAATTCTTCTAAAGTTGATTTATGTACATTTTTTCTTTTTCGAGTTATTACTATATATGTTAATTTTTTTATATGCATTTAGCATTGTCTGTCGTTTTTTATCTTACACGCTTTTCGATGAAGGAAAACATCGTGAGGAAACCTGCATATCTCTAGAGAATTCTGGAGATATGTGTAACCTACCAATCCGCATTGGAGCAGCGTGGTAGGTCTCCAACCCTTCTCTCCAGAAACGGAGAGAGGAAGCCTAATCGCAGCAGTGGGATTGTAACAGGCCGCTACTTTAGTTTTTTTTTAATTTTGCATACACTCTTCTTCAATCCGTCTTTTTCATTGTCGAAAATTATTTTTCTTCTTTCATGAGGATTGGCAGGTTATACAAATCTTAGTAATACTCTTCTTATTTGTCTCCTTCTTTAGGTGCCTCTCTAACTAGACGCGAGCAGGCTTCCAGAAGTAGCTTGGTTGGCTGAAATAGCCAGCATTCACACACACAATATATATATGTGTGTGTGTGTGTTTGTTTTGTATTGATTTAACTAAATTTATATATGTTATGTGAAGGTTATAGACCCAACCAAAGCGCAAGGTGTGACTATCTTTAAGTGGGTTTACATCCTAATCGATGTAACCTGTTGGTAATCCAATTATAAATAAAAATAAATAAATAAATTCACCCTAACCCACAATAATTGTCTAAAAGTGACTAAGGATAACACATTACGAATATGAGAAGTAAAGGTGTGTTTAAGCACTGCTATTTCCATGATTAACGGTTAATCCTCAGAGTTAAAAAAACACTCTTGAAGACAAAGGCAGCCTCTAATTTTGACTTTATTACTTTGTGTGCAACATTGTTTTTTCGTAAAAGGGAAATTATCGGCCAGTTATTATATCACTACTAGACTAGCATCTTCTGCCTCCTTTGAATAAGATGTTAGAAGCTTGAAATGGTTGCACATATCCAAGGAATTCTCCAGAAACATTAAGTTACTTCGCAAATTTTTTCTTTACTGAAAAATATTAACTTCATATTTTTTTTTAGAAAATGAATAATTTAGCCTGCCTGTGTATAAATCTGCGGTTCACTGATAAATGTGACGCACTTACCGGCCATTTTTTCATACTAGAATCTGCTTGAGATTTCACAAAAAATCCCTTCGATATAATAAAGCTTTTGAAAAGCTCTATAGAAATTGCGAAATTGAAGAGTATATCTTTTTTGGTTTTAATGAGTTTCTTGCTCATTCAGGTGAATATTTCAGTTAGTTAATTTAATCGCTTAACCTTAACGCATAACTAGTGACTCTGAAGGTCGCGGGTTGTCATCCCGCCGAGAGCCAAAATTTTCAATAAAGAAATACTTGATGTTTCCATTTTGGTTTATATACGTCTTAAAATATTTATTTTAAATTATATATGTATTTAGCGGTTGGCTGTCACCCATAACATGACTATTAAGTTACCTACTGTGGAGACGGACAGCCATCTGTGTATATGTCCCATATATTTATATTTATTTACAAAAACCATTCATTTTATACATAAGATACGAACAAATATGAACAAACATTGTTCTAAGACTGAATATACGCTAATTTGCTCGCATGAGAGCTAAAGGTACGTCCTCATTCCAAAACAAATGCGGCTTTTGCAGTTAAACGTGTTTCAGGCTTACAAATTAAATGTGTACGGCTAAATAAATAAAGAAGTCCAATAACTATACATTCAGCTCTTATGTACTTAGCTTAGAGACTAAAATCGCACTGCGATTGGTGAATTTAATTGTACTTATATTTTTGTACAACAAAAAAGCAAACTTGGGAATGCGTCAGCATGGTAGCTTCTATTACAATGTAAATAAGAGCGATATTTCAATGATTATTCTTGAACGGAAATGAATCAGTAAACTTGTAAGCTTTCTCAAAATATATCGTCGAACAATAGCAGTCCTTATTCCAAAGGTATAAGGTAAGGAATACTTTGACAAAATAAACCAGATTCAGAAGCCGCATATGTTGTAGAACGTAAAACCTTCTTATTTCTGTAAATGACTGTATATTGTAAATTATTAACATTTCTTGCTATTTGCAAAACCATGTATCTAATTTTACTCTGTATTGTTGAATTATGTTAAATCACGTAGGCTGAGTGAATCTCCAAATTCTTCTTAAAGTAAAGAGAAATAATTTGTAGAATTAGCCGTTACTTTGCGGAATTCCATATTACAAAAGTAATGAATAACAGAATTATTTTGCTATAATCCATGTTAGTTGACAAAATCTATGTAATGGTATGTCTAGGAAGCAAACACCGCTCTCATATACTATACACGCAGAATTAGTTTCTGCATGTATTACAAAACAAAGTCAATTTACAAGCACAATTTTTAAGCACAATTTAATAATAATATTACTCCAGCAGGATACAAGACCCACTCTTCACTTACCTACCTAATAGGAACTCTAGATGAATTAAAAACCTTGTATAGAAAGAAAGAAACAAATAAACAAACAAACAAACAAAAAAACAAACAAACAAAGAAAAATTTTTTTATGACGTACACACTACTTTATACATAAAATAATGAAAAAAAAAATTATTTTATCTATTTTATTCGTAAATACATATTTATAAAACTAACGCACAGTGTTGAGTATGTGCTTTCATTTTATTAATATATATGTATAATAGCACCCATTTTAACTAAAGCCTCAACAAAGCAAAAACTTATTACGATATCATAAAATAATATGACCGATATGGAAATCTCAGTATGTCAGAACAATACACAGCAAAGAGGTGAGGTTGGCATTTAAGATATAAATAATTAGTGCGATTATTAATGTTGAGAGACCGGCTATACTCACGTCTTATTTTATCGGATGAGCCCGACTAGTTTCAAGCCCATACGGGGCTCTTATTCATGAGCTCTTTACGCGGTGTTATCGCGGAACATAATCATAATCCGTTAAAATAAGACGTGAGTATAGCCGGTCTCTCAACATTAATAATGAATACCACTCACGATAGTTTAAATTCAAAAATTAGTGCGATATTTTTTTAAACGTTATAGATTATGTTACGGATGTAAAAAAAAAACTTGTTTCTAACGTCTTATTAAGAAAGTAAGCCCTCGTTCGCACGAGAGGATTTTTATCGTGCGTTAAAATTACGTCGAATTGAAACAAATGGGTATCCAGGTATCTGTTCACACGACAGCGTATTTAAATCGCGACGTATTTTATCGTGCAGTGTTCCATTTTAGTCGTTAGGGCGTAGGGCGTTTAGCTGAATATACCATACGTAACTAAAAGGGGCCACTTTTAGAGAGGCCCCGACCCAGAGCTGGATAACTCTGGGTTATAGAGTTGCTGCTGGTGGTGATGGGGGAAATATGTCCAACAGAACACTGTCCCAGCCACCAGCAGCGTGGTGGAACAATGTCAGGTTTTTAGTCGGCGGGAGTCCGACATACCCGCTCGTCTTATAGTAGTTTGATTTTAATATACAGCATACTCAACCTATAAGGATAAGAAAGAAATCAATAAAACTTTGGAAAAGTTTTTCATTGACTGCACGTTCTATTTAGAAATGATTTTAAAATCATAAAAAATTCCCGACACAATAAAAAAAGTTATGGGAAGAAATAAACTTTGCGGCGCTTCCGAATTAAAAGCATTTTATACAATTATAGCGAAGCGAGTGTGTCGCTTTTTTGACGCAATTGTGAGCAAATTTATAAAAGTAAAGTAGTAAATAATATTATTTACGTTAGGAATATATTATTCCTAACGTATACATATTTCACTTTATTACTTTGAAATAAATTGTAATATATATGATAGTGGGTTATAATGACATAAAAAAGTCTCACAAGGTTTATTATAAAGTTTAAGTGTACCCGGAAATTTATGTTCAACGCGTATTTTCTTACTTAAAGTGGCTGATAAAGGTCCATAATAAATAATAGGAAAATTAAATCTAATCTTTTGTAATTTATACGGGCACCTATTTTAATTTGAAAATGAATAATAAAATGAAAATGAAAATGAAAAATATTTATTCAGGCTATATACAAGATAAAATACTAAACTAAAAAAAAGGAAAACTAATCTAACTAATTTAATATCTAGTACATAGCTCTGAAAAGGCTTTATCTCAGTATTAGCTGAATGTCGAAATTAAGACATTCAGCACTGATTTTCAGATGAAGCCCAACAGATCATGTCACGGAATAGAATATTGAGTTTCTTTTCATTTGCGATAAATCTGATTTAAAAATACAAAGGCCCTTAAAAGTAGTAAGTAACGGCCTGTTCATATCTCACTGCTGAGCATAGGCCTCCTTCCTCCGTTTCTGGAGAGAAGGATTGGAGCTGAGTCCTACCACGCTGCTCTAATGCAGATTGGTAGGTTACACATCCCCAGGATTCTCTAGTGACATGCAAATTTCTCACGATGTATTCCTTCACTAAAAAGCGTACAATAAATTGAAATAATCAATTAGACGCATAAGTTTTAACAGAATAACTCATTGGTGTCCGCCCGGAGTTTGAATCCGTGATCGTCTCTAGAGTCACACGATCTCACCGCTCAGCTATTCCAGCTAAAAACCTTTGCTTCACTATAAAGACCTTGTTCGTGTATATAATATTTTGGTGCTAGCTTTGTAACTGCAGTGGAAGATAGCCCTAATATTAAATAAACAGCAAGTACTTTACGCTTTTATGATGTATTTGAGTTGCTGGCGAATCTTGAATATATGAGAAACGAATTGCTTGTATGAAAATACATTCGCCTCATGTATGAATGTTTCATGAGATTTGCGAGTGCTGAGTTGGCATTTTACCTAAAATTACCAAATTCCTTAACGTCAGATTAAAAGCGTATCGCAATTTTATGGAATACTTTTCTAAGAGAATACACGGGATCAGATGTTTTTATTAATTTATTTTATTTTATTTAGATACTTTATTGTACGGGTTGTGTGGTATCCGGCAAAAAATGAATAGACTACCCTCCTTTCTTACCGAGGTGTCGTAAGAGGCGACTAAGGTATATGCCGTGTGGTAACCGGCTACATAGAATAGACCACCCTTGTTTCGTACCGAGGTATCGTAAAAGGCGACTAAGGTAAGTTAAAACGTAAGGCGGCTAAGGTAAGTTGACGTCGGGCAGGCGGCCAGTCGTAAAATACGTAGCCAAACATGTTACAAACATGTTCTGCCGACCCCACTTAGAGTGGGATAACGGCAGGAGAATGATGATATATTTTATTGTACACCATAAACCTTTAGTAAGTATAAACATTACACTCACAACACAAAAATAAACACAAAAACAAAACACAAACAACATAAAAAACACGGTTTTTTCGCTTATTAACGATCCCTTCTGACTTTAGATTAGGAAAGTTGTTAAAACTAGAGTAGAGATCTTTCATTCTAAAAGTGCACGCCCCTCCACCAAATTACATTATTTTAATGTGTGAGAGAAAATATTGACGGTACTATTTCATATGTGTGCGCGCAGCAATTTCAAAGTTGACTCGACTCATTGGCGCACTTAAAGGTCAACTAATTGCTCGACTGGTATAAGTAAAGCATTTATATGGCGGAGAATGCACGCTTTGTATGAGACAACACGTCTATTCTGTCACGCGTTCCTTTCATTTGTGCACTGGTTGACCAACCAATTCGGTTACACGGATTACAAGTAACGTTTGCATAAAAATAAAATTAATATAATATAATATTTATAATCAAATTTATGTTGAAAATTCTTTAGAATAAAAAGTAAGTTTTTAACGTTTCTCTGGAGTAATAGTAAGCGCTGTGGATTGTAAACGGGAAGTTCCGCATTCGAATCCTAGAAAAAAACATATTAGTATATTTCTAAAATTTATCCCTGGTCTTGACTAGATATATACTTCCGACGTACTCTTCTAACAAAGACGTACCACCAAGCGGTTTAGCATTCAGGTACGATGTCGTGTAAAAACCCTGAATGGTTACACGTTTAATCTCCAAACCCTTTCAAGAAACTTAAACTACATCGGCATCCATCAGATGAATTCGCAATCAAGAGCTAGCTTGCAAACTTAATTTAATAAAGATCATATCATATATTCATTATGCAACTATTAGAATGATAAATAAAACGTAATGTACAGAAGTCTGTTCATTTATTTTATTAGTAAAAAAAGAAAAAAATTAAACCGCAATAAATATTTACTATTTTAACGCTATTCACTCACGACGCTATCTTCAGATTCAGACTCAACATTAATTATAAATTCAAAATTTTTCATATATTCTATCTCAATATCATTCACATTTCGACACGTATTTTCCCACATATTTCTATCAATCATGTCAATTCGTTCTTTAATTAAAGCAATGGCTTTTATGATGAAATAATGAAAGATGTTAAGTTTTGCCTGTTTTTTTTCGCCACATAGTTTTATAAAATTCTCCATATTTTTCTATTATAATAAAAACTGTACTTTTGGCAATAATCGATGCGTGCTCCTACTTTCGTGTCTGTCCGGCAACTGAGTAACTAATTAGAATAACAAGTTTGCGTGTATTTCGTCTGTACATAAGTTTTTTGTGTGTGAGTAAAGACATTGGAGGGGCGTGCACTTTTAGAATGAAAGATTTCTAATAATAAAATTATCTTGCTATTCGCAAAGCCTTTGCGATTATGTCGGGGGGTCTATCTACTGATGATGCTTCGGTTGCGGGGCGAAACGATTGTTGAGATTGTGATAGTGAGTTTGTGACGTGTGTATTGTAGTGGCGGTGATGGATTGGGCAATTGTTTTTACGAATCGTGCCAGAGTTTTTACGAATCGTGCAAGTGTTTTTATGAATCCTGCATGTATCGGATATGAAAAAACGGTATACATTTAGCAATATATATATTTTCTATTTTGTTTATCGCGGATTATAGCAATAAATTATAATTTTATTATTACTTTCGCCCGCCGTGTGGTATCCGGCTGAGTAGAATAGACCACCCTCCGTTCATACCGAGGTGTCGTAAGAGGCGACTAATGTAAGTTGACGTCAGGCAGGCGGCCGGTCGTAAAATACGTAGCCAAATCATGTGACAACATGTTTTTAACATTTTGTGCCGACCCCACTTAGAGTTGGATAAGGGCAGGAGAATAATGATTTATTATTACTTTCATTATCTCCGCAAAGTAACGCCTGATTCTATAAATTATTGCTAGAACTAATTTTGGAGTGACACTCCAAATTTTTTTTAAATATATTATGGCGCAATTGACACGGATGTCCGTCTTCAAAGTAAATAACGTAAATACATGTTTTATGGGTGACAGAAAACTGGTAAATATCTATATCTTCATATATATTGCGCCCGTTGGCGCAGTGGGTGACCCTGCCTTCAGCTCCGTGGGTCGCGGGTTCGATTCCCGCCGAGAGCCAAGATTTTCTGTAAACAATCCGCGATAGCAAGTCTCTATCTCTCACGGTTAACTCAAAGTAACTACTTTTATGATCAAAATTTCGAAAATTCTGGAAAAGTTACGTAAATCACCGATTTCCACGCGGGCGAAGCCATGGTTGGCACAGCTAGTAAATAAATAAGTAATTAAATAAATTGTATGTGTATTATTCAAGCAGCGTGGCAAATTTAAACTCATACTCGTACCTCCTCTGCATTGTGAGAGGTGCCGTTGACCCAGCAAAGGCATGTACTCGTAGCATCACCCTAAAATAGTAAACTCACACAGCACGGTAACCTTAACACGGTACCAGTGGCGTAATACCCAACGTAAAAATTTGACCTACATTTACGGGGATAACAAAATGTATACAATCTAAATGCCAGGTCACCATTGCATTAATGCGACGTGTTAGCAGGAACACGGAATAATAAAAATACCTTCTCGAATTTCACTGTAACCAATTTAAATTTCCTTAGCCCTGTCGTTCCAGTTAACAGAGCCATAGCATTCTTTAATTCGACATATGCATTGGTACTATTTTTAAAGCAACTCTGTTAATCTTCAAATATCAAAATGTCATTTGCATTTATTTATTTACGTATAAAAAAAACGTAAGAAAAACGAGGTGTCGTAAAAGGCAACTAATGTAAGTTGACGTCAGTCAGGCGGCCGGTCGTAAAATACGTAGCCAAATCATTTGAAAACATATTATTTTTAATATGTTGTGCCGACCCCGCTTAGAGTGGGATAAGGGCAGGAGGATGATGATGATGATGAAAAAAACGTAGGAAAAACATTAAAAAAAAGGTATGACAACAGACAGTACTCTCTACATTAAGCTTACATATGTTTTCATTTATTATAGAGTCATAATTCTCAGATTATAGCTTAATAATATTTACATTTAATAAGTACAAGTAAAAAAAATTATTAATTTTTAAAACATGTAAACATTGCAAGTTTAATAAATGTAAATGTAATAAATAACTGATGTTTGCTTACGTGAAACTTATCGGGGAAAATCAAATCCATTATCAATACGCATTGTGTGCGTGGATTTATGGGCGGCCTTTATAGATGAATCGAAGGAGGTAATTACTTAGTGAATAGTAACATTGTATACTTCGAAGCAACATGTGCGATGTTCTAATATGATTATATAGTAATAATGCATATATAGTGGACCTAAATTCAAATTTTTAATAAAAAATAAAGAATTTTTAAAATGAGTACAGTAATTGCCCCGCCTCCACTCTATAACACGGTAGATTGGTACCACGTTATAGGAAAACGAGTTATAGAAGTATACTCGTATACCGCGCTCGTATGACGGACGCTACAAGATAATAATGACCAAATGTATTTAGTTATAAGAACTATATTTTAAAAAAGGCAACTACCGAGTTTCTTGCTGGTTCTTCACGGTAGGAACAGCTTTCTGAACCAGCATTAGAGTTGACGATTCGAAAGCACTTGTTTACAAGTTTACTTGAATAAAGAATATTTTGAATTTGAATTTGAATTTGAATATTACTCTCGTTAAAGGGAGTTTGAATGTAATATTAAGATAATACCATGTTATGAACGAAATATATGCGTTTTATTAAAAAAATGCCTGAGAAATAACATTTACTTAAAATAAAATTTATAGACACGAAATTTCTACACCTTTCGTATATATATGCACAACCAATGTTCTTACGATTCAGAAACGAGGCAAACGAATTCAATAATTTATGGAATGTATAATTAATAGAGAATACACGCGTTATACGTGAGACGCGTTGTCCAAAAACTATGCTATCGCGTTATGTGAAAACGCGATACAAGAGTACCGCGTTTTAGGGAGGATTACTGTTCTTTTGAATCGTCAACTCTACTGCTGGTTCAGGAAATTGATACTACCGAAAAGAGCTAGAAAGAAACTCATTTAGTGGTACCCTATTAAAATACACATCAAATTGAACATATTAAAATGTGATGATGTCCTCCTTGACGTATTCGTCAACGGCGAACCTTGTTAAATCCTAAGATGTCCGCGATTATGACTGGCAAAACTAAATTTGCGTTTGAATGTCCTGTTGCAGAATACACAGTACAGTTCACCAGAAGAGTTGTACGTGTAAAAGTAAAGTAACGGCCCGTTACAATCCCACTGCTGGGCATAGGGCCTGCATCACTTGACATCAATGACTGTGTATGATATTTTCGTAAACATTCATCAATTTCTCACCCTTAGTCCATTCTGGGTGGGGTCAGCACGAGTATATCTTCATCTTCCATTATCCTCTATCATTCGTAAACTCTGGTGCTTCTCTTTTTATATGCATATTCATCGTCCCCCTTTTTTTCAGCGTCCCTGTTATATCCGTCTACATCTATTTTCAAAACCCTTTTGGTCACATGATTTTCATCTATCCTCATTACATGACCATGCCAACTTAACCTTGTACTTCTCATATTTTCTATAGAGTATGAATAATTATTATAATAATTATTATTTTATAAATTCGTTTAAATAAATATATGAGTACATATCGTTTGAACGAGCTAGCATTTATGCTAAAACACGCGTCTACTCGGCACGTGCCAAATATTGGCACAAACACACAGGCAGGGATGCTTTATTAAAATCTGTCGTTTACCTGTTTTGCATATTATGTGTATTGATCACAAAATTTAAAATTATAGTCTTTTCACATTAAGTACATGGAAATTAAATTTTATTGAATCTAGACTTTGCGATTGCGACTCTAGCTTTGCGATTTTGTCGTGGAGTCTATCTCCTGATGATGCTTCGGTTGCGGGGTGAAACGATTGTTGAGTTTGTGATAGTGAACCTGTGTAGTGCTTGTGTATTGTGGTGGCAGTGGTGGAGGTCTGTGCATATGTTTTTTACGAATCCTGCATGTAACGGGTATGAAAAAACGTATAGTCCACTATACATTTAGCACTATATATATTTTCTATTTACTGTATCGCGGATTATAGCAAAATAATTTTATTATTACTTTTGTATTATTACTTTTGAATCTAGACTCATCATTCTCCTGTCCTTTTCTCACTTTAAGTGGGGACGGCACAACATATTTAAAAAATGTTGCATGTTTTGGCTATGTATTTTACTACCAATCGCCCGCTTGACGTCAACTTACCTTAGTCGCCTTTTATGACACCTCGGAAAAAAAATGTGGGTGTTCTATTCTACTCAGCCGGTTACCACACGTCGGGGTCAACTTACCTTAGTCGCCTTTTACGGCACCTCATTAAGTAATGAGGGTTGTCTTGTCTCCTGAGCCGGATACCACACGGTGGGTCAACTTACCGTAGTCGCCTTTTACGACACCCACCTCAGCAAGCAATGAGGGTGGTCTACTAGGCCGGCCAAAAGGGGCCCTTGTTCATAAACTCTTTAAACGTTGCTACCGCTGCGATAGCGCCGCACTAAACTAGGAGGCCTGAATAGAGATGATTAAAGCAAGTGTAGAAGTATGACATGCATTGAGGGTGCGAAATCTCTACGTGTGTCTGATACGAATTTATTTAACTCTAGAAAACATTCAAAGAATTAAATATGTAGGCGAACATATAAAAGATTAAATTATAAGAAAGCGTAAAGACAGCTGATAATTATTTTTCCTCCAACGCCAATATAAAGGTTCGAGTATATTAATGTGTTCGTATTGCTATAATCCGCATTTAAAGCAAATTTACATTATGCTAAAAGTTGAGCATAGGTTCTATCAATGTACATACCTTCTGCATGCAGGATTCATAAGCCACATACACTATAATACTACACTAGTACTGCACACATTCACTACCACAATTTCAACAATAGTTTCGCCTCGTAACCGAAACACCATCAGAAGATAGATTCCACGACAAAAAACAACACTTAACTTTTATTTTTGCAAAATGATTACTTTTGAATAATGGACCTCCATAATATAACGCCTAATTCAATATATAAACCACCTAAACAATACACTGAGTAGTGTACCCTATAAACCACCAACACCACAATAGCAATATGAGCACTGCACACATTCAATACCACAATGTCAAAAATAGTTTCGCTCTGTAGCCGCGTCACCATTAGCATCACCATTAAATATACTCGCGAAGCTTTGCTTTCATTAAAGAAAAATAATATTATTATTACATGTGTTTTACGAGACTTTTTCTACTTTTTTGGCTTTATTGTGGAGTCTATCTCCTGATGATGCTTCGGTTACGGGGCGAAACGATTGTTGAGTTTGTGGTAGTGAACGCGTGTAGTGATTGTGTACTGTGGTGGCAGTGGTGGAGGTTTGGGCATGTGTTTTTACGAATCCTGCATGTATCGGGTATGGAAAAACGCATAGTCCACTAAACATTTAACACTATATATATTTTCTATCTACTGTAACGGGGATTATAGCAAAATAATTTTATTATTACTTTGGTATTATGGACCTCCGCAGAGTAATACCTAATTCTATAAATGACGATTCGTATTAATTAATTAGGCAGCAATAAATTAATATCCTAAACAAGTTAGTAAATAATAATTTTCACTCAGTAGCGGGCAGCTGCGCCGGTGATAGATTAATTGGATGAGAGCCAGGCAGGCTTGTACAGTAATTAATCAACTGTTGTTAATTGTACTGATAGTGGACAGTGTAGTTTTTCAACTGCTAAAAACGATATGACCAGAAAAAAAAGTGTTTTATTCTTTCTTACTTCATAAGTATGAAGCAGTCTTAGTAAATGTATAACTCCAATGGAGCACGCACATGACAACTCTCACTGGGAAACTCAGTTCAGCGGCTTAGGCTGTCTGAAAGATAAGACGGATAACAGATGTTGAAACAGCAAAACTTGTTTATTTTACTTACTTCCATACCATTATGTCTTACGGAATATTGTTATGGGGTAAATGCGTAGACATTGAAAAAATTTTTGTATTACAAAAAAGAGCCATACGTGGCATTTACAATTTAAATTCGCGCGATTCCCTGCGAGAGAAGTTCAAGGAAACAGGTATTCTTACATTGGCTTCACAGTATATTTTAAGTAATTTAATTTTTGTACATATGAATATAAACAATTATAAAAGGATTGGCGATGTATATAATAGACAAAGTAGGAACCGACATAAGCTTGCGGTTCCTGCTTTGCGCCTTGCAAAAGTTCGTAATTCGTTTGTAGGTTTGAGTATAAGATTCTATAATAAAATTCCACAATCTACTTACCATTACAGCAGTTGAAAAATACTATTGAAAAAAGGCCAATTTACAAAGCCTATTATACTATTGAAGACTACCTAGACGATAAGAATGCGTGGATATAGCTCCTCTTCAACCCTGTACAAGACATTAATAACTATATGTAACTAGTGATAAGAATTATTGTTTGAAAAGAGCAACCGCCGAGTTTCTTGCTGGTTCTTCTCCGTAGGAACAGCTTTCCGAACCAGCAGTAGATGTTGACGATTCAAAAGCACTTGTTTACAAGTTTATTTGAATAAAGAATATTTTGAATTTGAATTTGAATATAGCAACCGGCCATAATACACTATCGTGAGTGGTATTCAATGTAATTTATAGAATTAGGCGTTACTTCACGGAGATCCATAATACAAAAGTAATATTAAAATTATTTTGCTATAATCCGCGATTCAGTAAATAGAAAATATATATAGTGCTAAATGTATAGTGGACTATCCGTTTTTTCTTACTCGATACATGCAGGATTCGTAAAAACACATGCACAAACCTCCACCACTGCCACCACAATACACAAGCACTACACGCGTCCACTATCACAAACTCAACAATCGTTTCGCCCCGCTACCGAAGCATCATCAGGAGATAGACTCCACGACAAAATCGCAAAGCCAAAAAAAATCGAAAAGTCCCGAAAAGGTCACTGCTCTCCTATCATAGCTTTTCCTAACAGAGTTGAACGACCGCAATGGTGACAAGAATTCGTCAAAGCTTCTCATTACGACTTCAGCTTGATATTACGGAATCACTTCTCATTCCGGCTTAATTACATAGTTTTTGCGAACTTGCTCAGCCGTTCTCGTTTTTGTGAAGCAATTTTCCGCTAAGGCCTTTTTTGTACATCAAGATGTAAGGATTTTTTACCGAAGGGTAAATAAAACTGTATCTTCTTAGATGTTGTGAAGTAAAATTGTTAGGCAGTTTTAAATGATACGAAAATTTAAACCTTAAGCCAACGAAGACGAGACCAATGCAACACCACGATAATTATTTCACAATTGACGATATTACGACCACAAAATTCGACCCATGTGAAAATATGCACCGGCTACTGATATTTCTATGAAAGAACTTCTTTAGCGCGGCACAACTCGGTACAGCGCCATATATTGCGGAATAGCAAAAACGGCGCCGACAGTGATTTTAACCGTATATTGTCCATTACAAGATTGATTGTCAAATTTTTAAAAAGTGTGACATAGATGAGGCATACAGATATGAAAAGGGATTGAATTGAAACTGCGTTCACAACAGAAACTGATTTTTCTATTGTTTATTGTTTATAGACGAGCGCTTATCTGTAATCATACCTGATGATACAGTCTAAGATGAAACGCGCATTCCCATTCACTCTTGCTTTAAAAATACTTATATTATATGCTTTGGCAATCACAGACGACGGGAGATATTTCCATTCCTGTGCTGTGCGTAACAGATATGCACTATCTAAACGCTTTGTGCACTTTCGTGGGCTAAATGAATGGGGTGGAATTTCTCTCGGTGCATAGCGGTGCAATGATCCTGATTACATCCTCCGAAATAAAACCTGTAGAAGACCGATAAATAGGCGACCCTGCGACGATGTTGCAAATCTTTATCCATCGAGTCAAAAGCAAGAACCAATTACTGGTTACTGAATATTTGTATATATGGGTATGTTAATATTGTATGCTTAATGGGGGTAATGCGTCGCTTTGCGATTTTTTGTGGATTTTATCTCTTGATGATGTTTCGGTTGTTGGACGAGACAGTTGTTCAGTTTGTGATAGTGTATTGTGGTGGCGGTGGTGGAGGTTTGCGCATTTGTTTTAACGAATTCTACATATATCAGGTATCAAAATGGAAAGTCAACTCTAAATTTAGCATTCTATATATTTTCTATTTACTTAATTGTTAATTATACAAATTAATTTTTACTTTGGAAGTGTAATTTCCTGTATAAGAACTCAAATATTATCTACTGCCGGAGTTGTGAACCACAATTTTTGGTAAGGATCACGTGCACACACAAGGATTCATTAAAAAAACCTTTTTCATTGACTCAACTGGAAATCAAACTTAGAACCTGCAGTTAAACGACTAACTGCACAATAAAATCCTAGAGGTTGTGAAGACTTCGGCCAAGAATTACCGAAAATATCTATAAATGATCGTTCAAAATTCCTTTAACTTTGAAATAGGTGTTACAAAAGATATTTTCAATTCAACGAACAATAGTGTCTAGAGAAGATTTCACTTAAAAGATTTATTCTATTTTCATCTTAAAATTATTTGATAGTTTAAGCGTTTAGTAAAATGGCAAATAAAAAAGTTGGGTTCAGGTCATTTATATCAAGTGTCTATAAGGGCAATGCCAATAATCGTCACGGATGAATATGTCTAATAATATATTGTAATGGGGTAAATGAGCAGATATAAAAAAAATTGTCTTGCCACATGTACACATAGAGAGTTGAAGACAGTTATAAGTTTAATGGATAAAAATTAATAACGACGGTGTAACATTGAGGATATTTGGGAAATGTTTCTTAGCTTCTTATGGTGGTGCTGCTATGACCTTGGGCATGTTCGAAGTAAAAAAAAGTAAAGTAACGGCTTTGTACTATACGTCTGCGGTGCATAGTCCTATCACACCTTTTTTGGAGAGAAGTTTTAGGAGCTTAGACCCATCAAGCTGCTCCAATTTGGATTGACAGGCTACAAATATCCCCAAAGTTCTCCAGAGTTTCGGAAGTGTCTTTGCGATTTTCTTTCACCGAAAAACATACGATAAATTGCAAATCTTAAGCAAATACGTTTTAACAGAAAAACTAGTTTGTGCATGCCCAAGAATTAAGCCCGTGATCAGCTATCAAATCTATAAAAGAATATATATGATAATTCTTTATCATTATTGCAAATACTTAAATAAACTTATTTTAACCTAATCTTTTCTTCCGTTCATATTAAAAATAATAATAATTTAATCTACATCCTCATCATCCTCTTGCCCACTCTAAGTGGAGTCGGCAAAACATGTTAAAAACATGTTACATGATTTGGCTACGTATTTTACGACCGGCCGCCTGCCTGACATCAACTTACCTTAGTCGTATTTTACTACCCCTCGGTAAGAAAGAGGGTGGTCTATTCTACTCAACCGGATACCACACGGTGGGTTGACTTACCTTAGTTGCCTTTTACAACACCTCGGTAAGAAAATGAAGATGGTCTATTCCACTAAGCCGGATACTACACGGAATATTTAATTTTAATTTAATTTCTTTATTTAATTATTTGTCGACTTCCATGAAAACTAAGGCTAACGGGTTTAAACCACGGGCAGGCATCAGTGAGTTTTCTATTAAATCTGTGTTTATGAATGAGACTATTCTTCATTTTATAAAACCTCGAAGGAAACTTCGATCTCTGTAAGTTTTCCCGAGCCGTAATCAACTCTAATTACACAGTTTTTCACCAACTTTCTTATTACTTTTGTTAATAACTTTCCCAAGATTAATGTAGCTGATATTTCATGTCTTCTTTCGCTGTATAAATTATTTTAATTATATTTTCCGTTTAGAAACGCCCAATTTCTTGACGTGTATTTAAAGTTGGGAAAAATCCAAAAAGTTTGCAATCAATTTTATATATATACACATACCGTCACCTGTTCCCGAATTAAGTAATTTAAGGATGACAGATAGCTAGTCAATAAATACCTACAAATCATCATCCTCCCGCCCTTATCCCACTCTAAGAGGGGTCGGCATAACATGTTATAAACATATTGTCACATGATTTGGTTACATATTTTACGACCGGCCGCCTGCCTCACATCAACTTACCTTAGTCGTATTTTACGACACCTCGCTAAGAACGAAAGCGGTCTATTCTACTCAACCCGATACCACACGGTGGGTCAACTTACCTTGGTCGCCTTTTACGACACCTCAGTAAGAAATTAGGGTGGTCTATTCTACTCAGATGGTTACCACATAGCATACATATAGTACATATAAAACTTTAAATACATATACACACTCAGAATGTAAGTGAAAATATGGTTTTATTTTTTTAGGATATATGGACTAGGATAATTTTTGGGACTTTAGAAACAAGTTCTAAGAAGCTCGTTAGGATCTAGGTCATATAGCCTGTAAGTCCCAAATTTATGTATGGAACAGATGTTACAGTGTGACCCAAATAAATTTGTTTATTTATGAATTCAGTTATCTTGTTACACACGGTTTCGACAATATATATTTTAATAAAACATTGTTTTTTTATTACAACAAAATATACAAGTTATCTAATAATAAGTGAGTTATATATAATCAGTAAATATATAAGTAAATAGTACATCTATCTCAAATTACTTACACACTAATGCTAGCCCAAGCCTACGTTGCTAGAAAAAATCGCTAATTAACGATAAGAGAGCTCTATTGGAGCATTACTTTATTCTGTTTTTTGTTAACTATCTACATCGTTAAAATTTACATGGTGCAATAAATTATATTGGATTGTTTGGGAGGCTACGTGAGATGTTTTCGCCTCATATACCTCAGTGCTTGAAGACACTGAAGTCTTCGAACAGTGCGTGTTGCTAGGGATGACTTACTATTACTCTGCGCTCTATTAACCTGCATCATCATCATTCTCCTGCCCCTATCCCACTCTACGTAGGGTCGGCACAACATGTTTTAAATATGTTGTTACATGTTTAGACTAGATATTTTACGACCGGCCGCATGCCTGACCTTAACTTACCTTAGTCGCTTTTTACGACATCTCGATAAGAAATTCGCTATTTAGTCGCTATGTAGCTATTTAGTCGTAATTTGCAACACCTCGGTAAGAAAGCGTCTATTTTACTAAACCGGATACCACACGGTGGGTCAACTTACCTAAGTCGCCTTTTACGACATCTCGGTTAGAAATGGAGGTCGTCTATTCTACTCAGCCGGATACCACACGGCGGGTCAACTTTTCTCGGTCGCTTTTTACGACACCTCGGTAAGAAATGAGAATATTCTACTCAACCTGATACCATACGGCGGACTTCTATCAACCTCCATAAAAATAAAATTTTCCAACTTACAAAGATTCCATTCCATTTAAGCGTAAATTATTCTCAACAACCCGCTACCATCATGTAAATAAAATATTTTATCTTCCTTGAGAATTCGTTGTGAATTATATTTTCTCATTTATTTATATTGGAGTAGACGTAATAACAGAAACGTGCCTCAATCGTACATTTTTTGTTTCAGAAAATGGAGTCACCTAATAGGAATCAACAAGTGTAATTCCATGATCGCGGTATCTGATTTGGAGCTTATTGAAAATATATTAAAATGGAACGCCACAAGTCGAATAGAAACAGAATTAGTTATAGAAAACATAAAAGAAAAAGAATTCAATGCAACGAACACTATATACCACATCATAAAGACTGTAGATGAAAAAGTGCGAACTGTATTTTGTAATGATTCAGATAAGAGTGAAATGTCTCTAAATAATGTGACAGAGTTTAGTGATATATGTGATTCGAGAAACGATTATGATGTGTTGCAAATGACTGTAGTTTCAATATTGTTTCTTCTTATTGTAGTGACTGTTATAGGTAATACTTTAATAATATCCGCTGTAGTAACTACAAAGAGACTAAGGACTGTTACAAATTGTTTCGTGACAAGTTTGGCAGCAGCAGATCTATTAGTTGGCATATTTGTTATGCCGCCAGCTATTGCTGTGTATGTAAGTGGTAAGTTTAAATATTGTAGACAATTATTTCTAAATATTTTGCCTTTTAATTAATTTATTTATAGCAATAACGGCGACAATGGCATTAATTAACACTATGAGAGGCACATATGCGTTTTTAAATGTTGTGTAGCTTATAAAATCTAATTGATCCTAGACGATTCAAAAGTATTTGTGAAAAGCCTACTTGAATAAGGATTATTTTGATTTGATTTGATTTGTGCATTTTTTCATACAAAATAGATTACGATTAATGACTTTCTGGTTTTGATACATGTGTACAAAAAATCTAGCGTGGAGCGGTGCTATAAATTCGACAATTTAAAGTAATATGTCGCCATGATGTAACTTGAAGGAATTAGTACAACCTCCAGCCGTTTATGCACGTTGCTTACTTATTACGCGTACTTATACTTTTTGCCGCTGTTGTGTCAATAAGCGTTTATCAAATTTGACGCATAATAACGTTATTCTGCCCGAATTGTCAAATTATTAGGTAAAATATGGTACAAAATGCTCATAGCTCACCGTAAGATTGTTAACGACGATGTAAATCTATGCAGAATTCTTTCCACTCTGTGCAAATGATTTTTCCTTGCTTCCTACTAAGCAGAGATCAAACTGATAGCGTATAGTATACGGGCTAAATAATAAACAATCTAATTTGATATTGAGATATTCTAAACATAAATGAGACTAAAAAAAATCTATAAGAACATAGTCGTTGAATTTTTGAGCGGGTGACGCAGAAGTGTTTTATTACCACTCCATTTTCGCATTTTTCATTCATTTATCAAAATAAGAAATGTCTGGTCTTATTATAACATCAAATTTTATATTACAAGTGATTTATGTAATTTGACTTGACTTATCTCGAGCGCTAATATATTAGCGTTCTGTTCCAATGTACTTTAATCAGCAAAATTTTAATTTATTAATGCGCCGATTTCATTGAAAAATTGTAAGATTATATATCTTAAGTATATACTTGAGATATACAGTCTTTTTAAGTGTTAGGCATGATTTAACGACAATATAAACAGTATTTATTATATTTTTGTTATCAGCAAAAACATTCTCTCTTGATTTGAAATGTGTATTCATTCATTCTTTATTCATTTTTTAGTACTGATTTTTTTAAAGAAAAATTAACGAATACAAGTGTATTTATTTTGGCCTTAACGGTCAAATTTATAAGAATACTAGCTGCGACCGTGGCTTCACCCTCGTGGAGATCAGTGAGTCACAAAGTGTTTCCTGTTTCAATTTACATTAAACCGTAATATACCACGTTAAACCTTCCTCAAAAAATCTTTCAGTAAAAACCGTACAAAAATCATTTTAGTAGATTTTGAGAAAATCGTTCACGTACAGATTGTTTGCTTTTAGACTTTGTTTTATAATATATAGGTACCTATAGATCTATTATAGGTGATAATACAATTGTATAAGGTCCGTCCAAAAACGTATTGACTAGAGCTAGCAGTTTATTTGGGGATTATTCCTAGGTCGAATAATTTTGGGGTCACCAAACATCAGTGCTGTAGCTTTCACTTCAATTTCTGGATTGGAAGGTAAATGCAGAAGGCAATCTCATATAGTACCTACATTTGGCAAACAATTTCCGAGATTAACTAACATCGAATACTGCTTTCGAGTTAGCCGGTTGAGCATTAAGCCCATATTTACACCTGAGAAGATTTTGGGCAAATGGCGGAAATATGATGAATTGAATAATTGTATCCAGTATTGTAGGACTAAATTTATATACTAAAGTATTTTAGCAATTACTGTTCACGGTAGATACAATAAGCTTACGTTTAAAAACTGAGGATAAAAAATATTTTAAGCGTTAGTTATTTATATCATCAGATCATTGCAGTATACACTGTTTTGCTTACTTACGAGTATATTGTTTTAATCTGTCGCTGAGTATTTCTGAGGGTCATTTTGTTTACTTATCTGACCCTCTCTGGCCTTATACAGGGTGTAAGACTTCTCCCAATATGATTTTAAGACGCGCTCGAGTAGCGCAAAAATTCCCTCTTAGGCTCCCCTACTACTTATATTCTATAAGATGTAAAAATATTTTTTGTTTTTATAGAATGTAATAATAGTAACGGTATCTAGTATAGACTTCTTTCCCCCACCCTTTTTTTGGAGGGAAAGGAGCTTACGCCCATCACACTGCTACAATACGAATTGCCCGATTACATATGTCCAACGTATGCTTCAGAGATTTTGATATATCTGAAGACTTCAATAAGTGTGATAAATTACAAAACTAATCAGAAAAACTTATTGGTGCCTTGAATTTGAACTACTGTTCCATCGGTTGGAACCTCGTGGTCTCACCGTTCTGCTGCTGCTAGAGACTTTATATTTTTGTATATCGTGTAAAACAACACAACTGTCCGTTGTAAGTCATTATACCTACACCTACTCATTGGTGCAGGTGCCAAAGAACTTGCCTTCAGCTCCGAATGTTGTGGTTTTTCGCGTCTTTTCTTCTTTCTCCTGCCCTTGTCCCACCCTTAGTCCCACTCTCGGTCTCACTCTCAGTGGGGTCGGCATGTTTTTCCTCTTCCATTCTCTCCTATGATTCGATAACTCTGGCGCTACTCCTTCTATATGCTCTTTCTTGACCTCTAAATGAATTTAAAATTATATATGTATATATTTACCAGTTGTTTGTCACCAATAACACAAGTATTAAGTTACTTTGGGGACGGACGACCGTGCAATTATACATTAATGTAATTAGATACCCATATATTTGTTCCGCCGTGTGGTATTCGGCTGTGTTGAATAGATCACCCTCATTTCTTACCGAGGTGTCGTAAAAGGCGACTAGGGTAAGTTGACGTCAGGCAGGCGGCCGGTCGTAAAATACGTAGCCAAATCATGTGACAACATGTTTGTAACATGTTGTGCCGACCATACTTAGAGTGGGATAAGGGCAGGAGGATGATGATGATGATGATATACCCATATATTTATTACTATTTGTATATCTTTGAATTAACCCTTATTGCAGTAAAAAAAAAGCGGCCTGTTACAATCTCACTGCTGGGAATAGGCCTCCTCTCTCCGTTTCTGGACAGAAGGGTTGGAGCTAAGACCTACCACGCTGCTCCAATGCGGATTGGTAGGTTACACATATCTCCAGAATTAGAGATATGCAGGTTTCGTCACGATGTTTTCCTTCACCGAATAGCGTGTGGTAAATTGCAATTATCAATTAGACACATGAGTGTTAATAGAAAAACACATTGGTGCCTGCCCGGGTTTGAACTCGTGTTCCCCTCGAAAGAGTCGCACGGTCTCACCGCTAGGCTATCACAGCTTAATGTAATGTAATTATATACCCAAATATTTATAATATTTGTTATTATCATTTGTATTTGTTTGAATGAACCCTTATTGCAGTATTACCATATTATTCCTTATACGTCAGACGTACAATAAGCACGTCAAACGTTATTGCATTCCGGTATTTGAGAGCTTCCATGTGTGAAATACAATTTTGCCAGACGAGATTGAAAGAGAAAATTTTTCTCTTCTTTTATTTAGATATCACATTTGTGGTTTCTAATACCGTCGATTCAAAGTAGATAATTAAAAGTACTTATCATCATTCTCCTGCATCATACTCTAAGTGGAGTATACGATGGCCTACTCTAAGTGGGGTCGACACAACATGTTTTAAACGTGTTGGGATATGATATGGCTTGTTATTTTACGGCCGCTTTCCTGATGTCAACTTAACATAGTCGTCTTTATGACACCTCTATAAGAAATGAGAGTGGTATATTCTATTTAGCCGGATTCCACACGGCGGATAATAAAATGTATTTATCATCATCATCATCATTCTCCTGCCCTTATCCCTCTCTAAGTGGGGTCGGCACAACATGTTAGAAACATGACACATGATATGGCTACGTATTTTACGACCGGCCGCCTGCCTGACGTCAACTTACTTTAGTCGCCTTTTACGACACCTCGGTAAGAAATGAGGGTGGTCTATTCTATGCAGCCGGATACCACGCGGTGCATACCTTAGTCGCCTCTTACGACACCTCGGTAAGAAAGTTGGGTGGTCTCTTCTATGCCGGATTCCACACGGCATATTAAAATTTATTTATGTGAATTTTTAATTGCTTCCCACAGTACAGAATTACTATATTTCGCAACCTTTGTATTAAAGTGACCTAATTCAAAATTAGGCTTACTTGAGTTATATACAATGTAATCCTTATTTTTATACCATCTAATACATCACGCTATGAACTTTTAAATTATATGTGTTTTTTTCAACAAATTTTAGGTATCGTAAGAGGCGACTAAGGTATGTGACGTGTGGTATCCGGCTGCATAGAATATACCACCCTCATTTCTTACCGAGGTGTCGTAAAAGGCGACTAAGGTAAGTTGACGTCAGGCAGGCGGCCGGTTGTAAAATACGTATCCAAATCATATGACAACATGTTTGTAGCATGTTGTGCCGATCCCACTTAGAGTGGGATTAGGGCAGGAGAATGATGACATAGATATTCAATGGTTCTCTGTGCTTTAAGCTAGTCTCGAAGTCTGTGACGAGTGCTGATTCTGTATAAGGTCCTGCACTGTCTCACGCCGGTTGGCAACACAATCAAAGACTATGTCAGTTAGAAGTCGATTTAATAACTAAATATTCAGAACCTATATACAATTACAAAATGTTCTACGTAACGCGATAATTATATTGATTGCCACGTCATCTATCGGATAATGTTAAACCTCTTGTCAAACTAATAGATTGTTCCTAATGTAGTCCGATGGATGGCGGTAACTGTTTGTTTTGTATTGTGTCTATACAGATTCAACCATCTTTTCACTTAAATAACCCAATGAATCAATAACTTAACAAAGAATTAACTCACCTATATAGTTCAACACTAAATTAGTCGCGCAGTTCGCAATTCATTACACTAAACTATTTAATAAAGGCTGTGTCAAATTCTTAACAGTAAAAGGTCAAGGACGTGGTAATTAAAATATCCTGAAACCGCGCCACTTTACTTAGTGAAGCTTTGAGAGAGAATATTAAAGCACCAACTTAGCTGTCGTCTTACTTTGTTGAAACATTAAAAATACATTCATACTTAATTAATTTTCCTAAGAAAATGTGTGTATTCAGAGATGGCATAAGAAACTTAAAAGGAAATACCTAGAACTTGATTGCAAGTTCGTAAGTTACAATTCTGTAACCAACTTACTTTCCTGCAGCTAGGTTTATGTAAGAATTAGTTTGACATGATTATGCATATATGTTTGTTAATATAATGTGTAAAAGATCTGCGTAATGATTGTATTATATGAATGATTGTAGTTGAAAATTGTATCACTTTTCAATTGATCCAGTTTATTTTTAAATTTAAACTATCGTGAGTAGTATTCATAGTTAATATAGATACCGGCTATACTCACGTCTAATTTATCGGATTAGCCCGACTAGTTACGTACCCATCCGGGGCACTTATTCATGAGCTCTTTACACGACGTTATCGCGGCGGCTGTGGGCAAGAAAAATAAGTTTTTATTGAATTGTTTAAATAGATGATGTGTATACAAGATACTAACTTGAACTTGTTATGATTATTAGATTAGATGTTTCGACTTCCACGTAGTCAGTAATGTTGATATTTGTCTTGATAGTCAAATAGATTCAGCCGTCGGGTCGTTAGTGAAGTGACGAGGTTTATGTCATTAGTGAGGTCTAACAGATGTCATTGTCGTTGTTCCGATATCTACTCACATTTTGTGGTTATGTAACTTCCGTACCAGACGTGAATATGTTGATAAGTCGACTTACTTCCATTTTATATTTTTAATCATAATAGTCATTACCTTTTAATGGCGTATAAAAAAAGTTTGCAAAGTAAATCTCTAATAGTATTAGGATTGCCTAATTTATATGTTGAATACAAAATCACAAAGCGAAGCATTATCCAAACAAGCATGGTTATATAATAATAGGTTCAACACCACCATTTATTTTACCCCTGAACACGTGCAACAAGCTTGAACTAGAAATATATATCTGATCGTAATGATTTTGTCGTGGAGTTGTGGTGGCAGTGGTGGAGATTTGTGCATGCGTTTTTACGAATCCTGCATGTATCGGGTATAAAAAAACGAATAGTCCACTATACATTTAGCACTATATATATTTCCTATTTACTGTATCGAGGATTATAGCAAAATATTTTTTATTATTACTTTTGTACAATAACAAACTTTTTATGCCATCGAAACACCTTGTTACAACTAAAACCACTATTCCATAAACATTTAGACTTTTAGCATACGTTTCCGAAGCTGTTTCGCGAAAACTGGCAAATTTTTACCGAGACGTGTTGATCTAGATTTTATTCCTCCATTTTCAAGACGAGCACCATCAACGCACATCTACTCTACACGACAGCAGGCGAACGAAACAAGCTACAGCGACGGTAAATACATCAATGGAGAGAGAGGATGTCGGGAAAGGGGAAGGGAAGGAAGCAGTTTTACCACAAACGCGGAAAAAATCAGTCTCATTCCTTAATTGTCATACCTCGTATTTCAGTGAAATTTATAAGTCTTTTGCAGTCTACAGAACGGTTTAAATTTAGAGTAAAAGACATGCATATACGTAGAGCATATTACAAAAATGAAGATTATTTGTATGATAAAAATGGCTGGATTTGATAATCCTGTCAGTTTAAAAACAGGATTTCGGTTTAACAATGTAAAATTGAAAATGTTTGACCGCCGAGTCTTGCTGGTTCTTCTCGGTAAGAGCAACATTTCGAATGGTTGTAGCTTCATTAATCATATCGATCCTTGTCGATTCAAAAGTGCTTGAAAGAGCTTATTTGAATAAAGATTATTTTGATTTGATGTGATACAGCTTGTAAACTTCTGAATATTTAAGTAACTCTTAAACGTAAACCTATTTGTAGCGGCCTTGAAAATCCTCCCTTTTGTACTTGTTAAGTTATTTACGTCCAGTACATGCATACTTCGAACCAACCAGTATATTTTTCGCAGAGTTTTCAAGTATCAAATGAGAGCGCTTGCATTATCTCTTTATAAATTTACCCATGGCTAAAGTTATTGATATTCAATTAAATATTTATATTCTTTTACAGGTAAATGGGAACTCGGCTGGGTTCTATGCGACATTTGGATCAGTCTAGACATCCTTCTGTGCACAGCTTCCATCCTGTCACTCTGCGCCATAAGTGTGGATAGATACCTCGCTGTCACGAGACCCTTGACCTATTCTAGAAGAAGAAGATCGAAGAAGTTGGCGTTGACTATGATATTGTTTGTGTGGATAGCTGCCGGCGCTATCACTTGCCCACCTATGTTTGGATGGTAATAAATAATTCCTGTATGGTAATAAAATATGTCCTTTACTATCCGCTTCTTTGTTATTTTCACTTTTATATATGTATCTGACTAATTTGAACAATCAATATCGACCTACTTTAGTAGAGGTTTTATTTTAAATTTTGTACGTGTATCAAGAACCGATGAAAATGCAATAAAATAAATAACTTAATTATTCTATTGGATTTTCAAAAATGCAATAATTAAACGCTCTTTCGAACTTATAATGAAGTGAAAATTATTTTTTGATAATATAGGTAAAATAAAAACAATGAACAAAATATAGTTAGTATATTTGTAAAAAAAAGCCGCCGTGTGGTATCCGGCTGAGTAGAATAGGCGACTAAGGTAAGTTGACGTCAGGTAGGCGAGCGGTCGTAAAACACCTAGCCTAACCATCGTGCATCATGTTTAAAACATGTTGTGCCGACATCACTTAGAGTGGGATAAGGGCAGGAGAATGATGATGATTTGTGAAAAAAGCGTGTTTTCGTATATAAATCAAAAGCTATTATTTTCTATCAAATACGATGACATATATGTAAATCTAATATCTTTATTCTAAAGTATATAATCTAAATGCTTATATATTTTGGTTAATTAAAAGACTTTATCTGAAACTAAACTTATTTATAGGCTAAACAATAGTCAAAGAACAAAAAACTAAAAAAGGATTTTATTAGTACACCATAAAAGTAAAGTAACGGCCTTTTATTATCCCACTGATGGGCATTAGTCTCCTCACTCCGTTTTTGGAGAGAAAGGTTGGAGCTAAGACCTACCACGCTGCTCAAATGCGGATTGATAGGCTGCAAATATTTTCAGAATTCTTAAGAGACGTGCCGGTTTCCTCACGAAGTTTTCCTTCACCGAAAAGCGTGTGATAAATTGCAATTAGACACAAGTTTTAATAAAAAAACTCATCATCAAACATTGATGCCTGTTTGGAGTTTGAACCCATGATCGTCTCTAGAGAGTCGCACGGTCTCACCGCTGGGTGACCACACATAGCATATTTTAGTCTCTATAACTATGCATAACATATTTACATACATATTGAGAGACCGGCTATACTCACGTCTGACGTGAGTATAGCCGGTCTCTCAACATTAATAATGAATAAAACTCACGATAGTTTAAATTCTTATAACTAGTTACGGTTATTCCTATCTTGTACAAGATAGAGGAGTAGCTATATCGACGCATTTTTATTATCTATATAATAGTACGCTTTTTGTATCAGCCAAAATAATAGTATTGTAATAACTAAGTTTAAATTTAAATTTATCTCAATATATTTGTTTTCTCTCAGGTATGAACCGGACCACAATCAAGGTGGTCTCTGCCGATACAACCAGAATCCTGGCTACGTAGTGTTCTCCGCAATGGGATCCTTCTTTCTCCCTATGATCGTGATGGTGTACGTCTACGCAAGGATATCTTGCGTGGTCGCCAGGAGGCATCAACAGTTAGCAAACACCACGACTAAGTGCGGAAAGGTAAGTTTAATTAATATTAACAACTTATCATACGCTTTTCGTTAAAGAAAACAATTTTCTTTAGGAAACGAGGCAATATTACGAAAAGTCACATATTTCTTTTCAACCAACCAATCTGTATTGAAGCAGCATGACGAGTCAAAGACCCAAATCTTCTCTTCAAATAATAAAAGAAGCTTAAGCTCGACATAAGACTGTAAAAGGTTGTTTATTAATACAATTCTCAATCTAGTAATCAAAATTGTTATTTAATTAGCTTTGATAGTTAAAATGTTCATTTGTTACAGAAAAACAACCTTTCGTGTATAAGATCCGAATCGGATTCAGGTTCGGACAAACTATCACTACGTCAAAGCGCGTCCAAACAACTGTCGAAAACGTCAACAGCGATCAGCGAATCATCAATACAGAGCGATCACAAATGCCCATGTTGCTTCCGAAGCGAAAAACGCCGGCAATCAAAGTGCAAAGCAAACCAAGAAAAGGAATCTCGCTTCTACGACGTCACATACAAATCTAACTTCAAATACAAAGGCACTACCCGTCAAAGGAACTATTCGGTTAGGGAGCACATGGAAAATCGGGTGTCTTCGTTAAGAAGGGAGACGAAAACTGCCCAAACTCTTAGTCTGGTCGTAGGCGGCTTCATAGCATGCTGGCTTCCTTTCTTCCTATACTACCTACTGACACCCTTTATTTCGAGTAGTTACGTCAACTCACTTCTAATGTATATACTGACTTGGTTAGGCTGGTTCAATTCTGCAATCAATCCATTTATTTACGCGTTCTATTCACCGGACTTTAGAATGGCGTTTTGGCGCCTGACAATCAAGAAATGTAAGCGAAATAAACGTAAGACCTAACCCTTCTATTTATAGCTAGCAAATACTAGATAAGGGTAATATTTTATTTATTTATTTGTTACATTACACAAATAGGACTTTACTTACAATATGGCCATCTGTAGCCGAACGGCATACAGCGACAGACACCGAAGACATGTGATTTGATTACTATTTGTTTTAAGAAAAGAAACGTTAATATAATATTATGACTAGTACAATAAAGAAAAAAAAGAAAACAAAAAGAAACAATAATAATCTACAAGTCTGTAAAGAGTACCTCTCTCTGTGTTAATGAGTTTGACAAGTATGTATGTATTAGTATGTGTAGGGGGTATGTATGTATGAGAGGGTGTATATGTATATATAATTCTATAGAATACAAATTATTAATTTGGCAGCAAAAGTCTGCACTCTCAAAGTTTTCTGTAAATATTTATTTAATAATTATGTAAGAGTTCTTCAGTGTCGTTATATGAGAGTTTAAAAAGATAATGTAATAATTTATTTTTGCATTTAGCTTTCGTTAGGGAATATATATTTAGAATTTTGTTAATCTTATTGTATAAATAAGGAGCAATAACTTTATAAAATTTCATGATAAAGGAAGTCCTAAAGCTCAGTTTGTAGTACTAACTGAGTATTTTCTGCGTTTGTTAAGAATATTGCAGTCATAGCTAATCTCACCGAGCTGCTTAAGAATTAAAGATGAAATGTATAACTGCCGAATAGTTAGCACTTGACACGATTGATACAAGTACAAAGTAGGATACATAATGGGTTTAAATGTACACACTTTAAGGATAGTGCGTTGGGCGATTTCTATTTTTTTAAGGTAGTTTTAGGAACACCACCCCATACCGTTATACAATATTTAAGAAGTGATTGGCACAGTGCAAAGTATATTTGTTTTAAAAGCATTAGATCAGTAACTTGCTTAAAATTTTTAAATATATAAGTTAACTTAAAATAGTAGATTAATTTACGATCCTATTTGTACTATGCTATCCAAGATTTTAAAAAATCTTTATTCTAACTAGTATTAATAGAACGCACTATTTCTTTTCACACACCAAAGTAGTATAGTATAGATATATGAGTTGACAATAGTATATATGGCACAACTCAAAATCACGTTTTAGATGAATAAGTTGAAAGTTTTCATTCCTAAGGAAAATTCATAAAAAAAATCTCTAGTTTCGTTAAACAAGTGGGCTTATATTAAATAATTAGTTCTGCCAGTATTAACCAGTTAACATTTACACCTATGTCTAGGTCAAAACCTGTGTTTTTTAAATTATGCCATTATTAGCCCATGAGTGATGTGTATATCCTTTGATATTTTCCGGTTGTTACTAGGTAGGAAAAACTTGCCACCAAACATTTACGATAAATCAGTCCAATTTTTTTAATATAAAGCGCAAGTAGTTAAAGTAACATGTGCAAGGAATTCTGACATCAATCTTCCTGCTATAAACATGATACGTAATAGCGTTAGAGTTTTACATTGCCTAAATTTATTAAACAACAAATATATTATCATAGTGTAATGTTGTTCTGTATTAAATATGTATATAAAATAGAACGTGTTCCTTTACTTTTTTAAGTAAGCATTGTTTATTTATTCTTAATCTAGCGGCCCAATGATCTATGATAGCTTCATAACTCAACGTGAAATGACCTTTTTTTTAATCAGCAAAATTCCCTTATAAGTCATCGCCACCCGACGGGGACGTGCTACGGGTATGTTCGACTCGTACTTATTAAAAAACCTGAATGCTCTCCACCATGCTGGTGGTGGCGAGGACAGAGTACCGTTGTACATATTGGCCCCATCCTCACTAGTAGTGGCTCTGAACCCCAGTGTATGCTACCTTCAAGTAGGGGCCTAAGCAGAACCTTCCTTCCGCTAATGAACATCACGGACGTTGCCGACAACGTCATTTCACCTGACTGACTTCAACTTAAAAATATCTCATAAATCCCCTATTGGGGATTTATGAGATATTTTTTTGAGATATTTAGATATTTAGACATTAAATTTTACTAGCAATTATTATAGGTCATTACTTCAACTCATTTAAATACATCCCTAAAAATAATTCCGTCATTTCATAGAATCGAAACTAATCTATTACTGAATATAAAAAAAGTAAAGTAAAGTAACAGCCTGTTACTATGCCCACTGCTGGGCTAAGGCCTCTTCTCTCCGTTTTTGGAGAGAAGGATTGGAGCTAAGACCTACCACGCTGCTCCAATGCGGATTGGTAGGTTACACATATCCCTAGAATTCTCTAGAGATATGCAGGTTTCCTCACGATGTTTTCCTTCACCGAAAAGCGTGTGATAAATTGCAATTATCAATTAGACACATGAGTTTTAATAGAAAAACTCATTGGTGCCTGCCCGGGTTTGAACTCGTGCTCCCCTCGAAAGAGTCGCACGGTCTCACCGCTGGGCCATCACAGCTCTTTACTTTCTCTTTACTCTTTTTACTGAATATAACTTAATAATAATATAATATAACGGTTTCCCAAACGCATATTTAATTTTGAACTTTCATTTTTGTATTTTTTGAAATATGTGTGATGCTGTAAAATCTTCCTTATTTGAGGTTTTTTTTGTCATTTCTCATAAGCTCCTTATGATCCTTATGATGAGTTATCCAAAGAGTTTCATTATCCATTTATTATAGTGTTTAAAATTATTGTTATATACCTTTAGATGAATCAATCGTATTAACTTAGAAATAGCATAAATATTTGTATTGTATTTGATGTAATTCTGTATTATTAGGATTATCAATATTGTGATACAATGAAAAATGGAAAATAAAAATAAATAATAAACATGACTTTTCTTTACATATCTGTTTACTTACAATGCTTCTCTCTACCAAAAATTTATATTACATATTTTTTTAATATATTATAACAATAATTTTGCAATACAAAAGTAATAATAAAATTATTTTGCTATAATCTGCGATACAGTAAATAGAAAATATATATAGTGTTAAATGTATAGTGGACTATCCGTTTTTTCATACCCGATATATGCAGGATTCGTAAAAACACATGCACAAACCTCCACCACTGCCACCACAATACACAAGCACTACACACGTTCACTATCACAAACTCAACAATCGTTTCACCTTGCAACCGAAGCATTATTAGGAGATAGACTCCACGACAAAATCGCAAAGCAATTTCGCAGATAAATTTTGCAATAATCCGTGATTGTTAAGAAAATCTGTGTAATGTTTTGCCGTGGAGCCTATTCCCTGATGCTTCGGTTACGGGGCGAAACGATCGTTGAGATTGTCGTAGTGTATGTTGTGTTTGTGTAGTGTATTGTTGGTGGCGGTGTTTTGTAATACGTGCGTAATCTTGCATTATTATAATTCTTTTATAACTTTTGTACTATGGAATTACGCAAAGTAACGCCTACTTCCATTAATTTATACATGTCGGCAAAAAATATAATTCTTTTACCAACGTTCATAAACGGTTAAAATTTGTATCAATTACTTCAAGATACGACATTGCGCCGTATTATTTTAAATTATTAGACACATAGCGCCGGTCGTCGTTAGTTTTGTGAACACGAGTATCACAAGCAGAACGTAAAAGTAGCGGCCTGTTACAATCCCACTGCTGGGAAAAGGCCTCCTCTCTCCGTTTCTGGAGAGAAGGGTTGGAGCAACCGCCGAGTTTCGTGCTGGTTCTTCTCGGTAGGAACAGCTTTCCGAACCAGCAGTAGATGTTTTCGATTAAAAAGCATTTGTTTACAAGTTTACTTGAATAAAGAATATTTTGAATTTGAATGTAAACAAAGTCACGGCTATAACTAGATCTGAATAAAAGAGACCAAAATACGTTCGTTTGTTTCGCAAATTCATTTGTCATGCCATTTTTATGAACCACGAACTCTCAAAACGATATTTACTGTAATTTATTACCCCAGAATATCCCAACGAAATTACACTGCAGATTTAGGCGGGTGAAAAATGTTTTTATATTAAGAATTTATATATACAATTTTGATTTAGGTGCTGGGCGTATTTGAGTCACGGTATACGCTGTTAAAAGACATAATAGTCTAGCGATTAAAACCGGTGACTTTATCAGATTCACGGATTCTAGCTCTAAGCAGTCACTTTTGAATTTTTTTAACAAAAAATTATGTACTTATTAGATACCAGTAATGTCCCGCGGTAGCACAAAATATACAAGAAATATCTTGACTTCAGTTAAAGATAGATAAATAAATGTTGTTGTAGCTTCAAAGGCAATAAAGATCGTGTAAAAAAAGATAATAAGTATTCTTGGTTATAATGACTGGCCAGTTGGCGCTGTGGGTAGTGACCCTACCTTCAGCTCCGCGGGTCGCGGGTTCGATTCCCGCCGAGGGACACATTTTCTATAAACAAATTGTTGGTTCTTAGAGCCTGGGTGTGTATTTGTATTTAAGTATGTATTAAAACTTATAAATGTTGTATATCTACGAGTTGTCCGTCACCCATAACACAAGTATTAAGTTACTTACTTTGGGGACGGACGACCGTGTTTAAATGTCCCATATATATATATATATATATATATATATATATATATGTAGGTAATGACACGTTCTATATATATATTAATACACATTAATTTTAATCTCTTTGGCTGTTACTAGCCAAGTCCTGCGGCAAGTACCCCATCTCGTGGTAGTGGAAAGTTTACTAAGTCAGACTATAGACTTATTTTTGTAAATGAAAAGTTTGGCCTTGGGACCTATCAGTAGCTGAGGCAAAGGAAATTTTTACCGGAAAATTCAATTATTTAAAAGGTATAGCTATATCTAGATTGGTATCCTTGGAAATAGAGCTAACTCTACAAACTCCAAAAACATTACAAACATACACACATACATGCAAATCTTTCCTCTTTATAATATTAGTATAGATAATCTTTATATTCACCAGTAAACATATCAAACATGGTTCTATTAGTAGGCAGATCACAACACATTAACATTTTTATTTATTTGTTTCAAAGCATTTAAAATTATTGATAGTACTAGCTATGCCAGCGTAGAAATAAGTGTCACAAAAAAAATCCGAATTATAATATTGAACATACAGTAAATATGTTATCGTGAGTTACCATAAGAAATAGAGACGTGTTGTTGCGGACTTTTATGCAGTTCTTTTGATCTTGATCTACATTGATTCTAATTGATCTACAATTCTCTAGTACTTAGCTTAATGTATCTATTCTGGCCTACGCGGCGCACGCAAGTAAATCTCCCAGAATACAACAAAACAAAGAGGTCAGGCGGTTGTAAAGAAACAACCGCCTGACCCCTTCAACGCTATTTACATAAAACCGTAATATACTATTAACTTAAACCTTCCAATATATATAATATATTCAAAATAATACTTCTTTTAGTAAAAACCGTACAAAAATCCTTGCAGTAGATTTCGAGAAAATCGATCACATACAGTCAACCAGCTTTATTTATTTTTTTATTGTACATACATAATAATATAAAAAAGAAAAAAAACACATTTACTTATCCCTAAAAGGGATCTCTTCCAGTCAACCTATATGGGAATTCAAAAGTAATAATAAAATTATTTTGCTATAATCCGCGATACAGTATATAGAAAATATATATAGTGTTAAATGTATAGTGGACTATCCGTATTTTCATACCCGATACGTGCAGGATTCGTAAACACACATGCACAAACCTCCACCACTTCCATCACAATATACAAGCACTACACACGTTCACTATCACAAACTCCAGTTTATCTACGGTACAATAAGACGGTATTCCTGCTAAGAACAGCTACCAGACATAATATGGGTTAAGAAATGTGGATAGCATTTAATAATGATAATCAGAGATACATTTTTTTAACACTGTAAATAATTTAATCTACTCTGATACTATAATACAAAGATTATGAAACTGAAAACAAAATTCTTATGTCAGACATTACGTACAGAACAAAAATAAAAAATTAAAAAGTTTCATTACGATACAGGTCTTGTATGGACACCTGTATCATAATGTAACTTTTTAATCATAACGATACACCTATACAACTTCCATCCGGACCAAGGAGGTTGAACCTCTACCTTAAAAAAAAAGTTTTCAATGAATGGGTCTGCGGTGACGCAACACGCATGCGCAATCGATGCTTGCGCCTTGGCGCCAGTATATCACATTTTAAAAATCTTTTAATTTCTTTAACATTTTAAAGAAATTTAGTTTTGTTTGTAAAAAAAATAAGTTTTTGTGTATAAACATGTCTGAGAGCGAGGATAGTGGTAATTGTACACCACCAGATATTCTGAAAGCTGCGTCAAACATGACCGTGAACCTGTTGCCGACGAAATCTAGGAGCAACTATATTAAATGTTACCACGAGTTCATGGAATGGAAACGTACGTTTTACGTATTATAGTATTAGAGTAGATAAAGTAGTGTATGATACTGTACATAACTTGGTCTTATAACACTCATGTGTTATAAGAACCCTTATTATGCAACAGTATCATAAACTACTATTTTAGTGTATCTCTGTGTTTTTTTTAATAAATATAAAAATTGGATCTAGTTGTATCACAGCTCAGCGACTTAATTACTACATCGTAACTGAATCGTAGCATATTGTAACTGACGCGTAGCTATTTATTGGTGTGGTAATAACTGAACATAGCGTAATCGTAGTAAGGTTGTACCTGATGTTGGTAGATGTAGCTTAATCTCAGTACAAGCTTAGCAAAGGTATAGTACCCGGCATTAAATAATGCACATCGATGTGTAAACCGAAACAGCACCACTGTCACTCAGTTAGTATGTGACGTTTCACACGGGTTCGTCAGTCTGTGCGACAGAGACAATGCTCTATGAAGCAGAATCTAGCCGAATTTCTCCTTCGAAGCCTCGATGTGCTATTTATTTCCGGGGGCTATAACTAGATTTAATAATCGTAGCAAAAATTTGGCTGGTGTAGCAAGTATGTAGCTCAATCGTAGCAAAATAGCACAGTGGCCGTATCTAATTTCATGAGCAAGGTCTACATATTTCTGTTTTTCTTTTTAATGCCTTTATAACATTATTGTCATGTAGCGATAGTGACTCTCACTACAAATTTATTATACTAGATTTTTTTTAGGTTTAGTATTAAAGTGACTTAATTCAAACAAATTGTTTTGTGGCAAATTGCAGTAAATTCAAAATATTCTTTATTCAAGTAATCTGGTAAACAAATGCAATCGTCAACTCTACGATGATTAAGAAAGCTGTTCCTACCGAGAAGAGCCAGCAAGAAACCGGCGCTTGCTCTTTTTTTAAATATAAATCTTTCAACTAGTCACATTTAGTCATTACTGTCTTGTACAGGGTAGAGGCAAAGCTATATCCACACATTCTTATCATCTAAGTAATCCTCAACAGTATAGTAGGCTTTCTGCATCAGCTTTTTTTAACAGTGTTTTTAAACTGCTGTAATGGCAAGGCCAAGGCATTGAAATAATGATGTATCTCAATTAACAACCTCAATTAACAATTATGGTATCCGGCTGAGTAGAATAGAGCACCCTTATTTCTTACCAAGAGCTTGTAAAATACGACTAAGATAAGTTGACGTCTGGCAGGCCTCCGGTCGTAAAATACGTAGCCAAATCATGTGATAGCATGTTTTATAACATGATATGCCAACCCCACTTAGAGTAGGATAAGGGCAGAAGGATGATGATGAATGAAGATCAATTAAGCCTCATTCTGAATTAGGTCACTTTCATACTAAGTGTGCGATATATTATCTTCCTCCAAATTTATAAACTTCAGAAATTAGATTTGACTTGAACAATAAGTTGGATAGCTATTATAAGCAACCAAGCAATTATGGACAAATTAATTTTGATTACAGGCTATTGAGCAAAACAACATACATGAGAAATTTGGGCATAAGCCTAGTAAATAACATGTCATAACTTGTCACCGCTGTCGACCCTCATTTCAATGTATTGTCTCTGTTGATTAGGGTTCGGGTGTCATCCCTATAGAGGGCTTTTTATTGTTCCGTATTCTCTTTATTTATACGACCCCATCACGAGTATGATTTTGATATTTTCAAATATATATTTTTTTCAAGTCACCTCAATCAATTAGAAAACGATTTGCTTATATTGACATCATTGTTGAACGGAAATTGTATCATTACAAAAAGTAATGTAAATATTATTATATTTTCTAATATTATTTTCATTTATCCCATTTATATTTATTTATTTATTTTATCTATATATTTATTTATTTATGTACCATAAAATACGTGTGGCACTCGGAGACTGCCGCGGTAAAGCTAATGCATAGCATTTTTATCAACTTATGCAATTTACAATTATATATTTATTTTATTTATGCAGTATTTTTTTTCTTTTTTTCTTTGTTTTTTTTTCTTTTATTAAATAAATGAGATGTTAATATTGTTGAAAATATTGTTATTATCTTTCAATACATGTCGGTTTTAACGGTAGTTTTCCAATACAACCAATGCCACCTAAAGGCGGGTTGCTAAACTAAAGAGTCAAGCGTGATATTTCAAAAAGTCATTGACCCGTCAACTGGCGTGTGCGCCCCGGGGCGCACAGATCGCTACTAAAAAGTATCACCGCTGTGCTGGTAGGAGTGGGGAGTGTTAGGTTTTTTTCGTTACGGAATTTCTGGATTCGGTCTCCACGCTCAAGGCCCGCGATAGAAGCTATGCAATAGCTTAAAAATAGTAAGAAAAAAAAATTGAATAAAAAAGGTGTACAAAGGTCAACTTATCCCTTTGACAAAGATCTCTTCCTGCTAACCTATGAAGTGAGTCAATTCATAGTAAAGATACGTTTTAATCGCGTATTATAACCAAATAATATCATGTCTTTTTTTGTTACATGAAAGTAACAACTAATATTATAGATTATATAAATATTTTTTTAATTTTCCTTGTACAACAAAAATGTACAAGTTAAGTCTATTTTAAATTACATATACGCCAGTACTATATAAATCATGCCCCCATGGAATAGTCCCCTGAATGTTGGCAGCGTTTCCGCGTTGAATCGCTAAGCTGATTCTTTGTGCGACAACGGAGCCAGCCCTCTTGTCACCTGAAGAGACAATTAGCCGAGGTGTTAAAACGGCTAAATTTTTTCACTTTGACTCCATGGTCCTAGGGTCGCATCCGCAAACGGCACAAATATTATAACTATATAAAAATATAATAGTAGGATTTCAATTCAGTACTAAACTCAATGAAGTATTTGAATTAAAATTGCATTCGCGTAGTAATCGAAATGGGTATTACCTACAAAATGAACAGATAATCCCGTTCTCCGAAATTGGACTCCAATTCCCGTAAATTGCTAAGTTGTGCAACTTGTATAAGCTAAGTGCAACTTGATTCCAAATCAGCTTTCTACCGCGTGAAATTTATTTATAGAATTGAGAGCACAGCGAAACCGTTTTAGTGTTTTCTCATTCGCATATAAAAAGCTGTTTTTTTTTGCATTTTGTTGCTTGTCATTGTTATATTTCTGTATTTCTTTACTTGTTTTCTGCAACAAATTTAAATATATTATAATATAATTTAGTAATTTTAATTGCGGTGTGATATCCGGCTGAATACCATAGACCACCCTCATATCTTACAGTGGTAAGCTGACGTCAGGCAGGCCGGTCACAAAATACGTAACCAAATCATGTGACAGCATGTTTATAATATTATATGTTGTGCTAACCCCACTTAGTGTGGGATAAGGGCCGGAGGATGATGATAATTTAATAATTTTAAATAATGTGTATGATTCGTAGTAGTAAGTTAAATTTAGATAGTAATCTATACTCCATAGTTTTAGGTACTTAAAGTAAACATGTCAATAAAGGTTGTTTTACACAAGTTCCAAAAAGCAGTTAAAGAAACACTCATTCATAAACCTTATTATACTGTTGAGGTCAAGGACAGGAGGATGCTTTTCTTATCATTAAGATAAGAAAAGCATCCTCCTGTCCTTATCCCACTCTAAGTGGGATCGGCACAACATGTTAAAACATGTTGTCACATAATTTGGCTACGTATTTTAGGACCGGCCGCCTGCCTGACGTCAACTTACCTTAGTCGCCTTTTACGACTAAGAAGGTAAGAAATGAAGGTGGTCTATTCTATTCTGCCAGATACCACACGACTAATCAATGATAAGAAAACTGGGAATTAAATTGTGACCAGCTACGCACTAGATTATGTTTGTTTGTTAACGATTTTGATGAGTGTAAATAGATGTAAAATTAGTAAATTTTTTTATGTTATTTAGGTAGTTATAATTTTGTTTTAAGCTTTTATAAATTCTTGTTTTTGTAAAGTATTTTAATTAGTTTAGTAAATTGTAAATAATTGTAGAGACCATAAATTTTAAAAATAAATAAAATTATAAATACAATATGGTAATATTTATTAAAAGAGTGACCGCGTAGTTTCTTGCTGGTTGGTACCTTTCGGTTAGAGCACCTTTCCGAACCAGTCGTAGATTCATTTTAATTTTAATGTGACGATTCAAAAGGGTTTGTAAAGGCTAATTTTAATAAAGAATCATTTAAATTTGAATTTGAATTTAGTACAACACAACACGTTATGTAACCATCAAATATAATTCTTATTTATTTTTTGCATTATAATTTTGATAGTATTTACGCCATTTCCTACTACTAACTACACTACTAATATGCAGAATATATGAAGAAGTACAGATATGCAGGAGGAAATGGCGTTCTAGGAGCAGCGTGGTAGGTTTTAGCTCCAATTTTTCTTTCCAGAAACGGAGAGAAGGCCTATGCCCAGCAATAGGTCTCCAAGTCTGATAGCAATAGGCCGTTCCTTTTTTTCTTTACCTTTACGCCATTTTATTATAATAATTTTATAGGTCAATTGCTATTAATATTTATAAAAACTAAAACTAATAAATAGAAATATTATTTATATACTTATTATTAAATGATTTATAGAAGCAGGCGTTACTTTGCGGAATTTCATATTACAAGCAATACAACAGAACTAACTACTTTGCTATAATCCGCACGGGTTAAGTGAATGCATGCAAAGCCAATGTGTATGAAGCAGGCAAAATCTACGCACCTTATACATGCAGGACCAGCCACCACATGCACCCCAAGGCGCAATTCACCAGCAACAACGAACACAAAAGCAGCACACACACACCCACCACCACAATCTCGACGATCGTTTCGCCCCGAAACCGAAGCATCATCAGGAGGATAGGTTTCACGACAAAAATCGTACTGCGCCGCGCTACCCATACAAGCAGTCTTAAATAGTACTAATAGGGGCGAAACGATCGTCGAGATTGTGGTGGTGGGTGTGTGTGCTGCTTTTGTGTTCGTTGTTGCTGGTGAATTGCGCCTTGGGGTGCATGTGGTGGCTGGTCCTGCATGTATAAGGTGCGTAGATTTTGCCTGCTTCATACACATTGGCTTTGCATGCATTCACTTAACCCGTGCGGATTATAGCAAAGTAGTTAGTTCTGTTATATTGCTTGTACTTATTATTACTTACTTACTATTATTTATATGTGTTGTTCTAATCTGACTGCTTTTAAGAACCCACTAAACATTTTTAAATCCGTTTCACTTTTAACCTCTAGTGAAACGATGTCATCTGGTCACATTTTTTCGTGTTAATCGATTTGGTAAACACTTTGTACACCTGGGAATCAATTAGACTCGCCCGTATAAATCGTGAAACCAATATCACGAGGTCGGAGAATTTATAATTGGGTTGGAGTACACACACATTTCCATCGGGACACCGTTTGGAAAACAAATTAACACAAATGTTTGGCCAGTTAGATTAATGTTTGAAGACATGTTTTTGGGGAATTGATATTTGAAACGTGTTGTTGAATTATTTCATGCAATTGGATAATATAGTTGCTTTGTTATGCAAATATTTGTACAAATATTTATCCAAATATGTTCAAATATGTTACAGTGCATATAATTAATTATAAAATAGGCATGGAAATGCGATCTAAATTGTAACATATATGTCGAATATTTAGCTCCACGGGTCACGGATTCGATTTCTATTTTTTTAACTTTGGTTCTTCGGGTCTGAGAGTATTTATTATAAAAATAGCGTTCCAGCCACGCGTTGCTGTGGCTTAGGCTCATTTCGATCTCACCTCGAAATAAGCTGTCATTGACACTTAATAAATAATCCGATCGCCATCAAACTTTACAGGATTATCCGCTGGGTTAATCTGAAGATTATCTGAAAATTTCATTTAAATCAGTCCAGCCGTTTTAGAGTCTGTAAGAGGCACACAGACAAACATTCATTTTTTTATACATTTACTACAATCGTCGAAAACCAAATCCATTGGACGGCACTATAATTTACAAAAATATATTTACTTTAACATGCCCTGATTTCACAGAGCAATTTACTTTAATATGACAATGCCTGGAAAAGCGCCAGATCTCGACAATTATGTCGTAGTTTAAGATCAAATCTTCAAAATGGCGCTTCCATTTTTCACCCTCCCGAAAAACATGTGGAAAATATGGCTTCGGTCTACAGAACTTGTTATTATTGGAAACTTTATACTCCATATGTATTATTAGTCTCTGCCCAAGATTTTATGCGGTCTTCATTAGTATTTAGACATACACATACCAAATATTATCTAAGTTATAAAATAAATAAAACAATAATAGAAAATTTAACAATTATAAATGAAATAAATATAAAAACAAGTCAAATTAAAAAAACTTTTAACAGAATTACATGTCCCGATTGTTAACCATTATTAATGGTATTAGATTGGAATGGATATGGCCTTAATATAAAAGGTGAGATGCTAATTCATCTCAGATTTGCAAATGACATAATATTGTTTGAAGAAAATCCAATAATACTGCAAAAATTACTTTTAATTACCAATTACTGTCGAAGGGGCAAATATTTATTATTGCAACGACTATACCTTGGTTAAATTGTCTCCATAAAAAACAGTTCTAGTAAAGAAGTTAATAAAAGAATAGCAAATTCTTGGAAAAATATTGGTTTCTAAAAGTAGTCACGAAAGGTAACCAAAAAATGCATATAAAGAGGAAAGTTTTTAATATCAATATTCTACCTTGTTTGACCTACGGTTACGAAACATGGGCACTCACAAAACAGGACCTTACAAAGATCATTGCCTGTCAAAGGACTATGGAGCGAAGTATGTTAAATTTAAGATTGATAGACAAAAGTAATATTAAAATTATTTTGCTATAATCCGCGATACAGTAAATAGAGAATATATATAGTGTTAAATGTATAATGGACTATCCGTATTTTCATACCCGATACGTGCAGGATTCGTAAAAACACATGCACAAATCTCCACCACTTTCAGGTTCCATTTTCAGGTTTCGTTGCATGACGTTTAAAGTTAACATCCATACTAATATTATAAATGCGAAAGTCTTTCTGTCTGTTACACTTTTACAGCCAATTCGCTGGAACAATTTTGATGAATTTCGCATAATTCATGTTTTTCGGTGTAACATATAGGATACAAAGAACATATTTTTTCATGCAGAAATCTGAAAACACGTATTGCATTATTGCTGGTATATAAACGCTTATGTTGGCGCAAAGTCGCGGGTGCATAATAAAGTTAATGTTTATTTATGTTTGTGGTTATTTCCGACAAAGGTCAGTTATTGTTTTCTTTGATGATAAGGGTTATCCCAAAAGTTTAGACCCAAAACTTTATGTTATTTCAGGGTTAAGTTGTTTTAAGTGTAAGTTTGCTTAACACGATAGGCTACTAGTACTATACACATTTAGTAATATAATCTCAACAGTTGTTTCACCCCGTTACCGAAGCGTTGACTTCACGACAAAATCGTAAAGCTTCTGTTAGTTTGATAATATTGTTACGTTCAAGGGTTTGTGGATTTGGATGAAAATACCAGGTAAAAGTAATTAAGTAGCAGCCTGTTACAATCTCACTGCTGGGAAAAGGCTTCCTCTCCCCGTTCCTGGAGAAAAGGGTTGGAGCTAAGACCTACCACGCTGCTCCAATGTGGATTGGTAGGTTACACATATCTCCAGAATTCTTTAGAGATATGAAGGTTTCCTCACGACGTTTTCCTTCATCGAAAAGCGTGTGACAAATTGCAATTATCAATTAGACACATGAGTTTTAATAGAAAAACTCATTGGTGCCTGCCCGGGTTTGAACTCGTGTTCCCCTCGAAAGAGTCGCACGGTCTCACCGCTGAGCTATCACAGCTCTTACTCTTAAAATATTATTACTCTTAAAACACCTGGTGACTCGTTAAAAACACTTTATTCAACTTTTCACTACAAACTTAGTACTTACAATTTCTATACAGTCCGTTGTCTACTAAGAAAGCCGAGGTCACTATTATTTAACTTTTATTTTCACTCCGTAACTCGCTCTTGATCGCTATTCCCAAACTGAACGTCGAGGCGCACGATACATCTACTTATATATCGAACGAACCGACGACGACAATGTTCCCGACAACCTTTCGTAAACTAACTGAATGTTCCAGAGAATTTCAACCCTATGATATGTCATAGGGTCATGATATGTCAAACTATATGTAGTTTAAGTCCTCTTTTTGCATGTTTGTAAACTGCCTCGTCCAATTTGAATTCTATGACATATGCATAACGAACTCTTTTCATATGTTCGTAACAATATAGTGAACAATCTTGCTGACATTTTTTTGGCTAACACGGAATACTAGGAATTGCATGTCACGAATTTACTGAGGAAGGATTACTAAGGTTTTTTTTATAGAGAAATCCAACTAATAATACGTCTACTTCTAATATTATAAAAGTTTGTCTTCCTATCTATTACGCTTTCACAGCTAATTTTAGCAACTTCAGATATTGCAGTTTGCCACAAAAAACTTTTATTAATTAGGTCACTTTAATTCTAAGCGTGTTATGTATAACTGCGTTAACCCGCAATAGAAGCTATTGAACTAAGGAGTACTAGCAATCATTTTCAATCATTCATTCAACTTTAAATAATTTATAGAATTAGGCGTTACTTTACGGACATAATACAATAATAATAGTAAAATTATTTAGCTATAATCCGCGATAAAGTAAATAGAAAATATGTAATGCTAAATGTAAATTCATACCTGATAAATGCAGGATTCGTAAAAATACACGCACAAAGCTCCACCACCGCCACCACAGTACACAAGCACTACACACGTTCACAATCGTAAACTCAACAATCATTTCGCCCCGCAACCGAAGCATCATCAGGATATGGCACGCAAAGCACATTAAGCATCATTAATGATCATTAATGAGGGTGCCATTGTTATGTTTAAAGATCTCAAGTTGTTCTAAAACGTTTAATCTCAAGCTTTTGTTACGGGCGTGCAGGATTGGGAAACAATGGTCATTAGGAAGTCTATGACCGGTTTCTAGCAAATGTTTAGCGAAATATGAATTTTACTGCTTATTATTCCTGAAAGCGGCCATATGTTCTTTGAAACGGGTTTCAAAATTACGACCAGTCTTACACTGAAATGATACATATGTACACATACCACACGACGTTTTAGATGAATTTTTGTACATTCTCTAAACAATATAATATCCGGGTGATCAAACTGAATTTAGCTAACTTCTCGAAGAAAATCTTATTCAGATCAAATGGAGCTTATATATCAAATCAGTATATAGAATGAAAAATTTTCGGTTTTCTATCTGGAATAGCAGAGAACCCAAAGTACATAACTAAGGGTATTTTAGCACTTAAATTGAGGCGAACGAATTATTCCAGGGAATTATTAAAGGAATATGAGCGACGTTTTGGTTATCAGCTGATTGGCCAAGGAGTCCAGGATTGACCCGTTGGTATTGATGGCCGTAACCCATTCAAAACTTTCGGCTTGGTCTCGTATTCGATTCCTGGCGAAGACAAAAATTTTCTAAAAACATTTTATTGATTCCTTGATTCTATTTATATATTTAACTAAATTTATTTAAGCATAAATTATGTAAGCAGCATTACCAGTTACCTGTCACCTATTACACAAGTAATAAGTTACTTTAAGGACGGACATCCGTGTGATTAATTATTCCCCATATTTATATTAATTGAATAATTAAAAAGGCTCTGGTCCAGCAATGATATTTAAAGAGTGAAAAGTTCAAAGTAATAATAAAATTATTTTACTATAACTAGCGATTTTCTATAGATATACTATATATAGAAAATATATATAGTGCTAAATGTATAATGGACTATCTGTTTTTTCATACCCGATACATGCAGGATTCGTAAAAACATGCACAAACCTCCACCACTGCTACCACAATACACAAGCACTAATTAATACACAATACTAAGCACTCGTTCACTATCACAAACTCAACAATCGTTTCGCCCCGCAACCGAAGCATCATCAGGAGATAGACTCCACGACAAAATCGCAAAGCTAAAAAGTACCTTCTTTATTATATTCCTAATCGAGTTGCCAAAACCGTATACATCTGCTAGTCTATTTCATTTAATATACTAAGCCCGGTTGAAGTTCTAGGAATGTCAAATGATCTAAGTAATATAAAGTTAGACCCACGCTATAACTGGCTAGGCTGACTTTAACGAGCCTGCGTATTATTTGCTTTGTGCTTCAGGGAATATACTAAGTTGTTAGCTTAGAATATTATTTGCTGTGCATGTAAAAAACAGTGCCTGAAGGTCTTCAAACAGTGCGTGTTCCCAGTGATCACATACGGTTCTGTGGTCGCTGACTATGTAAGAAGAAGAGACCACATAAGATTTGTTTTTAATAATTGAACAGTTTGGCTCTGAGACTTATTGATAGGTAAGGCGAAGGAAGTTTTTACCGAAAATTGAATTCTTTTGAAAGGTATAGGTTTTATCTATGAGTTAGCTCATACTCCAAGTATACCAATGATACCCATTGGTATACTTGGAGTATGAGCTAACTCACCAGTTGCAGGCCCTGTTACAATAGTCACTAGAATAAATTTGTTACGGCATTATTTTCTTTAGATTGACATTTTTAAATTCGTTTCATCTTTTGATTAGGAAGTCCATCATCATTATCATTCTCCTGCCCTTATCCCACTCTAAGTGGGGTCGGCACAACATGTAACAAACATGTTGTCACATGATTTGGCTACGTATTTTACGACCGGCCGCCTGCCTGACGCCAACTTACCTTAGTCGCCTTTTACGACACCTCGGTAAGAACTGAGGGTGGTCTATTCTATGCAGCCGGATATCACACGGCACATACCTTAGTCGCCTCTTACGACACCTCGGTAAGAAAGGAGGGTGGTCTATTCTATTCTGCCGGATATCACACGGCGTTTGATTAGGAAGTCCAATTGTAATAATTTAAAAACTATTTTACAGATACTGAACCGGTTTCTAATCAAATAACATTTAATAGTATAAGGATTAATACGGAGATATGAATAGAATAGTTTGATTATTGTTGGCACTTTTATCAACTTTTACAATGTAAAAAAATAGTTATATTGGCATAACTATAATAGTTAGACGTATGGTATCGCGGACTTTTTGTGGATATTGATACGTTCTATAATACTGTAGAACAATTTTTGTTATCATCGATAGTTTCCGCAGCTTTCGCTATAACAGATTTTTATAACTAATTTTTTCACACCTTATTACATTTTTAGTACAGAAGTGTTTTTTTTTAATGATATATAGCCTATGTTGCTCAGTAAAAATGCTGCTTTCTAATGAAAAATACTTTTCAAATTACTCCAGAAGTTTTTGTGGAAAAACATTACAAACATACATACATACAAACCTTTCCTCTTTATAATATTAGTATAGATAAATAATCAGGTGTCCTACGAAATATATTCCGACTTTATGAATGAAATAAAGCCTTAACATGAAGTTCGTGTCTGGCATTTGAGTAACTTTGTTGGAGCAAATAGGAGTACGTTCTCTTCAGCTCCGCGGGTGGCGGGTTCGATTCTCGCCGAGCCAACAGTTTCTAAAAACAATTTGTTGGTTCTTCGAGTCTGGGTATATTTATGTTCTTGAGCGTGTATTCAAAATTATATAAATATAATATTTACCACTTGTCTGTCATCCATGTTATCAGAGACTTAAGAATTTATTACGGCAGCCCTACCATGAACTCTTATTGCGACTCAGTTGAAGACGAAAACAAAATGATTTTGCTTTTTCTTACCATGACGTCTTAAAGACGCACACTTTAAGCCTTTGCTATAATCCGCGATACAGTAAATAGATAATATATATAGTGTTTAATGTATAGTGGACTATCAGTATTTTCATACCCGATACGTGCAGGATTCGTAAAAACACATGCACAAACCTCCACCACTTCCACCACAATACACAAGCACTACACAGGTTCACTATCACAAACTCAACAATCGTTTCGCCCCGCGACCGAAGCATCAAGCAATCAGCAAGAGAAAGACTCCACGACAAAATCGCAAAGCGCAAAGCAATCCATTCTTCCTTCATGGTACGAAAAGAAAGCGGTTGAGTTTAGGTACTGACTTTGAATTGAATCGTTTTCTAAAAGTTCATGATAGGCCTACAGAATAAAACAAGGAAATACGTCCCAAGTCTAATCCAATTTCAAATTAGAGCAGAAGTATATTAAGTAATCAGCGAATATCTTCCCAAAACAAGAAGTGTCAAGTGCAAAAATTAAATGACACCTTGGCATCTCGCCAGTTTAATATCCAGTAATAAAGTGACGCAAAAAATCGCATTTTGAACGCAATACGAGAATCATCATAGACGAGCGACGATAATATAAAAATACTGAATGGTTTTGAATATAAATACAGAAATCTTCCTCTTTTTCTTTAACTCAGCGTTACCGAAGATCAGCAGACCTACCATGAACTCTTACTGCGACTCAATTGAAGACGTAAAGTAAATTGTTTTGATTTTTCAAACCATGACGTCTTAAAGACGCACACTTTAAGTCGTTGCCGAATGAGCGTTCGGAATAAGTCCTAAGAACATGTGAGTAAAAGAGACAGAGTAATCTATAGTTCATATAACGTTATCCTTTTCACCCCAATGCAATCCATACTTCATGGTACGAAAAGAAAGCGGTTCGGTTTAGGTACTGACTTTGAATTGAATCGTTATGTAAAAGTTTATGGTAGGCCTACTGGGGTCCGCTTTCCGAATAATTTTTATCCACTTGATCCAATCTTGAACATCTGATGTGAAGTTATTAGTTCTTATATAATATATCATGAATAATCTGCGCTAATATTATAAAGATTTGTATGGTTGAACCTATGTATGTGTGTATGTATGTTTGTAACGTTTTCACGCAAAAACTACTGAACTGATTTCAAAAATTCTTTCACCATTGGAAAGCTGCTTTTTCACTGTGCAATATAAGCTATATTTCTAAAAAAATAGGGCCCCTAAAAATATAATCAGGTGTGAAAAATATAAATAAAAATCTTTCATCGCATGCGCTGTGGAAACTATTGATGATAAAAGTACTAATTAAACCATATTGTTAATATATCCGTATTAATCTTTATCCCACTAAATTATATTTTATTTAAAACTATTTCAATTTCTATAAAATACTTTTTAAATTATTAAAATTGGACATTCCAATCAAAAGATGTAAACGAATTTAAAAATGACAATGTAAAGAAAATGATGCCACAACCAATTCATTATAGCGACCATTATAATAGGGCCTGCAATTAATGAGTTATTATGAGTTATATTCCAAGGATATCAATGATACTCACGGATATAACTATACCTCTTAAAATAATTCATTTCCAGTTAACACTTTGCCTTACTTAGAGCTGTGATAGCCCAGCGGTGAGACCGAGCGACTCTTTCGAGGGGAACACGAGTTCAAGCCCGGGCAGGCACCAATGAGTTTTTCTATTACAACTCATGTGTCTAATTGATAATTGCAATTTATCACACGCTTTTCGGTAAAGGAAAACATCGTGAGGAAACTTACATATCTCTAAAGAATTCTGGAGATATGTGTAACCTACCAATCCGCATTGGAGCGTGGTAGGTCTTAGCTCCAACCCTTCCCTCCAGAAACGGAGAGAGGAGGCCTATTCGTAGCAGTGGGATAGTAAGAGGCCGTACTTTACTTTTTTTACTTTGCCGTAACTATTAATAAGACTCAAGGCCAAACTTCGATTTACAAAAAGTCTATAGTCCGAATCAGTAGACTTTCCACTACCACAAAATCGGTATGTATGCGGCTGAAATCGCGGGGCAATGCTAGTATAATATAAACACAATTGCCAGCGTTACCATTAAATGATAATCACAATTTATCACTTGTGAATTCAGGGGATATGTGTAACCTACCAATTCATATAGAAGCCGCGTGATGGATTTTAACTGCGACCCTTCCCTCCACAAACGGAGAGAGGAGGCCTATGTCCAGCAGTGGGATAAAACACTCCGCTACTTCTACTATACCAAAAAAATACAGACACCTGAAAGTCGCTCGTCTGGGATGCTCTTAAACTTAAGACAAAGAATCTTAAAGTTAATTTTCAACGTCTCTTATTTAGAAGCAAAAATGTTGATAAATTCATGAGATAAATCTTAGTTGAAGGCACTTCCAGAAGGTAGCTTATTTATGACGTCTAAATGAAGCGCAAAATTACTAAATGATTAATATATTTTTTAAATTCATTTCCACCGATGATAAATAAATAAATAAAAATAAATATATGGGACAATTACACACACGGTCGTCCGTCCCCAAAGTAAGTAACTTAATACTTGTGTTATGGGTGACGGACAACTGGTAGATATACTACATATATAAGTTTAAATACATACTTAAATACAAATATACACCCAGGCTCGAAGAACCAACAATTTGTTTATAGAAAATGTTGGCCCTCGGCGGGAATCGAACCCGCGACCCGCGGAGCTGAAGACAGGGTCACTAACCACAGCGCCAACGGGCCAGTCAATAATAAATTATATATATATATTTTTTGGTTATACAGAAAGGTTTATAAGTCATGTTCTTTTTTTTTTAATTCGTTATTTATTTATTTTTTTATATAGTACTAGCTGTGCCAGAGGCTTCGCCCACGTGGAAAAGCGTCACAATTTTTTTTTTCTGGAATTCAAATTTTAATCATAAAAGTAGTTACAGTGAGCAGAGTTAAAGTAGTTTCGTAGTAGTTTTATAGATCTACAATTCTCTAGTATATTACTTTAACGTATCTCTGCTAGTTTACGCAGCGGACGCGATTAAAGCTCCCAGCAAGCAAGTTTTTAACAACTTAACGCGATCTCTTCAACACAATTTACATAATACCGGTATGTACTATTTACTTGAACCATTCGGAAGTATTGCACTATCTTTTGGTGAAAACTGGGCAAAAATCTGTTCGGTAGATTTTGAGAAATTGATTACATACAAACAGACAGCTTTTTGGAACTGTTATATAATAAGTATAGATATTTGGTCATATGAGTCGTTACCTGGCAATAAGCAAAATAGAAAACATGTTGACTCTAGCTAGCCCTAACCTAGGCCTAGGTCCATTTGAGCTGCATACTACTATAGACCAACATGCCATGCCGTGAAAGCATGCATCAGAGCAGCTTGGGCAAAATGGAGGGACCTGACCGGGATTTTGTGTGTCTGCCGCGCAGCGCCATCTATGAATCGCTTCGTTCATGAACGATATAAATTAACTCCTATGGAAAACTCCCGAGGTCTGGGATCTACCATTCCCAGACCTCCCCACCGAACAAGACATCCATTAGGTCACTAAGGTGACCTGGGCTTACGGCCCAAATACCGACACCTTTGGGTCACCTAGGTGACCTCGGCCTACTAGGCCGGAACACATACCGGGCTTAAGTGCCCGCGAGGAGATGCCCGGGTAGAGAGGAATTCCTCGAGGCCCGCACCCCGTTTACCCCCACCCGGGGAGTAAACGAGAAGACCCTGCTCTCTCTCCTATGGAAAAGATATTTAGCGTTTAACAATATATTTTCCTGTATGTCAGTCTATTACAATTTCATTATTAATTCGCTAGACGAATATTACACAAATTTGGAACGATTGAAGCACTTGGATGACAAAATTTTCCTTAAGGAACAATTAAAAACATCTCTTACTTAAACGTGGCTATTTTAACACGTATTAATGCGGGCAAGGCCACTAATACGGCTTATAGTGCTATATATATTTTAGACACATTTACCTAACAAAGAATAATGTAGATACAAAGCTTGACGGACTAAACCGGCGTGATGGATTATAAAGCCATGATAATGCAAAAACCTTAACTGTGCTAAAAAGTGGCGAACAAAAAATATTACGGTTTCGTGATAAGGCTTTGTGGTCTAAATGTGGTGGTGATAAACGTGGTCTGAATATCAAATTACATTGGTTCAATACGTACAAAAAATATGCATTACACATAATATTTAAAAGTATTTGCTTGCCAAGTTGTTTGCACCCGATACTAGATGGCAGCACTAATAGTTTGCTACGTGCTATTGTTTCTAATATATCTTACGATATGACTCGGCGTATGATGTTTTTGAGGAGGTTCAATTGGCCATAGACGCGCTAAAAGCGTTTTAATAACCCTGACCATTTCCTAACATAGTTAAGATAAACTACCTGATCATAAAAAATCCCCTGAAGAAGTTTCCAAGCTCGTTTCATCTTTACGGTAACGCCGTAAAAGCCGTTATCAATTATTCAATTCGGAAATAACAATCACATAAGCCTAAGATGGATGTAAATATTGCAGGGTTTATTGATGTGTTTATTGAGGATTAATGCTTGGTTGCGTCGTATTATTGTGTATTTATATAGATTGGAATTTTATTGCCGTGTGCTATCCGGCTGAGTATAATAGACCACCCTCATTTCTCACCGAGGTGTCGTAAAAGGCTACTAAGGTAAGTTAACCCACTGTGTGGTATACGCTTGACTAGAATAGACAACCCATTAACTTGTTTGTAACATGTTGTGCCGATCCCACTTAGAGTGGGATAAGGGCAGGAGGATGATGATGATGATAGATTGGAATTTTATTAGTCGAGTGTGAGTTTAGATTCGTAAAGAAATAGTAAGTTCGTTCACATCAATCTCTTTATATCTGACCAGTCTTTGCCGGCGGCTTCGCTCGCATGGAATTTGGTTTGCCACAGTAACTAATTTAATTAAATTTATGATTCACGATTTTGGTCATAGTGGCTGGCACATCAAAGGTAGATCTATGCTGTCGTGGACTTTTAGTTAGAATTATTCAAGACAAACAATACTACGGTACATCATCTTTGTGTAACTCCAATGGTTTGGGCAGCGTACACCGAGATAGCTCTCAGAAGCCAGATTTTTTCCAATTTTATTGACATGTATCGTTATATTACATAAAATCATTACAAATTGTAGCCTATATGTTATTCCGATGTATTACCTTTATAACTGTAAAGTTTTATCCAAATCCGTCTTATAGTTTTTTTGTGAAAGAGTAACAAACATCCATCTATACTCACAAACTTTCGCATTTATAATATTAGTAAGAGTATGAAATAAGATAAGATAAGATATTAGTAAGATAAGATTTAGTCTCACAGAGACACTCCTAGCAAAGCTCTTTTCATCACTGACTGGAAAAGTCTGAGCTTCCTTATAAAGCTCAGTTTATTATTAAAAATTGTTATTTTATTACATTATTTTGTAATAGATATTCAAATAAATAGTGAATATTATTTCAATTTATTTTAATGTTAGTGCTGATTAATTTTAATTATTAACAGATATAGAGCGGTTTTCGGACCACTGAGCTATTAAATATCGTTTGCGGTTAAAGCTTTCAGATTTGCGTTTTGTATACATAATCTATTATCAAATAACGTCCCCAAAAGTTGTGTTGCTGTATGTGATCTATTTTATTAAAATCTACTGAATAGATTATTGTACAGTTTTTACTAAAACATAGTGAAATTTTTCCGAAAAGTTTAGATATATAGTACATTACGATTTTCTGTAAATTGTATTAAAGATTATAATTATTGTGTGAAAGGTTAGTATTTTTTAATAAATGTGCTCTCATGTAGAATGACGATTATGCAGATGTCCGTATCTACTTTGCTACCATCGATTTGAGGTTGTGGAAAAATCGTTCTTGTAATAAATTCTATTTCCCTGGTCATTTCAATACAATTAGCATGTAACATATTGAGATTATATCTATACTTATTATAAAACAAAGTCCTAAAAAGCTGTCTGTCTGTATGTAATTGATTTACTCAAAATCTACTGAACGGATTTTTGTACCGTTTTCACCAAAAGATAGTGCAACACTTCCGGATGGTTTAGGTTAGTAGTATATATCTGTAGTATTCTGTTTAATCCATCTACCCCTCCTTACTTAAAGGAACAATTTATATTTCTAAAGGAAACACATTCTCTTTCTCTTCGTTGTGAACACAATTTAAAACTAAAAATTCCTTCTCACTCCACTTCCTTCTATGCAAATTCTTTCACAGTGAAGGCTATCCTTTTATGGAATTCACTTCCTGTAGATATAAGAAAATCCTCTAATCTTTCTGTGTTCAAAGAAAAAGTTAAACAATTCTATTTAAATTCTTCCTGATTTACATTCCTTCTAACTTCGTAGTATATATAACTTCTAACTTTTATCTTTTTCGTCATTTATATTATACTTTTTTATTTATTTTATTATTGTTTTATAGCATAATATTTATATATGTGGTACTTAATTATTTTGTACACCCCCACCGCTGATTTTTTAGAAAGTCCTCTACCCTAAGGTTGCCTGGAAGAGATCGCTTTTAGCGATAAGGCCGCCTGTTGTACTGATACTTCTTTTAACTATTTATATGTATTATTTTGGTGTACAATAAAGTGTTTTATCTATCTATCTATCTATATATCACTATTATGTAAATTGTGTTGAAGAGATCGCGTAGTTGTTAAAAAACTTGCTAGCCGGGAGCTTTAGCTGCGTGCGCTGCTTAAACCAGCAGAGATACGCTAAAGTTATATACTAGAGAATTGTAGATCTCTAAATATAAAAAATATAAAAAGTCCCAGATAGCATGTCTTTATCTCTTATAGTTAACTCATAATAACTACTTTTATGTTAAAAATATGAATTGCGGAAAAAAATTGAGACACGCTAATTTCCACGCGGGCGAAGCCGCTATCATTGCTAGTAATGATAAAAAAGATATTTACTTTGTGCTAATATTACATACATATTTAATACTTCAAACTTACTTATTTTATATTATGTTTTCTTTTAATACTTAGTTCTTCTTTTGAGTGCTAAAAGGTTGGCTGAGATCCCTTGATGAGATAAGTCCACTATTATACAATTCATATTCCCTATATGGATATTTATTACACTAAAGAAATGGCAAAAGAAGCAAAAGTTGGAGCCTGCTTCTATCTACGTAATTATATTTGAGAAAAAGATTAAAGAGAAAAAGATAGCCGCAACTAAAGAGTCTCGATGTTGACAGAAACTGAAAAACGAATACAAAGTAATAATAAAATTATTTTGCTATAATCCGCGATACAGTAAATAGAAAATATATATAGTGCTAAATGTATAGTGGACTATCCGTATTTTCATACCCGATACGTGCAGGATTCGTAAAAACACGACAGACTCCACGACAAAATCGCAATGCTTTGTCGTGGAGTCTATCTCCTGATGATGCTTCTGGTGATGGCTTCTGATGATGATGGTTGCGCGGCGAAACGATCGTTGAGTTTGTGATAGTGAGCGTGTGTAGTGTGTGTGCTTGTGTATTGTGGTGGCAGTGGTGGAGGTTTGTGCATGTGTTTTTACGAATCCTGCATGTAACGGGTATGAAAAAACGGATAGTCCACTATACATTTAGCACTATATATATTTTCTATATATTGTATAGCGGATTATAGCAAAATAATTTTATTATTACTTTTGTATTAAGGATCTCCGCAAAGTAACGCCTAATTCTATAAATTATTTGAAAAGCGAATGACAAATTTTAATAGCAAGTATAGAAATTTTTATTAAAACCTGATAAGTGATTATGACCTTCTGGTAACGTTTATTTTCCATCCTTCATTGGGACTACTTTTTCAGTTTGAAATAGTTCATAGGCATCGATAATCAAAGAGCTGTGATAGCCTAGCGGTGAGACCGTGCGACTCTCTAGAGACGACATAGGTTTAAACCCCGGGCAGACACCAATTCAACAAAGGCTGAGTGACTTCCCTCTTTGTGAGATGGCACTGCTCTGCAGGAAGTTATTGTTATTCGGTTGAGTTATTCTTGGATTATGTTATTCTATCTTAGCAACATGATTCCTTTATAAACTGGTACATAATCCAAGAATGCTTAACCGATAACTGCCGCTCATTTAATTTAGGATGTTAGTTAATATAGCGTAATAGTTGTTATATGTCCTGTAGAGTAGTGCTAGGTTACAAATAAAGTTTCTTTCTTTCTTTCTTTCTAATTACTTTTTCTATTAAAATTTATGTGTCTAATTGATAATTGAAATTTATCACACGCTTTTCGGTGAAGGAAAACATCGTGAGGAAACCTGCATATCTCTAGATAATTCTAAGGGATATGTGTAACCTACCAATCCGCATTGGAGCAGCGTGATAGGTCTTAGCTCCAATCCTTCTCTCCAAAAACGGAGAGAGGAGGCCTTAGCCCAGTAGTGGGCATAGTAACAGGCTGTTACTTTACTTACTTTTATCGATAATCATGTTACATTATATGCATGTCAATATTCAAAATTTTGTATAAACCGCGGTTTCACTTAATTAACGTTGAATTAAGGTCTATATTGCAATTGATTTGGTGGTGTAAGCCATTTAATAGTCTGTTAAAGTTATTTACCAATATTATTTAAAAAATATTATCTTTTCATCTAAACTCCCGCATTGGTGACTTTTTGTTTCCTACAGGAGAGAAAATCTTTTAAGAAGCCCGTTCCTTAGTTTCTTTCTCTCCCATTTTGATCGATACAAATTTTAGCATGAAACTCCAGCTATCCCAGCTCCGGCGGATAAAAGTTATTAAAGTTTCAGGTCAAAATGTCGCCTCTATTTTATCTATTACCATATGACGTTTCTCATCCCACCTTAAGCATTCATAGGTAGTGTGTCTAGATGTATCTTTTTTATTGGTTGAAGACTAAATTCTTTGAACAGTGAGTGTATCGTCAATAATTACATTTTGATACTATGGTTGCTATTGGCTTTAGAATAAATCTGAGAATCACTAAACTGGAAGTAAAAAAATATGTTCGGAATTTTCTCTACGAAACTTTAATAAGTTATAAGATCTGCTGAAGAAATAAAATTGTTTATGAAGGCGTTACTTTGCGGAATTCAATAGTATAAAAGTTATTATAGAATTATAATGCTATGTACTTAGCGCGTTAGAACTAAAATTACCGATATAGCTTAGCTCATTCGGCGTAAATATTTCAAATAATAAAGTAAAGTTAAACTTGATTCACAGAGGCCTTAGCCAAATTATGGGTGTCCAAATTAGAAAACTTAAAAAAAATGAATGACGAAAGTATTAAACAAAATTGTAACTGAATATTGTAATAGAATTTGACATAATTTTTTTTTGGAATAAAAGGCTTATTATTATTATTAAACTTGATTCCGAACTCGATTAATTGTTTGTTTCATCACTTGTGTTTTACCCATACTTATGCTACTTTGGCATACTTCATTGTCATACTTAAAAATTAGCTGTTTAATATATACAAAATGCATAACCTCACTTTTACTAAAACTTTTATAACTCTGGTTTTAGATAGACAAGATCAGTCGAATTTTGTGTAAAAATAACTAATAAAAAGCCGTTAATTGGTCCCATTTTATTTTTTTTACATCCCGGGCCTAAAATTGTTTTGGTTACATTTTATATCAAAGTCAGCTATAATCCTCGATAAAGTAAGTAGAAAACATATATAATGCTAAATGTATAGTGGACTATCCGTTTTGTAATACCCGATACATTCAGGATTCGTGTACATGCACAAACCCCCACCACCGTCACCACAATACACAAGCATTACACACATTCACTATCAGAAACTCAACAATCGTTTCGGTTCGATTCGCAACCGAAGCATTATCAGGAGATAGACTTCACGACCCCAAGTCAGTTATTGATTGAAAATTAATTAACCTAAAATATTAGTTGCATTTAGCTTTAATAAAAGTTACTTAAAAGTTGATACGCTTTGTATTTTACGTAAAACGATCCTTAATTAAAATTTAATCTGTATTTTAAATTTTACCATGGTAAAAATGTTTGAAAGAAAATTCCTCCTTTAAAATAGAGCCTGTGTCAGAACACGTAATAAAGCCGGTCTATACAATAGCATGCTTACAAATTTAAAAGACTAAAAACTCATGACGCGGAATAACAAGATGTTTATGTAAATAAAATGTAAAGCGCTAACAAAGTTAACAGACGTTTTTTTAAATGATTTATAGAAGCAGGCGTTACTTTGCGGAATTCCATATTACAAGCAATATAACAGAACTAACTACTTTGCTATAATCCGCACGGGTTAAGTGAATGCATGCAAAGCCAATGTGTATGAAGCAGGCAAAATCTACGCACCTTATACATGCAGGACCAGCCACCACATGCACCCCAAGGCGCAATTCACCAGCAACAACGAACACAAAAGCAGCACACACACCCACCACCACAATCTCGACGATCGTTTCGCCCCGAAACCGAAGCATCATCAGGAGGATAGGCTTCACGACAAAAATCGTACTGACGTTTTTTTATTTTTTGACGTATATGTTCGTTTATTTCTTATTTTTTTTAATAAATTCTTTTTTTTAAATAAATTAATTGAATGCCGTTCTAATGATATTTTTTATTAAATTCACTTTAAATTAAGTGTAAGAAATATAAAGCATATTACACATGAAGATTATTTGAATTATAAAAATTCGTGGGTTTGAAAATCCTTTCAGCTTCAAACTCAAACTCAAACTCAAAATATTATTTATTCAAGTAGACTGTTTACAGTACTTTTGAATCGTCAAATGTTTACAAGAAGTTACCACTGATTCGGAAGTTTGCTCCTACCGAGAAGAACCAGCAAGAAACTCGGCGGCCATTCTTTTTTAAAATATATTTTTTTTACAATTTGATTGATGGTTACAAATGAATCGTTCAAACAAGAATGCGGTTAAGTAATAACGGAATTTTGTTATAAAAACGTGTCCCGGGACGAAAAGGTGATTTTCAGACCTTTTGGAGGCGCAACCTAAGCGTCATTAACTTAGGTCTGTTTCTAGTATGTCTGTAATATCTATCTCTATTTTTACTATATAAGTGAACATTTTTCCGCGAAAATAGTATATTACTGTAGATATATTGTGAAGCTACAGTCATGACGCCTATTTCCTTAAATTTATTCCTGCACAATCACGAGTTACTTTACTACTTATTATTTATTTATTAGGAAGCCAACGTGATATACAATTTGGTTTCACTTATACTAATATACATTTATAAAATACTTATACATTACATAATTTAGTTTTATATTATACATCCACGCCGTGTGGTATCCGGCAGAATAGAATAGACCACCCTCCTTTCTTACCGAGGTGTCGTAAGAGGCGACTAAGGTCTGTGCCGTGTGGTATCCGGCTGCATAGAATAGACCACCCTCAGTTCTTACCGAGGTGTCGTAAAAGGCGATAAAGGTAAGTTGACGTCAGGCAGGCGGCCGGTTGTAAAATACGTAGCCAAATCAATTGACAACATGTTTGTAACATTTATATTAAATATCCCAGTTAGTGTTTTACGTTACTTTAATTTTTTTACTTTTTTACTGTCTAAAACAAAGTGGACCTTTCTGGTGCTACCATTCATTTCTTGAGAAAGAGGTAAAGGGATATATAAATAATCAGACCATTCTATTAACTTAAAAGTTCCTGTATTTCTAATAAACTTTTTCCTTTTGTTTCGGGAATAAAGAATACGGTGAAGAAGAAGGCGCACGCGCAAATACAGGAGAAGAACCAGAACATGTAATGGCCGCCCAGTACTTGCACCAGCGAACCAAACCCTGTGTTCACGGCGAACCCAAATAACCACGCCACAGACATCGCCAGAGAAGAGCCCTTACTCCTGACGTTGCTCGTGAACATTTCGCCGATAAGTACATTTGGAACTACGCCAAAACCTGAAATGAAATATCATCTATACTTATTATAAATCTGTCTGTCTGTATGTAAGCGATATTCTCAAAATCTACTCAACGGATTTTTTTACAGTTTCCTCCAAAAGATAGTGCAATACTTCCGGATGGTTTAAATAAATAGTACATATCAGTATTATGTAAATTGTGTTTAAGAGATCGCGCAGTTGTTAAAAAACTTGCTTGCTTTGAGCTTTACTCGCGTGCGCTGCGTAAACCAGCAGAGATACGCTAAAGTAATTAACTAGAGAATTGTAGATCTATAAAAATACTACAAAAAAGTCCGTGATAGCATGTCTCTATCTCTTACGGTTAACTCACATTAACTACTTTTATGTTTAAAATTTGAATTCTAGAAAAAAATTGTGACACGCTGATTTCCATGCGGGTGTTAGATGTAAACAGATTTAATTGATAATAATTGATTTATAATTAAATATAATAAAATAAACGTACCTATATTACATGTATATTAATCTAATTTAAAATGTATGTAAACGTTATGATTTGAACAAATGGGCTGATTCGTACAAACAGATGGTTTGTACGTCACAGCTGTTAAGAACGTGAATCATACTTGTTTGTGGTCGCCTATAAAAAAGGGTGTTCCAACTTGATCGGGTTGATTTTGGCTCGAGACGTTGACTGGTGCGGAGCTCTCGGTGAAATATTAAGATAAGTACCTTTGTATGTTACTTTAATGAATAAATGTACATAATTATATACCTGTTGTATATAATATTGTGGTATTGTATATCAATTCTTACAGTTACATATTTATATTGCGATATGTACCCCTTTAAAACGATAAAAGAGTAACCCTGGAGTTTCTTGCCCTTCTTCTCCACGGGAGGCTACACATTTGGAACGGGCGTTAACTTTATGAAATAATATGAAATAAATCATCATTCCTAAACAAAAGTATTTTCATTTCACTATTATGAGGAGCTTAATAATACAGTAGAATCACAGAGCTAATACATTAATGTTGGTGTTGCAATTATAACCTATGTTCGATGCTAACATCAGAAGTGGGATTTGCCTACTGCTTTAACTAATCACACATCTTTACAACTTTCAGGATGGAGTCGGAAGTAATCGGTAGCCTTCTCCAAGCAATTCGCGATGCTGTTACCGCTACCCGTCAAAAGGATGATGACATTGCACTACCAATGTTTGACCCTGACCACAACGACTGCGGAGCTGCAAGCTAGTGTAACAGCGTAGAAGGTCTCACTAAGGAGTTGAACTGGAGCAGTATCCGGACAACAGCTAAAGCCGGTAAGGCCCTTAAGGGCTCTGTTTTACTTTGGTATGAAGCATGGGAGCCTTTGGATGGCCGATCTTGGGAAAACCTGCGACAAGATACTATGTAACACCAAAGTAGACTTCACAAATGAGCAACTGATAGAGCTAATTTGTGGAGGCATATGTGATGTAGACGTCAAAATGGCCTCTTTAAATAGTGGTGTTACTACCACTGCAGCACTGATTTCTTTGTTGTCGACATAGTTTGTTTGTTTGTTTATTCCCCAGTCCCCAATAATGTCAAACAGGTACGGCAGTTTATGGGCCTAGCTAGTTATTATAGATAATTTATTCCGGATTTTGCAACTCGTACGGCCTGTATCACAAATCTAACGAAAAGTAATTGTAAATTTCAATGGGGACCCGAACAGGACGAGGCTAGGGATTATGTCTTTAAACATTTGTCATCTAAACCATTATTAACTGTATTTGACCCAAAATTACCAACAGAACTATACACTGACGACAGTTCTATAGAATACGGAGCAGTTCTAGTACAGAAACTGGACAGCATTCAATTAGTAGTTGCTTACTTTAGTAAACAAACGTCACCTTGTCACGTCACGTCCAATTGAAAAAGTTCCTATCCCCTTTCACACGATTCACTTAGATTGTACGGGCCCATTTATACAAACTAATGAAGGTTACAAATATATTTTATTAATTCTAGATGCTTTTACTAAGTTCTGCATTTTGAAGCCCCTAAAAACGCTCGGTGCCCTAGAGTTAATACCACTTATTCGAGATAACATTACGCTTTTCGGCACTCCTTCAGTAGTGATTACAGATAGAGGCACTAACATTAGTTCCCTTCAAATTAGATCATTGTTTACGGATTTACAAATTGAGCACCATATGGTATCAACCGGCACCCCAAGAGGAAATGGTCAGGTAGAGCGATATGTAGCGACACTTATCAATATGTTGAATACTGCCTGTAATGGTTCGTCAGACTGGCCGAGCGGGTTGTGGAAGGTCCAACAGTCTATGAATACTACGATCCAAAAATCAACCGGTTTTGCTCCGATTCATTTACTCATAGGTGTGAAGCCCAACATACCTTGCATCCAAGCTCGTTTAAACGATGTTCCCGTGCCAGAGTCAAACATTGATTTATGAGCCGATCGAGAGTTAGCCACAAAGCGTTTTCAATCAGAACCCGAGTAGTTTAAAGATAGATTTGACAGTGTAAGACGAGATAATGTGTCTTTCGAGGTAGGCAATATGGTTTATGCAAATCGAGATCACAGACGTTCCGATAAATTAAGTTATAGATTCAAGGGACCATATAAAATTATAGGTCTTTTACCTAACGAGAGGTATTCTCTCCAAGGCCAAGGGCATTTACGAAATATTGTTGTTGCTAAAGACAAGCTAAGATTGCGGTATGGAGACTGGGTGGATGACTAAGCAGTGGTTTAGTTGATGCTTGTTAGTTAGTAGTTATATTAATTGTATGTGAACTTGTTGTTTAAACGTGTTACAAGTATTAATGTCTAATGTGAAAGACATAATAGTAGCACGAGGATACTGCTAGATTGTCCACCTAATGTGAGAGATAGGGCATCAGCAGGTTTTGTAATTTATGTTTTGTACATACTACTAGATTGTCTACCTAATGTGAAAGGTGAGACAGTAGTAAAAGAGCATCACGAACATGTTTCTCTAATGTAAAAAGTGGAACAGTTGTGAGATAAGATTCTGGGAGTCATTCAGATTTATATTATGTTTAATTTATGTTTTGTACTTCGAGAGCGAAGTACTTGTCAGTATGGCCGTGTTAGATGTAAACAGATTTAATTGATAATAATTGATTTATAATTAAATATAATAAAATAAACGTACCTATATTACATGTATATTAATCTAATTTAAAATGTATGTAAACGTTATGATTTGAACAAATGGGCTGATTCGTACAAACAGATGGTTTGTACGTCACAGCTGTTAAGAACGTGAATCATACTTGTTTGTGGTCGCCTATAAAAAAGGGTGTTCCAATTTGATCGGGTTGATTTTGGCTCGAGACGTTGACTGGTGCGGAGCTCTCGGTGAAATATTAAGATAAGTACCTTTGTATGTTACTTTAATGAATAAATGTACATAATTATATACCTGTTGTATATAATATTGTGGTATTGTATATCAATTCTTACAGTTACATATTTATATTGCGATATGTACCCCTTTAAAACGATAAAAGAGTAACCCTGGAGTTTCTTGCCCTTCTTCTCCACGGGAGGCTACACATTTGGAACGGGCGTTAACTTTATGAAATAATATGAAATAAATCATCATTCCTAAACAAAAGTATTTTCATTTCACTATTATGAGGAGCTTAATAATACAGTAGAATCACAGAGCTAATACATTAATGTTGGTGTTGCAATTATAACCTATGTTCGATGCTAACACGGGCGAAGCCACTGGCACAGGTAATAAATTATAAACTTGTTTTTTTTATCAATAAGTTGATTTTTTTTTTGCAGATCATATGTATTTAGGGATAAAAGAAGGTTATTGAAGATAAGTATTAGACATTTATTATTGTTATTAATCTATACTAAAATGATTTATAGAATTAGGTGTTACTTTGCGGAGATCCATAATAAAAAGTAATAATAGAATTATTTTGCTATAATCCACGATAACGTAATTAGAAAATATATATAGTGCTATCCATTTTTATTATACCCCATACATGCAGAATTCTTTGCAAAAGGCTTGTAAAAGATATGCGTATAATTAAAGCATATTACAAAATTGAAAATTATTAGGATGATAAAAATGCTTGGATTTGATAATCCTATCAGCTTCAAACAAGACTGCGGTTTAATAATATAATAATGTAACTACCACGTTACATATTACACTATTAAATAATGTAATATGTAACGTGGTACATATTACATTATTTAATAATCTTGAAAACTTAAGGCGCTGAACAGAGCCAAATAGGCTGACTTTAAACACGTTTTTAACAAAAGCTATAGGGATGACGATTAAAAGGAAAATATATGTTAATATACATCATATCTCAGAGAGAATGTAAGATTTCAAAACATGATTACGATACTTTTTTTCGATAAAAAAAATTGGTAAATAGATCTCTGATTTTTACTTTTATCGTAAATATCTTTAATATTTATCAACAAAAATTGGTAAAATTAATAAGAATAATATATCATTATAATATAAAGAGAATGTAAGATTTAAATTTTGAATTAATTAAGATATTTCATTCAAATTAAATATTTTTTAGAAAATAGCAAAACTGAAACGAGTCATCGTTTCGCTTCTCTTTTACATCTACGAATATAGACAGTGATCGCTGAGGCGCGCTGCTATACGGACGTGTGTCGCTAGCTGCCGCCTTTTGTGACTATTCCTTGTTGATAATATGTCTTTTTTTAGGTGTTTAGTTATAGTTTCAGCATACTTAGTTTTATAAGATTAATTAGACATAAGTTTTTTAAATAAATTGTACAAAAAAAGTTTGGTTAAAATAGTGTACACCTACAATGGGTGTTAAAAAATTAATTTTGTCGCTACGCCGTCGCAGAAATTGTGGGCGTGGCTTATATGCCGAAATCTGAATTTGCGCCAGCTCTATTCAGCGCCTTAAACGTACTGAAAAGTTATAGGCAATTAAGTTTTCCGTACGTATAAGTTTTCAAGATTTACCAAAAGATTTTTTCCTCCGTAAGTCATTTTTTACCATAATTGTAATTAATTCACTTACCCAAATTGTAGCCAATGAAATAAACTATCAATGTTACTAAAGGCAACCAGCCAAGATTAACTACTGTGGCACTTTGTATAGAAAGTAGGTAGAAGTGTACGCCCAGAACAAGCTGAAATTAAAAAGTAGTATTAGATTTTTTTTTTAATTTGAGTAAATCATTTCGCAAATTATAATATTTAATTTTGGTATTGTTGTTTCATATTATTTAAAGCGAGACTGAATGGGATATCCATGGATATTTAATCTAACTTAATAAGTCTACAAATCTAAGTAACGTTTGACGAATGTTAGCGATGTACGTAGAATAGATGGTCGTTGGGTCTTAAGTTGCTGAAACGGTGAGCCCGCACAGCATAACGTAGCATTAGTGTACCCCCTAGGAGGTGAACTTTTGACCTCAGAAACCTAAAACGGGGAGCTGCTCCAAGCAGCTCCGAGAATCCAAGCGCCACAAAATCATGTCGTGTGGAGATCCCTTAAAGAGATATATAATATATGCAGCAGGGGTTGAAGAAATAGAATGTTAGCGATTTTATTTTTTCGCATCATGACGTCACAGTCTTACCAGACTATCAGGTCTTTGTACAACTTACCATAGTCAAAGCGCAAGTTAAGGTAGACAATGATAATATAATTTTTCTTCCACCTCTCTCAATTAATATAGAAGATAACGCACTTCCGGCTAATTGGAAGCATCCAATAATTATCATAGATATGTTTCCGTCTATAGAAGACCCGGCCATTTCGAAAATAGACGCCGAAAAAGATATGACTACCATGAATCCGCTGCAATTTTGCAAAGTATATATAACTGCAACAATGACGAATGCCTTTCTGTTGCATTTTATTGTAAATAACTCCAACCAGTCCTTATTGTACGACATGTCTATATAATCGTTTTTCTTTGACAATAACGTGTCAACATCCTCTGATCTACCTAGATCTTCTAATACTTGTTTTACCTTTTCATTGTTTCCTAAAAAAATAGAATAAAAGATTTTTGTTTTATCTACATATTCATCAAGTCTTTACTTTAGTATGTAACAGAAATCAAATTATATATTGCTGAACTGCAGAACCCGATATGCACAATTCGCCATCTTACATTATGGGATCTTCCCACGAGGGACAGCTGATTATGATACAGATTCCCTTTTTTTTCTATCTGACTGTATGCTGTTATCCCTAACGGCTTTTACAGCGTCACCGGGCGGGACGGGCGAGCGCAAAAGCATCGTCGAGGTTGCGAAATGCAGAGAGGAGAGCGCAGAAGCTCTACAAGCGTCGGGGAACGTTGTAACGATCGAACGAACGATGTCGAAAGTCGAACGACGGAACAGATTCCTCTCTCTCTGCTTCGTTGCACCGAAAGTACCTTTTGCATTAACTACCACTAAGACTCCAACTACTCCAGGTATTATAAACAAAACAAATAAAATATCCTAATCCTTACTGTTATTTAAAAATTTAATCATGTTGTTTGTTTTTTTTCTTAGCCTTAGAGCTATAATCGAAATTAAATGAGATGGAAATATCTCTTAGAGCATATTTAGAAAAATGACTCGTACCTACTACTTACAATAAAAAAATAATGCAAAAAATAACGTACCTTTTAAAATAAAAAATATCGGAGATTCCGATATGAAAATTGATCCGATGGTAAAAATCATAAATAAAGCCACACCAACCATAGTTGTACCAGAGTATGAAAGAAATGGTCCAATAGCAAACAATATTATCATGCCAGTTGTCTGACTTATTACATAGCCTACTAACAAAACTCCTCTAATTTCCGTAGATCTGTAAAATCAAATGACACTCATTTAGATTCCTGATCATGTAATCGTTCATTTCATTCAGCTTATTCACGATATAAGTGAGTAATAAGTAGCGAACACTAAGTAAACTAAACATCAGTTCTTAAATCCAATGTAATTTAATAGTCTTTTGTATACTTTGTTAACGGCCTTCACTAGCAATTATATTAGCAATTATATAAGCTTAGAGTAAATGTTAGACAAACAATATTCCAGGTTACCACAAAAATGCAATAAACAAAAAATTTTCCTCTTAAGATATTTAAGTTTATTTAAAAGGACGAGCTCAGAATTATATAACCATCAAAAACGCCAAACTATTATCAACTGAACGATGTTACCTTATTCATAACTACAACTAATTTAAAATGATTGTGAATTACGCGTCCCTAATTAAAATTTTACACTCTCGATCCACAACGCTGCCAGAAAGGTCTTAAAACATTTATTAAGGATAATTTTCTAATATCATCTAATATCTGATCTATATAAAAACACTAGGCCTAATAATTTTTTTAAGACCTTTCAGAATTTTACTTTTATTTGGTATTTTAAATTACATAGTGCCAGTATATGTGCAAACTTACCCTATTTCACCAATGTACGTTAAACCCATGACCGTAATGCAAGCTCCAAAAACACCAGAGGCGAATCTACTGCAGAATATTGTAGCTATCTGATCAGCGGTAGCTAATAAGATCAATGATACTACCATCAGAACACCACTGCCTATTAAACATGGCTTCCGCCCAATAACGTTTGATAACCATCCCACCAAGTATGGACCTGAAATTATAATTAAAAAAAATACATTATTTGTATCTAACCATAAAAACCAATAAATGTAATAATATCGGTAAAATTAATATTGTGCTAAATAGAGATGAAGTAACTAATAGAGGGGCATTCACTAATCTTACTGAAGATTATAGAAAATTCAGTGAAGTAGCAAATTGAAACCATGTAAATTTACAATTGTAATGAAAAGAAATAAACATCATTATTATTATTATTATCACCATGTTTATTATTAAATGATTCCAGACTAATTAGAATAATGTAATGATAATGAAATTCAAAAAGCATGGAAGTTCTATCTCATACAAACCTGGTGTAAGTCCTATAAATAAGAGACTCGCTACCAAAGATAATTGAATGTCTGTTAACTTGTATGGAATTGGTGATTGCTCGGGATCTTGAAATTTAACAATAATAGGTCCAGACCATGCCAAAAAAAATCCGCATGCAAGCGAGCCTATGTATACTGAAACATTGTAAAATTTACATTAAATTATTCTATTCCGAAACAACTTAACATGTATAACTATTTGTCAGTGCTGAGGCTATGTGGAGATTTTAGAAAAACCAAAGTCACCAATATGTTTCGAATGGAATCGTTGGATATTCTGGGTCCAGGCCTAAACAGTGGCTTTAGACACCTCTGTGTGAGGAATCTAACATCACTTATATCAGATATCATTAAACAAAGAAACTTGGATGCAAGCGGCACAGAAGGCTATACAGTGGTAAGCCCTTAAGGATACCTATGGCCTAAGGAACATTGGCAAGTGTGAGAGTCAGTATGACGCAGTCCATTCCATCAGTGCAATCCATCTAAGCAATGTTACAAAGCATTGAAAACGTTGATGTATGACTAAATTATCATGATATAGAATCCTCAAACTTTGGTCACATTATTATCCATACAACTATGTAAATACATACAGATACTGTTCCGAGCTATAAAAATACGTATAGATACTGATCATAATATGTATAAGAAAATACTTACTGCAAACTGATATCAACACTTGTCTTTTGATTCCAGTAATTGTTAACATGTTTTAGCCGTATAACTGATTATGCATTTGTATTTAAAACAAGATTAAATAAGACACACTCATTTTTTTCTTTTCCAAGATAAAAGGATTATGAAAAGATTTTGTAAAAGAAGCAAATTTATACAGTGCTCTAATCACAATGTAACCATCAAAATGTTTAATGATAATTTTTCATGCGTTTCTGTCCATACAGTGTTTAAAAAAGGATAGAAACTCCGCGTTTTATAAGTTGACTTTCGCTGGAAATATAAGGAGGATACCAATATTAAAACTATCTGACTAGCAGACATTTAAAATCTTTCCATTGCAACCATCACAGCCCAATCCCATGGGCGTAGACAGGATTCTATACAGAGTGGAGCAAAGAACACTGGACTATATGGTTTTAATCATGTTTTTAACATATGAGTACCTCCTATTTATTCGCGTACCTCAGTCTATAAGGCGACACGAACGAAGTAACGGAGAATAGAATTGAATAGAATATACTTTATTGTACACCTCAATCCTAATATACAATGAAATGAGACGTTGAACATAAATATTTTTTTTATTACAATAACATAATTTTATATAACGACGTCAGTATTATTTATGTGTTAAATATTAAATATTTCTGGAGACGAGTATGCCAGATTAGATGTTATCTAAGCTCCCTAATGAAATTCCTGGATAAAAATTAAATAACTTATGTTGTATCAGGTCTAAAGGTTAATTAACAATATGCGGGGCACATAAGAAACAGAACAATGGGTTTTCAGATCCTTAGCTTTTAAAATGGCAGAATGAAATCAAAAATCTTAGCGTTGAAACCCCGCGCACACAGGACGATCTCAAATAAGTCACCATCAATAGAAATGACACAAGGTTTTATGGTGTGGAAATCTTTTGAAGAGACGAAATCCAGCAGTGGAATTATTTTGAGAAAGAAGAAATACAAAGTAAAAGAAGTTATCAAATATTCTTAAATACGAAATTATTGATTTGGTCTGCTAAGACGGCATATTAATAACGCGCTTATATAACAGACAAACAAAAGTTTAGTGACCTTAGATTCAATAGTTCAATTAATTAAAGGATAGAAATCTAACGCAGTATTCCTGCTTTATGATTACATCCCAAAATAAACTTATATATAGTCACAGTTTTCGTTTACTCGGTTGGTTTAGTGTCTTTTATCTTTCTAATTGTGGTGATAAATAGAGATAAGGAGAATTTTTATTTAAGTTCATCTACTTGTTATCAGGCCTATTAAAACTACATTTGCTTGAAGAAGCTGATTATATAATCCTTACCTTATAGATGTAAAATCATAATTATCATAAAATCAAACACGGTCGGTAATCCTGTCTTTAATTAGTCTTTCTAATAATTTACTTTTAAACTTTTAGATTTTATCTCTTTATTAGAGAAGCGTGAAAGCATTAGGTACATATTTTTTTTAATATATGGACATTTACACACATAATTTAAAACACACATGTAAACTTGTTTAAAAACGACTCCTCAAAGTTTGTCGATCAATACATTCAATAGAAAATTCTTAAATTATATAAAACAAAATTATTATACGGGAAATTTTGTATATATGCAATCAGGCGATACCCATTCCATCATAATACTCGTACAAAAGTAAAATGTTCTAGTTAGCAAAAAAATTGTTAACTTTTGAAGTTACGTATTATTTTTTCGAAAAAACAACAAACAACATACTTTTACGGCTCCTTCGCTGAAGTAATATTAACGAAATTTTATTGACAACAAAAACGAATATGCTGGGCTTACATATACCTTTTTCCATTTTTCATCAGTAAAAGGAAAAACAATCTAATACATAATTGCATATTAATGAAGTCGATGCGGAAACAATCAGATGTATCAACGCAGGTTTTACCTTAATTAGTGCCCGTCTATCATTTCCAGAAAATCTGGTTTCATGTCCTGTCCTCGTTCGCCACCATTATGATTTATCCTTAAGGATTCAAGAAGATTGATCAATATTGATAAAATTTGGTGCAATTTATTTTTTTCAAAATATTCTTTAGTCAAGTAAACTTGTAAACAAGTGCTTTTGTATCGACAACTCTTCTGTTGGAAAGCTGTTGGTACCAAGAGAGTGGAAAAAAAACTCGGCGATTGCTCTTTTCAAAGTATGTTTGTTTTTACTAGATAGATTTAGTCATTACTGTCCTGTATGGGTCGAAGAGTAGCTCTGTCCGCGCATTCGTGCGGCTCCGGAGCCGCATGATGGTCTTTAGCTCCTGAAGTGCGACTCTGGCACAAATGTCTACGGAAGGCGCAATAATATTTTCAATTTTTAAAAAACTTTATAAGAGACAAATTACTTCTTATTTTGATAAATTGAAATTCTTCTAGAAATCGAGAATATGAATATTTTTTTCTTTAATTTAAAAGACAGATAGGTAATTAAAATTTTATGTTGTTCTAAAAATATGTAACGAACATCAAGTTTATTTCATTAGTTTTCGTTAACGTAAACACAAACCATTTGCAAGCTACCGGTTGAAATTGTTCGTATGCGTACTCCGGTGTGATACAAACGTTACCACAAGCATGCGCGCGCATACTTTTTTAGTGTAATAAACTAAATAAGCAGATTTAGCTTCCAATTTTTTTTTTATTGTTGTAATGTTCATATTTGGCTCTTTGGCTAATAGGTTTGCTGACCACTGGTCTAAGTAATCCTTAATAGTATAGTAAGTAGGCTTTCTGTATTACCCTTTTTTAATAGTGTTTTTAAACTGCTGTAAAGGCAAAGCTAAAATTGATTGCGGAAATTGATTATAGAATCTTATACCTAAACACACAAACGACTTACGTACTTTTGCAAGGCGCAAAGCAGGAACCGTAAGCTTATATCAGTTCCTGCTTTCTTTTTATAATTATTTATATTTTTATGCACAAAAATAAAAATGATTAATTGAAGTTTATATATCGGGTTAATAGGACAGACAAATAGGTGGGTTTATTGCTGCTTGTGTGCTTTGTTGCTGGTGGAGGAGCTTTGGGGTGCATGTGGTGGCTTGTCCTGCATTTATAAGGTTCGTGGATTTTGCCTGCTTCATACACATTAGCTTTGCATGCATTCGCTTAACCCGTGCGGATTATAGCGAAGTAGTTTTGTTATAGTGCCTGTAATATGGAATTCCGCAAAGTAACGCCTGCTTCTATAAATTATTTAGAAAGAACATACTTGAAGTTGTTTTATTGCTAAATTTGACGCAAACCAAGACGTAAGTTTGACTGTTTTTTTAATAAACTTAATCTTGAAACCTAATCTTTTGTTCATTACATTCAAAGACAAGGAATATTTTAAGAACATCACCAAAATTTACTTCATGCCGATGTCATCTCATGTAACCGGTAAAGCAGCGGTAAACGTGTAAGTTCATAACTTTAGTCAGGAAATAAATTTATTTACTAATATTATGGTAAACTATTTTTTTGACCTTGAATCTTTAAGTGAATTTCATATAAAAGTTATATTACTTTAAATATATCTTATCGTACAACGGATTATTTAAATGCACTTACTGATGCTTGCATATACATATAATGATGCCAAGATAACTAATCTGGCTAAATATTCAACTCTGAATATATTTGCTCGGACATATTGATTCTCCTGGCTTCACAAGCTTCATTATGACTAACATCTACAAAAATTAGCCACGTATGCTTCTTTTAAAATTATTGGACTTTGCATAACATTCTAAATTCTTACATATATTTCCAATACATACATTAAATAATTTTATGTAAAATAAATCAAAGTGCTGTTTCCATTTCAAAATCCTGCTAATACTAGCAGGATTTTGAAGTTTACACTTCGTAGATCCGTAGAATATCGAAAGTCACCAATATAGCTAGATTTGAAAAAGGTCGAAAGGTCGATGGGAGCCGCTAAAAGATTAAGTGGTGTGGAGATGCCATGAGGAGACCTATGTTCAGCAGTTGAAGAAGAGAGAGGGAAAAAGAAATTAATAGACTAGTTTGAGATAATTTATAGATTAATAAGAGTAGTGCAAAATATTTTTTTTCACTATACCATTTTAAAGACATCATACTTGCTTTTTTATTATATATCTATATTGATAGACACGCAAACTTTTTATCATTATGTTTATTAAAATTACTTTGTTTTCAGTATGGTGTAAATTTTTTTCATCTGGTCAACATTGTGAAACAGTCGTTTGTAAGGATAATACGTTACAGTTTTTTAAAAGTTCATAATTAAAACTGAAAATGTTTGTTAGTTTTAAAGGAATAATCAGACAAGTGTTGATATCAATAATCTGTAAGTATTCTGTTAAGTATTGACATTTTTATTGTTAGGAACCAGTTAGATATTTACTGCCGTAACAGTAGTTTTAAATTTTTTAATGATAGCATAAATTGCAATTTTAGGGGTCTAATATCGTATGCTCTAATTTTAAATGATTAATGCTGATTGTCCTACGACGTCTGTTTCTTTTTATTTTCTTAAATGTAATACAACATTGATTTTGTTTCGTTGTTGTATTTTTTGTTTGTGTGATTACAAGTTTCTTGTTTGACTTAATGAAACCAATATCAAACTATTGGTAATTCTTGTTTTTCTACAGAACTATACATAGATTTCACTAAGCAATGAAATATTCAAATTTAAAATATTCTTTATTCAATTAAACTTGTAAGCTTTTTGCTGGATCGGGAAACTGTTCCTACCGAAAAGAGCCCGCAGGAAACTCGGTGGTTGCTGTTTTCAAAATAGATTTCTTACTACTAGTTACATTTACACTTATTGTGTTGGTATGTTGTTAAATATAATCATAATTATGTTTCAACAAATTCACTCACATATTTAACAATGTTTCAGTATACGTAGGAACGATTCCAGTCGGATTTGCCGCAGCGTGGACTGGATCTATAATTACAAAATTAAAAGATCCCAAAGAATCGCCAATTCCATACAATTTGTCAGATTTTGAATTATCTTTAGTTGCTAGTCTCCTTTTTCTGGGAACTATACCAGGTTTGAACGAATTAGTTATTTCTTTGTACCAATCTCTATAGAGAATCGTGATAAGGCCGCTTTTATTGTACCTGGTCTTCGGCACTTTCCGTTTTGTTGTTTTCCATTTAATCTAACCAACGTGCCTGCTATACAGAATCAAATAGATGATGCATTATTTTAGGGACCATAAATGGAGAATTCTGAATTTGTAAATGGTATTATTAGTACTTTTCCAGATTTTGAAACTCACAAAAATAATAAAAATGGCTGACTTAAGTAAACATATATGTTAATTAGTTTCGTAATGAACTAAAGTACCTTATCAACTCTGTAGGTTTCCACGTTGAACCTGACAAAGTTGATGCTAGCCAAAATTACCTCACAGTAAGAAAACTTTTTATTCCTTCAAATAACAGTCTTTTGTATACCTTGCAGAAAGTAAATTAATTAAAGGTACAATCCACCAAAGTACAGTTTATAAAAAAGTTATCAATACATTTTTTTTCTTATAGGTTTGATGTTAATACTGTTTTCAGGCCCTTGCCTGGTGGGGTGGTTATCAAACGTTGTAGGACGAAAGCCATGTTTGATAGGCAGTGGTGCTTTGCAGGTAATATCTGCAACTTTATTAGCTACTGCAGATCGAATAACTACGATTTATTTAGGTAGAATCCTGTGTGGTATTGCTGGAGCTTCTTTTACAGTCACGAGTTTGATGTACATTGGTGAAATTGGGTAAGAACTTCTAGATATCTTTTATTTCACTGTACTTGTTTCTTGACTGGCCCGTTTACATGTACGAATGTAGCCTAGGCGTGGCGTAGGTAGGGAGCGACTCTGCCTTCTTCTCTTTCGCTTGCCTGTCCTCGGGGTCACGAGTTCGATTCCCAACTAAAGCCAAAATTATATGAACAATTTGTTCTTCGAATCTGAGTGTATTTAAGGTAAATACCTTAAGGTTTTTTTCTGATGTTAGCAAAGCTAGTCAAATATAAATATCGATGCACAATTTGTAATAAATTTTTCAAGAGATCACCCGGATTCCACACGGGCAAAGCCGCAGCCATAGTTAGTTCTTTAATAAAAGCTATCAATACATATGTTTTTACAGATCTAAAGAAATAAGAGGCATTTTATTAATAGGCATTGGAATATGTCAAACTTCTGGCATGGTATTATTATATTTTGTTGGACCATTTCTTTCATATTTTGGAACTACTGTGGTTGGTTTAGCTTTATCAGTCATATCTACAATTGGACTAATATTTTTATTGGAATCTCCAATATTTTATATTTTAAAAGGTACGTTTATATTCGCTACTGATTTCACATAATTGTATTTTGGCATTTCATCTAAACCGTCAGGGCGTTGTTGTGACATGACTAAGACCAAAATTTACGCCCAATTTTTTTCGTTAGTAACATAGAATTTTTAATTTATTTATTCAAATCAGCTTTTTCACAATATGTGACTATGTCGCTAAGTTAAATAATCTAATCTAACCTAATTCTAACTTTCTACAAACTAGGTAATGCTCACATTCTATATTAAAGATAAGCGTTTACATAATTTGGATATAATTTATGCACCTCTATTTAGCGGTACGGCCAGAAGGGTTAGAAAATCAAGTTAAATCGTTAAATGTATCTATCGTTAAATTTGATAAACGCTTATTGACTCTACGTTTATACACGTCGACAAAATGTTTTTCTTTAAACTTCAGCCGTTTAGGCACGTTGCATAAACAGCTGAAGCTTGCACAAATTCATATAAGCAACGTCATTGCATCGTTTACATATATTAAAATTTTTGGACTGATAGCCGCTCCACGATTGTTTTTTTTACACATGTATCAGAAGCAGAATGTGATTAATGGTAATTTTTTTTTACTAGCTGTGTAAGCAGCTTCGCCAACGTGAAAAACAGTGTGTAACAAAATGTTTCCCGAATCGAAATGTAGAACATAAAAGTAGATTTTGAAAGTTAACCTTAAGAAAAAGAGACATGCACTTGTAGACTTTTTGTAGTACTTTTATAGATCTACAACTCTCTAATACATTACTTTAGTCTATCGTGACTCTTCCACATAATTTATATAAAACCGTAATGTACTACTAACTTAAACCTACCGGAAAAATTGCACTACCCTTGAGTATAAACCGTATAGTAGATTTCGAGAAAACGATTACATACAAACAGACGGCTTTAGGGGACTTTGTTTTATTATAAGTATAGATGAGAAAACGTAGTGTCAAAAAACATTACAAAACATTTGAAAACCCATATGCGCCGCTTTGTGACGTCTTAAAGACGCAAACTTTAAGTCGTTGCCGAATGAGCGTTCGGAATTCATCCTAGGAACATGTGAGTAAAAGAGACAGAGTTATCTATAGTTCATATAACGTTATCCTTTTCAAACATTACGACCGCAATGCAATTCACACTTCATGGTACGAAAAGAAAGCGGTTCGCGGTCGTCATTTACGTCTTCAATTGACTCGCAATAAGAGTTCATGGTAGGCCTGCTGTAGCTAGTTTGGCCACAGGATCGGCGTCTCTCGTCATTGGTAAAAAGAATAGCCCAGAGATCCACTTAAAATAGGAAAAAGAAAACATCTTTAATTGTACTACTGCATACGTTGCAATTGGGTGTAGGGCTTTTTTCGTTATAATGCAAATTTCTTGAAATCAATGCTATGCTCAATGCTAACATAAGAACACTTAAAACATTTTATTTTAGGGAATGATGTAAAGGTCCGAGAGATTTTAGAAGATATGGGTAGACTTGAAGACGCAGAAAAATTACTGTCAAAGAAAAATGAGTACGCTAAAATGTCTTATAAAAAAGATTGGTTAGAGTTATTTACTATAAAATGCAACAGAAAGGCGTTTTTCATTGTTCTGACTATATTTATTCTACAAAATTGTAGCGGATACATGGTTGTAGTGTTATTTTCTGCGTCCATTTTTCAAATGGCAGGATCTTCTGTGGATGCGAATATGTGTATGATTATTATTGGCTGCTTTCAATTAAGCGGTAGCATTCTGTCGTCCATATTCATTGAAAGAGCCGGAAGGAAGATTATTTTAACTTTGTCAACCCTAAGTTGTGCTTTGACTATGGTAAGTTATATAATACCGTTAATAATATATATTCTATGATAGCTTATCTACCAATCTACATTCGAGCAGCATGGTAAATCTATGGGTGGGTGAGGCTAAGCTCCAACCATTTTTCCAAAAAAATAATTGCAGACAGGAGGCCTGTGCCTAACAATGGGATAATAACAGGCCGTTACTTTACTGTTAATAAAGTTAAGTTCATAAAAGATTATCTTTTCAGTTTATACTGGGTGTATACTTTTACTTAAATTACATACAGAGTGCCGTGGTTGTCAATCTTGGGTGGTTGCCTTTACTGACAATGGTGATATATTTCATCGCTTATGATGTAGGTAAGTTAGTGTTTAAAGATTTGAAAACAAATCTAATCTTGTTTTATATAGGCAAAATTATCGTTGACCACGTAAAATGATTGACGAAATTAAGTGGCATAAAGTACACCTCCGGCGCAGTGGGCAGTGACACTGCCTTCATCTCCGAAAGTCGCGCGTTCGATTCCCACCGAGGGCCAACATTGTCTAAATACAGTTTGTTTGTTCTGGGTGCTTATATGATTTTAAGTTCGTAATAAAAACTATATCAATACTAATATTAGAAATGCAAAAGTCTGTTACGTTTTCACGGTGAATCCGGTGAACCAATATCGATGAACTTTGGACTCTGGAGCAATTAATTCTTTTACATCGAAATAACATATAGGCTATAGAAATCCTGTTAATTCAACAGGAATAGCATGACATTGAAAAACGCCTATTATCAATATATCTAGGTTTTTTATTCACGGTGTGTCAAAGTCAAATCAAATCTGCAATGTAAAATTACGTCGAAAGAGTTATTTTAAGAGAGTTGTTATATATTTTTGATTCTGAATACTGGGTAAATTTAACTGAGCTATTACTATATATATGTAACATAACGTACTAGTAACACGGTTTACGTAATTTCATAACAGATGGCGCTACTAGTACTTTGCTCCACGCTATCGAAGTAAAGCACTTCGTACGTAATTATATAAGACGTCTCCATACAAAATGATCCTGGATGAGTCCGATACAGTCCACCACAGCGCGTTGCTTTAAGCCGAGATCCGGCCTCACAGGAGGCACCCTTAAGGCGATGCTCCCAGGATGCTGCGAGCCTCGCTCGAGACTCACTCTCCCAGTTTACACCCCCAACAATGCTTCCGCGCTCGCCCACTCTCTCGGTGACGCTGTAAGAGCCATTAGGGCTAACAGCATTAGTTAGTGTCCGAAAAAAAATGATCCTGGATATACATCGCCTACCAATTCCGAAGGTTCGACATTGTAAACGGTGCATCTTCCGGTACATCCAGTCTTGGGATGCTGTGAAAGACCCGTATGCGATACTAGCTGTATGAGTGAACAAAGTACTATCTTGTCACTTGTACGTATTCTTTCCCCGCCTGTACGTCCGTCCGGTTCGACCTGTTACATATATAATTTATGTCAATGTCAATAATAATGGCCATTTACTCAAATAAATATTTATAATAATCTTTGCTAAGTGATAATACCATCAAGGAAAACTAATTTCATGTTTCGCTTATTTACAGTTTATTCTAGGACTACGGTCCACGTGGATGAAGTCGCGGGTAAAAGCTAGCATGTATATATTTAAGAGTTGTCTGTCAATCATAACACAAGCATTAAGTTACTTACTTTAGGGACGGATAAACGTGTTTGTAATTGTGCCATTTTTTTATTAATTTACTAGCTGTGCCAGCGGCTTCGCCCGCGTGTAAATCAGCGTGTCACAATTTTTTTCTAAAATTCAAATTTTAAAAATAAAAGTAGTTATTGTGAGTTAACCGTGAGAGATAGAGACATGCTATTGCGGACTTTTTTGTAGAGTTTTCATAGATCTATAATTCTCTAGTTAATTACTTTAACGTATCTCTGTTGGTTTACGCAGCGCGTGCGACTAAAGCTCAAAGTAAGCAAGTTTTTTAACAACTGCGCGATCTCTTTAACACAATTTACATAATGCCGATATGTACTATTTACCTAAACCATCCGAAAGTATTGCACTATCTTTTGGAGAAACCCGTAAAGAAAATCCGTTGAGTAGATTTTGAGAAAATCGATTACATACAAACAGAAAGCTTTATAATAAGTATAGATGATATTTCATTTCAGGTTTTGGCGTAGTTCCAAATGTACTTATCGGTGAAATGTTCACGAGCAACGTCAGGAGTAAGGGCTCTTCTCTGGCGATGTCTGTGGCGTGGTTATTTGGGTTCGCCGTGAACACAGGGTTTGGTTCGCTGGTGCAAGTACTGGGCGGCCATTACATGTTCTGGTTCTTTTCTTGTATTTGCGCGTGCGCCTTCTTCTTCACCGTATTCTTTATTCCCGAAACTAAAGGAAAAAGTTTATTAGAAATTCAAGAATTACTGAATGAAAATTGATTCGTTTTAAGTGTACGATATGTTCAGTTTTATCAGATAAATTGTGTAAGAAAAATTTAATAATTATGTATATTTATTTAATTGCAATAAATTTTAAAAAATGTTTTTTTTTGTTTTGATACACCAAGCAACCCGCCGCAACAATTTTGATGAAATTTGGTATTTGAAATTGAATTTACGTTCTACTAGCTGTCCAGCCACGTGTTGCTGTGTCTCAGTATGGTTTCAAATTCCCCTCGAAACAGAATTCAATACTTATAGAAAAATGTTCCAATCTCCACAGAATCTTAGAGAATTACTCACTGGATATTTCTAAATACTGTCTAAAAATTTCATTAAAATTGCTTAAGGCTTTTCAGAGTCTATAAAGGACATACAGACAAACATTCATTTTTATATATTGAGATAAAGCTCATTACGATGCATGTAAAATAAAAAAAATACTTAATTGCTTTTTTTTAATTTAAATTTCCGAATATTCTAATTTCTGAAATAAATATATTTGCAATATTTCGAATACGTTTTCCTGTTTATATGAGCAATGGCAACCGAGAATTTATTAAAGGAGAAAGAAATAAGACTTTCCTGGAATTCATTAATTAGATTTCGCTGTGATTCCACTCTAAGGTATTTTATGGTCCGATGCGATGCAAACTGATTTAAGACTACCTTCATTTATTTAGTTAGGTATTTTTAAATCTGTTAAGGTATTTTTACTCGAGCGAAAGTGAAGTCCAAAGCGATAGCTGTGTATTTGAATAATTTATAGGATTAGGCGATACTTTGCGGAGATCCATAATACAAGAGTACTAATGATTTTTTTTTGGTATAATCCTAAGGGAAGTCGACCCACCGTGTGGTATCCGGCTGAGTAGAATAGACCACCCTCTTTCTTACAGAGGGGTCGTCAAATACGACTTAGGTAAGTTGACGTCAGGCAGGCGGCTGGTCGTAAAATACGTAGCCAAATCATATGAGAACATGTTTGTAACATGTTGTGCCGACCCCACGTACAATGGGATAAGGTCAGGAAGATCCGCGATAAACTAAATACATAATATATATAATGATAAGTGTAAAGTAGACTATCCGTTTTCATACCTGATACATGCAGGGTTCCCAAAAACAGATGCACTACAATCCTCCACCACAATACACAAGCATTACACACATTCACTATCACAAATTCAATCGTTTCGCCCCGCAACCGGGAGATCATCAAAAGGTACACTCCACGCCAAATTAATTTACAATTGCTTTGCGATCTTGTCGTGAAGTGTTTTTGGGATCCCTGCATATATCAGGTACGAAAGTTGATAGTCCACTCTACATTTAGCATTATACATAGTTTCCATCTACTTTATTGCGGATAATAACAAAATAGCTTTTTAATACTTTTGTTGCTACCTACACAGCTATCTACAAATGACCTAATGCCTAAGTATATAATTTATATAAATAGGCGTTACTTTGCGGAGATCCATTATACAAAAGTGCCTTTACATAAATTGCAAATATCAATTAAACAAATAAGTTTTAATAAAAAAAAACTCATTGTGGCCTGGACTTGAATTTAAAATTCCCTGCGAGAAAAGTTTAAGGAAATTGGTATTCTTACATATTTTAATATTTTAATCAATTTAATTTTGTACATAAAAATATAAAGAATTATAAAACGATAGGTGATGTATATAATAGACAAAGTAGGAACCGACATAAGCCTGCGGCTCCTGCTTTGCACCTTGCAAAAGTACGTTAATCGTTTATGGGCTTGGGTATAAGATTCTATAATAAAATTCCGAAATCAATTTTGCCCTTGCCGTTACAGCAGTTTAAAAACACTTAAAAAGAGGCTGATACAGAAAGCCTATTTGAAAGCCTGTTAGGACTAATTAGATGATAAGAATGTGGGGGTATATCTACACTTCTAACCTGTACAAGACAGTAATGACTAAATGTAACTAGTTATAAGATTTATATTTTAAAAAGAGCAACCGCCGAGTTTCTTGTTGGCTTTTCTCGGTAGGAACAGCTTTCCGAACCAGCAGTAAATTTGACGATTCAAAAGCACTTGTATACAAGTGTACTTGAATAAAAAAATTTTTTTTTTAAAACTATTACTCCTTCGATAAAGTCGCACGATCTCACCACTGGGCTATCAAAAAGTGTTCAGATTTGTAACAAAAGTTTTGATAGAATTCATAATAGACTACGGCTATATTCGGCCTTAAACATTTCGTACAAACTTTCTTTATTACAAATGTTTTGAAATACTTTCGTGTTTGCTTGTTCAGCTTAAGTAAGAGGTACAATGGAAAACTTTTATGACGAGCTAAATTTATCCTCAATGAATCTTGTACGTACTTTTATTTACATCTTCTTCTTCTCGTGCTTTTTCGCTACTGAAGGTTGGCCGTCAGCAGATTGTAAGGCACTCTGTCCTTCGCAAGACCAAACAATTCTTCAATGGAAGCAATTCTGGTCTCTTATGTTACGCAACCACGATTTTTTCCGACGTCCAACGAGCCTCTTCCCTTCAATCTCACCCATTATTATAAGTTGTAGCGACCTGTATCTCCCATGCCTAAGAACGTGGCCGCGGTACTCTATCTTTCGTTTCTTCATGGTTGCTAAAAACTTTTGGGTCATCTTGATGCGCTCACGTTTTATTTACATATCAATTTGTAACTTAACACCTTATGAAATATCCTCTAATCTTTTTTATATCTTATCAGTTACTCTCATCAATTGCATCACTAGATCGATGTGAAATAAAATTATGTTACAAATTACTATAAATGATATTGTCCTAACTATATCTTTTTGCGAAAAAAATGTATAGAAATACGTAGAGAATGCTATTAAGGCTTCTCTCTTATTTTTATATTTATACTAAACATGGTTTATAGGTTTATAAAAATACACTAAATTCTTTACTTTACTACTTACAGCTCTTTTGCAAAACAAATATTTTTCCAATATTCGCGCATTTACCCCATAACATTATGTCATATGACATAATGATAAGTATGCAAAATAGACAGATTTAGATGTTCCAATATCCTTAAAGTGTCTAATTAGCCTTTGATTGATAAGTAGATTAACACAAAATTGTCTGAAAAAAATTAAAGACTACGAAATTACAAAAGTAATAATAAAATTATTTTTTTTCGCTATAATCCGCGATACAGTAAATAGAAAATATATATAATGTTAAATGTATAGTGGACTATCCGTATTTTTATACCAAATACGTGCAGGATTCGTAAAAACACGACAAAACACAAACACGACAGACTCCACGACAAAATCGCAAAGCTTTGCGATTTTGTCGTGGAGTCTATATCCTGTGAATGTGTGTAGTGCTTGTGTGTTGTGGTGGAAGTGGTGGAGGTTTGTGCATGTGTTTTTACGAATCCTGCACATATCGGGTATGAAAATACGGATAGTTCACTATACATTTAACACTATATATATTTTCTACTTACTGTACCGCGGATTATAGCAAAATAATTTTATTATTACATTTGTATTATGGATCTCCGCAAAGTAACGCCTAATTCTATAAATCTACGAAATTACTTAATTATATGTCTTACCGGTAACATATATAACGATTTATATAAAGGTCGGGCGGTAAAGAAACAAACATTTATCAAGTTAACCATTACGTAGCAACCGAAATTTCAGCGTCGTTAGCGATGACTGACATTTTCTATTAACCTAGTTCATTATTATGCTTTAGGCTTAAACGATTAACTCGATTAACTGTTGTTATCTTTATTCCTTGCGTCCGTCAAAATTAAAATTAATGAATGTGTATAATGATGCGCCAAATATTAAATTCTTGTTGTATACAACACTGTACACATATACGATAAAATGCTTCAAAGGAGCGTAAAACCTTCGTTGATACAAATAAGATATCTGATGATATGAATACATGGTTAAATCTTCTTCTTTGTAATAGTTATTGTTATGTAAAACAGATTTGTAGTAGTAATATTAACGTATAATAGATTAGAAGTAGTTTGTTTAATTTATAGAATTAGGCGTTACTTTGCGGAGATCCATAATACAAAAGTAATAATAAAATTATTTTGCTATAATCCGCGATATAGTAAATAGAAAAAATATATAGTGCTAAATGTATAGTGGACTATACGTTTTTTCATACCCGTTACATGCAGGATTCGTAAAAACATATGCACAAACCTCCACCACTTCCACCACAATACACAAGCACTACACAGGTTCACTATCACAAACTCAACAATCGTTTCGCCCCGCAACCGAAGCATCATCAGGAGATAGACTCCACGACAAAATCACAAAGCGAAGCGTTATGCAAACAAGCATTGTTATATAGTAATCGGTTCATCCCCACCTTTACCTCTGAACACGTGCAACAAGCTTGAACTTGAAACATTTATCTGATCGTTAATGAGGGTGCCATTGTTATGCTTAATGATTTCTAATTGTTCCAAAATATTCAATTTTAAGCTTTTTTCACAGGTGTGCAGTATTTCGAAACAATGGTCATTAGGAACTTTATGACCGCTTTCTAACAAATGTTTCGCGAAATGTGAATTTAGTGGCTTATTATTCCTGAAAGCGGCCATATGTTCTTTAAAACGGGTTTCGAAATTACGACCAGTTTGACCCACATATGTATCATTGCATTCAGGACATTTTATTTTGTAAACACCACTCTTTTTCGGGCTTTCTAATTTATCTTTATTATTGCATAGTATCTTTTTTAAAGAGTTATTACTTTTAAAACCTAATTTTATATTTGACTTTGTTTTGAATATAGCTAAAATTCGTTCTGACAATGTTCCAAAATAGGTCAAACTGGCTTTGTACTTATTATCTTTGTAATGTGGCACCGCATAGAAGTGTTTTTCCAATTGCAACTTCTGTTTGTTTTTTAAAATATTTTGTACTAATTGCTCATCGTAGCCATTGGAATGCGCCATCTGCTTGATTATTTGCAGCTCATTGTTAAAATTCTTTTCCGAAAGAGGGACTGCAATTAGAAATCATTAAGCATAACAATGGCACCCTCATTAACGATCAGATAAATGTTTCAAGTTCAAGCTTGTTGCACGTGTTCAGAGGTAAAGGTGGGGATGAACCGATTACTATATAACAATGCTTGTTTGCATAACGCTTCGCTTTGCGATTTTGTCGTGGAGTCTATCTCCTGATGATGCTTCGGTTGCGGGGCGAAACGATTGTTGAGTTTGTGATAGTGAACCTGTGTAGTGCTTGTGTATTGTGGTGGAAGTGGTGGAGGTTTGTGCATATGTTTTTACGAATCCTGCATGTAACGGGTATGAAAAAACGTATAGTCCACTATACATTTAGCACTATATATTTTTTCTATTTACTATATCGCGGATTATAGCAAAATAATTTTATTATTACTTTTGTAAGTAGTTTGTTTGTTTAACATATTGCTAAGGAACGAAGTGCGTGTTACCAGTGATGACCTACGGATCCGAAACGTGGTCGCTGACTATTAAAGATCAGAGTCACTCAGCGGACGATGGAACGAGCTTTGCTCGGGGTTTCCCTACGTGATCAAATCAGAAATGAGGAGATCCGTAGAAGAAATAGAGTCATAGCTCAGCGTGTCAAGAAGCTGAAGTGGCGATGGGCAGGGCACCTGTGGACGTTGGGATCTCAAGGTGTTAGAATGGCGACCCCGCACCGTGTTGTGGAGATCCCGTGAAGAGACCCATGTCCACCAGTGGCCGTCTATCGGTTGACAGAGAAAAAGAAGGAACGTTGCATCTTTGTGTTTTTGCGGAGGTCCTAATTAACACAGTTTTCAACTAAAGCGCTTATTATCTCAAATTGTTATATGTATGCATTTTTTTATTATCACTATTATCATTAAATAAATTATTATCATATTATTATTATTTGTCAACCGATGACCGTCCACTGCTTGAAGTAGGTCTCGTCATGGGATCTCCACAACACACGATTTTGTGCCATTTGAATCCAGCGGCTCCTTTTTGAATTCGTCAGTCCAGTCCTGATTACGTACTGGACTGACGACTGGATATCCCATCGTTAGTATCAAAGTGATCAAATTAAAAAAGCTACTTTGTAACATACTGCAATGAACCGTAGCGTAACGCCTACTAAACTGTTATGCGGGTTGCAGACTAAGAGGTAAGCTAAGTTAGTTTAGTTTAGCTCATATAGCTAACGCAGTCTCATACTGTTGCAGACTGCAAAGAACGCTAAGCTATGTGAGGTAACTAAAATATACGAAAGTAATACTAAAACTATTTTGCTATAATCCGCGATACAGTAAAAAGAAAATATATGTAGTGTTAAATGTATAGTGGACTATCCGTATTTTCAAACCCGATACGTGCAGGATTCGTAAAAACACATGCACAAACCTCCACCACTTCCAGCACGATACACAAGCACTACACACGTTCACTATCACAAACTCAACAATCGTTTCGCCCCGCAAACGAAGCATCATCAGGAGATAGACCTCACGACAAAATCGCAAAGCAAAGCAATATCCAAACAAGCATTGTTATATAGTACTTGGTTCATCCCCACCCTTTATTTTACCTCTGAACACGTGCAACAAGCTTGAATGAACTAGAAACATTTATCTGCTCCTTAATGAGGGTGCTATTGTTGTGCTTAATGATTTCTAATTGTTCCAAAATATCTAGTTTCAAGCTTTTTTCACAGGTGTGCAGGATTTCGAAACAATGGTCATTCGGAATTTTATGACCGCTTTCTAACAAATATTTAGAGAAATGTGAATTTTGTCGCTTATTATTCCTAAAAGCGGCCATATGTTCTTTAAAACGGGTTCCAAATTTACGACCAGTCTGACCCACATATGTATCATTGCATTCAGGACATTTTGTTTTGTAAATACCACTCTTTTTCGGGCTTTCTAATTATTATTTATTAAAATATACGAAGCTGAGTTAGTTATGTATGTCGATGCAAAGCTATACGAACTAAGCTATACTCATCCCGCACTTCCTTCGTCCATCGAATTGAACGTCTCAACACTGATTGTGTTTCCGCTTAGTTCTTACGCGTCGTAAGCTCGGGCGTTAAAAATACGTCGCGTTAAAAATCTGCGTAGGTGTTATTAAAAGGTATGGTGTATTCGGCTTAATGCCCAATGCCTAAGGCCTAAAATTGAACACTGCTCGATAAAAATACGCGTTTTAAAAGCGCTGTCGTGTGAATAGATACCTTGATACGCATTTGTTTCATTTTGACTTATTTTTAACGCATGGTAAAAAAGTCTAGTGCGTACGAGGGGTGAGTGTGCATAGGCCATATTTTTAGTTTACCTTAGCTTCGCCTAGCTAGAGTTGCTAGATTAGAAAAAAAGTAATAATAAAATTATTTTGCTATAATCCGCGATACAGTAAATAGAAAATATATATAGTGTTTAATGTATAGTGGACTATCAGTATTTTCATACCCGACACGTGCAGGATTCGTAAAAACGTATACGTATACGTATTGGGTATGAAAATACTGATAGTCCACTATACATTAAACACTATATATATTTTCTATTTACTGTATCGCGGATTATAGCAAAATAATTTTATTATTACTTTTGTATTATGGATCTCCGCAAAGTAACGCCTAATTCTATAAATTGCTAGATTAGCTTAGCTCCCGGTCTGCTAACCGCATTAAAGAGACTCATAACTTGGAAGAGGAAGAAAACACTAACTTTTTAATAGTTTGTAAAGTGAAGTCATAGATGGCATTGAAATAGGGATTATAATATATCTAACTCAATTAAAGTTAATTTTGAATTCGGCCACTTTAATACTAGGCGTGCGATATGTACCACTTTGTAGGTTGTCACTAAAGACTACAGTGTGTTGTCACAGAGCTTGTCTCTTTATGAGATTCGAGAGGCCATTAGAGGCTGAGGTCATGAGTTAAGCTAACGTGTTTTGTGCTAGGCTAATGTACGGTATGGTGATGGCGTTTGTCTTGCCAAGCCAAAATAGATTCCCTTGTGGCCACAAAATTTTTCCTGAGTTACACTTATATACTCTCCACCATATGCATGAAAAGAGTGCTAGAGTTTTTAGGACATGCCACCCGGAAGCAAGGTAAGTTGCTCTGGGTTGGTAACCTGGAACAACTTCTTGTCACAGGAAAGGTTAACAGCAAACGCTCTAGAGGCCGTAATCTCATCAGGTCAGACCAGATCCGCTCATCCTTGAATACCAACTTGGACAATGCTGTCCATGACGTCAAAGACAGACTCAAATGGTGAAACATCGTCAGAGACAAATTACTTCCTCAAACGGGAAGTCACGACCCACAATAATGTGGATATCCATGCGAGAACACTTATACAATCGTACTGGGCTATAATAACATTAAAAAAACCATTAATCCTTTGGAACCAGAAAAAGAAAACAATACATAATTATGGGTATTTTCTCATTTAACACGACGCTAAAAAAATTTGAATAAATTTCATACAATTATATAACAGGCAGATTAGGAACCGACATGAGCTTGTGGTTCCTGCTATGCGCCTTGCAAAAGTGTATAAGCCGTTTGTGGGCTTGGGTATAAGATTCTATAATAAAATTCCGCAATCGATTTTAACTCTGTCATTATAGAATTTAAAAAACATTTTAGAAACACTATTAAAAAAAGGCTAATATACAATTGCGAATTACTTAAACGATAAGAATGCGTGGACATAGCTACTTTTTGACCCTGTACAAAACAGTAATGACTAAATTGTAACTAGTAATAAGAATTATACTTTGAAAAGAGTACTGCCGAGTTTCTTGCTGGCTCTTCTCGGTTGGAACAGCTTTCCGAACCAGCAATGGAGTTGACGATTCAAAAGCACTTGTTTTCAAGTCTACATTAATAAAAAATATTGTGAATTTGAATTTAAACTTCATTATCTCAGGAACAAGTATCTACATTATTATTAATAACAAGTATCTATACTAGTATATAAAGCTGAAGAGTTTGTTTGTTTCATTGTTTGAACGCGCTAATCTTAGGAACTACTGAACCGATTTGAAAAATTCTTTGAGATAGTCCATTTATCAAGGAAGGCTATAGGCTATATACCATCACGCTAAGATGAAAAGGAGAGGAGCAGCGATCAAAAATATTGTAAAAACGGCATACTTTAAATCTTTCCTAACGTGCGCTAAGTAAACGGTGAAAGTTATTTAAAAATCATGTATTACATAATTGTTCCCTTCTAAAAGTTCTAAATAAAAGTCTGCCACGTGCAATAAAAAATAGGTCATCAAAGAGTATTTTCTGTAAAAACGATATATTAACAGCAGCATTACACGCACAATGGAAATGTATCACTCAACAGTACACTAGGGCGATGTTATCTAATGGAATCTCCGAAATACCGCCCACAAAGCCCTGTTATTATGGTTCGGCCTTTCGTGACCTGATAAGTTTTTGTGGCACGTGAAAGCTATTAACGCCATTAGGGAATTCAATTGTAAATATATTATTGTTTATTTAAGAGTACTATTAAAAGTCTGTAGGAAGAATAAAGCCTATTAAACACAGCATCCAAGTGCGACGATGTTACGTTATCTCAAGGCCAAGATTCGTCAAGATTGCTATAGATTCACGAGAGAATTCTTCTACTTTGTCAGACTCATCAATATTTTATGTCAAAGGACAATCCGAATTGGTGCAAGATAAATTACAAAGATATAATTAATATTTTATTTTGTGTAAAGCGGTCAGACCGTGCGAATCTTTTGAAGCGATCACGGTTTCAAACCCTTGGTTGACACCAATGAGTTTTTCTGTTAGAAACTTGTGTCTAATTGATAATTGCAATTTATCACACGCTTTTCGGTGAAGGAAAACATCGTGAGGAAACCTGCATATCTCTAGAGAATTATGGGGATACTAGCTGTGCCAGCGTCTTCGAGGCTGATACAAAAAGCCTACTATACTATTGAGGATTATATAAATTATAAAAATGCGTGGATTTAGCTACTCCTCTACCCTGTACAAGATAGTAATAACCACATAAGAATTTTGATTTGAAAAGAGCAACCACCTGGTTTCTTGCTGGCTCTTCTAGGTAGGAACAGCTTTTCGAATCAGCGGTAGATTCTGACGATTCAAAAGCAATTGTTTACTTGAATAAAGAACTTAAATTTAACTTTGAATTTAAATTTGTATTTATGTTTATGCTCAGGATAGTAACAAGCCGTTACTTTACTATTCCATTGCTGGGCATAGGCATTCTATCTCCGTTTCTGGAAAGAAGGTTTAGAGCTAATATCTACTACGCTGTTCCAATACGGTTTGGTAGGTTGCACATATCTCCATATCTCTCTAGAGAAATGCAGGTTTCTTCACGATGTTTTTCATCACCGAAAAGCCTGTGGCAAATTACAATTGTCAATTAGACACATAAGTTTTAATAGAAAGAGAATGAATGATTCCATTGAAAGAGTCACACGATCTTAGCGCCGGGCTATTACAATTTTTATGACAGAATACTTTTAAAACGTAATTTATTTATGACAAAATAAATAGGGTAATGAACATCTTGGACCCCCTCGGAGAATAAAACGGTCTAACCGCTTGGCTATCAAAGCATTGTTTAAATAGGTTTCAATTTAATTCACTCAACACATATACTATGAAAAGTAAACATGTTTCATACAACAAAGAGCTTACAAAAAGCACGCTCTTGCGGTGGGCGCGACTCACGGTGAAATATTTAAAGGCATCACAAAAGATGACTAATGTTCCAACCTGGACTGTTATGATTAATGGTTAGGAGTGTCGTGTATGAATACGTTCTATTGAATCGAGTTTTATCAGAGGCTTTGAGAGCAATTTTATGTACGCCGTTGAAGGATGCCCCGACAAAAAGGTACGCTTTTCTTCACATCACCTCTAATAGGGATGTGACTTGGACTGGAAAAAATCGATAATCTAAATCGATTTTTCTCCCATAAAATAAATCGATTTGTAAAAAAAATGATTGACCGAATCTAATAAATCGATTATTAATAAGGGATTCAATTTTTATTAATAGACCACACTCATTTTCTTGCCGACGTGTCGTAAAAGTCGACTATGGTAAGCCGACCCGCCATGTAGTATCCGGCAGAATAGAATAGACCACCATCATTTCTTACCGAGGTGTCGTAAAAAGTAACTAAGGTAAATTGACCCCCCGTGTGGTATTCGGTTGAGTAGTATAGACCACCCTCTGTAAGTTGTCGTCAGACAGGCGGCCGGAAGTAAAATACGTAGCCAAATCGTAGGACAACATGTATGTAACATGTTGCGTCAACGCCACTTAGAGTGGGATAAGGGCAGAAGTATAATGATTTTTACTATTTGTAAGTTGTTTTTTTTAATAATTAATTAGAATAAGGACTATTTAAAGTAATGTAAAATAACGTTGCGGAATTCGATTAAAATGTGTAGTTTAGCTAGATTGGTTTCATCCAACAACGCATATCTTGAAAAACAAAAAAAAGGAGTAAACATAAGTGCTGAAGTGAAATGAACGACCGCCGAGTATTTTCCTGGCTCTTCGCGGTAGGAAAAACTTTCCGAAATTCTTTCCGTTTACTATTTTTCTGGAAAAAAAGTATATTTTGAATTTATATTTAAATTTGTTTTATTAAAAATTAATTATATTAATTAATAATTAATTTAGAGCTGTGATAGCCTAGTGGTAACACCGTGCGACTCTTTAGAGACGATCTTGGGTTCAAACCCCGGGCAGGCACCAATGAGTTTTTCAATTAAAACTGTGTCTTATTGATAATTGGACTTTATCACACGCTTTTCGGTGAAGGAAAACATCGTGAGGAAACCTGCATATCTCTAGAGAATTCTAGGGATATGTGTAACATACCAATTCGCATTGGAGCAGCGTGGTAGGTTTTAGCTCCAATCCTTCTCTCTAAAAACGGAGAGGGGAGGCCCTATTAGCCCATCAGTGGGCGTAGGCTGTTACTTTTTTTTTGTCTTATACTTTTAAGCAGTAACGATAAAACCTTACTTTAATGTAAAGACTAGCATGATACCATTATCAATCGATAACCTTGAATACTGAATAGTTATCTCCTAGTTTAGAAGTAGAATTCAGCAAATATCTTATTTAACTTGCTTCGTATCTAGACACAAAAGAACTCGTAAATAAGGATTTGCATATGAATAGAAAAAATAAGTTAGGCTCAGCTGACAGCGCCTGTGGCGTAAATAATGTAGATTTTATCAGGATCAAGGTTTTATTTGAAGTTTAGTACATATATGTAGAGTTGTGTGGTTCCTTGTTTTCAATGAAGAGATCTCTAAAAACTAAAATTATCTACATAGCTTTATGTGTTTAGAAGTTAAAATGTATATAATGTATATAATTGACATAGATGAGAAAGAATGTGCTAAGAATACATCTAAAGTGGAAACCACGTCAGCGGAAAACACAGTTAATAAATAATAAGCAAATAAATATATGGAATACACTATATACTATACAATAATACGACACATACGGTCGCCGTTCCCAAAGAAAATAACTTAATACTTGTGTTACGGTTGACATACGACTGGTAAATATATACATACTAGTTTTTGCCCGCAGCTTCGCTCGCTAGGAATTTTGTCACAGTATCTGATTTAATTAAATTTAAGATTCACAATTTTGGTCATAGTGGCTTCCACATAAAGGATAGATATATGCTGTCGCAGACTTTTATTTAGAACTATTTAAAGCAAAGAATACTACGGTACATCATCTTTGTGTAACTCTAATGGTTTAGGCAGCAGATAGCAGGAGATAGCACTCAGAGGCTAGATTTTTTCCGACTTTATTGACATGTTTCGTTATATGAACCGACGACCCATGGAACTGAAGGCACGGTGCCCAAAGCGCCTTAATTTATTCAAAGAATATACATACAATATATTCTATAAAGAAAATACGTAGCCAAATCATGTGACAACATGTTTTAACATGTTGTGCCGACCCCACTTAGAGTGGGATAAGGACAGGAGGATGATGATGATATTCTATAAATAAATTTATAGCATTAATTAGCCTTGTACTATCCGGCTGCGCAGAATAGACCACCCTCATTTCTTACCGAGGGTTCGTAAAATACGACTAAGGTAAGTTTCGGTCGTAAAATACGTAGCCAAATCATGTAGCAACATGTTTTAAACATGTTGTGCCGACCTTACTTAGATTGGGATATGGGCAGGAGGATGATGATGATTTTAATTTATTATAGAATAATTTGAGTCTTATATTCTTTATGTATGTTTCAATACGGTTTTAGTATGTGCAGGTATCTTTAGCGTTAGTCTCCATGAATATCAAAGAAGCTTTTTCTTAGGTCATATAAATTCAAATTTCCCTTTATAAGGTAGCGTAGAGGGATTTAAATAAAACAGTATAGAGTAGTAGATGTGAATTTTAGCTGTGAATTCTTACCTGAGGTATCTATTTGATATGAAAATGGAATGGTGATATGTAATTATATCACATATTATTTCCAACTATTTATTTGCTTTTGACATATAATCGCTTGTGTAGTTAAGTAGTTACGTGTACTTTTTACGTTTAAAACCACAGTAAACAAAAGCAATGCTTTATGGGCACTTCATTTTTTTAAAACTTGATGCTTACGCCGTGTGGTATCCGGCTGTGTAGAATAGACCACCCTCATTTCTTACTGAGGTGTCTTAAAAGGGACTAAGGTAAGTTGACCCACCGCGTGGTATCCGATTGAGTAGAATAGACCACCCTCTTTCTTACCAAGGGGTCGTAAAATACGACTAAGGTAAGTTGAAGCCAGGAAACCGGCCGATCATAAAATACGCAGCCAAATCATGTGACAACATGTTTGTAAAATGTTGTGCCGACCCTACTTAGAGTGGGATAAGGGTAGGAGATGATGATGATGCTTAATGCTTATTACCGTTGTTTTTGGAATATTAGTGGCAACATTAGTAGTCTTTCGTACACTATGCTGCGCATTTTCAGACACCATAGACTGAATATTGCACTTATCCATCGTTATAAGATCCCTCGTCTGGAGCCAATCCTGGGAGCAGCATTAGGTCATACATATCATACGTATATTGTCTGCAACGCATGTTTATGATTAGATGCATCGCAATGTCTATTTACATTTTCAAGATACTACATCAACAGTCAGGAAGAATTTTGGATAGCAATATTCATAAAAGACATGGAACAAAAAGTACGGTTAATTAAATAAAGTATAACGATTTTACTATATCAGTTAATAGTAAGGTCTGTTTGTTAAACGCTTGTTATTTTTGTATAATATCGTTCACCATCGTGCTCAACGATAGATGGCACTGCACAGCGTTGTTATAAAACGGAATTGCCTTAGGGAGATTCTTTGCCCCAGATATACATATATATATTGATCTAGATATACATATATTGATCTATATCAATAATTCGTTAATCAAGTTGAGATTTGTATTCTTGCAAGCCTAATTTCATTTCTCCTATCGGCGCAGGTGCGGGTGCGTTCACTATTTTTTGCGTAATCCATTCTTTGGCTTAATTTATTCATTAGATTAATTCTATTTCTATATGAAAATTGTTATTGCCTTTAATTAAAATGCTACTTATTTTTACTTCCTCAATGTGTAACTTTAATGTTAAGTGTGTATTTTTTTGGGTTCTATAAATAAATATATCAAATATATTTGGGTACAATAAACTAAATCAAGAGTACGAAATTCTTACCTTGTGGCTAGACTATATTCGGTTTCTTTCTTATCTTTATTTCATGTTAATTTATTCGTTTTATCTATAATCCTAGATATTGGAAGTAAATTCAGTGCATATATTTAAAATGTCTTATTTAAGAAACTTTGTATCTAGATACAAATCCGACTCGCGTCGACGCCTACGCACTCGATGTTCACGAACTCAGTTTTGCTTCCGCTACTAGAACGAAATCACGAGCACATCTTTAATGAGGAGTGGAGGAATGAAAAAATTACTTAAAAATAAATGCTGCACACTATTTTGGTGGAATCCTACCTTGACAGGCACAAAAAAGTCATCTGAATTGGGTCACATATACGTGTAGGTATATTTGAAGCAAACTTACATTGCTTTCAGCTATTATTTAGTTGTTTTGTAAACCAACAATCGATAGTGCCTCTAAAGTTATCGATACTATTGATAGTCTATGGCTATCAATACCAACAGTTAACCAGAGTGTAGATAGTTTGAAAGACAGGTTCTATCAAGCGGTGACAACTACATATTGTGTATTTTATTCGGTAGGTGTAACCTCTGCTTTGAATAGGTGCTCTATGAAATTGACTTGTATCGTAAGTAGCGATGCAAAATAATCGTTCCTTATTGTGTAGTACTTAAAGATTATATTCCTTTGTCAGTTGGATTGGTGTATTGGAACAGATAACACGTGTTTTGGTAATACATTATCTGTATACAATTTTACACATTTATAGTTGTTGAACTTTTGCTATTTAAAGTATTAAATTAAATTAACAGTTTAAAAAAGTAAAAGAAAGTATTTTATTTTTTGTTTGTTTTTTTCATATTACGTTTATTATGGGCGATGAAGTTTTATTGTGCACTAGCTCTCTAGCCACGCGTTGCTGAGGCTCAGTCTGGTTTCGAATTCCTTTAAAAACAGAACTCAAAATTAAAAAAAATCTTCCGATCGCCACCAAACTTTACAAAAAACGTAATACGTCAAATACGTAGCCTGCTGCGCTCACCGAAAGATGCGGATCCATTTAACGTGCCAGGTGTTTAAAGGATTCCTTGCGGCTGTGGGAAGAACTGACGGACTATTCCACCCATTACCCCGTGTTGGGACAAGGGTTTCACTGTTGTCCCGACAGTTTTACTGGCTCTAGCCTGCCTGTTGCTTTCACAAACCTTATAATATCCCTGAAGGAGATATTTGTTAGGTCATCAGCTTCAATTTCGTCCTTACCTAATATCTCTCATCTTACTTACGAGTACATGGGGCACTCAGCCATAAGGTGGAGACTTGTTTCTTCTTCTCCACACTCTGGGCAAGCTGAATCTTCTTTTATTCTCATTATTGACAAGTGTCTGTTTAACAGGCAGTGCCCAGTAGTTATGCCTGTTATAATTGCCACATTTCTCCTGCTGTGAGACATTAGCTGTTTTGTTGTCTTTGTGTCGAAAGATTTGAGAAACAGCTTTGATTGTTGAAATGTTGTGTAAGCAACGTATATAATAACCAATAAATAACAAATAAAAATCCATACCAGAAATAATCATCCTGTATGAAATCGCTACCGTCCAAACATTTCGTATTGATGACTGTTCAAATATTTTTGTTACAGTACAACTTTCATTTACTAACTAACCGAATGCACAACCCACTCACCTTTTGGTCGATATCTGTATGGATGAATGAATGTTCAGAATGTCAGATTCAAGCGCGCTTTTCAAGGCCGCAGTCTAATTTCCTCGTGCTTACGAGTTGCAGGTCAAGATGGGATTTACTAATTAAGATAATATTCTGGAAGATGACATACACTAAATCGGCATAGTAATATATATACAAAGTCAAATCTAAGGCTAGCTGGCTTTGTAAATAAAAGAGTAGTCAAACAAATATACAACGAAGAAACATTCAAAGCGGTCTTAAAAGACGTATAAGAGGGCTTATTTCTGAGAACAATGTCTCAGATACAAAGTTCGTACAAAGTTTTGAGTAATTGTATTTGGTTGATAAATACATCATAAAATACAATATCACAAAAATCACAAACATAATAATATATGCATACATAAATCAAAACAAGCAACAATCGACATCTGTGGTATGTTTGTTACACATTATTAATTGTGTATATTTTTGATAATCTCTACTAAAGACCTATTTGTTACAATTTTATTTTGATGTGAAAAATTTATAAGTCATATAAAATAATATATGTTATTAATTAATAAGTAATTGATATCAAATAAAAATAATTAAGGCTTCCTCTAACCATGTTTGGAGAGAAGGATTGGAACTAAGACCTACCACACTACTCCAATGCGGATTGATAGGTTACACATATCTCTAAAATTCTCCACAGATTTGCAGGTTTCCTCACAATGTTTTCCTTCTCCGCAAAGCGTGTGATAAATTGCGTTTACCAATTAAACACATAAGTTCTTTTGATAGAAAACTCATTGGTGCCTGCCTGAGGTTTGAATCCGCAACTTTCTCGAAAGATTCGCACGGTATTACTATACCTACTATTAACAGCTTGTCAAAATGTTGAAAAAACGATGGGAGAGTAAATATCAAATAAAAATAGTTAACAGAATAAGGTGTTACTTTCCAGAGATCCATACTAGAAAATAATATTTGTGCATCAAACATAATATTTAATTTGAAAGACGTATGTATAGTAATAATAATAAAAAGCAAGTGTATAATTTTGTATAAATTTATTATATAATGAAGGAAATATTGTCATTGATGGCACTCAAATTCCCTGAGAAATCTTAGCTATCATCAACTAAAATAGCCGGGGATTCCCTGAACAATTCAAGCAGGAGGTTATTTCACGGTAGATTAAGTTAATGTTTTCAACAACTTGGATTGCCTGTCGCCTGTTTATTGGCACAGTATTTTAATAGGAAAACGTATACCTCTTTTAAATTGCTTGTATATACAAAAAGCTATTTCTACTTTACAAATTGAAATAATTCTGTAGATAACAAACCTTTTACAATCTAACCTTCATATTCTCTAAAGAGCGTTGACAGGTTATGTAAAAGATAAAAAATGGCCACGTAATATAAGCAAAAGTATGACTGTTTGTCTCTCAGCCTGTCTGTCTGTTGCTGCTGGACAAATATTACAATTTGAAACAATTGAAGTTTATACATCGGGGTAACATCTAAAATGAAAAATGTCGTTTTTCATTTGGGAATAGAAAACACATATTTCTGACGGTACGTGAACGCTTAAGTTGGTGCGAATGAAGTCGCCGGTATACTTTGTTTTATAATAAGTATAGATAGTAATCTATACTTATTATAAAAGTCCCAAAAAGCTGTCGGTCTGTATGTAATCGATTTTCCGAAAATCTACTGAACGGATTTTTTTACGGTTTTCACCAAAAAATAGTGCAATACTTCCATGGTCTATATGGTAAATAGCACAAATCGGTATTATGTAAATTGTGATAAAGAGATCGCGCAGTTTTTAAAAAAACTTGCTTGCTGGGAGCTTTAGTCGCGTGCGCTGCGTAAACCAACAGAGATACGCTAATGTAATGTACTAGAAAATTGTAGATCTACAAAAAAACTCCACGATAGCATATCTCTCAATTATCTCTCTAACTTACAATAACTATATATTTCGATAACAATATATTATATTTCGAAAATTCGGGAAAAGTTTCGTAAATCAGTGAATTCCACGCGGGCGAAAACGTTGGTGACACAGCTAGTTGATAAATAAAATAAACAACTTTATACGGAGTATAGGATAAAAGTTGCTTGATACTATGATGAAATCGCATACGGGTAGTATGTTATTTCATCATTCCACTACGCGACACGGAGGGGGATGAACACTTGGGACAACGTTCCCCGATGGTAGTAAAGCTTCTTCGTTTCTCTCTTCACATTTCACAATCTTACTTCTATCTTAGGATAGAAGTAAGATTGTGAAATGCATAACTGGGCTAACTGGGTTAGCCTAGTTATGCAACTAATCAGCAGATCTACCAAAGTCCCGAGTGTGTGCCAAAGATCGACCTTAGGTCCCTTTCTGTTTTTGTGACATAAAAATGATCAACTATACTCTTGATATTTAAATATTCTTTTACTCAGTCGTTCACTTTTTATAGAGTGATCGTGGTTGATGATGTTTTGCATCCGTTATTGCATCCGCCGCGATCTTCCGCGTCTCTAGCTCATTGGACTACGGATTGTTGAATTGTGGATGGTATCAGGTCCGACCAACGCATGGGTGATCGACCGCGTGACCTCTTGCGTTCAACTTGCCTGGACAACGAGTCTTCACATTGAATGTTCGTTTCGAACGATGTGGCCAAAGTATTTGAGGATTCTTATCTGAACCATGGCAGACAATCTCGTTTTAATTTTGAGATCGTGTAATATCGAGGTGTTAGTCCGAAACGCTGTCCGAAACGAAATATTTAAATATAAATTTTAGTAATTTTTACACAGCAAGTAGTGGTTTGCACAGGTAGATATGCCAGTTCAGAATAAATGATTTATACAAATTAAACAAAAATATGTCGAATTCATTTTGAGAATATTGCGACATTGACATGTCTTATAATAATAAATTACTAAAGTGACCTTAGATCCAAAGTCAAATAGACCTTTTGAGAGGAAACTTAGCTCAGCGGCCTACGCTATAACATTTTGATTAAGATTTGAAAACTATGCTAAAATCTCGTATATTAGTCTTATTTACAATAAAAAACTTCATTTTAAATGTCTTAATCCTGGGTTTTCTTTAATACATATATTGCGGGCATTAAGACTGTTGGTATTAACCATTTTAATTATTCAAAAGCTCCTGAATTTCCAACAGACTTTTTCCTTTTGTCTCTGGAATGTAAAAGATCGTGAAAAAGAAGGCGCAACCGCAAACACAAGAGAAAAACCAAAACAAATAGTGTCCGCCCAGTAATTCTAGAAGAACTCCGAACGCTGTGGTCACTACAAATCCAAATAACCAGGATATCGTCATAGCCAATGTAGACCCTTTGCTCCTTACGTTGCTCGTGAACATTTCACCGATGAGTACGTTTGGGACAACGCCAAAACCTGAAAGAGATAGATTTTTTTAATTTATAGAAAATAGATTTGTGTGCACTGTTGCTGGACACACACACGCTGGACCGACCAAATTAAGGCTGCAGTGGGGGGTCCCTTACACGAGTGTGCCAGGCTATCAGTTAGCAGAGATAGGTGGCGTAGGCTGCTTTGCGCCTAGCAAAAGTACGTAAATCGTTTGTGGGTATGGGTATAAGATTCTATAATAAAATTCCGAAATCAATTTTGGCTATGCCATTACAGCAGTTTAAAACCACTGTTAAAAAGAGGCTGATACAGAAAGCCTACTATACTGTTGAAGATTACTTAGATGATAAGGATGTGTGGATATAGGTGCTCCTCTACCCTGTACAAGACAGTAATAAATAAATGTAATTAGTTCTAAGATTTATATTTTAAAAAGAGCAACCGCCGAGTTTCTTGCTGGCTCTTCTCGGTAGGAACAGCTTTCCGAACCAGCAGTAAAGTTGACGATTCAAAAGCACTTGTTTACAAGTTTACTTGAATAAAGAATATTTTGAATTTGAATTTGAATTTATGCTCGTAAGGCGAATAACGTCTGCCCCTAAAGTTACTTCCTGATGACCACGACCGCTCTGACAAGAGTGATACGACTAAGAAGAAGCACTGTTGCTGGTTGAGGCGTCTTGGGATACATGTGGCGACTTGTCCTACATGTGTAAGATACGTGAATTTTGCCTGGTTCATACACTTAGCATTGCATGCATTCGATTAACCCACGCGGTCTAAAGCAAAGTAGTTCTGTTATATTTTCTATAGATTTTTGATAAAATAGGTGAACCGCCTATTGTAGGACCTCCAAAAATACATACGAATGCAAGAAAGTGAGTTTATCAAACTCGTAAAACTTGTGAGGCTTTTTTTCTGACACAAACTAATAATATTAGCCCTAAAGGCTTTTGCAGCGTCACCGATAAGATGGGCGAGCGCGAAAGCATCGCAGCGAGTGAAAACTGAGAGGGCGAGCCTCACAGCTTCCGGAGCGTCGCCTTAAAAGTGCCTCCTGTGAGGAGGAACCTTTGGCTTAAAGCGACGCGTAATGGAGGACTCTATCTGATTTGTAAAAAATCTGAAAGTCTAACGGTAGGGGTTTTTTTTGAATAAATATCTTGTTCTTCTGATGCGAGAGTCAGAGCCATTTGTTTGCACTTACATACTGCTTTCACTATTCTTATTCTATTTACATTTCCTTAGACTATTATTCTTAACTCGTATTATTACACTATTTATTCTTTGCTAATTCTAATTACTTAAATTTATTGTATTGCATAGGGCTTCCTGCAATATTTAAGGGCATCGCGTGGTTTTGCCTAATATATATAACGGTAGGGGTTGGACGACCTCGTTTTCGCCAGCTACGCTGTGCTATGTTGGTGTAGAGTACGGCATTGGCGGATGGTCATGTGATCGTCAGGGTCATAGAGAACGCTTTTAGTGAGTCTAAGGACTAGAACTTTTTATCGTAACAGGGGTATTTGATCATCCTCTCTATGGGAGGGTTTGAATGTACCTCAGCTTTTTCATAGTATCTCTTAGACAAACGTTTAAACAAATATACTAAGAAGGGGAGACCTAGCTCTTTCAGTAGGTCAAAAATGCTACGCACAATATTGAAGGTACTTGTAGCTACCAAAGTCGACAAATAATAACGCGTGTCAATATTAAATAGTATCATCTATCTGCAGCTTGTTCAGTAGGAGAGGTTGTTTTGAACGACCTCTTTGTTATATTATCATAGTGTTTAATCCTCTAAATAAAAGTTGCAAAGGTATATACAAAAAAGGTAAAGGTATAGGTATACAATCGTCCGTGGTTCAAACCCCGGGCTGGCAACAATAAGTTTTTAAAACTTATGTGCCTAATCGATATTTGCAACTTTTCGCACGCTTTTCGGGAAGGAAAAATGCATATACATAGAGGAAACATGCATATCTCTGGCAAATTCCCGGGATGCATTTAATCTAACAACCCCCAACGGAGCAACTTGTTGGGTCTATGCTCCAACCCTTATCCCAAAGAAAGAAGGCCTATGTCCAATCTCGAATAAAAATGTACTCATTTATCTCATTATAATCATACCAATAGATCAACTAAAAATGATAGTTATAGATATTAACTTACCAATATCATAAGCGATGAAATATATAATCAGTATTAATAAAGGCAGCCACCCAAGATTGATAACGGCGGCACTTTTTATGGAATCCAAGTAGAAGTATAAGCCCAGAGCGAACTGAAATAACAATGTTAGCTTGAAGTATTCATTGATTAAACTTTTCTTTCTCACCTTCTTGACCTTGTAGCATCCTCCAACGAAGTCACGGCTTCAAACTTCAGGTGGGCACCAATGAGCCAAATCGATATTTATCATACGCTTTTCGGTGTTTAGAAAAAAGCGTTAGGAAACCGTTATATCTCTGGAGAGATTCTGGGATATGTGAAACCTACTAATTCGTATTGAAGCAGCGTGGTAGTTCCAAGTTCTAATCCTTTTCTCCAAAAAAGGGTAGATAAAGTGTATACTCAGTAGCAGAAAAGTAACAGTCCGTTATTTTTATGCCTAACAGTCTATGTCTGACATTTATAGTTTAAGTCCAGATCAGCACCTAAAGATTACATATAAATTTGTAAAATTATCAGAAACGTTTTTCAAAAACACAAAATTCAGAAATGAAATTAAAAAAATAAACTCTACATTCAGGGCGAGACCGTGGAAGAAAAATACAATGTGATCATTAATCAAATTATTTTTGCCGCTTCGTATGCTATTTGTTATAAGGTTGCTCTAAAAGATCGCTACTTAACTATAACACCTTCTATTGCACTTTAATTGGGGTCTTCTAAATAGTTCTATCATTTTTACACAGTAAATTGAATAAAATTATTAAAAATAATCTTTTATTTTTAATAAATAAAAAATATCGTTAGATATAAAACGAATTATTGCAAAATTGCTGCCGCTAAACTTATGTCATGGAGTACCGCTATTCTATAAATTATACCTACTTACATAAATTATATTAGAAAAGTTTTATCTTATAATTACATGGGAGCAAATAATTGTTGTTATTGCATTCAAAAAATATTTTCCATGATATCACAATTAAAAAAATAATTTGATCATTGTGATCACGATAAAAAAATATCAAATTCAAATTCAAATTCAAAATATTCTTTATTCAAATAAACTTGTAAACAAGTGCTTTTGAATCGTCAACTTCACTGCTGGTTCGAAAAGCCGTCCTACCGAGAAGAGCCAGCAAGAAACTCGGTGGAGCTCTTTTAAAAAAGAAGATTCTTAATACTAATTACATTTTGTCATAGCTATCCTGCACAAGGTCAAAGAGCAGCTATATCCACGCATTCTTATCATCAATGTAAGCGGTATAATAGGCTTTCTGTATCAGCCTCTTTTTAACAGTATTTTTAAATTGCTGTAATGGCAAAGTTAAAATTGATTGTGGAATTTTGTTATAGAATCTTATACCCAAACCCACAAACGACTTACGTACTCTTACAAGGCGCAAAGCAGGAGCCGCAAGCTTATGTCGGTTCCTACTTTGTCTATTATATACATCGCCAATCTTTTTATAATTATGTATATTTTTATGCACAAAAATCAAATTGCTAAAAATATACTGTGAAGCTAACGTAAGAATACCTGTTTCCTTAAACTTCTCTCACGTGGACTCAAATTATAAATGCCACGTATGGCTCTTTTTTGCAATACAAAAATTTTCTCAATATCAGCGCATTTACCCCATAACATTATTCCATAACACATAATGCTATGGAAGTAAGCAAAATAAACTAGTTTTGCTGTTTCGACGTCTGTAAACTGTCTTATCTTTCGAATAGCATAGGCTGCTGAACTGAGTTTCCCTGCGAGAGCTGTGATGTGTGTGCTCCATTGGAGTTTTGTGTCCAACGTCATTCCCAAATATACAGTTGTATTTTCTGTTTTTAGTGGTACATTGTCTATTAAGAGCTGATTTGCTGTTTTAGCTGCATTAGGTAATGCAAATTCTAAACATTTCGTTTTATTTGAGTTTAGTACCAAATTATTTAGCCTGAACCATTGAGCTACCTGTGACAATCCACTGTTTACTTCGTCAATATTATTATCGTCATTCCTATTTACTTTAAATATTAAAGATGTGTCATCAGCAAACCGTACAATGTCGCAAATATTATGAATGAAATATGGTAGATCATTTATATATACTAAAAACAGAAAGGGACCAAGGATTGATCCTTGAGGCACACCCATAACTAAGGCCGATCCGGATGACTGCACATCATTAATGCACACTCTTTGAATTCGGCTATAGAGATAAGATGCAACGAGACGAAGTGCATGATCCTTAATACCATAATGACCAAGCTTTAGTAATAAAGTTTCGTGTTGAACGCAATCAAATGCCTTGGACAAATCACAAAATACCCCTATGGCATTTTGTGAGTTCTCCCACGCATCAAAAATATGCTTCAACAATCTTACGCCCGCATCCGATGTAGACCGACCCTTGGTAAACCCATACTGCTCAGGGTGAAGTAAATTATTAAAATTAAAATGCTTGAGCAGTTGATTTAGAATAACTTTCTCAAAGACCTTGCTAAGAGTTGGCAAGATCGAGATGGGTCTATAGTTGTTAGGGTCGCTCTTATCACCAGATTTGAAGACAGGGATCAATTTACTATACTTCATTAAATTTGGAAATGTCCCTGTGTCTACAGACTTGTTAAAGATCTTGGCCATAATAGGTGCAATAATTTCAATAACATTATTTATTAACTTTACAGACATTCCCCATAAATCAGTTGTTTTTTTAATATTTAAACTTTTAAAAGTTTTAACAATATCGTGCGGAGAAATGTGTCTAAATTTAAAATTTACATTGCACTTCATGACGCTGGCCTTTAAAACATTAAGAGCTTCAATTGGGGATGAGTTTATTGAGCTAGTGGTAGAAATGGGTATATTCTGAAAAAAATGTTCAAATACACTCGCCACTTCTGCGTCGGAATTAGTAAACTCATTCCCAATTTTCAGCTCTATGGCAGAATTACGCATTTTATGTCTGCCTACTTCATCTCCTATAATATCCCAAGTTGTTTTTATTTTATTTTCAGAGTTCATTATTTTACATTTAATGTGAAGTGATTTGGCCTGTGCGCAGACATTTCTAAACATTTTCGAATATTTTTTTACATATTCTAAGAATGTGGGGGACTGATTATATTGCTTTTCTGCATACAGATCAAATAACTTGTTTCTTCTCTTATAAATGTCATTAGTAGCCCAATCGCTAAACCTGAGATGTTTGGAGACTTCTTTTTTTATAATATTAAAAGTCTTATCGAATTCACTACCAATAATTCCAAAGAGAGCATTAAAAAGATCATCTGAACTACCGCAACTTTTGTCAATATGTGGTAATTTTGATAATATTTTTACTTGAAATCGCTTTATTTTATAAGACGTGATAGGCCTGAATTTAATAAATTGCTTTTTGTTATTTATAATGTTGGGAACAGATATAATTTGTCCACTATGATCAGACCTTAAGCGACTTATTATAGATTTTTCTGAGATATTACAGCTGTAATTAGTAAAAATATTATCAACACCGGTAGCCGAGTCTGCAGTTATCCTAGTAGGTTCGTTAAATACATTAATCATATCAAAACATTGAAATAAATTAAGCAACCTACAACGAGTACTGGTATCCACTAGTATGTCAATATTAAAGTCTCCACAGATTAAAACTTTTTTTGAAGATTATCAACTTTGAAATCACAATCACATTATATAACGCCTAGAAAATAGTATCGTTACACACACAAAAAAGTAATTTTAGTCTTGTTATTACAATAAAATAATAAGTTTCATTCTCGTTATCTAAATCAATCAAATCTCCTGAAGTTCATAATTTAATAACATCAAGTCAACAGATTTTGAACTAATCCCTCTTTTGTTAGTATCAATACGAAATAGCAAATGTTTATTAAATCTCTGATGTTATTAACATTTGGTATTTCATATAACACTCATAAAAGCAAGCGTTATAATAGTAGATACGATAATTTAAGCATTCGTGGTTATTAATTGTAAGTGGATTTTAAAGATATTTCGTATAACTTACCATACTCAAAAAACAAACTAATGTGGACACAGTTAATACGATGGTTCTCCCAGTTCTATCGATTACAACCGTTGAAAATGTACTTCCGGCTAATTGAAAACATCCAATAATTATCATAGATATATTCACATCTACAGAAGATCCGGCCATTTCGAAAATGGTCGCCGAAAAATATAGAACCATCATGAACCCGCTACAATTCTGCAAAGTATATATAACTGCAATTATGATGAAGGCCTTTCTATTTCCCTTTATTGTAAATAATTCCAACCAATCCTTTTTATCGGACATCTCCGCATATTCTATTTTTATCGACAATAACTGTTCTACTTCATCTAATCTACCTAGATCTTCTAAAACTTCAGTTAATTTTTCATCATTTCCTAAAAAAATATATTTTAAATAAAAATTTACATCATACGTAACATTACAAATATTTTCTTGACAATGCAACAAAAAGAATTCAAATTGTCTGAAATTCTGAATACCTAATATAGTAACGGTTAAATAAAGTGAAAAAAAAACGTAATATGCTGCGCATTTATCTCTCACAGCACTTTCGTGACACAATTGGTTAATCAGCTACACCAAATGATATCTTCGTGACATGCTCGCAGCTGTAATTTTTATAATATTGTTACACGTTGTATGTAACAAGGTTCAAACTTTTGAACCAAATGTGTGGTTTTCTTATTAACACTTTCTTTGGCAGCGGTCTTGGTCGGTGACTTTTTCATGGTTGGAGATAAAAATAGATCAAAATTGAAAGATTTACCACAAATTATTTTGATTTACTATGTTGGATTTTATTCCTCGCAAGTTTTATAAAAAAATTTGAGCATAACTACATTATCAATTTAATATAATCTTAATATTTAAGTGAATTCTATTAATTTCTTGTTCTCTTTCATATTTTTACACCGCAAATTAGTAGTTTTCTGAATGACTTACCTTTTAAAATAAAAAATATTGGAGATTCTAATATAACTAACAGTCCAACAGTATAAATTAAAAATAACGTTAGGCCAATCAAAGTTGTTCCACTAAAGGAAAGAAATGGTCCGAAAGCGAACAACAGTATCATACCAGTTGTCTGACATATTCCAATTCCTGCTAGCAAAACACCTCGTATATCCTTAGACCTGTAAATAAAATATATAAAACATAATTGTTTTGATAACTTTAAATACATCGTACGAGCGCCACTTGTATCAATTCTTAAAACTCACAATACTCTTAAAACAAGCCAAATCTAATGAGCAAACAATTCTAAGCAATTTTAAGACGCTTGCAATTTTAAACACCCTTATCCTTTTACTGTCAAAATCTCCCGGAAGTTTTACCTGGAAGATGCAATTCAATTCTGATGGTTGCAATTCTAACGCGTATTTAAGGTTTGGATATCAAATTTACAATTTCATCGAGCTGAAATCTGATTTCATATTTCTCTGCTAATGTTACATTAATTTACCAAGCTGTCTATTGGAAAGAAACAGAATCTTCTTCCAACTAAGTAGTCACACCTGCTCACAAACGACTTAAAGCCGCTTTGTTCAGTTACCAATTGATTATAGATAAATGAAATATCAATTCCAGAATATTCTGTGGCTGATGTTACCTTCCCTAATTAAACTTTTAAACTTTACTTCCAAGAGTTCTTGCACAATGCTCATTGAATCCAAGGAATCTCTGCGACGTTTTTGAGGTCGTTTATGGATACCAACTTAAAGAATGAGCTAGATTAAAAAATTAATAAAGTGAAATTATACAGGGCATTGATAATGAGCACGTTAACCACTAATGGGAATCTTAATTATGTAAAATTTACAATGCAATCTCACTACTTGTATATAGGCATGCTTACCCAATTTCACCAATATACACTATACTTATGACTGTAGTGCAAGCTGCAGCGAAGCCAAAGAGGAATCTGCCTAAATATATAGTACCTAAGTGATCAGCGGACGCTAATATGGATGCGCTTGTTATAGCTAGCACGCCACTGCCTATCAAACATGGCTTACGTCCAATAATATTGGATAACCAACCAGTTAGGTACGGGCCTGAAACCAATATTGTCTATCAACACTATACACTCATCTACAAATTATATTACATTTCTACATATTTTAATTTTAAAATATTAAAAATATAAAAATATTGTCTTCCACGGAGACCGGAGAAAAGATCCAAGCTCCCGGAGGTTTGGATTACAATGCGTGCCGTCTCAAGCAACACTGCCTTCTGTATCCTGCCCTTGATTCAACAACTAAGCGAGAGCCTCTTGAGATGTCGATCAAGGCTCTTCGCTAGTAAACCGTTTACAGATACAACAATAGGAACAATTATTGTCGGGTCAATCAATATTCCACATGGCGGTGATCTCATGAGTTAGATCCAAATATTTAGTTATTTTTTCTTTTTCAACTTTTATGAGATTATCGGCATGTGGGACAGTGATGTCAAAAATAATTGCCTGACGTGCTGACCGATACACCAAAACTATATCAGGTTTACTGGCGGCAATATACGTGTCAGTGATGAGAGATCGGTCCTAGTAGAGCTAAGCGTGATCATTTTCAAGAATCGAAGTTAAACTGTATCTGTGTTGTATTTAAAAGCATGTTGCTGATGGATAATTCTGGTTACTTGATTGTACTATTAGTAAGAGATTAACACTATTATTATTGTTCCTCAAATCTTCAACCTATGGGTGCCCATAGCTGGACATATGTCCTTCTAGTGTATGTTAATAAATTAAAGTAAGTCTTATTATAGTAAATAATTAGACGTTCACGCGTCTAAATCGTAATTTGTTTGTAACTATCTTCTGCTTCAAACGTCTCAAATTTATTTAAAACACTAATAGAGCGCTCCGTGTTCCGCTCGCTCTCTTTACTTACTATATATAGAACGGCGGCTGTCGCGACGTTCGGCCAAAATGATGAAAATTTTTTTTCATCATTTTCCAGTTTTTATGTTTTATTGTTAGAGCATCAATTATAGATACGAAAAAATGAAATATCGTGATAAACAAACGCTTATATGCTAAAATATCGAAATTTTTAAAGATTATTTATTTTTGACAAGAATGTAGGGCTGAGACTGTTACATGTTCTTTTAGATAGGTAAAATCTAGTTGGTTCATTACCGACGCGGCAAGGAATATCTGTGATTAATACGATGATAGGATGGTTGGTAAATCTCTGCCATCAAGTGTTCTGATGGGTTAGTACAAACTCGAAGAATTTACTGATATTTCACCCACAGTTGATTATTATTTATTTCGAAAAAAAATCAGTTCTTTTCAACTTATATAAAATCTCATGGTTTTGTTATTATATAAAAAAAATTTTTTTCAAACCTGGAATAGTTCCCACATATGCGAAACTGGCGACCAAAGACATTTCAATGTCCGTCAAATTATACGGAATTGGCGATTGGTCAGGATCTTTTAACTTTGGCAATATCGTTCCAGTCCAGGCTCCGAAATATCCAACTCCAAGCGTGCCAATATAAACTGTAACACAGTTAATAAAGTCTACAGCTGGGCAAATACCTTCTCGTTCAGACACGTAATCTTAAAATTGTATATCATTGATCGCAACCGATTTGTTATGGTTGATTGATTTAGGTCATTAGTTGATGTATAGAAAGCGGCTATAGTCACGTATTATTATATTGAGGCTGACGAGAACTGCCCAAATTCCCACCGTGGTAGGCTTGAAACTGGTCCGCCTCAGCCGATATTATAAGACGCGAGTATAGTCCGTTTCTATATATCAATTATGAACACGATAGTTTAATTTCAAAAACTGCTTTGCCTTTACCAAAAAGCAGCTTACCTAATTGTTTTTCTATTCTCGATTACGGCTAAAAGGGTGCAATAATATTGATAATATTTGTTACAAAATTGAATTCTCATTTTTCCTTTGGGAATAATAAAAAATTAAACTTTAATAAACGCAATAAAGGTTTTTTACCGCTTAGGTTTACGCATTATAAACCGAGGGTACAACTAGTAGGAAATAAGCAACAAATTAAAAAATAATATAATAGAAAATGTTTACTATCGGCGGGAATCGAACCCACAAACCCTGGAGCTGAAGATAAGGTCACTGCCAGCTGCGCTAACAGGCCAGTCGAAGAACAGATGGTGAATGTCACATATTAGCGCTCAGTCCATCACTACAAAATTGAGATCAATTGATAGCAAATACGTACTACAAACAGATATCAACACTTGCCGCCTTTTTCCGTCAAATTTAAAAAACATATTTCCATTTATCACTTAACCACTTTCCAACATTTAAAAGTTGAATAATATTTAGAAGACACCAACTCGTGACATCGTTACACTAAAAATGGCTAAACGGAAAAATTTGGTTAAAAAACAACTTATTTATACGAAGCCGCAGCAATACAAAACTTTAGTACGAGGAATGTTTGATACATTTGTGTCTTTATATTTTAAAAAATACTCTCCGCCGGTCTACTCAGCCGGATACCACTCGGCGGATACAGGTGAAATTATAACACATTGAGAAACGTATCTTAGCACCCTGTAATTGATGAACATGCAAAATAAAGTCACCGAACTTTCTAAAATAATTACGTAATATCGTAACGCGGAATGGTTCCATCAAAATTGGCTGTTTTACTGCATTCAATCGTACAGCTGATCCTTGATAAAAATTTGCAAAACTAATTAATAAAAAAAGTGTGAAAACAAATAGAAATTATAATGAAACTCAATTTACAGTGACAAATGCAAAAAACATTTGTGAAACATCAAACCAATCAAAACAACAAACAAACGCAGCCGAAGCCATTAATCAAAGCTATTTAAAAATAAATTTAAGTAAATTCTAAACTAATATTTAGACACTGTAGCAGTAAAATTGATTTACCGTAAATGATGTTCCATGAAAATCAAACATGTTCAGTTGTTGTTTAATGTATTGAACAATCAAACAGCCAATATCAAAGAACGGAAAATATAAAAGACTTCTCTGTATTTTTAATAGCAACCTTGAACATGAAACTTGATAGGGACATCCAGGTTCGTATTGAAAAAAAAAACTCATAATGGCCAGTATTTTTAATATATTATTTAAAGATAACAAGATAATTTAATCGAATAAAAACTGAACATTTCCAATTTCTTCATTTGAGATCATCATCATTCTCCTGCCCTCATTCCACTCTCAGAGTGGTCGGCACACTATGTTTTAAACATGTTGTTACTTGTTTTGGCTAGTTATTTTACGACCTGCCACCTGCCTTACGTCAACTTACCTTAGTCGCCTTTTACGAGTTACGACAAGTTGGTAAGAAATGAGGGTGGTCTATTCTACTCAGCCGGATACCACACGGCAGGCGCTCCATTTGAGAAGGTATCACATTTATCATCAGGGATAATTGCATTGCTGAATAAACGATTTAAAAAAGCTGAAAAGTAAAATTAGCCAGCAACTATCCCACCACTAAGTAAAGTTTTCCCCCCTCCGTATAAAATGATTTTAATAAAACAGCAAAAACAAACATTAGTCTTACTTCTACCTTTTAAATAATGTTACAACAATTTAATGTAGGTAGAATTGATGTTAAGGTCGAGTACTGAGATCATTAACAACGTGGTGATAGCGTGTATATTGTAAAGCCAAATAGAGGACGCAATTGCCACAAATTGTAATTTTATAACGTTATATATTATCATTATTACTGTCATTTTGGATGATCTGACGGTCTTGACCTTACATACACACTGATAGAGTTCGAGTTAGAGTTATTTATTTATTTATTTAATATACTAAAGTGGTAGTATATTAAAATAATGTACATAAATTAAAACTTTTTTTGTAAAAGTCATACACTTTTATATATATGTGCATTTTACAAAAATAAATTATACAATCAAAGTATTGCATTCACACATTTCAGAATCCCCATACTAAATTCCTCATAGCCGCCGAACGTCACGACAGCTGTCATATGTAAACGGAGAGGGTTGTCTAGCGGACGTTGCCGTGCGCGCGTGCGGTCTGTTGCCATATGCCGAAGGCTGACGTATACGTATACATGTACTAGAGGCGATACATAGTGCATAGCGTTATGAACCCTAAACTATGTTTAGAACTTCGGCTTGCCCAAGCGGTACTGTGAGAGACTTTGGTCTATTATCTCACTACATAGTAATTTAATTATTTATTACATTGATAAATTATGTTATTCTCAAACTTCGCAGAGTGGACTTGTAGCGAATTAAACTGTGGTGTATACTGATTCAAGGTTTCGCCACGGTCTGCTCCAGGCTGTGAATATTAAGGCATCTTCTGCCTCGATATGAAGCAGCTAGAGTTTTAAAATAAGGGTTAAACAAGTTAAAAAAATTATATAAATATTTTAATAAAATAACTTGGTTTCTTTTTATCAACGCTTTATTTATTAATCAATTTCATGCCGCATTTGCTTCGATGTACCATGTTAATATAGACTGATTACTTTGCAGCTGTCATTCAAAAATTAACAATTATGAACTTGAAAATAATGTCAAGTCTGTTATTACAATATCATATCGTTATCAAACAAACATTAATATGAAAGATGTTAATTTTAATATAATAAATCCGATAATTAGGCTTATGTACTGGACCAAACAGGTAATATTGCAAAGTAATTCAATAAATATCTATACTACTTTAATGATTACATAATTTTACTAAGTGATTGGATGTGATTACTTATGTAGATTATTACGCGTCTCAGAACCATTGTAATGCCACACTAACTTAGAGATGTCATGTAATATTTCGGAATTTGTAAAATTTTACTCTAAAAACTTCATTCGCAATAACGAAGGATTCACATTATATCCTTGCAACAGATATTTTAAAATGACAGTTTGTACGCGATAAAAATGAATTTTCTTACGTACTTTAAACAAAAGACACCAAAATTGTTGGAACTGAAGGTAAAAAGGCACTCATACCTAATATTATTTCAGGTCATATTATCATAATATTCTAAGCACGTAAATTCGAAATATGATGCCATTGTAATTCTATGTTTAAAATTTTGCGACGACTGGTGAACATTATACGTACACCCTTATTTTCTATCCAAAATTTCTTGAATCTCTAACAAACTTTTCCCTTTCGTCTCTACCACACAAAATACTGTAAAGAGGACAGCGCAGATACATATTACGCCGAAAAACCAAAATGTCACGTGACCACCAACAATTTGAATTAGAGAACCGAAAGCTGTGCTCAATAGAAACCCCACAATGTATGCTATGGTAATAGTCAAAGAAGAGCCATTGCTTCTTACGTTCACTGTGAACATTTCCCCAGTAAGTGTACCTGGAATAATACCCAAACCTGGAAGAAAAAGAAATAAAATTTTACATTACCGTATTTAACTTAAAATATACGGTGCCACGGATTTCAAATTCGCGCAGATACTAATAGGTTTTCTGAAAAAATCTTAAATGACTAATCGGTGATAATAATGTAACACGCGGTTTTGTTGAAGGAAAATATTGTGAAGAAAGCTGCATATACAAAAGTAGTAAAATTATTTTGATATTATCGGCGATATAATGTAGTATAATAATAATAGTAATCCTCCAAAAAGATGGTTAGACGACTTGAATTGGCCACGGGGTGCATCCTTTATGTCTTTGGAAGTAAACATCATGATTTTTTTTAAATAAAGATATAATCAGAGATTAGAAAGAGAGAGTCAGTAGATATGAAAAATTCAGGTTGTTTTGAGTAAAAAAAATATTAATTTCAACTTACCGAAATCATATCCGATAAAGAATATTATTAGAATGACCAGTGGAAACCACTTTATATTTTCGACTATAGGACTTCCCAACTGATATAAATAGAAATAAGTTCCAAGCAGAAACTGAAAAAAAATGTCTAATATGAACACATACAAACAGTTACAGAAAGTATGAACACCTCGACAGCATTCAGACATTATGTTAATATCTGAAAGGGTTAGGTAATTAGTAATTAGTTAAGTACTGAAGTAAACCAAGTCTTCATCTCTCAAAATTTGCATTTAAATTCCTATTTAAGTTGTTGTTGTAAGTGTTTAGTCAAATTTATCCGAAATATTTCTTCTTCTTCTAGAAAAGAGCAAAATATTACCACATGTACAAAGGTGGCCTATCCCTAAGAGGAATCTACTCTAGTCAACCTTTGAGTAAGAGAAGGAAAAAGACAAGAAGCGCAATATGGGAAATGTATAATGAAAGAAAAACAAAAATAACGAAACTAATATAATGTACTTGAGGAATGCACTGCACTCGAAATAACATAAATGGTAAAAGTAAAAAAATGCAATATATTTAAAAGTAAATTTCTTGAGCGTGATTTTCATTAATTAATTTAATGTAATTTATTAGAAATTTGAATAAAAATGCTAAAAAAAGAGGAAGCCAGTATTATTAAACTTCCATTTGAAGTTGATTATTTTATAGTTAAGTTATAGTTAAGTCTCACCATTGATGCAGAGCATATAGCACAAGATACCGCTAGCAACATCTTTCTTCCACTCCTTTCAATTAAAATCGGACCTACTGAACTCCCTACTAATTGAAATGCTGATATTATAAGCATAGATATATTCGATTCAACTGAAGAGCCAGCCATTGCAAATATACTGCCCGCAAAGATTATTACGGATATAGATCCGCTGCAATGTTGAAATATATTCAGAGAAACTACTATAGTCAATGCTTTTCTATTGCTCCGTAGCGTAAATAAGTCTGTCCAATCTTTTTTAGCATTCTTTTCTTGAAATTCTTTTTTTACTGCTAGCAATTTATTTATATCATCGCTTCTGCCTAAGTCATTTAAAACCTTAATGACGTCGTCATCTTTGCCTGAAAGACAATATACGAGATCGGTTAAAGCATCGCAAGTTTTGAAATTAAAAAAACAAACTTATTTTATACTTTTTCATGATTCGTTTCTTATATTCATGTTCAATAAAATGGTTTGTCATATATAACTTTAATATCTTGTTATTTTTTATATTTATATTTTGGATATTGGATATACTTAAAATATTGTTTCATAAATCTAATCCTGCTCGAAACCATAATTTGTTCAATAACAGATTTAGTAATTATTGAGAATTTACCTTTCAAAATATAAAATATTGGAGATTCAGGTATCAAAAGCGTAGTTATTGTAAAAATTAAACATAAGGCTATTCCAACATAACATACTCCTGTATATGAAAGAAAGTGTCCAGCAGAAAACGTGATAATACCACCAAACGTAGCGGACAGTCCCAAAATTGTCAAAAGGATGCCTCTTATATTTGTAGACCTGAAAAACAAAACACGAGATTTGTATTTACCGTCGCATCTTTTAGACAGTCGTACGAAACATTAAGAATCATTCACTGATTATTTTAAAAAAATAAAGATCGTTGACTAATCTCAAGTTATGTTGTGGGAATTGAGGTGTCTTTACGCAAACTTACTTATTTTGTCTCGTAATAGTAAAGAAAGGTTTATTCGCACATTTTCACAATCGCGAATTTTCGAATTCAAAAGATTTGAACAATGATTTCAAAACTTGCCCTTAGCATTTGCACATACAAATATACGTTTTTAATTCAATGGAAGTCCACTGTTGGTCATAGGTTTCTTTAAGTGATCTTCACACTACACAATCTGAGGCCTTTTAAATACAGCGGCTACCTGTAACCTCATGAGGTCTTAAGTCTACAAAATTCTGTTAAAAAAATTCAAAATTTCTACTTACGCTATTTCTCCGAGGTATACCAAGTTCATCACCACTACTATAGCTACACCACCAGATAAAATTCTGCCGATATATATCATGGCTAAGGTTTTAGCTGTAGCTAATATCAAATACGCAATCAGACAGGACACTCCACCCAATACAAAACATGGTTTCCTTCCTTTGATGTTTGCTAGCCATCCTACTAAATATGGACCTAAAAAAAATAATTTCCAGATTAATCATCATATAGGTTAATATTAATTTTCATTCTCTTTCTCATATCCCACTCTAACTGGAGTATCTGTCCGCATTTATATTTTAAACTCGTTTGACGATATGATTTTTATCCCTCCTCTTTATATGCCCATACCATCTTAATGTTACACTTGTTGTCTGTTCTATACTTATAAAAAACTAGTTGACCCGGTAAACGTTGTTTTGCCATGTTAAACTTTGATAGGTTGATAGTAGATGGCGCTTTTCAATGTCCTCCTATTCCTGTAAAATGAACAGGATTTCTATAGCCTATATGTTACTCCTGTGTATAAGGAATATTTGTGCCAAATTTCATCGATATTAGTTCAGCAGATTCGCCGTGAAAGAGTTACAAACATACATTCACACTTATAAACTTTCGCATTTATAATATCAGTAGGATTGAGTCTTTCTTTCAAATATTTATTTTGTTCATAAAATGTTAATAAAATTATATTTTAACCGACATGGTTAACGGTTTGTAAACAGATTCTATTTATAACTGGAAATTAGTGCAGCAATTTACAAACTACTTTTACATTTCATTTACTCATGTTTCTTTCTTGATTATGGACATAATACAATAATTTATCTTCTTATCACACATATGTTAAGTAATTCCCTTTATTTTGTTTATTTATCTATGTCACTTAGTATTTCTCGCTACCATTCTGCTAAATTTCTTTTTAATCTTTAATACTATTTAACTTCAGTATCCTCTTTTTTTTTTCGTTAGTACTTCTTGGTACGTTAAACCACTTTTCTCCTTTCACTTAAAAATCTTCTGCCTTAAATTTTTATTATATTCTTTTTTATTTGGCTCTATTCTTATTCTTTTTAATTCTAATACAATTCAATTATCATACTATCTATGATATACCTCATGCGCTGCAATAGTGGCACAACCCAAAAAACATGTACTTTTTACTAGGAACAGGTATAAATGTTAAGATACACATTCTTTATAGCATAATTTAATATTTAGCCGTTCGTTTAAGCAAAATAAAGTATTTTTTATGATTTTTCGTAAGCGTTAAACCCATTTATCTCAAAACATGATTGTTTGAGTTGTGCCACTATTGCAGTCCGTGAGCGATATAACATACCAAATACGGTGATACTAAGGCCTGTATTAAAACTGTATTAAACTTTGATAAACAATAATCAGAGTCTGTGTTTGTATAAAATTAAGAATGTCTTTATATAAATGCATTTATTTAAAATATCAAGTGATAAACGTATTAAAGTATTAGATATTACAAAACATAAGATAAATATTTTTAATGACCACAGCATAATCCTGTGCTTTTTAAATGAAAAAATCGCTAAGATTGCTTGGTCAATGGAGCTAAATAGGAGGTTCGTAAAGTAGTACCTAAAATCTACATTGGCCCTTTAAACCCTTTTTTTAGGCAACTCTTCATCACTTCACCACTGCTTGGTGACGAGGACTCAGGAATACTGAACCCATCACGTCTACACCCTAATCAGCAGCCAACTCTTGATCCTGGTAGAGCCGGAATAGACACTCGTACCACAACCGACGCATTAGGAACACTTTTATGTATCGGTTAAGGATCCTTTCTCCGGCTAGAGCATCGAATCCCCCCTATTCGACATCCGGAGGTTATCATAAGAGTAGTAGTCGATGGTAATAGGTACGTTGTCTTTATTCCGCTTGCCTGTGACAGATTGGTTTGGAAAAACTATCTCCCAAACTTTCTCCGTCGCCTCCTTCCACAAAATGATATCTGTGCAGAAGAATGCCATAAGCCTTTTAAACCCTGGCAGCCTGCGTGATCCACACTACTTTAGGATAGACTATGACGAGTTAGCACAACAACATACAACTGTAGTCCTATCCAAACACCGACCAGTCCACAGGATATCCGTCTAATCTAATGTCGATTAATGTCTATTGTAAATAATGTATATAATTGGGCATTACTTTTTAAGATCCATAATACAAAAGAAACAAAAATATTATTTCGCGATAAAGAAAATAGAAAATATGTGTAATGATAAATGTAAAGTGTACAATTTTATTTACTGTTGCATGCAGATTTGTAAAAAGGGCAACTCTACAAACCTCCACAACTAAACCACACTAGTATTACACACATACAGTAGCACAATCTTATGAACCGTTTCGCATAGTAACCAACGCATCGACAGGAGATATATTCCACGATGAAATCGCAAAGCGACGCATTACCCAAATCTAGGAAACATTTTTTTCGCTGATGAAAGCAAATAACATTATCATTACTTTTAAATTTCTATATAACTAGAAATATTGATTTACCTGGTATACATCCTACGTACAATAAAGTTGCAATCAAGGATAGCTGTGTCTCTGTCAACTTTTCTGTTAGGGGCGTTTGCTCGGGGTCATTAAGTTTTTGCAAAACGGCTCCGGGCCAGCTTATGGTGAAGCCTAACATCATATGTCCGAAGAACACTGAAAACAAAATAATTTAGTTAATAAGATAGATAATTTTCCGACTTACGTACGTTCACTACTGGACATGTATAAATAAAGATTTTGTTTCATTCAGATATTCCCTGCAATCTTTTTGATGTCTGTCCATCAATTGAAATATTCATTGCATCGTTTAGTATGAGGTTTATATTATACCCTGGGACCAAAATAAAAGCGTCCCAACATGAGGAAATTCTTTAATAGTATTGCAATCCGTGGTTAAATCCGTTGCAGTTATACCAGACCTTAGGCTGTCTATCTGACACAATTCATAACGGTCTTAGAAGGTGTAGTAGATAAACCAGCAATCGTAACAAATTGAAATAGAACAATCCGCCCAGAAACATGACTATGACTAACTTCAGTATAATACAATTAAAACAAAATAATTAAATGTTTAAATCAAAGTTTTAGTTTAAAAATTTGGTAAATAACTATAAAATTAATTAACATACGTATTATGTAGTTTCTGTGACTACTAACAGTGAAAGTAACTTATATGCAAATCATATTGTAATGATAAATATTCTAATGATAAGCATAAGAAAGCCTAGAGTCACTCAATGTGTGATGTATCTAGTTATGCTCTGAGTATCTCCACATGATCATATCAGAAATGAGGAGATCCGTAGAAGAAATAAGTCACTGACATAGTTCGGCGTCTATGAAGCTGAAGTGGCTATGGGCGTGGCATAGAGTGTGGCAAATCGATGGGCATTGGTGTCTTAAGGTGTTAGAATAGCGTCTACGTACACAGAAAACGCCGGTAAACCCCCTACCCGGTGAACTGATGACCTCTAAAAGGTGGCGGGGAGCTGCTGGATCCAAACGGCACAGTTACGTGTTTTACGGAGATAATGAGAAGAGACCTATATCCAGCAGAGGGAATAGGTTCTTCTTCTTCTTCTTTCTCAATCGATGGACGTCCACTGCTGGACATAGGTCTCTTATCGGGATCTCTACACCATACGATCTTGCGCCTTTTTGAGGTCGTCTGTCCACCTCGGAGGGGGTAGAGAGTCTACCGACACTACGCTTTGCGGTGCGTGGTCGCCATTCCAACACCTTGAGACCCCAACGTCCATCGGTTCTCCGCACTATGTGCCCCACCCATGCCAGTGACTCTAGTTCTTCTACGGATCTCCTAATTTCTGATTTGATCACGTAGAGATATTACGAGCACAGCTGACTCCTTCGCCCGCTGAGTGACTCTGAGCTTTGTTTTGGCTTTGTTATAAGGTCCATAGTCAGCGACCATGTTTCAGATCCGCAGGTCATCACTGGCAACACGCACTATTCAAAGACCTTGGTCTTCTGGCACTAAGATATCTTGGACGAAAAGATCTCGCGTAGCTTCCCAATCGTTGCCCATCCGATTTGAATTCGATTGTCCGTCTATAGATTGAAAAGATAGAAATATTTATTACTTACTGCATGTCGATATCAACACTTGACGTTTTATGCCAGTTATTTCGAAGTATTTATACAAATTAGTGTTAAATAAGAACATTTGGATAAACAAAACACGACCAGTTTGAATGTTTTCGCAAAATAAAGTATGTTATATAACAATTCGTTTAATGCTTAATTCGCCGGATATAAGATTTGCATTACGTGATTACAACAAAGTCATGTAGAGTAAAGATTACTACAATACATAAAAGATAGTTATCTTCATACAAGATTACTGCAGTAATCTTTGAAGATTTTTCACTATTTACTTAGTGACTTTGTCCTACTAATTTGTAGGTAAAGAAACCAGTTTGGTACTGGCAGTGTGTTTTGTTAACATTATCTCAGTGAATATGTTAACTGTCTGTGTAGCGTATGTGAAGCCTTGACATGAACACTTCACATTTAACAATATATATGTTTTCTTTCATCGTAGATTATAGCAAATTAATATTTATTTAACCAATGCTAAACTGAAGTTAATGTGTAGAAACCGGCAATACTCACTTCTTATATTCATCATCCTCCTGCCCTTATCCCTTCTAAGTGGGGTCGGCACAACATGCTACAAACATGCTGTCATATGATTTGGCTACGTATTTTACAACCGGCCGCCTGCCTGACGTCAACTTACCTTAGTCGCCTTTTACGACACCTCGGTAAGAAATGAGGGTGGTCTATTCTATGCAGCCGGATACCACTCGGCATTTACCTTAGTCGCTTCTTACGACACCTCGGTAAGAAAGGAGGGTGGTCTATTCTATGCAGCCGGATACCACACGGCATACTACGTCAATAACCCGTATTACTTACATTAATTATACATTGTAAAAGCTCAGTTTAGTTAATAAAGTAACCAGACACCAAAATATATAAACTTTCTTAAAATAACTCCTTCGACGTGAACCAAACAACGCGATATAAAACCTTCTTTTAATTACAGATTTGACTTGTCTGTGACGCGTCTTGAATATAAAAACCTTGGAAGGTTGATAATAGATGGCGTTTCTCAATATTATCCTATTCTTGTTGAATGAACAGGATTTCTATCCTACTAATATTATAATAATTATAAATGCGAATGAATGGATTGAAGTATGGATGGATGTTTATTACTCTTTCACGAAAAAACTATTGGAAGGATTTAGATGAAACTTTACAGTCATATAGGTTATACATTGGAATAACATATAGGCTATAATTTGTTATGATTTTATGTATTATAACGATACATGTCAATAAAGTCGGAAAAAATCTGGCCTCTGAGTGCTATCTTGGCGTATTGGCATAAACCATTGGAGTAACACAAAGATGATGTATCGTAGTATTGTTTGTCTTCAATAGTTCTAAATAAAAGTCCGCGACAGCATATATCTACCTTTTATGTGGTAGCCACCATGACCAAAATTGTGAACCACAATTTAATTAAATTAGTTGCTATTTTACAATGCACATTTTAGTATATTTATCAAACATTTATAAAAATCAATACACGCGGGCGAAGCCGCGGGCAAAAGCTTGTAGTCTATATGTTACTCCGGTGTATAAGCATTAATATTCCCAATTTTTAATCATACTTAACATAAAGACTTTCGCATTTATAATGTTAGTATGGATAATGTAAATGCTGTGGCAAAGTTAGTGAATATAATGCCCTGCCTCCTGGTGTTCTTCTTTTAATTTAATATTTTAATGTAACTGCCACTGGTTTTTCCTAATAAATAAAGAAATAATATGTTAATTTGTGCATCACCGCTTGACGGTGTTATAACTTCAAAACAGTTATAATTTAATTATACACTTAAAGATTATAATTAGTTATAATGCATTTATAAGTATTTATAAAAGACCATTATCAAACTATCTTATGATGAGATTAATTAACACATAGTTCGAGAATCTTCTTCATTTGGTTTAATAAGGGAAAAATGTATTTAATAAAAGACAACATATGCTGCATATAAAATCTTAGGGAACTTTTGCATTTTCCATTCATAACATCCCTTAGTTGATATAATTAAGGGTTAATAATATAATAATACATTGTCACCCTCGACATTTGTCGAGTTGTTAAAAGAGATTAAATGGGCTGATTTTTGAAAATTACTTCTTATTTATTGAAAAAGTGTAAAGAAAAATATCGCTGTTATAATATATAACCAAACCTTAGATAAAAAAATTAAAATGTAAATATTGTACCTTGTAAAATGTAGAAAATTGGTGTTTCTGGTATAAATATTGATAAAACCACGAATAATATACTTAAAGCCACACCAATATAAGCTACAACGTGATATGAAGTAAAGGGTCCGAATTTTTGAGAAAGGTTTAACTAAATCGAGCATGTTGAAATTCAAGTCGTGTCGGGAAAACTTTTTACACCGGAAAAACTTTTTAATTCACTAAATTCTACGAAAAGGATGTTTTTCAGCAACCTTAACTATTTTACTTAAATGATACAGTTACATTTAGTGTAACTAAGTCTATTGACTCTTATACAAATTGTACAATGAGTACTAATTATTCATATATCGACATTTGTACTAGTAGTAGTACTAATAGTATATCAAGTAACATTTTATGTGCGGGAAATGTTACTTTAAACTAGATAATAAGACAACAGATAGACTTTGTAAATTGAATATTGTACACCAGAATTTGCAAGGTCTATCTGGCAAGGAATTTGAAATTGAACTGTTTATTAATAAATTTAGTGTCGATATTTTATGCATAACGGAGCATTGGCTAAACAGTTCAAATTTCTTATTAAATATAAAAAATTATAAAGTGTCCAGTGCGTTCTTAAGGAAGTCCGCCCAGCATGGGGGATCTTTAATAATAAGTCATTCTGAAGTTAATTGTAAAGAACGAAATTATATTGTCGGTCTTTCTGTTGAACGTACTTGTGAGCTGTCTTGTGTAGAGTTAGAGCGCTATATTATAGTATCTGTGTACCGCCCCCTTTACATTAATTATTGTGCCTATTGGTGAACCACAAAAAAATCTCTTCATTATTATACGAGTTTATTGCAAACAGAGAGACGTGACGGCGGGCTTGGTCACATTATATGTAGTATGATAAAGAGATAATTAGACTAATTGCGATTTTGCTATAATCTGCCTTCAATGCAACGTTAAGCAGGCAATGTTGACGTACTTAATACTTATCTATACTAACGAATATAATAAAACAAAGTCCCTAAAAGCTGTCTGTATGTAATCGATTTTCTCAAAATCTACTGAACGGATTTTTGTACAGTTTTCACCAAAAGATCGTGCAATAATTCCGGATGGTTTAGGTAAATAGTAAATTCTGCTGAAGAGATCGAGCAGTTGTTACAAAACTCGCTTGCTGGAAGCTTTAGTCGCGTGCGCTGCGTAAACAGCAGAGATACGCTAAAATAATGGGTATCCGTCCGGATAGCATGTCTCTATCACTCACGTTTAACTCACAATAACTACTTTTTGTCCACAATTTCGAAAAGTTTCGTAAATCACTGAATTCCACGCGGGCGAAGCCGTTGTTGGCACAGATATATATGTAGAGATCTTTCATTCTAAAAGTGCACGCCCCTCCAATGTCTTTACTCACACACAAAAAACTTATGTACAGACGAAATACACGCAAACTTGTTATTCTAATTGGTTACTCAGTTGCCAGACAGACACGAAAGTAGGAGCACGCATCGATTATTGCCAAAAGTACATTTAGCATGTCATAAAAAAAGAGGATAAATATTTTTTTATTTTAAATAATGGTTTCAAAACCCATGGAGTCAAAATGAAAATTTTTATCTGTTTTTACACCTCGGTTAATTGCCACTTCAAGTGACAAAAGGGCTTGCTCCATTCTTGCACAAAGAATCGGGTTCGCGATTCAACGAGGAAACGCTGTCAACATTCTTGGCACCATTCCACATGGGCACGATTTATATAGTGCTAGCTGACCCGAACACGAAATAATTGTAAGATTTTACTAGCAAAATTTCCATTACGAAATCTGAACAAAGATTATGTCAAGTTTTAATAGAAAGAAAAACAAAAAAACTTAAACAACAAAGTCAACGCATTTCAGTTATAATAATCATTAGTAACATTAAGTCTTCCGTTAAGCAATTTAGTTAATTAACAACAAAATGTAAATATTATGACTGGCCCGTTGGCGCAGTGGGCAGTGACCCTGCCTTCAGCTCCGCGGGTCGCGGGTTTGATTTCCGCCGTGGGCCAACATTTTCTATAAACAATTTGTTGGTTCTTCGCGTCTGGGTGTATATTTAAGTATGTGTCTAAAATTATATATATAGTATATTTACCAGTTGTCCTTATATATGGGATACTTGACGACCGTGATGGACGATCGTCTATGTAAAGAGTCCCATATATTTATTAATATTTATTTATTATCAATTCCATTAACGTAATAAGTAAAATATTTTTAAACTTTATTTTAGTAATTCCTACTTCTAAAAAGTTTTATTTATAATGACAACACAAAAATAATAAAAAAATTCAATTTATTTCTACATCAGTACAAAATATTTATGTATGAGAATAGGCCGTGTACTTTTTGTGTTTAAATTAGTTTCTTCTTCTTCTTACTAGGGTCTATCCCGGCCTATTCCTGGTTTTAATACAAGTTTATTTTCGGTAAAAATATTTAATGGCATTATTAACTCGAACTCAACATCTTTTGAATTTCCGAAAGAGTTTTTCCTTTAGTCTCCGGTATAAATATCGCTGTGAAAAGGAAGGCTAACGCACTCGTGCAAGTAAAAACCCAAAAGGCCACGTAACCCCCAACTGTCTCCAGTAACGACCCAAACGCTGTCGTTACGATAAATCCGGCCAACCCCGATGACGTCATAGCCACAGTTGAACCCTTACTCCTAACATTCTCCGTGAACATTTCGCCCAGCAAAACGCTTGGAATCGCACCGAGTCCTGAAAAAAAAACTAAACTGAAAAAGAATAAAAACAAGTAATCAATTTCTATATGCCGTTAAGAAGATTAGGTAATAACAGCTTATTACCTAATCTTCTTAACGGCATATTGAAACAGCCAGCCATAGCATTATGTCGTACGGTATCATGCTGTGGGGTACGGCAGCTGATATACAAAAAAAACAATTATACTAATCAGTTTCTGTACATATTATAAGACAAAGGCATATGTGATCGATTTCTCAAAATCTACAAAACGGATTTGGGTACGATTTTTTACTAAAAGATAGAATTCTTGAGGAAGGTTTAATACCCACGGGGTCGGGATTCACGCGGGAAAAAAACTTTGTGACACCATAGTTTCCACAGCTTGTTAACATATAAATAACTTATTATAAATTATCCTAACTCTACTAATGACCACTTAGTATTACTTCTCCAATATATTATAGTTAAGTGAAATAACCCACAACGCCTCAGTACAGAATTTATAGGTTCCGAACATGTCAATTTTTGTACATGAGCAAACTAGTTGTTTAACAAAAAAAACAATTCAAAATTCATTTATTCTTTAACAAAGTTCTTCATTACTGTACAAAGGTTGGATACATCTTATAGTGAGTAAGTCAAGTCACTCTTCCATATCTAAATGATAGCATATAACCATAAAGAATAAATGAGTGTGCATATGTATTGGGTGTACGTGGGTGTATGTGCGAACAATTTATTTCCAACACAATGTGTTTATTAGCGTATATATTTATTAGCGTAAAAATAACAATAATTTTGCAAAGGTCATTAGGAGTGAACGTTGTTTCTTTTTGCGATGGTATGGATGAATGTAGCCGTTGAGTTGAATTCTGGCGCGTGATTGGTTAACTGATGGATTGAATGATTGCCGACTTGGTGACTGGTGACAAAGATGCTCAAACACAATGTACATATCCCTACATCATTTTTTTTTTTCGAACTGACTGTATGCTGTTAGCCTTAATGGCTTTTACAGCGTCACCGGGCGGGACGGGCGAGCGCAGAAGCATCGCCGAGGTTGCGAAATGCAGGGAGTAGAGCGCAGAAGCTCTACTTAAGTCGGGGAACGTCGTCCTAAGGGTGCCTCCTGTGAGGCCGGAACACGGCTTAGGGCGACGTGTAGTGGAGGACTGATGGTATAACTTAGATTAGTCATTGCGGCGTCGGAAGTGTGGCGAGAAGCCACGACCGACCGACGTCAGAAAACTGGGACCTTGTCTTCGCCGGCGAAGACGCTGTGTGTGTGTATTACGTGTTTCTGTGTTGGCGATCGTTATTTGATCGTCGGGGTCATACAGGACGCTTTTTGGACGCCTATATTTTCGATGGTCGGACCTAACTGGGATGTAGGTTGAAGCAACTGAAATCAGGGGGTTCGGGTGTACCTCAGATTTCTCGAAGTAAGATTTCGAAAAACGTTTAAAGAGGTGAGTAATGGTAGGGAGATCGAGGTCTCTATGGAGGTCAACGTTCCGCATGAACCACGGACAACCAGTGGCTGTCCGCATAAATCGGTTCTGTAGTCTTTGGAGCCTGAGCAATCTGACTTTTGAAACGTGCGCAAACGCAACGCTCGCATAGGACATTATTGGTCTTATGCAAGTTTTGTAGAGTGTCACTTTGTTGCGGAGTGACATCTTACTTTTCTTGCATAACATCGGATAAAGTCGTCCCATGACATACGCAGCCTTATTGCAGACTATGTGTATGTGCTCGTGGAAGGTCATGGAAGGTTGAAAGGTGACACCTAGGTACTTGACTTTCTGTTGCCAGTTAATCGGTGTATTGTAAAGGGAAATTTCCGTAGGCGTGTCTATCTGAGATCGAAAGCGATTACCGATAAAATGCATGGCTGCACTTTTATCCGGGTTTATTTCGATTCTCCATTGGCGGAACCAGCGTCCGAGGCTGTCTACCGCTTTCTGGAGACGTCTAGTTATTACTTGAGGTCGGCGGGATGTGGTAAATATAGCGGTGTCATCCGCGAAAAGGGCAAGATCCCTACATCAAAATAATTACATAACTATTAAAGAAGAACTCAAGCTGCTTTTAGATATTATTTAATATTTGTAAAACCATTGATTGGCTTGAACCATCATAAATATTACCACATTTACGATGAACTTACCAGAATTGTATCCTAGAAAAAAGAAAACCAAAAGCACCAATGGTAACCATCTTACACTATCAATACCGGGATTTTCAATACTGTCCAAATAAAAGTATAAGCCTAGTAGAAACTGAAAAAAAGCAATATTTTATATATATTTTTATAGGTACTCATAACTCGGGAGAAGAGTACAAGCCGTGTTTCTTTTTTAAAAAACCTAAATAAGTCATGTGGCAAAAAAACCTTCGCTGAATTAACTATTTTTTTATGTTTACTGATAAATTAAAATTAATGTCGTATAATCAGTATCACCCTGTAGATTGGTACAATTCACTTATATTTGAATTTAAAGTTTCGTGTGTGGCGTTCATAATTATTGTAAAGTCAAATCAAATCAAATCAAAATAATCTTTATTCAAATAAGCCATTTCAGGCACTTTTGAATCGTCAAGCATCAATATGATTAATGAAGCTACAACTGGTTCGAAATGTTGCTCTTACCGAGAAGAACCAGCAAGAAACCCGGCGGTCAATCTTTTAAATATTTTCAATTATACATTATTAAACCGCTGTCTTGTATGAAACTGAAAGGATTTTCAAATCCAGGCTTTCTTATCATCCAAATAATCTTCAATTTTGTAATATGCTCTATGTATAAGCATATTTTTTACACTTCATTGGAATCTTTCTGTGCATTGGTCTAGAATGGATTGAGGAATTTTATTATAGAAGCGAATAGCGAGACCAACCAATGAGTTGCTAACTCTGCTAAGTCGCGACGCAGGTATCACCATTCACACAGAACCAGCTACAATCAAGTCTTATATTACGAGTATGCCCGACTGGTTTCAAGCACATACGGAGCCCTTATTCATGAGTTGTTTACATGGCATTATCGCGATTTGAACTGACGCTGCGGTAACATAAATACGATACATTAAAACGTGAGTTTACCCAATCCTATATAACAATGAATTCACTTATAATTATAAACGACTAACAAGGGTAAAAAAAAAAAAAGTAAAGTAACAGCCTGTTACTATGCCCACTGCTGGGCTAAGGCCTCCTCTCTCCGTTTTTGGAGAGAAGGATTGGAGCTAGACCTACCACGCTGCTCCAATGCGGATTGGTAGGTTACACATATTCCTAGAGAATTCTCAAGGGATATGCAGGTTTCCTCACGATGTTTTCCTTCACCGAAAAGCGTGTGATAAATTGCAATTATCAATTAGACACATAAGTTTTAATAGAAAAACTCATTGGTGCCTGCCCGGGGTTTGAACCTATGTCGTCTCTAGAGAGTCGCACGGTCTCACCGCTAGGCTATCACAGCTTTTAACAACTTGCAACAAGCTTGTAACAAGGGTAATAAATTTTAATTTATGTTTCTAATGAAGCGGATATTTAGTTATTATACAGGAATTTAGGTAGCTGTGATAGCCTATCAGTGAGACCGTGTGACTCTCTAGAGTCGATCATGGGTTCAAACCAATGTAAGCACCAATGAGTTTTTGTGATAAAACTTATGTGTAATTGTAATTTATCACACGCTTTTCGGTGTAAGAAACATCAGGAGGAAACCTGCATATCTCTAGAGAATTCTGGCTATATGTGTAACCTACTAATCCGCACTTGAGCAACGTGATAAGTTTTAGTTAAAAAACGGAAAGTGGAGGCCTATACCCACCTGTGGGATAGTAACAGGCCGTTACTTTACTTTTTACTATTACAGGAAGTTTGATAATAAAGCGCTGCGTTGCTTACTGCATTAAACTTAAACAATACTTACCATTGTTAAAGAGCATACAGCGCAGGAAAATAATAAAATAATTTTTCTTCCAATTCGTTCAATTAAAAAAGGAGTAATCAGACATCCTGCTAGTTGAATACATACTATTATGATCATAGCTATATTAGAACTTAATGACGAACCAGCCATTTCAAAAATAGTTGCAGAGAAAAATATGATAGCTAAAACACCACTTAATTGTTGGAATATACTGATACCAGCCGTAATAAGCAACGACTTCCTGTTACTTTTAACAGTAAATAATTCTTTCCATTCTTTCGTTGTATTAATTTCTGTAATATCGTTTTTCATATTTAACAATTTATCTACTTCCTCCGATCTGCCTAAATATTGCAATACTTTTCTTAATTCATTATCGTTACCTGTAAAATATACGATTTTATTCAAGAATGATAAATTCAAATTCAAAATATTCTTTATTCAAGTAAACTTGTAAACAAGTGCTTCTGAATCGTCAACATCTACTGCTGGTCCGGAAAGCTGTTCCTACCGAGAAGAACCAACAAGGAACTCGGCGGTTACTCTTTTCAAAGAATAATTCTTATTCCTAGTTACATATACTTATTAATGGCTTATACAGGGTGGAAGAGTAGCTATATCCACGCATTCGTGTCGTCTAAGTAATCCTCAATTGTATAGTAGGCTTTCCGTATTAAACTTTTTTTAACAGTGTTTTTAAACTGGTGTAATAGTAAATTCAAATTCCAATTCAAAATATTCTTTATTCAAGTAAACTTGTAAACAAGTGCTTTTGAATAGTCAACATCTTCTACTGCTGGTTCGGACAGCTGTTCCTACCGAGAAGAACCAGCAAGGAACTCGGCGGTTACTCTTTTCAAAGAATAATTCTTATTCCTAGTTACATTTACTTATTAATGGCTTATACAGGGTAGAAGAGTAGCTATATCCACGCTTTCGTATTGTCTAAGTAATCCTCAATTGTATAGTAGGCTTTCCGTATTAAACTTTTTTTAACTGTGTTTTTAAACTGGTTTAATAGTAAATTCAAATTCAAATTCAAAATATTCTTTATTCAAGTAAACTTGTAAACAAGTGCTTTTGAATAGTCAACATCTACTGCTGGTTCGGAAAGCTGTTCCTACCGAGAAGAACCAGCAAGAAACTCGGCGGTTACTCTTTTCAAAGAATAATTGTTATTAGTTATATATACTTATTAATGGCTTATAGAGGGTAGAAGAGTAGCTATATCCACGAATTCTTATCGTCTAAGTAATTGTATACGCTTTTCAGTAGGTTATGACAGAATGACCCAGTCTCTTGCCGACACTCGAGAGACTATCAGATGCTGATATCAAAGACATGGGTTAAACTAACGTGTCGTGTTTTGGGGTAATTTGTGGTGTGGTAAGGTGTATATGGTCGAGTCAAAATAGATTGCACCGTGACCGAAAATATTTTCGTGCGTTCACTTTATTGTATAGGCAAATGTTGTATGAATATAGCATAGGCTCAAACACACATTTACATGAAACAATATATTGTTACAACGTGTGTCAAATACAACCTCCTTCAAATAGTTAGGTTAATAATATATAAATATAAATATAAATGTAAATATAAATATATGGGACATTTACACACACGGTCGTCAGTCCCCAAAGTAAGTAACTTAATACTTGTGTTATGGGTGACGGACAACTGGTAGATATACTACATATATAAGTTTAAATACATACTTAAATACATACCCAGGCTAGAAGAACCGACAATTTGTTTATACAAAATTTCGGCCCTCAGCGGGAATCGAACCCGCGACCCGCGGAGCTGAAGGCAGGGTCACTACCCACAGCGCCAACGGGCCAGTCAAAGGTTAATAATATAAAAATACATTGTCAGCCTCAACATTTGTCGAGTTGTTAAAAGAGATTAAATGGGCTGATTTTTGAAAATTACTTCTTATTTATTGAAAAAGTGTAAAGAAAAATATCGCTGTTATAATATATAACCAAACCTTAGATTAAAAATTTAAAATGTAAATATTGTACCTTGTAAAATGTAGAAAATCGGTGTTTCTGGTATAAATATTGATAAAACCACGAATAATATACTTAAAGCCACACCAATATAAGCTACAACGTGATATGAAGTAAAGGGTCCGACACAGAATAATAATAGTGAACCCGACGTATTCAATATTCCAAGCGCAGTCAACAATATACCTCTAATGTTAGTAGACCTGTAAAAAGAAAAACAATTTCAGTTCTGCCTTTCTGTCAGTATGTTAAGGTTTCAAGGCTAATCTGCTGGACTAATTTTGATAATAAGGTAAAGTTACCACACGGATTTTGGCGGAACAGTCCCGCTTTTGGCGCAATAAACCGCGTCCTAACAATTTTTAAAAGTGTCGCACGTCTTAGAAAAAATCTTCATTTCTTATTATAAAGGTAAGAAAAGAATATTAAAAAAAATTAAATCATTTTTTTTTAATTTAAAAATTCTGCAAGTATATGAATGTATACAACAAAGTTTACATAACTGAATTGTAATATTCATTTCATCCCATTTGTCTCGCTTTGTCACAATGAAAATGTGATAACTTTACGATAATCAGTAGAATTGAACCTTATATACCGATTTATTTATCCTAAATAAAATATCACAGTGCATAATTGAGAGTATTTTTAATGCTAAGTTGGTACGCATGAAGTCGCAAACACAACTAATCTGTAATAAATGTAAAATTAATAATGAGTACCGCCGTGTGGTATCCAGCTGAGTAGAATGGACCACCCTCATTCCTTACCGAGGTGTCGTAAAAGGTGACTAAGGTAAGTTGATGTCAGGCAGGCGGTCACTCGTAAAATACGTAGCCAATTCATAATACATCATGTTTGTAACATGTTGCGCCGACCCCACTTAGAGTGGGCTGATGATAATAAAGGGCAGGAGGATGATGATGAAAATGACTCCTTTTTAATCCTTCTAATGTGTGTGTTGTTCTTAATTAAAAATGGGTACGAAATTTTTATCCCTATATAAATTAAACGATATATGTGTATAGAAAATAATTTCATTGTAAAGTGAATGAAGATTATAGATGAAGATTAAGATATTGTGTAGCTTATTATCATATTTTATATAAAAGTAAAAAAATAATATGTTGCTCTAATCCGCGATAAGAAAAAATATATGCAACGCTAAATGTAGAGTGTACTATCCTTTCTCGTACCTGATACATGCAGTATTCGGAATAAATCGTGCACAGCCAGCCAGCATTTACACGACAATATACAAGTACTACACACACACTACCACAATCTCAACAATCATTTGCTCCGTAACTGAAGTATCATTAGGAGACTGTCTCCACAACGGAATCGAAAAGCTTTGCGATTTTGTCGTGATTATCACGGATTATAGAAAAATAATAATTTCATTAATTTTGTATCATGGACCACTCCAAAGTTACGCATAATTCTATAAATTATACTTTTTGTCATACTTACGCAATTTCGCCTATATATACCACACCCAAAATACTCAATGTGCTAAATGCAACACCTTTAAGTACTCTGCCAATGTAGACCATAGCCACGTTATTTGCTGTTGCCAAAATAATGTAGGCTATTGCTGCTAAAATCCCCGCACAAATAATACAAAACTTCCGTCCTCGTGAATTCGACAGCCAAAGTATTATATATGGACCTGAAATTTCATTTAGCAAATCATACGTTGGTCTGGGTATTTACTTTTAGACTTGCGTATAGAAAAGTTTTAATTAATTGTAAGAAATATACTAATACGCAAAGCATATACAAAAAAAATGAAAAAATTGAAAATCCTTTCAGCTTCGTACATGACTGCGGTTTAATAATGTAAATTGAAAATGTTTAAAAAATTTACCACCGAGTTTCTTACTAGTTCTTCTCGGTAAAAGCAACATTCCGAAGCAGTCGTAGATTGTGTTAGCTACGGCCGGAAATTTGACTCATTCTAACGTTCTCTCATAGAAAATGTCACCAAATTATACGTCAACAAGAGATACCCGTACAACTATAACATATGGAACACGCTAAACAAGTATTGACAGGTTAAGTTAATTATTTAGAATAATTAAGCCAGGACGATTCTACCACCAGTTCGGAACGCTGGCATCCACTGAGAAGAACTGGCAAGAAACTTAATGGTTGCTCTTATTACGAATATTAATTATGAGATGTTAGATTCTAAGAACACGAAATACTCAATGTAGGTAACCTAATCAACATTAAGACGTCACAGCACTTTAAAACGTATGGACACCTTGAAAGTTGGTATTGGACTCTAAAATGTTGAATGTCGCTCGCGAACAAGACTTGGGTCACAATCTTTTACCCTCGTTCATTCGGTTTAATTCCTCTACCCACCAAATGACAGATAACATATTATTGTAGACAAAACAATTCCTTATTATCATTCCACTTATATCTGACAATATCTAACATTCGTATCGTAGGTAAGTCGACCCCCCGTGTGGTATCCGGCTGCATAGAATAGACCACCTTCACTTCTTAGCGAGGTGTCGTAAAAGGCGACTAAGGTAGGTTGACGTCAGACAGGCGGCCGGTTGTAAAATTCGTAGCCAAATCATATGATAACATGTTTGTAACATGTTGTGCCGACCCCACTTAGAGTGGTATAAGGGCAGGAGAATGATGATGATCTAACATTTGTATTGTAGTAATTGATCCTTGACGATATCAAAGTGTTTGCAAAATCTTAATTGAATACAGATAACTTTGACTTGATCGGGACATAAAAATACAGTATGTTTCAAAACTGAAATCTAAAGTTGGCTTAACAATTTTGTAGATAGATTTTTGGCGTGCTATGTAAGGTAGAATCTATAATATGTTTATTCAATTTTCAATTCAGCTTTAATTCATTGAGCTTACCTTTTTCTTTAACTGAAATACATAACAATACAATAAAATACAAGCTGGACATAGGTCATTTTAAGGGATGTCCACACCACGCAACTAAATATCTAGTGGATAACCAAGTCCTATTTAAGGTCGTCCTTCCACCTTATAGGGAGTCTACCAATCATGCGTTTTCTGCTATTTTAGCACCTTAAGATCCAACATTCATCAGTTCTTTATGCTCTCTCATACTGTATGCGCCAACGATCACCACTTTACCTTGTTATCCTCCTGTATACAATTGTCCTATCACATTTATAACCTGCAGACCTACCATGAACTCTTATTGCAGCTCAATTGAAGATGTCAAGGAATTTGTTTTTCTTTCGTACTATGACATCTTAAAGACGCACCCTTTAAGTCGTCGACGAGCGTTCGGAATTCGTCCTAAGAACATGTGAGTAAATGAGACAGAGTTATCTTTAGTTCATATAACGTTATCCTTTTCAAACATTACTACCCCAGTGCAATTCATACGACTTCGTACTTCATGGTACGAAAAGGAAGCGGTTCGCGATCGTCGTTTAAGTCTTCAATTGAGTCGCAAAAAGAGTTCATGGTAGGCCTGCTGGTGACGTGGTTCGCTCCTTCTAATTACAGGCCTATAAGAGCTTAACCTTATACTTTTCCTCGCTTGTATTATGAACACACCTTTCTAACTTCCCTTAATACTAATTTTAGGCTATGTTCAGGAGCGTGAATAACTTTAATTTTACATACCCGAAACACCTCCAACGAACATAATACTTGCAACTAAAGACAACTGTGCTTCGGTCAACAAGTATGGCAACGGTGATTGGTCAAGATCTCGAAATTTAGGCAATATTGGCCCAGGCCAGGAAATTGTGTAGCCAGTTAATATTTGGCCTAAGTATACTAGAAAAAATTATACTAATTAAACTGTAAGATTTAACAGTATTTTCTATACGTGTAAAACTGCACTTACAGAGATAACTCACGTGCTACCTTTTGGACCATGTTTAGATCCATGCTGATAGTCTGTTCATTTGTTACGCTATCTTGGTTAACCCGCTAGAAAATATCATGAAATGTAATTGTACCAGGTATCATATATGTAAAAAAATCGTTTTCCTATCGGGAATAGGAAAAAATAGATAGAAGATAAAATAATAATAATTGAAAACTTTTGACATCCTCCTCCTTGAGTTTTTTTTCCTCAGTGCTGAGGATCGGGACCTTTTTAACGGATCACTTTTTCGTGGATAGTCGATTTCCAGATGTTGCGATCTCTTGCAGCTTGCAAGGCATCGTGTACTTGAATCAAGAGCGACTTAGTAATCTGGTCGGACCAGCGAGTTGGACTGCGGTCTCTTGCTCTTTTTCCTCCACCGAACTAGTGATCATCAGCTTATCCAGGTTGTCTTCAGTCTTCCTAGCTATATGTCCGAAGAACTCAAGGACTCTTTGGAGACACGTAGCTGAGAGCCTGGTGGTTACTCCTATGTTTTTAAGTATCGATGCATTGGTCCAATGCTCAGTCCAAGTTACGCCCAACATTTTACGTCAGCACCAGATCTCAAAGGCATCAATGCGCTTTCTGTCAGCAGATTTGATAGTCCATGTCTCAGAAGCATACAGAAAAATGGAGAACACGAGTGTGCGTATCAGAAGGATTTTGGTCTTGCACGAGATGTTGCGGTCTCGCCAAATTTTCTGCAGCTGTGATATTACCGACTTTCTTCTGACATATATATTGTGTATTTATATGAATTAAAAAGTCAAGTTACTTTTAACCGTTGAGCAGTTCCCTCGTCTGGGGCCAATCCTGGCAGCAGTATCAAGTCATGCTTATCTTAAACATGCAATGTCTTCGAAAATGGACCAGAATGTAAAAATTCAACTCATTTGGACACCGGGAAATGAATCAAATTTAACTTGCAAGACCACCTTCACATACATTCATTGCAAGTTGGATAAAAGCTTTTAAAAACGAATGAAAGCTATCTGAAATAACACTCAACAACTGATATATATCTATACTTATTATAAAAAAAAATCCCAAAAAGCTGTCTTTCTGTATGTAATGGATTTTCTCAAAATCTACTGAACGGATTCTTTTACGGTTTTCATCAAAAGATATTACAGTACTTCCGGATGGTGTAGGTAAATAGCACATATCGGTATTATGTAAATTGTGTTAAAGAGATCGCGCAGTTTTAAAAAACTTGCTTGCTGGTAGCTTTAGTCGCGCGCGCTGCGTAAACCAGCAGAGATACGCTTAGGTAATGTACTAGAGAATTATAGATCTATAAAAATACTCCCTATCTCTTATGGTTAAGTCACAATAACAACTTTTATGTTTAAAATTTGAATTCTAGAAAAAAATTGTGACACGCTGATTTCCACGCGGGCGATTCCGCTGTCACAGCTAGTATTAATATATTAAGAAATAATTTGACTGACCCGTTGGCACAGTAGGTAGTGACCCTGCCTTCAGCTTCGTGGGTCGCGAGTTCGATTTCTGCCGAGGGCCAAATTTTCTATAAACAATTTGTTGGTTCTTCGGGCCTGGGTGTATATATATGTATGTATTTTTAATTATATATGAAGTATATTTACCAGTTGTCCGTTACCCATAACACAAGTAATAATTTACTTTGGGAATGGACGACCGTATGTGTAAGTGTCCCGTATATTTATTTATTAAAAAGTAGTAAAGTAGCAGCCTGTTACAATCCCATTGCTGGGAATAGGCCTCCTCTCTCCGTTTCTGGAGAGAAGGGTTGGAGCTAAAACCTACCACGCTGCTCCAATGCGGATTGGTAGGTTTACACATATCCCTAGAATTCTCTAGATATATGCAGGTTTCCTCACGATGTTTTCCTTTACCGAAAAGCGTGTGATAAATAGCAATTATCAATGAGACACATGAGTCTTAATAGAAAAACTCATTGGTGCCTGCCCGGGTTTGAACTCGTGTTCCCCTCGTAAGAGTCGCAGGGTCTCACCGCTGGGCTATCACAGCTTATATATAGTAGCTTATGTATAGCATATTTATTTATTAATTTATAAGAAACGACTTATGCATCTATCAGAGAAAAAAATATTTTAATGGAGAGTTTCCCCGAATTTAAAACTACCATTATACCATACTTACGACATGACGAAATTATCACTTGGCGCTTAATTCCGGTTAACTTGACAAACATTGTATAATTTTTACATTGAATTCAATAACGGCATCTAATGAACACTTTTGAACAGAAATGCAGACGATAACAACAACCTTGGATTAATTGGAATTAAACACAACAATTTTTTGTATCACTGCATATTAGAGATCCGCACGAATTTCTATTTATCAATTGCTATTTGTGATACTGACGCTCCCGTCGTAGAGAGCGTGGTTTTGCATATGATAACAACAATCTTGGATTAATTTGAATTAAAGACAACTATTTTTTTTAAATCACTGCATATTAGAGATCCCCACGAGTATCTATTTATTAATTTTTATTTACTTTACTGATACTATTATCATAAAGGACGTGACTCAAATAAAATTTTACTGTAAAATAAATCATTATATAAGTATTTTGTACAAAACAAACAAAGGAGCGGTGTGAAATTAATTTAACTATTATAGTGTGAACTAACAAAAAAAATATGAGAAATAGCTAGAAGACAAAAATCGCTAAACAATGCCTGTTATAAATAATTTAATTACTATGAAACTAGATGCTTAATTGGTGCTTGTAAGGTTTCTTTAAAGTAATGGCCTGTTACTATCTCACGTCTGTGCATAGGCCTCTTCTTTCTGTTGCAGGATAGAAGTGTTCGAACCCACCACGCTCCTTTCTCTCTAGAGATATGCAGGTTTCCTCACGATGTTTTCCTTCACCGGAAAGCGTGTGACAAATTGCAATTATTAATTACATAAAAAAGAAGTTTTAACAGAAAAAATCGTTGATGCTTGCCCGGGGTTTGAACCCATAAGTCTCTTGAGAGATGCGTGCGGTCTTACCCCTCGGCTATCACGCTTATAAGGTTTCCTTTTCTATATCTATGCTATCTATACCCTATACTAATATTATAAAGAGGAAAGATTTGTATGTCTGTTTGTATGTGTGTATGGTTGTAATGTTTTCACGCAAAAACTACTGGATCGATTTCAAAAATTCTTTCACCATCGGTGAGCTGCTTCTTTACTGAGCAACATAGGTTATATTACATTTTCCAAAAAAATAGGGAACCCTAATAAAATGGTAATAAGGTGTGAAAATTCTAGTCATAAAAATCTTTCATCGCGTGCGCTGCGGAAACTATTGATGATAGAATAAAAAAAATGTTCTACATTATTATAAACCGTATCAATATCTACAAAAAAGTCCGCGATACCATATGTCTAACTATTATAGGTTTTATAATGATTATAGTAGCAATTATAACTACTATTATACATTGTAAAAGTCGATAAAAGTGGCGACACAAATCAAACCCTAATATTAACATCTCCGTATTAATCCTTATCCCACGAAATGAAATTTTATTAAAAACTGTTTCAATACCTGTAAAATACTTTTTAAAAATATTAAAATCGGACATTCCAATCAAAAGATGTAACGAATTTAAATATGTCAATATAGAGAAAATAATACTATAACAATTGTAGCGTATTGTATTTGTGTACCTATAAATATATTCCGTCAAACATTTCCTTTGCCTCAACTATTGATAAGTCCCAGGACCAAAGTTTCAATTTACAAAAATAAATCTATAGTCTGACTTAGTAAACTTTCTCCTACCACGAGATCGGTATGTACTCGGTTAAAACCGCGGGGCATTGCTAGTAAAAATATATAAGGAAAATCGATGGGCGTTGGGGTATTAAAATGTTAGAATGGCTCCGTAATGGAAAACGCAGCGTCGTTAGACCCCCTACGAAGTGGACTGCTCAAAAAGGTCTCGGGTAGCCGCTAGATCTCAGTGGTGCAAGATCTTGTGGTGCCGAGATCCCATGAGACCTTTGTCCAGCAGTAGACGTCCATCGGTTGAAGTAGATCATATATAAACTTCACAAATGTTGGCTCTCGGTAGGAATCGAACCCGCGACCCCCGGAGCTGAAGGCGGGGTCACTGCCATTTTGCGTTAACGGGCCAGACAACTTACGACTGTAGAGTAAAATTATATGGGTTTGAACGAAGATTTCGCAGCATATAAGCTATCAAATAGTGGAATGCTTTACCGATAAGAGCCGCTTTAAGTGAAGTGATTTTCTGCGAGAGAAGTTTAAGGAAATAGATATTGTTACTTTGGCTTCACAGTATATTTTTAGCAATCTAATGTTTGTGCATAAGAATATACATAATTATAAAACGATTGGCAATGTATATAATAGACAAAGTAGGAACCGACATAAGCTTGCGGTTCCTGCTTTGCTCTTTGCAAAAGTAAATAAGTCATTTGTGGGTTTGGGTATAAGATTCTATTATAAAATCCCGCAATCGATTTTATCTTTTCCACTACAGCTTAAAAAGTCTATATAAGGGAGACTGATACAAAAAGCCTACTATACCATTGAGGATTGTATAGGTGATAATGCGTGGATTTAGCTACTCCTCTACCCTGTACAAGATAGTAATAACCAAATGTAACTAGTTATAAGAATTTTATTTGAAAAAGCAACCACCGAGTTTCTTTCTGGCTCTTCTCGGTAGGAACAACTTTCCGAACCAGCATTAGGTTTTGACGATTCAAAAGCACTTGTTTACTAAGTAAGTAACTAGGTTTACTTGAATAAAGAATATTTTGAATTTGAATTTGAATTTCATAGTAATAAAGGAAAAGAAATTTAATTAATTAAATAACTTCAAATTTAATTCAAAACAAAATTACATTTCATATCAATTCAAAATTCAATTCAATCAATTTTAATATATTGACATAATTATATTGAGTCCCCATATCTTCTGAGTAATGTTTATATAAGATACCCTCGTTCTCAATCACGAAAGCAACTTCTGTTTTATACTCCTAAAAGAAAAACGAAATATGCAGATAATACCTTTCTTAATCGTGCATGCAAAATTCACAATAGTGTTTTTATTGACATTGATTTGTTCAATATATCTTTAAATAAATTAAAGTGTCTTTCGATGAGTTTTTTCCCTGCCAGCTTGTAAGTTCTTAATATTTCATATTTCTTTTTCCTTTTTATATAAAAAAAATGTAATTTAACTTGTCATCTGTATATGTTCCTTTTTTTTCTTTAAGTTTTTTGTTGTGAAGACTTTATTGGTTTATGGTTCCTGTGTGTCTTCCTAATAAATAAATAAATAAATTTCACTATCTGGAATATCAGGATAACTATGGTTATAAAGTATACAACTTACAAATACGAATGTCTATCTGTCTGTCGTTCTATATGTCTTTCTAACTTTATTGTATAGGGAACTCTAGCATTCAAACCTAATAAAAAAAATGAAAGGCAATCATATCACAGATCAATGTCATTTGAATTGTATCAGTCATGCCAAAAGATAAGATATTTTAGTGACCAGTCTGCATATTATAAATCACATATCATAATTATGTATTTAATGATGAATGATAGCAGTAATATCTATACTTAATATATAACAAAGTCCCCAAACGCTGTCTTTTTGTATGTGGTTAATTTTCTCAAAATCTCCCCAATGGATTTTTGTGTGATTTTACTAAAATATAGTGCAATTCTTCCGTAAGGTTTAGGGTAATAGTACATCACGGTTGAATGCAAAAAGTTGCGCAGTTGTAAATAATATGGCCAGTTGGGAGCTTTAGTCGCGTATGCCGCGTAAACCAACAGAGATACACCAAAGTAATGTACTAGAAGATTGTAGATCTATAAAAATACTACAAAAAAGTTTGTGACAGTATGTCTCTATCTCTTATAGTTAAATCACAATAACTACTTTTATGCTCGTCTCATCATGCTATATTTACATACGTGTATTATAAAACAAAATCCCCATTATTTGTAGAACTGACTGTATGCTGTTAACCCTAACGGCTTTTACAGCGTCACCGAGCGGGACGGGTGAGCGCAGAAGCATCGTCGAGGTTGCGAAATGCAGAGAGTAGAGCGCAGAAGCTCTACTAGCGTCGGAGGAAACAACTGTCTGTAGGTATGTGAACGATTTTCTAAATATCTACTGAACGGATTTTTGTATTAAAAGATAGTGACATTCGTAACGACAAATTAGACTAGGTTTTAAATGCAACTACGTTCACGTGGACTGATATTATTTGAGTAAACCATACGGCTTATATTAATTATGTTTAATGCGGGTTAACCTTAAAAGCTAGACATATGCTGTCGCAGACTTCTATTAGAACTTTAAAAGGGTAACAATTTTGTAGTACATGTTTTTTGAATAACTTTCACCGTTTACTCCGCACTAGGAATGTGATAAATTTTAGCGTTTTAGCAATATTCTTTATTACTGCTCCTCTCCTATTCATTTTAGCGTAATGTCATATAATCTATAGCCTTCCTCAATAAATGGACTATCTTAAACTCAAATAATTATTCAAATCGGTTCAGTACTTCCTGAGATTAGCGCGTTTAAACAAACAAACAAACAAACTCTTCAACTTTCATGTATTATTCTAGGTTACTAGTACATTACTGTTCATGTCAGTTAATTGAAACATATATTCGTAACACGCTGTTATCTACGCGGGCAAAGTCACCGGGACTTTGTTAAATATATCAAGTAATCAATTTTTAGTAAGCTATTTTCAATTAGGCTAGGTCTTTTCTCTCCATTTTTGGAAATAACAGCTGGAGCTAACTCCTACCGCGCTGCTCCAATGTGAATTCCCCGATCCCCAAAGTTCTCTAGAGCAATGCAGATTTCTCAGGATGTTTTTCTTTGGCGAAAATCGTGTGATAAATTGCAAATATACATTAGACACATAAGTGTAAGACACATGAGCTGTGATAGCCTAGCGGTGAGACCGTGCGACTCTTTCGAGGGGAACACGAGTTCAAACCTGCGCAGGTACCAATGAGTTTTACTATTAAATTGCAATTATCAATTAGACATGAGTATGTGTCTAATTGATAATTGCAATTTATCACACGCTTTTCGGTGAAGGAAAACATCATGAGGAAACCTGCATATCTCTAGAGAATTCTGTTGATATGTGTCACCTATCAATCCGCATTGGAGCAGCGTGGTAGGTCTTAGCTCCAATCCTTCTCTCCAGAAACGGAGAGAGGAGGCCTATTCCCAGCAGTGGGATTGTAACAGGCCGCTATTTTACTTTTTTTACTTACATAAGTGTTAACGTACAAACTCATTGTAAGGTTTGAACCTGTGACCTCTATGTGCCGATGAAAGGACAATAGAGTAATACAATTTGGTAAATTTCAAATCATAATAAAAGTAATGTCATCATCCCCATATCCCACTTTAAGTGAGGTCGGCACAATATGTTACAAACATATCACATGATTTGGCTACGTATTTTACGACCGGACGCCTCCCTGACGTCAACTTACCTCATTCGTATTTTATGATACCTCGGTGAGAAAAAGGGTGGTATATTCTACTCAACCGGATACCACACGGTGAGTCAACTTACCTTAGTCGCCTTCTACGACGCCGTTTTCTCTTCGCAGCCGGATATCACACGGGTACGTAATAAAAGTACTGTATCTCGAATAAACAATTTTATTTTTTACTCAAACACTCTTGAATCTCTAATAAACTTTTTCCTTTCGTCTCTAATACACAAAATATTGAAAATAGAACAGCGCAACAACTGGTTACAGCAAAAAACCAAAATACCATATGACCACCAACGCTTTCAACTAGAGAACCGAAGGCTGTGGTGATTAGAAACCCTATAACCCATGACGCCGTCAGAGAAATTGAAGACCCATTGCTTCTAACGTTTGCCGTAAACATCTCTCCTACAAGGGTATTTGGGATGATACCTAAACCTAAAATTAGAAAACAGACATTAATAAAAACAGTTTAATTGTACTTGAAACATATCATCATTCTCTTGCCATTTACCCACTCTAAGTGGGGTCGGCACAACGTGTTACAAACATGTTGTCACGTGATTGGGCTACGTATTTTACGATCAGCCGCCTGCCTGATGTCAACTTACCTTAGTCATATTTTACGACACCTTGGTAAGAAAGAAATGAGGGTGGTCTATTCTACTCAGCCGGATACTACATGGTAGGTCAACTTACCTTAGTCGCCTTTTACAACAACTCGGTTAGAAACCAGGGTGGTCTATTCTATTCCGCTGGATACCACACGGTGGATCAACTTTCCTTAGTCGCTTTTTACGACACCTCGGTAAGAAGTGAGGGTTGTCTATCCTACTTATCCGGATACCACACGGCGAATAAACTTGAAACATATATTCGATTAAAAATACGCAACAAAATTACAAAATTCACTCCTGAAGGTTGGCTGGGAGATAATGCTTAGGGCATTAAGCCCACCTTTTGTGCAATTATTTGTATATGCATATATTGTAGTTGCTCAATAAAGTTAAAAAAAGAAATACTTTATTTAAACAACGTGCATTTACGGCTAATCATTGTAATTGATCGGATAAACATATAATTAAAACATTGGAGAGATGTGACGTCACGGCTGTATCCTATTGGCTAGCTGGAATCGCAATAGTGTGATCTAATTGACTGGATGGCATCGCGGTAGCGTCGTCTCTTGGCAGCTTATTACAATGTATAAAGTCATGTGATGTTGTATGTATGTAAATAATAAATATCAAAAAAATTATATCAATTTTAGGAACTATAAATCAGTTAGTGGGAGTTGTGATCATAATAATACGACAAGAGACTAAGATTTTTAATGTATTTGATAAAAAAAATATTTTCTTGTCGTTTATTTATGAACCGTTATATTTAAAATTCTTCAGTCCTTACATAAAATTCATGTTTTGATGCTAATTAATCACCTTTGTATAATAGACACCACGAAAAAATTTCGTGGCTTTGCGTTATTTTAAAAAAATGCATGAATGATATTACTCATTACTTATCTATCTATACTTATTATAGAACATATTCCCAAAAAGCTGTCTGTGTGTAATCGATTTTATCAAAATCGATTTTTGTACGGTTTTCACCAAAAGATAGTGCAATACTTCCAGATGGCTTAGGTAAATCGTACATATCGGTATTATGTAAATTGTGTTGAAGAGATTGGGCAATTGTTAAAAACTCGCTTGCTGAAAGATTTAGTCACATGCGCTGCGTAAACCAGTAGATTTACGCTAAAGTAATGTACTACAGAATTGTAGATCTTCAAAAATACTACACTAAAGTCCGCGATAGCATGTCTCTATCTCTTATGGTTAAGTCATAAAGACTTCTTTTATGTACAAAATTTCAATTCGGGAAAATTTTTGTGACCCTGATTTACACGCGGGTAAAGCCTGGCACAGTTAGTAGCTTATAATTTAAATAAAAATGGTGGCCCCATCGTTAACAGTAATCTCTAAAAGACAAACTCGGCTTATCTATGTGTATACATAAAAAGCAAATACTGAGTTTTTTCAACTAAACAGATTATTTCTCTTTAGGAGGATTTTAAAAAATCCCATGGCTCACAAAATACAATATATTTAGCCCTTATGTAAAAACCTAATTTACGATTTTCATTTCATAATCTCTTTTGTTAAAAGTATCGCATTCTCTTTTGATAATATGTAGTGATAATAAAATACTGCAGCTTTGTACTATTCCATTTAATTCAATTTTATAATTAAACCACTATGTTAATTTATTAGAATTTATCATTTCTTCGCCCGTTGGCTTTATTTCATAGTCTCCTGTATCATTTTTAGTTTAGCTATAGACAAATATTTTGGAATAGCTAAAACATTCTTTTTATAGATGTTTTTTTTAATATCATGGTTTTTGTTACAAAATAGTACATAAGCCGTTAATTATTTTAAACCGTGAATCAATCTTATAAGATACTTTTAAAATTATAAACTAAGCGACTTACCAAAATCATAACCGATGAAAAATATTATTAGAATAAAAAGCGGGAACCACTTTATATTTTGAACTATGGTATATTGTAACTGATACAAATAAAAGTAACATCCAAGCAGAAACTGAAAAATAAATATAAATACCGACGTAAGAAATCAATGTTATTGGATGTAGGAAGCTATATAAAATATTTATATAAGTAATAATGAATGAATTGAACAGTTTATTTTTTTATAAACCTTACTGTTAACCGTTGAGGAGTTCCCTCATCTGGAGCTAATTTTGGTAGCAGCATGAGGTCATGCTTATCATAAACATACATTGTCATCAAGACTGAAGCAATATGTAAAATTTCAGCTCAATCGGACATCGGAACGTGGGTCAAGTATAACTTGCAAGATTCCACCTTCACATACATAATATGCAAATTAAAATAAAATGTTATTAAATTTTTTTACGTATTGATAGCATCATCATCATCCTCCTGCCCTTATCCCACTCAAAGTGGGGTCGGCACAACATGTTACAAACATGTTGTCACATGATTTAGCTACGTATTTCACGACCGGCCGCCTGCCTGACGTCAACTTAGTTGTATTTTACGACCCCTCGGTAAGAAATGAGGGTGGTCTATTCTACTCAGCCGAAGGTATTGACCGCATGTCTCTTCTTTAAGTTATGTTCTTGCCACAATCGACATTCCTGCTCTTCTCGAGCCTTCCGGGATATGTCGGGATGAAGGCAAGAGACCAGACAGTTTGACGCTGGTTCCTCGGGAACGGGGACGGGCCCTAATGTGGGACGCATATATACACGTCACGTCATTGATACGTTAGCCTCATCCCATATCAGGGAAACGGTGTCAAGACCTGGAGCTGCGGCGGAAATGGCCGAATTCGGTAAACGGCGAAAGTAATAATAATAATAATTTATTTATTTGGAAAAAGAAAAACGCATACATAAAACAATTTGAGACCATAATAACCGCATTAGTTGAAAACTGTGTTGCAGTTATTAGGACCTCAAGTATGCATCTCTCGCTGAGAGTTATTTGTGCCGTTTGCAGTTGAGACCCTAGGACCATGGAGTCAATGTGCAAAAAAAAATTATCCGTTTTAACACCTCGGTTGATCGCCTCTTCGGGTGACAAGACGGCTGGCTCCTTTTTCGCACAAAGAATCAGCTTAGCGATTCAACGCGGAAACACTGCCAGCATTCTTGGGACCATTCCACGTGGGTATGATTTGTATAGTAGTAGCGTGTAAGTAATTTAAGATATAACTTGTACATTTTGTTGTAAATAAAAAAAAAGTTATGTTATGTTAAAAATTTGAACCTAACGTAAATATACTTTGAGATAGAGTAAATTTAAAGACTGAAGATACCTCTTGAATGACAGTTAAATGTATTTTGGATAATGAAATTCAGATTATCGCAGATGCAATATTGTAATACCCTCAATCACTGTTTGGGGTAATATTTGTGCTATATACCGTTAGCTTGTGAAATATAAATTTTAACAGGATTTTGTAAAAACCTTAATAGAAAAAGAATGTGCAATTTTAAAATCACATTTTCGGATATCACTTTTTTATAGACCTGACTTTGCTTATCAAGTTATTTCAAAGGCGACTGAGGTAAGTTGATGTTCCGGATCCGGCTGAGTAGAATAGACCCTTCTCATTTCTTACCCGAGGTGTCATAAAAGGCGACTAAGGTAAGTTGACCAGCCGTGTGGTAGTCGCCGATTAGAATAGGCCCTCATTTCTTACCGAGGTGTTGTAAAAGGGGACTAAGGTAACTTGACGTCCGACAGGCGAACAGTCGTAAACTAACTAACCAAACCATGTAACAACATGTTTAAAACATGTTGCGACCCCACTTAGTTTTGGATAAGGGCAGGATAATGATGATGCTATTCCTCTGTATAAACCTCAAATCAAATTTCATTAATATTGGTACAAAGTATTATTCATTAAAACGTAATGGATAAACAGACAAGAAATACCATAAAAAATCGCGATATGCGTAAAAAATTTCTTACATGCAATATTTTGGAACTCATTTATAATTTCGATATTACATTCATATCTGAAATATTTGAATATAACAATTTTCGACATCTTGTTATTTAAGTAGAGTTTAAAAATCTTAATGACTCACTTACGAAACATTGTATTAACAAAATTGTATTAAAAGAAGACGTACCATTGATGCAGAACATATACCGCAAGACATAGCAAGCAAAACTTTTCTTCCACTCCTTTCAACTAGAATTGGGCTTATGCTACTTCCTATTAATTGAAACGCCGATATTATTAGCATAGATAAATTAGATTCAACCGATGAGCCGGCCATTTCAAATATATTACCAGCAAAAAATATCACAGATATAACCCCGCTGCAATGTTGAAAAACATTCGTTATAACTACTATGGCCATTGCTTTTCTATTGCTTCGTAACATAAATAAGTCTGTCCAATCTTTCTTTGCATTCTTTTCTTGAAATTGCTTTTTTGCTGCCAGCAATTTATCTATATCATCACTTCTGCCTAGTTCATTTAATATCTTAATCACAGCGTCATCTTTGCCTGAAAAATCAATGTTCACATTTAACGAGTAATACACATTTATAAGTGTATAATTTACTAACACTTATAATCAGTAAATCTTTTTTAAACGATAGATACTGTGAAACCGTCCAGTTTGGTTGATATAAAAAAAAATAAACTGAACTTTATGACATTTATTCATATAGTTCTTGAAGTAAGAATATTAATTTTAATTTAAATAGTCTAATCACTGCTAGTACTTGGATACTACGATTGGATACTTTGATCACGAGTCTATTGCTGAAGCCAGCCGGTAGAAACCGGGTCCGAAACATGTTACAAACATGTAGCAACATGATTTTGCTATCTGTTTTACGACCGGCCGCCTCCCTAACATTAACTTAACTTAGTCGCCTTTTACGACACCTCGATAAGAAATGAGGGTGGTCTATTCTACTCAGCCGGATACCAAACGGCGGGTCGACTTACTTTAGTCGCCTCTTACGACACCTCGGTATGAACGGAGGGTGGTCTATTCTACTTAGCTGGATACCACACGGCGGGTCAACTTACCTTAGTCGCCTTTTACGACACCTCGTTAAGAAATGAGGGTGGTCTATTTTTCTCAACCGGATACCACACTGCATAAGTAATACAGATATACAATGAAATAAATTACCTTCCAAAACGTAAAAAATAGGAGATTCGGGTATCAAAAGAGATGCCATCGTAAAAGTTAAACATAAAGCTACTCCAACGTAACATGTCCGTGAATATGAAAGATAGTGTCCAGCTGTGAACAAGACAATACCGCCAAATGTTGTAAACAAACCCAACAGTGTCAAAAGGATGCCTCTGATGTTAGTGGACCTAAAAACAAATGTAGAATTATTTTTTGAAAATAACAACTGTTATTACGCGTCGACCCAAATAGACAGACGGACGGAGGAAGATTGTACGTATAAGAGACAGGCAAGTAATCTCTTATAAGTTATACGGAGAAAATCGCGGACGGGTCTTTCACATCGTTCCAAGAATGAATTTACCGGAAGATGCACCGTTTACAATGTCGTTTAGGTTTCAGAGTTCCAGTAGGATGCACTTTGAACTAAGATATTGGTAGGCGATGTCGGTCCAAGAACAATTTTTTTTTTCCGGACACTAACTAATGCTGTTAGCCCAAATGGCTCTTACAGCGTCACCGGGAGAGGGGGCGAGCGCAGAAGCATCGCCGGGGGTGTGAGCTGGGAGAGCGAGTCTCGAACGAGGCTGGCAGCATCCTGGGAGCGTCGCCTTAAGGGTGCCTCCTGTGAGGCCGGACCTCGGCTTAAAGCGACGCGCTGTGGTGGACTGTATCGGACTCACTCAAGAACAATTTGTATGGGGACTTCTTATGTAATTACGAAAGCACTAGTATAGCGCGAAGCAAAGTACTAGTAGCGTCATCTGTTATTCCAGTGAGGAAAATACGTAAACCGTGTTACTAGTACGTTATGTTACACCGGTAATTATTACACAAAACAATAATTACATTTTTGGAAGCTTCATTATAATTTGACGAATTCGAAGGTGCTAGTAAGCTCGTTAGCTAGTTTGTTAGCGTTCGAAATCAACTATAAAGAAACTAACTGATTGATATGTCAAAAAGTAATGAAAATATCATCCTGCTATAATCCACGATAAATATTATTTTAGGAAAATTAATATTGTCATTACTTTATGTATTATGGATCTCCGCAAAGTAACGCCTTATTCTATAAATGATTGACATTTCCTAAAGTGATATTATAGATTTAAAAAGGTAAGATTGTTTTGTTTACATAAAAAAAAATTATATTTTTATCACCAAATTGGAAAATATATAATTCATAATGACAAACAATATATTCTTTAGATTTATTGTTTCTCAAATTCTGTTTTTAAAATCATTTGATATAGGCTTATTACAAGTAATTATATATTTTTAATTTAATTTAATAAGCATGTTGATATTGGCAGCTAAACATATAAAAAAACAAGTCAAGTCTAATGTTCTTCTATCACCATCCCTAATGAATTCTACCTCTATAAAATAGTAAAAAGCAACTTCACGTACGCCATTTCTCCGATATACACCAAGTTCATCAAGGACACTATAGACGACCCGACCCCGGACAAAATTCTGCCACAGTATAACATGGCCAAATTTGTTGTTGTTGCCAAAATCAAATATGCAATAGTTGATATAACACCGCCCACTATAAAACAAGGTTTTCTTCCCTTTATATTTGACAACCATCCTACCAAATATGGACCTAAAACAGACACATTTTCAAAATAATATAAACATATTGGACACACACACGATTATCTGTCTCTATAGTAAGTAACATAGGTAATAAACTATATAGGATAGTAACTAACTTAATTTTTGTGCTATGAATGAATAAGATTCTAATATGAGATATATATATATTCAAAAATATTTTATTTCATGTTATTTATGTAACGTAGAATGTAAATATTAGAAAGTACGTTTATTGATTATATCATTATCCGTCTTGTGCATCGTTCTTAACCTTTCTTTTCTTTATTTCTTACTGTAGAGGATGTCTGTAAGAGATCACTCTTAGTGATAAAACCGCCTTTGCACTTCTGTATGTTTTCCTATTCTGTATTTCTTTTGTCTTGCGTTTCCTATGTATTTGATGTGCAATAAAGAGTATTATTATTATGAGGTTGCTCCCGTGCACCTATTACCTACTATCTACCTTGCTACCAACTTCTTGTTGGCGTTTCTCTACACTGGCCTTCCCAAAAGAAATGTGAACCACTTAAAGCTAGAAAAACCATCATAGTCTAAACTTAGACAGCCTATTGCCTCAGCAGCTTTACGCTTTACGGTTCTCCTACGGATCTCCTCATTTCTGATTTGATCACGTAAAGATACTCCGAGCATAGCTCGCTCAATCAACCACTGTGCGACTCTGAGCATTCTTATGAGACCCATATTATTTGTTCACAAAACGTGAAACTTGAACTTTTTTTGGCCTTTAAGTACTCTAATGCTTTACCTGGTATGCATCCTACATATAACAAAGAGGCGATCAAGGTAAGCTTTGTGTCAGTTAACTTTTCCGGAAGTGGAGTTTGCTCTGGATCGTTTAATTTAGCCAAAACAGTCCCTGACCAACCAACTGTGAAGCCCAACGTCATATTTCCCAGGTACACTGAAGAGAGAAGCATTTACAATTAAAAGCAGTTCTCATCGTTATTGATTTACCATTTGTTCGTCTTGCAGCATATGATCATTTCATTGCTAAAAAACGAATTTTTCACATTAATTTTTAGATCATGTTAATAAATAACTGTTATTTTTACGACGTGCATCGTATAGATTATCTATTCTATTTTTATTGGCTATTGAAAATTGAACCAGATATATTAAATCTCCGAATGCACTATAAGTAAGAGAACCTTTATAGAAATAGGCGTTACTTTGCAGAATTACATATTACAGAAACTATAATAGTACTACTTTGCTATAATCCGCGTATGTCAAGAGAATGTATGTAATGCTAACTTGACTGCTTGCATGGGCGGCGCGGCGCAGTACGATTTTGTCGTGGAGCCTATCCTCCTGATGATGCTTCAGTTTCGGGGCGAAGAGATCGTAGAAACTTTGGTGGTGGTTGTGTGTATTGCTTGTGTGCATTGTTGCTGGAGGTCTTGGGATAAGTGTGGGGACTTGCGCTGCATGTTGTATGGTACGTGAATTTTGCCTGCTTCATACACTTAGCATTACATACATTCTCTTAACACACGCGGATTATAGCAAAGTACTTCTGTTATAGTGCCTGTAGAGCAAGTATCAATATAACTCATTATTAAAATGATTGGCTGTATTCGATGGAAATTTTAATAAAGAAATATTAAATGTAAAAAATTCTAAGCAACGAATTGAACATGGTGCACATATGGCGGCTGAAGGGTTAAACTGTTATTAATTTTGTTAAGTAATAATATAACTACTTATAATATATAATAACCTAATCTATACTTATTATAAAACAAAGTCCCCAAAAGCTGTCTGTCTGTATGTGATTGATTTTCTCAAAATTTTGTGAACGGATTTTTGTACGGTTTTCACTGAACGGTAGTGCAATTCTTGCGGAAGGTTTAAGATAATATAGTACATTACTGTTTTATGTAAATTGTGTTAAAGAATTTGTGCAGTTGAAAAAAACGCGTCTGTTGCCAGCTTTGGAGTTTTGCAGATCTACAAAAACATTACAAAAGTCCGCGACTTCATGTCTCTATCTCTTATGGTTAACTCACAATAACAACTTTTATATTAAAAATTTCAATCCGGTAAAATTTGTCACACACTGATTTCCACGCGGACGAAGCCGCTGGAATAGCTATTAATAACCTAGCTCGAGAGATGACCGACATTTGGAGTATTTAATAATAATTTGTCATAACTATTTAATTTGGAAAATAGTTAATAACCAATTGCAAAGAAAAAATGACTTCGCGATTTTGTCGTGGAGTCTGATGATGATTTCGTTGCGGGGCGAAACGATTGTCGAGTTTGGGAATATGTGCTTGTGTATTAGGCGGTAGAGGTTTGTAGTGTATGTGTTCTGGGAACTCTGACATTTAACATTATATATATTTTCTATTTACATTATTGCGGATTATAGCAAAACAATTTTATAATTACTTTTTCCGCAATCGCAAAGTAACGCCTAATTCTATAAATATTTCACGCAAAATATATTTTTTAACTTACTGCATGTCGATATCAGCACTTGCCGTTTTATTCCAATTATTTCTATCTTCTTAAACATTATAACACTTCAACAGTGTTGGTTATCGTCTTATATGATTTTAATAGATAAAACGCGACTAGCTTTAATCTCATTACAGCATACACTGTCTTTAGCGTAATCTTCAATACACAAAAAAAATATGGTACCATTAACGTTAAATTTACACTGAAAGTACTTTAAATTTACATTGAACTGAGATTTGAGTTTCATTAAACAAGTATCAATTAAGTATTTAAAGTGTACACGACCACTGTTGCGCAAAACCAGATTATCTATATTGGTTCAATAATACGTACCTATACAAATTGCATAATAGCCCGTTTTGGAATGTGAAAATTTAACGCAACGCCCATAAAAGTGCTGAAAGCATTTTGAGACATGTTTTAAGTAAATGAGTTTTTCTATTTAAACTTGTGTCTAATTGATTATTGCAATTTATCACATGTTTTTCGGTGAAGGAAAATATCGTGTGGAAACCTGCATATCTCTAGAGAATTCTGGGGATATGTGTAACTTACCAATCCACATTGGAGCAGCGTGGTAGGTCTTAGCTCCAACCCAGTAACAGGCTGTTAATTTACTATCCCACAGCTGGGCATAGGTATCCTGTCTCCGTTTCTGGAGTGAAGGGTCGAAGCTAAGACTCACCACGCTCCAGTGCGGATTGGTAGGTTACACATATTCGCAGAATTATCTAGATATATTCAGGTTTCCTCACGATGTTTTAATTTACCGAAATCTGATTTACCGTAATTGCAGTTATCAAGTTCACACATAAGTTTTGACAGAATACCTAATGGTGCCTGCCTCAGGTCTGAATCATGTAAGAGGGTCACCCTCTCGACAAAGTCGCACGGTCTCACCGCTGAGTTATAACAGATGTTTTTGTTTGTGAATATAATTTAGTAGCAAAAGTATAACGAAAATTAAGTTTTTCTAATTAGCTTTAAATGAATAATATAATGATAATAATAATAATAATAAATATATGGGACCAGTTGGGATAGTCCCCAAAGTAAGTAACTTAATACTTGTGATATGGGTGACGGACAACTGGGAGATATACTACATATATACGTTTAAATACATACTTTAATACAAATACACCCCCAGGCTCGAAGAACCAACAATTTGTTTATAGAAAATGTTGGCCCTCGGCGGGAATCGAACCCGCGACCCGCGGAGCTGAAGGCAGGGTCATTACCCACAGCGCTAACGGGCCAATATGACCCGCAGATGTTTACAATACAACCTTGAAATATTATTAAGAGAGACACGCAAAATGCTTATTAGGTATGAGTCATGAATAATTTATGCGAGATATTTACCGACGAGTACAATCGTAAATTTTATAATGGCAAATATGTATATTAACAAATTATAAAATGTGGTACAGTAAAGTTGTTAAATTTGACTTCATTTTTTATTGTTATTTTAATTATTCTTAAGAGAAGTTACACTTAAAAAAAGTTATACGTTGAGTGGAACTCATTTTTTTTTAAACTCGATTTTTCGTCTATAATATACATATCTATCTTACTCTCAATGCCTATAAACAATTTATTTGCCGCTGGTATTACCGCGTATATATCGGTAGCATGTCATGAGGTCGTCCGTCCATCGCGTAGGGGGCCTACCAACACTGCGTTTTCCGGTGCGGGGGTCGCCATTCCAACACCTTGAGACCATTGGGGGGTGAGGTGGAGGCTCGTCCCAGTCAGTCTTCTCAATTGTCAACCTCATTCACGCGGTACACCCTGCAGATTAACCGACTGATAAATGGCGGTGTAACCATTTCATTTAGCTGACCTAAATAACAGAGCGACAGTGGGCAGCAGCACTGTCGGTGCGACACGGTCAGCACTGCGATCACCAACTCGCATGCCAAGCGTGATGATTACCGGCAAAACCCTTCATGGCATTACAAAATAAAAGGTACTATGTGCTTGTAAACAAATCTTAAAAACTCCATAAAATATTGTATTCATAACGCCGTTCTATACAAGAATTTAATAATTAAAAATTAAATAAGAAGGCCCGGACGAGCCCCCAAAAATGTGGTAACCGGGACTATAGGGGTCAAACAAACACCTCTTTAATTTAATATTTTATTTTAACTCGACAGCTATTCCACACTTCCAACCGCCCTCCGTCCTACGTATTTGCTCTCTCCTTGCTCCCTCTCTCCTATCATACCATCTCGCTTACATACTCAGCTGCATTCCGTTCCACTCTTTCCTGTTACGTTCCATTCCCACAATTATATATAAGCACTAATACATTAATATATTAATTACTAAAATAAACTACTGTACCTTCTTAAACAAGGGTTTTATCAGAAATTTCTTATCGACCCAAATCTATGTGGCCAACACACTATGTTAAAAAATCAATCATAGTTTATGAAAACTAAATATTAAAGTTATTTACTTTAATCGACGTACTAGACATTATTGTCGATTAACTTTTGCCATTACTATATGGAAATGTGTGGATATCTGTACTAAAATTCTGTACGAAATATTTTTTCTTCGTCGCATCCAATTTAAAAACTTATACAACTTTCTCCTGTAAAAGTTAACCAGATTCAGAAAGTTATTTAAAGCTCTTTTTTATTTAGATTTATCTATTTATACATAAATAGTTTTTTGGCGTTTTATGACATATTATACTGAACTTCAGTTCATTATACGGATTCAAAAGACAAAAACCGATTTCAGTCATAAGCGGATAAGTATTAGGACGTATTTTGGAAGTTATTTTTCAAATACAAAAAGCTCATTGTCAATAAAACAACGCTGTACATTAAAAATTCTTAATTTGATTCAATAAAATTTCATCTTTGTTTGATTTTTTTTCATTCTGATGTCAAAGAAGGAACAATATATGTACATTAATATGTACTGAAAATACTTGTACGGGAATAAGAAATATACTAAATCGCTTAAAAAAATTTATCTTCCCAAAATTTCTTGAATCTCTAACAAACTTTTCCCTTTGGTCTCCACAACAAAAAATACAGTGAAGAAAACGGCCAATAAACATGACACGGCGAAAAACCAAAATGCCGAGTGACCACCAACGCTGTCAATTACAGCACCAAAGACTGTGGTGATTAAAAATCCCATAAGATACGATGTAGTCACCGCTAAAGAAGATCCATTGCTTCTAACATTTACAGTAAACATTTCTCCAATAAGAGTACTCGGTATAATTCCTAATCCTAAAAAAAAGAAATAGTCGTTAAATATGATAAAATATGAATATTATTTCTCATAGATCCATATAAAGGTTGACATTTTATGACTAGAGGGAGGCCACAAAATAGATGGATGGATTGTGTAAAGAATGATATGCAATTAAAATTAGTGATACCGAATGATAGAGGAGAATGGAAGAATAAGAAATATTGGGTCGACCCCATTTAGAGTGGGATCAGGGTAAGAGAATGATGACAAACAATGGCATATCTTTAAAACGTTTTAAATAAAAAGTATACGAGTATGAGTGTCTTATAGATAAATCTAATATTAAAAAAAATAATTAGAGTTTCTGATATAAAGATTGACTTAGAATTTACAAAGATATAATAATATTTCACATTAGCGGCAATATATATATTTTTATTAATATAAAAAAAATTCTTGATTATTTCAATAAGCTATGATATATTCGTATATGTATTCGTTGCACTCGAGTCTTTAAAAGTTAAAAATATTTTCAGTTTTTTAACTTACCAAAGTCATATCCGATGAAAAATATAATTAATATAACCAGAGGAAGCCATTTTACGCTGTCAACTACAGAATTTTCATACTGATATAAATAAAAATATGCACCAAGTAGAAACTGAAAAATGAACAGAGAATTCAAGAAAAAACTATTTAAAAAAATGTTAGTATTTTTATGTTGAAAGAAATCTTACCATTGATGCAGAGGCTATAGCACAAGATACAGCAAGTAAAATTTTCCTTCCTGCTCTTTCTATTAAAATTGGACTAATAGTACTTCCGATCAATTGAAATGCTGATATTATGACCATAGATAAATTCGAGTCGAAAGTTGAACCTGCCATTTCAAATATATTACCAGCAAAGAGTATCACAGCCATAACTCCACTGAATTGTACAAATGTATTTACAACAGTCACAATGATCAATGCTTTTCTATTGCTTCGTAACATAAATAGCTCTGTCCAATTTTTTTTAGCATCCTTTTCTTGATATTCCTTTTTAATTGCTAGTAATTTATCTATATCATCACTTCTGTCTAATACTTTTAAAATCTTTACTACGGCATCATCTTTCCCTGAAACACAAATTAATCAGATATTAAAATTGAGAAATCAAATCAAAATAACTTTTATTCGAAATATTAAATATTGATTCAGGCCACTTCCATCATACGCTAGTATTCAAAAATACTAATAATCAGGGTTTGTAAGTTTAATTCATTTTAATTATTCTTTAAAATTTAAATCAAGTTCCTTTTACAGTTAATACATTATTGAAACATTCTACAATACAACGAAAGATAGAAAAAGTCGAATGTGAAATGAATTAAAAGAAATTTAAACAAACCATAAATATTGTCTCAAAAAGATTTCAAAATCCCTTGAGACTTACCGTGGTTTTAAAATGCCCGTGGTTTGTTTTCCATCATAAGCTGAAGTTCATAAATAAACAATTTCAAATAATAGGAATAAAAAATATGACGCTCACCTTTTAAAATATAAAATATCGGAGATTCCGGTATCAGGAGTGTTGTTATTGAAAAAATTAGACACAAGGCTACTCCAACATAACATGCTCCTGAATAAGAAAGAAAGTATCCAGAAGTAAACAAAACGATTCCACCAATTGTTGAGGAGATACCCAACATTGTTAATAGAATGCCTCTTATGTGTGTAGACCTGAAAACCAAAATCATAAATCTACATGCTCTCATAATTGTCCTGCCCCTATCCCACTTTAATTAGGATCATAGTTTTTTGCTTCTTTCCTATCATTCGCCTCTTTCTTCCTTATTATTCTTTGGCCTCCTTTCTTCGCCATATGTTCTTCACTGTTCTTCAATATCCTTTATATTAATAAACATTTTTAGAATAAGATTAAGCTATTTTACAATAGGTCAACTGCATAACATCAAGTTTAGGTGGGAATAGTTTTGGGCTAATTTATCTCTTAGGCAGCAGTGGACGTTGATGTCATTCAATGTCTATTTACACCTGGTAAACGATGGTAATCTATTCTACTTAACTGGATTGAAAGACGGCAATGAAGACTATAGATTAGCTATATAACTATATAAACAGCTATTTAATGTATCTTTGTGATTTGACGGCATTTGAATGCTCTTCTTCTTGTTCTTAAAGTTACATCTTCTCTCGAAGGCAAAAATAAGGCAATTTGGACCTTCGATACTGCTGCTCTGAATAGGTAGCGAGTACTTTTGCCGAACCAATAGCTTAGATTTTTTAGCCAAGATATCCTCCGTCGACCATTGCCTTGTATGATAAGCCAATTCATATTTAGCATTTCTCATGACGTAGCCAAAATACTCGAGCTTTCTTTTCTCTTCTAGCAAACTATATTTTGCATAAACTGAATTTTTGTAATCTTTGTAATAGAAACCGGGTAAAGTCACTTTCAAAATATCATACGATTCTATGCCTGATTGGTTTAAAAAGTTCTGAGTTACATTTACGACGTTAGAAACGCGAGTTTCTAACTTTGGGAAAGTAATACGTAGACCCTAAGTTTTTGTTAGCTGCCTTACACGATTATGTAAATTTATGATAGATAAATATATTGTTTTATGTTTTTATAACGAGATGCTATCTTTTTTGTTTGTCTTTTATAATCTTCTTTGTTATAATTCCAGTGACTATCACATTTAGGGTTTTATTAATCTTAACTATGAGACAAATTTAAGGTGTATAGTACTGAAAGTATTGTTGTACCTTTAGATGTTTATCAATGTTGTCTTTAAGGCATATTAATGAGTCTACTCGTATTTCTAGTTCCATTGCCGTCTTATCTATAGTTGTATAATTACCAGTCAAAAAAGTACACTGTAGAAAAAATATAGTAACGTCGTTATTATCCGTTAGTAATAGTTCGATTAGCATGTGACATTTAATAATAATATAACTATTGAAAGTATATCCTAATGATAATATAGTATAATATCAAAATGATATTACTAAATTGATATTATACATATCAGCCAAAACTTTTACAAGGCGTAGCTGGATCGGGTCACGTTCGTTAAGATTGCTTTTGACATAAGGCGAGTTGGATAAGTGTACTCACAACTACGTCAAATGTTACCCAGCTGCGCCCTTTTCTACTTAAAAAAAGAATCTAGGATGCTAAACATATTGAATTAAGATGATGTTAAAATTAAAAGGGATTATCAACCATGCTGCTGCCAGGATTGACTTCAGACGATAGAACTTCTCAACGGTTAACAGTAGCGACATGAAATTTTGTAAAAAACTTTTTAAAAGCTTTTTTTACTTGACTTTAAAAAAAACTTTAAGAAAAGAGCAACCGCCGAGTTTCTTGCTGGCTCTTTCCGACGGGAACAGCTTTTCGAATGATCAGTAAAGTTGACGATTCAAAAGCACTTGTTTATAAGTTTAGTTGAACAAAGAATATTTTTAATTTAAATTTGAATTATCAAAATCGTTCCGTCCGTTCTTGCATGATGCGATGACCAAGGCCTAGATACTAACCACAAAGTATATAAAAATACTAGTTGTGCCAGCGGCTTCGGCCGCGTGGAAATCAGGAAATCAAATTTTAAACATGAATTAACCGTAAGAGATAGAGACATACTATTGAGGACTTTTTTGTAGTAGTTTTATAGATCTACAATTCTCTAGTACATTACTGTAGCATATCTCTGCTGGTTAACGCAGCGCACGTGACTAAAGCTCCCAGCAAGCAAGTTTTTTAACAACTGCGCGATCTCTTCAACACAATTTACATAATACCGATATGTATTATTTAACTAAACCATAATTAACCAGGAAGTATTGCACTATCTTTTGCTGAAAAACGTAAAAAAATCCGTTCAGTAGATTTTGAGAAAATCGATTACATACAGACATACAGCTTTTTGTGACCTTGTTATATAATAAGTATAGATAAATTAATTTTAACAATTTAACATACGCTATTTCCCCAATGTACACCAAATTCATCACTGCTACTCCTCCAACCCCAATGCCTGTCAGAATTCGACCACAATACAACATGGCTAGGTTCTTCGCTGTGGCCAAAAGTAAAAATGCTACCACACAAGTAACACCGCCCAACACGAAACATGGTTTTCGTCCCTTTACATTTGACAACCATCCTACTAAATATGGACCTGAAACGGAAACGTTTTCAGAGTAATATAAAGGCTTGTTACTATCCCACTTTTGGCGGAGAATAGACCTCAGCCACTTTTCCAACGTCGTAATAACTAATAATTATTGAAGATATAGTAATCATCATATTTGTATTTCCCTTTTCTTTTTAAGATTAATTTTTCACAGGCACTATAACAAAACTACCTCGCTATAATCCGCACGGGTTAAGCGAATGCATGCAATGCTAATGTGTATGAAGCAGGCAAAATCTACGAACCTTATACATGCAGGACAAGCCACCACACGCACCCCAAGGCTCCTCCACTAGCAACAAAGCACACAAGCAGCACACACACCCACCACCACAACAATCTCGACGATCGTTTCGCTCCGAAACCGAAGCATCATCAGGAGGATAGGCTCCATGACAAAATCGTAATGCGCAAATAGTTTTTATTTAATGCTTAAAATATATTGTCATCGTACATTTAAATTGCACACAATTCTGTTGGCGGACCTAATTAAATAAATATATCATACCATCAGCTCTCCACTACGCGTCGCCATAAGCAGTGGTCGGGCCTCACAGGAGGCACCCTTAGGACGACGTTCCTAGAAGCTAGTATAGCTTCTACGCTCTACTCTCTGCATTTTACAACCTCAACGATGCTTTTGCGCTCGCCCGTCCCACCCGGTGACGCTGTAAAAGCCGTATCCCAAAATTTGCACTGCTGTGCAATGATTTTGTCGTGGAGCCTATCCTGCTGATGATGCTTCGGTTTTGGGGCGAAACGATGGTAGAGATTGTGGTGGTGGTATTGGTGTTTCTGGTGGTGGCATTTTGGGATACGTGTGGTGACTTGTCCTGCACGTGTAAGGTATGTGAATTTTGCCTGCTTCATACACTTAGCAATACATACATTCTCGTAGCAAACGCGGATTATAGCAAAATAATTATCTTATAGCTTCTGTATAATAACTCTATAATACTAGTCCATCCTATTATCCATGCCATTTATAAAAGAAATCCTCCTGGTTTACAACGGCTAAAGAAAATTTTCCTCGATGTACGAGAAATACAGACAGACTTGTTTTAGAGCGCCGACCGTAACCTGAATTGTATAAAAGAAATTGTGCAGCACAATGTGTTAAAATCTACAATAATATTCCTAATAGTTTAAGTTCACTGCCTTTAAATATGTTTAAAATAAGACTAAGAGACTGGCTCATGCAATGTAATTTTTACGTATTAAGGAATTTTTCGAAAGGAAATTGTGACTAATTTATGATAGGTTAAATTGATAATAATGTATTTTTTCTTTTTTTTAAGTTAAGACAAAAATGAGTTTTTTTGTAGCTTTTTTTTAACAAATTTTTGCATACCTTAAACGGTCAAATACACTGTTACAAAATTGTCTTACCAGTTCCATGTACGTGTGTTTATGCAAATAAAAAAATATTGTTATTATTATATTATTATGCCTTTTACAATCGTAATAACACTTGACACAAAGACACAGAAAATTTCTTATCGTTTATTAGATTATACTAGTTTTTGCCCGCGGCTACGCTCGCGAGGAATTTGGTCCGCCACAGAATCTGATTTAATTAAATTTATGATTCACAATTTTGGTCATAGTGGCTTCCACATAAAAGATAGATATATGCTGTCGTGGACTTTTATTTAGAACTATTAAAAACAAACAATCCTACTGTACATCTTTTTTGTGTATCTCCAAAAGTTTAGGCAGCGTACGCCAAGATAGCTCTCAGAGGCCAGATTTTTTCCGACTTTCTTGACATGTATCGTTATATATCATAAAATCATTACAAATTGTAGCCTATATGTTATTCTGATGTATAAACTATATAACTGTTAGGTTTCATCCAAATCCGTTCAATAGTTTTTTCGTGAAAGAGTAACAAACATCCATCCATACTAACAAACTTTCGCATTTATAATATTAGTATTAAATATTAAATTAATTAGTAGGATACACGATCTTAAAAATTAAATGCATATAGACAGCCGTTATTGGTTTCTTATCAGATGATTATAAATGACGCGATATTCAATATATCAATGCACACGATAAGATCTAAATCGGTTTTTTATCTGTTAACTGTAAGTTACACATAACTACTTGTCTTATACATATAATCCCGTTGCATAACAAACATGACTAATATCGTCTAATTAACTTGTTTATGGAAATATTAGCGTACAACTGAAAGCCTTTTGAATTTTCTTTTTAAGTGCGACATGTTTTCGTTCAAAAGTATTAATGAAATTACTTTTCTATAATCCGCGATTAAGTAAAATACGGCTAAGGTAAGTTGACGTTAGGCAGGCGGCCGGTCGTAAAATACGAAGGCCAAATCATATGACAACATGTTTGTAACATGTCGTGTCGAACCCACTTAGAGTGGGATAAAGGCAGGAGGATGATGAATCCGCGATTAAGTTAATAGAAAATATATATAATGCTTAATCTAGATTTTTATTTTATAACAAATATGTACAAGTTATATCTATCTTAAATTACTTACACGCTACTACTATACAAATCATGCCCACGTGGAATGGTCCCAAGAATGCTGGCAGCGTTTCCGCGTTAAATCGCTAAGCTGATTCTTTGTGCGAAAAAGGAGCCCTCTTGTCACCCGAAGAGGCGATCAACCGAGGTGTTAAAACCGATTAAAAATGTTTTTTGCATTAATCTAGTGAATTATCCGTTTTCATACCTAATACATGCAGAATTCATTAAAAACATACACAAACCTCCACCACCGCCTCCAAAATAAACAAGCAGTACACACGTTCACTATAACAAACTCAACAATCGCTTCGCCCCGCAACCGAAGCATCAAGAGATAGACTCAACGACAAAATCGCAAAGCGATTGGTGGTGGTGCAGGTTTGTGCATGTGTTTTTACGAATCCTGCATATATCAAGTATGAAAAGGGATAGTCTACTCTACATTTAGCATTATATGTATCTTCTATTTACTTAATCGCAGATAATAGCAAAGTTATTTTATTATTTTGGATTATGGATCTCCTCAAAGTAACGCCTAATTCTATAAACTAGTGGTCGCCCAGTGGTCGAAATTCGACCATATAATAAATTTAAATTGTAAGTGACTTATACATTATTAAAATATAATATTCAAACATTATTAAGGTTCTACTGTCGAAAACTAAACTACTATAACCACAGAATTGACCAAGACTGTTATTTGCCAATTTCTTTTTTGAACAAATTATATGAAATTAAAATTAGAGTGCAGGTTTTGCAATGCAAAACATTTTGAATCTGAAGTGACTTTAGGCGACCGAACTGCATTCACTTCATGTTGTCACAAGGGTAGAGCAATATTACCACCCTTAAGTCAAAATGAATATTTTAAATCATTATATGATGGACTTACTTCAAATGAACCTTCAATAAAACCACAGGAAACAAACTTTTCAACTATGTCTATAATAGACAAAACAATTTGACCACAGAGCATGTATGCGTGTTAAATAAGAAGTTATAAATATTTTACCTGGAATACATCCAACGTACAGTAAAGAGGCTATTAGAGAAAGTTGCGTCTCTGTTAACTTTTCCGGAAGCGGCGATTGCTCTTGGTCAATTAATTTCGATAAAACACTCCCCGACCAGGCTACTGTGAAGCCAACTATTAATTGTCCCAAATACACTGAAACAGAAGCATTTTAATATGTTAATAATATTGATGTACATAAAAATATAAAGAATTATAAAACGATAGGTGATGTATATAATAGACAAAGTAGGAACCGACATAAGCTGGCGACTCCTGCTTTGCGCCTAGCAAAAGTACGTAAATCGTTTGTGGGTTTAGGTATAAGATTCTATAATAAAATTCCGAAATCAATTTTGCCCATGCCATTACAGCTGTTTAAAAACACTGTTAAAAAGAGGCTGATACAGAAAGCCTACTATACTGTTGAAGATTACTTAGATGATAAGGATGTGTGGATATAGGTGCATTTCTACCCTGTACAATACGATTATACAGGTAGACGAGGTATACAGGTATAAGATAGGCAGTACGATTTTTGTCGTGGAGCCTATCCTCCTGATGATGCTTCGGTTTCGGGGCGAAACGATCGTCGAGATTGTGGTGGTGGGTGTGTGTGCTGCTTTTGTGTGCGTTGTTGCTGGTGAATTGCGCCTTGGGGTGCATGTGGTGGCTGGTCCTGCGTGTATAAGGTGCGTAGATTTTGCCTGCTTCTTACACATTGGCTTTGCATGCATTCACTTAACCCGTGCGGATTATAGCAAAGTAGTTAGTTCTGTTATATTACAGGTATATAAATAAATGTAACTAGTTTTAAGATTTATATTTTAAAAAGAGCAACCGCCGAGTTTCTTGCTGGTTCTTCTCGGTAGGAATAGCTTTCCGAACCAGCAGTAAAGTTGACGATTCAAAAGCACTTGTTTACAAGTTTACTTGAATAAAGAATATTTTGAATTTGAATTTGATATTAAGGTAACAGAATGGTTTCTACCTTTTCATTTTCAACCCACTAGCATACTGTAGATACTTCAAACGATCCACATTATACAATCTTATGGCGCTTAGATCCAGTTTCTTGACCTCATCCACTTTATATAAACCAAGGTGGGACTAATTAACTTTAAAATTGCATCGCTACTGGCCCTTCGCTGGCCTGCTATAACTCATCTGTCCTTTTTAGAAGAGAAAGGTCGCAGCTTGAGCCTACCACGCTGCTCTAATGAGACTTGAATGAATTCTGGAGAGATATGCCGGTTACCTCACGATCTTTCCTTTAGCGATAAGGTGTCATAAATTAATAACATCTTTGAAACATATGAGTTTGAGTTTTAAAAAAACAAGTCAATATAAAAAAGCTTTTGAAAAAGTTGTTAGCAAAATTCCATATTCCTACTATTAGTCGTTGAGAAGTTCCCTCGTCTAGAGTCAATCCTGGTTGCAACATCAGGTTATGATTATCACAAACATGCATTCTCATCACAATGGGACTCTGGGACGTCAAATCAAATCAAATCAAATCAAAATAATCTTTATTCAAATACCATTTTAGGCACTTTTGAATCGTCACGCATCAATATGATTAATGAAGCTACAACTGGTTCGGAATGTTGCTCTTACCGAGAAGAACCAGCAAGAAACTCGACGGCCAATCTTTTCAATATTTTCAATTGTACATTATTAAACCGCTGTCTTGTGTGAAGCTGAATGGATTCTCAAATCCAGGTTTTCTTAACATCCAAATAATCTTCAATTTTATAATATGCTTTACGTATAAGCATATTTTTTACAATTAGTTGGAATCTTTCTGTATACTGGTCTACAATGAAAACGTAAAATAGAAAACGTTAGATACTTACTGCATGATGATATCAACACTTGCCGTTTAATTCCAGTTATTAGGAAAATGTCATGCATATTAATTAAAAACAAACAACTTTTAACGTCAATTTGATATATGTATGAAACACGTCCAGTTGAAATATTATAACAGAATCTACTATATTAACAGCAAGAAAACCACATAAAACCGACAAATTTGATAATAATATCAATAAAAACACGCGAAAATTTTGCATTTCCTTTAGATATCATCGATATAATCTTACAGAATTATCTTTATATGAGTTCGAATTGGCAATGGTTGGTTTTAATATGAATTAACCGTGTGGTATCTGGCAGAATAGAATAGACCACCCTCCTTTTTACCGAGGTGTCGTAAGAGGCGACTAAGGTAAGTGCCGTGTGGTATCCGGCTGCGTAGAATAGACCACCCTCATTTCTTACCGAGGTGTCGTAAAAGGCGACTAAGGTAAGTTGACGTCAGCCAGGCAGCCGGTCGTAAAATACGTAGCCAAATCATGTGACAGCATATTTGAACATGTTGTGCCGACCCCACTTAGAATGGGATAAGGGCAGGAGAATGATGATGGTTTGAATATGAATATGAATCTCGTATTACAATATTTGTTAAAAGTTGTATTTTAACTTGCCATATTTATATGTGAAGGTGGAATCGTGCAAGTTAAATTTGACCCGCTTCCCGGAGTCCGATTGAGCTCATATTTTATCTGCTGATCCAGATGATAATGCATGTATATGATAAGGATGACCTGATGCTGCTGCCAGGATTGGCTCCAGGCGAAGGAACTCCTCAACGATTACCAGAAAATGTCGTTATAGGCTTTATTTTAAACTGTTTTTAACTTGACTTGTTGATTATGCAACGCCATTCATATCTCTTAGATCATCTCCAATGATTACACAACAATTAGTCTTTCTATTATCTACAAAGAGCAATAACAAAAATGTCACTGACTGTTTTGAAATGTATTTATTTAAATAGCAGTAACATGTACAAGTAATAGAAATCAGATCCAAAATAGTGATTATTTAAAATCTTGAAAACAATACAATTGGTACAGAAGTTATGATAAAATTACTTAGCTATAATGAGCGAGTATATCCGAGTATATCGGTTGCTATTTTGTTATGTACATTGCCAATTTTTTTAATGTTACTATTTTTATGCACTAAAAGTATATTGCTCTAATATTACTGTGAAGCTAAGATAAGAACACCTTTTTTTAACTTTCAACGCATACGTTTAAGTATTAATATACTTTTTTTATAAATATATGGGACACTTACACACACGGTCGTCCATCCTTAAAGTAACCTAATACTTGTGTTATGGGTGACGGACAACTGGTAAATATATATCATATATTTTTAGCAATTTGATTTTTGTGCATAAAAATATACATAATTATAAAAAGATTGGCGATGTATATAATAGACAAAGTAGGAACCGACATAAGCTTGCGGCTCCTGCTTTGCGCCTTGTAAGAGTACGTAAGTCGTTTGTGGGTTTGGGTATAAGATTCTATAATAAAATTCCACAATCAATTTTAACTTTGCCATTACAGCAATTTAAAAATACTGTTAAAAAGAGGCTGATACAGAAAGCCTATTATACCGTGGAGGCTTACATTGATGATAAGAATGCGTGGATATAGCTGCTCTTTGACCTTGTGCAGGATAGCTATGACAAAATGTAATTAGCATTAAGAATCTTCTTTTTTAAAAGAGCTCCACCGAGTTTCTTGCTGGCTCTTCTCGGTAGGACGGCTTTCCGAACCAGCAGTAAAGTTGACGATTCAAAAGCACTTGTTTACAAGTTTACTTGAATAAAGAATATTTTGAATTTGAATTTGAATATATAATTTTAAATACATAGTTAAATACAAATATACCCAGGCTCGAAGGACTAACAAATTGTTTATAGAAAAACGCGACCCGCGGAGCTGAAGGCAGGGTCACTACCCACTGCGCTAAAGGGCCAGTCACTTTAAATCCAGATTAATTATTTCGCTCTACCTCTTCGTTTAATCAAGCATTGCAGTGGCATTTCTAATTGCTGTTATATTTCTGCTTTAGCGCCTATGAGACTTGTGCCGCAATAATCAATCACTTCTCGTTCATGAATATGTCAGGCGCATCTTTATTTTTGCATCTTCAGACCTTTTTAGGTGAAAGAGGAAATCATATTAAGAAAAACACCCGTGTCAAGGAGCATGGGCAAGGGCGTAGTCAGAATTCTATACGGGGGGGGGGGGGGGAGCAAAAATGTCTTAAAAAATCTAGACTATTTTTTTTTGTAATCATGATATTTAAAATATAAGGAGTTCACATTTGCAATGAAGGTGAGGTACATTATAGGTTTTGTGCAAGCCTTTTATAATGTCAATATGTTGCGAGTTGACAGTTTCCCAGTGTTACAGTTTCAGTGTAAGGGGGGGCAGCTGTCCCCCCTTGCCCGTACCTCGCTACGCCTATGAGCATGGAAGCTTCTTCTTCTCCTTCTATTTCAACCGTTGGACGTCCGCTGCTGGACATAAGTCTCTTCATGGGATCTCCAAAACACACGATCTTGTGCCGCTTGTATCCAGCGGCTCCCCGCGACCTTTTTAAGGTCGTCCGTCCATCGCGTGGCGGGTCTGCCAACACTGCGGTTACCGGTGCGGGGTCGCCATTCCAACACCTTGAGACCCCAACGCCCATCGGTTCTCCGCACTATGTGCCCCGCCCAACGCCACTTCAGCTTCGCGACGCGCTGAGCTATATCGGTGACTCTGGTTCTTCTACAGATCTCCTCATTTCTGATTTGATCACGTAGAGACACTCCGCGCATAGCCCGCTCCATCGCTCGCTGAGTGACTATGAGCCTTCTATGAGGCCCATGTTCGCAGACTTTGGTCTTGCATGGAAGCGTTATTTTCCAATTCAAATTCAAATTCAAAATATTCTTTATTCAAGTAAACTTGTAAACAAGTGCTTTTGAATCGTCAACTTTACTGCTGGTTCGGAAAGCCGTCCTACCGAGAAGAGCCAGCAAGAAACTCGGTGGAGCTCTTTTAAAAAATTAGCGCATACGCTAGTTGCCCGTAAAATTTTGAATGGAACTTAGGAAATCGGTATGTACTGCTATCACTCATAGTAAAATAGTAATATTATTTTCTAATAATCCACGATAAGAGAAAATGTATGTATTGCTATAAATAGATTGAACTGCCGCCAACCACCATGTTCATACCTTTGCATGCAGGATTTATAAACTTGCATTGCCAATACTGTCAACACCGCCCTAGTAGCACTGCACACATTCACTACCACAATCTCAACACCAAGTAACCCAAGCATCATCAGAAAGAAGGTCGACATTGTCGTGAAGTCCTTATCTCTGAACATCGGAAAACAAATAAATACCACAATTGATTGTATTTTAAAATTTAGGATGACGCGAACGAAATCGCGGTTATTACTTGTTAAACATATTCGTAAACTTTCAATAAGTAATGCTTCATAAAATATGCGTATACATTTTTTTCTATGCAACTAAGCAAAATAATTTAAATATTTAATGTGCAATTGTTTTTTTCTGTATTCGAAAAAACACTTGTATCTTCCATACAATGTAAATTGGCGGACTAACAATTGAGGTCAATGAACTAATAAAATGTCATCTTTAGACTTTCATTCATTACTCAGACATTGCAATTATAGATGGAATTTATAAAAAATACCTATATATAAAAGTCTCAATAAGCCGTCTCTCTTTTTTGAAATCAAATGAATATTTGATTCAAGTAAGCCTTTTCAATCACTTTTGAATCGTTTAGACTCAAACAGATTTAATGAAGCTACTACACTGGGTCGGAATGTTGCTGCCGAGAAGAATCTGCAAGAAACTCGGTGGATACTCTTTTAAACATTTTCAATTGCATTCTTGTATTAAACTGAAAGGATTTTCAAATCAGCAAGAAACTCGTATGAAACTGAAAGGCTTTTTCAAAACCAAGAATTTTTATTATTAAAATAGTCTTCATGTGTGTATTATGCTTGTCACTTTATTTAATATTTTTTGTAGAAAAGTCTAATATGGATTGTGGAATTTTATTGTAGAATTTTATTTTATCTGTAGAAGCAAAATTATTTAAATATTTGTAGAAGCGGAAATAGAATTGGAATAATTAGGACATATGAGACAGAATAGAAACATAGCTTACGATTATAATGTTAGATTATAACCTGTAAACGTAGAAATAAACGGAGCATGTGTTATTAGAGTTTTACTAATTGTAATTTAGAATTATTACCAGATTGATACTAAGAGCAGTTCGGAAAGCTATCATCCACTGAGAAGAACTGGCAATAAACTCAGTGGCTGCTCTTATCACGAATAGGAATTATTTAAGGTTAGATTATAACTCGAAACACTCAATGTAAATAGACGCCGCTCTAACTAGCCAACTCTTGAACAACTCAGTAACTTAAGATACTAATTAGATCATCAAATTCCAACAAGATTGTCATTGGATATTATAATTGGATTATCGCATTGCCATACAGCATTATCTATGATAGCCTTAACCTTTCCCCCAGTGCTTTTAAACTTAGATTCTTAGATTAGATTCTTTAGATTGGATTCTTTACTCCCATAATGTATTTGTTGATATTTATGTATATATTATTGTTATTTTATTTATCATATATATAATATATTTATGACTTATATTTACAATATATTATTTATATAAATATATATTTTTATTAGTATATAGGTTAGGATAGCAGTAGGATAGCATACCATAGCTGTTGCACTATAAATTGTCTCACTTCTTAGGTTAGCTGGTAGAGATCTCTGTCAAATGGATAAGTTGACCGTTGTACTCTGTTTTTTTTATTTATAATGTTTTTCTTACGTATCTTTTTCTTTATGGTACATAAATAAATAAACAAATAAGATCAAGTCTGCTTGTCTAACCCAGATAGGTTGTAAAACGATCTAAGCACTTGGATGTTTAATAATCGTACAAATCAAGCTTTATAGCTAGACTCCAAGCTATAACAGGATCGAGCAGTATAACTGTCTAACAACCGTATAAGTTTAAGCAGTCACAAACGTGCCCCTACTTTTCCATTGATCACGTATTTATCGCGTTGCAAGAATACCAGAAATTTAAAACTAAACAGATAATATACTACTTCTGTTTCCGATAGTCAAATCCAGTTTCATACATAATTAAAGATGGCGCTACGGAAGCGCTATCATATTTACTGTGCAATCGGTTTTTTTCTGTAATCGAAAACACCTCTATCTTGATTACGATGTAAATTTGCGAAGTAACAATTGAGGATAATAAACTAATACAACGTTATCTTTAGACTTTTATATTCTTTAATAGTTAATTAACGGCCTGGAATCGAGCCCTTTATAAGGCTTTTAGATTTTCATTCATTATTTGCACGAGGACGTACAATATAAAGTCATATTAATAATTACAATATTTTAACTATTAAAGAATATACAACGTCATCTTTAGACTTTTATATTCTTTTATAGTTAATTAACGGCCAGGAATCGAGTCCTTTAAGGCCTTTAGATTTTCATTCATTATTTGCACGAGGACGTACAATATAAAGTCATATTAATAATTACAATATTTTAACTATTAAAGAATATACAACGTCATCTTTAGACTTTTATATTCTTTAATAGTTAATTAACGGCCTGGAATCGAGTCCTTTAAGGCCTTTAGATTTTCATTCATTATTTGCACGAGGACGTACAATATAAAGTCATATTAATAATTACAATATTTTAACTATTAAAGAATATACAACGTCATCTTTAGACTTTTATATTCTTTAATAGTTAATTAACGGCCTGGAATCGAGTCCTTTAAGGCCTTTAGATTTTCATTCATTATTTGCACGAGGACGTACAATATAAAGTCATATTAATAATTACAATATTTTAACTATTAAAGAATATACAACGTCATCTTTAGACTTTTATATTCTTTAATAGTTAATTAACGGCCTGGAATCGAGTCCTTTAAGGCCTTTAGATTTTCATTCATTATTTGCACGAGGACGTACAATATAAAGTCATATTAATAATTACAATATTTTAACTATTAAATTATATACAACGTCATCTTTAGACTTTTATATTCTTTAATAGTTAATTAACGGCCTGGAATCGAGTCCTTTAAGGCCTTTAGATTTTCATTCATTATTTGCACGAGGACGTACAATATAAAGTCATATTAATAATTACAATATTTTAACTATTAAAGAATATACAACGTCATCTTTAGACTTTTATATTCTTTAATAGTTAATTAACGGCCTGGAATCGAGTCCTTTAAGGCCTTTAGATTTTCATTCATTATTTGCACGAGGACGTACAATATAAAGTCATATTAATAATTACAATATTTTAACTATTAAATTATATACAACGACATCTTTAGACTTTTATATTCTTTAATAGTTAATTAACGGCCAGGAATCGAGTCCTTTAAGGCCTTTAGATTTTCATTCATTATTTGCACGAGGACGTACAATATAAAGTCATATTAATAATTACAATATTTTAACTATTAAAGAATATACAACGTCATCTTTAGACTTTTATATTCTTTAATAGTTAATTAACGGCCTGGAATCGAGTCCTTTAAGGCCTTTAGATTTTCATTCATTATTTGCACGAGGACGTACAATATAAAGTCATATTAATAATTACAATGTTTTATGGCAATGCTGATTATCTACATGATACAGTTGTAAGCTAAGTTGTAACAGGAGTTGTCTTCTTTTAAGTTGCAGGTGTAGTTTTTAATGTTTTTTAATTAATACGATTGTTAAAATGTTTGAGGGATTAACGGGAATTCAGCGTCAAGTAATTATAGCATCATGTCGTAAGTATTATTTTTAAAGATTTAAATCCAAAATTTATCTATTATAAGCATGCAAATACTATAATTATTTTATTATGTTCTATTATATATTATTTTTAGTAATATTGATTAACAGTTATTTAAATAATTTACTTTAGAATTAGGCGTTACTTTGCGGAGATCTGTTGTAGTTGTAAATACTTTTGTAATAAATTTAATTTATTATGTCAGAATTCTGTTTAATTTTTAATTTTGTTTATTATATAAATCTTTATTGATATTAATATTTTTTTATCGATTATATATCTGTATTTTATAATTTTAATTTTATTTATACATATTATAAAGTATATAAAGTTTTAATTTTTCTTGAAATATCAGTGATGGATTTTAGGACGGCTTGTTTTGGAGGGTGACAAAATTTTTGATAAGCAAAAATTTCTAAAGCGAAAAAAATAAAGACAGTCCGAGATAAATCATAAATATATATTTTTAACATCTATGCAACGTCATTCTAAACGTTTTAATAACTTTTACAAGCAAGAGGAGATATCTAAATTGTATCGTTGAGTCTATAACCTCATGATACCTCGGTTATGGGGCAAACCCATTGTTGAAATTGTAGTAGTGAATGTGTGCAGTGCGACTGTAATATGGTGCTAGTAATTGTGGGCTCATGTTGTAGTGTAGGTATAAGTGAGTATATAGTAAAATTTATATTAATTAAAAATAATAAAATGATTACTTTCGATTTGTTGATCTCCGCAAAGTCACACCTAAATAATTTATGTTCTGGAATAACTAGCGTCATAACATTCGTACCAGCCGTGAATAACTTGATAAGTCGAATACGTATACTTTTCAATGCAGCCATACATAAGTTTACGTTTAGTAATACGCTTAAGAGAGTTATTTTAATATTCACAAGTTTGTATAAAAGACTTCACTGAAATATTCACAATATAAATAGCAATCCCAATGCCTATGTCCAATATGATATCATCTGCGTCAGAAAATATTTTACAATTTGGTATATGTTTCTGAGACAAGTCATGAATGTAAAATAAAAACAGGGTAGGTCCAAGAACGCTACCCTGTGGCACACCAAAATGTAATTGATCCATCGTGGCTAAGCAAGTTGTCTATCTTTACGCGTTGTTTACGGTTACTTAAGTAGCTTTTGAAAAGATTATGCGGCAAACCTCTGATACCAATGGATTCAAGCTTGTTTAGAAGGATGGGAACAGAAACCGTGTCAAAAACCCTGACCAAGTCCAAAAAGACTCCAATACATTTTTGGCTCTGGTCAAGTTTACCTGTAACTTCAGTAGTTAGATCTATAGCATCTTCAGTAGAGATACCGTTTCTGAAACCATATTCTGAATTTGACAAGATATTATTTTCCTTTAGATATTTTTGCAGTCTTTTATTCATATATAAAAGGACGTCAGTTGACTTATCAACATATTCACGCATGGTACGGAATGATAACCTGTAGCATATGGTTTTTTTTTCAGTATACATAGGGCAAATGACCATTGGATTCTCACTAGCCTGGCCGGGGCCTATAATTCCCAAATTACGCGATCTTCAGCAATCCCCTTTACCCTACTTATTAACGGAGACACAGCTGTCTTTCATTGCAACTATTGTATATATTGGAGGGATAACCGGTATGTAGAATTTATTGTCTCATGCTCGAGAACAAAATAGTGTGTAGTAAAGTAACAGCCCGTTATTATGCCCACTGCTGGGCTAAGGCCACCTCTCACCGTTTTGGAGAGAAGGATTGGAGCTAAGACCTACCATGCTGCTCCAATCCGGATTGGTAGGTTACACATATCCCTAGAATTCTCTAGAGTTATGCGGGTTTCCACACGACGTTTTCCTTCACCGAAAAGCGTGTGATTGATTGCAATTATCAATTAGACACATGAGTTTTAATAGAAAAACTCATTGGTGCCTGCCCGGGTTTGAACTCGTGTTTCCCTCGAAAGAGTCTCACGGTCTCACCGCTGGGCTATCACAGCTTAGTGTGTAGTAAACGTCTTTATTGGTATAATTAATGTTATAAAAATACAGATAAAATCTTATCCATGTTAAATAAATATACTGAACACGTGAACAAAACTAACATACAGCAACGCTAAGATAAAAATGTAAAGTTAATTGTTGGAATGATATACAAGTTTAGAAAAACTAAAACTGTGCTCACGTGTATTTTCAATTGCTTTGCGTAATAATGCATTTTTAAAGTAATTTTTTGAGTGGAATTGATGAAATGATATGCTGTTTACAAAAAATTACTGATTAAAATTTGTATTGATAACAATACACGGGGTTTATTTGTTGCGCTTTTTGGCCTTATAATTTTGGTATCCGGCAGAATAGAATCGACCACCCTCTTTTCTTACCGAGGTGTCGTAAGAGGCGGCTAAGGTATGTGCCGTGTGGTATCCGGCTGCATAGAATAGACCACCCTCTTTTCTTACCGAGGTGTCGTAAGAGGCGACTAAGGTAAGTGCCGTGTGGTATCCGGCAAAATAGAATAGATCACCCTCTTTTCTTACCGAGCTGTCGTAACAGGCGACTAAGGTATGTGCCGTGTGGTATCCGGCAGAATACAATAGACCACCCTCTTTTCTTACCGAGGCGTCATAAAAGGCGACTAAAGTAAGTTAACGGCAGGCGGCCGGTCGTAGCGAAAGATATCGTCTATGACTTATAAAGATGTAAAAATTACCGCCGCCGAAATGAGTCTAGCAGTATTATTTATTATTTATTTATTATTTATTATTTTGTAAAACATACATTAAAATCAGCAATAAGACTGTAAGAAATGCCCGCGGTGTGGGCTGAGTAGAATAGACCACCCTCATTTCTTACCGAGTGCGACTAAGGTAAGTTGACGTCAAGCAGGCGGCCGGTCTTAAAATACGTAGCCAAATCATGTGACGACATGTTCATAACATGTTGTGCCGACCCCAAGTAGAGTGTGATAAGGGCAGGAGAATGATGATGATGAATTTTACATTAATAGAATACCCCACATAAAATCTAACCTACGTATATTTTTCTCTCAAAGACAATTTACTTTATCCTATACAAATCTATACAAATTATAGCACATCATCTTGGTTTTTCTTATCTTAACTTACATAAATGTTGTCTCATGTTTAAAATTATGATAAAAAAGGTAGGTAACGACCTGTTGCTATCCCACTGCTGGGCATAGACTTCCTCTCTCCTATTTTTAAAGAAAGATTGTTGCGTAGACCAACTTGACTCTAATACAGTTTGGTACCATATCCATACGAATCATGTCGTAATGAGGGTGTCCCCCACCCTTGTACAATAGATTTGTGGGCACAGGAGTGGTATACATGGACCTCCAAAGGGTGCGAGTAGAAGACCAATCGCCACTGGTGCAGTGCTTCATGTGTCTAGGCTACGGCCACACTAGAAGGTACTGTACAGTGAAAGAGGAGGCATGTAGTCACCACCTCCAGTAGTGGAGGACCACACAAGCGAGCAAACTGCGAGCAGCTTTGCGTAGGTGCCGAGCCGCAGTGCTGCAATTGTAAAAAGGCAAAGTTAATAGAAATCACGCACAACGCATTCAGCGACGAATGCGTTATAAGGCAAAAATGGGATAAGCTGGCCAGGGCGACAGTGGCGTATTGCTAAGGGCGCCCTGGGCAACAACAGCCAGAACCGCAACAAAAAACAAGAAAAGTCAGAAAATGACGATATTCCGGCATATATTTGTCAGATAGAATATTGTAGATATTAATCCGGCAAATGCGAGCTTACAATGTCACAGAAAAAATTAATTCCTAAATAGCTTAAATAAAAAGAAAAATAAGCCAATGCATAGTGTAACAAAAGAATAATCCTAGGTATAATAATATACCCTTCTGAGATTATATCAAAAAAGTAAGCGTAGCGTAATTAACAACAAGAAATTAGAATTAAGAAAATTAAAATTAGGCATGTTGGTAAAATGTTACTAGCAAATTAATGTTAAGTTCCGATAGACAATTAAGCCGTAAGATAGACTGTAAAAAGAATAGAAACAATAGAATAAGATACAATAGTAAACTCTTCTTCTCTTCTTCTTTCTCCTACCCTTATCCCACTCTAAGTGGGGTCGGTGCAACATGTTTTCCTCTTCCATTCTCTTCTATCATTCGTCAACTCTGGCGCTACTCCTTTTATATGCATGTCATACTTCACACATTCCAACCATCTCTTTTTAGGCCTCCCTCTAGTCACATATCCATCCACATTCATATCCAACACTCGTTTAGTCACATGATTTTCATCCCTCCTCATTACATGTCCATAGCATCCCAATCTTGCACCTCTCATCTTTTCTACAATGGGCGCAACTTTCATACTTCCCCTTATATACTCATTTCTTATTTTATCCAATCTTGTCACACCACACATCCACCTTAACATTCTCATTTGCATGCACTCTTCTTTCATCCATCTTCTTCATTGCCCAACTTTCTGATCCATACATTACGACAGGTCTTATGACCGATTTATAAATTTTCCCTTTAAGTTTAAGGGGCATTCGGGGGTCACATACTGTCCCTGAGACCTGTCGCCACTTCATCCATCCTGCATTCATTCTATTCCTCACATCGCGATCAATTTCACCGTTTTCCTGTAGAAGCGAGCCAAGGTACCGGAAGTCGGAGCAGACTGGATACTATAAGTAAAATAAGAAAACAATAGGATGAAAAATTGTAAAAAATTGTAAATAAATAGCTGTGAGAAAGCTATGTTGAAATGTAAGTAAAGTAATTAATACTCGGCTATCCCCTAAGGGTACAAAATTAAAAAATATTGTAATAAATAAAAATAGAAAATAAGTGCTCTAATCATGTTAAAGGGAGCGGAAAATTTTAAAAAAAAAGTTTGGTAGGTTACATATACCGCCAGAACTCTCTAGAGATAAGTAGGTTTCATCATGTTTTCCTTAACCGAAAAGGGTGTAATAAATAAAAATTATCAATTAAAGATAAGTATTTAACAAAAAAGTCATTGATGCCTGCCCGGCGTTATAACTCGTGAACCCCTTGAAAAGTCGCACGGTATATCACAGTGGCCTATCACACACAGCTTTTATAATATAAGGGTCGTTGTAATTTTAATTGATATATTAAAATTTATTGCAAAATGGAAACACCCAGTGCATACATCATTCATTTTAAAATTGGCAAGGCATAATAATATAGTCTACTATCTGATCCAAGTTATACCGATCGCAAAAAAAAATGCGACGATCCTTTCATTTTGAAAAGTTGATATCTTATCGCACTTGTTTGTATTTATATTTTTAAGTTATTCTTTGTCTTTTATATTCCTCTCCTTCAGCCGATGGACGTCCACTGCTGGACATAGGCCTCTTCATGGGATCGCCACACCACACGATCTTGCGCTGCCTGGATCCAGTGGCTCCCTGCGACCTTTTTGAGGTCGTCTGTCCACCTCGTAGGGGGTCTACCGACGCTGCGTATTCCGGTGCGGGGTCGCCATTCCAGCACCTTAAGACCCCAGCGCCCATCGGTTCTCCGCACTATGTGCCCCGCCCAGCGCCACTTCAGCTTCGCGACACGCTGAGCTATGTCGGTGACTCTAGTTCTTCTACGGATCTCCTCACTCCTGATTTGATCTCGTAGAGACACTCCGAGCATAGCTCGCTCCATCGCCCGCTGAGCGACTCTGAGCTTTCTTATAAGGCCCATAGTGAGCGACCACGTTTCAGATCCGTCTTTTATATTAATTTAAGTAAATTAGATTGTGTAAGGTTTTATGTATTGTTAAGCGGTGCATGCGTCTAAGCAATGTTTAATTTTTCATTCTCATATAAGTGAACGGTGTAAGTTCTTTTGAGAAATAAATTATCTTTAACCCAAATTAGTATATAGATTTAGATCGGTAGTATTCATAGTGGAGTTGACGATTCAAAATCACTTATTAGTTGTTTGAATTTGAATATAATTTCCGTTTATTTTTTTAATTTCAGGCCCCTATTTAACACTTTGGCTATCAAACAAACGGGGACGAAAGCCTTGCAATATAGGTGGCGGGGTTTTGAGCATTTTAGGTTATTTTATTCTGGCTACATCGAAAATCCTGACTTTTCTGTATATTGGAAGATTGCTTATTGTGAATTTGTACCATCGGTGTAATCAATGTGGTGTAACATCGGTGAAATTGCGTAAGTACCTTTACGTACACTTAAGTAATAATTTATTTATTTATTTTTCATTAAATACATAAGGATTACAATATCAAGGTTGGGACCTTCTTTTAAGTGTAACAACACCTATGTCAGAAGGCCTCGCTCTCCATAATAATATGCATATTAAAAAATTAAGTAATAAAAATTAACAAAAGAATGAAATAAAACTTGCAAGGATGAGAAGATTGAGTGTGTGTGTACGTGTGTGTGTGTAGATGAATGTGCTAGTATTGTTTTTTATAAGTAACAGCCTGTTACTATGCCCACTGCTGGGCTAAGGCCTCCTCTCTCCGTTTTTGGAGGGATGATTGGAGCTAAGACCTACCACGCTGCTCCAATGCGGATTAGTAGGTTACACATATCCATAGAATTCTCTAGAGATATGTAGGTTTCCTCACGATGTTTTCCTTCACCGAAAAGCGTGTGATAAATTGCAATTATCAATTAGACACATAAGTTTTAATAGAAAAACTCATTGGTGCCTGCTCGGGTTTGAACCTATGTTCGTCTACAGAGAGTCGCACGGTCTCACCGCTAGGCTATCACAGCTTATATTGTTTTTATATGTACAAGTATCACACGTTTCAACAAATTTTCAACATCATCATAAGTAATTGACATTAAATATTGTTTTAGTTTTGCTTTGCAGGTAAGAGTATTTAAAGGACATAAATTAAGTTTCCTATTTATCTTATTATAAACATAACATGGGAGTATGGAATATTGGTTCTGGGCAAAAACGGTTCTAGCCCGTTTTAGTGTTGCCACCACGAGTCTTTTTCTTTTTTTTCTTTTTCTAATACAGAATTATACTACTTGTCCGTTGACGCATGTGGCAGTGACCTTGCGTAAAATAAAAAAATGTTAGGGGGTTGGCAACTTTTATCGCTTCGGGTTATGAACAATAAAAAGTAGCCGATTCTCAGACCTACTGAAAATACATATAAAATTTTATAAAAATCGGTCAAGCCCTTTCGAAGGTAACTAACATTGTGAAACGTGAATTTTATATATATGACTACCTGTGCTTCCCCCGCGTAGGATTCAATGTATTTAATTGAAATTCTGATTCATCATTCTCCTGCCCTTATCCCCAGTCTAAGTGGGGTCGGCACAACACGTTACAAGCATGTTGTCATATGATTTGGCTACGTATTTTACGACCGGCCGCCTGCCTGACGGCAACTTAACTTAGTCGCCTTTTACGACACCTCGGTAAGAAATGAGGGTGGTCTATTCTATGCAGCCGAATACCACACGGCATTTACCTTAGTCGCCTCTTACGACACCTCGGTAAGATAGGAGGGTGGTCTCTATTCTGCCGGATACCACAAGGCTATCTGAACATTCTTATTGTGAGTTAAAAATAAGAGATAGAGACATGCTGTTGCGGACTTTTCTGTAGTATTTTTAGTAGATCTACAATTCCTTAATACATAACTTTATTGTGTCTCTGTTCGTTTACGCCGCGCACGCAATTAGAGCTCCAAGCGGGCGAGTTTTTTTTTACAACAGTGAGACCTCTTCAACATAATTTACATAAAACCTTAATACACTATTCACCGTAACCTTCCGGAAGCATTGCACTACCTTTTAGTAGAACTGTACAAAAATCGGTTTTGTAGATTTTGAGAAAATCATTTACATACAGACTGACAATTTTTGAGGACTTTGTTTTATAATAGGTATAGGTATCAGTTGTCTTTAGCCCTTAACACAAATAATTAAGTTTAATTATTTTTTTAACGGACGACCGCGTATGTGTCTCATGTATTTATATTTATTTTAAGAGCAAAGAACAATTGAAGTACGATGTAATATAAAATAATATGTACCGGTTCCGTGAAGGCTAATGGCCTCACACTGTAATTTACCTAATAGATTATAACACTGTATGTAACTATATGCAATATTTCTTCCTCTTAACTTCCTGTAATTTAAAATTACAATATACTATTAAATCTCATCCAAGATAAATAGATACAAAAAGGACCATACGTGGCATTTACAATTTAAGTCCGCCTGATTCCCTGCGAGAGAAGTTTAAGGAAATAGGTATTCTTATAATATATATTAAGAATATTTTTAATAATATCATTTTTGTGCTTAAGAATATACATAATTATATAAAAATTGGCGATGTATACAATAGACAAAGTAGGAACCGACATAGCTTGCGACTCCTGTTTTGCAAAAGTACGTAAGTCTTTCGTGGGTTTGGGTTTAAGATTCTATAATAAAATTCTGCAGTCCATACTAGACTAGAACATCAAACAGAAAGGTTTAAATTAAGTGTAAGAAATATCCTTATACTTAAAGCATATTACAAAATGGAAGATTATTTGGATGATAAAATGCCTGGACTGAAATGCCTTGAAAATCCTTTCAGCTTCATACAAGACTGCGATTTAATAAAGTAACATTAATGTTTAAAAGTTTGACCACCGAGTTTCTTACTGGTTCTTCTCGGTATGACAGTTGACGATTCAAAGCTGATTGAATAAAGAGTATTTTTATTTGATTTGATATAAAATAACAGTTTTTTTTAAATAAATTAGTGGTATTTCATCTAGGGATAACAGTGACTCTGGTGAACCCAAAAAAACAACTTCACAATCTAAATTTTAATTTACAGATCCACCAACATCAGAGGTATTTTATTAACAGCGCTTGGAATATTCAATACTTTGGGCTCGCTAGTATTGTTATCTACCGCACCTTTTATTTCATTTCATAGCATAACATATGTTGCTGTAATTTTGAATGTAGTTTTTATAACATTTGCATTATGCATACCGGAATCACCAATTTTCTACGTGTTGCAAGGTAATATTTCTTACTATACTTTTAACTAACGCTTTTGAGTCAAAATTGTATTTACAGTGTTTTTTTTATTTTACTAAAATAATTTTGGTTAAATTAACTTAAACAGTAAAATTCAGTAATTAATTCAACGTTAAAAACACAGTTTGTTTTTTAAAGTATAAAATAATTTATAAACTGAGATGCAATTTGTACTTTTTTCACTTATAATCAAGTTGTTCAATTTTTGTTCTTATTGCAATGCCTGCATTAAATTTAATACAATAAATAGAATGTAACATATCGTTATTATGAAACTCCTGCCCTTATCCTACCTACTCTTAGTGGGATTGGTTGTATTTTAATATATATATATATTTACTAGTTTTTGGCCGCGGCTTCGCTCGCGAGGAATTTGGTCTGCCACAGTATCTAATTTAATTAAATTTATGATTCACAATTTTGGTCATAGTGGCTTCTACATTTTTTTTATAACAAATATGTACAAGTTATATCTAAGTTATATCTTCTACATAAAAGATAGATATATGCTGTCGTGAACTTTTATTTAGAACTATTAAAAACAAACAATCCTACTGTACATCATCTTTGTGTAACTCCAATAGTTTAGGCAGCGTACGCCAAGATAGCTTTCACAGGCCAGATTTTTTCCTTTCTTGACATGTATCGTTATATTACATAAAATCATTACAAATTGTAGCCTATACTTTATACTGATGTATAACCTATATAACTGTTAAGTTTCATCCAAATCCGTCCAATAGTTTTTTCCTGAAAGAGTAACAAACATCTATCTATACTCACAAACTTTCGCATTTATAATATTAGTACGAAGTACGATATATATGTTTTCAATATGTTTTTCGCTTCCATTCTCTCCTATCATTCGTCAATTCTCAGCTCTAGAGTGTAAGAAATATTAATATTTAAATTGTTACACAGGTGAAAGAGATAAAGTAAGAAAAGTTCTACGAGATTTAGGTAGATCAGAGGACATGGAAAAATTATGGAAGATGAAAAATGATATAACAGAAACGAATACAGCGAAAGAATGGAAACAATTGTTTACGGTCAGATGTAATAGGAAATCTCTGTTTTTGGCCATCACTCTAAACATATTCCAACAATGCAGCGGTATATTGCCTGTTATTTTCTTCTCTACAGCTATTTTCGAAATGGCAGGATCGTCATTGAGCTCTAGTATAGCTATGATAATAATAGTAGCCATGCAACTGTCTGGATGTTTTGTTACTCCTTTCTTTATTGAACGAATTGGGAGAAAATTAATTTTATTAGCATCGTGTGCTATATGCTCTTTAACTATGGTAAGTCTCATTTTTGTATAACAAACAAATATTTATTTTAACATAATTTGAGAGAGTAGATTTACGGAGTCAGCATAAATTCAAATACTTTTACATACATCAATGACTGTTCATTTATAGAATTAGGCGTTACTTTGCGTAGATCCATAATACAAAAGTAATAATAAAATTATTCTGCTATAATCGTATTTTTATACCCGATACGTGCAGGATTCGTAAAAACACATGCACAAACCTCCACCACTTCCACCACAATACACAAGCAAGGAGTTAGACTCCACGACTATATATATAATCTATCTTCTGATGATGCTTCGGTTGCGGAGCAAAACGATTGTTGAGTTTGTGATAGTGAACATGTGTAGTGCTTGTGTATTGTGGTGGAAGTGGTGGAGGTTTGTGCATGTGTTTTTACGAATCCTGCACGTATCGGGTATGAAAATACGGATAGTCCACTATACATATAACACTATATATATTTTCTATTTACTGTATCGCAGATTATAGCAAAATAATTTTATTATTACTTTTGTTTGGACTATTCATTTGTCGTAATGAAAATTATATGTTGTTCATAATACTTTAAAAAGTTATATAAGGAGGAGGTATGTTAGTTTTCATTTTCCTTTTTTGATTGATGCACAGCACTTTTCTACATAATTGTCACTCAACCACAAAATATAAAAGTTGAAAGAGATGACGACTTAATCCTTTGAAGACAGAGACCTGTGAGAAACTCTAGGATTCTAACTCGATGACAAAATGAAACACATTTTAGATTGTTGTATGTTTCCCTTTGATTATAAAACTATCTTTTAAATACTAGACGCTGCTGCTCTATCTGACCTTTCACATCTTTTTTCAAAAATTATAGTCTCCTATCCCCATTTACGATTGTCCCCTATATCATCGCTTATTTTATTTTCCTATTTATACCCAAAACCCCTATCAGTACTTGACATAATATTTTCTAATTTTGTATCAAACCTTATAATTGTTCAAATTAATAGATTGAAAAAGAAGAGTGATATAAAAATATCCCGGAAATCTCATGAAGAGATTCATATCCCGCAGTTGAAGTCCATCGGTTGACAAAGAAGAAAGAAGAAGATATAGAGAATAATAATGATTAGAGAACATCAAATATCTTGAGTATGCTGGAAGAGAAATCAACATCATAGTTGAACTTATCTTCTAAGGTTGTTATTCTTTTTCAGTTTTTACTGGGCTTATACTTTTACTTGGACCACATAGGAAGTCCGGTTATAGATAGCATTAAGTTGTTACCACTTATGATATTGGTTATCTTCTTTATTGGATACGATGCTGGTAAGTAAAAAAGCGACTAAAATAAGTTGAAAAGTCATAAAATTATAAGCCATTATCAATATAAAAATCGTGCTATCTCCTCATAGTGATGAATGATTAAGCACGTATATATTTTCTTCCTAGTCAACCGATGTATTCTTCATAGGATCTCTACACAACACGATCTGGTACCGCTTGAAACCAGCGGCTCCTTACGTACTTTTTGACTTCGCAGTCCATTTCGTACCGACGCGACGCTGTGTTTTTCGCTGTGGGCTTGCCATTTCAACACGTATATATTAACTTATTTGGAACATCTTACAAATTTCTTAGAACAACCACAGTTGTTATTACACATGTGTAATTCGAATTTAAATAAATAGCGGAAGTCAAAATGTTGTTAATATTTTGACTTCCGCTTAAATTTTACTTGGACCTCCATCCGAAGATACCGTATCCCTTTTAGATCCTATAAATAAAGTAAAAAGTAAAGTAGCGGCCTGTTACAATCCCACAGCTGGGAATAGGCCTCCTCTCTCCGTTTCTGGAGAGAAGGATTGGAGATAAGACCTACCACGCTGCTCCAATGCGGATTGGTAGGTTACACATATCTCCAGAATTCTATAGAGATATGCAGGTTTCCTCACGATGTTTTCCTTCACCGAAAAACGTGTGATAAATTGCAATTATCAATTAGACACATGAGTTTAATAGAAAAACTCATCGGTGCCTGCCCGGGTTTGAACTCGTGTTCCCCTCGGAAGAGTCGCACGGTCTCGCCGCTTGGCTATCACAGTTCAAATCACCCTTAAATATCAACCACTATTTATAGGATCTAGAATAGGATTTGGCTGTCTATCACTATCAACAATGTTACAAATAGTTGCATTCGTACCATGACGCTCACAAACCGCGCCATACGTAAGTCAAATTCCGTCGTACCAGAGGACGACCCTTAGGATGCAATTACACGCTGGCATAACATTGGATGCGCTCTAAATTATTGTAGCATTACCATAATTGTGCAAACAAATAGTTTTTAAATAGTTTACGAATACTTAATTGCTACTGGTACAGGACTATCATACATTCATTACATACTTATGTTACATATAAGTACTTAAGAATAGTATGATGACTGAGCACTGATATCATGTAAAAAAATTTGACATCAACGCGGCAGACCGAAACTGCACAGTCATATCTGAAATTAAAAATCATTTTTTTTCTTTAAGGCATGAAGTTTGTGTATTGAGTTAAACAAAAAGGTAATTTTTATTTATTATACAACGCTAACAAAGCAATCCAACCTCAATTACACAGCTATAAAATTATTTAAAGCCTAAGATGATTCAAGATGATTATTAAAATTACTGTCAACATGTTGTTTCTAACTATGTAATAATCCTACTTGATCAATAATTTATAGAATTAACGCAAATTTTTATCCATAATACAAAAGTAATAATAAAATTATTTTGCTATTATTTTAGTTTTTAAATAATTTTATTATTACTTTTTTAACTTGATCAATATTTAATATTAAGTAAAACATGTATTTCATCAGGGGTGCGATATTAAGTTGGCATGGACATATATTAATGAGGGATAAAAAACATGACCAAAAGAGTTTAAAATATGAATGTGGGTGGATATATAAAGGAAGGTCGAAAAAAAGAGGGTGAATTGTGTGAAGTATAATATTCGTATAAAAAAAGTTGGCGAATAATAGAACAGAATGGAAGGTGAAACATATATTCACGACTCTACTTAAAGTGGGATAAGAGTACCATAGATGTAGGATGTGATCGCATATTTGAAATACGAGATATTCTTGAGCCTAACTTTTGTCACACTTTTTTCGTTTTCCTCCAAGCCGACAGCATCTTTTCTCCAATATTGCCAAGTTATCCCAATTCGTACAAGTTTTCTAACAACTAGACAACTAACATTAAAAGGCCCTGCTGTTTTCTTGGAAATACACGGACAGAGATGTTAGATATTAATACAATGCTTTATATGCGAGAAAAGTTTAAGAAAATAGGTATTTTTACACATAAAATATAATCATAAAAAAAATAGGTGATATAAACTATATGCAAGTTTTTCAAGAATTTTTAAGGGAATGTGCATATAAAAATAAGTTTTAGAACATTTCAATCTTACTTTAAAATACGTAAAAGAAAAGATTTTACTATATATTCTTACGAAATATATATAATGATAATTGACAATTTCCTAATTTTATACTGCAACTAGCTGTGCCAGCGGCTTCGCTCGCGTGGAAATCAGCGTGCCACAATTCTTTTCTAGAATTCAAATTTTAAACATAAAAGTAGTTATTGTGAGTAAACCATAAAAGATAGAGACATGCCATCGCAGACTTTTTGTAATAGTTTTAAAAATCTACAATTCTCTGCTACATTACTTTAACATATCTCTGCTAGTTTACGCAGCGCACACGACTAAATCTCCCAGCGAGTAAGTTATTTAACAACTGCGCGATCTCTTCAACACAATTTACATAATACCAATATGTACTATTTACCTAAACCATTCGGAAGTATTGCACTATCTTTTGGTGAAAACTGTACAAAAATCCGTTCAGTAGATTTTGAGAGTATCGATTTGATATGTTATTATTTTTCAGGGCTAGGAATAATTCCAAATGTGTTGACAGGAGAAATGTTTACTGGCAACGCCAGGAGCAAGGGTTGCACTGTGAGTATGACGTCATCGTGGATGATTGGATTTCTCGTATCTACAGCGTTCGGAGCTTTATGGAATATCGTTGGGGGACACGTATCTTTCTGGTTCTTTTCGTTTGTATCAGCATTTGCATTTCTCTTCACTGTGTTCTTCATCCCTGAGACGAAAGGAAAAACTTTAGTAGAAATCCTAGAGTACTTATGATCTGCGTAGTCAAGTTAGTCTTATATTGATGGTTGTAAAACATTTTAATATCAAAAAAAATTTAGAGCTTTGCTGTATAAAGGATGAAGGATTCTGAAACCTTTTCGGCAACCGTGTGTATCGGTGTATTTACTCTCTTCATCATCCTCCTGCCCTTATCCCACTCTAAGTGGGGTCGGCACAACATGTTAACATGTTGTCACATGATTTGGCCAGGTATTTTACGACCGGCCGCCTGCCTGACGGCAACATACCTAAGTCGTACTTTACGACCCCTCGGTAAGAAAGAGAGTGGTCTATTCTACTCAGTCAGATACCACACGGTGGGTCGACTTACCTTAATCGCCTTTTACGACACCTCGGTGAGAAATGAGGGTGGTCTATTCTACTCAGCCGGATACCACACGGCATAACTTTTATTAATTCATAGTTTTTCTTATATTTTCGATTCTGAGTATAGGATAGGAATTATAAATTGAGAAAAACTACTTGAAATGTTTTAGTATTTACTCTCTTATGATAAGTATATAGGACAATTACACACACAGTTCCAAAGCAACTTAAATCTTGTGTTATGGATGACTCACAACTGGTTTTATAGATATACAAGCAAAGTAACGGCCTGTTACTATTTCACTGCTGAGTATAGGCGTTCATTTTCCTTTTTTTGTAGAGGAGGATTATTGGTTAAACCAATCACGCTGCTCCAATGCGGATTGATAGGTAACACCAACCAATTCTTCCCGATGTTTCCTTCACCGAAGAGCTTGTGATAAGTTGCAAATATGAATGTTACGTCAAAGGGATAAGTTGACTTTTGTAAACTGTTTTTTACTAATAATGTTTTTCTAAAGTTTTTCATGGTACATCTTCTATACTTATTATAAAATAAAGTCCCCAAAGCTGTCTGTATGTGATCGATTTTCTCAAAATTAACTAAATGGAATTTTAGTACGGTTTTTATTAAAAGGTAGTGAAATTCCTCCGAAAGGTTTAGGTTAATAGCACATATCCGTTTCATATAAATTGAGTTGAAGAGGTCGTTTTACAACAATTTTTAGTGGGGGTAGTAACAAATCGGTGTCGATTGTAGTTTAGATAACATGAGCTGTGATAGCCCAGCGGTGAGACCGTGCGACTCTTTCGAGAGGAACACGAGTTCAAACCCGGGCAGGCACCAATAAGTTTTTCTATTGAAACTCTTGTGTCTAATTGATAATTGCAATTTATCACACGCCTCTCGGTGAAGGAAAACTCGTGAGGGAACCTGCATATCTCTAGAGAATTCTGGAGATATGTGTAACCTACCAATCCGCATTGGAGCAGCGTGGTAGGTCTTAGCTCCAACCCTTCTTTCCAGAAACGGGAGAGGAGACTTTAAGAAATGCAAATACAGTTTTACCTAGAAACATTGATCTCATACAAATAGCGAGCCTTTGTGTGGCTGGCGGGATGTTGGACCCACCCGATTGGTCTGACTGCTTAGAAAAATTATTGAATCGCTTCCCTGAGTACTTTACTACATAGTAGCATATCATGCATATGTCGCTTCAATTCTCTGTTACGGTATAATTTTTTGGGGAAATTGTTCAAACAATTCTCAAATATTTATTGCACAAAAAAGATGTGTAAGAGTAATTTGTGGAATACAGAAAAGAGAGAGTTGCAAACAGCACTTTAGAAAGCTCAACATACTAACCTAACCGTCCCTTTATATTTATGAATTGATACTTTTTCTCAGACGTAACCAAAATCTATTTGAGAAGTGTGTACGTGAACGCCTTAAACACCAAAGCGACCAAAGCACAGAACTGCTTTCTTAAATAATAGTATCTGTGTAATAATGGCTGTAAAAATTTACAATAAGTTACCAAAAAGTATAGCAGAGACATGTGATTATACAAAATAAAATTACACTGCATAGATTTCTTATTAATGAAGTGTTTATAATATTAAAGAGTGTTTAAATTTTAAGCCTTAAAAATAATTTTAAACAATGTCTGTACGAATATAGCAAATATAATAATTAAATAGCTATAAATAACTATTAGTAAGTAATATTTAATAAAAAATAATATAATAATTATATAATGTACTATTTGCATGCTTATAATAGGCAAAATGTGTCGTTCTAGATTATATTTATGTAACATAGTTCTGTACCACATTAAGCGAATATAAAATTTAAATTTCAATTTGAGTATTATATCTAAAAATCAAGACTGAGATTGTAAGTAAAGAAACATAATTTTTTGGAAGTCTTAAAGCCTTAAACTTGTAAACGACCAGCCCAGCTAGCCGGTATGCATACACTGATAGTATATACTAACACTACCTTATTCTATACATTTTATTTCTGAGAAAATAAGTAACGTCTGGGGCACTGACATCTTGATCTATAAACTTGCTTAAAGACGTTTCAAAAGCTAACTATTGTGATTATTAGCGATAGGTAGTCTCTGTTATGCTTTAGTATGGTACATTATGCAATATGCGAGCGTTGCATTCGCGCGCGTTTCAAAGGTCAGATTGCTTACGCTCCAACGACTATAGAACCGATTCATGCGGACTGCCACTGGTTGTTCGTTGTTCATGCGGAACGTTGACCTCCATAGAGACCTCGATCTCCCTACCATCACTCACCTCTTTAAACGTTTTTCGAGAAATCTGAGGTACATCCGAACCCCCTTATTTCAGTTGCTTCCACCTACATCCCAGTTGGGTCTGACCACCTAAAATATAGGCGTGCAAAAAGCGTCCAAAATGACCCTGACGATCAAATAACGATCGCAAGCACAGAAACACGTAATACACACACACACAGCGTCTTCGCCGGTGAAGACGAGGTGCCAGTTTTCTAACGTCGGTCGGTCGTGGCTTCTCGCCACACTTCCGACGTCGCAATGACTAATCAAAGTCATACCAACAGCCCTCCACTGCGCGTCGCCCTAAGCTGTGGTCCGGCCTCACAGGAGGCACCCTTAGGACGACGTTCCCCGAGCTTCTGCGCTCTATTCTCTGCATTTGGCGACCTCGACGATGCTTCTGCACTCGACCGTCCCGCCCGGTGACGCTAAATAAGTCGTTACGGCTAACAGCATACAGTCAGTTAAGTCAGGGATTCTAATGAAATTTTTAGGGTAAGGAAGCCGACAGCCAAAAGTTGTTGCAAAAGTACTGCTCTCTCGCGCTGGGGTAGTATAAAACGCCTTTAAAATATGTCCCAGTAGTCCGAGTCACAAAATTATATAGAACAGCAGCTTGTTACAGCACAATCGGTTGTACGGTTTCACTTTCACCAAAAATCGTGCGATTGAAATGTTCCCACGTGTATTTCGGTTATTGAAACACAGATGGCGCCACTAGTATTTTACTCTTGCTAGAACAGTACATCCTAGTGAAATTGTAAATATTGCAAATTCCAGTTACTAGTATCAAAAAATAAGAATAATGTATCTTTCATCACAATAATCGATTTGTAACAATCGATTATTTAAACGTCATAGATCGATTTTATTAATTAACCTTTTTTATTCTTCTTTTAACCCCATTCTTATTGTCTTTTTAGATTAGATATGCGTTATGTTTGATATTTGATTTCATAAATAGTTTTATATAGTAGTATAGTAATAGTATATAGTAGTATAAAGTAATAATAGTTTTTTATTACTTTGTATATTTAGTAATTATAAATAACTGTTTTATTATAATAAAAAAAATATATTAAAAACTTTTCTTTTTATTTCATTTTTCGATATTATATACAAAATACATCTGTCCGGAATACGAGGTTGTAATTGCACCTCCTTGCACCCCGGTAGCGATGTGTCCGGACCATAGGATAGAAAAAGCTCTGTTATTCTCGAAAACAGTAGGTATGTATTGGTCCCAAACCAATTATATTATAAAAACTCCTGAATTTCGATCAAGGTTTTGCCTTTCGTTTCCGGGACGAACAACACTGTGAAAACGAATGCCAGTGCCGCCGTACATGAGAAGAACCAGAAAGCCACGTGTCCTCCGATGACCTTCAATAATGCTCCAAAAGCAGTCGCCACAGTAAACCCAAACAACCAGGATAAGGTCATGGTCACAGTAGAGCCCTTGCTTCTGACATTGCCAGTGAACATTTCACCCATCAATACATTTGGAATTATTCCTAATCCTAAAAATTAATGGCATTTAAAATGTATTATCAGTATGCGACTAAATTTATCATTGAAACAGTCTAAATATATAAATATATCGCACAAAGTACGTCAACCCAAAATAAGCCACGTAATACTTGTGTTATGTGTGCCAGAATATTGTTAAACGTATATATATATACTGAAATTCATATATAAACCCAGATTGGAAGAACCAATATTTTTTTTAGACTGCGGGGTTGGGTTGCGGGAATCGAACACGCGACCCGGGAAGTTGAAGGCAGATTCGCTGCTACCTGCTGTGAGAGACATGCTTATACGTAAAGGATATTACAAAATGGATGATAAATATACCTGGATTTGATGATTGTACCATTTCGGGTTCATACGAGACTGTGGTTTAATAATATAAAATTCAAAATGTTTACAATATTGACCGCCAAGTTTCTTGCTGGCTCTTCTCGGTAAGAGCAACATTCCGAACCAGTTGTAGCTTCATTATCATATTAACCGTTGACGATTCAAAAGTGTTTGAAAGAATAAGAATGCTTTTTTGAATAAAGATTATTTTGATTTGATTGACTTAATTTGCCCCGCCGCGCCGTGTGTTATCCGGCTGAGTAGATAGATAGACCACCCTCATTTCTTCCCGAGGTGTCGTAAAAGGCGACTAAGGTAAGATTTTTTTTTTTTTATGAAATAGGATGGCAGACGAGCATGCAGATCAACGTTATCACCGCCGCCCACGACCTCTCGCAGAGCGAGTGTGCTGCCGACCTTTAAAAAGATGGAAAATACGCTTTTTGAAGGTATTTATGTCGTACCGATCCGGAAACGCTGCAAGAGGGAGATTATTCCATAAAATGGTGGTGCGCGGAATAAAATTATTAGAAAACCGCACTGTAGTGGATCGCCACGCATCCAGATGGTAAGGATGATATTGTAACCTGTGACGTACAGTGCGGTTATGGAATTTGGCGGCAGGAATCAGGTCGTGTAGCTCACTGGAACACTCCCCATGAAAGATGCGGTAGAAAACGCACAGTGAAGATACGTCTCTACGCATCGCCAAAGAGTCCAGCTGTTTGCTGTTCACATGGTCCCCGATAATTCGAGCTGCTCTGCGCTGTATGCGATCGAATGGCTTTAGTTGGTACTGGGGTGCACCAGCCCAGAGATGAGAACAGTACTCCATGTGAGGCCGGACTTGTGCTTTATACAGCGCTAGTCTGTGGGCCGGCTTGAAGTACTGCCTCGCTCTATTGATAACACCCAATTTTTTGGAGGCCAACTTAGCCTTTTTTTCCAAGTGATCGCGATACTTGCAGCTATTAGAAATGTCCAGACCCAGTATTTCAATACTAGTCGAGCCACTTAACAGAACATTCTCGAAAGACGGAGACACGACAAACGGTGATGTTTTTGTGGTTAACGCACAAACTTGCGTCTTCTGGGGGTTAAATTGAACTAAGTTTAATTTACCCCATTCCGAGATCTTCCGTAAGGTAGCTTCAACAGAAGACACAAGATTTATTCGACACTCATCAACCTTTTCCCAAGAGAGTCCTGCGCAGCCGGTGTATATGGCATCCACTGTACTGTCATCTGCATAGCAATGAATGTTAGGATCATCTAACATGTCATTGATATGCAGAAGAAACAGCGTAGGGGATATCACGCAACCTTGAGGAACACCAGCATTCACCAGCTTGGGATTCGAGCAAAATCCATCGACAACGACACGTATGCTACGGCCAGTGAGAAAGCTGGAGATCCAAAGGCGCAGATTCTCTGGAAGCCCATAGGAAGGTAACTTCGAAAGAAGTGCCCTATGCCACACACGATCGAAAGCTTTCGCCATATCCAGGCCAACTGCAAGGCCTTCTCCCTTGCTTTCTATAGCCGCTGCCCAACGGTGAGTCAGGTAGACCAAAAGATCACCAGCTGATCGACTACGTCGAAAACCGTATTGACGGTCGTTGATCAGCTCATGATTCTCAAGGTAAGACAGAAGCTGGCGATTGATAATCATCTCCATGACTTTGGAGATGAGGGAGGTAATGGCAATGGGCCTGTAGTTAGCCGGATCTGAAGCATCACCTTTTTTACGGATCGGATGGATAAGAGCTGCCTTCCACGTATCCGGGGCTATGCCTTGTGAGTAGGAGAGCCGAAATAGACGCGTTAGCACAGGAGTCAACTCGGGAGCACACGTTCGAAGCACAATTGGAGAGATACCGTCTGGCCCACTCGACTTATGAATGTCCAAAGAGAACAGAGCTCGCCGAACAGCTTTTTGGGTGAACTTAATATCAGGCATTGAGCTCTTACACCAAGGGATAGTAGGTGCTGGGTTTCCTTGGTCATCCAAAGTAGAGTTTGAAGCAAAGAAATTGCCTAAAAGATCGGCTTTCTCCTTTGCTGTATGAACCAGCGCATTATTCTCTGTGCACAACGGTGGAAGTGAAGGTTTGTCGAAGTTACCAAGCGCCGCTTTGGAGAGTGCCCAGAACCGACGCGTTCCAGATGGACATTGCGCGAGCTTCTCACCAATTTTGACGATATACTTAAACTTCGCTCTGGCAACTTCCCTTTTAAAGAACCTGGAGGCACGGTTGTATTTCCTCTTGAGTAAAGTGGAGTTTGAATTTCCTCTAGGCAACGCCTCAACCCAGGCTTGATATGCGACTCGTTTGCTATCAGCAGCTGCCTTGCATGATTCACTGAACCATGGTTGCGATCTACCACCGATTGGTATCACGGAGCTAGGTATATAATACTCCATACCTTGCAGAACCACTTCGGTGACAGACGCACCACAAGAATTAGGATCATTAGTAGAGAAGCAGACTTGCTTCCATGGATAGGACGCATAAAAGGAACGCAAACCATCCCAATCTGCCGATTTGTAATGCCAGACACGTCGTGTCGCGGGTGATCTGCGGCGGGGACGTGTAATAGGCACTACACACTTAACCAGGCAATGGTCAGAAGACCCTAGAGGAGCATCGACCGAGATTAGGTAGTTTTGGGGATGCGTGGTCAGGAAGAGATCCAATAAGGAGGCGTTTTGACCATCCACGTCTGGGATTCGCGTAGGCTCTTTAACCAGTTGGGAAAAACCATTCGCCATTGCAAAGTCAAATGACACTCTCCCGGCGTGGTCTGTGATGTTCGAGAAGCCAAGCCATTCAGCATGGTGTGCATTAAAGTCACCAAGAACTACGATTTCAGCAGAGGGAGACTGTGAGAGTATATCGTCAATAGCCGCTTGTAAATGGTCCATAAGCCTGTCCGTTTCCGCATTACCACTATGGGACCTGTAGAGGCATGCATAAATCCTGACATGATCGTCACAGGTCACGCGTCCCCAGATGGTAGACAGATTCCGACCATCAAAATTGCCAAGACGTTGAAAGCATATATCTTCCCTTACGAACACAGCAACCCCGGCATGAGGCACAAAATTATGTTCGAGTTTGTAGCCGGGGTAGTGTAAGTACGTTGTGTCGCTCGGACGTGATATCTGCGTTTCCGTTAAAAATAACAAGGCTGGCCTAGATGTCTCGAGATGGTAGTGGACGGCGTTTAAGTTGGAATGTAGTCCTCGGATGTTACAGAAGTCCACATTGAGAGTAGGACGTGATGCCGCAGTATTATTTCCTCGTCTGCCATTGACTTTCAACGTTTCGTTGCCCGCCCCAGAATACGATGGGCAGCCCGAGCGAGAATGCTCAGGGAGGGATTCTCCGACTCTGTCAGAGTCGGTACCCTCCTGGGGTATTAAAACTCTTTTTCGAACCGTTGTCATATTTGGGGAAGGCGGGGGGAAGGGCACCGGAGCTCAACACTGACCTATGCGAAACGAAGCGGCAAGCCGCTCCTTCACGCTGGTTTTCTGTGTGAGGGTGGTATTAAACCGGTCGAGTCTGCCCATTCGGTTAACCAATATATGTTGGCAACGTGACTCTACCACCAAGATGACGTCAAGCAGGCGGCCGGTCGTAAAATAACTAGCCAAATCATTTGACAACGTGTTTGTTACATGTTGTGCTGACCCCGCTTAGAGTGGGATAAGGGCAGGAGGATGATTATGACTTAATTAGCCATTACGAACGAAGATTTTTTTCTGTTTATAATTTTTTTAAGTCTTCAGTTTATCACTTACACGCGCTTGATTTGAGTATTTCAACATAAAAAATAAGTTAAATTATTATATTTATATAGCTTATATTATAAGCAGCGATATCCCAGAATATGTGTAACCTTCTTGGTCATCAATTGAAGGATGATGTCACGCTTGACAATTCGACGCCATTCTTTTCGGACGGCTGCCTTACTGGTACATTTATGAAGAGGGCAGTCAAAGACAGCTTGGTGAATCCATCGTATCGGTGAACTGCCGCGTGGTCTTGTGTCTTCGATATTCCCCTGCACTACAAGGCTTTCTACATAGGCATCTCCCCGACGAGACACGTGTGGAAAAAAAAAGTGAGAATACCTTGAATGATGCAGGATAGACCAGCGTCTATCCTGCATCAGAGAACTCGGCATCAAGCAGCCTTGATGCCGAGTTCTCGGATATGAACTCGTTATCTCGAGAGCGTCTATCCGCTTCCTCTCACTTTCCCGTAGCGTGCACATCTCACAAGCCTAGACAAATATGTAAAACACTGGAGCCCTGAGTATCTTTATTATTGTGGCTTTGATGATGTTTTTTCTTGTATATTTTTCTCAACTTGTCCATGGATGATCTGGTAATAGTATGTGCAACCTACCGATCCGCATTGGAGCATCATAACTCTTCTCTCCCAAAAGCGGTGTAATAAAGGTTTTATTTAAGGATATTATAACTTGTAATTAATACTTTAACTTACCAGAATCGAATCCAATAAAGAACAGAATTAATAGAACCAATGGTAGCCACTTAATATGTTCTATAATTGGATTCTCTATGTGGTCCAAATAAAAGTATAAACCCAGCAGAAACTGAAAAAAGTCCCATATTATAGGCATTACATTAGAGGTCCCTAATACAAAAGGAATGATTAAATTATTTTAAAATAACATTACTATTACTTTTGAATTGTAATGAACAGAAAATAACACGTCAAGAGCTTAAATTAAGAATTTATGATTTTTTTTTCTTATTCACTTGCCACACCCATGCTCTTTTTAACGGCAAATTGAAATTGTTTATTTATTTAGGAACAGCCGGCGGCAGGTAAATTAAAATCTTTAATTAAACTAAGTACACCACAAAAAGCAGTAAATGCACTGCCTTTAGGTATCACGGCATCCACATCATTATATATAAGGACAACAATGGACTAATCTAAATATTAAATTAAAGCTCCAACACCTGGATCTTAATTTTTTTTTAATTTAATGAATGTATTAAACACTATTAAATATTATCTGTGCTTGTATCTGTATTTAATTAAATTTTTGAACATATAAGTACTTATCGTGACTATAAGAGACAGAGACATGCTGTCTCGGACTTTTTTTGTAGTATGTACCATACTTTACTATATTACTGTAGTGTATCTCTGTTGGTTTACGCAGCGCACGCGAATAAAGCTCCCAGCAAGCGACTGCGCATCCTTTTTAGCAAAATTTACATAATACCGTATTGGACTAATAATCTAAACTTTCTAGAAATATTGCACTACCTTTTAGTATAAATGCACAAAAATACGTTCAGTAGATTTTGAGATTTTGACAGACAGCTTTTGGGGAGTTTGTTTAATATAAAGTAAAGATATAAAAATACTAATTGGAATGTCGCGTCGTATCCGGCTAAGTAGAATAGACCACCCTTTTTCTTACCGAGGTGTCGTAAAAGGCGACTAAGGTAAGTTGACCCACCGAGTGGTATCATGTTGATAAGAATATACCACCCTCTTTCTTACCGAGGTGTCGTAAAAGGCGACTAAGGTAAGTTGACCCACCGAATGGTATCATGTTGATAAGAATATACCACCCTCTTTCTTACCGAGTAGTCGTAAAGGGCGACTAAGGTAAGTTGACCCACCGAGTGGTATCATGTTGATAAGAATATACCACCCTCTTTCTTACCGAGGTGTCGTAAAAGGCGACTAAGGTAAGTTGACCCACCGAGTGGTATCATGTTGATAAGAATATACCACCCTCTTTCTTACCGAGGTGTCGTAAAAGGCGACTAAGGTAAGTTGACCCACCGAGTGGTATCATGTTGATAAGAATATACCACCCTCTTTCTTACCGAGGTGTCGTAAAAGGCGACTAAGATAAGTTGACCCACCGTGTGGTATCCGGATGAGTAGATTAGACCACCCTCTTTTCTTACCGAGGTTTCGTAAAAGGCGACTAAGGTAAGTTGACCCACCGAGTGGTATCATGTTGATAAGAATAAACCACCCTCTTTCTTACCGAGGTGTCGTAAAAGGTGACTAAGTTAAGTTGACCCACCGTATGGTATCCGGTTGAGTAGAATAGATCACCCTCTTTCTTAGCGAGGGATCGTAAAATACGACTGAGGTAAGTTGACGTCGACGTAGAGCTGTGATAGCCTAGCGGTAAGACTGTGCGACTCTTTCGAGGGGGACACGAGTTCAAACCCGGGCAGGCACCAATGAGTTTTTCTAATAAAACTCATGTGTCTAATTGGTAATTGCAATTTATCACACGCTTTTCGGTGAAGGAAAACATCATGAGAAAACCTGCATATCTCTAGAGAATTCTGGAGATATGTGTAACCTACCAATCCGCTTTGGAGCAGCGTGGTAGGTCTTAACTCCAACTCTTCTCTCTAGAAACGGAGAGAGGAGGCCTATTCCCAGCAGTGGGATTGTAACAGGCCGCTACTAAGTTGACGCCAGGCAGGCGACCGGTCGTAAAGCCAAATCATGTGACAACATGTTTTCAAGATGTTATGCCGACCCTACTTAGAGTGGGATAAGGGCAGGAGGATGATGATAAAAATAGTTATTAGAGTTTGTATAAAAATGTTGGAACCACTTACCATATTTATCGAGCATATAGCACATGACAACAACAAAATCATTTTCCTCCCACTTCTTTCAATAAAGAAAGGAGTAACGAAACATCCTGATAGTTGAATGCATACAATTATTATCATAGCAATATTGGAACTTAGTGACGATCCAGCCATTTCGAAAATGGTTGCAGAGAAGAATATTACTGGCAAGATACCGCTGCATTGTTGAAATATGTTTATGCCAACAGATATAATCAACGACTTTCTGTTACATCTGAGAGTAAACAATTCCTTCCATTCTCTCCCTGTATTCATTTCTGTCATATCGTTTTTCATCTTCAACAATTTGTCCATATCCTCTAATCTCCCCAAGTCTCTTAATACTTTTCTTGCTTTATTTATGTCGCCTACAAAATAGCGCTTTAATTTGCTAAAAATATCAACTATAATAATTCTTTACAGATCATTAGTAGATTTTAACTCAAGAATTTAATTTATTTCAAAGTAAATTAATTTAATGCTTAATACTTAATAGTGACTGGATGCCGTGTAGTATCCGGTTGAGTAGAATAGACCACCCTCTTTCTTACAGAGGGGTCTTAAAAGCCGACTAAGGTAAGTTGACCCACCGTGTGGTATCCGGTTGAGTAGATTAGACCACCCTCTTTCTTACCAAGGGGTCGTAACATACGACTAAGGAGAGTTGACGTCAGGTAGGCGGACGGTCGTAAAATACGTAGACGAATCATGTGACAGCATGTTTGTAACATGTCGTGTCGACCCACTTAGAGTGGGATAGGGACAGGGGAATGATGACTTAGAAGTAACTGGATGATTTTAAGTAAAAAATAGAATAAGTTTAGAAACATTCAAAGTAAATAATAAGGTAGATAAGCCAAATAATTGGTAACGTAAATTAAAAGAAATACCAAATGACGTGCGATAGAAACAATTAGGTTCTGACATTGATGTGTTGTTTGCTAAGAATATAAATTAAAGTAAAAATATTATAATATAAGTAAAAAGTACTTTGTTGATTTATAAATACTATCGGCGTTGTTTATTGTGTTAAATAATCTACCTATCTATACTTCTATACTAATATTATAAAGAGGAAAGATTTGTATGTTTGTGTGTATGTATGTATGTTTGTAATGTTTTCACGCAAAAACTACTGGACCGATTTCTTTCACTATTGGAAAGCTGCTTCCTTACTGTGCAACATTGGCTATATTACATTTTTTTAAATAGGAATCACTCATAAAATTATAATAAGGTTTGAAAAATTTTGTGTGCGCTGCGGAAACCATTGATGATAGAAGAAAAAATGTTCTACATTATTATAAAAAGAATCAATATCTACAAAAACGTCCGCGATATTATATATCTAACTATTATAGTTTTGCCAATAACTCCCTTTCTCCATTGTAAAAGTTGATAAAAGTGGCGACAATAATCAAATAATCATATTTACATCACCGTATTAATCCTTATCCCTAATTATGACATGAAATTTTATTAAAAACTGTTTCAATACCTGTAAAATGCTTTTTAAATGATTAAAATCGGACATTCCAATCAAAAGATGTAACGAATTTTAAAATGTCAAAATAAAGAAAATAATGCCATAACAATTGTAGCGTATCGTATTTGTATACCTATGAATACTTTACGTTAAAAATACCCTTTGCCTTAACAATTGATAAGTCCCAGGACCAAACTTACAATTTACAAAAATAAATCTATTGTCTGACTTAGTAAACTATCCACTACCACGAGATAGGTATGTACGCGGGTGAAACCGCGGGGCATTGCTAGTTCTGATATAAAATGAGCAATGAAGCATGCACCTTGTAACACGTAGAAAATCGGCGATTCCGGTATGAATAATGCAAAAGTCACAAAAATTGCACTTAAAACCGCAGCAACATAAGCCACACCATAATAAGACATAAAAGGTCCGACCGAGAACAACAAAAGTGAACCCATTGTGTTGAATATTCCAAACGCCGTCAACAAAATACCTCTGATGTTGGTAGATCTGTAAACAAGACTGTTTATTTAGTACAGTACTTCCCAACGTGTGGTATCCGGCTGAGTAGCATAGACCACCCTCATTTCTTACCGAGGTGTCGTAAAAGGCGACTAAGGTGAGTTGACCCACCGTGTAGTATCCGGTTAAGTAGAATAGACCACCCTCTTTCTTACCGAGGTGTCGTAAAACGCGTCTAAGGTGAGCTGACCCACCGTGTGGTATCCGGTTAAGTAGAATAGACCACCCTCCTTCTTACAGAGGGGTCGTAAAATACGACTAAGGTAAGTTGACGTCAGGCAGGCAGCCGGTCGTAAAATACGTAGCCAAATCATATGACAACATGTTTGTAACATGTTGTGCCGACCCCATGTAGAGTGGGATAAGGGCAGGAGGATGACGAGGTCTTCCCAACGTGAGGCCCTTGCCCCATAGGGGCAATTTAATTCCTAATGTACATTCGAAAATTCGAAAATTCCGGGCTATTTAAATAAATTGCAAAATTTCGCTGCCAAACTTAACAAAAAAAGCAAAATATTATTTCTTAACACCTATGATTAAAGTGCTAAAATATAAAACGTATACGAAGATTCATTGAGAATTGCGAATATATGGTAGCTTAATCGGATAACCAGTCAGGCGGTCATGTTCATCTTTTTTATATCTTGTAATAAATATACCGATCAAAGCTTTTTTATATAGTACCCGCCCTAAACAAGTTTTTTAACATACAATTATGGCTTATTGCAATCAGTATGAATCATCATCATCATCATTCTCCTGTCCTTATCCCCCTCTAAATGGGGTCGGCACAACATGTTGCAAACATGCTGTCATATGATTTGGCTACGTATGTTACGACCGGCCGCCTGCCTGACGTCAACTTACCTTAGTCGCCTTTTACGACACCTCCGTAAGAAATGAGGGTGGTCTATTCTATGCAGCCGGATACCACACGGCATTACAATCAGTATGAATGTCATTAATCAATTCGACTGGCCCGTTAGCGCATTGACCCTGCCTTCAGCTCCACGGGTCGTGGGTTTGATTCCCGCCAACCCGCCGAGGGCCAACATTTTCTATAAACAATGATTCTTCGAGCCTGGGTGTGTATTTGTATTTAAGTATGTATTTAAATTTATATATGTAGTATATCTACCAGTTGTCCGCCACCCATAACACAAGTTAGTTACTTACTTTGGGGATGGATGACCGTTAGTGTAAGTGTCCCATAACTGTTTATTTATAAGCACTATAACAGAACTACCTTGCTATAATCCGCACGGGTTAAGCGAATGCATGCAAAGCTAATATGTATGAAGCACCTCCTCCTGATGATGTTTCGGTTTCGGAGCGAAACGATCGTCGAGATTGTTGTGGTGGTGGGTGTGTGTGGTGCTTGTGTGCTTTGTTGCTGGTGGAGGCGCCTTGGGGTGCATCTGGTGGCTTGTCCTGCATGTATAAGGTGCGTAACTTTTGCCTGCTTCATACACATTAGCTTTGCATGCATTCGCTAAACCCGTGCGGATTATAGCAAGGTAGTTAGTTCTGTTATAGTGCTTATAATATGGAATTCCACAAAGTTACGCCTGCTTCTATAAATCATTTGTTTATTTATATTTATCATATGGCAGGGTTACTTAGTATAAATCCTTTTAAGCAGTACTTACGCAATTTCACCGATGTACACCAAATTCATTACATTGAGGGTACCGATAGCAACGCCTACAGAAATTCTGCTAATGTATAGCATTGCCAGGTTTTTTGATGTTGCCATAACAATGTAACCCACTAAGCTTAATATCCCACCACCTATAAGACATGGCTTTCTTCCACGGGTATTCGATAGCCATAAAGTAATATATGGACCTGTAATTACCATTACATTTTCAATCTGTTTCTACAAATCATTTCTATAAAATACTCTCTAAATGAATTACTTTACAAACAAACAACAAACAACTGGTAAATATATGTATAAAAGTAAAGTAGCGGCCTGTTACAATCCCACTGCTGGTTAGGTTAGGTGAGGACAATAGGTCCCCTCTCTCCGTTTCTGGAGAGAAGGGTTGGAGCTAAGATCTACCACGCTGCTCCAATGCGGATTGGTAGGTTACACATATCTCCAGAAGTCTCTAGAGATATGCAGGTTTCCTCACGATGTTTTCCTTCACCGAAAAGCGCGTGATAAGTTGCAATTACCAATTAGACACATGAGACACATGAATAGAAAAACTAATAGGTGCCTGCCCCAGGTTTGAACTCGTGTTCCCTCGAAAGAGTCGCACGGTCTCACCGCTGGGCTATCACCCATGAAGTTTTAGAAAAACGATTCAATTCAAAGTCAGTACCTAAACCCAACCGCTTTCTTTTCGTACCATGAAGTGTGTTTGAAAAGGACAAGGTTATATGAACTATAGATAACTCTGTCTCCTTTACTCAAATGTTTTTAGGACGCATTCCGAACGCTCATTCGGCAACGACTTAAAGTGTGCGTCTTTAAGACGTCATGGTATGAAAAAGCAAAATAATTTAGTTTACGTCTTCAATTGAGTCGCAATAAGAGTTCATGGTAGACCTGCTAGCCAGTCAGAGTCCTAGGACAAAAGTATATAAAATAAAAATGAATACAGCATACCTAAAACAGCTCCAACGTATATAAGGGTTGCTACAAACGATAATTGCGTCTCTGTTAACAGGTAAGGTAGTGGTGATGTTTCAAGGTCACGTAACTTAGGTATTATAGGCCCTGGCCAAGAGACAGAGAATGCAATTAACATCTGTCCTATGTACACTGAAACAAAAATTCTTTGTCAACCATAACCTTACTTTGAGTCGAGGCTACGTTCCAAAGAAACGCGTCGCAAAGTGAATTAGGATTTTCTATAACAAACCATGTAAGAATCGAAGTTAGTTTCTAGGGTTACGAAAATCCTAAATACTTTAAAAAAAAAAATTGAACAAAGTAAAGTTTAAAAAAAAAAATATAAAATTTAATTACATACACACAAAAACAAAAAAACGATTTCATTAAAAACAAAACAAACTATTAAATTAATTTATGAAAAACTTTAAATTTATTAAAATTATTCACTTTCTGATAAGTCCACGCTGTGTGGTATCCGGCAGAATAGAATAGACCACCCTCATTTCTTACCGAGGTGTCGTAAAAGGGGACTAAGGTAAGTTGACGTCAGGCAGGCGGCCGGTCGTAAAATACGTAGCCAGATCATGTGACAGCATGTTGGTAACATGTTGTGCCGACCCCACTTAGAGTGGGATAAGGGCAGGAGAATGATGACTTTCTGATGAGTCCATATTGCCTGTTATCGTAAGTCGGCTTTCTTTTACAAAAAAATGGTCACAACATACTACGTAATTAATAAACCAAAATGAAAATAAAACTATTAAAATTTGCGCTAGTTTTTAGTTAGAAAGTCCATCCACCAGTTTGCATGTGGCGCAATTAGAAACAAAAGTGTTGCCAGGTTTTAGAAAAAAAAAGATAATTCCAAAAACTAATTGAAGACACGAACCCAAAACAACGCACCTCGAAAATCTAACGACGAATAAATTATAATTAGTAATGAATTTGTTGAAAGTTTAAAGTTAACAATGGTAACATTAAGTTGAGCTTGTATATTCAAATTCAAAATATTCTTTATTCAAGTAAACTTGTAAACAAGTGCTTTTGAATCGTCAAAATCTACTGCTGGGTCGAAAAGCTGTTCTTACAGAGAAGAACCAGCAAGAAACTCGGCGGTTGCTCTTTTCAAACAATAATTCTTATCACTAGTTACATATAGTTATTAATGTCTTGTACAGGGTCAACGAGTGGCTATATCCACGCATTCTTATCGTCTAAGTAATCCTCAATAGTATAGTAGGCTATCTGTATTAGCCTTTTCATAATAGTGTTTTTAAATTGCTATAATGGTTTAACTTTAGTTAAAGTAGATTGCGGCATTTTATTATAGAATCTTATACCCAAACCCACAAATGACTTATGTACTTTTGCAAGGCGCAAAGCAGAAACGGCAAGCTTCTAGGAAATCTTATCTTTTATAAATCTCTCATAGACATATAACACGCGAGAGCATTTCAAGATAAGATTAATTATACACTTGGTACAATAAATCATCACTACATATTATATCATTTTTGTACGCAAAACTCAAACCTACTAAACGTCTATTCATGCCGTTTATACGGATTTAATAGTGTATGTATATATTTATGAGGAAAGTATAAGCGTATAATTGATTGAAATACTGTTTTAAATATTTATTTGTTTAAAAATGATAATTATTGACAATGATTAAGCCATAAAAATTTATATGGTACATAAATTAAATATATATATGTATGTACCATAAAAAAACGTAACAAAGACATTATTGATTGATTAGATTATGTTATAATTTTTTTTGTTAACAATTACAAATACTATATTGTAATATTTATTTTTGACAAGAGTGACTGCCGACTTTCTTGCTGGTTCTTAAAAGTACTTGTAAAGGCCAATTTGAATTTGAATATTAAAATGTGTACAAAGGTCAACTTATCCCTTTTTCAAATTTAAATTCAAAATATTCTTCATTTAAGTAAACTTGTAAACAAGTTCTTTTGAATCGTCAACTCTACTGCTGGTTCGAAAAGCTGTTCCTACCGAGTAGAGCCAGCAGTCCTTTAACGCAGCAAAAATACGAGTCAATTCTCGAGTCGCACACCGCCGGGTAGGTTAATATAGCTATTCTGGCATCCCGTATCGGACGCCTGCTTGACCACGCAAAGATCGCTTTATAATTAGATTTGATTAAATATAATCTTCTAACTAAATTAAATATAAACTTCTAAATGGTAAATTTGAATATACCATAAAAAACCAGATATTGAATTAACAGTTTTTTTTAAATCAACTGAGAACAAGTGTTCTCAGTTGATTCAAATTCAAATTTTCTTGGGAAGTCCCAAGAAAATTTGTTGTTCACTATAAAAAAATATAGGTACTTCTAATATTTTATTTTTACCTGATTATAATAAAATACAAATTTTTTGCAGTCAAAATAAAGAAATACCGGAAATATGTCAAGTTTTTTATAACTGTTTTTTATAATTTAAGATAGACATAACTTGTACATTTTTGTTGTAAATAAAAATAAAAATAAAGTTAAAAAAAAAGTTTTTATAGTTTTAATATTACTACAAATAAATATCTTTTTCATATTTTTTTAGTATAACTGTTTTAATATAGCTATTTAAGTAACCACCTGTTACTATCCCACTGCTGGGAATGTGTTTACGGTTGAAACAAATGACGAAACATTTAGATATATATAGATCTAGCCAGTTGGTATTACAGTTTTGTTTTCTTGTTCTTGTAGATCATAATCTACAAGAACAAGAAAACAAAACGACAGACATCATAAATGCGCTTATTTGGTCTGAAGGTCGGAAACACTCTTTTAATTCATTTCAATATATTAACATTATGTACGTAAAACCACTCACAAAAACCGCACCAAGTAAATTAATGTTTCTTTATAATTCACGTTATTTTTTACACACTGTTTTAATCAGACCCTTTAAACGAGCACATAAATATTGTGTATGAGAAAAACACGATGTTCTCAAGAAATGTTTTATGTAATGAAAATATTTATTTATATACTTTATTGCCCACCACAGAATTATAGTATACACGATACAATCATTATAAATTAAATAAATACTAAATTTTATTAAAATTAAATAAGTTTTAAACATTTATTTTATTTATTTATCTCAAGTTTAAACAAAAGCTCAAGTTATAACAGCCACCATCATTTTTGATGGAGTCTATTACTCCATGCTGCATATCCCATGCCTCCGGCCTTGCGGAGGATCTCAAGGATCATGTAGACATAGAGCGTTGGCCCACAGGTTCTCCCGTTGTAGTAAAGTAAAAAAAAATAACAGCCTGCTACAATACCACTGCTGGGAATAGGCCTCCTCTCTCCGTTTCTGGAGAGAAGGATTGGAGCTAAGACCTACCAAGCTACTCCAATACGGATTGGTAGGTTACACATAGCCCTAGAATTCTCTAGAGATATGCAGGTTCCTTCGCCGAAAAGCGTGTGATAAATTGCAATTATCCATTAGACACATGAGTTTTAATAGAAAAACTCATTGGTGGCTGCCCGGGTTTGAACTCGTGTTCCTCTCGAAAGAGTCGCACGGTCTCACCGCTGGGCTATCACAGCTCTTGCCCGTTGTAGCACTCAACCAAAATTACATTTGTTCAAAGCATATTGCCAAACACTCTACACGGGGAACCTGTGGACAAGATATTCGCAGAAAGCTCTAGATACCCTAAGGGGAAAATATAATAACGGCTTTAGAATACTGTTGGGTTTTCTTCCGCGACAAATATGTTCGCTCACACGCATACGGTTTTCACGCCGTAATAAGGAACAAGACCGGATCCTTAATTACAAGACTGCGATCGAGTTCCAACAGTATTCTGAAGACGCTAATGTGTAAGATGGACTCGCCTATCCTACAACATTTTACTAGAGTGCTTGCGAGGCAGTCCAGAAATCCATTTTAATTCTTATTATTTTCATTTTTATCTTTATTTTAATTTCTAAGTTTAAGTTTATGATTTTTATGTTATTATTATTTTTCTTTGTTAATTGTATTTGGGCCAACGATGCTTGAAATAAAGATTATTATTAGTATTTTTATTCTCTCGTTGAACGAGGGGTGGTTTTAAGAATTATTACGGGCTTTTGGCCAAACAAAAATCTAGGATTTTTTTTTACTATTTTAATGAAAGAAATTTCCGAACAATACGGCAGGTGTTTAAAATGACTGCTTTTTGTAGTTTTATGTAAGTGTTCAAGGTATGTTAAGTGTTTCAAGACTAGTGAAGAGCGTATAAGGTATGACGCCTGTGGTGGATAGTGGTATCGGGATAGTCCGAACTGCTTCGATCTTCCATTGAGTTTTAAGGTCCATTGCTAGATCGGTGTATTTTGTGATTTTATCAGAGTATGTAGTGATAAGATTGTGTGTGTTAAGGATGGCAATGTCTATGAGGTAAATTATTTTATTATATTTGTCATGTAGAGTAATGTCTGGTCTATTACAATTACAAACGAAAACAATGAAATGCAAATAATATTAAATACGTACTAATAATATTCAATACGTAAATACATCGGTTGATTGTCTCTTGAAGTATCAAAAAAGTTAATTTGTTACATACTGACTTAATTTAAGCCGCGATAAGTAACATTTTGCAATTCGAAATTTTACCGAAACGTGGTAAATATTATATATTGATGAATTACATGACAACATTAGAATAATTATTTAAGATTTCTTAGAATACGTATTTTCTTCAAAAATTATAACACATATAGGGTCATGACGTCTCACAGGCTACTTCTGTTAAACTAATTTTTGTTGCAAAAATTAACTTGGGTGTCCCAAAAGTGCCTTGATCTTCAACAACCGGTATCTAATGAAAAACACATAAATGAATTCAATCAACTTTTTCTTTTATAAATGCAAAAAGTGAATATTAACACAAAGTCGTATTTTTCAGCCTCAATTGGCATGAGATCTTTATTCTCCGTTTCAATCGACATAAGCGAATTTAATGATGAAAAACAAAAAACTAGAATAGTCTGTTCCAAAATAAAAATGGCGATAATAAAAAAAGGGCGATGTATAAGATAGACAAAGTAGAAACCGTAAGCAAGCGGCTTCTGCTTTGCGCCTTGCAAAATACGTACTCGTAAGTCGTTTGTGGGTTTGGAAATAAGATTCTATAATAAAATTTCACAATCAATTGTAGCTTTACCATTATAACACTTCAAGAACACTGCTAAAAGGAGGCTGATACATAAAGACTACTGTGGAGGATTACATAGATAATAAAAATGTGTGCATATAGCTAATCTTACATACTGTACAAGATTACTACGACTACGTGTGACTAGTTATGAGAATTATATTTTCTTAAAAGACCAACCGCTGAGTTTCTCGCTGGCTTGATAGGAATAGCTTTCAGAACCAGCTGTGGAGTTGACGATTCATAAGCTCTTGTTTACAAGTTAACTTGAATAAATAATATTTTGAATTTTAATTTGAATAAAATATTGATTTGACTATTTTAAATATCACAATCACTTTCAATTAATTTTTAAGGTTTAATCTATACTTGTTCCAAATATCAATAACTCAAATTCAAAATATTCTTTATTCAAGTAAAGCTTGTGAACAAGTGCTTCTCGGTAGGAAAGCTATTCCTACCGAGAAGAGCCATCAATAAACTCGGCGTTAGCACTTTTCAAATTATATAAAAACCGCATAACTGCAATACCGCAGTTATTTTGCGAGTACGCAAAATTTTTACTCGAAAATGCAAAAATACTTACAACATGATGAAATAAAAACCTGACGTTTAATACCGATTATTCGTTCAAACATTGTAAAATTTATCTAAACCTGAAATCACAACTTAATCTTTACAACCAAAGACACAACTTCACTTCAACAAAGTTGCAACAGATATTAATAAACATTGCTAGAATACTACTAAAACATATATGACGTTTATATTTCTACTACCTTTACCAGCGGCTCCGCTCGCATGGAAACACTGCCACAAAGTATTTGCTAATTCAATATACATAAAACCATAATGTACTATTAATTTAAACCTTTCTTAAAAATTGTTGTATTTTTTAGTAAAAATTTTACAAAAATCCGTTCAGCGGATTTTGTGAAAATCGATTACATACGTACATACAGGTTTTGGGGACTATGTTTAAAATATGTACTGTTAGCTTATCATTTTAGAGATTGACAGGGATTCCACTTATGATGTTAGAGATTGACAGGGATCCTGTTTATGATGTTAGAGATTGACAGAGATCCTGCTTACGATGTATTACGTATAGTAACAATACGTCAATAAAGATACGTATTATAGCAATACGTCAACAAAGATAAACGTACATCTATAACATATGGACCAGGCCAAAGAAGTATTTCCGCAGTACAAGACTTTTCCATTCCTAACAGTACTATCTGTGCCTCCTGGAAATCTGTGTACCACAAAGTTTTTCCCGCGCAAATCTAGACCCCCGCCCCCTCCCTCGGGAATTCTAAGATAATAATCTTCTTGCTGCAAAACTTCTGCCTGTCTATCTTCCTGTAAATTTTGTTACTTATTAAAATTGGTTTAGCCGTTCCGAAAAATGAAATATTCACGTAAGTCTTCCTCAAGAATTGCACTACGAGTATCTTTTGTTAAAATCTGTACAAAAAATAATTCGCTATATTTTGTGAAAAACGATTACATACAGACAGGTTTCGCGGAATTTGTTTTATAATAAGTATAGAAAATAAGTGTCATGGTTTAATCAACGAGCAAAGTGATAAAAACTGAAAAAAACTAATAGTTTGATACTATCAATGAATTTAGAATTCACTGGTACTTGTAAAAAATAGGAAGATTCACAAATAAATTTTTAAAAAGATTCTAATATCCTCGAATAAAGAAACCGTCAGACGTTCAAGCGGTTTGATAGATGTGGTGTAATTAAACAGAATAGTGACTTTCCTTTGATCCCCGCCGAAGGCCAAATCTTTTCTTCGAGTCTCGCTTCTTAACACTCAGGAATAATAGAAAAGTATTAGGAAAGTAATAGTAAAATTATTTTGCTTTAATCCGCGATAAAGTAAATAGGAAATGTATATAATAAATAAATGTAGAGTAGAATATTCGTTCTCATACCTGAAACATCGCAAAATCGCAAAGCCTTTGCGATTTTTTTGCGTTTATATGTGTAACGCCTAATTCTATAAATTAGAAAAGTACTATTCAGAAACGTATATTAGTTTTTTACATAGCACAGCGTTTATTTTCTTATATCACTTTAATTCCTCTTGATTCTCCATCAGAGATTTTCCATTAGTCTCCGGGCCGAAGGGAATTGTAAAAAGAAATCCTCCAGCGCACGTACACGTAAAAAAACAGAAAACAATATGACCACCAACAGTTTTCAATAGCGCACCAAACGTTGTCGTAGACATTAATCCAAATAACCAAGATATAGACGTAGTTACAGTAGACCCTTTGCTTTTTATATTACTCCCGAATAATTCACCAATCAACACACTTGGGATAATGGCAAGACCTAGAAAATAAATAATTAAATTAATAAAAGTAATGGACTATGTTGAACAGTATATCATCTCATTGGCTATGCCGTTCGGGACGTCTTAACTCAGTTAAAACTAAAAGATATAATGCTTTGCTCTATAGTTCAACAAAACATATAGAATATTTGTGGACAGAGGTATTTATTTTTATTCATTCATTTATTTATTCTTAGATTAAGTAAGTTAATTGTAAGATCAAAATTTTAATGGACGATAATCTCGTGACTTACCAGAACAGTAAATTATGGAGAATAGAATCAGTAGCACCAACGGCAGCCATTTTATGTAATTTGTCATAGGACTCGATATGTGGTCCAAATAAAAATATAAGCCCAGAATGAATTGAGAAGAAAAATTAAGCACATGTAAGTGTGTAAAGAAACTTTTAATATTTACTTAATCATTCACCTATAGTAATTTATCCCAGAAACCCAGAGGTCGAAGTCCGAAACGATGATCGAATATTCGAACAACTGGACATTAATACCGCACTATACCGAGCTACAGAACACGAGACATAAAAACGCGCAGTTGACAATTATCAAAGGATCACGATCCATATCAATGAGGGAACGATTCGGAAGAAGAAAATGACAGTAATTCATAAAAGTAAGTATTACTTTATTGAATTCCACATTTAAAAGGTAACAAGCAATCACAAGCACCTGAGATTTCAGACGTATTTGATTCACCGTATTTAATAAATTTGTGAACTTCGCTATAATCCTCGATACAGTAAATAGAAAATATATATAGTGTTTAATGTATAGTGGACTATCAGTATTTTCATACCCGATACGTGCAGGATTCGTAAAAACACATGCACAAACCTCCACCACTTCCACCACAATACACAAGCACTACACAGGTTCACTATCACAAACTCAACAATCGTTTCGCCCCGCGACCGAAGCATCATCAGGAGATAGACTCTACGACAAAATCGTAAAGCGAAGCGTTATGCGAACAAGCATTGTTATATAGTAATCGGTTCAATCCCACCTTTACCTCTGAACACGTGCAACAAGCTTGAACTTGAAACATTTATCTGATCGTTAATGAGGGTGCCATTGTTATGCTTAATGATTTCTAATTGTTCCAAAATATTCAATTTTAAGCGTTTTTCACAGGTGTGCAGTATTTCGAAACAATGGTCATTAGGAACTTTATGACCGCTTTCTAACAAATGTTTCGCAAAGTGTGAATTTAGTGGCTTATTATTCCTGAAAGCGGCCATATGTTCTTTAAAACGGGTTTCGAAATTACGACCAGTCTGACCCACATATGTATCATTGCATTCAGGACATTTTATTTTGTAAACACCACTCTTTTTCGGGCTTTCTAATTTATCTTTATTATTGCATAATATTTTTTTTAAAGAGTTATTACTTTTAAAACCTAATTTTATATTTGACTTTGTTTTAAATATAGCTGAAGTTCGTTCTGACAATGTTCCAAAATAGGTTAAACTGGCTTTGTACTTATTATCTATATTCGCATAACGCTTCGCTTTACGATTTTGTCGTAGAGTCTATCTCCTGATGATGCTTCGGTTGCGGGGCGAAACGATTGTTGAGTTTGTGATAGTGAACCTGTGTAGTGCTTGTGTATTGTGGTGGAAGTGATGGAGGTTTGTGCATGTGTTTTTACAAATCCTGCACGTATCGGGTATGAAAATACTGATAGTCCACTATACATTAAACACTATATATATTTTCTATTTACTGTATCGCGGATTATAGCAAAATAATTTTATTATTACTTTTGTATTATGGATCTCCGCAAAGTAACGCCTAATTCTATAAATTATTTGTGAACTTCATTTTCTCTAACACTAGTAATGCTGATTGTAATGTGTTCTGCTATAATCTTCGATTATAGAAAACCTATTATCTAATATTTAGAATGCCCTACTCGCAGAGCAACTCTAAACTATGTTATGAGGCCATGTTTTAGATCTACATGTCATCTATGGCAATACGCGCTCTTCAAGCAAACACTTAACTCTGTCTTTAACTGTGCTGCAAAACATATATCAGTATTTTACCGAGAAGAACCAGCAATAAACTATTCAAAATGTTTTAAAGAAGGAACTAAATAAAATAAAAATTCAAAAATTTAATGCTGATGCATGACGCTAATTAATTATATAGTTCTCTTTATAATATTATAGTATTTAATACGACTTTGCACTAACTCAAATATGTCAATGCAAAATCCATAAACGAATTTTCATTTTAAACAATTCTTACCATACATAAAGAACATATAGCACATGATAACGATAAAATCTTTTTCCTCCCAATTCTTTCAATGAAAAAAGGCGTCACACATGTGGATGAAAGCATCGTGACAGTTGAAAGGATCATGGATAAACTTGGTCCAATCGATCGTTCCATTTTAAAAATGGCTGAAGAGAAAAATATAACAGGAAAAATACCGCTACACTGTTATATGTTCATAAAAATGACAATGAAATAATGATTTTTTATTATTGGAGGCAGTGAACAATTCAATCCATTCTTTCTCGGTATCCGTTCCTATAAATTCCATATCCATCGTAAACAAATTATGCGATTCTCTTGTTCTAGACAGAACAGAACATTGGTACGGCTTACAAGCCGTACCAATCGCTATTGTAGCAGAACTAATTTTAAGGCTTATCCACATTTGCTCAACAGTTTCATGGCGTGGAAATTCACGATATCGAAGTTGTAATCCTTTTTTTAAGTAGACCGCAACTCCATTTCCACGACCTCCGCGAACTGTATCAGGACGTGGAATATGTTTTAGACGGTAATCGGGGACAACAGGGCCGCGACCCTCCTCCCCTCCGCGCAACCAAGTCTCATTAATCGCCATTTCATGTACCTGAATACGATCCATTGCTACTATAAATTCATCATGCCTCGTCCCGAGAGAACCAGCATTCTAAATATCAGTATCAATAAGACACATAAGTCTTAACAAAACACATTAGTCAAACTCATTGGTGCCAACCAGAGGATATAACCCGTGACCCCCGAAAGCGTCGCACGGTCTCACCGCTGGGTTATCATAGCTTACACGGCATAAACATAACTTTTTTTAAGTGACTCAAATCTAAATTAATGTTACTAGAAAAAACTATACTTGAATTTTGCAGAAAACAAATTAAAGATAACATCTTAAGTTGTTTACCTTGTAGCATGTAATATATTGTTGATTCTGGTACGTGAAATGCGAATATAGTAAAGATTATATTTAAACTCATTACATTACAACGTATATTGTATTTTGATAGGAAATGAAAGGTCCCAGGCAGAACAATAATAACGAACCAACCATCCTAACAACGTGAAACTCGGAAATGAAAACTCTTTTTAATAACAGATTTGACTTGGTCGTAAAGGACTTGATTCCAGGCCGTTAATACATTCAGAAACTTTGACACATTGGGAATAAAAAAAACTCAAGCGCCATCTATTATTAACATAATAGTTGATAATAGATGGCGCTTTTAAATGTCATCCAATTCCTGTCGTATAAGCACTAATTACGCCAAATTTCATCGATATAGGTTCAAGATAATTTTTTTTTATATAAAAAGTAATGATTATCATCATGTTAACCTGTATCCGTCCTATGTCCAACAGGACATAGGTCTCTCCTATTGCACGCCACTGAGCTCGGTCTTCAGCTCGTCGTTCCCAACCGACGCCAGCCACTTTGCGGATGTCGTCACTCCACCTAGCCGGAGGGCGCCCTACACTGCGTTTGCTAAGGCGCGGTCTCCACTCCAGAACACGTCTACCCTAGCGGTTGTCGGTTCTGCGTCAGATGTGACCAGCCCACTGCCATTTAAGCTTGCTAAGCCTTTGGGCTATGTCGATTACTTTAGTTCTCTGTCGGATCACTTCGTTTCGAATACGATCCTTCAGATCAAAACTAAAACAAAAATAAATCTATTTTATTCTTTTTTTATTGTTCTAAACCACATACCACTTTAATAATGGTTCTTCTTATTACATGCATATCGGTTTTTGTTAAGACAAAATTGTGTATTTCAATTTACATCTAATAGGCAGTCAAATGAAGTTAAATCAACTCCCAACACAAGACCTAAAGCAGATTTTTTTTTTTACATTATGCTTACACCATACGTAAACATAAGTAAACATGTTTATTTCTAACAAATGTTTAATTTTTCACAAGATTCAGGCACACAATGTTAATGATAATTACATAGATTATGTTGATTTTTTTATATGTGGGATATATTAATAACGTGTGGTATCCGGCTGAGTAGAATAGACCACCCTCATTTCTTACCGAGGTGTCGTAAAAGGCGACCAAGGTATGTCGACCCGCCGTGGTCTATTCTACTCAACCGGATACTAATCCGGTTGAGTAGAATAGACCACCCTAATTTGTTACTGAGGAGTCGTAAAAGGCGACCAAGGTAAATCGACCCGCCGTGTGGTCTGAGAGAAACTGAGACCTAAACTTTTCTAGTCTCTAGTGAACGTTAATTTTCCAAATTAATTTTGAATTATTTTTTTGTTCGAACTTTTATTTAATTGCGTATTATGAATATAGTGTGCTGTAAAGTGGATTTCTATTCTATTATATTCTTAATACAATTATTACTTTATTTATTTATTTATTAAGCAAAACAAATTAACAAAAAAAAAATTAGAGTAACAAATATTCATTCAATTAGACTTAATATAAAAAATAAAAAATAATAGTTATGCAATTATGACTGTGTGACTATTATACTCTTCATCATCCTCCTGCCTTTATCTAACTCTAAGTGGGGTCGGTGCAACATGTTAAAAACATGTTGTCACATGATTCGGATACGTATTTTTCGATCGGCCGGCTGCCTGACGTCAACTTACCTTAGTCGTATATTACGGCGTACCTCAAGGTAAGCACAGTACCGGATTAAACATTTATTTTAATTTCATTTTGGATATAAAACAGTCTTAAGGTTAATATATAGACACCGGCTATAAAAAAATAAAATAGCCGCATCTTACAATCCCACTGCTGGGAATAGGCCTCCTTTCTACGTTTCTGGAAAGAAGGGTTGGAGCTAAGACCTACCACGCTGCTCCAATTCGGATTGGTAGGTTACACATATCTCCAGAATTCTCTAGAGATATGCAGGTTTCCTCACGATGTTTTCCTTCACCGAAAAGCGTGTGATAAATTGTAATTATCAATTAGATACATGAGTTTTAATAGAAAAACTCATTGGTCTGCCCGGGTTTGAACTCGTGTTCCCCTCGAAAGAGTCGCGCGGTCTCGCCGCTGGCCTATTACAGCTATATACTCACGTCTAATTTTGTTGGGTTAGCCCAACCAGTTAATGAAAAAAAGTCTTAACTTTGCTGCATAATTAATAACAGCAGATTGATTAAAAAAATAATTCTCTAATTATTTCGTGAACTAGCATTAACAGGACTAACGTAAACAATACGCAAAACTAATATTTTACTTTAGTTTCATTGATGTATTTGTTAAAAAAAAATTCCACACTATGAAATGAAATGAAATGAAATGAAACAAACTGTGTTCCAAACAAAGTATACCTAAACTAAATTATGTTAATTAAGGAACATTCTAATATTTATTAAACATTATTATTAAAGTTTGTATGATCTTATTTAATTTACGGTGTCTGTGTGCGAGTGTGTATTTGCATGTATGTGCGTTCGTGTGTGCATCTGTGCGACTATCTGTATGTTTATATAGACCTTTAAATATTGCAAATATTCACTCGTCTGTGCGCGCAATGACTTCTACTTAAATGGGATCGAGACTTTTCACATTTTAGCCATGGTTATTCTACAAATAATAACTTGCTGTTAAAGTACATAAATAAATTAATCACATGACACATCGTCGTCATAACCTTAACAAAACTATGTATACCTAATCCAGCTCAGAAGTTAATTAAAGACGCAACTAAAGACAACTGTGCCTCGGGCAGCAAATAGGGAAGCGGTGATTGTTCAAGATCTCGCAATTTAGGTATTACCGCTAGCCCAGAAAACTGTGTAACCGATGTTCACTTGTGCTAGATATACTGAAATAACAAGGTATACTGATATACGTGTAATTTCTGATTTTTTAAGAGATAGGTGGAAAGCACACTCAACCTTTAGGAATTATTAGCCTCGTTCTCACGGGCGTAAAAAGTACGTCGCGTTAAAAATCCGCAATAGGCGTAACAAGAAGTTTCGTATGGTATATTCGGCTTAACGACCAACGCCTAACGCCTAAAATAGAACACTGCTCGATAAAAATACGTCGCTTGTTAAAAAAACGGCAAGGGGTAACACCTCGTTCGCACGGTTTTATCGTGCGTTAAAAATACATCGACATGTAACAAATGGGTATCCAGATATTTTTAACACGACAGCGCTTTTAGAACGCGACGTATTCGTACACAGAATTCTTCTTTGACAAGAGCAACCGCCGAGTTTCTTGCTGGTTCTTTTTGGAGGAGGAACAGCTTTCCGAACCAGCAGTAGACGTTGATGATTCAAAAGCACTTGTTTACAAGTTTACTTGAATAAAGAATATTTTGAATTTTGAATTTGAATAATTAAAATAAAAAAATACAACAGTAATGACAGTATACTTTTAAAATTAAAATTTGGATATACAGTTAATTACGCATTATGATATCATAATGTACATAAAAGTTACATAGTCTATGTAAATAATGTATTCTTATCATTACAGTAATGGAATCTTTATTTGATGAAATACTTTGTGATCGTAATAGCTTAAGCCTTAATGACCTAGCGATTCTACTTTATATGAACATACAGCAAAATATTCAAGGATACAAAATAAATCTGGATGACCGATTGCAAGGCAAACGATTTAAAACTAAAAAGATATCAGGCAAGCATATGGTTTAATTTTGACCTCTAGAGAAAAGAGGCGTATAAGGGAAAAGCACGGCAATTCTCTCAATTGACTGGCTGTTAGCGCAGTCGACGGTGACACTGCCTTCCGCCTTGCTCCGCGGGTCGCTGGTTCGATTAGAGGGCTAACATTTTCTATAAACAATTTATGGTTCGTCGAGTCTGGGTGTATATATCAAATCAAATCAAAATATTCTTTATTCAAGTAAACTCATTCGAGCACTCTGAATCATCAAGGATTAATATGATTAATGAAGCTACAACTGGTTCGGAATGTTGGTCATACCGAGAAGAACCAGCAAGAAACTCAATGGTCAATCTTGTAAACAATTTCAATTGTACCTTATTAAACTGCAGTCTTGTATGAAGCTGAAAGGTTTTCAAATCCAGGCAATTATCTCATGTAAATAATCTTCAATTTTGTAATATGCTTTATGTATAAGCATATCTTTTACATTTAATTCAAATTTTTCTGTAGAGTGATCCAATATGGATTGCGGAATTTTATTGTAAAAGCGAATACCGAGACTAACGAATGAGTTGCTAACACTGATGAGTCGCGACACAGAAATCACACGCTTATTGTGACCTCTTGTATGTCTATGATATACATCAAATTTCGTCTTATACATATGGATATTTTTCGGTTCAAATAAAATATTATATATTGTGACGCTACAGTAAGTATGCCTATTTATTTGGACTTTTCACGAAGGGACTCACGTTGCTGCATGCTATAGATAGTCCGTATGGCTCTTTTTTGAGCAACAAATATCTTTTCTATATAGGTCGCTTTGCCGATTTGGTCGATATGTATTTAAACTTACACCATAACACAAGTATTAAGTTGCTTACTTTGGAGACGGTCATACGTGTGAGTGTTCCATATATTTAAAAAAAATGTCACCCTCACGTTCTTTCTTTCTCGAGGCTCTAGCGACTGACTAATAGCATTATAACCATTCTGAAGCTGACCCAAATGCTACTGACTGACGGTGGACAGCAACGCTGTCGGTGCAATATGATCCTGCGATCAACAACCCGCATGCCAAACGTGGCATACTGGCCAAACCTTCATGAGGAAGCCGCTAGATTTAAGCGGCTCAAGATAGTATGGTGTGGTGATCCCATGTGTCCATCGATTGAAGGAGAAGGGATAAGACAATTTTTTTAATGGGATATACAAATTGCCATCACTCTGGCAACGAGTCATTAATAGTGATTCCATGTTATATTATTCAATTCATTTTATTAATTTCTAAAATCGGACGGAACTTGCCGATATACCTATTATATTGCTTTATTAAAATAAATTAACTATTTATATTTAGAGCTTAACCTACAGTAATAGTATAAATAATACTTACGGCATGACGAAATAATCACTTGACGCGTAATTCCAGTTATTTTTAAAAACATTTTTATCTTGTTAATGAAATTTCAAGGTAACCAAAGATACGTCTTTCCAAACAAAAGTGCATGCGATAAACCCATAAAATATACCGACCTACTGTATAGACTTTATCATAAAGTCTATACAGTAGGTTATAAATGGTGCATTATATTTTTTTTACAATTTAGAGCGATTGCGTGTATGAAATATTTTTTTTGGATTAATAGTGCAAAACAGATGGCTCGGATTCATCGTCCATCAAATATTAGGTCCTTACATATGAAATTGGCGTTTTCTATGGGAGTAATCAAAGTATGTACCATTGCTATGTATGCACTTTTGCCATCTCATAGGTAGTTCATTGATCCCCTTACTAAAAAAACCATTCGGGCGGGAATCAATAAAATCTTTGAAGCCGGTCTGGACTGCCCCATCGGAGTTGAATTTTTTTCCTTGCAAGTAGTTATCCAAATTGCGAAAAAAATGGTAATCTGTTGGAGCAAGGTCCGGAGAGTACGGTGGATGTCTAAGACATTCTAATTGAAGCTCCTTTGATTTGGTAGCCGTCTGTTGTGCAGTGTATGGTCTAGCGTTGTCCTGAAGCAGCAGTGGCCTAGAGCGATTGACCAGCTTCGGTTGTTTAGGAGCTAGTTTTTCCATCATGGTTTGCAGTTGCTGACAATAGATATCTGCCGTAATCGTCTGGCCAGATTTAAGAAAACTGTAGTGAACGACACCGGCACTAGTCCACCAAACACTTACAAGCAACTTTTTTTTAGTCAATTTTCGCTTAGGGCAGGATTTGGCTGGTTCGCCAGGGTTCAGCCATTGCGATGAGCGCTTCCGATTATCGTAGAGGATCCACTTTTCATCACAGGTAATGATTCGATTTAAAATTCATTCATTATTGTGCCGGTTGAGTAATGTAACGCAGCAGTCGCCGCGCGTTTGTCGGTTTGCTTCACTCAATTCATGAGGTACCCACCTTTCAAGCTTTTTCACCTTCCCAATTTGCTTCAAGTGGATTAGAATAGTTTTATCACTAACACCGGAGCCTGCAGCCAACTCGGACGTGGTTTGCGATGGATCCGCTTCCACAATAGCGTTCAATTCTTCATTATCAACTTTGGTCTCCGGCCGTCCACGAGGCTTGTTCTGCAGGTCGAAATTTCCAGAACGAAAACGTTGGAACCAAAAACGCACTGTGTTTTCTTTTGCGACACCGTCACCATACACATCATTAATCCTTCGAGCCGTTTCTGCAGCACTGGTGCCACGGTGGAACTCATACTCGAAAATAACGCGATATTTCATGTTTTCCATTTTGTAAACAGAGTGACACAAAGAAAAAACAAAAGAAGAAAAAACAAATGAATTAGGGGGTTTGAAACACAAATGCATGAGTAAATAGCTGTATGAATTTGAATTTGGAATTCCTAACCATAAAGGTAATATTTGAGATCAAAGTGGCCAGTACGACAAAACGCCAATTTCATATGTAAGGACCTAATATTATGAGATAGACATTTATTTTCAAAGGATATATTTTTTTTATTTGAGCACGCACTCGATATATGACATTTTTTTAAGTTTTTGAATAAAATTAAAAAAAATCTAAAATAGCGACTTCATTTCTTTATCATAACTTACTTATGGGCTATATATAATAGTGGCTCAACTCAAAAAAATCATGTTTTAAGAGAAACCTTTTAGTGTGATTAATTGCTAAAAACATTTTTGTTTTTTAGTTTTAGTGAAAGTTTACAAAACATGGATTAAATCATTTTCACATAAATCACTAATGGCCTGCAATAGTGCCTCAACTCAAATAAGTCATGTTTTGTGATAAACCTATTAGTACGATTAATTGCTAAAAACATTTTTTTTACTTTTAATGAAAGTTTATAAGGCGTGGATTTTATCATTTTAGCATAAATCACTCATAGGCTGTGATATTGGCTCAACTCAAACAAGCATGTTTTGAGATAAAGCGTTTAGTGCCATTAATTGTAAAAAATATTTTTTTTGTGAAAGTGTATAAATATTTTAAAAAGATATAAATTTATCAAATTATTTTATTCTCACCGGTTTTTGTTAAGTGTACAAAGTTTAAATCAAATGTATGTGTAATGTTCAAAGTATCAAAATTGAGTTTAAATAAGTTGGTTCCATACAAACAAACATGCATACAGGTTAAACTTTAACGAACAAATGATATAATGATATACATGAAACGATCTATGTCAAAAAAGGGCTAATTGAGACAACATTATTTATTTTGAACAAACTATATTAACCATTACGGATAATCGTTCTTAAAACTAGAATACTATTACAATTTTTTTTATGAGGATACAAACAAATTGTTTAGGTTAGGTTAGTATAAAAAAGTTCATCATCATCCTCCTGCCCTTATCCCACTCTAAGTGTGGTCAGCACAACATGTTACAAACATGTTATCACATGATTTGGCTACGTATACGGCCGCCTGCCTGACGTCAACTTACCTTAGTGTCCTTTTACGACACCTAAGTAAGAAATGAGGGTGGTCTATTCTACACAGCCGGATACCACACGGCACACCTACCTTAGTCGCCTCTTACGACACCTCGGTAAAAAGGAGGGTGGTCTATTCTATTCTGACGGATACCACACGGCTATAATAGGTCTATAATACAAATCAGAAATGAGATCCGTAGAAAAACCAAATCTAGGGCCTTAAGGTAATAAGATCCCAACTACTTTGTTTTGGTAAGTAAAACGCAGTATCAGCAAAAACCACCCCCAACCCCTACGAAATGAATTTGGGAAAAAACTGCGGGAAGCAGCTAGATACAAGCGGCACAAGATTGTGACGTGTGGAGTTCCCGTAAACAGTCCTTTGTCAAGCAGTGGACGGATTAAAAAGAAGACAGAGACTCAGTTTCCTGCCGAGACTTTAGAGAATATTCTCTATCTAATGAAAAGTGCCTAGATGCCTTGATATCTAGGCCATGTGCTGATCTAATATGGTGTGTGGTGCTTCACCATTACAGCAGTTTAAAAACACTAATAAAAAAAGGCTAATACAGAGCCTACTATACTTACTGTTGAGGATTACTTAGGTCTTAGACGATAAGAATGCGTGGATATAGCTACTCTTCGACCCAGTACAAGACATCAATAACTATATGTAACTAGTAATAAGAATTATTCTTTGAAAGAGCAACCGCCAAGTTTCTTGCATTGTTCTGCTCGATAGGAACAGCTTTCCGAACCAGCAGTAAAGTTGACGAATCAAAGGCACTTGTAAACAAGTATACTTGAATAAAGAATATTTTGAGTTGAGTTAAGTTGAGTTGAGGTGATGGCGAATATCTTGCCGATGTTTTTCCCCCTGATTTTCAGTGGTTCTCTATGTGTGGGATTATGTGTGCCACTGACGAAAAACACCCCTTCTGTGGCCAAACTTGTCACAGGTCACTGCTTCCGGCATTTGATGCGTCCGCCGCCGCTCCACATGTAATAGAGAAATTGTGGAACGAGGGGAGTTCTTAACCTATTACCTAAAATTAAATCCTTAACCTGTTCACACGTGTTGGAATTTGAATGTTTCTCATCGTTAATCTATTATTATTTACATTGTGCACTCTACCTAATGATTGTGCCGAGCCGAATAGATACCGATACGGCGACAAATTCTTCATCCGTTGTATTACATATCCTTTTGAATTTCCATCAAAGTCTTCCCTTTAGTCTCTGGTATGAAGAACAATGTAAAAAAGAATGCGCATGCCGATATACACGAGAAGAACCAGAAAGCAACATGACCGCCAACAGTTTCCAGCAACGCACCAAATACTGTTGTCACCATGAACCCGAAGAGCCACGATGACGTCATAGCCATAGTGGACCCCTTACTTCTGACGTTGGTCACAAACATTTCTCCTATTAGTACATTTGGTATAATTCCAATCCCTGAAAAACAAATAATTCAAATCGAAAATTAAAATCCAAATAATTTTTATTCAAATAAGCTTTTGCAAGAACTTTTGAATCGTTAAGGATCTTAAATTTAATAAAACTACCGCTGGTTTGGAATGTTGCTCTTACTGAGAAGAACCAGCAAGAAACTCGGCGGTCGATCTTTGAACCATTTTCAATTCACATAAACTGCAGTCTTGTATAGCTAGTGAAGCTTTTTAACCAATAGTTAAAAAAGATTTGACAAATTATAGACTAGCCAAAACACCCCGGTTTTATGTGGGTATAAGAACACATTATGCCGTGAGTGTGACCCCCTATTAATTTATTTTAGCGCACGTCAGTTTTTAATTTGCGATACCACCTCAATCAATATACATGGTAGAAAAGGTTGGAGCAAATACCTACCATACTGCTCCAATGCGAATTGGTTACGCATATAAATAGAATTCTTTAGGGACATGTATTTTATTTTAGGGACATTATGGTTTCCTAAAAATGTTTTCCATTCCCGAAAAGCTCGTGATAAATAGTTATAATAGATATAATTTAATTGAGTATATATATTTAATACCATAAATAACACGATAAAAGAATAAAAAAATTAAGAAAATGAATAGAAGACAAGACGTCATATTCCCAAAATCGTAATACACAAATATGAGTATTTTAATTCATAAAATTTGTTCTCTAGAAAAGTAGGTACGTAAGTCCTTTTTAAGTATGAAATATTTGCAACTTACCAGAATCATAGCCAATAAAGAATAAAATCAGAAGAACCAATGGTAACCATTTTATACTGCTTATATCAATGTTTTTTATGTGGTCCAAGAAAAAGTATAAACCGAGCGTAAACTGTAAAACGAAAGACGTTAATGTAGAAAATATAACTATGATAAAATATGCTTTAAGTAATTACAACAACTTGGATAATGGTCGTGATTTTATAGAATTTACATAAAACATTCTATTCGCAAACTTCGCATCGCCTTTAATTAATGAACATACTACTGGTCTTTTATTATCCACACTTTAAGTTATCTTCTATTTTTAATATAAATCTCCAAATGCACCCTGTTAAAAATTGGAATATAAAAATTGTTGCCTTTACAAATTTTTTAACAATATCTAATCTCTAACCCTTTAAACCTTCCTTGGAGATAAATTAGTAAGTAACCAAATCACTTCAGTCGTTATCAAGTTTTAGTAGGACTAACGTAATTATTTTTTAAAATATGTATTGGTAGGAATGGAAATTGTCAACATGATGATCACGTGGCCTATAGAAAGAAAGGGGCTTGCTTTTGAAGCGAAAATACTGAATAAAAGATGGAGCTCGCCACACAAAAGGAGGCTCGTTGCAAAACTTGGCTCATACGGTTATTAGACGCTTACGCAGCTAGATCGTGTCGTCGCTTGGAGTTTCATTGTATACGAGACTTGTACAATTATTAAATGCTCTCGCGTTTAGATCGTGTTACAACCTGTCTTGGTTAAACAAGCAGGTGTAATTAATGTTACTGTGTCGTTCTAATATTGTTCGGGTAGACCCGCATCTACCAACCTACTTGAATGTTCTTTGTTATTAGAATCTAACCTCAAATAGGTAATATTCATATAAGAATAACCACTGAATTTCTTGCCACATCTTCTCAGTAGATGATAGCGTTCTAAACTGGTGGTAGAATCGTCCTGCCATAATAATTACAAAATTATAATAAACTTAACCTGTCAATAATTGTTTGGCCTGTTCCATATTTTGTAGTTGTACGTTTGTCTTTGTTGATTATCTGAGGAAGCTGAAATATTTAAGTGAAATTCCTCTCACTGCCGCCAAGATTATTATAAATATCAAGATGGCGTGCTTAATCAATCATATCATGAATGTATGTTCTTTACGTGAAAGTTATTGATAACTTTTTAACAAAATGTCATGTCCCTATTGTTAACCGTTGAGAAATAATTTCGTATGAAGCCAATCCTGGCAGCAGTATCGAGTCATGCTAATCATAAACATATATTGTCATCGGAACTGGATCAGTATGTAAAATTTTACCTCAATCAACCACCAGGAATTGGGTCAAATTTAACATATATACACGTCAAGTGGAATAAAAGCTTTTAAAAACAATACTCACCATGGTTAACGAGCATAACACACACGACAGTAGTAAAATAATTTTCCTCCCTATTCTTTCAATAAAGAACGGTGTCACCATACACCCTAATAATTGAAAACATCCAATTATTATCATAGACACGTCTGAGCTCACTGATGATCCGGCCATTTTGAAAATGGCTGCTGAGAAGAAAACTACGGGCAATAAACCGCTGCAATTTTGGAAAATGTTTATAATGATAACTATAAATAAAGACTTTCTATTAGCTCTAATAGAAAATAACTCTTTCCACTCTTTTTTGGTATCTGTCCCTGCAAGTTCTTTTCTCATTTTGAATAATTCATCAACATCTTGCGATCTTCCTAATAATTCTAAAACTTTTTTAACCTCCTCGTCTTTACCTGAAATATTTTATTATCTGAATTTAGATTTAATTTATTAAATATAATTTGTTAATATAATTAGTGATTCAGACTTTTCTGAATGTAAAAATTGATAAGAGTAATCGTTTAATTTAAATATTCTGCAAATTTTTAACCTGAGAACTCCCAAAACCTAATAAATAAATTTGAATAAATTAACAACTTTCAAGTAATTCATAGAATTAGGCGTCACTTTGCGGAGATCCATAATACAAAAGTAATAATAAAAAATATATATTTTGCTATAATCCGCGATAACGAAAGCAGAAAATATATATAATGCTAAATGTAGAGTGGACTATCCGGTTTCATTCCCGATACATGCAGGATTCGTAAAAACACATGCACAAACCTCCACCACCGTCACCACATCCACAAGCACTACACACTTTCACTATCACAAACTCAACAATCGTTTCGCCCCGTCACCGAAGTATCATCAAGAGATAGACTCCACTACAAAATGCGATTTTTATTTTTATTGCAAAATAATTTTATTATTACTTTTGAACTTTCAAATAATTTTCCTCATTGAACGATTTTGTTCGTTTAAGGATGCAATCACATAAAATTATTACTGTCCACTTCTTTGTTACAAATTTTAAATATATTTACGTAAAGATCAAAATAATGTTATAATAATACATGTGTTCTTCAATTGACTTTAGTCAATTAAATTCGTTAATTAACTATTAATAGCGTTAATTATTAATAATTCGTTAATTAATTAATAATAATATAAAGCCGTGATACTAGGAGGTGGAAACGATGCAGTGTTCTAATCAACTGCAGGAGATATAACACCGACAAAAGTCGAACTTAAAAAAGATATTCCTCTGTTTATCGCATTAAGACCTGATTATTCTTGTTGCGATGAAGTAATTGGAATCTTCCAGAATCCTCACACTAGTGCCTAAACGTAAACCTAAAAAAAGCCTTGAACCATAAAAACGTTTAATACCAATTAAAGGGCTTTGAACTAACTTTGAACCTCGTCATTGAACGGTTTTAAAAATTTCATACTTTGTCCTTTGTTTTTTATTAATACCGGCGTTTTCAACAATCGTTACGCATTTCCGAATCACACCAAATATATAATTTTTGCATCATTTTTAAAAAATAGAAAAAAAATCAAAATAAATAATAAAGTAGCGCAAACATACCTTGTAATGTGTAGAAAATCGGCGATTCTGGTATATATAACGTAGCAATTATAAAAACTAGATTTAAACCCACGGCTATGTAAGCGACAATTTGATATGAAAGAAACGGCCCAACTGAGAATATTAAAATTGAACCCAATGTAGTAAATATGCCAAAAGCTGTCAGAAGAATGCCTCTTATATTTTTAGAACTGAAAATGAAAATTATAACCAATTAATACAAAAACACTTTGTTTACATCTAATAACTTAATTTCTATCTATTATATTATCTTAAAATCGATATGACATTGAGCAATAAAAATGTAGCAATTAGTATGAACAGAGAAGTGCATTTTGATTTCCCACAAAAGATTAAGTTTTCTGTGTCGCAAATTGAAGTACCAAATTGGTTTAAAAAGGATGATCATTTATCGAAAATAGGGCAAATTACTCAATATTATTTTACCGATGTTTATGACATAAGAGTAAAGCACAGGGAAATCTCATAAGATATGAAAATATATTCTAAAGCAGGAAACGACGTCTGGAAAGTTTATTTCGATGTAAAGTAAAATACTGAGGCATATTTTCCAAAACTATTATTTTTTCGAAAACTACATGACATGAATAACATAAATAGGTATGGTGTGGTCACACTATTAAGACCAAATTTCGTTTCCGATACATAAAATGGATTTACGTCTTCTAAGGTTGAATTCTTTCTTTTGAATGTTTACTATATCTTAGATTGATGTATTCGTTGTTGCTGAAATAAGATTGGACATAAATCTAAATGACGGGATCAAAATCATCTTAACTGGTCATTTATACAAGGAAAGTAGAATAATTCCCAGAATAAATCAATCATTTTACAGTTAATATGTCGAATGATTTGATAGCAAAATGTCACGTACATTATAGGAGATTACGTAATGGTTGAAGTAACCCTTTAGAAATTAAATAAAGAAAAATTGAAGGAGTTAATCCATATCCAAGATATATGTACTTACGCAATTTCACCGACGTATACCAAATTCAAAACACCATTGGTGCCAATTGCAACGCCTACCATAAATCTGCCAATATATATCAAAGCCAAACTTTTCGATAATGCCAAAATGATATAACCTATCATTAATATAATTCCACCGCCTATAATACAAGGCTTTCGTCCTCTGGTGTTTGAAAGCCAAAGTGTTATGTATGGACCTGAAATTAAAATAAGAAAAAGAAAATAATGCTGATATGATGTAGAAATAGATAAGCTTATAGATATACTCTTCCTGTTAATCCACTTAAATCCAAGTTAGGTTTTGCAACTTGGAAAAACCATTGAAATGTCAAAAAAGCTTTACATCTAGTCATATACATGCATCGTGTAAGCTGCCCATTCTTTTCCCAGTGGCTTTACTACCAAAGACTAAACAAGGTAGTGCCGTAGGGTCCCAAGCTAGGCGAGATGCCTTGGACTCTGGCGTGAAAATTTCTCCTATATTAGGCATATATTATAAATAAGCCAGATACCAACAACGCGGCTTTAGTACGAAGAAACGTAAATATTTTAGTTAGGGCCCTTGTATATTTTTAGCCTAACCTTTAGTTACCTAGCTACGCCAGCCTTTTCCAGAAAGTTGCTACAGTTTTATTATGTATCTGAATATTTCGACATAATTAAGTTCTATCAAAAACCTGAGCATTGAGAAGGACGCACATCAAACCTAGAGACTGACTGTTTAATCGAGTGATATACAAGTGATAACCGCCCGCACCTTAGTCCCCATTCCCGTCCTACCTCCACTGCCTTGTATCCTGCAGGCGAGGACTCGTTTAAACTGTTAGCCTATATCGATAATGAAGACAGTCAACACAGATTATCTTGCGAGAACAGCATGAAGTTAGAGTTAACCGCAGATAATCTCAATGAAATTATAAACGATGAGGACGCGCGAAAGACTTTTCTCAAATTCGCTTTCAAAATATTGAAAATAGTCGGCAAAGAAAACGGGTCAAAGTTAAGCAACATACCAAACTGAAATTCATTCTTAGTCTAAAGGTTGCTGCATGATGAATAGCAGCACGAAAAAAAGAATAATAAAAAAAATGAAGACAGTCAAACTAAACATACATACCTATTACGCCTCCAAGGTACATTAAAGTTGCAACAAATGACAACTGTGTCTCGGTCAGCAAGTATGGTAGCGGAGATTGCTCAAGATCACGTAATTTAGGTATTATCGGTCCCGGCCAAGAAAGGGTGAAACCGGTTAATAGTTGTCCAAGATATACTAAAAAAAAGGTAAAGTAAAGTGACGGCGTTATTGCTGCTGGGCATATAACTCCGTTTGGAGATAAAGTTTTTAGTTAAGACGCTGATCGTCGTTACGCTAACGCTAGCCCACGCTGCTTCAATGCATATTGGTAGGCTACACACATCCTTAGAATTCTCCGTGATATACGAGTTCCCTCACAATTTTTTCCTTCACCGAAAAGAGTGGGATAATTTGCAAATATCAATCAGACACAAGTTTTAACTGAGAGACATTAGTAGGCCTCAACGATGGGCTATCACGGTTTTTTTTACAATTAAATTATTCAATTCTAAAGCTGTTTTACTAAATTTTGTTGCGATGTATTCACAGTCATGAGAATTGTAAGACTCATTAAATTCCAAGGTTACTATATCACTAAAAATATGTCTTATAGCACTTATATATATTTAATCATCACACAATAGGATATCTACATTGTTATGCGTAATTACATTTAGTAGTTTCGTTAAAATATAAAAAACCATAATTACCGAAGCATATATTTTAAGTTTTAGTGAATAAAGATTATTAATTACTATTAAAACAACGTCCAGGTAAATCGTGGTTTAACACAAACAAGACAACTTTACGGTTTCATCGGAATTAAAGTGGTTCTAATTACTTTCTACGACTACCTTATACCTTTCATTTTTCTCTATATCTCATTTATTTAAAACACCAAAACGGCCTTAAAAATATATTTTAGATCATCGAATCACTACTATTTGTGCCGTGTCCTAACTTACTACTTCTACAATTCTTATGCCCCCCTATGTCCTAGGATACATAACTTTAATTATTCAGAAATGGAATTAGTCCTTTAAGAAACTTAAATGATAGGTTTTAGAAAGAAGAATTTGCTTTATCGTTAAATATGGCGCAAAAATCTAATATCAGCATTTAAATGTAGCGAATGTAAACTCGTATCGAGTCGATTTTCGAATTGCCCTACCTTAATAATCAAATTGCGCCCCTGTGAATCATAGGCTCCTGACGCGGAAACACTGTTCTAGATGTAAAAGCCAGTCTTGTCTGTTTGTAATAAGTTGCGAAAAAAGAGTAGAGTTAGACGTCATAGAATATGTTACTTTATTCTTCGGATGTAGAGATCTGTCTGTTATGTTTTTATCTTTAATTCGCTAGATTAATATGGATAAAATTTGAAACACAAAGCCACCGGGGTAATATATAATAATTTCCATGTTTCTTTCGGAAAAAGGAAAAACATAATATGGCATCGTAGACCGAGGCGTACGTTGCGAATGGTTCATCTCGCATGTCTCAACCTAAGGCATACGGACGGTACATTTATACATGCGCCCCGAATGACACATGCTGAAGTTGATCACACAAACAACCACGCATGGTATTTGTAAGTAGAAAAATGGCTGCAACAAGGTAAAACGTGCAGATTGCAACTGCAGCTTATATAGTAATTCATAAAATATTAAACGAAAGAGAAAAGAAGAAAAGACTCCGGTGGACAAAACGAAGTTTGACGATTATTTATATAATAAACTTCGGTGGGCATATGATAAAAGTAGTGATGCGCGACGCGCTGGTACCTTAAAATGGCATCCTTACCGCACAGCTTCTTTCAAGGGTAGCTTTCGTTACGCCGCAACCAAATGCTGGAATAACCTACCGCCCCCTTTCCGAAAGTGTAATACAATGGCTAATTTTCGTATCAAATTTAAATTACACTTATTGAGCCTTCAAAAAACTGCCTAAACGGTTATTTCATGTTAACCATTTAAACTCATGTATTTTTGATTTATAACTATTTTATTCATATTTCATAACTTGACTTGACAATGCAACTGATTTAATTTAATTTTTTTTTCTTTAATTATTTTTATTTTGTTAAAATTTTATCTGTTATATTTGATATCTCTAGTTTACACTTCATTTTATTTTTATGCTTATATCTGTTATCGTGTCTCCTTTTATTTACATTTATATTTATTTTATAAACTGGTTTCTGTTATATCACTCGGGCAGCAGCTGAAAACCAGCGCCTTGTGTTATTAGCCCTAGTAATGAGATGCGGCAATGCTGAGCTGTGTGCCCTTTCTGTAAATTTTTAATCGCAGAATAAATATTTTTCATTCATTCACCTTTAAAGTAGATGAAAACATTTTATCAATTTCAGAAGAACATTTGGCATCGGGCTACATGAGTGTGCAACGCAAACAAAACCTCCGTCTACAAGCAGCTCAAGGCTCAACTCTGAGGTCGCTGAGGCAACGTTCGCAACGAACGTATGGTGCAAATGTTGACGCGAATGAACGTTTGTCACTAGTTAAATACCTTTGTTTACAACAAATCCCAGCATTCGTTTCTGTGTGTGTGTGTTCCACGGTAAAGGTGCTTAAAGTTGTTTGCAATGGACGAAGCAAGTTATACCAGATAATCAAAGTAACACGTGTACCATCGTGTTACGGAACACATCTAAATCGCCACAGACGCCGATCTTTGTACGATTTTTAATGTATCAAAAACCCAAGCACGGGATAGAATTTTGCGACCAGCATATTCATCCAACGATAACGACGACGAAATTGTTGAATTATTAAAAGAATAATAGAAATAAAATAACTGGCAATTAAGAGACCAAAATCCTGAAATATCTTTTTTTTTTTAGGCGAACACAACAGGTTACAATTTAACAATATAATAAGTTATATACTATGCAACACTTTTAATCTAATTGCAACCCTTAAGGTGTAAGCACAGCAATTAATCGGGAAATAAAACTAACAATGAGATATGTAAATTTTCAAAACGTGTATGACCATTAATAGTGATTATTGAATTTAAGGTTTTTAATGGAACTAACAAATATCAGTGGTAATATAATATCAGGTGGTGGTCATATAATCAGTGGTATCAGTCAAAAAAAATTTTCCCGAACTGAAATTTTGAACATAAAAGTAGTTATCTTGATTTAACCATAAATGATAGAGACATTCTATCCTGGACTTAATTGTAGTATTTATATAGATCTACGATTCTCTTTTACATTACTTTAATGTATCTCTGCTAGTTCACGCTGCGCACACTAATAAAGCTAACAACAGGCGAGTTTTTCAATAACCGTGCGATCACTTTACTTCAATTTCTATTTAATGAAACCGTAAAGTATTAGTAACTTAAACCATCCGGAAATATTGGTCTATATTTTACTAAAACCGTACAAAAATCCGCTGAGTAGATTTTGAGAAAATGACATACAGGCAGACAGCTTTTAGGGATTTTGATTTATAATACGTATATAGAGATAAAAAATTGAAAGAAAATAATGTTAATTGATCACTGCTAATTAATAACAAGAATTTTTCGCTTTAAACAGTATATAATTTGTATTAAAATCAAACATAAATCAAAAGTTTTTGATAAAAAAATCTCAAACGTTTCACATCAAAACAACCTACTAAATGGTAACTGTGCAGTTTACAATAAAATGCTTTTGACAAAAATTTATAACGTTATTATACATTTATTAATATTAAAGTATAAAACATTTACTTACAACATGACGAAATTATCACTTGACGCATTATTCCATTCAATTGCAGGAACATTTTAATATTTATCAAGAAACAACTAAAATATTCACAACAACCAAAGAAACGAGTTATCTTGCAGAGTTAAAGACACCGAGTTAAATAATATTATATACTTGAAAGTTCATTTGATTGTATGGACATAAAACAAGATAATTTTAATGTTCTAACAAATTATGCTTAGAGTTTTTTCTATCAGAATTTATAATTACTTGACTCGCTAGAGGAGTAGATTTTTTGATTTAATTTCAAATCGTTTTAGTTAGGGAAACCTTCATCTTTATGAAAAGGTAATCACATATTAGATTTAAGCTTGAGTTATAAACTACAATTTAGTTAGTATATTATAGTTATTAAATCAAATTTGACTATTCTAGTTAAGTTTTAGTTCCCTTTCATTAATGTTTTAAAGATATTATCTTCATGAAATTTCTGATGCTCGAATTTCACGGAAATTCATGTCTAGCAGCCTGCCTATATTTTTATGATATTTAAGGCAGACGTCTACATGTCGTACGTAGAGTGAGAAAATTGAAAAATAAATCCAATAATAATACTTTAATAACAGAAAATGTATTTAATGCTTAAAGTTGTTGCAAATTTACTCTAATTTCAGTCATCCACGTTCCATCCATTAATTTCAGTAATATTCGCATAAAGTTATTTCGTAACTATTTGCTTAAACGTTCTTGTATCTCCGCTAAACTTTTTCCTTTGGTCTCGGGAATGCAGAAAATGGTAAAAGTAAACGAAGACGCACATACAACTGAAAAGAACCAAAACACAACATGGCCGCCAACGATCTTCAATATCACCCCAAAAGCTGTGTTCACAATAAATCCAAAAATCCACGACACGCTCATAGTAACTGATGAACCGTTACTTCTAACATTCGTTGTGAACATTTCACCAATTATTGTATTCGGTATGATGCCGTAACCTAAAATCATTTATGTATATTAAAAATTTATTGTTACATTGTTTCATTTAACACGCGATATCCCAACAAGTTGCATAATCCGTTTTGTAAAACCGCTCTCAGTTCTAAAAGTTAGCTATCATCTGAATCAATAAAAGATATGCTTTAAATGATTTATAGAAGCAGGCGTTACTTTGCGGAATTACAAGCAATATAACAGAACTAACTACTTTGCTATAATCCGCACGGGTTAAGTGACTGCATGCAAAGCCAATGTGTATGAAGCAGGCAAAATCTACGCACCTTATACATGCAGGACCAGCCACCACATGCACCCCAAGGCGCAATTCACCAGCAACAACGAACACAAAAGCAGCACACACACCTTCTTGAGATTGTGGTGGTGGGTGTGTGTGCTGCTTTTGTGTTCTCTTGAGATCTTGAAATCTCTTGAATCTCTTGAGATTGTGGTGGTGGGTGTGTGTGCTGCTTTTGTGTTCGTTGTTGCTGGTGAATTGCGCCTTGGGGTGCATGTGGTGGCTGGTCCTGCATGTATAAGGTGCGTAGATTTTGCCTGCTTCATACACATTGGCTTTGCATGCATTCACTTAACCCGTGCGGATTATAGCAAAGTAGTTAGTTCTGTTATATTGCTTGTAAAAGATATGCCTTTGACTCAATTTAAAAACCAAATACATTTCAGGTTAGCCGATAAATATTTTTACTCGGTGGAAGATTCTCTTGAATTTAATATGTAAAGGAGCATTTAATAATACAATATAAATAAAATATTATAATCATTATGACATATTACAATCATATTGACATAAAATAATTCATAATATTAAAATGGATAATAAAATTTGTCTGTCAGATTTATGACAGTGCTAATATGTTACACCTTTTGTTACCATGTTTTTGGCAAATAAATTAATTTGGATTTTAAAAATTATATCTCCCTTGCATCATGTCTTTGTCCCATCACGCGTGTTCAACAATTTCAATGTTTACTTTGTAAATGCTTTTTAATTTACAATTGTGTAGAACAATTTCACTACTTTTTTTTTAGTCTTATGTAAATGCGAGAACCGGTTGCAATGAGACATGGGAAAAAATAGGCTCCGTCCATACATAGAATTTTTAACTAGTAGTATTAAAACAAAAACTGCATATTGGAGACAGATGAATAGGCAATTAACAGATGTGCTAAATATTAGGTCCTTACATATGAAATTGGCGTTTTGTCGTACTGGCCACTTTGATCTCAAATATTACCTTTATGGTTAGGAATTCCAAATTCAAATTAATGATGTGTATGGTGACGGTGTCACAAAAGAAAACACAGTGCGTTTTTGGTTCCAACATTTTCGTTCTGGAAATTTCGACCTGCAGAACAAGCCTCGTGGACGGCCGGAGACCAAAGTTGATAATGAAGAATTGAAGGCTATTGTGGAAGCGGATCCATCGCAAACCACGTCCAAGTTAGCTGCAGGCTCCAGTGTTTGTGATAAAACTATTCTAATCCACTTGAAGCAAATTGGGAAGGTGAAAAAGCTTGAAAGGTGGATACCTCATGAATTGAGTGAAGCAAACCGACAAACGCGCGTCGACTGCTGCGTTACGTTACTCAACCGGCACAATAATGAAGGAATTTTAAATCGAATCATTACCTGTGATGAAAAGTGGATCCTCTACGATAATCGGAAGCGCTCATCGCAATGGCTGAACCCTGGCGAACCAGCCAAATCCTGCCCTAAGCGAAAATTGACTAAAAAAAAGTTGCTTGTAAGTGTTTGGTGGACTAATGCCGGTGTCGTTCACTACAGCTTTCTTAAATCTGGCCAGACGATTACGGCAGATATCTATTGTCAGCAACTGCAAACCATGATGGAAAAGCTAGCTGCTAAACAACCGAGGCTGGTCAATCGCTCTAGACCACTGCTGCTTCAGGACAACGCTAGACCACACACTGCACAACAGACGGCTACCAAATCAGAGGAGCTTCAATTAGAATGTCTTAGACATCCACCGTACTCTCCGGACCTTGCTCCAACAGATTACCATTTTTTTCGCAATTTGGATAACTACTTGCAAGGAAAAAAATTCAACTCCGATGGGGCAGTCCAAACCGCCTTCAAAGATTTTATTGATTCCCGCCCGAATGGTTTTTTTAGTAAGGGGATCAATGAACTACCTATGAGATGGCAAAAGAGCATACATAGCAATGGTACATACTTTGATTAATGAAATATATTTCATTAAAAAAAAACGACTTTATGTTCCTCCCATAGAAAACGCCAATTTCATATGTAAGGACCTAATATGTTAATATTTATATATATTTATATGCCTTATGGAAAGGCTTATCTTTAGCGTACTAATTTCGATTGAATTCATATTTTGGTCACATAACACTTTGGGTGGAGCAACGTTACTACACGTCAAATTTTATAAACACTTACTGAACAACGTCTATACACGTCGGCAAATATATGTATTCTTTTAACAACGTGTATAAACGGCTGAAGCTTTTACCAATTCCTTCAAGCTTTGCCGTATTACTTTAAATTTTTGGACTGATATCGCCGCTGCACGTACGTTTTTTGTACACGTGTACAACGAAGTAGAACGTCATTAATCGTTATTTCTTTTGTATGAGAAAATTTTGTGCCGTAAAAAAACATTTGAAAATCCATATGCGCCTCTCAAAGTGTTATATGCATACACAATTATTTGCAATTAGAATTTCGGTTGAATTAACCCTTACTTACCAAAATTATAGCTAATAAAATACAGTATGACAAAGACGAGTGGCAACCATTTAAAATGATCAATTAGAGGACTCTCTATGTGATTAAAATAGAAATAAAGTCCCAGCAAAAACTGAAAAGTAAACAAAACAATCATTAAGAGCTTTATTTTACCACCTACCTTTTTCTCGAACTGACTGAATGCTGTTAGCCCTAATGGCTTTTACAGCGTCACCGGACGGGACGGGCGAGCGCAGAAGCATCGTCGAGGTTGCGAAATGCAGAGAGTAGAGCGCAGAAGCTCTACTAGCGTCGGGGGACGTCGTCCTAAGGGTACCTCCAGGCCTACCACCTACCTTGCTAAAAATCTAGCCCTTTTGGTAACCATTGTCATGAGATTGATGGTTATTAGAAACAATGATTCATCACAATTGAGGGGGTTGACTGGCCCGTTGGCGCAGTGTGTAGTGGCCCTGCCTTCAGCGCCACGCGTCGCGGGTTTGATTCTCGCCTAGAGCCATCATTTTCTATAAACAATTTATTGGTTCTTTGAGCCTGGATGTGTATTTGTATTTAAGTATGTATTTAAAATTATACATGTAATATATCTACCAGTTGTCCGTCGCCCATAAGACAAGTATTAAGTCACTTTGGGGATGGACGATCGTGTGTGTAATTGTCCCATATATTTATTTATTTACAGTTAAAGGCTTTAATTGAAAAAATGTATAAAGTAAAGATGTGACAGCCCAGCGGTGATAACTTGCGACTCTTTTAAGGGGGTCACAAGTTCTAACTCCGGGCACACCAATGAGTTTTTGTATTAAAAACTTATATGTCTAAGTAGTTAATCTTTAGTTTTGTTATAATTGTAGTAATTAATCTAAGTAACTTAATGTTCATAATTTATCACAGACTTTGCGGTGTAGGAAAACATCGTGAGGAAACATCACTAGAGAATTCTGGGGATGTGTGTAATCTACCAATCGATATTGGAGCAATGTGGTAGGTCTTAGCTTCTACCCTTGTCTACAAAAACGGAGAGAAGAGGCACACGCCCAGCAGTGGGATGGTTACTTTATTTTTTTACTTTAATAAATAAATAATAAATAAATATATGGGACATTTACACACACGGTCGTCCATCCCCAAAGTAAGTAACTTAATACTTGTGTTATGGGTGACGGACAACTGGTAAATATACTACATATATAGTTTTAAATACATACTTAAATACATATATACACCCAGACTCGAAGAACCAACAAATCCTAAATAGAAAATGTTTGTTCTCGGCGGGAATCGAACCCGCGACCCACGGAGCCGAAGACAGAGTCACTGCCAACTGCGCCAACGGGCCAGTCAGTCTTTACTTTATCATTTTAGTAATAATGCTGTCTGAAGACACAATCACAGCTATAACATGTACAAGGTTTTTTTTAACCGTGGTTAGATTGCAGTGGAATCAAATTTGTGATTTTAATCTTAGTTTTTAGATATAAAGTTAAATATTAACTATTATTAGCTATTTTACATCTTGAATCGCATATCAAAGTGTTCAAACGTTTAGTTCACTCAATCATGCTTTCGTAACCACATACTCTAATGATTTTACGTGTTTACATTGTCTAAATAACTCAATGCGTTGTTTGTTTCTACGCCTAGTGTTTTCCGACACTCTTATATCACAGAGAATCGTGTGTTTTATATGTTTTTCTGTATTCTACAGATGAGATATCATCTGACAAGGTATAATCTTATATAAAAAGTTTGTATGTTTGTAATAGACTCCGAAATGGCTGGACCGATTTTAATCAAATTTTCAGACAGACAGTAATGTTTAGTGGCAATCGGAGCATTTTTTTCGAAGTGTCAATGACAGTTGTGTTGTGTGTGTGTTCCGCCGTGTGGTATCCGGTTGAGTAGAATAGACTACCCTCATTTCTTACCGAGGTGTTGTAAAAGGCGACTAAGGTAAGCTGACCCACCGTGTGGCATCTGGTTGAGTAGAATAGATCACGCTCTTTCTTACCGAGGAGTCGTAAAATACGACTATGGTAAGTTGACGTCAGGCAGGTGGCCGGTCGTAAAATACGTAACCAAATCATTTGACAGCATGTTTGTAACATGTTGTGCCGACCCCACTTTGAGTGGGATAAGGGCAGGAGGATGATAAATGACAGTTGCGTTACAAGGGGAAAATCGGAGCCAGTCTCTTCTAGGGTAGCACTTATTTAAAGGAGATGAAAGATCTCCCTGACAAAAAATCTGGAATTCTTGGAAGATACCTACTTTGGGGAATTGGAAGCAGTGACGATCGCAATAGATCAGCAATTATTAAAGTAAGACTGGGCCCTGAGGCGCTTCATAGCTACTCCAGAAGAAGTTGAACTAGAGTGAGTTTGTTATAAAAAAATATGTACCCACCATAAAAACACAACATGCGGCGCAAGATATCATCAATATTGTCTTCCTTCCAATTTTTTCAATGAAGAACGGTGTCAATACACTGCCTAATAACTGAAAGGCTGAGACTATTATCATAGATATATTCGCATCAATCGACGATCCTGCCATTTTGAATATAGACCCAGAGAATATAACCACCGCGGTAAGTCCGCTACAATTTTGTAAAACATTTATTATGAGAGTAATGCACAAAGCTCTTCTGTTACTTTTTATAAAAAACAAATCACTCCAGTCTTTTTTGTTAGTCGTATCTTTATATTGATGTTTTGTTGCTAATAACCTGTCTACGTCTTCTAATCTTCCTAAATCTTCCAAAACCTCTTTGACTTTACTATCGTCTCCTGAAAAAAATAGCCACTATATAATAATAATAATAAAAGTATTTATTCAACTAAAAAATAACCACAACAACTTAAATAATAATTTTACAATAACGAAAAGTAAATCTAAGACAGGTAAGCAAATAAACATCAAATAATTTAAAAACTAAACTTAAATTTTTTAACTTATGTGGTATTCTAGTTGAAAGGGTCGGTCATATTAGGCGGTTTATTGATATGTATCGTTATATTACATAAAATCATTACAAATTGCTATATAACTATATAACTGGAAAGTTTCATCCAAATCCGTTCAATAGTTTTTTCGTGAAAGAGTAACAAACATCCATCCATACTCACAAACTTTCGCATTTATAATATTAGTAGGATTATTATATATTATTATTAATTCTTCTTTGTCAAATCGATGCATTTCGTGTTGTCGATAAACGCTACAATATCATGTATATTTATAACATAACTTTGACTCACCTTTTAAAATAAAAAAAACGGGAGTTTCCGATAAAATTACTGTACTCAACGTGAAAGCTATTGATAATCCCAAACCGACTGAATTTATTCCCAAGTATGATGTAAACGGGGACACAGCGAACAGTAACATTGTGCCACATGTCATAAATAATCCCACGCCGGATAAAAGGATGCCCCTGATATTTTTGGATCTATGGACAGATTGACAAAAAAAATACAAAAATAAACTTAAGTGCCTTATTGATAAATGCAATTTATCACACTCGATTGATAATTGCAAATTTATCAATTTATTTAAAAAGTAGTGAGGCCTGCATATCTCTAGAGAATTCTTGGGATATGTGTAACCTACCAATCCGCATTGGAGCAGGGTGGTAGGTCTTAGCTCCGTCCCTTTTCTCCAGAAACGGAGAGAGGAGGCCTATGCCCAGCAATGGACAGGTTTGGTTGTATAAACTAAGTAGTGAAAATTTTATTAGAGAAATAGTGGCTTCACACTTGTGAAAATCAGTGTTTCACTCAGGTTCTCCCGCATAATTCTCGACCCTACGGGACTTCATGGCTAAAAAATTGCCTATATGTGAACCTATATATATAAGGCCGCTTTAGTTACTTTAAGTTCCCATGTATTTCTATATGTTTTAATGTGTTAGTGTCTGTAGATCTTATCTATCTATCTATATGTTGCTCCACAACCTGCTCTATCTTCAAGTGAATGACACATCAAAATCGATTGGTCGTTCCGGAGAGAGTATTAACCTAAACCTTCCTCAAGAATTTTTGATGAGGGAAGAAAATTGATCACATTAGGATAGGCTTTACATAATATGTATAGATTAAACAATATTTTTTATTGATAAACAATATATTTTTTAAGCTGTTGCATAGCTTCTATCACGGGCCTTGAGCGTGGAGACCGAATCCAGAAATTCCGTAACGAAAAAACATAACACCCCCCACTCCGACCGGCACAGCGGTGATACTTTTTAGTAGCGATCTGTGCGCCCCGGGGCGTACACGCCAATTGACGGGTTAATGACTTTTTGAAATATCACGCTTGTCTCTTTAGTTCAGCAACCCGCCTTTAGGTAGCATTGGTTGTATTGGAAAACTACCGTAATCAGCTGTTTGTGAGAAAGTATATACGTTTATAGGTATTTTTTATTGAAAGATAATAAAAATATTTTGAACAATATTAACATCTCATCACTACATAGTATAAAACAAAGTCGCTTTCTGTGTCTGTCCCTATGTCCCTATGTCCCTATTTCCCTATGTATGCTTCAATCTTTAAAACTACGCAACAGATTTTGATGCAGTTTTTTTAATAGATAGAGCGATTCAAGAGGAAGGTTTATATGTACAATAACAGTCAATATGGAGTAGAGAAATACTGTAATTTTTGAGGTTTCTAACGTGATGTCGTAAATAATAACATTTTTTTCCGCTTACATTGCAAACGCAGGCTGAACACTACAAGATTTATCAAAATAATGTATTAAAAATTTGTACACCTTAAAAAGGTCTACAGAAAACTCCGCGAGGGTATATGTCTATCTCTTATGGATAACCCACAATAGCATTTTTTTGTCATTTACTTTTTACGAAAAATAACGCCCTCATTTCGAAGCAATTTTAAGCAATACAGCATCAATCCTTATCCAATTAAGTACCTTAAATACATTGTTGATTTAATATAGATCAATATGGCCGTTTACAGCATGTAATTTAAATGAATATTTTCGAAGATATTACAGATTTAATATGCGGCGCGTGCCTATAAATAGCGCATCGGAGGCCGCGCTTCGCCCTATAGCACTTATAATTTAGCAGCGATTGGATTAATTGTAAAAATAAAATACATAGAGAAAAATGTAAAAAGGAACTAGGTAAAATGTATTATAAGAATTAAGATATTCCAAAGATAGCAGGAAATCTTCATGGTATAGGGAAAGGGGAATTGTTTTACTCCAAATTTAACGCGTGCGGGCCGCGGGCAGTAATGAATAAATCAAAACTACTGGATCTATTTTAATCATTTTTTTCACTGAGTGACAGCCTACACTTATATATTTTATACCCGTGCGAAGCAGGGGCGGGCCGCTAGTTTATTAAATAAAAGAAAAAAAATGTTTTTTTATCGGTCACCACGCTCAAAGTGTAACTTGAATTAATATCAAAGAAAAAAAAAACAGAAAATGGAAAAAAAAATACTGCATAAATAAAAAAACATAAAAAAAAGTAAAGTAAAGTAACAGCCTGTTAATATCCCACTGCTGGGAATAGGCCTCCTCTCTCCGTTTCTGGAGAGAAGGGTTGGAGCTAAGACCTACCACGCTGCTCCAATGCGGATTGGCAGGTTACAAATATCTCCAGAATTCTCTAGTGATATGCAGGTTTCCTCACGATGTTTTCCTTCACCGAAAAGCGTGTGATAAATTGCAATTATGAATTAGACACATGAGTTTTAATAGAAAAACTCATTGGTGCCTGCCCGGGTTTGAACCTATGTTCGTCTCTAGAGAGTCGCACGGTCTCACCACTGGGCTATCACAGCTTAAAAGAGGAAAAAAACATATATATACCTAATTGTAATTGCATAAGTAGATAAAAAATGCTATGCAATAGCTTTACCGCGACAGTCTCCGAGTGCCACACGTATTTTTAACTAATTACGTGCACGCCATAAAATAGCGTTCAATTATGATTGAACCATCAATTGCGTTCAATAATGACTAGGCGTAAATTAAATAACTAATAACATGCTCTGATAACTTACGCAATTTCACCAATGTATACGACACTAATTACATTAGTTATTCCACCTCCAAATCCTAGAAGAAATCTTCCACTGTACAGCATTGCTAAATTTTTTGCTGCAGCTAATATTACGTACCCTATCACCATTATAACACCACTAGCTACTAAACACGGCTTCCTACCAATTCTGTTTGACAACCACCCAGATGTATACGGAGCTGAAATAAAAAAAATATAATTTATAGAATTAGGCGTTACTTTGCGGAGATCCATAATACAAAAGTAATAATAAAATTATTTTGCTATAATCCGCGATACAGTAAATAGAAAATTATATATAGTGTTAAATGTATAGTGGACTATCCGTATTTTCATACCCATACAGATAGAATAAAGGATTATATCAAAATAATTTTATTATTACTTTTATATTATGGACCTCCGCAAAGTAACTGTTTGTTGATTAATACATGCAGGTGATTGAAAAACTTAGGGTTTATGTTGCTTTATCGCTCGAAAGGGACCACCCACAATCAAAATTTTTGTTATGTAAATAAATATAAAAACCTGGTACAGACGCTATAAAAACCAATGTTGCGACTAAAGATAATTCTGTCTCAGTCAGATTATATGGAACCGGTGATAGTTTTGAATTCTGCAATATTGGTATCACAGATCCTGGCCAGGTAATAGAATACCCGCCCACAATCTGCCCCAGGTACACTGAAATCATTTTAAATATATAAATTCACTTCTACCACAAAACTCTTCTAGACTTGTTCACTTCAGAGATAATAAGTTTACCCAAATAAAAGCTTTTAAGAAAATTTCATGGCCCTACCGTGATGCTATGAGCTGTGATAGTCCAGCGGTGAGACCGTGCGACTCTTTCGAGGGGAACACGAGTTCAAACCCGGGCAGGCACCAAATTTTTCTATTAAAACTCATGTGTCTAATTGATAATTGCAATTTATCACACGCTTTTCGGTGAAGGAAAACATCGTGAGAAAATCAGCATATCTCGAGAGAATTCTGGAGATATGTGTAACCTACCAATCCGTATTGGAGCAGCGTGGTAGGTTTTAGCTCCATCCCTTCTCTCCAGAAACGGAGAGAGGAGGCCTATTCCCAGCAGTGGGATTGTAACAGGCCGCTACTTTACTTTTACGTAAATAATAAATATGAAATATAAATGAAAATTAAATCAATCTTTCAATTAAATTAATACACTAGCAAAATATTGCAAAATCAAAAAATCCTAATTAGTTTTAAATGTCTAATTTGAACTTGTGGAAGTGGCTCAATCTGGTTTCGAATTCCCCTTCAAACTAAACAGTCAAAAATGCTCCGATCGCCCAAACGTTACAGTATCATCTACTAGATCATTCTAAAGGTTTTTTGATTTTAAAAATTTCATAAACATAGATAGCCGTTTCGGAGTCTATAAAGAACATATATACAATCATTGATTTATATAAGACAAGCTTATACCCGCGCACATTAAGTTTCTTGACAGATTATTTTAGATTTATTTATATTTTTACTTAATATTAAAAAATATATATTTATTTATTTACTCGTACATCCAAAATTTCTGATGTCAAATTCAAAACTGATGGAATCCATACTATCTTAGTGCGCGGCGTATAGTAGGCACCCTATGACGCTACATCTTTCGGCCAAATTACTTAGTGTGAAAAACAAAGTTTATCTACATGAAATACTGAAAGCGACAAATGTATTGATTTTTATAAGAGCTTGATAAATATACCAAAGTGTGCATTGTAAAATAGTACCCAATTTAATTAATATTACTCCAATCCTTTAGGCAGCGTACGCCAAGAGAGCTCTCAGAGGCCAGATTTTTCCAACTTTATTGACATGTATCGTTATATTACATAAAATTATTAGAAATTGTAGCCTATATGTTATTCCGATTTATAACCTATATAACTGTAAAGTTTCATCCAAATCTGTCCAATAGTTTTTCGTGAAAGAGTTAAAACATCCATCCATGCTCGCAAACTTTCGCATTTATAATATAGGACAAGTTTGTTGCGTGCATAAATTAAACCTAATGCAAAGAATTGTGTTAAAAACTTAAAAGCTATGATAACTTACTGATAGAGGATAGCAAAATTTGTCTTTTTATTCCAGTGATTCGGAAAAACATTATGTCGCACCACTCTTTATCACTACCACAACTTAAAAATTACTCAAATTAACCTGGACGGCTTATAGCATTGTTCGTATGTGAAACGTGAGTTAAAATATAAAAAAGATTATACGATTTAAGATAAAATCTAGAGACGTAACGGATTGTTATTATTCATAATGATTTTTTGTTGTTATAGCATTAATATTAATTAACACACGCTGAGTCTATAGCATTATAAATATAATTTTAGGAGTTTCGCTTACTGCAAACTTTGCTTGATTTATGTGTTTGAGCTATACAAAAGAATAGATGATAAGGATATGTGGATATAGGTGCACTTCTACCCTGTACAAGACAGTAATAAATAAATGTAACTAGTTCTAAGATTTATATTTTAAAAAGAGCAACCGCCGAGTTTCTTGCTGGCTCTTCTCGGTAGGAACAGCTTTCCGAACCAGCAGTAAAGTTGACTATTCAAAAGCACTTGTTTACAAGTTTACTTGAATAAAGAATATTTTGAATTTGAATTTGAATAAATCCAAATGTAAGAGAATATAAGCTTTATAGGACTCTTATTTCGCATAACTTCTCACAGAATATAAATATAAATATATGGGATACTTACACGGTCGTCCGACTCCAAAGTAACTTCGTACTTGTGTTATGAGTGACAGACAACTGGTAGATATACTACACATATAATTATAAATACATACTTGAATACAAATATATACCCAGGCTCGAAGAACCAACAAATTGTTTATAGATAATATTCCCCGTGACCCGCGGAGTTGAAGGCAGGTTCACTACCCACTGCGCCAACGGACCAGTCCAATGATCTTTCTTACCCCGCTATCGTAAGATTCAATCAGGAAAGTGCTGGACAGCAATTGTCTACTTTACCCTCGTGAAGAGGACATGTATTTCAGGTTTTTTCGCTCGCTGAGAAAGTGATATAAACCTGAGTAATAGAAAACACACACACACACACACACCAACACACGCACACACATACACACACCAACACACGCGCACACACACACTACAATTTAAAAGCTATGTATAGGCTTAGAGAGAGAAAATCATCTGAGTGACAGTGACATTGCTCTACGAAACCGAAATGGTCGGTTGTTTCGTTCTAAACATCGATGTGCATTATTTAATGCCGGGTACTATAGAATAGTGTTTATGTTATAAATTTACTTTTTTTTTGTATTTTGTATATACTTTTCGATAGCGGTTGTGCTAAGCACTGTTCAAATAGCACGGCGTCGCTATTCTCCATTTATTTTCATTTTAAATGCTTAATTGAATTTTCATTCGTATTTTTCTAATGTTAAAATTGCCAACATTTTATTTTACAATTTACTATCAACCGCGTCTTCGGCGGTTGAAAAGTTTGCGAAGATGCAGAAAATGATTGCAGCTGTAGACGAATATTAGTTTTTTTTTCTGCGGCATGTACAGACATCATATAGTGTGCATATGCCCATTCACACATGTACAATCTAAGCTTAAGCGTTACCTACTTATTTGTTTCTGCTCGTTTTTTTTTACACTTCAAGGTTGCCTGATAGAAATCGCTGTGTACTTATATCCCTTATCGTACATCTTTTAAGAAGTAAACCCCTCTTTTTCATGTCTTTGTTGTTTTTGATTTACATTTATTCAAACATAGGTATTTAATTGAATTTTTATTTCATATTCTTCTTCTTCTTCTTCGTCAACCGATGAACGTCCACTGCTGGACGTAGGTCTCTTCGCGGGATCTCCACACCATACGATCTTGCGCCGCTTGGATCCAGCGGCTCCCCGCGACCTTTTTGAGGTCGTCTGTCCACCTCATTGGGGGTCTGCCGACGCTGCGCTTTCCGGTGTGGGGTCGCCATTCCAACACCTTGAGACCCCAACGTCCATCGGTTCTCCGCACTATGTGCCCCGCCCATCGCCACTTCAGCTTCGCGACACGCTGAGCTATGTCGGTGACTTTAGTTCTTCTACGGATCTCATCATTTCTGATTTGATCACGTAGAGAAACCCCGAGCATAGCTCGCTCCATCGCCCGCTGAGTGGCTCTGAGCTTTCTTATGAGGCCCATAGTCAGCGACCACGTTTCGGATCCATAGGTTATAACTGGCAACACGCACTGTTCGAAGACCTTGGTCTTCAAGCACTGAGGTATCTTGGACGAAAAGATCTCGCGTAGCTTCCCGAACGCTGCCCATCCGAGTTGGATTCGGCGACTAACCTCTTTCTCAAAATTGGACCTACCTAGCTGGACCGTATGTCCCAGGTATATATATTCGTCTACAATTTCGAGTGCAGAGTTCTCAACGATGACCGGGTGGCGCGGAACATGCGAGTTTGACATAATTTTTGTCTTACTCATGTTCATTTTGAGGCCCACCTGTTGAGATACTCTGCTGAGGTCGTCGAGCATTGTGTTAAGGTCCTCCAGAGACTCTGCCATAACGACTATGTCGTCGGCAAATCTAAGGTGAGTGATGTACTCGCCGTTGATGTTGATGCCGTATCCGTTCCAATCCAAAAGCTTAAAGACATCCTCCAATGCAGCGGTAAACAGCTTCGGGGAGATGACATCTCCCTGTCGCACACCTCGCCGCATTTGGATTGGTCTCGTAGTTTTGTCTTGGATACGGACAGACATTGTGGCGTTTTCATACAAACACTTCAGCACATGGACGTACCGATAGTCGATTCGGCATCTCTGGAGCGATCTTAACACAGCCCATGTTTCCACCGAATCAAAGGCCTTCTCATAGTCCACAAACGCCAAGCAAAGTGGCTGGTTATACTCCTCGGTCTTCTGTATAACCTGCCGCAGCGTGAATATGTGGTCTATGGTACTATAGCCTTTTCGGAAACCGGCTTGTTCGGGAGGCTGGAAGTCGTCGAACCTACGAGCGAGACGATTCGTTATGACTCTCGAAAACAACTTATAAACATGATTCAGCAGCGCGATGGGTCTATAATTCTTCAATAAGGCGTTATCTCCTTTCTTGAAGAAAAGAACCACCACGCTCCTGTACCATGCTTCCGGCATAGTACCTTCGTGAATGACGGAATTGAACAGTTTCTGAAGGACTTTAAGTACCGGTTTACCACCCGCCTTCAGGAGTTCGGTTGTGATTCCGTCGTCACCTGGAGCCTTGTTGTTCTTGAGTTGTTTCAGAGCCATACTAATCTCGTATAGGCTGACGTCCGGGATATCTTCGGTATAGTGTCGGGTCAACTTGGCTCGTGGATCTTTTGCCAAATTGACAACAGGCTGTTGTGTTGAGGTGTATAACTGCCCATAGAACCTCTCAACCTCTCTCAAAATCTCAGGACGAGATGAAATGATACTACCAGTATCGGTCTTCAATCGCGTCAGCTGCCTCTGCCCAATAGACAGATCTCTTGCGAACACTTTTGAGCCCCTGTTACGCTCAATGGTATCACGAATGTTTTCGGTGTTGAAGTGTCGCAGGTCACATTTCTGAGCCTTAGAGATCTGTTTATTGATCAGACGGTAGCGCGTCGCGTCCACTGAAGATTGTAGCCTCATTTCGTTCCTCTCATCCATGAGCTTGAGAGTCTGGGTCGAGAATTTTTTGGTTCTCTTACGGTGTGTCTTATAAAATGTTGACCCCACCGTATGGACAGTTTCCACCAACCTGTTGTTTATATCGTCCACACAAACGCAGTCAGCTATCATATTCATAAAGACAGTATTTCCAAGCTTTTCTTGGTTTATATTTTTCCCTTACTATGTCTTACGGTGGATTGTAAATATTATCAGAAGACATGAGTTTTGTAATGAAAACTCTAACATTTATTTATATTATATATATATTTATTATTGACATACCCGCCGTGTGGTATCCGGCTGAGTAGAATAGACCACCCTCATATCTTACCGAGGTGTCGTAAAAGGCGACTAAAGTTGACGTCAGGCAGGCGGCCGGTCGTAAAATACGTAGCCATATCATTTGACAACATGTTTGTAACATGTAGTGCCGACTCCGGTTAGAGTGGGATAAGGGCAGAAGGATGATCTTTTACTGTTGAGATGCATAGATAAATACAATTTTTTTCTTTTCTAAACTACTATTAGTGGCTTACATATTTATTATTTTCAGTAGCGAGGGCACAATTTTTTTTATCAGATTTAATTTTATTAATTTTTTTAGAAACTTGTCGATATGATTATAATTCATTTTAATTACTGATTATGATTGCTTTTTAGCACAAAACACAAGTTTGCCTCAAAAAACTACCAACGCAATGTATATCTAGGTGCGTAAACTATTAAAACACTTATATTATACACTAGTTGACCTGGCGAACTTTCGACCGCCTAATAGTCAATGAATGGTGTGTTACCTTTTAGCTGAACTAATTAAGGCTATGATGAACGTAATAAATAATGACACAAAATAAATTTCTGAACGCTCGCGTAAATGTTAATCATTTGTCATTATTTCTGTACGCACGCATAAATATTTGAGGAACTTCCATGTATCTGCTTACTGCACTTTTCAACCTTTTTAATTTATTTCAAAAACAAAAAAATACAGACAATAGTTTATTTACTCTTTTTAAATAGTTTACACAAAATACATTTCTGAACGCATGCATAAATGTCAATCATTACTTACAGTATTTGACAGGATGACAACAAACGTACGACAGGTACGAAACGAATGAACATTTATTTATTTTCATAATTATTTATTCGTTGATTTTTCATTGTTTTTAAAATATTCTGCTATTCGGGGCAGAGACAAATCCAACGAATCAAAAACCATGAAAATTGGTCCAGCAGATCTAGAGTTATAAGTGTTGTAACAAGCCCAACTTTGTTTTAAATTGTTTTAAATAAATAAAAAAAAATATATATATATTTATTTATTTTCACGTTTTACTTCAAGTTAGCAGCTTAAGGAGGTCAATAAAAGGTACACACATTCTTTCGTTCAACGTATTTCTGAATTCCCTCGGGCCTTGTCTTTGGTTATCTACTCAAAATTTCCTGGATCTCGTTTAAACTTTTTCCCTTCGTCTCTGGCACGAATTTGTAGGTAAAGCACAAAGCGACTATACAGGATGCCGAGAAGATCCAAAACGTAACATCACCGCCTAGCACACTGACCATGGTGCCGAAACCAGTGGCTACACCGAAACCGATTAACCAAGCGGTCGTCATAGATACAGCTGAGCCGGTGCTTCGGGCGTTACCTTTAAACATCTCCCCGACCAACGCAGTAGGCATCGTTCCAAATCCTAGAAAAATATTAATTTATTTATTTATTACATAAGGCCGGCCACAGACTACACATTAATTGTCAACTTAATTATTAAACACATTTGAAAAGTCTAATGCTACCCTGTTTATAGGTGGACACAACATCCTTAAAAAATACATTATATTTTAATGATTAAAATGTACTGATACTTGCGTACCAAAACTGTTTTACTAAAAATTAACTCATTTCAGCTTGCAGAGATCTCTGTCAAACGGATAAGTTGACCTTTGTACAAACTTTTTTTATGAATAATGTTTTTCTTACGTTTTTATCGAACATAAATAAATTAAATAAAATAATGTAAACATATTAGAACGTCAAAATGTCAAAAAATATATACGAATTTGTCAATAATTACAACATACAATTAATCAAAATAAGTGTCAAAGTAACATATCAGAATAATAATGAAAAATAAATAATATAATAAGTTTATTAAAATATTTAAATATAAATTGCAATCAATCATATCTTTGCATTATTTTAGAATCAGGCGTTTTCTTTACGGAGTTTCATAGTACAGAAACTATAATAAAACTATTTTGCTATAATCCGCTTGGCTTAAACGAATGCATGTAATGCTAAATGTATGAAGCAGGCAAAATTCACGTACACTGCAGGACAAGTCAGCACACGTATCTCAAGACGCGTCCACCAGAAACAATGCACACAAGCAATACACTCAACCACCAACAAAATCTCTATGATCGCTTCGCCCTAAAACCGAAGCATCATCAGGACGATAGGCTCCACGACAAAATCGTAATGCATTACAATTTTGTCGATAAGCCTAGTACAGTAATTATGAAACAAAACACTTATCACAGAATCAACTATCGGCAAAGATTCATTACGATTTTGTCATGGAGCCTCCGGATGATGCATCAGTTACGGGGCGAAACGATGGTAAAGATTGTCGTTGTGAGTGTGTGTAGTGCTTGTGTGGAATGTAGCTGGTGGCTGCGTTTTGTGATTATGACGTACGGTGACTGAACCTACATGTATAAGGTATGTGAACGTTGCCTGCTTCCTAAATTTAACATTACATTTCTCTCAACAAACGCGGATTATACTAAAATAATTATGCCATAACTTCTTTATTGAATCTTTGCATTAGACTAATGAGGTTTAATAAATAAATAGAGTGTAAAGAACTTAAAAACACTCTTTAGAACTAACGAGTGAAATAAATAACGTGCATAAAATAAAGCATGATGAAAAGATGGCGCTATACGCTTTTTTCTAAATAATGCTCACATTTTTAGGTATTTTTCACTTTTCAGTTTGAAAGCGTGTTTTTTAGTAGTTTAATATTGTAGGAATTTATTCGGCACTTATTGTACTTCGCAAGCATAAATAAAAGATAACTCTAATAACACACATATATTTAAAACGACTTTATACAAGGGCAGTCGATGACAAAAAGGAGAAGTCAAGTCGATGACAAAGAGTACTTCAGACACAGACAAATATATAATAAGTGATACGGGTGTGTTCGCTTTCCATCGAACCTCTATTTATTTTCCACTTTTTAGTGCTATTAAATGTCACTTAAGTTATTTATTTATTGTCCTTGATAAGTGTACAAAGTTGCAATTTAAAAAAATCAATTCAAAAGAATAGGGTTCATACAAACAAACATAAATACACACACAAAGGTGAAACTAACATAATGATTGTAAAAGAAGAAACATTATCTGTCAAGCAAAAGGTTTTGAGAAAAGGAAGAAAACTCGAAGAAATAAGGAAAGAGGAATGTTCGGACAGATTTTAAATAACAGATGTAAAAGAGATTATTAAAAAAAAAAATACATACAATAATATAAAGGTGAGTTTTATTTTCTTATCGGATTTATGCTTGAGTATAAAAAATCAATTTGACTTTTGAAAAATATAGATTTTATTATTCTTTTATACTTCAAAATCTTTTTTGAAGTGCCATCAATGAAACCAAATAATTATAAATATCAATCTTACCAATCTCATAAGAAAAGAAGTACATGATAAGAGCAAAGAGTGGCAGCCATCCTAATTCACTGATGAACGTATGTTGGAATCTCGACATATAAAAGTATAGTCCCAGTACAGCCTGAAAAAACTTAACATTTAATGAAAAGTAATGAGTATATTATAAAATTGTATCTATCAGAGTAATCAAGCCCATGTCTCGCTCAGACAATCAAATGAGACGAGATGATCAGGCCCATCTTAAGAACCCGGGTGCAAACAATGCTCTGACACCCCAAATCCCCGCCCCTATTATAAAATGGTTTTGAAAATATTTTTTGCATATTTTTATATTTAAAGAAATAGAGCAGTTGAAAAATATAAAAATCAACTACTTTGAGGCGAATCACTTAAGTCCATCTTTGACAATTTGACCATCATCGGCGTAGCGCACCCAACGTGCGGCGCCCGGGTGCATTACACCCCCTTGCACCATCAAGAGGATCCTGGAGATGAATACAGGATGATGGAGAGCATTTAACAGTAGTATAAGGCTATCAACCTGAGACTGAATATCATATAAAAGCAGCTTCCTGCTGCTATCATCCGTTAAATTCAACAATACATTACATTTCACTTTACCATTACGGCAGTTTAAAAATACTATTAAAAAAGGCTAATTCAGAAAGCCTATTATACTTTTGAAGATTACCTAGACGATAAGAATGCGTGGATATAGCTTCTCTTCAACCCTGTACAAGACATTAATAACTATATGTAACTAGTGATAAGAATTATTGTTTGAAAAGAGCAACCGCCGAGTTTCTTGCTGGTTCTTCTCGGTAGGAACAGCTTTCCGAACCAGCAGTAGATGTTGACGATTCATAAGCACTTGTTTGCAAGTTTACTTGAATAAAGAATATTTTGAATTTGAATTTGAATATTTCCAACGAGAACAAAATAGATCTTATTTGTACTAACTTTTTTTCACCTCACCAGAAATAAAATTCATATTAATAAGTTTTCATTTCCAAGCAATTTTTTTTTAGTTTTACACTAGATTTATTTGCAAAACTTGTAATTGGCTTACTTCGTCTAGTTTTGTTTATATTTAATATCGCTGTAAGTTTGCTTGTCAAAATAAATTAAAAAATTAACATCATAGTAAAAAGTAAAGTAAAGTAACAGCCTGTTAATAGGCCCACTGCTGGGCTAAGGCCTCCTCTCTCCGTTTTTGGAGAGAAGTATTGGAGCTAAGACCTACCACGCTGCTCCAATGCGGATTGGTAGGTTACACATATCCCTAGAATTCTCTAGAGATATGCAGGTTTCCTCACGATGTTTTCCTTCACCGAAAAGCGTGTGATAAATTGCAATTATCAATTAGACACATGAGTTTTAATAGAAAAACTCATTGGTGCCTGCCCGGGTTTGAACTCGTGTTCCCCTCAAAAGAGTTGCACGGTCTCACCACTGGGCTATCACAGCTCATAGTGCAATCACCTATATTCAAAATATTAGGTCCTTACATATGAAATTGGCGTTTTCTATGGGAGGAACATAAAGTCGTTTTTTTTTTAATGAAATATATTTAATTAATCAAAGTATGTACCATTGCTATGTATGCACTTTTGCCATCTCATAGGTAGTTCATTGATCCCCTTACTAAAAAAACCATTCGGGCGGGAATCAATAAAATCTTTGAAGGCGGTTTGGACTGCCCCATCGGAGTTGAATTTTTTTCCTTGCAAGTAGTTATCCAAATTGCGAAAAAAATGGTAATCTGTTGGAGCAAGGTCCGGAGAGTACGGTGGATGTCTAAGACATTCTAATTGAAGCTCCTCTGATTTGGTAGCCGTCTGTTGTGCAGTGTGTGGTTTAGCGTTGTCCTGAAGCAGCAGTGGCCTAGAGCGATTGATCAGCCTCGGTTGTTTAGCAGCTAGCCAACCATCATGGTTTGCAGTTGCTGACAATAGATATCTGCCGTAATCGTCTGGCCAGATTTAAGAAAGCTGTAGTGAACGACACCGGCACTAGTCCACCAAACACTTACAAGCAACTTTTTTTTAGTCAATTTTCGCTTAGGGCGGGATTTGTCTGGTTCGCCAGGGTTCAGCCATTGCGATGAGCGCTTCCGATTATCGTAGAGGATCCACTTTTCATCACAGGTAATGATTCGATTTAAAATTCCTTCATTATTGTGCCGGTTGAGTAACGTAACGCAGCAGTCGACGCGCGTTTGTCGGTTTGCTTCACTCAATTCATGAGGTACCCACCTTTCAAGCTTTTTCACCTTCCCAATTTGCTTCAAGTGGATTAGAATAGTTTTATCACTAACACCGGAGCCTGCAGCTAACTCGGACGTGGTTTGCGATGGATCCGCTTCCACAATAGCCTTCAATTCTTCATTATCAACTTTGGTCTCCGGCCGTCCACGAGGCTTGTTCTGCAGGTCGAAATTTCCAGAACGAAAACGTTGGTACCAAAAACGCCCTGTGTTTTCTTTTGCGACACCGTCACCATACACGTCATTAATCCTTCGAGCCGTTTCTGCAGCACTGGTGCCACGGTGGAACTCATACTCGTAAATAACGCGATATTTCATGTTTTCCATTTTGTAAACAGAGTGACACAAAGAAAAAAACAAAAGAAGAAAAAACAAATGAATTAGGGGGTTTGAAACACAAATGCATGAGTAAATAGCTGTATTAATTTGAATTTGCAATTCCTAACCATAAAGGTAATATTTGAGATCAAAGTGACCAGTACGACAAAACGCCAATTTCATATGTAAGGACCTAATATTTTTTATTCAAGTAAACTTGTGAACAAGAAGTGCTTTTCAAAGAAATAGGCGTCATGACTGTAGCTTCTCAATATATCTATAGTAATATACTATTTGTAAGAAAAAATATTCACCTTTATAGTAAGAATAGTGATAGATACGACAGACACACTAGAAACCGAAATAAACTAATGACGCCAAGGTTGCGCCTCCAAAAGGTGCGAAAATCATTTGTCGGTCTCGGTACACGTATTTATAATAAAATTCCTCAACATTATCTAGACTTGCCTTTACACAAGTTTAGAGATTATCTTAAAACGATGCTGCTACATAAAGCTTACTATACAATTGAAGATTATTTGAGTGATAGTAGCATATCTTAACTGCAGTCAGCTACGCACCAAGCTGACGATTAATTTGTAACCATCAATCAAATTGTAAAAAAATATATATTTAAAAAAAGAATGGCCGCCGAGTTTCTTGCTGGTTCTTCTCGGTAGGAGCAAACTTCCGAATCAGTGGTATCTTCTAGAAAACATTTGACGATTCAAAAGTACTGTAAACAGTCTACTTGAATAAAGAATATTTTGAGTTTGAGTTTGAGTTTTGAATCGTCAACATCTACTGCTATGCGACTTTCATTATATATAAGGTATAGTAGTATACCTATAATTTTTTTTTAATTCTTTTTTTTAAGGAGTTTAGTTTGACTATGCCACTCCCGTGTAGTCATCATCATCAGATCATTTAAATGTTTAATCCGCTAATATCCTAGTTTCCTTTGATAAAGGAGCGGCGAAAAAAAAATTATAAAGAGGAGCCATTATATTTTAACTAATTAATCCCATAATTTAGTTTACGCAGTTTAAACCACCGAGAAAAAAATGCTTACGTCACTGTCCAGCTCAACTATATTCTTTCCAAAAATCACAATCAAAAATCACAACTTAAAACGAAGACAAACAAAAAACATTCGCATTTATATTATTAATAATAATAATATTTTTTTATTTGCATAAACACACATACGTGGAGCTAGTAAGACAATTTTATAACAGTGTATTTGACCGTTTAAGGTATGCAAAAATTTAATTTAAAAAAAAGCTACAAAAAAAACTCATTTTTGTCTTAACTTTAAAAAAAATACATTATTATCCTTATCCTATCATATAATAATATGATAAGTTAAATTGATAATAATTATTTAGACGCATAAACATTATAAATACAAGGCGTTAGCTGTCAGTAGGCTATTCAAATTTTTATAATAAACTACCATACTGACATGATTGAAAGTTAGTAAAGGGGTTACATATAACTGAAATGTATAGTGCTTTTTATGCGTTAAAAAAATCATAAAAGCGTATGTAAAGTTTAAATGAAAAAATATTATCCTTGCTCCATAGACTAGAAACATGTTGATAGGGTAAATAAGTAACAGTTATTCCACAAGCTAAGTGGAAATTCAAAGAATAGTCTATCGTAAAAATGTTTACATATTTTGCATTTTGAAGTGGTTCTTTAACAATTTATATTCTTTATCATTTTATTTACTCAGATAGAAAAAAAACACAACATGTTGACATTAAAAACTCTTTTAAAATATTAGAAACATTTCTACCGTTCCTATTTTTACATTGTTTCATAATATATTGTATGCTATAAGAGTACTTGCGAGACTTGTCAAAGAAATGTTCTTATATTTAACTTGAATATGACGTTCATTTTCCTTCAACATTTTTCATTCAACTTGTATTTTCTATAGTCATGAGCAATGTATTTAGTGACATGGAAATATATTTTTGTAGTGGAATCATAGAATTACTCTAGAATAGAGAGTCGGCTGAGTAGAATAAACCTCATTTCTTACCCAGGTGTCACAAAAAGCGACTAAGTTAAGTTGACCCACCGTGTGGTATCCGGTTAAGTAGAGTAGACCACCCTTTTTCTTACTGAAGGGTCGTAAAATACGACTAAGGTAAGTTAACGTTAAGCAGGCAGCCGCTCGTAAAATACGTAACCAAATCATGTGACAACATGTTTGTAACGTGTTGAGGCTACACCATGTAGAGTGGGACAAGGGCAGGAGGATGATGATGCAGGTCTCCTCACGATTTTTTTCGTCACCAAAAAGCGTGTGTTAAATTGCAATGATCAATTACGTTTTCATTTATTTATTCGGATCTTCAATTATAGAATTATAGAAGATCACATCATTCTTAGTTAAAATATTACAATTATAAATAAAAATAAACACATAAGAATAATGAAAACATAAAAAAACAACATTAAAGCTCAACTATTACAAATTTGTAATTAAGTTTTTTGTACATTTATTCATAAACGATGAAAGCCCATCGCAGTTAATATCCGGTGCTAATGTGACAGAAATCATTGGTGACTGCACGGGGTTTGTGCGCCGGGATTTATTTGAATTAAATTGATTGATGAAATATTTAATCGAGATTAAAATTATTTACCAGGCTAACAGCGCAAAAAGCAGTCGAGAAAAGCAGCAATATCCTCCGTCCGGCTCTTTCAACCACAAAAGGAGCCACGCAACTTGCCAACAATCTCGTTCCACCAATTATAATTGTCGCCAAATCGGGCCTGAAAATATACTCATATGACATCCGTGTAAATATTTTTACCCGCCTTCGCTTTTAAGCTATTGCGTGCGTGGAGACCGAATCCAGAAATTCCATAACGAAAAAACCTAACACCCCCCACTCCCACCGGCACAGCGGTGATACTTTTTAGTAGCGATCTGTGCGCCCCGGGGCGCACACGCCAGTTGACGGGTTAATGACTTTTGAAATATCACGCTTGTCTCTTTAGTTCAGCAACCCGCCTTTAGATGGCATTGGTTGTATTGGAAAACTACCGTTAAAACCGACATGTATTGAAAGATAATAAAAATATTTTGAACAATATTAAGATCTCATTTATTTAATAAAAGAAAAAAAAATAAGGGACTCCGACTCAATACGTTAGAGCACCTTGAGATAATAAAAAATAACAATGGTCACTTAATTAACGAGCAAGTAAATGTATCTAATTCCGTTTTGCTACATGTGTTCGGAGGGGAGGGTATTGGTGGGGGTTAACTATTTAAGACTGCTTGTATGGGTAGCGCGGCGCAGTACGATTTTTGTCGTGGAGCCTATCCTCCTGATGATGCTTCGGTTTCGGGGCGAAACGATCGTCGAGATTGTGGTGGTGGGTGTGTGTGCTGCTTTTGTGTGCGTTGTTGCTGGTGAATTGCGCCTTGGGGTGCATGTGGTGACTGGTCCTGCATGTATAAGGTGCGTAGATTTTGCCTGCTTCATACACATTCGCTTTGCATGCATTCACTTAACTCGTGCGGATTATAGCAAAGTAGTTAGTTCTGTTGTATTGCTTGTAATATGGGATTCCGCAAAGTAACGCCTGCTTCTATAAATCATAGAAAAAAAAATGTTTTTTTATCGGTCACCACGCTCAAAGTGTAAGTTGAATTAATATCAAAGAAAAAAAAACAAAGAAAAAAAAATACTGCATAAATAAAATAAATATATAATTGTAATTGCATAAGTTGATAAAAAATAGCTATGCAATAGCTTTACCGCGACAGTCTCCGAGTGCCACACGTATTTTTTTTATTATTTTTTTAATATAATATGCGTTTTGAGATAAAACCAATATACCCAAACTACACATTTTAAAGTAAGTAAATCAAAAACCAAAAAAACATCGTGCCCGAAAGAAATAAATTATTTGTCTCTCCTCCCCCTCATGCCTGCTTAATTTGTAAATAAACATTTATGAACCGTATGATTTTGCATCCTAGTATATGTTGTTGTTTTTGTATATTATGTTTTGTCTTTCTTTCTGTTTTTCTATTTGTTTTATTAATTAGTTCACGAAACCTGTTTGTTTGCTCAGTTCATCACGTGAGCCACCTGTATTTGTTTGTCCTTTAGCGATAATGGAATTTAAGTTTATAAATGTAATAAACACCATGTGTATTGTATTACTAAACAAGCAGGGTGGTGGTGCACGTAACCAATAGCGGAAATCACCACCCTTGAACTAGATGAGCTTGGCCGAGTGGGGCGTTTCTCAGCAGTCTATCGGGAAAAATAAAACCAGCGACTCACTCGAAACCGGAAAAAAAACTACACATTTTAATCGAATTCAGCAAACTATGTTATTTTTTATTCATACTTCCACTTTCACTTTAATGAGTCTTTAAATAATTACTAATTAAAAAAAACTAGTTTTCTTATCGTCCGAAAAACTCGATTATTAATAATCCATTTGATCGATTCGAGTTAAGTGATTTATTTTGAACGGAGAATCGATTTTTCCATCCTAAGTTCCCTAGACGATAATACAGCTCAAAAGCTGTTAAAAAAACTTAATCTACATTCCGCATTTCACTTGCATTGATTGCAAAAATCCGTAAAGTCTTGGCTTTTGTCACTAAACTATTCCGATACTGAAATGTTAATTAACTGAGACCTTTCTTCATTCACACATACACTCATATTGACACACACATACAGAACTATTCCATAAATACTAAACATATAGCATGTAAGTCTCATTTAAATGTTAAATTTTATTAAGGAATGGCGTTGCCTTTGTTTTATGTACGAGCTAAACCACTGACTTTCAAAACACAGGTTTATCCTAGCTTGAAAGTCAGGGACACTATTTGTAAGTGCAACCTAATAAAAGCCAAAACTAGAAATCTTTTACAAGTTAATTTATGTATGTATTTATGTCAAATAAACTATTATTATTATTATTATTGATGCTTCTGTAAACTTTATTATTATCATTATTATTGATGCTTCTGTAAACTTTATTATTATCATTATTGTTGATGCTTCTGTAAACTTTATTATTATTATTATTGATGCTTCTGTAGACGCTCATTCCGACAGTTGATGCTATTAAAGCATATTGACAATTTGAAAAAACAAAGGACTAATTAGAATAGGAGGTCTAACGATACCTGTATTAAACAGTAAACTTTCAAAATAGAAAACAATTTACCTAATAGAAGAACCTGCAATTTGAAAAATGCTCGTAGCGAAAAATAAAACCGCCGCAACACCACTCGTTTGTTGGAGAGTACACAAACTTAGTGTGATAAATAGGGACTTTCTATTAGATTTTACTGTAAAAATTTTGATCCAGACTTTCCAACTGTTTGCCTCGTCCGGATTCGTCCCTTTGACAGACTCAAACACATTTTCTAAATCATCCAAACGACCTAAAGAGCGAAGGGTATTTTTGGCTTCAGTTTGTTTACCTGCAAATCGAAAAATGCAACCAACATTTGGACTTTTTGGAATTGGAAAGTTTTTTAAATCAATATATTTGTACCTACTAAAAGTTATAACATTAGATGTTAACATGAGTACACAGATATTTTTCATAGAATATTAATACGATTTATAAATAAATTTTTAACTTTAAATTTTGTGTATTTTTTCTTCTAAATCATTTAATGTATTGACCTTTTATTGTAATTAATTAAATGATATAATTTTTAACTGTATTTATTTATAAATCTGTGATTTATTGTATGGATATCCGATGAGTTTATATTAAAACGATTGTGCCTGTTTTTGTCATACCTATGTAATAATTTTATTTAAATTTGAGTGACCCATTGGCGCAGTGCGTAGTGACCCTGTCTTCAGCTCCGCGGGTCGCGAGTTCGATTCCCGCTGAGGGTCTATAAATTCATTCATCATTCATCATTTCTTATTCATTCGTCATTCCGTTTCTTCGAGCCTGGGTGTATATTTGTATTTAAGTATGTATTTAAAATTAAATTATATATGTATTACATTTAATAGTTGTCTGTCACCCATAGCACAAGTATTAAGTTACTTACTTTGATGATATAATCGCTAGCGAACCAATTAAATAGGATAGAGTATATTCCATCGTGTGCGTTTGGGTTCTCTAAAATACAACACAATTCTACAATAAAGAACCTTTTTTGACATGTTTACATTTATGCAAATATCTAAATTTATGGTGTACATCAATTCAAATCAAAATAATCATTATTCAAATAAGCTTTGTACAATCACTTTTGTATCGTCAAGGATCAATTAGATTTAATGAAGCTACAACTGGTTCGGAATGTTGCTTTCACCGAGAAGAACCAGCAAGAAACTCAGCGGTCAATTACAGAAACTATAAGAGAACTATAATAAAAAAAATATAACTACTTTGCTATAATCCGCGTGAGTTAAGCCAATGCATGCAATGCTAAGTGTATGAAGCGAAAAATTCACTTACCTTACACATGGAGGACAAGTCATCAAACGTATCTTAAAATGCCACCACCAGCAACAATTCGCACAAGCAATAAGCACAATCACCACCATAATCTCTGCGATTGTTTCGCCCCGAAACCGAAGCATCATCAGGAGGATAGGCTCCACGACAAAATCGAAAAACGATTCTGTAAGGTACGTGAATTTTGCTTGCTTCATACACTTAGTATTGCATGCATTCGCTTAACCCACACTGATTAAAGGGAAGTAGTTCTGTTATATTTTCTATAATATGGAATTCCGCAAGGTAACGCCTGCTTTTTTTTTATTTATTACATAAAATCTTAAACGATATAACATTATTCGATACGGCATAGCATAAATTTATGACAAGCTTTTCTGTACACCGCGACATCGTTTTCGCGACGTTCGATTTACTTATAATGGTACAGGTGCGTTGTTGTAAACAATATTAATCCTTAATACGCGTTATATAAGTTATTTTTTTTTTTTGATGAAAGAATGACTCGCACTCGATCGTTCTAGTTATAACGGGTGGCCATGGAGTGTTAGGCTAGTATTAGTAGTTTTCTATAAATCATTCAGTCGTCAATCTAAATATAAACATATAAACTCTCAACTAACTAGAGAATTAAATAGTTACCTGATAAACACTTATTACTTATAAGGTAACCTCACTTCTTATAATATATGCGTGAAACTAAAACTCAACGCGACAAAATAAATTACAAGTTACGTGGTTTTCAAGGCTACGCATTACATAAAAACTTGTCTGATAACTACCAATTAACTAAATAGTTGATACTTAAATAGTGAAAATTTGCCATGTGGTATCCGGCAGAATAGAATAGACCACCCTCCTTTCTTACCGAGGTGTCGTAAGAGGCGACTAAGGTAAATGCCGTGTGGAATCCGGCAGAATAGAATGGACCACCCTCCTTTCTTACCGAGGTGTCGTAAGAGGCGACTAAGGTAAATGCCGTGTGGTATCCGGTTGCATAGAATAGACCACCCTCATTTCTTACCGAGGTGTCGTAAAAGGCGACTAAGGTAAGTTGACGTCAGGCAGGCGGCCGGTCGTAGAATACGCAGTCAATCATGTGACAACATGTTTGTAACATGTTGTTTATTATTTTATCGTGTGGTATCCGGCCTGAGTAGAATAGACCACCCTCATTTCTTATCGAGATGACGTAAAAGGCGACTAAGGTAAGTCGACCCGCGGTGTGGTATCCAGGTGAGTAGAATAGACCACCCTCCCGAGGTGTTGAAATATACGACTAAAGTAAGTTGACGTCAGGCAGGCGACCGGTCGTAAAATACGTAGCCGAATCATGTGACAACAGGTTTATGGAATGTTCTGCCGACCCTACTTAAAGTGGACCACCCCTTAATCACCTTTTACAACACCTTGGTAAGAAATGTGGGTGGTCTAGTCTACTCAGCCGGATACCACACGGCATATCCCGTGATATGATATACTTAATCCTAAATAAAAACTAGAAACACACCTTTAATAGCGTAATACACCGGCGATTCTGGTATGAAACAAATCCCAACAATGTGTATAATATTGATTATCAACGCAAAATAACCAGTCATTGCGTACGATACCTGGGAGCCTACTGTATATGCAGCAAGGGTCCCAAAAATACCCACTATTGACGTGGACGTCAAAAGGATACCTCTGATATTTGTCGATCTGTAAACAAAATTTGCACGTAAATAGAACCTAGTAGCAAAAAATAGTCAATATACTTCTTTAGACTACAACGGTTAGTAAAACATAGAAAAACAAAGACGTTTCGTGAAAGCTTTGTTTCCAACTTACAAACGACAGAAAAGTGCTTAAGAATAGAATAAGAATTTTAAAATAAATAAAGGATGCTTTGAATTTGAATAGTTGCATCCAACATTCATCAACAAATTGTTTGTTCAAGTTGAATTATTTTATTTACTAAACTGCTTTGTATTACTAAATATATGCGGTTCCGTAAGTTATATCGTCCCAGGAATTTGACTAAAATATACAGGTTTTATCACGATGGATATAATCCATACCGAAAACAATATGATTATGTGATCAAAAACTGTTTTTTACAATACTTGTAGGTTAATAACCAGGGTCTGAATTTGAGATCCTCTGGTAAGACTGGTGAAGTCTCACAATTGAATGTTCACGCCCTTTTTTGGAATACATATTTTATTGCGAAAAACTCTGATTCTGATATTCCATATATCTTGTATTTCTATAGCATTGACCACTCAATTTTACAAAAATACTACATTTTTTAATTCATTTATTCAAAACTATTACCCATTTACATGTATCAGTCAAAATATTTCATCATTTATACATTATTTCGTTTTTTTCACAGCTTTTAAAAATAATATATGATTCAATTTTTAGATTTAACATCTCTACTATCTATTTTAGTACATGTATTGAGGACTAGATATATGTTTGGAAATCCCGTGATATTTTAAGTAATTCTCCTGCCCTATCGCATTCTAAGTGGGTTCGGCACAACATGTTTTAAGCATGTATAGGACCGGCCGCTTCCCTGGCGTCAACTTACCTTTGTCGTCTTTTAAGACACGTCAGCTAGAAATGAGGGTGGTCCATTCCACTCAGCCGGATACCACACGGCGGGTCAAGTTACCTCGGTCGCCTTTTACGACATCACGGTAAGAAATGAGGGTGGTCTATTCCACTCAGCTGGATACCACACGGTGAGTCAACTTATCTTAGTCGCCTTTTACGACACCTCGGTAAGAAATGTAGGTGGTCTATTCCACTCAGCCGGATACCACACGGTGAGTCAACTTATCTTAGTCGCCTTTTATGACACCTCGGTAAGAAATGGGGGTGGTCTATTCTACTCAACTGAACTTTGTTATTTATTTCCTTTAAAAATAATAAATACATATACAGATATCATATCTCTACTATTTTAGTATTTGTATTTCACGACTAGATATGTACTTTTGCGTTCTTAATTATTGTACTAAGTACTTAAGTTAAGTTAAGTAATAAATGAAGGGTAGATTTAAAAATACTCACGCAATTTCGCCAACGTATACAAGATTGCTCACTGTAACCATTCCCATCCCAAGACCACTTATTATTCGTAACGCGAACACCGTCGCCACATTTTTCGTAACAACTATTAGTAATATGGCTATTAAGTTGAACAGCCCTCCAAGAAATAGACATGGCTTTCTACCTATGATGTTTGAAAGGTAGCTCGGAATGTATGGGCCTGGAATAGAAAAGTCGACCAAGGAAATGTAAATACAAGAAGGAGACGAGTTTATTAGCCGCGAGATTACATTTCACCTCAAAGGCCGCCCTTTGTTTATGATTTAGTTTTTAATAGTATTGTCTGTATATCAGTGTGTAAAATAAAATTATCTTAAATATATATTTTTTTTATATTATCATGCTCAAGTTATAGTTTCTTCGAGCACTTCGAGAACTTCGAGAAAGAGGCTCTTAGAAGAATATAGCTTAGCTGGTCTACATAAAGGAAGCTACACCGAGTTATTTCGTCGCCTATACCACACTGCCTGAAAACAAAGGTATTTAACGAGTGCGTACTATCAGTGTTGACATATAGGACTGAGACGTGGACACTGACAATGCGACTAGTCCACCAATTTAAGGTCACTCAACGAGCTATGGATAGGGCTATGTGTTTACTACACTATTATAATACACTCACAGTTCACACTGCACTTTATTGAAATGACGTTGTAGCCTATATGTTTGATAAACAACACTCAATAGCGCGTGCTAATACGAACAGCGCCATCTACATTGCATGCATGAAATTAATTATATTTATTAAAAATGAAGTGAACACTATGCTCGGAGTTTCTCTGAAGGATCGTATTCGGAACGAAGTGATCCGACAGAGAACTAAAGTAAGACTAAAGTAGGACGCCCTCCGGCTAGGTGGAGTGACGACATCCGCAAAGTGGCTGGCATCGGTTGGGAACGACGAGCTGAAGACCGATCTGAGTGGCGTGAAATAGGAGAGACCTATGTCCAACAGTGGGCAGATACAGGTTTACATGATGATGATGATGAAGTTATAGTTTTATCCCACTTCCGAGTTTTTACAACACAACATCAAACGTCGCCCAGTGGTCGAAATTCGGCCATAATTTATAATGATTTAAATAAAGAATACCTTGAATCATAATTATGATTTTTTTTTACATTCAGTAAAATTATAGACAAATAATACTCGTATTAATCTGTTCTCAATTTGACCACGGACTTTGACTTTTATCAACTTTTAGTGTATTATTTTATAAAAAAATATTAGCACTCCTCTAAACAAACTATAACTGCGCCAAATTTCATACTCATCGTGCGCGTAATTTTCGTAAAAAAAAGATACAAATATTTTTGATGAACGCATTAATATACATTCATCATCATCCTTCTGCCCTTATTCCACTCCAAGTTGGGTCGGCACGACATGTTACAAACATGTTGTCACATGATTTGGCTACGTATTTTACGACCGGCTGCCTGCCACGTCAACTACCTTAGTCGTATCTTACGACCCCTCAGTAAGAAGGAGGGTGGTCTATTCTGCGCAACCGGATACCACATGGTAGGTCAACTTACCTTAGTCGCCTTTTACGACACCTCGGTAATAAATGAGGGTGATATATTCTACTCAGTCGGATACCACACAGGGTAGATTAATATAGATTATATACAATTAAAACACATTTTGCCCATTCATCCAAATTTCTTCAAAAAAACATAATACACGGTAAATGCAGATATACTTACCAACTATAGCGCCAACGTAAAGTAGTGATCCAATCCAGGAAACCTCAAAATCTGTGACTAACTTTGGCAGTGGTGATTGTGCTAAATCTTGCAGCTTAGGTATAATCGGAGCTGACCATCCCACGCTATATCCATCGATAAACTGGCCGATATTTACTGAAAAAAAAATGCTCAAGAATGACACGTTGCTTTGCTTTGATTTGACAACATTCGTTTTTTTGCTGGGACTCGGTAATGGTAAACTCTTGCGAGCCTCATCTGAATGATGCCAAATTAGACCAGCTTGGCACAACTGGCTACTCCCGAGACCCTGGACCACCATGACAAGATTCGACATAAACAGAGAGCGAGTGACTTCTATGAGTTTTGTTAAAAATCTTATTTTTCATGGGCCTACTACAACTTTATTAAAACGTTAAACGATATAATTCTTATTGCAAACAGATCCGAGCAATTATTTCCTCCTAATTGCATACACCGAAAGTTTTTTTTTTATTTAAGATCAAGTACAGAATGTTATTAAAAATAAATTTACAAGTTCCATTGATTGATGAGCTTCACATAATGACACTCCAAAATATGATCTAGGCATGCAATATTAATCAAAGGCTACTCGAACGGATCACACTAAAAAAGAATTAAAAGTAAATATAAAAAAAGAAATACAAATACAAATAAAAGCTTAAAGGTATCCATTATATATCCACTAACAGTTACTTTTTCAGAGTACTACGGAAAAGGCTGATTCCTCTACAAAAAACATCAAAATTTGTATTATAATAAATATATGTGATTTTAAGACTTATTTCTTGCTATAAGAAAAATGTTTGACAACAGACTAGTATCAATGATATTGTAAATCACCTTATAGAGAATTGAAATTGAGAAAATTGAAAAGGGTTTACAATTTATACAGCATTAGGGGTCAGTGAGGGGTCAATCAGTCAGTATTAGGGGGTCAATAGTGTGTCCTCCGGAACGAAATCGTTATTCTAGTTCCTTAACCCACAATTATATATTAATGAAATATTTATTTTTAAAAAGAGTGACCGCTGACTTCCTTGCTGTTTCTTTTCGGAAGTAGCACCTGTCCGAACAAGTCGTAGCTTCATTGTTTTTTGGCGAATCAAAAGTGCTTGTAAAACCAACTCGAATAAAGTATTGTTTAATTTGAACTTGCTTTTATCTACTATTAAAAAAAACTCACCACATGCAACAATAAGTAATTGCGCCCGCAAATTCATTTTCGAATAATTAATTATAAGTGTGACAGTCGAAACTGTTTTAATTCGTTAAATTTTGACTACAATACTCAATTAATTAAAATGCAAATGAAGTCAAAGACCTATTGATACATAGGAGTACTATCTCTTGCCCCTACCATAGAAATGCTAAATAAATTAAGTGTTAACTGGAGTATATTTATTTATTTATTTATTTATTTATTTATTTGGATCTTCAACAGCATTACACGATAAATCATCCAACATATATCCCATATAGTTTTAAATTAAGTATGTAGTACCAATTATAGAAGAAAACATCATTCTTAGTCACAAAGTCACAAATTATAAACCTAAAAATAAACACTAGAGAATAATGAACATAGAAAAAAAGGAGAAAACAACAACATGAAGGCTCAACTATTAAAATATATATATAGTATATCTCAAATCTAATCGGTAAATGCCGTGTGGTATCCGGCTGCATAGAATAGACCACTCTCATTTCTTACCGAGTTGTCGTAAAAGGCGACTAAGGTAAGTTGACGAAATTTAGGCGTCCAAAACGCGCTTAGTACGAACCTGACGATGAAATAAAGATCGTAAATATCGAAACACATAATACACACACACACACAGGCGACGAGGTCAGTTTTCTGACGTCGGCCGGCCGTGGCTTCTCACCACACTCCCGACGATGGTGTCATACATACCATCAGCCCTCCAAAACACATCACCCAAAGCCGTGGTTCAGCCTCCGGTACAAGGAATGTGAACGATAGAAGGAAGGACGAGGGAGGAATGTGTATGTGAGCTTCTGCGCTCTACCATCCGCATTTTGCAACCTTGATGATGCTTCTGTGCTCGCCCGTCCCACCTTGTGACGCTCTAAACGCTGTTAGAATTTACAGCGTTTAGTCAGTTAAGCTGTGCGACTCTTTTGAGGGGGTTACGAATTCTAACCCCGGGTAAGCCAGGCAGACCAAGGAATTTTTCTATTAAATCTTATGTGTGTAATTTGATAATTGCAATTTATCACACGCTTAATTGCAATTTATCCTAAAGATATGTGTAACCTACCAATTCGCATTGGAGCAGTTTAAGTTTGAACCCATGATTCGCACTATCTCACCGCTGGGCTATCACAACTCTAGAAAAGAAAACCTAAATTAAAATGGGTATCTTGATGTGATTTGATTTCATTTGGCTTTGCGAGCTCCATTATCCTTTTATTTTATATAAGTTCCAAATTAATAGAGTTCACAAAAATAATGAACATGGTACATTAGTACGGTGAGCTGCGAATTTTTTTTAAGTCATGCATATAAATCGTTTAATTATTTCGAAATCGAATTACGCTATAAAAAAACAAATTAACGCAATGGAAAGGTCCTAAACAATAAAAATTAACAACAAGGAACCTTGAAAAAACAATTTTTTGTTTACGCTAACATAGCTATTATTGTAAGTAGAGAGCAAAAGTTATGCTAGAATTATTTTGTGTAATCCGCGTTTGTTAAGAAAATCTATGTAACACTAATTATACGAATGAAAACCGTTCTCATACCTTATACATGCAGCAGTCACCACCAACAACACACTACACTAGCGCTAAATATATAAATGATAAAAACGCCTGGACTATCCTCCAATAATATTTAAGTTACTTATTATTAAATTGTTATTACTTGTGTCATCAGTCATTCATTTATTTAGAAATTAAATTACTTTTTAAATATTTTCTGAAACAAACAGAAAATAATACATTTAAAAAAAAATTGTCATTCAGGGAGAGCAAAGAAAAGACTCAAGCTCCCGGTGGTTAGGACTACAGAGTTATTACTATTATTGTGTTATTACTTTTATTGTGTTATTACTATTATTGTGTTTTTGCTATTATTGTGTTATTACTATTATTGTGTCGTTACTATTATTGTGTTATTACTTTAATTGTGTTAATACTATAATTGTGTTATTACTATTTTTATTGACATTTTGACGTTTAGAATGTGTATATAACTACCTACCTACTTTGAATATAATGATTAATTTGAATTAATAAAATGAAAACGCTAGCTCCTGGCGAATGTAACTCATACTACCTAAATATCTAAGGCACGATCTCCATTTTGAAGAAGAACTTCCTTAGCGCAATATTTTATGTGCTGCATTAGTACTTATTGTACTCGATTCGATTTCAGGTATGATGTACAATTTAAATTCTTAAATTTATGATCTTTAGTACGGTAACGTGGAATGTTACCACAATATCCTGGGTGCACAGCCAAGCTACGAAATGATAATAGGGTAATAGAGAAGAACGGAACTATAGAATCTTTAGGAATCTACTCGCTACCTGCTTTAGTAGTTTTATCTTAAATCTTTTAAACTATGTCTTCGGTTACTGGCTGATGGGAGAATAACTAAGCGCAAACCTGTTGAGAAATAAACAATAATAAAATTGAAACACGCGTCAGCAGAAATAATATTTATTCATTTACATTATTAGTCCATACTATACGTATTGTCTTCTCGGGGATATTGGTTCTTAGACAACAATTTGACAACAGAAATTTCATACGACAAAATTAAACACAAAATTATACAATATCTTTTACTAGCTTAACATTTCCTGAATTTCATGCAACGTTTTTCCTTTTGTTTCGGGTATACAGAAGAACGTGAACAAGAATGCGACCACGCAGGAGCCGCTGAAGATCCAAAAGGTGACATCTCCACCGAGCTGTTCAATCATGGTGGTAAAGCTGGTGGTGAGAGCGAAACCAACCAGCCACGTGAGAGTTATGGCGAGCGCCGATCCATTCGAACGAACATTGGCGCGGAACATTTCACCAACTATTGCATTTGGTACTGTACCAAACCCTAAAAAAATTATGAGTCTCATCATTATTACTTATAACTACAACTTACAACTATCTTGTACAAAGTCAAAAAGCAATATCCAATAAATAACTATGTTATGCGGAACGGCCCTGAGAGTCTTTCAGTCATAAATCGATTTGGTTGGAGAACAACGCACCAATTAGCTCTTCCACTTCGCACTTCGCCACTTTAGTAATAGATACTGTCTTCCTACCACCACAGATAACACCAAATCCTTGGATATCTGATGAAGGTTAACTTGTGTGTGCTTATAGGAAGCATTGAAGGTTTCAAGAGTTTTTTTTTGTGAAAAGGGATGTCTTTCTAGGATAGTATCGGTTCCGGTGAAGGGCGTGGGATATTTAATTGACCAAACCGACATAAACGAGTTACTTCTTCTCTTGATTAAGCGAATTATTATTATGTTTTCTCGCCGTAAGAAAAAATAACCATTTACGTTCTACTTAAAAAAAATGTTATAAATTAGTTTCATTTTAATAATAATAACTTCATTTAACATTTCTTACCAGCCTCATAGCTGAAGAAGTACACGATCAAGGTGACTAATGGTAACCAACCAATGCTGTCAATCGAACTATGATATATCCGATCTAAGTAGAAGTATAAACCTAGAACACCCTGAAAAGTTCAAGGTACTTATTAGAATTTTTCTACAATAATTTAATAAGTTAAAGTCTATAAGGAATACATTTGAAGTAATCTTGTTCATCTTGGGGGATTTAATGAAAATAACTAACATCTCAACCTTAACATAACTATTTCCAAAAAAGTCGCTGGGATCCAAACGGCACAACATTGTAAGGCGTAAAAAACCCTTCGAAGAGATTTATATCTAGCACTGGATGTCCATAAGTTGAACAAGAAAAAGGATATTTCAGTAAGAACTTTGATCTTATTAGATTGATTTCTCTAAAACCTTAACTTATTAAACTTCATTTGCACCATTTATTTCTAAATTTAATAATAGTATTTAACACAAACTGGGTAATTTACAAACAAATCTCTTACCAAACTAAGAGCGCATGCAGTCATTGAAATCAAAAGCAGTATCTTCCTTCCAGATCTTTCTATAAACAATGGCGTAATAAGACTCGATACCAATCTTGTTACTCCAATAATAATAGTGGCTATATCGGATCTTATAGTTGATCCAGCTAATTCAAAAATTGTTGTAGCAAAGAATAGGACAACAGCTACTCCGCTGAATTGCTGCAGGGACCCTAAAGTAAATGTTATGAATAGGGACCACCTATTCGATTTAATCGTAAATATTTCCGTCCAATCTTTGATATTGCTCGATGTTTTTCTATTTGAAGTCGAATATGTTTCCAGTAACTTTTCGACATCTGTTGATCTTCCAAGTATGTTGAGAGTCTTGACAGCTTTAATGTCCTGACCTGTTCGAGAATATGTTCATACAAATTTTTAGGAACTTTAAGGTATTACACACTTCGTGGTCAATTTTTTTTTCATTTTTTCACAAATTTATTATATTTATATATGATCAATTTCCTATGGGCATTTCAATACAACGGAAATTAAAAGGAATTTAAAAAAAACAGTATAACTTAGTACACCATAGTTAACTACTAGAAAGGTGCTTGTCTTCTTACCTTTCATGGCATAGTAAACTGGTGATTCTGGCACAAAGAATAAAGTAACCATATGAGCAATACTAATCGCTAGTGCAATATATGCCGTGCTAACGTACGACACGAAGGGTGCAATCGCGTAGACAAGGAGTGTACCAGTTATACCAATAATTGAAGTGGAAGTTAAAAGGATCCCTCGGATGCGTGTAGACCTGAAGAGAGTGTTAATTAATAATATAAAAATAATCATAAATTTAAAACAATCGCATTTCATCGTAAAAGGCGAATAAGATAAGGTGAGGTCAACAGGCGGCCGGTCGTAAAATACCTAGCCAAATCATGCTGACCCCACTTAGCGTAGGAAAATGGCAGGACAATGATGATTGCAATATAAGTCTCATTCACATTGGTAGTGAAGTACGTAAATCCAAACCCAGTACTTAATAGTAGCTGGACAACAACCTACCCGATAAGTCATAATATACTGCAGAAATCAAACTTTTTCTAAATCTACTTCAAAGAAGTAAGATAACTATATATCTTAAAGCTACCGCACCCTAAGCTTCAAAATATTTCCATAATAGTTTACCTGATTCTTAGAAATTATATAAAAAAAAATTCAAACAACAAGACTTCTTATTTATAAATAAAAATCGTTCGTTGATGAAGTCATTTACAAAAAGGATTCAATACTGTAATCATTTTCTTACCCTTACCCTACGAGTAAATGACGTCGGCACGATACGAGTATGTCTTCATCTTCCATTCTCTTCTATCTTTCTTCATCTCTGGCGCTTCTCCTTTTACATGCATATCATTCTTCACACAATCCATCCATCTTTTTTTTTGGCTTCCCTCTACACCTATATCCATCCACATTCATATTTAAAACTTAGCCGTGTGGTATCCGGAAGAATAGAAGACACCCTCCTTTCTTACCGAGGTGTCGTAAGAGGCGACTAAGGTAAATGCCGTGTGGGCTCCAGCTGCATAGAATAGACCACCCTCATTTCTTACCGAGGTGTCGTAAAAGGCGACTATTGTAAGTTGACGTCAGGTAGGCGACTGGTCGTAAAATACGTAGCCAAATCATATGACAACATGTATAACATGTTGTGCCAACCCCACTTAGAGTGGGATAAGGGCAGGAAAATGATGAAAATGATGATTCATATTTAAAACTCTTTTCGTCACGTAATTTTCGAACATCAAAAAAATAAATGAAGCTAATAAGTAAAATAGTTAAATGTATACATACGCAATCTCACCAACATAGACAATATTGCCGACTATAGTTATACCCATCCCCAGTCCACTGACAATCCTGACGGCATAAATCATTGCTAGATCTTTGGTGGTAACAGCAAGAATATAAGCGACTATATTCAGAAAGCCACCGATGAGCAAACAAGGTTTACGACCAATAAGGTTTGCCAGAATTCCTGTACCATATGGTCCTAGAAAGAACAAATACACAAAATTTTAAATGTATACTACTTAATACAATTGTAACTGATTTAATTTTGTGCCAAAGATAGCCAACTTCATAGAGTTTATTATACATAGCTTAAAGGAGTCATAGGCAGGTCTTTTTCCAACAAAGGGAAGATGACACTTACATGTCTTAGTCTAATCACCCATACGGATACAACTATACATGACATATTTTTAATTTACATGCTTTGAACATTTTGATCACACTTTCAAAATGTTGTAATATTTTTTATGGAAAGAGGAAAACTAGTAAGAAACTCTCAAACATCCAATTTGATCCAAATAATTAAATCCAATCATCAGATGATGCGTAAAAGAGAGAGAGATAGGTACTCTCATTTGTTTTATTTTAAAAAACTTTGTAATATGTCGAACCGGACGGACGTACAGGCGGGGAAAGAATAAGTGCCAGGAAAATACTTAATTCACTTTGTAGCATACGTATTTCGGGGAACCCCGCTTATTCGTTCTTTATTCGTTCCCGCCTCGTGGATGTGTCTTTGAATTTGAACCAGACTACGCCTCCGCGGACGAGGTGGTACATGTCTCAATCGTAATCGTTTCGGTTTAGTTTCGACAAGTTGTTTAAGTTATTTAGTATCACTGTTATATAAGTTTATAGTGTAATAGTTTTGTTCTTTAAGTCATTCATAGTATACGAAGTTCTGCCCAAACTAATTCTTTTATTTCGGGATACCGAACCCCCGTAATTTTGTCACCTACCGTAAATTGTGAGGTCATATTACCACCCTACGTGACAGGCGCCTATCATGCTATTAGGCGTCGCAACGTGACATTGGCTCCCAAAGTGACAACTTATACAGCTAGTATCGCGGATGGGTCCTTCACAGCATTCCAAGAATGGTTGTACTGGAAGATGCACCCCGTTTACAATGTCGCTTAGGCTTTGTGTTCCAGTAGGGTGCACTTTTGAACCTTAGGAATTGGTAGGCGATGTATATTCCACGAACACTTTTTTTTCGGACACTAACTAATGCTGTTAGCCCTAATGGCTCTTACAGCGTCACCGAGAGAGTGGGCGAGCGCGGAAGCATCGTCGGGGGTATAAACTGGGAGAGCGAATCTCGAGCGAAATTTTTGAAAGCTTTTACATATATTTTATTTTTTCTATATCACATTTTCGGCTGTCCTACTTTATTTGAATAACTCTATGGCCAGCTTTTAAAGTGTAATATTACCTTAACTTACCCAACATTGACCCTATATAAAGTAATGACCCTATCCATGACGCTTGAAAATCTGATATTAATTCAGGAAGTGGAGTTTCATTCGGATTTTGCAATTTGGGAATGATCGGCGCTGACCAGCCAACACTATATCCAACAACAAGCTGGCCAATATTAACTGAAACCAAAAAAATGGTTTATATAATTATAAATTGTTATAACTTTTCAATGAATGAATAAATAAATAAATAAAATATTTGGGGACATAGAGTGGGATAAGGGCAAGAGGATGATGATGAAGAATGAAATATCTTATCTGATTTTAGTAACAGTCAAATTTAATATTTGCTGAAGAAGTGATAAAGCGACTACCTTGATTCACATTATTCATATTCCTTTTAGCCATTATTAAGTCATAAAAGGAGCACTTACACGCCAGCATTTATTTCGCAATATCATGAGTTGAAATGAATTAAAAATTTAACAGTCTTGAAAGGGTAGCAAATTTTAGACATAATTATAGCTATTCTCATTACCAATGAATAAATGACGTTATATTTTAAAATGATATAATTTCAGTAAAGAAAAAGCTAAGATGTGACATTACAGTCCCTCAAACTTTATAATGTAAAGCCTAGGAGTCCGTCGTATCGTTGCGCGTACATTCCCAAAACAGTTGGTCCCTACCAGACGCTCCCAGTACATCTATAAGCAGATGGAGGGCTTTTGCTTAAAGAAAACCAACCTCGACGAGGAGCCCTCTGGTTAAAACTCAAAACCAGAAGGCAATACGTATAAATCAAAATAATCTTTATTCAAGTAGACTTCTTACAAGCACTTTTGAATCGTCAAGGATCAATTAGATTTCATAAGCTACACCGGTTCGGAATGTTGCTCTTACCGAGAAGAACCAGCAAGAAACTCGGCGGTCAATCTTTTGAACATTTAAATTTACATAATTTACCACGCCATATACTCGTTGCACATGAATCCAGCTAAACATTTTAAATATTATTTTGACAAGCCAATAGCATCTTACAGATATTTATTATACTTATCATCACATAAATTCTAAGTAAAACACTTTAAAGATGAATACATCATTATATTTAAAAGTTAGATACAAAAGGTGATAAATATCTCATATTAACAAAACCGACCCTGTACAAGACAAAAATGACTAAATGTAGTGTAAATGTATGACTAGTAATAAGAATTATGTTTTGAAAAGAGCAACCGGCGAGTTTCTTGCTGGCTCTTCTCGGTAGGAACAGCTTTCCGAACCAGCAGTAGATTTTGACGATTCAAAAGTACTGTTTACATGATTTATAGAAGCAGGCGTTACTTTGCGGAATTCCATATTACAATCAATATAACAGAACTAACTACTTTGCTATAATCCGCACGGGTTAAGTGAATGCATGCAAAGCCAATGTGTATGAAGCAGGCAAACACAGGCACGACAGTACGATTTTTGTCGTGAAGCCTATCCTCCTGATGATGCTTCGGTTTCGGGGCGAAACGATCGTCGAGATTGTGGTGGTGGGTGTGTGTGCTGCTTTTGTGTTCGTTGTTGCTGGTGAATTGCGCCTTGGGGTGCATGTGGTGGCTGGTCCTGCATGTATAAGGTGCGTAGATTTTGCCCGCTTCATACACATTGGCTTTGCATGCATTCACTTAACCCGTGCGGATTATAGCAAAGTAGTTAGTTCTGTTATATTACTTGTTTACAAGTTTACTTGCATAAATAACATTTTGAATAGAATAGGAATGAGGGCCGTGAAAGATGTCTGTATCATGGAAATTAAAATAAACTTATTAACTGTTTAGATATGTTTTTTTTACTCTTAGAAATCCTTAAATCATTCCGAATTAAAAAATTTATTTGTCTTATATTTAAATCATACAAAACGTTCTATATATTATGTAAACAACTCTATGAATAATAATTAACCTGAGTTATTAAGTACTTACTGCATGCTATTACGAGAATTTGAATTTTTATACTGCTACCCACTTTTTTATTATCCATTGCTGTATAAATGTAAGTTTTTTCTGCTGACATCACTAATATAAAGTAATGTATAAATTTATCTACATTCAGTTTGCAGAATGCGTCATTCTGTACTTAATTACTAATTGAAAATAGCTTATGATTATAGAAAATTTATATATATTTATGAATACGATAAATATTTGTAGAAATAGCTTTTTAGGGTTCCTTAAGTCTGTATTGCTGTTATATGATTTAAGACCACCATTATATGATTTACATATTTAATTGTAGTAATGTGGTAAAAATTAGATAATAATTTTTTGTCGTTAATATATAGAAACTGGCTATGTATGCTCATGTCTTATGGTATCGGATAAGCCCGATTTGTTTCAAGCCCACAACGTTATATTGAAAAGCGGCCGGACCGCTTTTCAATATAATATTAAAAGATGCGAGTATAGCCGGTTTCAAAACATTGCCTTTTAATACGAGCCTATCATAGTATTGAGGATTATTTAGATATGGAATGCGTCGATATAGCTACTGTCCGACCCTGAACAAGATGGTAATGTACTAATTAAATGTACTTTTTGAAAATAGCAATAGCAAATGCGCGATTAAGTGAATTGAAAATATGTATAATCTTTCTTATACGTTTTTGTTGGTTCTTGCATATTCTAATTCGAATTTAGCCAGTTACTTCTTACAATTATATCTGTTGCTTCTCAATTATTAATTAGATATCAGCGAAAGTAATAATAAAATTATTTTGCTATAATCCGCGATACAGTAAATAGAAAATATATATATAGTGCTAAACCGAAGCATCATCAGGAGATAGGAGGTTGCAGGGCGAAACGACTGTTGAGTTTGTGATACTGAAAGTGTGTAGTGCTTGTGTATTGTGGTGGCAGTGATGGAGGTTTGTAGCATGTGTTTTTTCGAATCCTGCATGTAACGGGTATGAAAAAACGGATAGTCCACTATACATTTAGCACTATATATACTTTCTATTTACCGTATCGCGGATTATAGCAAAATAATTTTATTATTACTTTTGTATTATGGATCACCGCAAAGTAACGCCTAATTCTATAAATTAGATATCAGCGCTAAAACTAACCAATTTAAACAAAGTTTACCCTTTTTTCACAAGCCGAACCATTTCACTATTCAATTCGGTACTTTGACGCAAAAATATATCATTAACAAAAATTAGATAAGATAATTTTCAGGGGATCAAGACTAATTATATAAATTAATATTACAAAAGGTTGTAAAACTTTATGTTGACAATTTTTAAAACGGGCAGTTCAGTCAATGAACTCAGAGTCCGATTGAATGATTTTATCTTTGATTTATAGTTGTCATCAATATTGTATTATTGACGGTAATTTTGTAAATTAAGAGAGTGTATTTACTTTACAAAGCATTATCAAAGCTGATTTTATAAATTAAGATTGTGTTTTGACTACAAGCAATGGACGATGGCACTAAAACTTGTAATAGCGAGTGGGGATGAGAGTACGGGAGAGTGGGAATAACAGAGAGCAAGTAGTCCGTTGCTTGTCGTCGACACCGAAAATATAGGCGTCCAAAAAGCGTCCTATATGACCCTGACGATCAAATAACGATCGCCAACACAGATACACGTAATACACACACACAGCGTCTTCGCCGGCGAAGACGAGGTCCCAGTTTTCTGACGTCGGTCGGTCGTGGCTTCTCGCCACCCTTCCGACGCCGCAATGACTAATCTAAGTCATACCATCAGCCCTCCACTACGCGTCACCCTAAGCCGTGGTCCGGCCTCACAGTCGGCACCCTTAGGATGACGTTCCCCGACGCTAGTAGAGCTTCTGCGCTCTACTCTCTGCATTTCGACGATGCTTCTGCGCTCGCCCGTGCCGCCCGGTGACGCTGTAAAAGCCGTTAGAGCTAACAGCATACAGTCAGGTCGAAAAAAATTGCGTCGAGTGTACCAATACTGTGATAATATTAGGTCCTTACATATGAAATTGGCGTTTTGTCGTACTGGCCACTTTGATCTCAAATATTACCTTTATGGTTAGGAATCCCAAATTCAAATTCATACAGCTATTTACTCATGCATTTGTGTTTCAAACCCCCTAATTCATTTGTTTTTTCTTCTTTTGTTTTTTTCTTTATGTCACTCTGTTTACAAAATGGAAAACATGAAATATCGCGTTATTTACGAGTATGAGTTCCACCGTGGCACCAGTGCTGCAGAAACACTCGAAGGATTAATGATGTGTATGGTGACGGTGTCGCAAAAGAAAACACAGTGCGTTTTTGGTTCCAACGTTTTCGTTCTGGAAATTTCGACCTGCAGAACAAGCCTCGTGGACGGCCGGAGACCAAAGTTGATAATGAAGAATTGAAGGCTATTGTGGAAGCGGATCCATCGCAAACTGAAAGTGAATAATAATAAGAAAGTGATAAAACTATTCTAATCCACTTGAAGCAAATTGGGAAGGTGAAAAAGCTTGAAAGGTGGGTACCTCATGAATTGAGTGAAGCAAACCGAAAAACGCGCGTCGACTGCTGCGTTACGTTACTCAACCGGCACAATAATGAAGGAATTTTAAATCGAATCATTACCTTTGATGAAAAGTGGATCCTCTACGATAATCGGAAGCGCTCATCGCAATGGCTGAACCATGGCGAACCAGCCAAATCCTGCCCTAAGCGGAAATTGACTAAAAAAAAGTTGCTTGTAAGTGTTTGGTGGACTAGTGCCGGTGTCGTTCACTACAGCTTTCTTAAATCTGGCCAGACGATTACGGCAGATATCTATTGTCAGCAACAGCAAACCATGATGGAAAAGCTAGCTGCTAAACAACCGAGGCTGGTCAATCGCTCTAGGCCACTGCTGCTTCAGGACAACGCTAGACCACACACTGCACAACAGACGGCTACCAAATCAGAGGAGCTTCAATTAGAATGTCTTAGACATCCACCGTACTCTCCGGACCTTGCTCCAACAGATTACCATTTTTTTCGCAATTTGGATAGCTACTTGCAAGGAAAAAAATTCAACTCCGATGGGGCAGTCCAAACCGCCTTCAAAGATTTTATTGATTCCCGCCCGAATGGTTTTTTTAGTAAGGGGATCAATGAACTACCTATGAGATGGCAAAAGTGCATACATAGCAATGGTACATACTTTGATTAATTAAATATATTTCATTAAAAAAAAACGACTTTATGTTCCTCCCATAGAAAACGCCAATTTCATATGTAAGGACCTAATATTAGTGTAAGAGTGTAAAATATATAAAGGAACTGAGAAAGTAGATACCACTGACTTTTAATTTAAAACCCTGTACTAAGTGTCACAGAAGCCATTGTATAAATAAATACATAAATGAGCTCGAATCCTACATAGTTATTATTAAAATAACAAAAAAAAATGTTATCAAAACGAGCAACTGATTTTAAATCGTTATATTCATATAGATCGGTATTAAATTTACTAATACACTAATAAATGTCAGGTATCGAATCCAGTGGTATAAATAGCGTTTAACGATAAGGTAAGCCAAATGTAACCTTGTCCAAAGTTAATGTTATCCAATTTCACGCAACAATGGTTAATGTTCACAGTTTCGAAATTATTGAGACAACTTGGTAATTGGGTATACCCCTAAGGTAGCATAATGTTAAAGAGCTTTTGGTTAGAAATATAATTATATCGGTAGACCCCCTCTCACCGCGGGGTGTCGCTAGATTCAATCAGCAGAAGATCAAGTGACGTAGAACTTTAAGAAACCTAAGAAAAAAAAGTAACAGCCTGTTACTATGCCCACTGCTGGGCTAAGGCATCCTCTCTCCGTTTTAGGGGAGAAGGATTGGAGCTAAGACCTACCACGCTGCTCCAATGCGGATTGGTAGGTTACACATATCCCTAGAATTCTCTAGAGATATGCAGGTTTCCTCAAGATGTTTTCCTTCACCGAAAAGCGTGTGATAAATTGCAATTATCAATTAGACACATAATTTTTTAGTAGAAAAACTCATTGGTGCCTGCCCGGGGTTTGAACCTATGTCGTCTCTAGAGAGTCGCACGGTCTCCCCGCTAGGCTATCACAGATTAAGACACCTATGTATGTCCAACTGTGCCCGTTTACCTGATAATAAATCAGGGGAAAAGTTCCTTCATTCGTTCTCAATATTTTCTTACCTTTAGCACCTTATAGACTTAAACTTTGATCATCATCCTCCTGCCCTTATCCCATTCTAAGTGGGGTCGGCACAACATGTTCAAACATGTTGTCAGATTATTTGCTTTATGACACCTCGGTAAGAGATGAGCGTGGTATATTTAACTCAGCCGGATACCACACGGCGGGTCAACTTACCTTAGTCGCCGTTTACGACACCTCGGTAAGAAATGAGAGTGGTCTATTCTACTCAACCGGATACCACACGACGGGTCGACTTACCTTAGTCGCCTTTTACGACACCTCGGTAAGAAATGAGGATGGTCTATTCTACTCAGCTGGATACCTAACGGTAGGTCGACTTACCTTAGTCGCCTTTTACGACACCCCGGTAAAAAAGGGTGGGCTATTCTACTCAGCCGCATTTTTTTTTCGCACTGACTGCATGCTGTTAGCCCTAACGGCTTTTACAGCTTCACCGGGAGCTCACCATACTACAAAAGTAATAATAAAATTATTTTGCTTAATCCGCGATACAGTAAATAGAAAATATTTATAGTGCTAAATGTATAGTGGACTATCACGTTTCTTCATACCCGTTACATGCAGGATTCGTAAAAACACATGCACAAACCTCCACCACTGCCACCACAATACACAAGCACTACACACGTTCACTATCACAAACTCAACAATCGTTTCGCCCCGCAACCGAAGCATCATTAGGAGATAGACTCCACGACAAAATCGCAAAATCTTTTGCGATTTTGTCGTAGAGTCTATCTCCTGTAATGTAAGAATAGTGTTTTTACATTCCACAAAGAGACAAACTCGTTTCATGTGCAGTATTCTCATGATCAATTTATCGAACTTGTAGTCTATGAGTATATCGTGTAATTTATAGGATTATGCGTTACTTTGCGGAGATCCATAATACAAAAGTAATAATAAAATTATTTTGCTATAATCCGCGATACAACTTCGTATATAAGTACAAGTTTATGTTGGCAGAAAGCAAATCTCCTGGCGAGATTCGATCTAACAATAGATGCTTTGATACCTAAATCGTGTGCTGAGCTAATGTGTGGTAATGATGTCGCAATTAATAAGCATTAAAACGATAAATTAAAGGACAGAAAGGTCATTAAACTCTAAGCACGTAATCCTACATATTAAAACGTGATTAAAAATTACTATTGCCGAAAAATTTTCTTTGGAAAATTTTCGCAATTTCATGCGGATATACTTAAATTATATTGCAGAGATAGTATTAATCCTTTACTTATAGCGATAAGCTTTTCACTATCTAAATATATATTTATATAAATAAATATTTGTAGAAATAGCTTTTCAGGGTTCCTTAAGTAAATCTGTATTGCGGTTATATCACATAAGACCACGGCTCACATATTTACCTATGGTAATTGATATGTTAATTTTAGATAAGAATTTTTTGTCGTCAATATACAGAAACCGGCTATACTCACGTCTTATTATATTGGTTAAGCCCAACTTGTTACAAGCCCACCCCGTTCCCGACGCGGTAACGGCGTATAAAGAGCTTATGAATGAGGGTCCCGGATGGGCTCGCGACTAGCCAGGTTCACCAGAGACGTGAGTATAGCCGGTTTCTTCACATTAACCGAGAACACAACTTACGATAGTTTAAATTTAAATCAATAAATCTATCAGTGTTAATCAATATTTTTGTGCAAATTAAAAGTTACAGCGCAATTTCTTTATTTTTATTTTGTATTAATATCTTTATGTACCAAAAAAAAAACAGCGATTTCTACCAGACATGCTTGCTTGTGTTTTGAAAAAAACACTTAGCTTATAACTAAGTTTATCCAACAAGCTATTGTATTGTCTCCAACAACTTGAAATAAAATGTTACTCTGTCTGCTTTAGTTTCAAGAAGCCATCAATTTCAAGTCAAGTACGAACTTTAATATAAAATAAGTTTAGTAGTTTATCCGTCAAAGAAACCAAACAGACAGACTGTGACATTTTCATTAATTAATTCATAGAAGACACAAACATAGAAGTAACAAAAAGAAAAATAACATGTTCTGTTGTTCCATTTTAATTTTACTTATTGAAATTGTCTATTAACAAGAAAAACTTTTTAAAAGACGTAAGAATAGGTTAGGAGTTCGCTTTTTTAAAATTATTCATTTCATTTATTTTCTCCGACCAGGATTACCAGGACAAAAGCATGGTTTGGGACACATCGATCTTGGACCTTTTTGCGTACACCCCTTTCTACCACACCCATTTTTCTCTTGAACCACCTGTCTCATTTTGTTCATGAGAGTGTTAATTTGATTTGTTAGCTGACCAACCGTATTACACATTTGCTCGAGTGTGCCCAAAGAAGTAATTGGACTTGTGTGTCGTCCAAAGTCACCTGGTATATCCTGGGATGAGGTGCAGCCTGATGGGCAAGCGTTGTAATCTATACACGCATCCGAAGACTCTGATGGAGAGACAGGTAATGGGTAATGAGCGGGTTTACATGGGGTTTTTTGTGGTGGTTGAGGTGAATCCGCTAAATGCGGATGACTGTTAGGCTTGCAACTCTTTCCACACTTATCTAAAGCACATCCTGTTGCTACAGGCAGTTGATCTTGAAATGTGTTGCCATTGTTTATAGGGCACCCCTGGTTTCCGCATTTCGGGGGTTGATTTGCGGGACATTTCATGTTGCTGCAACTAAAAGGTTCGTCAGTGCGATATTCTTTTGGTAAAGTAGTCTTGCAATCTGGGCAGGGGCATGACACTTTGATGATACCAGCTTTGATGTCCTTTATCTTTCCAAGGGTGTAGTTTAGACAGTCGTAATGCACCCAACTCTGACATGCCCCCTGACATTGCAACCCAGTCTTCTGCGTGACGTTACCTAAACATATTTTGCACGGGTTCTTTATTTTATTGCATTTTGGCATCGCGCGTTTGTTTCTAGTATGAATTAAAATAAGATGAACATGGACGGTTTCGGGTTTTGGTTTACTTTATCGCCTCGCATTATTTTGACATGATGGAAACGTTAAACCATCGTTAAACACATACATATTAATGTGTCAGAAATGACAAGCTTTCTTCTTTCTTTGTAAATCTTTTAAGGTTCTATAAGATTCCGAAGATCTTTAAATAATAAATCAATGCATTCGAATGCTTATTTATTAATGAGCTTTATCGGTTTAGTATAGCATGTCTCTTTTCTCAATATAAAGACCTGGTTTGGAAATTATCTAAGCCTTTAAAATGCTATTCTTTTTAATCTGATTTAATTGAGTAACGTGCCAAGCCAGCCTCGCATTTCACTTAGTAATATAGTCTTATTTTTATTCAAAGTTATGCCTATAAACATAATTCTCAAAAATATTTAATAGTAGCGATGTTCTAGAGTTTCCCTACAATAAATAAACAATTGAAAAATGGTCATCATTGACTACAGTTCTTTATTAGAAATATAATTCAGTTCGGATTTATTTTTTAATCTCTTATATACATAGTATTTCTTCAAATAAAGTTTTAATATTCATTATTTTAATAAATATAAGATTACAGTTTACTCTTAAAAAATTTGAAAATGAATTTATTGCGGATCGGAGCGTTGCCCCACCGAGAAATAAAAAGGTAATGCGGAGAAGCAACTTATATATTAAAAATTAAGTTTCGTAAGTTTGGTGCTGCAAAAATAACCGTAAGTTTTACTGATTAATTTAAAAATTATTTAGAATGATTAATGTTAATAGTCCCTCAACATCTTCCTAACAATGTTACGGGTGTCTTCCAGGAGTATACTTTTTAACCTACAATAAACTAACGTACAGGTATCTCTTGAAAGCCCAAAGCCCAATCTTTTCTTCGTACCATGTGCTGTAAGCTAACATATCAAAAAATGGATTGGATATTATGTTAAGTACATTTTGGACAAGCGTGTAGGTTTTAAAGCGAACTATCAATTAGCAAATAAATAAAATTATACATATTATCAGTTTTCTTTTATTTATAGCCCTGTTGCATCTTGCACATAAGATCCTGTAATTGCGTAGATAATTGACCCACTGTTTTACATAAATTTTCAATCGCCGAGTACAGTAACTTTTGATCTGTATGGTTGCCAATAGTCGGCACTTTTGAATCAGATGATATAGCCCGCATGCGTTCAACTTCTAGCTTACCTGTCAAATATTTACGATAAATTGTACACAAGTACCCGGCATTAAATAATACAAATCAATGTTTAGAACGAAACAGCCGGCCAGTTGGGATTCGTAGAGCGCTCGCTGTCACTGTCACTCAGTATGTGACGTTTCGCACGGATTCGTAAGTCTGTACGACAGAGACAATGCTCTATGAAGCAAAATCTCCCCGATTTCTCTCTCTCTAAACCTCGATGTGCATTATTTATTGCCGCGTACCATATATACGTGGGACACACTTTTTGATTAGATAAGTTCAATTGAAAAAAAGTCAGTCGTCGTATCCAACTCCGACGGGCAGCATTCGGGAAGTAAGCGAGATCTTTTAACCTGAAATAGATCAGTGTCTGAAGAAGACCAAAATCATCGATGAGTCGATGAGTGCTCCCAGTGGCCTATGGCCATAACATATGAATCTGAAACTTGGTCGTTGACTATGGGCCACATTAGAAAGCTCAACTTCACTGAACGAGCGATGAAGCGAGCTATGTTCTGTTTGTATCTATCAAATCAGAATTTGAGAGATCAGTAGAATGAATAAACAAATAAATAAATACATGGGACACTTAAACACAGGATTGTCCGTCCTCAAAGTAAGGAACTGAATACTTGTGTTATCGGTGACAGACACTGGTAAATATATAAATATATAATTTAAAATACATACTTTAAAAAAATGCCCCATCCAAAGAATAAAGTTACATTTCTATGTTATATACATAGGAAATGTAACCTTATTCTTCCAGTCTCGGAGAACCAGCAAATTGTTTACAGAAAATGTCAGGCCCTCAGCGGTAATCAAACTCTCGGCCCGTGGAGCTGAAAGTAGGGTCACTGCCAACTGCGCCAACGGGCCAGTCAATAAGTCAAAAAATCAAAGAGAAGAATAAAAACTACCGATACAGCTTAAGGAAATCTGAAGTCTCGATATTACTTTAATTAATCTCTTATATCATACGAACGAAATAAATTGAATTAATTAACTCACCTGAAGAATTAGATTTTTTTGATATATTTGAACATGATTTCGATTGTGTCGGCGAACAACCTTTTCTCCCATTCTCCAAATTTTGATAAGATGGGCAAGTTGGAGGGCACTTGGGGGAACATGTAGGCGGGCAATGTAATGGTTTCGGACCGGAAGAAGGTAGGGCATGTGATGAAAGCGACACTTTATTTGTATGAGGACTGTAACATGGAGGATGTGGTTGGTATTTTGGTGTTGGAAGGCGTTTAGGTGATTCTGGACGTTTAGGAGGTGTTGATGAATATTGAGGCGAGCATTCACGTTGCGGTGCACTTTCTAAAATGCAATTATTATCAGGAGGGCATTGAGGACCGGATGGACACCGTTTTGGATTCGTATATAACGGAGGATATGTTTGTGAATATGGCGTACACTCCGGTGTTGTATCATCACGATCGGAAGGAGGAGGAAAAGTTGGTATAGGAGAGTCTTTACTAGGACAGTCCACTGACTCACAGATTGGTAGTGTATTCGCTGGACACTTGGCGTTCGTACAGCTGTATGGAGGCTCCGCTAAAACTTCTTTGGGTTCAAATGTAATGCAATCCGGGCAAGGGCACGTGACTTTGATTATTCCCGCTTTGATATCTTGAATTTTTCCGGGAGTATAATTTAAACATTTGAAATGTGCCCATTTACGGCAAGCACCCTGGCACTGGAGTCCATTCTTCTTTGTAACGGCCTGAAAACAAATTTTGCAAGGTTTCTTCACTTTGGTGCACTTCATAGTGCTATGAAAAGCGTAAATTATTTTTTTCTTCAAGATGGCCATCCATTATTTAAATATTTTGTCACACTTTTAAGATTTTCAGTAAGTTTTTTTACACTTTAGGTTTGCCAAGTCATTATTAAAAATTATGCATTCCTGAATATTGTCTATGCTGTAGTATTTGACAACATAACTCAAAACACGTAGTAAATCAAAATTTGATAATCTAGCGAGAATTTTCTTATGTGATTAACGATCTATATTGTAACGAAAATGTTTTAATACATTGTTCACAATTGCAAAATTTATTGAATCTTGAATCATTATTAATAAAATTGAGCAGAGTATATATACCGGACCCTAATTTTTGAATTAGTTTCATTGCGTTAATAAATATTATAAGTACAAAAAAGTTAATATTTAAAAAAAATTGAATTCTTATATAAAAAATACACGAAGAAAAAAATATTTCCTGATAAAAAATGCAATGCTTCATAGTTTATTTTTAAAAGCTTGATAATCTTTTATCGATATTTAGTCTACAGTACAAAAGAAGTATTAACAAAACGCTTTGCTCTGTATCTCCAATTGTCATTCAATGTTGCATGTTGTTTGTCCGTTGTACTTTGTGTATGTTTTAAGGTTATTTCTTAATTAAATTAAAATAATTATTACAAAATGCCGTTCATGAAGGGAAGAGCGCCTATCCGTCGCACATTAAATTATTTAAATGCTGGTAAATTAGTATTCAAAGATAAAATAAGGATTTTCTCAGTCGCATACAACATACACGGGCAAAATAATACTGGTGCAAAAGAGTTTGTTTTTTGGTATCTTCCACAAATTCAATACAAAAATCCTGACGTGCAAGTGGTTACATTAAAAAACCTTACTCCCTCACCATTTATAAAATGCTATTTTGAAGACGGAAGGCAAATATTAGTTGACATTGATAATAAATCGAAGGAAGATGTTTTAGATCATTTATTAAACACTGTTGGTAAATCAAAGGAGGTGCTAGAAGCAGAAGCCATAGCCGCTGAAAAGAAGGATAACCCTGCAAATTTTGGTGCCGGATGTGAAAGGCCATGTATATGTGAAGTTTACGGCCAAGTGCCGTGTCCGGGTGTATTGCCTTTACCAAAAATTATGCGTGGAAAATATAAGAATCCATCTGATTAATTATAACTTGTAGTAAACTAAAATATACGCGTGTAATTATATAGTTAATTAAAGTTGTTATAACAAAAAATATTTCTTTGTATCATTGTGGAGTATTTACTTTTAAATTGATTACATGTTAGTTTACTAAAAGGGTATAACCGAATTAACTTTAAAAGTTTATTATAAATAAAGCGCTAGAACAAATTCACAAAGATAGTTATTTGTTGCATATGTACAATCATTATTGTACTATTATTGAGTTATATATATTATATATATTGTACAATTATTGAGTGTAATATCTAACACATAATGTCTAAATCACAATTACAAATAATCTTTGTAATTTTTATTTATGTATAAATATTTATTCTATTATTTACATATTTCACATATATGATATAGTGTATATTTAAAGTCATGTTGCTCACTAAAATTTCCATTTATACCACAAATTTTCTATGGTCAAAATTGAAAATTATTATCTTTATAATGAAAACTTATAATTCTTTATGACATATGCCATCATTGCAGCAGCTATGTATTGAAAGTTTTCAAAAGCATTGAATGTTCTAGAGTTGTCATGATTGAAAAGATTGTCCTCTACTTCACCCCCTCTTGGGCCAGTATGGAAAAAAATCCAAGGCTTATTTGTATTGGATTGGATATCCTGAAAACAATAATTGAATAATATCCTACAGCTTGGCTAATCCTATCTCCTTTCTTTTTAGTCAGGATTTTTAAATTTTGTATAGAGGAATTTTGTCTCCAAACACTACTTTGTCATTGACCACCTATTTTAATACAAAAATATTTATTTTATTTTATCTTTTTTTTATTTAATTTTCTAGGATCACAGGCAACCATTAGGCTTTTTTCTAATTTACTTATGGTATTGGTGCTAATGGATTTGACAGCATCATTGGAGTGACGGACGAGCGTAGAAGCTTTACCAGGGAAAGTCTTTATAACTATAAAAAATGTATAAACATAACGGAAAGTAATAAATTATTTATAGAATTAGGTCATCTTTGCAGAGTTCCTTCCATAATACAGAAAAAAGTCAATTATTGTGCCATAATGAGGTTAGAGAAAATCTATGTATTGCTGTATAAATGTTCAGTATATAATGAAGATGATAGTCTTATCCAACTCTTGTTATAAGGTCATTATTATTGAACCCAAATATACATATATTATACGAAAAAACTAAGGTCATCACTACTTTAATGAAACCTTTATATGGTCGATAATTCACCTTCAGACTAAGTCTAAACTCTCCGATCTTTTTTGGATTACTTGGCCCTGATATAATTACATTCGCGTTTTCTAAGGCCTGGTTCCGACAAGAACATTCCTTAAGGCCAGTATGAGTCTTTGACACCATTTCTTCACTTGCTTTATACAGTAGTGGACTCACTGGACATTTCTGAAAACTTTCTGAGTTATTCTTTTGTCGGTCAGAGATACCTTTTTAATTTTTGTACTATAATAGTAGCAGTTTTTAATGCAGTTTGAGTGCGTTGTAATCAAGGATAATAATCTTTATTGACATATAAATAAGGTCGAATTCAAACTATAAATATAATTCATTTAAAATACTTTAAGTATCTTTAGATCTTTAGAACCAGCCAGCGGCTGGTTCGAAAAATTGCCTCTACTAAAAAGATCCAGCATGAAACTTGACGGATGAATAGGCTTCTGTATAAGCCTTCTTTTATTAGTTCTTTTAAACTGCTGTTATTCCATAGCTAAAATTGATTGTAGAATTTTAGCATACATTTGTTAATGATTTACGTACTTTTGTAAGGCGATTCTAATAAGACCTTACTATTAAGGGCCAAAGCAGTAACCGAAGGCTCATGGCGGTTTAAACTTTCTCTATTATATACATCGTTAATAAAAAATATATATACTGCATTCAGTATTTCCCTGTGCTATGATAAAACACTAATATCACTTTCTAAATCGTAAGTCGTTCAACACAATAGATTCATTAAAATTTATTTTTAAAAAATTAACAGAACTTCTTACGTCACAACAACACTTGAATTTAATGTTTGCTCCAAGCATCGGACATAATAAAAGATAAGAGTTTAGAACCGGATGTGGCGAGCCGAAATATGTTAAATTTAAACCTCTTAGTGTACCAAATTCTTCCTGAAACAATATGAATAAAGGTAGACCATTAAGTTCAATCAGATTTCCTTTAAGTACGCCAATAAAAAATTTTCCTTATCCTACATATTTCTTAATATATATTGTATACAAAAAAAATTAGTATAATTAGATGCACCCTCAGTCCGACGATATAACCGTATATATCAAAATGAATGTTTGTGCGCTGTCCTTTATATAGTCCGAAAAGGCTAGACCGATTTTAATGAAATTTTCAGACAACCTTTAGAATTACTTAACGGATGATGCTGTAAAATTTGGTGGCGATCAGAGCATTTTTTTAACTGTTCAATTCTATTTGGAAGGGTATTCGAAACTACACTGCCACAGCAACGTGTGGCCGGACAGTGTTGTGGTTTTGCAAGTTTTAAACATTTACTAAAAACAAAAATTGACAATTTTTAAATTCCCATCTCAAATAATTCGTCTGTGATAGACGCATAGATTAATACAAATGTAGAAAGTAAATCTGCTATAAATAAATAAATAAATATATGGGACACTTAGGCACGCGATCTTCTGTCCCCAAAGTAAGTAACTTAATACTTGTGTTATGGGTGACAGACAACTGGTAATATACTACATACATAATTTTAAATACATACAAATATACACTTAGGCTCATAGAACCAACAAATTGTTTATAGAAAATGTATGCCCTCGGAGGGAATCGAACCCGTGACCTGCGGAGCTGAGGGCAGGGTCACTACACACTGCGCCAACGGGGCAGCTACACAAATTCAAATTATTCTTTATTCAAGTAAACTTGTAAACAAGTGCTTTTGAATCGTCAACTTTACTGCTGGTTTGGAAAGCTGTTCCTAACGAGAAGAGCCAGCAAGAAACTCGGCGGTTGCTCTTTTTAAAATATAAATCTTAAAACTAGTTACATTTATTTATTACTGTCTTGTACAGGGTAGAAGTGCACCTACATCCACACATCCTTATCATCTAAGTAATCTTCAACAGTATAGTAGGCTTTCTGTATCAGCCTCTTTTTAACAGTGTTTTTAAACTGCTGTAATGGCATGGGCAAACTTGATTTCGGAATTTTATTATAGAATCTTATACCCAAATCTACAAACGATTTACGTACTTTTGCTGGGCGCAAAACAGGAGTCGCAGGCTTGTGTCGGTTCCTACATTGTCTATTATATCACGTATCGTTTTATAATTCTTTATATTTTTATGTACAAAAATTACATTGTTTAAAATATACTGAGCAAATGTAAGAATACCTATTTCCTTAAATGTGATGACTTTGTAGACTAAGGCTATTTTAAATATTAATAATATTTTATACTAACAATGACCGCCATAACCGTTGACAAAGCTTGAATTGATGCGTGTGTCCTGGAGCGCATACAGAGCACTGGCACTGTTGATTGTTGTGCAAATCTTTCTGCGCATACATGAGTCATAGTAGAAACAAATATAGCGTCCGCCATATAGGAGAAAACCCTACGAAATTTTTGTAAAAATAACCTACGAAAATTTCAATTAACTAAAACCTACCATTTATATATATATGGGACATTTACACACACGGTCGTCCATCCCCAAAATAAGTAACTTAATACTTGTGTTATGGGTGAGAGACAACTGGTATATATATATACATATATAGTTTTAAATACATACTTAAATACATATATACACCCAGACTCGAAGAACCAACAAATTCTAAATAGAAAATGTTGGTTCTCGGCGGGAATCGAACCCGCGACCCACGGAGCCGAAGACAGGGTCACTGCCAACTGCGCCAATGGGCCAGTCATTATACCATTGAAAAATCTAGGAAAAAATTTCGGATTAAAACTAAATAAATCTCCATTCTAAACGATAAATACACTCTGCTAAAGCACTACTACTGACCAGCCAAACGTTGATTTGCCATATAAATAATTTTTAGGGAATTTCTACTGTAAATTTTAAAATAAATTGTCAAAAAATGAAAATAAATGCTAGTGGTGGACAACACTTATCACGGGTATGAAAAATAGATAGAAGCCGATATATTGAAGCAAAATTTCATTTTCAATTAAATTATTACATACATACATTTTTAATTAAAATTTTACAATATTAAGAACGAAAACCGTTTAATAATTCTATCATAGTCGATACGAAATGGTTTTCTGTAGGAAAATAGTGAGGGTATATTGAGAAGTACCTAATTCTGTAGTCAGTGTAATTCGGTAAATAAAAAATATCGTTTACATACCTCATTGTAAATATCAATGACAATTTTTTTTCTCATAAAAATTTACATAATTGATAATAGTAATTTTTCGGTGACGAAAACAATGTGAGGAAACCTGCATATTTCTAGTATGTGTAACCTATAAATCTGCATTAGAGCAGCGAGGTGGGTCTCAGCTCCAACATTTCTTTCCAAAAACGGAGAAAGGCCTATGCCAAGCGGTGGGATAATAAGAGGTCATGGCTTTACTTTACTATACCATACCGGCCCATATAATCATTCTCCCATATTAATTGGTCCGTAATGTTGACGTCGTAGGCGCCGAGGAGCGTCGCCGCTTTCGATACAGCCATATTCAAAAACGGTTCGTTAACCTCTTGCAAAATCATAATTTTGGAATCCGATAACACGTCCTAATATTTGCATATATTAATTATAAATTAGATCGAAAATTTCATCATTCAATCAGGATTTTAGTTTTGTTTATTTTAGTAGATAAGTTTAAATTAAGGTTGGGGGTATGATAGCTCAGCAGTGAGACCGTGTGACTCTTCCTAGGGGGTCACGAGTTCAAAGCCCAGGCATGTAATGAATTTTCTATTAAAACTTATTGTTAATTGCAGTTTATCACACGCTTTTTGGTGAAGGAAAAACATCGTTAGGTAAACTGCATATCTCTAGAGAATTTGGGTATATGTGTATCCTAGCAGTCCGAATTGGAGCAGCGTGGTAGGTCTTAACTCTAACCCTTCTTTCCAGACACAGAGAGAGGCCTATGCCCAGTAGCGGAATTGCAATAGGCCGTTAATTAAGGTTGGAAACTTCTTTTAATTGTAGCAAGGCCTGCTTCAAATGGTCTTGCTTACCATAGTTACATGTTTGCTCCATAATCTCAAAGTATAGAACATTACACAAAAGAAAATATTTGATAAAACTTTAGTTTGATTTAGGAATAAAATAAGTTATTAAGTTATGGTACTAAAGTTGGGAAGCAGGCCCAAAATGTTATATTACAATATAGAGAAAGCAAATGTCTTCGGCAACGTGACGTTCATTAAAATATTGTAAATGAATGTCTTTCGAGTATTTTTCTTATTCAATGTTTACCATGATACAAAGTATAGTTAGAACCCGGCATTAAATAATGCACATCGATGTGTAGAAGGAAACAGCCGGCCAGTTCGGTTTCGTAGAACGCTGTCACTGTTACTCAGTTAGTATGGGTCGTCAGTCTGTGTGACAAAGACAATGCTCTATGAAGCAGAACTAGCCGATTTTCTCTAAGCCTCGAGGTGCATTATTTATGGCTGGGTACTATAAATCGGAGCTGTGATAGCCCAATGGTGAGACCGTGCGACTCTCTAGAGACGAACATAGGTTCAAACCCGGGCAGGCACCAATGAGTTTTTCTATTAAAACTCATGTGTCTAATTCATAATTGCAATTTATCACACGCTTTTCGGTGAAGGAAAACATCGTGAGGAAACCTGCATTTCTCTAGAGAATTCTGGAGATATGTGTAACCTACCAATCCGCATTGGAGCAGCGTGGTAGGTCTTAGCTCCAACCCTTCTCTCCAGAAACGGAGAGAGGAGGCCTATTCCCAGCAGTGGGATATTAACAGGCCGCTACTTTACTTTACTTTACTATAAATCATTTCTTATCGAGTAAATATTAAATATGTGTTGAGTGAATTGTGAGTTGTGAATATTTATACTTTTATCACAATAAATTGTTACTTCATATTTAGATATGATGATATTTGGTCGTGAGTTTAAACTTAGCTACTTGTTGTAAATAATACATACACTTGTTATCAAGTATATATGTTTATCATATGCGGGGAGTCTTAGTTTATGTGACTCAATATTTTTATGAATAAAGAAAGTGTGACACTTCGTGACCATAGGGGAGGAACGATAAAGAAAACTTATTTTAGCGTGACGTATTTTATAAACAGCCCCTTAACGCACATTGCACTTCCAATTCTTGATCCTGATTTATTCACATATCAGATTATTTTGTAATAAAAAAATGACAATCATACAAACCATTCTTTTCCTATGAGTATCACGGATTAAACATTTTAAAGACAATGCACTTTCTATTATATCCATAATTAGTTCTGCATTCCATGTCTTGAAACATATTAAATGTCTCGGTTTGGGGATCTGTATTTAAATTTAATAAACAACTGAAATGATCAAATTCTTTTTACAGGTACTAAATATCTACAGAACATGGTTTACCCAAAATAGGTCTAGGGTAGCAACAATTATGCCACAGAATTATTAGTTGTTCGTTAATACCTCAACGATCAGTTTGTAAGATACATATGATGTCAGATGTTTAAAAGCGAAGGGACTGTGTGTACAATACCACAGCTGGGCAGTCCCTTTTCTCCATTTTTTGGAGAGAAAGGTTGGAGGTAAGATGTTTTCTTTCACTGAAAAGCGTGTGATAAATTGCAAATATCAACTAGACAGAGGTTTAAGGGCGGATAGGAAATAACTTTATTCTTCGAATGGGGCGAAATATACACCCAGGCTCGGAGAACCAGCAAATTGTTTACAGTAAATGTCGGCCCTCAGCGGTAATGAAATTCGCGATCCCTGGATCTAAAGGCAGAGTCGCTGCCACCTACGCCAACGGGCCAGTAAATATTGACGGCTCTTTTTAAGTTTGAAATTTTGAGAGTACACAGAATATACTTACGAGCAAATCTTTCTAAATTGCAACGGTTGTAAACTGAAAGAGGAATATATCCTTCTCGTTAAATCCATTTAAAACATATAATTACAACATACATGTAATTATTATAAAATAGATTTAAATATATAATCATCAAACTACATAGTAATTTTTATTACATAGTCAAATTTTGACATTCTCTTGTAAAATCACACTGTAGTCTTTGTGTAAAATGTCAGGCAATAAATAGTTCACAGACTAGATCAATCAAGTGAAGAAACATTTATACAATAGATAACGCTGATCACAGTACATGCTAAACTTTATAGTTATTATACTAGAGTGAGGAAGCTAGCTTCGAACGTGGCATATTATAGGTTTGATCTGTCTTTTTTCTGTTTAGATAAAGATAAAATATACGAGTCTAATCTTCCCTCTCATTATCTATTACGACACTGTCACTTACCTATGGCTGCCCTTCTCTAGTATAATTACTTTATTTGAGCTTTGCTTTGGACAGACTTTTCTGTTTTCATCAAAGTTGGCGCGGCTGTTTCTCAAAATTAACAAAATATTGTCAAAACAGTGCGTCAAATTTTTTAACACAATTTTTTAAAGTTATGGAATCTTCGAACGATCATCTGAAATAATTAAAATACTTAATTTGAAATTCAATTAAACAGTATTCCATGCTAAAAAAGCGATTAATTAAAAAATTTGATTGCAATACAAATAAAATTGAAAAGAATGGTAACGGTGCCGTGTGGTATCCGGCTGCATAGAATAGACCACATACTTTCTTATCGAAGTGTCGTAAAATGCGACTAAGGTATGTGCCGTGTGGTATCCGGTTGCATAGAATAGACCACCCTCATTTCTTACCGAGGTGTCGTAAAAGGCGACTAAGGCAAGTTGACGTCAGGCAGGCGGCCGGTCGTAAAATACGTAGCCAAATCATGTTGTGCCGACCCCACTTAGAGTGGGGTAAGAGCAGGAGAATGTGAAAAGAATGGTAACGCATACGAGTTCTAAATGTTTACGTAAAAAAGGATGAAATTAAACAATTTTTCAGATATAAAAATTTATATTATAGGAAATATTTTGGATTCAACAACATCACCGCTAACATCCGCGCCTTCGTCTTGAAACATGGCACATTTTATACAATAATCATAAGCAAAGAAACACCTTCACATCCATACTATTCGTTATTGAAATGTGCAAACTTAAAAAAAAAAAATCCCTGTCAACAAAGGTTTGACACCTCGTATGAACAAATTGCGTGCAAAGCATCAAGTTACATGTCTATATACCCCGCAGGCAAAGTTTGAGTTAAACGGTTAGCCTATAGCTAGACTATGACTTGATACTTGGCGTGCTTTCATAAGACAACGCAATATTGGAGAATATAAAATGCCATTATCTTTTAATTCCAATAAGACAATCTCTCGATTACATCAACAAACCCTAGAGCATGTATAATTTACAGACGTCACGGTCTTTCAATACCAAAAAAATAAGAGTAAATCATAAAAATGACGGCACTTTAACAGAAATTTAAACACTCGAGAGACAATTAATAAAAACGCCATTTTTGTAGTTGCAAAACTTCATAAAAATAACTATCAAGTAATTACAATACTAATCATAAGTTAAAAGAACGACGGTAAAAAAATTGTTATATTTCGAATTACATCACTCTGATTCAAGGCCAAAAAATCCCTAATGCCATTTTTATACATTGAATAAATAATTTTCTTATCTAGCCGTAGAAGAATAATAAAGTAATCAAGACAAAGGCGCGAACAAAGACCGGCAGCAGTATGATTTCGTTGTCAACAATCGCATCTTGGCATCCCCACAATTCACATACACTTTGTCCTTATCACACAACGCCCATATCACAACAAAAGCGACCTGTTGATCCCACGATGCAGGAAAGAAAGAAAAAACTTGATTTCATTATTCACTGATTGCTTCAGTTTCTTTTTCGCCTAACTATAACCTAAACTTAAATTACGCACATCACATGCACTCACAGACTCATCTCTTTGCATTATTCTACAGAGCTCGTTTTATTTTTACATACACGGGGTCATAGTCAATTCCGTAATTGCTTCCGAAGCAATATGTTACTTAGCTGCAAAGGCAAATTTCAACGATAAATATCACACATTTATCACTAATACCTATCAGCCAATACTGTAGCAGACAGCATATCGTTTTGTGATCGCTTAATCTAAGACGCGTGGATGAATTGACTGTCCCCTTACAAAAGGAAACTAATTTAGATCCTATACAAAACAACATTTTATAGAACAGGAGACAATCGCCAAAGGTACCGTATAACGAATACATAATTAAATGCCGTGTCAATTTTGGACCTTTCCTCCAATTATTTAATCGAATCATAATCACACAACCCCTTACTTAATAATTTAACTGAATTTGAGCGTCAGAACTGATGCGTTATTAACTTTATGATAGTAGGATATATTAACTGCAGTCTGCTACGCACCAAGCTGCAACGATTACAAGCAATATAACAGAACTAACTACTTTGCTATAATCCGCACGGGTTAAGTGAATGCATGCAAAGCCAATGTGTATGAAGCAGGCAAAATCTACGCACCTTATACATGCAAGACCAGCCACCACATGCACCCCAAGGCGCAATTCACCAGTAACAACGCACACAAAAGCAGCACACACACCCACCACCACAATCTCAAAAAATCAAAAAATTGATATTGTGGTGGGGGGTGTGTGTGCTGCTTTTGTGTGCGTTGTTGCTGGTGAATTGCGCCTTGGGGTGCATGTGGTGGCTTGTCCTGCATGTATAAGGTACGTAGATTTTGCCTGCTTCATACACATTGGCTTTGCATGCATTCACTTAACCCGTGCGGATTATAACAAAGTAGTTAGTTCTGTTATATTGCTTGTAATATGGAATTCTGCAAAGTAACGCCTGCTTCTATAAATCTGCAACGATTAATTTGTAACCATCAATCAAATTGTAAAAAAATATATATTAAAAAAAAGAATGGCCGCCGAGTTTCTTGCTGGTTCTTCTCGGTAGGAGCAAACTTCCGAATCAGTGGTAACTTCTTGTAAACATTTGACGATTCAAAATTACTGTAAACAGTCTACTTGAATAAAGAATATTTTGAGTTTTTTTTTTGAGTTTATATAAAATTAGTAAATTGATACAATAAAATTATTTTTTTTTAAATTAAAACGATTTAGAAGCTTCAAAATTTATGCTCGAACACTATTTCCCATAAATTGTATCTAGCGAAAGTACACTCGTAAATTATTGTATTAAAAACCCCGATAAAATACATAATGGATGCAAGCGAAAACTGGTAAGTTGTACATTTACGATAGATCTTAATTGTAAAATTCGTAAAAATCACATCTCTGACCTCGAGTATTTACCATGTACTGCTGGGCTAAGGCCTCCTCTCGCCGTTTTTGGAGAGAAGGATTGGAGCTAAGACCTACCACGCTGCTCCAATGCGGATTGGTAGGTTACACATATCTCTAGAATTCTCTAGAGATATGCAGGTTTCCTCACGATGTTTTCCTTCACCGAAAAGCGTGTGATAAATTGCAATTATCAATTAGACACATAGGTTTTTAATAGAAAAACTCATTGGTGCCTGCCCGGGGTTTGAACCTACGTCGTCTCTAGAGAGTCGCACGGTCTCACCACTAGGCTATCACAGCTTATACTAGGCTATCACAGCTTATGTATTTATGTAGCTTATTACCATGTACTGTTACGTATTAATTACATCGATTTGGCGGTCGTCTCTTGTACTATGAAAGTTTCAAAAGCAAGTGCCTTATAATGTCTACTATTTTTTAAGAGGCTTATGTATGTCACGTAATATCGATCTTTATAACATTTAATTATCGTCTGTTTAACATTTAATTAAATACAAAAACTTCATTTTGATTTATTCGGTGAACATAATTTTACCATGCTTTACAAGTACATGTATAAACTGTACAATTATACATAATATTGTTGTGACAATGTATTCTATATTTATACCTTCGGGCCTCCGTTCGTTCGCTTATTTACATTTTTTTTTTCAATTCATACCTTTCAAAGCTCCTTATACAATAACTAAAAATCACATATAAAAACGTTGTTGTAAGTAAAATATGCCCATTTGTTTCTGATGTCAAGCATGTCATGACACGTGTCTTGTTCAGTACTTTTACTTGAGGCAAAAACTCACGGCAACAAAACACCATATGTATTAAAAATTTAAACCATACAATCACTACGAGCACAGTTCTGACATCAATTTAAAGTCGATAATTCATTAACACGTTCCGTGCCACTGCAATTTTTGAAGCTTTTTTATTGACTGGCCCGTTGGCGCTGTGGGTAGTGACCCTGCCTTCAGCTCCGCGGGTCGCGGGTTCGATTCCCGCCGAAGGCCAACATTTCTATAAACAAATTGTTGGTTCTTCGAGCCTGGGTGTGTATTAGTATTTAAGTATGTATTTAAACTTATATATGTAGTATATCTACCAGTTGTCCGTCACCCATAACACAAGTATCAAGTTACTTTGGGGACGGACGACCGTGTGTGTAAATGTCCCATATATTTATTTATTATTTATTATTTATTGAGGTCGCGTGGGGCATATACGACCCACAGTTTAAAGATTTATAAAATCTTTTAAGACGTTTGCCTGAGAGCTGATACAAGGCAGTAAAAATAAATGACTCCCACTTCGTGTGTGGCGTATACGCCTAGTATTACAGTAAACCCTGTATACGTGCTGTCAAGTTGTGTATATTCGACTCTACAATTCAATTTTTAAGAACCTTTGTTTTTCAATTCAAATTTTCAAATTCAAATTCAAAATATTCTTTATTCAAGTAAACTTGTAAACAAGTGCTTTTGAATCGTCAACTTTACTGCTGGTTCGGAAAGCTGTTCCTGCCGAGAAGAGCCAGCAAGAAACTCGGCGGTTGCTCTTTTTAAAATATAAATCTTAAAACTAGTTACATTTATTTATTACTGTCTTGTACAGAGTAGAAGCGCACCTATATCCACACATCCTTATAATCTAAGTAATCTTCAACAGTAAAGTAGGCTTTCTGTATCCGCCTCTTTTTAACAGTGGTTTTAAACTGCTGTAATGGCATGGCCAAAATTGATTTCGGAATTTTATTATAGAATCTTATTACCCAAACCCACAAACGATTTACGTACTTTTGCTAGGCGCAAAGCAGGAGTCGCAAGCTTATGTCGGTTCCTACTTTGTCTATTATATCACCTATCGTTTTATAATTCTTTATATTTTTATGTACAAAAATTACATTATTTATATACTGTGAAGCAAATGTAATAATATGAGAATTGCAAATGGCCTGAACGGAAAGTGCAGCGGGGGTCGTATACGCCCCGCATAGCATGGAAAGTGTTAACGATTGTTAAAACAAAAAAAAAATCGTATTGAAATTGACTCATCTAATCAAATTCGACACAAGATTACGAAAAGTGTGTAAATGCCGTGAATTTCTTTCTCAATACGGTCAACATATTAATGGAAAAAGATCTTAACACATAAAGAAAATTTATTATATGGAAACTACTTAAAACAACGTATGACTTTCAAGAGAACAAGCGAGCTTGGTTACCAGAATGTATTTAAAACTTATTTAATATACCACTCACATATACACGTTGTTGCCAATTATGTATTATTTATATGATTTAGAAAAATTAAAACAGTTACCAGAAGAAGAAATGTATAATGCATTTGCAAAAGTTATGTGTAGAGATCCGTTCAATATTAATTTAGACGAATATTAATCGTTTTTTTATCTATATTTTAAATTTTGTATAAAATCCGTAACAATTTTTCGTTGTCCTTTTTTACTCTATATATTTTATCCCTTTACTTTACGACCCGAGTGAACGATCTATTAAATTTTGATTCTTATCACAAATGCATTACACAATCAACCAACATACTGTGTATAATAAGGCGAAAATATTGTAAGGTAACAGACTGTAAACGTGTTCGAAACCAACTTTAAACAAACATGAAAGTAATAAAAAAAATTATACAATAAATAAAAAACCACTAACAAAGCCACTGCTATTTTAAGGCACGAATTAAAAAAATAATTTAAAAAGACACCTATTTTAAACTTCGGCGTCACATTACGTATACGAGTTTAAATTATACATAAGTTCCACACAGTATATTTACAAAATAAGTTTCTTTAATACCATGATTTATAGTAAGTTTAAAGAAATAATTGTTTAAGCTTTTAAATTTGAAAAAATCGCTCTGTTATGTTGTTTTATTGTGAGCTCAAATTAAGTCAAACTGTCAACTTATGAGTCCTTTTCGAGACAATTAATAAAGATTGTTTAATCATCCCAATTCTGATATTTTTGTAGACAAATGATAATATAAATGGTGCCTTTTTTTATTAACCTCTCACTTGCTCACAAAATGTTGCTCTTTATGGACAGCAATATTATGTAAGCAAGTGCAGATATAAACCGCTCAAGAATTCAAAATGGCGTCTTAGGGAGCCGCCATTTTGAATCGCCTTTTGTTGATGCACGAGTAATGTATACAAATAGCAGAGGAAATGACGAATATACAATCAAAATAACTAATAAGAAAGTTCTTTTGAAGACGGTCTATTTGTTTCTACCGATAACTAATTGATAACGTTTCATTTAATTCTTATTGTCTGATTGGGGGGGGGTCTCAATCAAAATATTATTTCAAAATGCTACTTATAAGTGAATCAAAACAACGTTGGAATTAAAATATACAATGGATTACGCAATTTTCTTTTACTTACATCGAATATTCGCGAACCTATATTACTAACTGATTGAACTCGTAGAGGTATCTCAAAAAACTTATATACATTTTTGAAGATCCCACATAAACGAATTTTAACATTACGGCTGCCGTAAATAAACACCGAGTAACCTTTTTTTTTAATTAATTAAGTTTTTTTTTGTTACAGTAAACCAAGGCAAAAGTATATTGGCAACAGACAGTAACTGGACACGCGTTGCCTTTTTAAATACTTTAACGGAGATAATATACTAGAGAAACTAAAAACTGGGAATTTCTGAGTAACAACATGAGTAATGTAGTCACTGAGAAAACTGTAAATAATTTGTTTGATATGAAGAATAAGCGAAGTTTAATTTAAGGCAGCCGCATATTTGAGCTGGCAACACTGAACTCCATTAACCGAACCCACTAACTTCAATATCTGGATATCAACTGATAATTCTAAATTAATCTCATCCAAGGATAAAGAGACATCCTCAGCATTTCCATAAACAATAAATACTTAATTATCTCGTAGAACCTTAAGTATGAGAAGCGTATAAATTATATTAGTTCGAATAACGGCCTTATCTAGTTAGCGATATATCGGACGGTATGGCTGTTTCTTAAGAGTGTCGAGAAATCACTGGATTTTTGAGGGTGTAGCGGTAAATCTCCCAGTCAGACTCTTCAATTTTAAACCTAGTCTATTCAATTGGCCGAAAAAATACAAGGCTCTAGCGATGGAATAATAGCGGTATAGCATTGTGACCTAAATTGAAGCTAAAAGATTCAAATGATTTATAGAAGCAGGCGTTATTTTGCGGAATTCCATATTACAAGCAATATAACAGAACTAACTACTTTGCTATAATCCGCACGGGTTAAGTGAATGCATGCAAAGCCAATGTGTATGAAGCAGGCAAAATCTACGCACCTTATACATGCAGGAGAATCCACCACATGCACACCAAGGCGCAATTCACCAGCAACAACGCACACAAAAGCAGCACACACACCCACCACCACAATCTCGACGATCGTTTCGCCCCGAAACCGAAGCATCATCAGGAGGATAGGCTCCACGACAAAAATCGTAATGCCGTTATTGTCGTAACGTATATACGTAATTGTCGTGGATCCTCCTGATGATGCTTCGGTTTCGGGGCGAAACGATCGTCGAGATTGTGGTGGTGGGTGTGTGTACTGCTTTTGTGTGCGTTGTTGCTGGTGAATTGCGCCTTGGAGTGCATGTGGTGGATTCTCTTGCATGTATAAGGTGCGTAGATTTTGCCTGCTTCATACACATTGGCTTTGCATGCATTCACTTAACCCGTGCGGATTATAGCAAAGTAGTTAGTTCTGTTATATTCCTAAAAGATTCAATTTTTCGACTGCTCGCTCCTACTTACGAAGCAATATCATTATATATAATATTTAGTCTTAGAGTTATAAATAACGGAGTAGACGTCCATTTTTGAGGGTCTATATATACGCACACGATATCGGTTTGGATGGAGTGTAATCTTATCATAACTTGTGAATAATATTTATGTTTATTTATCTTAATATGACAAATTAAATCATTAAATCATCATTCTTATTGTAAAAAATTAACAAGTCATTTTTAATTTTTTTTAATAAGAATGCATCCTTGATTCCAACCATTTGGACAAAAAAGTAAGACGCGATGGTGTTCCAGAAACTAATCTATATAATTTGGGATCGAGTATAAAAATCTTAAAAAATAAACAATAACATATGATTTTGTCATGACGGTATCTGTTAAGTGGAAGCACCGTTAAAATATTTAACTACTAATTAAAAATCCATGGTGTATTAGATTTACTCAGAATAAATATTAAGCATTTATATGCGAGATATATGCATTTATAGATGTGCAATTAATATTTATTTATTTTATTTATATTTGGCTCACACGGTGGTACATATATCACGTAGATATATAATCAATTTCGTTAATCTTTTATATTATAACAACCATACAATCCGATAATATATAACGAGTTAGTAGAAGTAACTGTCAATAATGATCGTAAACTTTTAAATATAATGTCATTTATAGACGTTATAGATAGTGTTTAAAATAAATTGTATTTGTGACAAAATTCGAGTAATAAATAAATTGTTTTTTTTTAAATATCATAACATTTAAATTGATAGGCATAGGCTGAAGACATACAGCCTTTTTTATAATTAGGCTGAACGTGTATTCTGTGCTATAATATCACAACTGACAGTTACTAATCTTCATTTAATGACAAGTTGACTAAAACTAGCCCGGTAAGGAGGACATATATTTCTATCAATATCATATTTTTCACAACATTTCAACCTTTTCCACAGGTTTCATATATATTGAAATATTTAACAATTCTTTTGCTATATATTCCATACAATCCGTATGAGTTACAAATTTTGCTGCAACAAGTAAGTACCAAAGACATGAATTAACATATAATTAGTCATTAAGCCGATTCATTAAGGTTAAAATATATTCAGAAAATACATAGTTTGTTTTTATCACAGTTTAATATCGACTGAAAGCGTTTGAACGATCGTATTACAAATAATATTTCTCGATGTAGTACGATTTGATGGAAACTAAATTTATCCGGAACAATATTCAATATTCTTATATATAAAGAATGTTAAGTCTGTATGTCCATTATAGACTTCGAGACGGCTGACCGATTTTAGTTAAGTTTTAAGACAATCTTTAGAATGACCTTGTTATTTTGGTGGCGATCGAAACATTTTTTTAAACTGTTCAATTCTCGTTCCGAGGGGAATTATTTAGTCTATCCTTAATATAATTCTGTTGCATTTAAATATCATTTGTTAGTTTTGTTAATTGAGGATAATCACATCGCTTTATCGCGGAATAGACGCACGCATCTCCTATTCTCGAGTAATCTAGTTCAAAAATGCTCTAGTAAGATCCATAATATCTTTCTTGCTTTTTTTTTATTATTCCCAATTCATCTTCAGCTATACCCTTTTACCGATAAATTATTGCTTTTTATTAAAACAACGCTTCAAACTTAAATTAACAGATTTGAATACTAATAATTACACCCATCGTTGTTTTACGTAATTTACCTTTTTTTTTAATATCTATACTTTATAAAACAAAGTCCCAAACAGCTGTCTGTTTGTATGTAATAGATTTTCTCGAAATCTAGTGAATGGATTTTTGTACGGTTGCCACCAAAATATAGTGCAATACTTCCCAATTCATCTTCAGCTATACCCTTTTACCGACAAATTGTTGCTTTTTATTAAAACAACGCTTCAAACTTAAATTAACAGATTTGAATACTAGTAATTACTCCCATCGTTGTTTTACGTAATTTTCCCTTTTTTAAATATCTATACTTTTTATAAAACAAAGTCCCAAAAAGCTGTCTGTCTGTATGTAATCGATTTTCTCAAAATCTACTGAACGGACTTTTGTACGGTTTCCACCAAAATATAGTGCAATACTTCCGGATGGTTTAGGTAAATAGTATATATCGGTATTAGGTAAATTTTGTTGAAGAGATCGCGCAGTTGTTTAAAACATGCTTGACTTTAGAGATACGCTAAGGTAATGTACTAGAGAATTGTAGATCTATAAAAATACTGCGAAAAAGTCCGCGATAGCATGTACCTCTTATGGTTAACTCGTAGTAAAATGTTTAAAATTTGAATTCAAGAAAAAAATTGTGACAAGCTGATTTGAAAACCGCTGGCATAGCTAATTTAATATAAATAATAACAATTTTTTTTAAATTATAATTGAAATGTTCAAAGCAATGGTACTTTATTGTTACAAATTCAATAAAAATATCTAGTGACAATAGGCGCAAGCCACATAAAACAATCCTTTAAAACTTTAAGGGTTTTTTCCTTATACTAAATGTCAGTATTAACCCCCTATCCATTAAGGGGCCTCGTTATTACATTTAACGAACCTAACTTATAATTTTTTAAAACTAGTTATTGCTTAAACGTTTCAACCAATTAATATTAAGCCAGAATACACAAACTCAATATATAATAGCGTAATATTCAATTGATTATATAAAAAACTGATCAGTAATATTCATTGTGGTTTTTGCAAACCACGGTTAATACAACACATGTCTTTTAAGGAGAGGTCCCAAATAGATGGGCCCCTATGTTATTATAACACAAGCCGTTTAAGGAGAGGTCCCAAATAGATGGGCCCCTATGTTATTATAAGACAGGCCCTTTAAGGGGAGGTCCCAAATAGATTGGCCCATATTTTATTATAACACAGGCCCTTTAAGTTGAGGTCCCAAATAGATTGGGCCATATGTTATTATAACACAGGTCCTTAAGGAGAAGTCCCAAATAGATGGGTCCCTATTTTATTACAACACAGGCCCTTTAAGGAGAGGTCCCAAATAGATGGGCCCCTATTGTATTATAACACAAGCCCTTTAAGGCAGTGTTTCTCAACGTGGGCCCATGGTCCACAGGGGAATATTTGAATATTAAGTGGGGGGAAAACTCCAAAATATACTCCTCATGATTTTAACCCTTCGCACCAGGCAATGTAAATGCAATACTTGATTCGGTGCCAAATTCAACAACACGAAAAAAACAATTCGATCTAAAACCTATCATTTAAGTGTTTTAAGCGAACAATTCAATTTTTTGAATATTACAAGTTATGTGGCATAAGAATTTTGAAAGTGGGCATGGATATAAAAGGCTGGGAAACACTGCTCTTAAGCGAGGTCCTACATAGATAGAGCCCCTGTATTATTATAACACAGGCCCTTTAAGGCGAGGCCTCTTATAGATGGGGGCCCCTATACGTTGGTAGCCGCGCCTATATATGTATACTATGTCCTCTCTCACCTAAGGCCAGTGAACTAGGGGCTCCGCTAGAATTTGTCCTGGAATATGAAGAGGTTGTTTGTGGCCGCTACAGCGATGATGCTTTCGTGTGGATGCCATGCAGTGTGCAGTATTTTCTTATTAAAGTCCAAACAATCGACGCTTATTTCGTCCTGCAATTAAAAAAAAAATTATGCAACTCCACCGAAACGTCGAACCTTATATAAAGTTAACTCGATTATGTCGCGATGTGACCCCCTTTATTTATATTATAATTTTTAATTAATAAAATTATAATTTGACTGGCCCGTTGGCGCTGTGGGTAGTGACCCTGCCTTCAGCTCCGCGGGTCGCGGGTTCGATTCCCGCCGAGGGCCAACATTTTCTATAAACAATTTGTTGGTTCTTCGAGCCTGGGTGTGTATTTGTATTTAAGTATGTATTTAAACTTATATATGTACGGACAAACTTATGTATATACGGACAACTGGTAGATATACTACATGAATATCTACCAGTTGTCCGTCACCCATAACACAAGTATTAAGTTACTTACTTTGGGGACGGACGGCCGTGTGTGTAAATGTCCCATATATTTATTATTTTATTTATTTATAATTAAGCTGTGTGCTAGGCCAAACAGAGGAGAGGAGAGGAGGAGGAGGAGGAGGAGGAGGAGGAGGTGAGGTGAGGTGAGGTGAAGAGGAGGTGAGGTGAGGAGAGGAGAGGAGGAGGAGATAAGGTGATGAAGAGGAGATAAGTTCAGGAAGAGGTGATGAGAGGAATAAATGGTTCAAGGGGTCATAGCTATTGGTTTCATCATAAATAAGACTACCTTCTTCCTCTTGGCGGTGGCGGCGACGCGTCTCGCCCGCAGCGGTTGCCGTGGCCGCGCCGCCGCGTCCCTTGACGCCTCCAGGGTGAGCTCCCCGCGCCGGCCCGCCCCGCCCGCGCCCGACCCGCCGCCCGCACACCCGCCACCCCCGCCGCGCTCGAATATCCTGGAACGATTATATTTACACGATAACACTACATCTAAAATAATTTAAACAAGTAAATTAACGACCTGTTACTATCCCACTAGGCATAAATCTCCTCTCTGTTTTTCGGTTAGAAGGCTTGGAGCTAAGGCGTACCACGCTGCTCCAATGCCGCACGCTGATACACATATCCCTAAAATTCTCTAGAGATATGCAGGATTGTGTGAAGTATAATATGTATATAATATGTGTAACGCCAGAGTTGGATGATAGAAGAGAATAGAAGACGAAATGATATTGTGCTGAATACACTTAGAGTGAGATAAGGACAAAGGTAGTAATAAAGAAAAAGATACAGGAAATGGAAAATATATAGTGGACTATCCGTTTTTATACCCGTTACATGCAGGATTCGTAAAAACACATGCACAAACCTCCACCACTGCCACCATAATACACAAGCACTACGCACGTTCACTATCACAAACTCAACAATCGTTTAGCCCCGCAACCGAAGCATCAGGAGATAGACTCCACGACAAAATCAAAAAGCACAATACATTTAGAACTATATATATATATTCTATTTACTGTATCGCGTATTATAGCAAAATAATTTTATTATTACTTTTGTATTATAGATCTCCGCAAAGTAACGCCTAACTCTATAAATTATTTGGTTCTTCTTGGTAACCAACCACTGATAACTTCATTGATCATATCGATCCTTGACGATTCAAAAGTGCTTGAAAAAGCTTATTGGTATAAAGATATGATAATCAACATAACATACCTAACACAATATAGTCATCTATAGCGACAGTCAAGCCGCATTAAAAGCACTTGACCGTATAGAAACAACTTCAGCTATCATAAAGGAATGCAAACAAGTACTAAACGGATTAGCTGAAATTGGAGAAGTAACGATTGCATGGGTCCCAGGACACCATGGGCATGCAGGGAATGAAAAAGCCGACGAATTGGCAAGAAAAGGAGCGAGTCAAACATTTGTTGGCCCAGAACCTTTCCTCCCAATTGGAAACACGATAATAAAGCGCGTTATAGATAAAAGAATAGAAATAGAATCGAGTAAAAGATGGAGAAACACAACGTTCCGACAATCAAAGCTGTTTCTCAAATCTTTCGACATTAAGAAAACAAAACAGCTAATGTCTCACAGTAGGGAAAATGTGGCAATCATAACAGGCATTACTACGGGGCACTGCCTGTTAAACAGACACCTGTCAATAATGAGAATAAAAGAAGATGCAGCGTGCCCAGAGTGTGGAGAAGAAGAAAAGAGTCTCCACCTTATGGCTGAGTGCCCCATGTACTCGCTGGTAAGATGGGAGTTACTAGGTAAGGATGGAATTGAAGAAGAAGACCTAACAAATATCCCCTTCAGGGATATCATAAGGTTTGTAAGAGCAACTGGTAGGTTTGAGCAGGTGACACTGTCGGGCTACAGTGAGACCCTTGTCCCTACATGAGGGGAAATGGGTGGAATAGTCCAGAATTGGAGCTGACCACCCGCCCTGCACCGACAGGCGTCCCCTACCCTAGATTAGATTAGATTAGATTAACATAACATACCTGAAGAATCCGTTATACGAGCCAGTCATAAGCCGCTGATCGTCACCGCTCCAGCAGCATTCAAACTTATCGAAAATACAATCGTTTTCGTACAACGAGCACAGCTTTGAGCGAAGGTACTCGTGCACCTGTAAAAGAATTTCATTGTTAAACTCATTCTCAAAAGTTGTATCTTGGAGTTGTTCATAAATTTCGTCACGCTAAGTTTTTTTTATCACCTTCCCCCCTTTCTATCAGAATTTCTGTTACCTCCCATCCTGAATATAATAAATTTCAGTTAATTCATAATAAAGTTCAGTGCACAAACTTTGAGAATTGAAATTATATATGATTGGTTTTTAAAAATCAATGAAAATCTTTTTGCGCCAACGGGCCAGTCATTAATCTTATCTACCTTTGTATTATATAGTAATTAGCGTCTGTCCGTGACTTTCTCTGCTTGTAAATCTTCGAGTAAAAAATTATATTGCTCCCTTGCAACGTTCGAACATAAAATGGTGATTCTCTTCTTTATTTCCGGCAACGAATTAAATTAAATTAATTATGACCAATTATGAATGTAATAAAAAATTTTATCAATGAATTAAAAAAAATTATGACCAACTGAAGTCTGAGCCTATTTTGCAATTAAGATATTGAAATGTAACGTACTCATTTGCATAATTTATTATGAACGTTAAATTACCGAGTAAATATTATAAAATATTTTCTTTTTGTAATAAAATTAACACATTAATAAAATAATGCACACTTACTGGATATGTTTCTACAGGTTTCGTTTCCATTCTAAGATCCCATACTTTTAAACCTAGGTAATCTCTAGACATCATATATCTGGAACAAAAAAAACAGTTAAATAACTGGAATTGTTTGTGAAACAAGATAAACGTTTTGTATTTAACCATATCTAATTTCCTAGTCACAACTAACGGCAAAGAAAAAATAATGATGATTGCAATTTTATTTATTTATTTATTACAACTTTATTGAGTAAAAATATATATGCAATGGCTGTACAAATGTATAATAAATTGCCAAATGAAATAAAAAACATTAAAAATACAGAAAAATTCAAACTTAAACTTAAAAGGTGGTTAATTGATGCAACTTTTTATGCTGTAAACGAATTTATTGATTGACATGACATTAAAATAAAATGAAAATAAATTTTACTATATTGACATACATGTTCCCTAGTTTAATACGTAACATTCAATGTAATTGTAAATTTGCACGCCATTTTATGGCAGACTGTAGTAAGGAAATATGTAATTTAATATCTTTTACACCTACAATCATGCAAATAAATATTTTGAATTTGAATTTGAATTGCCCAGTCACCAAAAAAACTTATCCATATATATAGATAGAACGTTACTTTATACTTTGGATGGAGTGAATGTTTACTGTCATTATGCATTGGAGCAGTTTGATGAAGGTTTATCCTTGATCATTTTTTCCAATGAGATTTGATTTGAGATTTTTCCCAAAAGAATGAGATAGTAAAATTTGCGGATAGCTTTTCTGTGAGACCGACATACCCGTAAATTTTTGTACATAAAAATATAAAGAATTATAAAACGATAGGTGATGTATATAATAGACAAAGTAGGAACCGACATAAGCTTGCGACTCCTGCTTTGCGCCTAGCAAAAGTACGTAAATCGTTTGTGGGTATGGGTATAAGATTCTATGATAAAATTCCGAAATCAATTTTGGCCATGCCATTACAGCAGTTTAAAAACACTTAAAAAGAGGCTGATACAGAAAGCCTATTATACTGTTGAAGATTACTTAGATGATAAGGATGTGCGGATATAGGCGCACTTCTACCCTGTACAAGACAGTAATAAATAAATGTAACTAGTTCTAAGATTTATATTTTAAAAAGAGCAACCGCCGAGTTTCTTGCTGGCTCTTCTCGGTAGGAACAGCTTTCCGAACCAGCAGTAAAGTTGACGATTCAAAAGCACTTGTTTACAAGTTTACTTGAATAAAGAGTATTTTGAATTTGAATTTGAATTTGAGCAGTTTGATGAAGGTTTATCCTTGATCATTTTTCCCAATGAGATTTGATTTGAGATTTTTCCCAAAAGAATGAGATAGTAGAATTTGCGGATAGCTTTTCTGTGAGACCGACATACCCGTAAATTATTATCATTTTTTTTTTCGAACTGACTGTATGCTGTTAGCCTTAACGGCTTTTACAGCGTCACCGGGCGGGACGGGCGAGCGCAGAAGCATCGCCGAGGTTGCGAAATGCAGAGAGTAGAGCGCAGAAGCTCTACTAACGTCGGGGAACGTCGTCCTAAGGGTGCCTCCTGTGAGGCCGGACCACGGCTTAGGGCGACGCGTAGTGGAGGGCTGATGGTATGACTTTGATTAGTCATTGCGACGTCGGAAGGATGGCAATTATTACCATAGGACGGTGGTCCCCTTTGGGAAATTTCACTAAGCTCACCTGCCAGAGTTGCTCAGCTTGACATCGCTGATTGAGGAGATGATCTCGGAGAAGAAGGACCTCGCGTGGGGGTCCTCCGGCTCCTCGAACAATTTGGCGTGCCGGTCGCACAGCGCCGCCGCTCGCATATCGCATAGCCTAATTGTACCTGGAATTAATGGACGCATTATTGAAACTGTCTAAATCAGTGTTTCATAAGCTGTGATAGCCTAGCGGTGAGACCATCCGAATCTCTAGAGACGACATAGGTTCAAACCCCGGGCACCAATGAGTTTTTCTATTAAAACTTATGTGTCTAATTGATAATTGCAATTTATCACACGCTTTTCGGTGAAGGAAAACATCGTGAGGGAACCTGCATATCTCTAGAGAATTCTAGCGATATGTGTAACCTACCAATCCGCATTGGAGCAGCGTGGTAGGTCTTAGCTCCAATCCTTCTCTCTAATAACGGAGAGAGGAGGCCTTAGCCCAGCAGTGGGCATAGTAACAGGCTGTTACTTTACTTTTGCTTTACTTATATTTCCAACAATAAACTAAACAGAGAGGTCAACGATAGAATTATAATCCATTATCCGATAGTTCAAAAATCGACGTGTTTCTTATACAAATATAATATGCTCCAATAAACTTACCCTTACTACTAGAATATACAAAGAGATTGCATTCAGTCGGATGGAACTCTGCCGCAGTTATGACCTATAACAAATATATCAAATCAAATCAAAATAATCTTTATTCAAATAAACCATTTCAGGCACTTTTGAACCGTCAAGCATCAATATGATTAATGAAGCTACAACTGGTTCGCAATGTTGCTCTTACCGAGAAGAACCAGCAAGAAACTTGGCGGTCAATCTTTTAAATATTTTCAATTATACATTATTAAACCACTGTCTTGTATGAAGCTGGAAGGATTTTCAAATCCAGGCTTTCTTATCATCCAAATAATCTTCAATTTTGTAATATGCTTTATATTATATATATTATAGATATCATTTATTACACTTACGCAACTCCCGTATAGGTAGCCTACAAATAGTCTAAAATATCTCTATATCGCACAGTGATACGCTTATTTTATTTATTTATACTAGCGTTATCAACAGGTTAGTTTTTTTTTTTATTATTATACTTGTTCCTCTGATGAGTAAGGTCAGAGACTTTATTTGATTTATTATATATTTTACGATTTACGTTTGTCACATAGGCTTATTTTATTACTTTTGTAACGTAGCTATTTTCTTTATCGGCAACAATTTATCTTATGACTATTCTATTACAACTTTACACGTAACTATTTACAATTTGTTCATACTATTTTTAACTTACATTAATTTTGTTCACTATTTGTTTATAAGTATTTTACCTTTAATCTTACTATTATTCTACTTCCAGATTTGGTTAGTTACATCTTAATCAGAAGGTAGATGACCGCAACTTGTGTATGTCTTCATCATCCTCCTGGACTTATCCCACTCTAAGTGGGGTAGGCACAACATTATCACATGATTCGGCTACGTATTTTACGACCGGTCGCCTGCCTGACATCAACTAACCTTAGTCGTATTTAACGACTTCTCGGTAAGAAAGAGGTTGGTCTATTCTACTCAACCGGATACCACACGGTGGGTCATATTACCTTAGTCAGAAAGCTTAGAATAGAATAGACCACCCTCATTTCTTAACGAGGTGTTGTAAAAGGCGACTATGATATGTGCCGTGTGGTATCAGGCTGCATAGAATAGACCACCCTCATTTCTTACCAAGGTGTCGTAAAAGGCCACTAAGGTAAGTTGACGTCAGGCAGGCGGCCGGTCGCAAAATACGTAGCCGAATCATGTATAGTACCCGGCATTAAATAATGCACATCGATGATTAGAAAGAAACAGCCGGCCAGTTCGGTTTCGTAGAGCGCTGTCACTGTCACTCAGTTAGTATGTGACGTTTCGCACGGGATCGTCAGTCTGTAAGACAGAGACAATGCTCTATGAAGCAGAACTAGCCGATTTTCTCTCTCTAAGCCCCGATGTGTTATTTAGTGCCGGGCTATATATGCTATAACATGTTTGTAACATGTTGTGCCGACCCCACTTAGAGTGGGATAAGGGCAGGAGAATAATGACTATTGCAATAAAATGTTTGGTGCACCTGAGTCATATGGTTTTGTTCGTTTACTTTTACACCCGTATTCATAAACATTACTGTGAGAATGCATAGTGCTCAGGGACGCATAGGGTCATTCAAACCAATTCATACACCCGTATTCAAGAAGCATACTCAGCTAAGTAAGCACAAATTACTATGCGAAGGAGACTAGTTCACTGTGCGTTCCTCGTGTCAAGCCTTCCATTTCATAAACAATACTTAGGCCACACTCAACTAAAAGAACGCTATGCGTCCAACTGCGCGCTCTGATTGGTCCATTTGATGTGGCGTAGTTCAGACTAGTTTTTGACAAATGTCAATGTTATTAACAATTTGTTGTGTTGTTAATAACAAACAAACATAACCTTACTTTGGTATTCCCGTAATTTGCAGTTTATCGTGTTAATATTTTTTTTATGAAATTTTGTGTATTGTGCAGTGTAAATAAAATATAGTTTATTATAATGACTTCGCCTTTGTATTTAAATGCAAGCACTGCAACTCCTAAGAGGTAGAACTATTTTTCTTTAATTTATTATGTATGATAATTTTGTTGTATAGTTTTACTTATATTATTTACTAGACAAAGTTAAATGATTATAAGAATAAAATATAACAAATAGATAACTAATAAATAATTTTGCTTTTAACCAAAGCGGCGCGAACACTATGCGTTCGCTAAAGTAGCTCCTTATCTATTTTAGCTGTGCGTCGATTTTGACAAACGCATAGTACAACATTTCACTCAAGTAATGTCTATGAATTGGTTTGAATGACCCTATGCGTCCCTGAGCACTGTGCGTTCTCATAGTAATGTTTATGAATACGGGTGATAGACATTACTTGAGTGAAATGTTCTACTATGCGTTTGTCAAAATGGACGCACAGCTAAAATACATAAGGAGCTACTTTAGCGAACGCATAGTGTTCGCGCCGCTTTGGTTAGAGGCAAAATTATTTATTAGCTATCTATTTATTATATTTTATTCTTATAATCATTTAACTTTGTCTAGTAAATAATATAAGTAAAACTATACAACAAAATTATCATACATAATAAATTAATGAAAAATAGTTCTACCTCTTAGGAGTTGCAGTGCTTGCATTTAAATACAAAGGCGAAGTCATTATACTAAACTATATTTTATTTACACCGCACAATACACAAAATATCATAAAAAAATTATTAACACGATCAACTGCAAATTACGGGAATACCAAAATAAGGTTATGTTTGTTTGTTATTAACAACACAACAAATTGTTAATAACATTGACATTTGTCAAAACTAGACTGAACTACGCCACATCAAATGGACCAATCAGAGCGCGCAGTTGGACGCATAGCATTCTTTTAGTTGAGTGTGGCCTAAGTATTGTTTATGAAATGGAAGGCTTGACACGAGGAACGCACAGTGAACTAGCCTCCTTCGCATAGTAATTTGTGCTTACTTAGCTGAGTATGCTTCTTGAATACGGGTGTTAGTTAAGTACTTAAACATATCGACTGTGAACTGGCAAATTGTCCTATCTTATTTTTGACAACTTTTCAGGAAGACGAAAAAACGTGATTATTAACAAATTCGGATTAATTTTTATGTAATAAAAAGCCAGTTGACTTGAAATAGTTTTTTTATATACAAATTTTCTAGTAGATAATACATGTTGATACGGTAAATGATGGGCAGTAGTACCTGATGCCGTTAAAAAGTGATTTGCCTTAAAATTGAGATAGGACATATTGCCGGTTCACAGTCGATATGGAGTAAAGGATGATTACTCACCTCGGTAAGTTCCTCCATATTGGCGGGCTTGATGTCGACGATATTGAAGCTCTGGTCGGTGATCTCGAGGTGCCACAGGTTGATGCGGAGATCGTCCGCCGACAGGTACGTCTCTTGGTCCGAGTTCAGCGAGATCGAGTTTATGTGGTAAGTGTGCGCGTTCGCGAATATCCGCCTGTCAAACAAATTAACATTTCTACACGTTTCATATCGATGGCAGCAAAGTAGATACGCACATTTGCATAATCGACAATTTAAAGGAGAGCATTGTTAGCTACGGCCGGGATTCGACTCATAATTATAACGTTCTCTCATAGAAAATGTTACCAAATAATACGTCAACAAGAGATAACCGTACAACTATAAATTATGGAACACGCTAAATAAGTATTGACTGATTAAGTTCATAATAATTTGGAATCATTAAGCCAGGACGATTCTACCAGTTCGGAACGCTGTCATCCACTGAGAAGAACTGGCAAGAAACTCAATGGTTGCTCTTATCACGAATATTAACTGTTATCGGTAACCAAATCAACACACACCGAGAGGTGGAATTGGACTGACTAGACTGTTGAATGTCGCTCGCGAACAAGACTCGGGTCACAATATTTTACCCTCATTCATTCGGTTTTATTCCTCTACCCACCAAATGACAGATAACATAATATTGTAGACAAAATACTTCCTCATTATTATTCTATGCATATTAATGTATTTATTTATAATATATAATTTATATCTGATTATTATAATTATGTCTAACAATTATACACGTTATACCGAGTCACCGTATGATATCTGACAATATCTAACAGCATATTTAGTAAAAAATACTGACCATTTTTTATTTATTTATTAGACCAACTAATAGCATTTTACAATACACAATTTCCAAACACATTATTTAATATATAAAATAAGCTAAGTCTGTGTAAAACACCTATAAAAGTTAGTACAACATTTGTATGAATGATACAATTACCACTATCGTTGCCTAATACCTAATTGTATATAAATATTCAAATTTCAAATTCAAAATATTCTTTATTCAAGTAAACTTGTAAACAAGTGCTTTTGAATCGTCAACTTTACTGCTGGTTCGGAAAGCTGTTCCTACCGAGAAGAGCCAGCAAGAAACTCGGCGGTTGCTCTTTTTAAAATATAAATCTTAGAACTAGTTACATTTACTTATTACTGTCCTGTACAGAGTAGAAGCGCACCTATATCCACACATCCTTATCATCTAAGTAATCTTCAACAGTATAGTAGGCTTTCTGTATCAGCCTCTTTTTAACAGTGGTTTTAAACTGCTGTAATGGCATGGCCAAAATTGATTTCAGAATTTTATTATAGAATCTTATACCCAAACCCACAAACGATTTACGTACTTTTGCTAGGCGCAAAGCAGGAGCTGCAAGCTTATGTCGGTTCCTACTTTGTCTATTATATACATCACCTATCGTTTTATAATTCTTTATATTTTTATGTACAAAAATTACATTGTTTAAAATATACTGTGAAGCAAATGTAAGAATACCTATTTCCTTAAACTTCTCTCGCAGGGAAAATGAATATTAATATTCATTAAAAATAATCATAAAGAAAGAACCATTTAAACACATAAAGGCTTTATCAAAAGAGATCTAATTCGTTTTTTGTACAAAGGAAGGTGGTCATGGAAGATGTTTATATAACTAGCATTTAAATCGTTGTAGGTACTCATCATTCTATTCAGTGGTTTATTTTTGCCCAAGTTAGTCCTATAGCGTGCAGTTGAAAATGTTTTACGGGCATTGGTAAAACGGGGTGCACTATTACGCACTACAGAAATATTTAAACCGCTCATTAGTTCCGGAGCCGGTAGTGTGGAGCCGGAACCGAAATAAACTAAAGACGTCAAAGTTGCGCCTCCAAAAGGTCCGAAAATCATTTGTCGGTCTCGTTACATGATTTTATAATAAAATTCCTCAACATTATCTAGACTTGCCTTTACACAAGTTTAGAAATTATCTTAAAACGATGCTGCTACATAAAGCTTACTATACAATTGAAGATTATTTGAGTGATAGTAGGATATCTTAACTGCAGTCACCTACGCACCAAGCTGCATCGATTTATTTGTAAACATCAATGAAATTGTACAAAAAAATATATTTAAAAAATGGCCGCCGAGTTTCTTGTTGGTACTTCTCGGTACGAGACTGTTAAAAAGAGGCTGATACAGAAAGCCTACTATACTGTTGAAGATTACTTAGATGATAAGGATGTGTGGATATAGGTGCACTTCTACCCTGTACAAGACAGTAATAAATAAATGTAACTAGTTCTAAGATTTATATTTTAAAAAGAGCAACCGCCGAGTTTCTTGTTGGCTCTTCTCGGCAGGAACAGCTTTCCGAACCAGCAGTAAAGTTGACGATTCAAAAGCACTTGTTTACGAGTTTACTTGAATAAATAATATTTTGAATATGAATTTGAATTTATCTCTGCTGGTTTACGCAGCGCACGCGACTAAAGCTCCCAGCAAGCAGTTTGTAAACAACTGCGCTATCTCTTCAACACAATTTACATAATACCGATATGTGCTATTAACCTAAACCATGCGGAAGTATTGAACTATCTTTTGGTGAAAACCGTACAAACATCCGTTCAGTAGATTTTGAGAATATTACATACAGACAGACAGCTTTTTGGGACTTTGTTTTATAATAAGAATAGATGATGAATAAGTTTTCCGACCCACGCAATCGATAAAATCCAACATCAATAAACAAACCAAACAATGAGATAAAAAATATTCAATATATATCCATAATCTATGACATGAAAAGCTTGATAATGAAGTCAAGTGGAATGGCAAACATAGCCTTATAATTAAATTAATGCCAGTAAAGTCAGTAATACTGATATACTGATACTCTACAACGTCAATGTACTATACAGATAAGAGACAGAATTGATTTTTATTATCAATATTACTTATCTATGTATTTATTATATGAAAGCTTATTTATTTTAAGGGATGTCTACAGAAAAATTAAATTAAGTGTACGAACTATGCTTATACATAAGGCATATTACATAATTGAAGATTATTTGATGATAAAAATGCTTGGATTTGAAAATCCTTTCAGCTTCATACAAGACTGCAAATGAATAATGTAAATTTAAATGTATAAAGATTGACCGCTGAGTTTCTTGGTGGTTCTTCTCGGTAAGATCAACATTGCGGTTGCTCTTTTCAAAACATAATTCTTATTACTAGTTTATTTTTTATTACTAGATTATTTTGATTGATTGATTAAAATCAAAATCAAAATAATCTTTATTCAAATAAACCATTTCAGGCACTTTCGAATCGTCAAACATCAATATGATTAATGAAGCTACAGCTGGTTCGGAATGTTGCTCTTACCGAGAAGAACCAGCAAGAAACTCGGCGGTCAATCTTTTAAATATTTTCAATTATACATTATTAAACCGCTGTCTTGTATGAAGCTGGAAGGATTTTCAAATCCAGGCTTCCTTATCATCCAAATAATCTTCAATTTTGTAATATGCTTTATGTATAATTTAAATAAGGGGTATCAAGTTATATTAAATCAGAAATGAGTTCTGTACAATAACCAAAAGTCAGCGAGTCGGGCACATAGTATGGAGAACCGATCGGCGTTGGAGTCTTAAGGTGTTGGAATGGCAACTTCGCACTGGGAAACTACAGAATGGTAGACCCCCTACGAGAAAGATCTCAGAAAGATCCCGGGAGGCTGCTGGATTCAAGCGTCATAAGATCGTGTAGAGTGGAGATTCAGTGAAGAGAACTTTGTCCAAAATTTCTTATTTTCATGTCCACTACTCAGACTTTTATTTATTACAGAATTACAGAGATAATTGTATAGCATGCATGGATAGCAAGATAACACTTTAATGCGGACTGCCTAGCTAGGATAAACTAAAAATATGTACCGTGCACACCAATAACTAAATGACCGCACAGTAATTTATAGAATTAGGCGTTACTTTGCGGAGATCCATAATACAAAAGTTATAATAAAAATATTTTGCTATAATCCGCGATACAGTAAATAGAAAATATATATAGTGCTAAATGTATAGTGGACTATACGTTTTTTTTCATACCCGTTACATGCAGGATTCGTAAAAATATATGCACAAACCTCCACCACTTCCACCACAATACACAAGCACTACACAGGTTCACTATCACAAACTCAACAATCGTTTCGCCCCGCAACCGAAGCATCATCAGGAGATAGACTCCACGACAAAATCACAAAGCCTTTGTGATTTTGTCGTGGAGAAATTTGACATTTAGCACTATATATATTTTCTATTTTCTGTATCGCGGATTATAGCAAAATAATTTTATTATTACTTTTGAACGCACAGTCCTTTTTATTTAGGTTGTGATAATAAATAGAATTAAATGTCAATTCCCGTTGGAGCACCCCAAATCTTGCTTCCCAGTGTGGAGGTCTGTGTGCAGTAGGATAGCAAGAATTTTAATCAACCATATCTGATAAGCTGTGATAGCCTAGCGGTGAGACCGTGCGACTCTTTCGAGGGGATCACGAGTTCAAACCCGAGCAGGCACCAATGAGTTTTTCTACTAAAACTCATGTGTCTAATTGATAATTGCAATTTATCACACGCTTTTTGGTGAAGGAAAACATCGTGAGGAAACCTGCATATCTCTAGAGAATTCTAGAGATATGTGTAACCTACCAATCCGCATTGGAGCAGCGTGGAAGGTCTTAGCTCTAATCCTTCTCTCCAAAAACGGAGAGAGGAGGCCTTAGCCCAGCTGTGGGCGTAGTAACAGGCTGTTACTTTACTTTTTACTTATTCAAATTCAAATTCAAAATATTCTTTATTCAAATAAACTTGTAAACAAGTGCTTTTGAATCGTCGACTCTATTGCTGGTTCGGAAAGCCGTCCTACCGAGAAGAGCCAGCAAGAAACTCGGTGGAGCTCTTTTAAAAAAGAAGATTCTTAATACTAATTACATTTTGTCATAGCTATCCTGCACAATGTCAAAGAGCAGCTATATCCACGCATTCTTATCATCAATGTAAGCCTCCACGGTATAATAGGCTTTCTGTATCAGCCTCTTTTTAACAGTATTTTTAAATTGCTGTAATGGCAAAGTTAAAATTGATTGTGGAATGTTGTTATAGAATTTTATACCCAAACCCACAAACGACTTACGTACTCTTACAAGCTTATGTCGGTTCCTACTTTGTCTATTATATACATCGCCAATCTTTTTATAATTATGTATATTTTTATGCACAAAAATCAAATTGCTAAAAATATACTGTGAAGCTAACGTAAGAATAACTGTTTCCTTAAACTTCTCTCGCAGGGACTCACGCGGACTCAAATTATAAATGCCACGTATGGCTCTTTTTTGCAATACAAAAATTTTCTCAATATCAGCGCATTTACCCCATAAAATTATTCCATTATATTTGAAGCATCTCCAATCTTGTTCCCAAAGAGAGGTGTGTGCCCAGCAGTGGGATTAACAGCAAGTTAGCAAGTTACCTGGGCGAGGCTTCTACCATGAGGTCTGCGGGCCTCACAGTGGGCACTCTCAGCTGCGTGACCCGCGCTGGATCCCGGGGCCGACCGCCTTCCTCGCGAGTGTTGTACCCCGTTACTCGCTTGTCCCGCTCTGATACCTGAAATTAGATAAAATTAGATATCAATCAAAGATCAAAATTACTATTAATTATGAAATACGCAGTGTCCTTGAAAACTCCATTAAAGGAAGATAAAACATGAGCATTACAATTTATTCCGGCTCGAAGGACCAAATGTTTAGTCACGGGGGCTTTCGATCTTCTATATGTATTATGTGTTCTATTTTACTTTAATAAAACTATTTTTTTTCTTGCGTTAGTCGTCTAATAACGTGAATTAATTTTTAACAAAAAAAAAAGAGATGTACGTTTCAAAATGTCAAGAGAGAAAATGTGTCGACTGAAGTATCGATCCTGTCGACGTCATTTCTGTGGGCGCTAAGAGATGGCGCTAGTCGTTGCGCCAACAGGGTATATTAATATTCAAAATAAGTTGTAAGTGTTCAAAATATGTAAATAATACGTGCCCTGAAAATTTAATATTCGAGAGATGTTAACAAAATTGTAGAATATTGTTTACTGAATAAAATATATAATAAAAATTTTTGTCTGTAATAAGCCCGTACTTATCTTTTTTTCCTTATTTATTATTGTTTTACGCCGTGTGGTATCCGGCAGGATAGAATAGACCACCCTCCTTTCTTACCGAGGTGTCGTAAGAGGCGACTAAGGTAAATGCCGTGTGGTAGCCGGCAGAATAGAATAGACCACCCTCCTTTCTTACCGAGGTGTCGTAAGAGGCGACTAAGGTAAATGCCGTGTGGTATCCGGCAGAATAGAATGGACCACCCTCCTTTCTTACCGAGGTGTCGTAAGAGGCGACTAAGGTAAATGCCGTGTGGTATCCGGCTCCATAGAATAGACCACCCTCCTTTCTTACCGAGCTGTCGTAAGAGGCGACTAAGGTAAATGCCGTGTGGTAGCCGGCAGAATAGAATAGACCACCCTCCTTTCTTACCGAGGTGTCGTAAGAGGCGACTAAGGTAAATGCCGTGTGGTATCCGGCTCCATAGAATAGACCACCCTCCTTTCTTACCGAGGTGTCGTAAGAGGCGACTAAGGTAAATGCCGTGTGGTATCCGGCTCCATAGAATAGACCACCCTCCTTTCTTACCGAGGTGTCGTAAGAGGCGACTAAGGTAAGTGCCGTGTGGTATCCGGCTCCATAGAATAGACCACCCTCATTTCTTACCGAGGTGTCGTAAGAGGCGACTAAGGTAAGTGCCGTGTGGTATCCGGCTCCATAGAATAGACCATCCTCATTTCTTACCGAGGTGTCGTAAGAGGCGACTATGGTAAGTTGACGACAGGCAGACGGCCGGTCGTAAAATACGCAGCCAAATCATGCGACAACATGTTTGTAACATGTTGTGCCGATCCCACTTAAAATGGGATAAGGGCAGGAGAATGATGACTATTAATTATAAAATATACAAAATTACTATTACTGAACGTTAAGCCCATTATTGAAACATACAAGATTAAGATGCATAAAAAGCGCCAGAGTTGATAAACGGTAGGAGAGAATGGAAGCGAAAAACTTGTCCCGACTCCACTCAAAGTGGGAGAGTATCATAGGTCATTCTTAAGATTATCTAAGAATTTCATTAAAATCTATGCAGCCGTTTCGGAGTATATAAAAGACATACAAACATTCATTTTTATATATTAAGATATGACACAAATCCTACCCTTTTTTACAATAATATTTTTTGGTTTATTCGCTTTATTATTCGCTTTTTTTCACATTTTAGTTTTTTTTAACCCAATCTGTAATCCACTTGTTAGAGTAACTTGCCCTATCTGAATAAGAAAGTCATATCTCCCGACTATATGAGCATAGAAAATTGCGCACTGATTGTAGAAAATAAATAAAGTGAAATCTTTATTTTACTGTATTCTCATTGGTACTTGATAAGTGTGCAAAATTTTGATTTAAAACTGACAGCTCTGAGTGGATGGAAACTCAAAGGAGTGGGTAACCAAGTTTGGCAGTGCCTTCTTATAAAACGATGTTTTTCTCTAAGTCTTTTACAGTCCTTGCATCCCGTCTTTGGAACTCTTTACCAGATAGCATCTTTAAAGACTCTCCTTCTTTGCACATTTTCAAACTTAGGCTAAAGCAACACTAGCTTTCCTCGCTGTCATAACTTATATCTATATAGGTTTATTATATTTTGTATTAGTATTAGTGTATCATCTTGTATTATATATATGTATTCTATTTTATGATTATAAGAAAGTAAGTTTATCCAAGTTTAATTTATAATTGTTTTATAGTGTATTTAATAATTTATCTTTTACTATTAATGTACCTATACTACGTTTTCACTTACTTTCAAACCACCAAGGGTCGCTGGCAGAGATCTCTTATAGAGATAAGTAAGCCTTTGTACTTGTTTTCTTTACCTGTATTTTCTTATATATTTTAATTTTGGTACATAAATAAATAAAAATAAAGTGAAAACTTTATTTTACTGTATTCTCATTTATACTTGATAAGTGTGCAAACTTTTGATTTAAAACTGACAGCTCTGAGTGGGTGAAAATTCAAAGGAGTGGGTAACTAATACGAAAGTTTGGGAACCTTTAGTCTGAGATCTCACCTTCCAAAGCTTTATAGTCTTGTCATTTGTAGATAGAAGAAAGTGCGCCTGGTTCTTCCGCTTGAGCCATCGTATTTTGTTGATTTTCTCCTCGATCTCCAAGGATTTGAGGTAGTCGAACTCCGGCTCGTGTGACTGGAACGTCGAGTACACGTTGTACTCGCCCTTTTTGGGTACGCACTGTTTTGAAGCTGGATCCCTCTGGAATTAAAAACACCGTTAATACTGACATCCGTTCGCGCAGGTTCAATTCCTGCCCCAACATTTGTTGATTTTCAAGGCTGAGTGTATTAGCAAATCGGACTTTTTGTGTATGTATGTATAATATTATCGACGGGCCCGTTGGCGCAGTTGGCAGTGACACGTCTTCGGCTCCGTGGGTCGCGGGTTCGATTCCCGACGAGAACGAACATTTTCCATTTAGTATTTGTTGGTTCTTCGAGTCTGGGTGTATATATGTATTTAAGTATGTATTTAAAACTATATATGTATATATTTACCAGTTGTCCGTCACCCATAACACAAGTATTAAGTTACTTACTTTGGGGATGGACGACCGTGTGTGTAAATGTCCCATATATTTATTATTTATTATTATTATTATATAAATTTGGTGGTGGTGGTTTCTGGGATCTATCTTTACTACATCCACTTTGATGGGTAGATCTAATTGGAGTAATATTTCTCACGTGCAGCAATGCATTGCATTAGACCACAAGACTGAAGTGCTTCTTAAGCTCTTTTCAGCTCTTTCCAGCTTCATCTATCTTCTTCTTCGTCTTTTCCAACCGATGGACGTCTACTGCTGAACATAGGTCTCCTTAAGGGTTCTCCACATCCCACGATCTTCTGCCGCTTGGCTCGAGCTCTATCTATATGTATATCGGCGCGAACGTGGTGTTGCAACCCCACTATTGATGCAGTCGCGTTGTCAACCCCACCTTGTCGTAGATTATAAATAACGGAGCATTGTCGTGGGAGGGATTATTCGTTTGTGAATACTTGTAGTATAAAGTCGATTTTGTGTTATTATAAAGCTAGTGAAGTGATTGTTTACCATTGTATAAATAAATTAACTAATTATATAATAAAATGGATAATGAAGATAATGTGGATTATGACTGCCCTGGATCTCCGATTCTTACATGTATACAAATACGCATTCACTAGCTTACTCCGCAAGTCAAGCCTCCGTAAAAATGCTGTGATGCCCAACGATGTGATGGGTTGAAACCCCGGGCAGTCACCAATAAGGTTTTTTCAAACTTGTGCCTAATTGACAATTGCAATTAATCACGCTTTTCGGTGAAGGGAAAAATCGTGAGGAAACTTGCATATCTATAGAGAAATCCGGGGATATGTGTAACGTAACAATCTGCATTGGAGCAGCGTGGCGGATCTTAGCTCCAACTTCTCTTCCAAAATGGAGATAGGAGGCCTATGCCCAGCAATTGGATATTGACAGGATGTTACTTTACTTTTTATACCTGAAATATAACAACCCTGCCGCCTTTGTCGCCGGTGGCGAGTAACTCGCCATCGTGGTTGAATTCGACGCATGATATTAGATCGGCTTCGGTGACGTCATCCTCAAGGGTGCCTTTTACCTGACTGAAACACCATGTCGTCTCCCCACCATTGCCTGCAAGGTTTATGTGGAGGTGAATGGGAGGAAGTTAGTATGTTTGCGTAAATTTCTTGAAATTCAAAATATTTTTTATTGTAAACAAGTGCTCTGAATCGTCAACTCTACTGCTGGTATGGTATTTTATATCATCATCCTCCTCCCCTTATCCCACTCTAATTCGGGTCGGCACAACATGTTACAAACATGTTGTCACATGATTTGGCTGCGTATTTCACGACCGATCGCCTGCCTGACGTCAACTAACCTTAGTCGTATTTTACCAACCTGAGGGTGGTCTATTCTACTCAACCGGATACCACACGGTGGGTCATATTACCTTAATCGCCTTTTACGACAACTCGGTAAGAAAAGAGGGTGGTCTATTCTACCACACCACGGCGGATATTATGGTATTTAATTATAGTTATAAAAACCAAGACGCTGTTTCAATGATGAATTTGTCAATCATCATTGAAACAGCGTGTTGGTTACCCTTATCCCAGGAAATCTCTAAAATGTTTTTTCTCACCATAAAGAGTATTTTTTATAGATTTGACAAAATTATTATTGATGTGTAAAAAATTATAATAAAAATTATATTAAAAAGAAATACAAGGTACAATTTTTAGAGGCATATAGAAATTCTAAGTTCTAACAAAATTAATGTAATAAGGACAAACTGTGATTTAGGTAGTTTAAATTCAAAATATAAATCTTGTTATATTTAAACGTTATATCATTTTCACGTGACAATATTTTGGAAAGTGCATAAGTATCGTGAAAATAATAATATAAAATCTAGTTAGTATACAAGCAAAACGTTAATGAACATTTTTTAAAAGTACCCGCTTATTAATATAAAAGAATAATTAAAATTGCCTTATAAACCAAAATAGTTAAACTATGTTTTGTGAAAACAAAGTATGCGATATAAATAAAAGATGGCTTTCAATAAATTGTCATTCTCCTACCCTTATCCACTCTAAGGGGGGTCGACGCAACATGTTTTAAACATGTTGTTACAAGTTTTGGCTTTTGCGACACCTCGGTAACACTGAGGGTGGTCTATTCTACTCAGCCGGATACAACAAGGCTGAGATTTTAATACAACAAAACATAGTTTAACTATAAAAGCCAATATTCAGATGTCGCGAATTTAATCTCATTGACCAAAGCGATAAACGATGTAAATAGTACCCGGCAATAAATAATGCACATCGAGGCTTAGAGAGAGAAAATCGGCTAGAATCTACGTCATAGAGCATTGTCTCTGTCGCACAGACTGACGAACCCGTGCGAAACGTCATATACTAACTGAGTGACAGTGACAGCGCTGTTTCATTCTAAACATCGATGTGCATTATTTAATGCCGGGTACTATACTAATTATTATCAGTGGGAATACTGAAAAATTGATATGGCTTACGCTACCCATTGTGAAAGGGACCATCTGAATAGGCCTTAAAGGGGTAAAGAATAGTATAGGAAAATAAGAATATGTAAATGCAATGTACTCTACAAATAGGTTACTTACTACTGGACATAAATTGAAGGTTCTCGCAACTATTTTCAAAAATTTGTGTTGTGTTTTCTTTGTACTTGTTAAATTATTCAAGGTCGTAAAATTACTACCCAAGGTCGTTTACCGTGAATTATAAACTTAATAAAAGGATTTCGTAAAAAAATACCTACCTAAATGCGATGAGACTCTTTGTAAATTGTTTTTGTTTGTACCATAAAAATAGATTTTTTTAACAATAGTAATAATAATAGTATTTTGCTACAATCCGCGATAAAGTAGATAGAAAAAATATATATAATGCTAAATTTAGAGTGGACTGTCGGTTTTAATACCCGATACATGCAGGATTAGTGAAAACACATGCACAAACCTCTAACCCCACTACACACGTTCACTATCACAAATGCTTTGCGATTTTGTCTTGGAGTCTATCTCCTGATGATGATGCGGTCGCGGGGGCGAAACGATTGTTGAGTTTGTGATAGTGATCGTGTGTAGTGCTTGTGTATTGTTGTAGTGGCGGTGGAGGTTTCTGCATGTGTTTTCACAAACCCTGCATGTATCGGATATTGGGAACGGAAAGTCCACTCTAAATTTAGCATTATATATTTTCTATTTACTTAATTATTGGACATTTCGTAATTAAAATAGTAATACCGATTGAATATGAATGCACTACATCAGTGGTCGGCAAAGTGCGGCTTCAGAGCCACATGTGGCTCTTTGGCTCCTAAGTGCGACTCTGGCACAAATATCTACGGAAGGCGCAATAATATTTTCAAAGTAAAAAAACTTTGTAAGAAAAAAATGACATCTTATTTTGATAAATTGAAATTCTTCTAGACATCGAGATCATGTATAATTTTTTGTTTAATTTAAAAGATAGATAGGTAATTAAAATTTTATATTGTTCTAAAGATATGTAACGAACATAGTTTAATTTCGAGTAAAAAGTTTTATTTAGTGTACAACTTGTTTAGTGTAATAACCGTTTACTAAACAAGCAGATTTGGCTTCCAATTTTTTTTTAATTGTTGTAATGTTCATATTTTGAAACTGTGATAGCCCAGCGTTGAGACCGTGCGACGCTTTCGAGGGGAACACGAGTTCAAACCCGGGCAGGCACCAATGAGTTTTTCTATTAAAACTCATGTGTCTTATTGATAATTGCAATTTATCACACGCTTTTCGGTGAAGGAAAACATCGTCAGGAAACCAGCATATCTCTAGAGAACTCTGGAGATATGTGTAACCTACCAATCCGCATTGGAGCAGCGTGGTAGGTCTTAGCTCCAACCCTTCTCTCCAGAAACGGAGAGAGGAGGCCTATTCCCAGCAGTGGGATTGTAACAGTCTGCTACTTTACTTTTTTTTTCATATTTGGCTCTTTGGCTAATAAGTTTGCCAACCACTGCACTACATAATGTATATCCTACTTAACCATGGTGACAAACAAAATGTGCAAGGAATAACAAATCCAACTATACATACAATCACAGTTATTGTTCCAATGCAAACAGCAACTTTGCTTCCCGTTAGCAATCTTATCTCTATCTTGATTTTTAACACGGTTACTCGGCTGCCAAGGCAGTTCTTTCTTTTTTAACATAGCTTATTAAAGTTCAGCAATAAATAAGCTCTGGCCACTGTTTAAAAAAAGCTTCTTTAAGTTCATTAAAGGATATTACTAGATTGTTAATGAATTATCTCATCATTGCCACTTTTTAAACAAAACTATTTAAAGTTCATTTAAGAAAAATAATAATTTTATTATTATATTATAGAGCCTTAAATGTGTCCATCAAAAAAAAGTATAAGACTATTTGTCTCTCTTTTTTATTAGTGATTAGACAAAGACTCAAACTTAAAGTCTCTTATCTTCCCTCTCTTCTTATTTGTTGCACACTCTCACTCACAGGCCTCCACTATATCATACTTAGTATTAAAATGACCTAATTCAAAATTAACCTGATTTGAATAAGATACATTGTTATCCTTATATCAATGACATATATGACATCACTATTAAAAATCTAGCTATGCTACTCTTTATTTTTACAATTTGTTTTGAATTAAGTCACTTTAAAACTAAGCGTGCGATATACATTACACTCTATGAAAATATCACAGTAACTAATAAATCTAACTTTAAAAAAATTCAATTTAAATTAGTAAAAACACATCGTCGCTCAAACATTACCAAACTGAGAATGTAAAACAAAGGCCTCAGAACAAGTTCTGAAGCAATGTAACAGTTATTTAATACTTTTGAATGGTGCATGTACGTTATCATATATCCTCCTTTTGTGAGCTGACAGGAATAATAGAGACGGCTTGTTACACAATAGGAAGTACCTAGTGTGAACTAGCATAAGTAATTGTCGTTATATAAATAGACAGCAATGTCACTAGTAATTGTCTAGTGTCAAATTGCTATGAGGCATCATCTGGATGATTCCACTGCCAAACGAATTCTTTTTAAAAATTCCTCAAACAAAATTACATTAAATTTCTCCTAGTAAAGAACTGTTACTGTTCAACAGCTGGGCAAAGGCCTTACACCCACCACACTGCTGCAATGCAGATTGGTAGGTTATACATGTTACAGGATTCTCTACAATAAACTAAAAAATTTTGAAATAAAATTTAAAAAAATCAATCCGATTTTTGAAAAAACAATTATATAGCATAATTCATATATAAAAAAATATAATAAATAAAAAAAACTAAAACAAAAATTTTTATATGTTATTCTGGTGTATAATCGTGACAAATATCATTAATATTGGTCCTGCAGATTATCCATAAAAACTTAGCATACAGATATAATTCACATTTACTATATGACAACTGTTACACATTATATCTATATATATCATATATACTATCAGCTCCATTAAACAAGAGGCAATTTTTAATATAGTTTGGCAGGCAAAAAATGTTTACATGATACCAATATGTAATATAACTCATGTTATTTGAATATTTTGTTTTTATTACATAGTATATTACAATCATACTTCCAATAAATTTTTCGTTAGCAATATGATAAATTAAAGACTTTTACTTTTGAATTATAATTGCAAGTTCCTTTACCTTTGCTACTGTTTGTTAGTTTAGTTTAATAGTTTCTTGTTTTTGAAATTAGTATTAATTGCTAATACTAATTTCAAAAACAAGAAACTATTCTCTCTCTCTCTCTCTCTCTCTAACTCGTAAGTTAAAAATTCTTAAATTTGTTTATAGACAACCTATACTTCATAAGATTAGGTACTAACTAACTGTAGACATGTCAAAAAAGGTTCTTCTAGTAGCCACAACACATAATTACCGTCAAATATTATTCTCATGTTTTAAAGCATTTAAAATTTTTGATAGTATTTCTGCCATCTTTTATAGCATGATTGCTATCAATAATTATGAAAACTGAAAAAAATAAATATTGTTTAATGTAATGTGTTATGATTTGACTACTTTTAAGAATCCAAACATACAGGTATTTTAAACCTCTTCAAGAAAATGATGGGAAATATTAAATATAAAAAATACTACAGAATCACTGAGTGACTTGATAAAAGATCAATATAATGTTACATTAGTTAATCTAATATTTAATATCACTATTACCAAAATTGTGTATTATAATGGTTTAATTGATTCTAATCTGATATCTGATGAATGTATTTTATAAAATTAAATGCTTTTGATGTACTAAAGGTATAAATATATAAATTTGTAAAATAAATATTCATTTAAAGAAATTATTTTGACAAATGCAATTATCTTTGTGCCAATAAAATTATTATAATAAAATGTTTACTGCTCTGGAATCATGTGGTTTTGTGTTTAGATTTCGTTAAGTACCTAAACCTATGGAGTTTAGAAACTCTCAAAGTATGCAGAAATTATTCCTTTATCAGTCTGTTTATTTCAATTTAACCTCTGTGTGAACTATGGACGCTTTTCTATGACATAAAGCTTATTAGTATATTCATATAAGATAAATAAACAATTATTACTTTAGTTTGCATAGAAGTTTAACGAAATTCAGGTTATACCTTAAATAGGTATGTGAATGATTTGGGCAATATTTTCTTATTTCCTTTTAAAGTAATGGAGACCTAGTAGACAAAATCTCTTCAAGAAAAATGGAAGTCAAATGAACTTTTACCACTTAAATCTTACAGCTTGTGAACTCTTTGAGATTAATCGATTTCAATTTAAAAGAAATCAACACTGTGTTTTAGTAAAATTAACTCACAGAGGGATGTGCTATCATTCTGATACTGATATTACAGCATCAGATGCTTAAACTATGTGCCTAACTAAATAATAATTGAGCTTGTAACAAACAGCATAGGCCAAAACATTTTGTTACTTCTATATAGACTTATAACATTTGGAATTTTTTCACATTCATGTACTCTACAAAATATTGTGCTCCATTGGCTCTTGGGACCAAGTTTTTCCATTGGGCCCATAGTTAATAACCAAGTAATGGGAGGTTTTTCTTACAATACACATTGATTGATGACTTTCATTTCCACAAACTGTGGATAAGATAATTTTTAATATTTAATTTGTCAAAAATATATTTTATCTTGGTTTCGCTATTGCCATTCCATAATTTATCACATTTTTACATCAATTTTAATTACAGATATATTTAAATTACATAGAAATTCTCATATTTATTATATAGTTATATAGTAATAATTGAAATTTGAAAACTATTAAACAATTTGAAATTAATGTAATAAATTACTAAATAAATGAAATCTCCTGAAGTAGTATATTCATTTTACGACGGTCACTAGTGTTGGATGCAATTCCATCATTGATGGAAAAAATCACTCATTCATTGCATACGATCATAGTAAAATACTTGTACTAATATATCTAAAATCATATATGAGTACAGATATTTTAGGTATAGCTTGGCTAAGGTTTTTGCCTTTGCCAACCTCGATACCTCAATAAATACAGATTTCAAAGAGACATTATTTAAAAATCTCTTGACATGAAGTGTGCAATCACCAAGTTAATGTTTAGTAATTGAAAAAAAAACAACTATGTAGTTCAGTAAATATTAAAAATATTTAAAATAAAAATAGTTTATAAACATGTATTATGTAAGTCACAAAAATAGTTAATAGTAGTATAAAGCTCACTTCTATGTATTTTTTATAGTTATTTATCAACACCGCTAATGATTTTTAAGTGCAAACATTAAAAACAGGTTTCATTTACGTGGGTACACAAAAAAGTACTCTCACCTGCTAGTAACCTCATTATTTATTTTGATTCCGTTGTATGCGCTATGTTTACTAGAAAATCAGCTTGGAAATGTTTCAATGATAGTCCTAATTGCAAAAATCTGTTGACCATAGGCGCCTGACCTTCGCATCACGATCAACAATTGCGGTCATCTGATTACACAAACAAATAGTATTTTACGCAATTTAATGCTTCTAACGCGTCAATAACTCATAGATATAAACCAAGAAACTGTTGCGAGAACCTTCTTTTCAATACATACTTAGCGTTATAGTGAAAAAAAGAGGAAAATGTTAGAACTAGAGGCTTAATACAGTAACAAAACACTTTCCACTCAAATACATCGCCACAACAATGTAAACACTACAAACTAATGTCAACACTAAGTTAAAGAACATTGCATTTACCGTCGGAGTTCGAACGATAAAACATCTTCGACTTATTGCGATTTTCGATTCCGATTTGGCCCTTGTCTAGCGGGCGCTAAAAGTCATCACTTACCGGCCATGACAAAGCCCAGCACAAAACTTAAAGAAGTTCAATAGTTTTAGTACACAGTCACTTCAGTATTTTGCTAAAACATTACACAGAAATGCCGATGAAAACTGATTAAAATCATTTCAACGTTACATCGGTAAAAAGCAATGGCGCTCAGAAAATTTAGAAATACATAAAATAATTACTGCAGAACTCAGTGTTGCCATACTAAAACTAAAAAATTCTTCCGTTTGCTCTATAATCTACTATATGTATGTATAGACGTCAAAAATAAAAATATAATTGATTAAATATTGTTTATTTTTTGTTTCTTATCTCATTACTAAATTACCTAAACACGAAATTATTCAATATAATGTTATTCACTTTTGTGTTTTTTGTAATATACATGTGATACTACGATCTTTACAATATATATTAAATAACTTATATTTAGCTAATATTATTTTTATTTAATTATTAATATTGCATGCACGATATGGTAATCAAATTTTGAATAATATTAAGTTGGCATTTTAGATTTCTAATGTAAAAAAGGTATTTTTTTAACAACAACAACATTATTTTTTAACAACTTTATAACACAAAATGTTAACAAGCGTTTTAATATTTCTACTATTTTAGTAATAACATATGTGAATAGCAATAATAAATACTGTTACGTCAAAATATCAAGTGATTGTTGTAAAGCAGTAGTCCAGCAAAAGCGCGCATTTCTACAACAGCAACATGCTGCCATCTGTTGCCACACATATAAACTGTACTGTTCTGAGACTCATGAAGCAACTCTAGTAGAACGAACTTCTACTTTCTGAACGACAAAAATACGTAGCAATGCAATATAATATTGCTTGTAAGTAAATATATTTTTTTAAGTTAATAAAAGTTTTATTGAATATGTATAATATTCATATAAAATAAAATATAAAGAGATATTCAAATATTTTGAAAAAGATCCGTTGTAATGTTAAAAGACTATAGTATACATATTGAAATGTTTTTCTGATCTCTATTCTCTATTCGGTTGAATTTAAAATTGACAATAATTATTTTGACTTACTAAGTAATAACGAACCAAGAAAACTTCACTTTTAATCGAATTATTCCTTTATATTCCTAAATACCTGAATATGTCTGATTTGTTTGATAAGGTAAGGTAATGTATCTTATTTGTAGCGATCTTAGCCACGTTACTCATAACTCTTATACATTTTTGGACAGCCATATCTTTTTTCTCCGTATACTTTGCTTATTGAAATACGTACCATTTTCTTAAACTTTTTACCAAAAGGTTGACTGGAAGACAGCATTTTTTTTACATACATGTACATAAAAATAGGATTAGATCCATTAGCATCATGTTGTATTTTAAAATATTAATATTAAATGCAAACAGTTTTAAAGTCAACACTTGTTATTTTTGCCCAATTTTTGATAATAATGATATATGTTCATTAAACGAAAATCTATAATACCTACCTACTTAGCATATCAGTAATAATAGAAGTGAAAATTTTATGTGCTCAAAGGAAAGTATAGTGGTAAATATCAAAATTTATAAAACTTAAATTGAAACTTGAAATCTCCTTAATCATTAAAGCTCTTACAAGTACTTTGAATGAAAAATCTTTACTTCATAAAATGCACCTTGGCTGTTGCTATTATATTTTTCTTAGGCACAAAGAGGAGTTGCACCTTTTCATCATTTTCTGCTTTGTCTGTGATACACATCACTAATTTTTAATTTATGCATCTATGCAAAAACGTGTGTTGCTATTGTATATTTTAAGGCTTATATAACAACCATAGAGTTAGAATATTAAAGTAGGGGGCCAGCTTAGAATTTGCCCTATTATAAAAGGGAAAGCAAATGAGGCTTACCATCTGTCCCTTTTTATATGTGATTAGACAAAGATAAGTATATGAGTATAGTATACATCTTTCCTCTCATGTGGACAAAACAATGTCGTGGAGTCTATCTCCTGATGATGCTTCGGTTGCGGGGCGAAACGATCGTTAAGTTTTTGATAGTGAGTGTGTGTAGTGCTTGTTGTGTATTGTGGTGTCGATGGTGGAGGTTGATGCATGTGTTTTTACGAATCCTGCAAATATCGGGTATGAAAAATGGATAGTCCACTCTACATTTAGCATTACATATATTTTCTATTTACTTTATCGTGGATTATATCAAAATAATCTATTACTACTTTTGAGCACCTTTTTCAATTAATTTCTATCTAAGCTGTTGAATTAAAATTAGCACTAAAACTTACTTTGGTATATATTTTTTAGTAATAGCAAATTTGCTATATAACTTACCATTTTTATGCCCGTGATCGAAAATCACGCTAAGCTTTTGCAGGCTGTTCTGTCTCGCTTCTGCGAATAGACGACGCTTGTTTTTTGGCGCAGGCTGGGCTGCCAACGGTGATACCACCATAGTTGTTGTCGCCATGTTTTCGTATCACCATGGGAGTGACCTATAAAAGAACAATAACGTTATTTTTTAAATAGACCATTGCCAACCGGACAAAAAATGGATAGTTCGTATAAGAAAGAGACGCAATGGCGGATTTAACTGAGCCTTTAAGCTGAGAGGGCATGAGCCATATAGTAGCATATTTCCGAAGCTGTGATAGCCCAACGGTGAGATCGTGTGACTTTTTAGAGCGGGTCACGGTTTTAATTCCGGGCAGACACGAACGAGTTTTTCTGTTACAAATTATTAATAGTAATTATTTATTTATTTTTCCTTAGATCCCATAAAGATTACAACATCTACAACCTTCTTTTAAGTGTAAAAACACCTTTGTCAGAAGGCCTCGCTCTCTATAACAATATGCATACTAAACAATTGTGTCTAGTTGATATTTGCAATTTAGTGCAGTGAAAGAGAACATCGTAAGGGAACTATATATGTCGAGATAATTCTGGGGGTATTTATTACCTACAAATCTGCATTGGAGCAGCAGACCGACCGGTCTTGGCTCCAACCCTTCTCGCCAAAAACGGAAAGAAGTGGCCTAGGCTTAGTAATGGGATACGAAGTCGTTACTGTTATATTTCGGGCTTGATTTAACCATTTTATCGTGAACACTATTATTAACAGAAGCATAATTGCAATTGTACGTGAATAAATGCCGAAAAATTATATATTTACCGTTGGAAAAAAAAGTAACTTTACTGTTCATAATAAAAGACTATAATATAATTTCGTTTATCAAAATTTACGAATCGAACCCAACACTCATGAACAGTGGTTTCACTGTGCTCAGAGATTGTCAATGTATAATATACTTGTTAACACTGTGATTTCATTTTAGCAGTTTGGTGTTAAAACGAACAGGATTCAAATAAATACTCTTGTTATTACAAATTATATTAGGATTAGCAATTCACGTTTATTTTCAAGGTCAATATGTTCTGCTTGAAAATAATTACCTCTACCTACTTTGTATGTAATTTAATATTAAAATTTACATCTTTTTGACTTAAGCACTTATGCTGTTTTTATAAAAAGTGATTACGATATACTTTATTATTGTTATGCAACTGAGTATAAGAATTTTCGAGCAATAAAATTTTGATATCATCAGGCCCGTTATCCACTAAAACAGAGAGTAGAGGAGATGGGTTGTGAATAAAAATCCGATATCGTTATTTAACCTAAGAGGAAAGGAGATGTAGAAATGGCTTATTTTAAAAATTATGAATACAAACCTAATCGGTATTAAAAACCCATCTGCTGTCATTCATCATTCTCCTGCCCTTATCCCACTCTAAGTGGGGTCGGGATAACATGTTACAAATATGTTGTCACATGATTTGGCTATTGTACGACCGGCCGCCTGCCTGACGTCAACTTACCTTATTCGCCTTTTACGACACCTCGGTAAGAAATTAGGGTGGTCTATTCTATCCAGCCGGATACCACACGGTGTAAAAAAAACCCATCTGCTGTCCTCTACGTTTTATTAATTCCTTTATTGAACATAAATATCGTTACAAAAGAGAAAAAATATATATCACATGTCCAAAGGCGGACATGCCTAAAATGGATCTCTTTCAGTCAATCTTTGAGTAACTGAAGGGAAAGACAAGAAGTGAAATAATATAGAAATAAAGTAAAAAAAAAACTTTGTACCTAGAAAAATACTTGCACTCGGGATAACATAAAAAGAAAAGGCAACAAAAAATATGTAATATATGTAATATATAATAGTAAATTTAACTATTTTATCATTATTCATCATTCCCCTGCCCTTATCCCACTCTAAGTGTGGTGGGTACAACATGTTTTTTTTCTCTTCCATTCTGTCATATCATTCGACAACTCGTGCGCTACTCCTTTTACATGAATGTCATACTTTACACAATGCCAACGTCCACATCACGTTGAATACAGCGGTTCTTGTCCGATCACCGAAGTTAAGCAACGTCGGGCGTGGTCAACACCGCGTGATGTTGGTCTTTTTCCCTAAGCCTTGGTCCGGTCTCACAGGAGGCACCCTTAGGCACGACGTTCCCCGAAGCTAGTAGAGCTTCTGCGCTCTACTCTCTGCATTTCGCAACCTCGACGATGCTTCTGCGCTCGCCCGTCCCGCCCGGTGACGCTGTAAAAGCCGTTAGGGCTAACAGCATACAGTCAGTTCGAAAAAAAACTTCACACACTCTTTGTAAGCCTCCCTCTAACCACATATCTATTTACATTCGTATTCATCACTCATCCCTGCTCATTACAAGACCATACCATCTTCTTGCACTTCTTTATTCTTATCTTTTCTGCTTTCAGGCCACTTTCAGACGTCCCCTTATATACTCATTGTAGTATATAAGGTCTAGTCTTGTCACACCACACATCCAACATTCTAATATTAATCCACATTAACTTTTTCATTTGTAAATTATTTTTTTTTACTTCAATAGATTAATAAAGATGCTACTAATACATAATTACTTAAGACATATATTTTCCTGCCAGTGACTAAAAAATATTCGTCTCAAATATCCGCTGTGGTCGATACTGGGCCTCAGTATCTTTATTAAGGAGGAATTCTTCGTTAATTTGCTATACCCAATTTAATAAATGTAGCGTGTATAAAGTTGCTATATGAATATATCGTTAATGGGCTTTAATATTGGGTCAACTCAAAAATACGCGTGTTTTAGTTTTAAACTAGGAATAGGTGTAAATGTTAAAATACACATTCTTTGCATCAGAAATAACAGTAGAACTCACAATATGAGGTGGTTCGTTGATACAAACTAAAGCATTTTCCTTAGCAATGAAGACTTTGAACCCATTTATCCTAAACATGATTTTTTTGAGTTATGCCACTGTTGCCGCCTATGAGCGATATAATTATTTTAGTAGTCGATGTACAAGTCATTATTAAAGTTATATTAATTGGTACAATGTCCAAAGAACGAAATGAGCTCAATAGAAACCGATTTAGACCGATTCTCTGCGATTCAGTGCAGATAAAACTTGCGCACACCAAACATTTAACAATGTATATAGAAAGTTTACCATTTTTAACAGATTTGTTTATTGAAAATTTATTATATTGAATATACTTTTACTTTGACATGTTAATTTGTACTACACAAAATTTTATGTATTAAATGTGTGTGACTAATTTATGATAGATTAATTGATAATAATGTTTTTTTTTAAGTTAAGACAAAAATGAGGCTTTTTTTTGTAGCTCTTTTTTAAATTAAATTTTTGCATACCTTAAACGGTCAAATACACTGTTACAAAATTGCCTTACCAGCTCCTTGTACGTGTCTTTATGCAAATAAAAAAATATTATTATTATAATAGATACGAGGGATCGAACTAAGCTTATGATTAATATGCAGTACCTTAGGACACTGAAATTCAAATATTCGTGGGCTGGGGTAATTGCTTGTATATAACTACTTCAATCCATCATTGGTGTAAAATATGGCTTGTTGTCTATCACTTTGTGATTGAAGAGAATGATAACGAGGGTAGAAGGAAAGAAGATTGAATTCATTCGGACACATGAAGATTATATCGATACCGTGTTGGGAGCCACTTTAACCCAAGACAATCTAAGAATTAATCCGAGACATGATAAAACTTTTTAAAACAATATACAAATCTTTTACATAAGTTTTTATTACATTACGTTTTCCCGCCGATAGGCTGATTAATAGTAATACTCGATTATAGAAAGACCACTTCAAAGTTTTAAATATCAGTCTCAAAGTGCTTACGTATGTAAAAACCCCAAAATAATACCTAGTGTTATAAATTATGCAATTTATAAAGTGCTGAGCTGTGACCGCATTAAGACCTATTAGGTCACCTACTTTTAAATATACAACAGTATGCATTATTGGCTGATACAAGAGGTACATAACATTCAGCACTATAATTTTTACCTTTATTTTATTCTTTTTTAAACGCTGGACATTCAACACTTCAAGAATTTCAGACTATATGATCTTTTACCACTTAGATAAGGATGCTTGCTCCTTATTTGAGGTCGTCTCTCCACCAACGCTACGTTTTCCATTACAGGGACGCCATTCCTACACCTTAAGACTCGTCGCTCTTCATACTAAGTGCCCAACGCAATGTCGACTAAGGAATATAGAGTTATACTGCTGATTTAGGTTTTTTAACGGATGTCTTCATTTCTGTTTTATGACACTAGATATTCAGAATATAGCTCAGTCCATCGCGTGCTGTTGAGACCTTGAACTATCTTGTAAAGACCCATAGTCATCGTATCTACAAATCATTACTGGCAACACGCGTTACTTCAAGAAGACTCCATTCGGGTAGTACTCGACAACCAAATTAATTTTAACTCTTTCTCAAAATTATTCTGCCCAATCGGTGTTCGTTTAGTTGATATATTACGTACTGACATATGTAAATAAGCTCTATACAGAATCTGCTCTTCTGCTTTTATAGTCAGAGTGTTGAATTTTAAAACCCTCTATTGCAGGATGCTGAAGACCAATTAACAAGAGAAAGAGGGATATGTTTAGAAGGTTAGTGTAACAGCAACTTATGTACCTAATGAAAAATTGTGATGCCGTTGTAATAATTAAACATTTAATATCCTTAAAGACGTTCTTCCTTTTTAAACTCGACTCATTCGAATAAATAGAAAAAGGAAACAATTGCCAACTGGATTTATTGGGCGATACACGAAATCGAAAGTCGATATAAAAAGTATAAAAGTGTCATTAAATTAACAAGTTAAGTCAAAAAATTTATGACATTTCATGTCCTTACTGTTGACCGTTACGGAGTTCCCTCATCTGAAACGAATCCTGGCACCAGTATCAGGTCATGCTTATCAAAAACATGCGCTGTCACCGGGATTGAATCCGTATGTAAAATTTCAGCTCAATCGGACACCAAGAAGTAGGTAAAATTTAACTTGCAAGATTCCACCTTCACATACATTATCGTAGAGGGCAAGTTTAATAAAAGTTTATAAAATTTTATTATTTGTGCATAAAAAAAACTTCTTCGGCGCATTGGACAAAGCTAAAAACATCACAGCCACTTTGTTACTTTAAATTATTCCGTGTTAGAAAGGCTGCTTACTAACTTTACTTTTTATGAACTATTTATGAAGTATTTGTTGTCTATTGTACAATGTAGTTTCAGCTTTTGTGCCCAAAGTCTATGAAAACGGAATTTCTACTTTAATACGCGTCATTCATTTATTATCTTATTTTGATCTATTAAATGTTGTCGTATGACAGGTTATATCATACATACCTGCCGATGTACACCATGACGCAAATTAATTTATTTTACTCATAAAGTTATTATTATACTAGAGTAGATGAGCTAAAGCTGTCTCCTATTACAATAACGAGAATTAAAGAGAAAGCAAATGAGAGCGTTTCTTTCTTTTCAACGCTAACGTCACATTGTGTACACTTCCCTTCGTTCGCACGAGATGATTTTTATCGCGCGTAAAAATTACGTCGAATTGAAACAAATGGATAGAGATCTTTCACTCTAAAAGTGCACGCCCCTCCACCAAATTACATTATTTCAATGTGTGAGAGAAAATATTGACTGTACTATGTGTGCGCACAGCAATTTCAAAGTTGACTCGACTCATTCGCGCACTTAAAGGTCAACTAATTGCTCGACTGGTATAAGTCAAGCATTTATATGGCGGAGAATGCACGCTTTGTATGAGACAACACGTCTATTCTATCACGCGTTCCTATCATTTGTGCACTGGTTGACCAACCAATCCGGTTACACAGATTACAAGTAACGTTTGAATAAAAATAAAATTAATATTATATAATATTATAATCAAATTTATGTTGAAAATTCTTTTGAATAAAAAGTAAGTTTTTAACGCTTCCCTGGAGTAATAGTAAGCGCTTTGGATTGTAAACGGGAAGTTCCGCATTCGAATCCTAGAAAAAACATATTAGTATATTTCTAAAATTTATCCCTGGTCTTGACTAGATAGATACTTCCGACGTAACCTTCTAACAAAGACGTACCACCAAGCGGTTTAGCATTCAGGTACGATGTCGTGTAAAAACCCTGAATGGTTACACGTTTAATCTCCAAACCCTTTCAAGAAACTTAAACTACATCGGCATCCATCAGGTGAATTCGCAATCAAGAGCTAACTTAATTTAATAAAGATCATATCATATATTCATTATGCAACTATTAGAATGATAAATAAAACGTAATGTACAGAAGCCTGTTCATTTATTTTATTAGTAAAAAAAGAAAAAAATTAAACCGCAATAAATATTTACTATTTTAACGCTATTCACTCACGATAGCGGTATCTTTAGATTCAGACTCAACATTAATTACAAATTCAAAAATTTTCATATATTCTATCTCAATATCATTCACATTTCGACAAGTATTTTCCCACATATGTCTATCAATCATGTCAATTCGTTCCTTAATTAAAGCAAAGGCTTTAATGATGAAATAATGATAGATGTTAAGTTTGGCCCGTTTTTTTTCGCCACATAGTTTTATAAAATTCTCCATATTTTTCTATTAAAGAAAAAATATTTATCTAATTATTATTTAAAATAAAAAATAAAAATTATTTATCCTCTTTTTTTATGACATGCTAACTGTACTTTTGGCAATAATCGATGCGTGCTCCTACTTTCGTGTCTGTCCGGCAACTGAGTAACCAATTAGAATAACAAGTTTGCGTGTATTTCGTCTGTACATAAGTTTTTTGTGTGTGAGTAAAGACATTGGAGGGGCGTGCACTTTTAGAATAAAAGATCTATACTCTGCTGTAATATTGTTGGTAGTTATGGAAATTTCAAAATCATGATTATTTAGTCTCAAGGGCTTTTGCAAGGTTACCAGGCGAATCGGAGAAGAGCTGAGTGCCATCGGTAGCCATCACAGTTCAGAGAGTAGAGCGCAGAAGATCTTTAACCTCGGAGAACGTCATCTTAGTTGTACCTCCACAGAGGCCGGACCTCATCAATAAGTATAGATGGGATCACTGTTTTATGTAGCGACTTATATTTTGTGACTACAAACTATGAACTGGAGCCATGATAAGAACTCAATCATACCATAGCGGTCACAAGACAAAATTACGTTCACGTGTCAATCTTCAGAATTCCTTAGTAATCTATAAATAACTTTTGGATCTGTTCCTAACATCTATTTATAGATGAATTGTTTCGATGTTATGTTGTGACAATGTTTTGGGCTGCCAATTTCAAGGTGATTCACAAATCAAGTCCGATTTGGCGAACCTATAGTTCAATATAGTCCACATATAGTCAGCCTCAGATAATAAAGATTCATTAAACGACAGTCATAGACTGGAGGGGATATTATAAATGTGAAAGTTTAACTGTCTGTTACATGTAATCCAATGGAGCAATATTGACGAAGTTTCGTAAAATAGTAGCTTATATGTGCTACGACTAGCCCAACATATATAGGATTTGAAAAAAACCGTCTTGACTTAAGGTATAGATTTTTTTTAAAGAATAACATATAACTGATAAGAATTTAGTACATAGGTCTTTACAGGAAACTCGAAGGTGTCTTAGGTTCTATCGCTCTCCGACCATCTAATAGAGGCATTCACCGTTCAAACACCATAATATACATAATAATCACTAAGGATGTAACTCCCAAGTAAACAATAAAAATCTTACATTTTATTTCAAAGTGGACAGACGATTTTATTTTCCTTTTATTTTATGTTAATTAAATTTTAATTTCGGTTGTATAACGCGGTGCATTTATTATTAATGCCAGTAATTAACTCGTTTTTATTTACTGACATATATGACGGTAAATATTTTAAACAAATTTTATCTTTAAGAAACGGAGAATATCTTTTTAGTGATTACGAGAATACCTACTCTTTTACTGCTAACAAAAGTTAAAAGTGTTAGCAGTAAAGAAATAGGTTATAAGAGGAAATTAGGTTATAGAAAATGGAGAGTATAGGATCATTGTTCATTGATAGCCCTCGCGTTGTTGTGGCACAGTCTGGTTGCTAATTCCCCTCCAAACATAACTCAACAATTTAAAAAAAACGCTCCGATCGCCACCAAACTCTACAAGATCATCTGCTGGGCCAATCTAAAGAATTTTTTTAAATAAATAAATATATGGGACGCTTACACACGGTCGTCCGGCTCCAAAGTGGTATAGTGTAGGTGACAGACAACTGGTAAAATACTACATATATAATTTTAAATACATACTGAAATACAAATATACACCCAGGCTCGAAAAAACAACAAATTGTTTATAGAAAATGTTGGTCCTCGGCGGGAATCGAACCCGCGACCCGCGGAGCTAAAGACAGGGTCACTACCCACTGCATGAATAGATCCAACTTCCAAAGAATGATAAGTATCATTACAGGACACTGCCTGCTCAATGTATGCAACCTATTCCTTGTAGTATATTGCAAATGACAGCCATATATGCAAAAGATGAGGGGACCAGAAAAGCCATCTCTCATCATGTGGCATCAAGCAAACATTTTTAGTTCGCCGAGGACGTTACAAGAAAGCTCGAGAAATCCTGGCAGTATTCTCGACTTCTGGAAGGAGCTTGGCAATTTAATCGTCATTGACGTGATTAAGTGCCCCTTTTATCAATTATTGCAGTAAAATTCAGTAGCTTATCCACTGGCTAGGCAATGATGCAACACATTCGTAGATGCATACGTGCTCTTGCGAATTTACTTTGCAATCGCGGCCTTACTTGCGCAATTCGTACTTCGTGAAATACGTTGCGAATGTAAGATATTACGAGAATATATTACTATTTTTTTATTTGGAAAAGAAATTCCAATAAGGTGCATCTAAATCTAGTCTGCCAAACTGGAGGCCATTTCTAGTCTGATTTCTGATCAATAGCTTGTCTTATAAAATGAAATTAGTCGGAAGAATATGATATTTGACACAGTTATAGTTTATATAGAGGAGGGTACAAACGTTAATATATAAAAAAAATTGCCGAGTTTCTTGCTGTTACCTCTCAGTAGAAGCAGATTCCCGAACAAGCAGTAGAGTTCACGATTCAAAAGCACTTGTGAAAAAGTTTACTTGAATAGAGAATATTTTGAATTCGAATATGTTTCGTTTGCAGCCAATCGGGAAGTCAAGAAAATGGTAGACATGCTGAGGCAGTGCGAGAAAAGAGTGAATTCCAAGTCCTACACGGCTGAGACTTGCAGCCAGGAGGTCGTGGACTTGGTAGAAGCTTTAGACCATTGCGTTGGTGCTAAGGCTTTCAAGCAATTCGCATAATATGTATTGATCTAATAAAATAAATGACGATCGTATATCGTGATTTACTTATTCTTGCCAGTTAAAAACTCTTAGTGGGGTCGGCATAACATGTTATAAATATGTTGTCACAAGATTTGACTACGTATTTTACGACCGGCCTCCTGCCTGACGTTAACTTACCTTAATCGCCTTTTACGACACCTCGATAAGAAATGAATACCACACGGCCCAATTAGAACTTTGTTATTTATTGTAGAAAGTTTATTGTAGGAGGACGTTCTACATATAGAATCATAAATTTATTGACCCGTTGGCACATGTGGCAGGTACAGACAGGTTCGATTCCCGCCGAGAACCAACATTTTCTTAAAAAGATTCGTTCGTTCTTCGATTCTGGGTGGTTTTATGCATTCCAGTATTTATTTTAAATTATATAATATTTATTTATTATACTAGCTATACCTGCGGCTTCCCTCGCGTAGCAGTCTATTTAATTGAAATTTTAAACATAAAAGTAGTTATTATGAGTTAATCATTAGAGAAAGAGACATACTGTCGCGGAGTTATTTGTAGTATTTTTGTAGATCTACAATTGTGTAGATACATTACTTTAGTGTATCTATGTTGGTGTACGTGGCACACGCATGAAGGTCCCCACAGGATAGTTTTTTACAACTGCGCGAACTCTTCAATCATCGTTAATGATTGTAAATTTTCCGAACAAGCATCAAAAGGAATCAACAGTGTATCACCCGGAATGATTGTATGTGCCATATAATAATAGGGACGATCATGTGAACACTCAGACTATGATCGCGCCGATTATAGGCGATCACACGATCAACGATAATGTCTTGTTAAGCATGATCATGATCAATTATGAAACGTGGTCGCTCACTATGGGCCTTATAAGAAAGCTCATAGTCGCTCAGCGGGCGATGGAGCGAGCTATGCTCGGAGTGTCTCTACAAGATCAAATCTGGAATAAGGAGATCCGTAGAAGAACTAGAGTCACCGACATAGCTCAGCGTGTCGCGAAGCTGAAGTGGCGCTGGGCGGGGCACATAGTGCGGAGAACCGATGGGCGCTAGGGTCTTAAGGTGCTGGAATGGCCATCCCCCCCCCCCGGAATGCGCAGCGACGGTAGACCCCCTACGAGGTTGAAAGACGACCTCAAAAAGGTCGCAGGGAGCCACTGGATCCAGGCAGCGCAAGATCGTGTGGTGTGGCGATCCCATGAAGAGGCCTATGTCCAGCAGTGGACGTCCATTGGCTGAAGAAGAAGAAGAAGAAAGAAGAAGATTATCATTTGAAACCGCTAGCTACTCGTACTTACTACTTAAGAGTAGCTCGTAGTCTATACGAGTATATATTTATAACCAGATATATTTACCAGTATAGATTTATAACCAGTCTACTCTTGAAAATCTGTCTACAGCTGTTACTGCCAGTAATAATGATCTTATTGGTGTCCACAATTGGAGTAGGTCCTTTGGGCTAAAAGTTAATCCTGATAAGTCACAAGCAATTATTATTGGTAGCTCGAGGTTGGTTTCGAGGATAGACTGGCTTAATATACCTCCGATTAAATTTGATGGCGTGATAATTCCCTACTGCTCTACGGTTAAATGTCTTGGAGTACACCTTGACACAACTTTATCATGGTCGCAACAGATGAAAGAAGTCAGTAAGAAGACGTTTGGGGCATTAGGTTCTCTTAGGCGGTTAGGTGCTTTTCTTCCTATTCCTACCAAAATTATGTTAGCACAATCCCTGCTGTTATCAATTGTAGACTATGCCAGCGCAAGCTATCCTGATCTGACCGAGGACCAATTAAATAAACTTGAGCGTCTACAAAATCTTGCTATTCGGTTCATATTTGGATTACGTAAATATGACCATGTTTCTGAATTTCGTGCTAAGCTCAAGTGGTTACCCATCCGTTTTCGCCGGGACTTGCAAATACTTTCTCTTCTGTACTGTGTGTTATTCCACCCAACGACACCCCCTTACTTGAAAATGAAATTTCATTTCGTAAGGTGTCGTAATAATTTAATAAGATCCTCACGACGATTGAACCTTGAGATGCCCTCACATAAGTCGTCGTTTTTCGGAAGTTCGTTTAATGTGAAAGCGGTTAAATTATGGAACACCCTGCCGATATCAGTAAGGGAAGCTAAATCGTTAAATAGTTTTAAGTATAAACTGAAAAATTATTTCCTCTCACTATCTGGTTAGATCTACCATTTTATGTATTATATATGTATGTATATTTGGATTGTATCTATATTATTTATTATATATATTTATATTATTTTATTATATATATTTATATATTATATATAGGTACTACTATATATTATTTATGTATTATTTTGTGTATATGTACTCATTTTATAAAAAGCACCACCTACCTGTTTTTCCCGGTATTAATAGATTCTCTAGCCCAAAGGTTGCCTGGAAGAAATCGCTAATAAGCGATAAGGCCGCCTTATTGTAGCACTTAGTTTAAGCTGTTTTGTTATTTATTTACTTTTTGTTAAATTTTTATGTGGTGCAATAAAGTATATTGTATTGTATTGTATTGTATATACGTTTAAACTCGCTTATGATATTTGATACGTAAATTGGAGCTGAATTTATCCTGAAAATAAAACTTAAAAAACAATTAAAAAAAAACAATTATTGTCTTATTATTTCGCGAAAGTATTCTTAGTATTTGTTAATTGATATTTAACTGAGGTGGAAAATTGCTTCAAGTCTCTCTTATCGACTTGAGATGAACTTTAATAGAATGTCGAATCATTTTTTTACAGTTGCAACTGTATTCAATGCATTTTATTCATTAAAAAACGATTTAAAAGAAGTAATTATATATCAATAATACTAATTAATTCAACGACGTCATTTATATTAATTACTTAACCTGCAAATTAGTATATTTTTACCGGTAAAGTTACCGAGTAAATCAAAAAGAAAGTCTTGCATATCGAAGATGGAAAGATCGTTCAACATTTTAACTATTGGTATTATTATTAAAACACGACTACGTTGATGACATATCCAAAAGTACTTGAGGTATACTAGATATCTTGTACTAGATCTATGGCTAGTAATTTTAAAAAGGCGATTATCCCTATCCAGATTAAAAAACAAGTCTCGATCAAAATATCAACTGCAAACAACTGTCTCCTGTTAATTTCGAGCACCCTGTACAAGATTTTCCTTAATTCTAATAGAGTTTCTGCGCCATGATTTTGCATTCTCCACGATTCTTATTCGCCAAGGGATAGTGAGCTATTGTTAATTGATGTAAGTTTGTATTGAATTAATTTTTTGGGTTTAAAACGTTCAAGGGGTTTATTATTCAAAGTTATGTTAATTGCCACAGATAAACAATAAAAAAAAGATGTCTTGCGCATTAGTGATTTGCTTCGTATGTTTTCTATACGTTCTGTAAAAAAAAAAAACTAAAGGTAAATTTTAAAAAGTCATTAATTAAAAAATATTTTTTTTTGTCCTCATAATTTGATATGATTTTGCGAAATGAATGAAGATAGTTGGAAGACTAGAGAATAAGAGGCTTTTTTTTATCTCGCTACTAAAGTAGCAACGAGCTTATTAAAGTTACGAGTTATCAATATTGAAACGTAGTATTCGTTATAATCTTATCACTGATATTGTGAATGCTGTTAATAAATCAATACAATTAGATTTTTATTTTGCGTCAGAATAGTAGCCAATGATATCCGAATTGACAGTGTGATTCTTACAAGGGCTACATTTTATGTCACCCTTCCCTAATCGATACCCAATTGGAAACCTACATATCTCTGGAAAATACCTGAGATATGTGTAACTTACCAATGTGCATTAACTAATGTTTCGGGACAAAGTTCCAATCATTCTGTTCAAAATAAAGAAACGTTCTTTACCCAGCTGCAGGATATATCAAGCCCCCTAGATTACTCGTTACTTTATCCTCCAAATTAAACGTCTTCCCTTTCTAATTAGCCCCTCTCACTTTGAACTAATAACATACGGTATGGAAAGTAAAAATGTATAAAACAGATGTTCTAAACAAAATAAATACTGGGCCGTATAGCACCTGCGTTGACCGGACATTGAACTATTGGCAGATGTTTGGGACGAGTCTTTTGCCGGCGTTTAAAATAACTTTTTAACCAAGAAAATAATTGAAATGCAAATTTTAAGACCCCTTTTTTAACAGTATAAAAAGCACGTCAATATTACTCTTAAAGTAGTAAAAAATAATAATTTGTGTGCATATATGTAAATATACAGCATTATAAAACAATTGCAGATATATATTGTTACAACCTGTTTTAAATACAACCTCCTTCAAATAGTTAGGTCAATAATATAAAAAAAGCATTATCGCTGTCAAAGACTACAGTGTACATACTGAAATCGTAGAAAATTTAAAATCACAATGCAAATGTCTTTGAGCCGTTAGAAGAATTTAAAAACTACACAATTTATTTAATTGAAAATATATAGACTATATATTTTTTGTTACTTGATTAAATTAAGTGCAATGTAAAGAAATAACATTTAGAAAAATACTTTCGTATCTATACTTATTATAAAACAAAGTCCCAAAAAGCTGTCTGTCTGTATGTTTTCTCAAAATCTACTAAACGGAATTTTGTACGATGTTCACCAATAGATAGTGCAATACTTCCGGATAGTTTAGTTAGTTTAGTTAAATATTACATATCGGTATTATGTACGTTGTGTTGAAGAGATCGCGCAGTTGTTAAAAAACTTGCTTTAGTCGCGTACGTAAACCAGCCGAGATACGCTAAAGTGATGTAGTAGACCATTGTAGATCTATAATAATACTACAAAAAAGTCCACGATAGCATGTCTCTATCTCTCACGGTTAACTCACAATAACTACTTTAATGTACAAAATTTCAAAAATTCGAGAAAAGTTTCGTAAATCACTGAATTCCACGCGGGCGAAGCCGTTGTTTGCACAGCTAGTGTATATATAATTTGCCGTCCCGCAAAAGTACGTAGATCGTTTGTGGATTTTGGTAAATTATTATATAATGAATCTATTCACGATCAATTTTAGCATTACCATTACAGCAATTTAAAATAATTATAAGGAGGAGATTGATATAGAAAGCCTTCTATACTATTGGGGGATTATATAAATTATAAATATCCTTGGATTTAGCAACTCTTCGAACTATATTTTGAAAAGAGCTACCCCCGAACTTATTGCTGGCTCGTGTCTTTAGGAATAATTTTCCGAATCACCAGTGAAGTATGCGATTCTAAAGCACTTGTGTACAAGTTTACTTGAATAAAGAATAATATTCGAGTGAACGCTAATTCGCTTTGGTCGCAGACGTAAAAATGGAATTTCAACATCGTGCCAAATTGAGTTCTCATTAATCTGCGATCGTCAAAACGCAAGGTATTTTTAATGTCTACTTGCTAATATGCACTAATGAGTTTGATGGCGTCGATGGAGTTGTGAAATGCCAAGAAAAGAGTTAAAGTTTTATTAGCCTATAAAGAATCATTATCCAGAGATTCTCTTCTGTAGTGAATTAAGTTTGCGACAGCCCAAAGACTAAAAAAACCGAAAAGTTTTATAATTTCTTTTATTAATAATTAAATTAAAAGTAAAATTACAGGGAGACAACTGAAGATTAATTGTTAAATATTAACTAATTATTAAAATACTTCTATAAATTTAATTTTGCTGATTCTAATTGGGGTCACACGCGCCTCGATGTCATCACCCAATCGGCCAGCGGTTAGCCTTTAGTTAGCCTTTCCCATGTAACAAGTTTAATATGTCATTATTATGATTATAGAACTGTATCAAAATATGTTCGTTAATTGCTGAATTTAACACGAACAGGCAGGCGAGCGCAGAGACATTGTCCTAGTACGCGTGATGAAATGACTTGTAAGATTCTGTTAACTTCTATTCAGTGGGTAGAGACGGCCCTCGCAGAGTAGTGAAATACGACCTTTCAAACTTCAGACTGGTTTTCACTAATAACATTTCCTTTTTCATCATCCCGGTTCGCACCCCTTGACATGCAGAGCCCTCTCAGCAGTGCGAGGCTGCGGGCGTGTAATTCATGCCACTGCTTCTATTGATCTTATAATATAAAGTTAATAATTTGTTTACCAATCATGTCGGAAATACAAATATAGTTAATCCGATAAGGCGTTTTTTGTTTGCCAATGTTTAGTTATTGTTTACACGAGAATACCGGTGAATAATTAGCACATCAAACAATTTAAGGTCGCTCACTGACGTTTAGTAATCGATGTTTAAGGCAGATAATAAATATCATTCAATCCGAATCAGACAAGCTTTATTGGAATACAAAAGTAATGAAAATATTATTTTTCTACAATCCGCGACAAATATAAGTGATGCATGCTGCTCGAGTGCTGATTTATAGGTTATACATCCCAGGAATACTCCTGAGATAGGCAGGTTTTTCACGATGTTTTCCTTCACCGAAAAGCGTGATACATTGCAAATATCAATTAGACACAGACAAACTCAACAATCGTTTCGCCCAGCAACCGAAGCCTCATCAGGAGATAGACTCCACGTAATGGTGAACGTGTGTAGTGCTTGTGTATTGTAGTGGCAGTGGTGGAGGTTTGTGCATGTGTTGTTACGAATCCTGCATGTAACGGGTATGAAAAAACGGATAGTCCACTATACAATTAGCACTACATATATTTTCTATATATTGTATAGCGGGTTATAGCAAAATAATTTTATTATTACTTTTGTTATATATTTTAGGTTAAAAGTCGCACGTCAACAGATTCGTTAATGCTTTATAATCGCATTTAACATATACCTGTCGAGTGACCATACGTGACCGATCAGCCGTAGTTATTTATTGAATTTGACCTTATCGCGGTTGACATTGAAAAAACTGTGATCATTACTTCTTATTTTTTCACGATATATGTAAGTATTTCTTTAGAATGAAACACCTATCTATAATAATATATAAAGCTGAAGAGTTTGTTTGTTTGTTTGTTTGAACGCGCTAATCTCAGGATCTATTTTAATCAGGATCGAGTTTAAAATTATTTGAGTGTAAGATAGTCCATTTATCAAGGAAGGCTATAGATGTTATATAGACTATATAACATCACGCTAAGATGAATAGAAGAAGAGCAGCAATAAAAAATTTCAAGATTTCCTTGCGTGTGCTAAGTAAACGGTGAAAGTTACCCAAAAATCATGTACTACAAAATTGTTCCCCTCTTAAAGCTCTAAATAAAAGTCCGCAACAGCATATGTCTAGCTTTTAATGTCTAGCTTTTAAGGTTAACCCACTTTAAGCATAATAAATATAAGTAATGCAGCTTACTCAAATAATAAGACTGCAGTCTAGCAGCTAGTTATATAAATATAACTTCTACTACTCGTCATTCTCCTGCCCTCCTGACCTCACAAACATGTTGTTATATTTTTTGGCTAGTTATTTGACAACTGGCCGCCTGTCTGACGTTAACTTATCTTAGTCACCTTTTACGACACTTCGTTAAGAAATGAGGGTTGACTATTCTACTCAACTGCATACCAGACGGCGCGTCAACTTACCTTAGCCGCCTTTTACGACACCTCTGTAACAAAAGAGGTTGGTTTATTCTACTAAGCGGGATACCACATGGAGGTAATATAACTTCTACTACTAAACTAAATAATTTCTACAGCACTATTGTAGTGTTTCACCCAAAGAGGCCGCATCACAGTGTTATGCTGCAATCATATTTGCAAAACCTACTGCAGCGCTTATGTTCAACATAAAAAAGAACCGTCTAAGATAGTTATTAGCTCCAATCCTATTCCTCAAGGAGAGAAAAGGCCTTTGCGTTGACGTTCAATAAACTTAAAAATATCCCCATATCATAACACCAGAAAATTGATTCCATTGCGCGATTCGCTAATACTTTTTATGAAATTGTTTAAAATATGCCGAGCAAGGTCAATTTAAGTGAAATGTGCTTTTTTGTACAGTTTTCAATTGATTGCAGTGTCACGGAAGCTGTTAAGGACGTTTAGTTTTTTGTAACATGTAACAGACTGATGAGGCAACTTAGACGCTCAATTGCCACCCTCGTCTGCCCTTGTTAACATGACAACGAAAATATAGTTTCCGGCATCAAATAATACACATCGATGTTTAGAATGAAACAGCCGGCCAGTTCGGTTTCGTAGAGCGCTGTCACTGTCACTCAGTTAGTATGTGACGTTTTACACGAGTTCATCAGTCTGTGCGACAGAGACAATGCTCTATGAAGCAGAATCTAGCCGATTCCTCTCTCTAAGCGTCGATGTGCATAATTTATTGCCGCATACTATACCATCTTGGAACTTTATTTTTCTATGGAATTTTGACTGTAACCCACGTGGGGTGAAACAGCGTCTGATGTTCCTCAAAAAAACATTTGGTACATCAAACAAAAGCAGTGTCATACGAGGTGGCGTAAAAGGCGACTAAGGTAAGTTGACCCAGCGTGTGGTATCCGGTTGAGTAGAATAGACCTCCCTCTTTCTTACCGAGGTGTTGTAAAATACCACTAAGGTAAGTTGACCCACCGTGTGGTATCCGGTTGAGTAGAATAGACATCTCCTTTCTTACCGAGGTGTGGTAAAATACGACTAAGGCAAGTTGACGTCAGGCAGGCGGCTGGTCATAAAATAACACATGTGACAACATGTTGTGCCGACCCCACTTAGTGGGATAAGGGCAGAAGGATGATGATGACGATAACATATATAATAAAAATGCGCGGAATTGACTACTCTCAGACCTTGTAATATTGTAGTGATAAGAATGGCCGACTTTATTCCGTAGAACCAATTTTCCGAACTAGCAGTGAAAATAACACAATGAAAATTAAAAATTTGATTGTAAATTCAAAAAAAGAGGGAAAAGAATTAAATCTATTGAATCTAAAAGCAAACATTAGCACCACTTTGTCAAAGGTATATAGCACCGTCCACGATAGACAATGGATGCAGGCGTAGAATGAGAAAAATTGTTCATCGCAACTTCAAGGTTAACTGGAGTAGGTTTAGGCGAAGCTAGGTCAGTTGCGATCACGTTTTGCGATACGTTAAAGCTGGGGCACACTTGGTACCGCAATATATAAGATTCTACAATAAAACCCCGCTACTCCTCTACCCTGTACAAGCTAGTAATAACCAAAGTTAACTAGTTATAAGAATTTTATTTGAAAAGAGCAACCACCGAGTTTCTTGCTGGCTCTTCTCGGTAGGAACAGCTTTCCGAACCAGCAGTAGAGTTGACGATTAAAAAGCACTTGTTTACAAGTTTGAATAAAAAATATTTTGAAATTGAATTTTGAATTTGAATATAGAATTTTAAGAAGAGTATGAAAAGTTAGTTTTGTTTTCTTTATATAATTTACAGCTAAGCTTACAAGTTATCTGCATGATCAAACCAGAAATGAAGAGATTGATAAAAGAATCAAAATAAGTTACATAACTCATCTTTTTTTGAAACTGAATCTTGGACGGAGAACATAGTGCATAAGTTAATAGGCGTAGGGATCTGTTGTTGTGATTCTTGCTGGTTCTTCTCGGTGAGAGTTACATCCCGAACCAGGTGATAATCCTTAATGATTCAAAAGTGCTTGAAAGAGCTTATTTGAATAAATATTATTTTGATTTGATTTAACGATATTATACCATGAATTCATAATAAAAGTTATATCTATGCTAAATTACATGCTATTACTATGCAAATCATACCGAACTGAACTTATATTTTAAGCAAAAACATAAACCAGAAGTAAGAACGGATACTTCATTTATTTTCTAATAACTATGTTATCAATACTGTTATGGTGTTTGAATATACTATCACCCATGCTAGATTATTAAAAAAAAAGCAATTAAGTCGTAATTAGATTAATTAGTTATATATGTAATTTCAGTTTTTATTTATAACTATGTATTATATATAGTTACCAGTTGTCACAGTATTATAACTCAGGCTCGAAATCAGATCTCATTTATAACAAATTGCAAAAATGTGTTATGTATGTATGTACATAAAATAAAACATTTTGATTATGATTGATTCTCTGCCACCCATAACACAAGTATTAAGTTACTTTAGGTACAGACGACAGGGTGTGTATGATATTTTATTCTAATTTTTAATTATTTTACCGCTCACTGTACCCCAATCTTAGCAGTAGAGGCCGCAATACAAGACGCTATATGTCGAACAGCTCAAATAGGAAAGGTAACAAACCATACATGCAATTACAGATACAGTATCGTTGTATCTAAAGGTAAAATACCTAATAGATATCAAACAAAATCTAAAGAACTTACTGTATAGAACTCTGTATACTCACGTCTTATTCTATCGGGTGAGTCCCAACACTATATGTTATATGCCGATCAGCTTATGACGTCGCATAAAGAGCTCATCAATATGGGCCCCGAAGGGGCTTAAAACTAGTCGAAAGCATCAAAGTTACGCCATTATAGAAAAGTAGAGAAGTGTAAGATAGATAGACATGTAATGAGGAAGAATAAAAATCTTGTAACGATGTAAAGATTAAGAAATTGTTCCTTCGATTCTGAATATTGATTCAGAAAGGTCAAACTACGACTGCAAGAGTGACCTTGGAAACAAATTATAAATTGACCAGCAATATAACAGAACTAACTACTTTGCTATAATCCGCACGGGTTAAGTGAATGCATGCAAAGCCAATGTGTATGAAGCAGGCAAAATCTACGCACCTTATACATGCAGGACAAGCCACCACATGCACCCCAAGGCGTAATTCACCAGCAACAACGCACACAAAAGGAGCACACACACCCACCACCACAATCTCGACGATCGTTTCGCCCCGAAACCGAAGCATGCCTGCTTCATACACATTGGCTTTGCATGCATTCACTTAACCCGTGCGGATTATAGCAAAGTAGTTAGTTCTGTTATATTGCTTGTAATATGGAATTCCGCAAAGTAACGCCTGCTTCTATAAATCATATAGATTGACCCTTACGAATCTAATTCAGTTTCCTAAATGATTAAATAAATGTAGTTGACTTTTTCCTTCATTTACGTTTCATATTCTGATAAATTTAGAAAGGTCTGAAAATGAATTTGAATTGATTTTTGAACTTAATAAAAAAAATATATTAATAAGAAATTTATTAATAAATCAATAATTATTATTAATAAGTCATTTATGTGTACAAATACAGATAATTCAATATACTAGTATATGATTATCTTAATTTTCGACTGATTTTATATTTGACGTAAATAGCAAAATTTAATTAAATATTTTTTTCTAACTGTACTCGTGCCTATGACGTCATTAAGCAATGGTCGACATCGACATTCTCGGACCAGACAAGTAATAAGCGCATTTCATTTCTGATATGAGAGTATGTTTATTGCTTTTTACACAAAAGCTTATTTCTCTCCACACAATATAATTAATTGACGATCCGTTGGCGCAGATAGTAGACACCCATTATTACCTTCAACTCCACGAGTTCGATTCCGTACGAGGGCCAACATTTTCTATAAACAATATGTTGATTCTTCAAGTCTGGATATACACCCAGATATATACATCTAAGTATTTTTTTAAATAATATATTTATATACAAAAAAAATTATATACAATTTTTATATAAATTTATATACAAAAAAAAACGATCACAGTCCGCCAAAGTTCATAATTTTATTAATTGGGTTAAAAAAATTGATAAAAATCATAGGATAAAAAGGAAAAAGTCTATCTCTTATTTGGTAACCAATAGTAGAGAATATCACATATATTTCATAACTTGATTTAACTCGCAACAAAGTACGCGTGGACTGTACTCTTGGAATAAACAGTAACTGCTTCCACTCTTCAATTCTGCAAATATATCAATCACAAAAATCAGATCGATTCGAAGACTTAGAGAGATTTATCGTTTTCGAAAGCATAGTTTAATTATTTCACTAAATAACCTGTATGACTTTCATGAATTATAATATTTAATATATATATTAGCTCAGTTAAATTTATGCAGTAAACAAAAACTGAGAAAACTTTCTTAAAATAAGTTTTTCGACGTGAGGTTTGCCTCACCCATTTCTTTAATTTCTTATCCCAGTATTTGTTTACTAGGAAGACACGCAGTAATACAATACATAATTATAAGAGGAATAAAACAGAACATAATACCAATAAAGTCTTCAGGATAAAAAAACTTGAAGAAAAAAAGGAACACATACAGATGACAAGTTAAAGTACAGGTTAAATTAAAAAAAGAATTATGAAATATTGAAAACTTTCAGTAAACAGAAAATAACATATATATTATTTCTTAAAATAACTCTTTCGACGTAAGCCAAGCAACGTGATATATAATCTTTTTTAAATTACAGATTTGACTTGACTTTAACACATCGTGAATAGAAAACTTTTCAATATTATCCTATAACTCTGGAATTAACGGGATTTCTATAGCCTATATGTTACCTAGGTGTATAAGGAATAATTGTGCCAAATTTCATTGATATTGGTTCAGTAGACTCGTCATGAAAACGTAACAGACAGACTTTCGCATTTATAATATTAGTGAGGATATTTGTTCACACAAACAGACGAAGCTGCGAGTTAATTCTATTCAGTAATATTGTCCTCACGTACGAGTATTGGATTAGTTTTGCGGAAACTATGTCATGAAGGAAAATGTCTTTCTTCCGCCAATAACATAACTATTTCCGCGTAGAGAAACTATCCGTTTGCAACTAATACGAGGTTTCTATGGAATTTTTAGTATCTTTGTTATTAGTTTGACCTCTTACTTAAAATTATCCAATAGTAGACAAGAAACAATAGAAATATCTTTTTACACGCTTTATATTAATTTTACTTGTATTTATACTGTATGTATGTATTCGACTCCTTTGAACTCAATTTTTACCCACTTTATACGGACAGCTGACAGTGAAGGAAAAACATCGTGAGGAAACCTGCATATCTCTATAGAATTCTAGGAATACGTGTAACTACCAATCCGCATTGGAGCACCGTGGTAGGTCTTTGCTCCAATCCTTTTCTCCAAAAACGGAGACAGGAGGTCTTAGCTCAGCAGTGGGCATAGTAACAGGCCGTTACTTTTGTACGGACAGATTTAATTCAAACTTTGTACACTTATCAAGACAATACAATAAAATAAGTAAATAACTTGAAAAAAAAACTTTTTTAATCTATCACATTCCAACATTTCATTCCAACAGTGGAATGTAGAGCTTTTAAAATGTTTTAAAAGTTTTACAAGATTTAAAAAAAAGGTTAAATTTAACACAATAAAATAAATGTTTTTTTTTCTCCCCTTCTTATTGAAGACCATGTTTTACTTTATGTACATTCAACGTAGCTCATAGAGGTTGTACTCATGTAGGTCAAGTTTACGACTGAACGATTAGTCATACGGCACAACGAGCACGACCGTTGCCTGGGATTTACGTCACTTATATACATATATTATCTGTATAATATTATTATTTAGTACCTTATTCAAATTCAAATTCAAAATATTCTTTATTCAAGTAAACTTGTAAACAAGTGCTTTTGAATCGTCAACTTTACTGCTGGTTCTGACTGCTGTTCCTACCGAGAAGAACCAGCAAGAAACTCGGCGGTTGCTCTTTTCAAACAATAATTCTTATCACTAGTTACATATAGTTATTAATGTCTTGTACAGGGTTGAAGAGAAGTTATATCCACGCATTCTTATCGTCTAGGTAATCTTCAATAGTTTAATAGATAGGCTTTCTTAATTATCCTTTTTTTAATAGTGTTTTTAAACGGCTGTAAAGGTAAAGTTAAAGTAGATTGTGGAATTTTATTATAGAATCTTATACCCAAACCCACAAACGGCTTACGTACTTTTGCAAGGCGCGAAGCAGGAACCGCAAGCTTATGTCGGTTCCTACTTTGTCTATTATTTACATCGCCAATCCTTTTATAATTATTTATATTCATATGTACAAAAATTACATTACATCATACATACTTACATCATAGATTAGGGGTAGTCATAAGCAGGCCTTTAGTGAGAGTGAGAGGGAAATGACAATCATATACTTCATCTTTGTCTAAGCGCATATAAAAAAGAGGAACAGCTAATACGTCTCATTTACTCACGCTTTATTGTCGATGGCTTATCAATATACTAACTCTATGCCTTTCATAGAGTTATTATACTAGAGTAGAGTATGAGTTTACAGTTTCATAAAGCATTATTCATGCGAGCAAAACCGTATGAAATATAACTAGCTTTATTAAGCCAACTGCAAAATTAAGCAATGTTGTTGCGATCAAAAAAGTAGAGTACTCCGACCTTGCACTGAAATTGCGTTAATAACAAGTTCTCGTAAGATCTGATATTAAAATATTTAATATAACCTCACTCGCTTCTGTCTGCCGCCGTGTGGTATCCGGCTGAGTAGAATAGAACACCCTCATTTCTCACCTAGGTGTCGTAAAAGGTGACTAAGGTAAGTTGACGTCAGGTAGGTGGCCGGTTATAAAATACCTAGCCAAATAATGTAACAACATGTCCTAAACATATTGTGTCGATGAACCCACTTAGAATGGGATAAGAGCAGGAGAATGATGATTATAACTTGCTGATGTCTGTGACTTTGTCTGCGTGGATTTCAATATCGATATAGGTGGAAAATATTACTGTCCTTCCTACTGAAGTTGTTATACTACAGTAGGGGATTATATGCCATAGGCATAACTGTAAGTGACAGTGTCACAATAAATAAGAGGGAAAATAAAACTCGTATACTTATTTTTGTCTAATCACACATAAAAAGATAGACAGATAGATACCGTCACTTTTTTTTCATCGTTTAGATCTTGCGGATAATCCTGTGAAGTTTGGTTGCATTCGAAGTATTTTTTTTAAACTATTCTGTTTCGAACCGATTCTTGAGTTTATGATAGTGAACGTGTGTCGTGCTTGTGTGGTATTGTGGTGGCGGTGGTAGAGCTTTTTGTGTGTGTTCTTAAATCCTGAGTGTATGAGGTATGAGAACGGATAGTCCACTCTACATTTATCATTATATATATTTCTATCAAATTAATCGCGGACTATAAAAAAATAATTTCGTTATTACTTTTGTATTAGCTGCTGTCGCAAATTATTTTGATACTTTTTAATTTATAATTCGCGTATAGATTTGACGAAACTCGGTACGGATCCTATATATTTAGGTCATTATGGCTTACCGCTAAGCCGTTACGACCAACCACGAGGCCATAACGGCTTACCGCTAAGTCATTGCGGTTTATTTTAAACTTAGTACACTTCTTTAATATGACTTTTTTAATACCAGGATTCCCGTTATGGGTATCGCTGATCACGGAAACGGAACGGCCGTTATGGCCGTATCCCACACTAAGTGGCACAATATATTTTCATCTTCCATTCTCTTCTACTATTCAATTCTGGTGCTACTTCTTATAATGCATATCATACTTCACACACGTCAGCCACCTTTTTTCTGTAACCTGTCGAGTGTCGACTTTCTATCGCGGACATTTATGAGAAAATGGTAACGATACGTACTCCAGATTACCGACAGTGGTACTACCAGAGAGCTTTCCCTCCAGGATGAGATATTTTTAAACGCGGGAATCTTACCGTTCATTCATACACTAATGCATAAAGCGTCTTAGGGGTCAACTCCGATGGGCATTTAAACGTGCGGCAGTCCTCAGTGCGGTATACACTGCCGACTGCTACCTGAATCCAACTGTCTTTTTTTGCAAACTTTTTAAAACTATGAACCCTATAGGTCTATTCCCTCAGTTCTTAAACTTTAAGACCAACGGTCCGAGCTTAAAGGTAACTACTGCCTGTTACTGTACCACTGCTTGGTATAAGCTTCCGCTGTCGTTTTATGGGAAAGAAGGGTTAGAGCTAAGACCCACCACGCTGATCCAATGCTTGATAGGTTTCACATATACCAAGAATCCTCCAGTATTATGCAGATTACCTAACGGTTTCCTTCACCGAAAACCATGTTTATCACACTCTATGCGAACATCAATTGAGGACTAAGTTTTAACAGTAAAACTCATTGGTGCCTGCCCGGGATTTGAACTTGATATGAGACTGTTCCGTTATCACAGCTTACTAGCTCAGGGCCTAACAAATAAGAGTTCCGTTCAAATTTCAACCAGACTGTCTCGATTCAATTTAGAGGACAACAGGTATAAGTCCGACGTTACCGCAACGATGAAAAATGTACTTCAAAGAAAGGAGATTTAAAAAAAGGATTTTCATGTAATTTTATCTATTGCCAATAAATTGTGAAAATACGAAACCGGCTTAAAATTGAACGGCTCTCTTATATTAATCTCTGAACTGAAGTCTGATTTAACAATTCTTTTTACAGTAGTTAATTACTATTCATGGTAAATGGTAAATGTGTCACAACAGTATTGACTGACCAAGGTCAGGGACGTCTTCATCTCGGCGCTTTTTAGGAATGAATTACTTATAATTTAGGTTGACTAAGCGGAGATACAAATCAGCAGGCCTACCATGAACTCTTATTGCTAACTCAATTGAAGACGTAAACTAAATTGTTTTGCTTTTTCATACCACGACGTCCTAAAGACGCACACTTTAAGTCGGTGCCGAATGAGCGTTTGGAATTCGTCCTAAAAACATGTGAGTAAAAGAGACAGAGTTATCTATAGTTCATATATCGTTATCCTTTTCTAAAATTACGACCCCAATGCAATCCACTCGTCACGGTACGAAAAGAAAGCGGTTCGCGGTCGTCGTTTACGTCTTCAATTCAGTCGCAATAAGAGTTCATGGTAGGCCTGCTGATTTGTATCACCGCTTAGTCAACCTAAATTATAAGTAATTCAATCCTAAAAAGCGCCGAACGCAGTCATTTTCCATAATTAACAAAGACAACAAACTTTAGAAGTATATTATTGTAATCTCTTGCGACGTCGTATAACAGAAAGTTTAATCCATGCGTAATCGTAAAAAAATCGTTATTGAAACACAAAAATGTACCAACCCAAATATACAAATTTCCAATTAAATAACTAATTAAATAATTAAATTTTCTACTAAAAAAATATTATTTATTGACTCTGTGATGATCCGTAAAGGTCTTAATCTGATATTAAAAAACAATTTAAAAACTATATTTTTCAATAATCTTGATATTAAAACACAAAAACCTTTGTCCATCCATTAGTTAGAAAAAGTTGACCGTGATTAATTAAGGAGAATGTGCTAAGTTCCACGTTGCACCTATTACCAATTACACAGGCGAAACAAAAAGTTTTCGTCTTTTTTGTGCTCCAGTATTATCCTACTTGATACGATTTATTCTTAAATTTTATGTATTATTTAACAGCTGCTCAACATGACTTATTTGACCGCCTTCTCCCTTATAGTCGTCTCCACAATAAAACCCAGGTAGGTCAAGGCCTTGTTGATATCACGCGCATCTAAATCCAATTTTGGATCCGTTTGCAATAGATTACAGAGTATTTTCATGTAAACGAAACATATATAATTATTTTATCACTTAAAATGCAGAGCCTGATAAATATATTAACTTTATAAGCGCAAACTTGATTTGACCAAAGCTCTTGTTGATTGCTGTCACACGCAACATTGTATTTCATGAAAAAAGTTTTATGTATCAAATATAGGTACTTACCTTTAAATAATTAATACGTAATTGCGGAAATTTACACAAATTTCAACACCAAAGTCTCACAAGCACCGTGTAAATAATAAAAAGCACTCCAAAATAAAAACGTCGGTCTTGTTTTAAATGAAGGACCATTATTTAATCCACGCTTCGGTAGAAACAATCAGCTTATTTAGCAAACAGAACCGGCGTTAAATCGCGACTAATGAAAAAAACAATACGAATACGAGCGCACAATATATGTAAACATTTTATTGTGACCGCGCTACACGAGAACTCTGTAGTTCGACCGCGAACTAGGTGGAAGTGTTTGGCGGGAACGCGGCATTATTAGACATAGACACTATTGAACGGCAATACTGTATTGATATACTTACAGCGCCATCTAGGTGTGAACCTTAAAACAAAAATAAACACAGCTAAGAATACTTTTATTAAAAAAAAATCCTTACACTAACATTGCAGAAACATTCATTAATCTTACATAAAATTATGGTTGACGTTTATAGCAAAAATGAATAAGAGAAAGACAAATTTACATATCGATTATTTATATAATGTAATGTAATTAATGTTTAAATACATTTTATATATCAATGAAAACGAATAACTTGAAAAAGATTCAGAGCAGTCTATGGTAAATCTTAGTAATTAAAATAAGCAATATAACAGAACCAACTACTTTGCTATAATCCGCACGGGTTAAGTGAATGCATGCAAAGCCAATGTGTATGAAGCAGGCAAAATCTACGCACCTTATACATGCAGGACCAGCCACCACATGCACCCCAAGGCGCAATTCACCAGCAACAACGCACACAAAAGCAGCACACACACCCACCACCACAATCTCGACGATCGTTTCGCCCCGAAACCGAAGCATCATCAGGAGGATAGGCTACACGACAAAAATCGTACGGCAGTACGAGATTGTGGTGGTGGGTGTGCGTGCTGCTTTTGTGTTCGTTGTTGCTGGTGAATTGCGCCTTGGGGTGCATGTGGTGGCTGGTCCTGCATGTATAAGGTGCGTAGATTTTGCCTGCTTCATACACATTGGCTTTGCATGCATTCACTTAACCCGTGCGGATTATAGCAAAGTAGTTGGTTCTGTTATATTGCTTGTAATATGGAATTCCGCAAAGTAACGCCTGCTTCTATAAATCAATTAAAATAACTTTTTGTTGGACAATAATTAATGCTGTGTGAATTACAGTATTTGTACAGAGTTAATAATTTATTTTTATTAGTATTTGTACGTTATTTCTCTTGTATATTTTATTTTTATTATTAGTCATATAACAGATGGATGTGTGGTGTGACAAGATTGGATAAAATAAGAAATGAGTATATAAGGGGAAGTATGAAAGTTGCGCCCATTGTAGAAAAGATGAGATGCAAGATTGGGATGATATGGACATGTAATGAGGAGGGATGAAAATATGTGACTAAACGAGTGTTGGATATGAATGTGGATGGATATGTGACTAGAGGGAGGCCTAAAAAGAGATGGTTGGAATGTGTGAAGTATGACATGCATATAAAAGGAGTAGCGCCAGAGTTGACGAATGATGGAAGAGAATGGAAGAGGAAAACATGTTGACCCCACTTAGAGTGGGATAAGGGTAGGAGAAAGAAGAACATTTGAAAAAAAGTTCAGTAAAAACACATTTTTAAGCATACTATTAAATATTTTATATATTAGATCTCTATTCCACTTAAGTGATGATTAGAGTAAGGAATGTCATATTTAAATATCCTCATCCTGAAGGCTTCGTATCACTTCGTACTAGAACGTCCCTAGTAGCGTGAGAGTGCTATTTATGGTGACAACATTAAAATAAAAGTATGTTAAGTACTCTTACATTATATTTTATAGACATCAATATAACATACAATTTGTAGTGCCAAATTTTAACTACAATTTATTTGTATATAAACCAGATGTAAGCTTCCCCAACTTATCCAATCATATGGAAATTAATTCCGATGTTAACGATCTTGTGAATGAAATTCTATGACTTAGCACTCCGGGGTTTCATTATTTCTATACTGACTTACTTATAATATCAGAGTATTATTTTTTATTATTAACGACTATTACTTCACATCTACACAACAATATATTAAATGACATAGACAATATTATTAACTTGATGAGGGCTCATCAAACTTGGTAGAACCTACTAAACTAAGGGTATTATTATTATTTTTTAAAACGTGATTAGAGGTAAAGATATACAAAAAACCACAGTAAGCAACAGACATATCCTATATTAAACAAAACTAAAAAAACAAACTAAATCGAGCATCCAAAAGTAATAATAAAATTATTTTGCTATAATCCGCGATACAGTAAATAGAAAATATATATAGTGTTAAATGTATAGTGGACTATCAGTATTTTCATACTCCACGACAAAATCGCTGATCGACAAAATTGAGTTTGTGATAGTGAATGTGTGTAGTGCTTGTGTATTGTGGTGGAAGTGGTGGAGGTTTGTGCATGTGTTTTTACTAATCCTGCACGTATCGGGTATGAAAATATGGATAGTCCACTATACATTTAACACTATATATATTTTCTATTTGCTGTATCGCGGATTATAGCAAAATTTTACTTTATTATTACTTTTGTATTATGGATCTCCGCAAAGTAACGCCTAATTCTATTAAATCGAGCATCCTTAAATTGAGTATTGAGATATAATATATATCCTATCAATCTATCAATTTGTTTATTATTATGACATTAATATATGACACATAGAGATCAAAAGTATTTTATTAAAAATTAATTAAGTATAGGAGTCAGTTTAGTATTTTTTGTTTTTATCAATGAGAAAGACAAAGTTTGAGAATCTCAAAGTATTCTTAAAAAGTATGTACTAAACTTTAAGAGGTCATCGTGATTTTTCACAGATTACACGAATACATGATTTATTTTATTTATTATTCTATCCATTTAAAAAGAACCAACTTTGTCAATATTGTGTTTTCTAAAGCAACAAATAGAAAAAAAAAATATTTATACATATTTCATTCATATTTTTTGATATTTAAATCACTAATATTTTCCTTCGTAATGCAAAAGGGATAATTAATATTGATTCCTATTTATTCAAAGAGTGTTTTATTTGACCCCATAACCTTAAACTTTTATTTAACTTGCCATGTACGTGAAGGTGGAATCTTGCAAATATCTGACTCACTTCACTGCCACTGCTGGTGCAGTCCCAAGAACGATGCATATTTTTGATAAGCATGACCTAATGCTGCCAGGATTAGATCCAGACGAGGGAACTCCTTAACGGTTAACAGTAGGGACATTTTTGTTGGAAATGTTTTTTGGAGAAAGCCTATTATACCGTGGAGGCTTACATTGATGATAAGAATGCGTGGATATAGCTGCTCTTTGACCTTGTGCAGGATAGCTATGACAAAATGTAATTAGTATTAAGAATCTTCTTTTTTAAAAGAGCTCCACCGAGTTTCTTGCTGGCTCTTCTCGGTAGGACGACTTTCCAAACCAGCAATAGAGTCGACGATTCAAAAGTACTTGTTTACAAATTTATTTGAATAAAGAATATTTTGAATTTGAAAACGAAAGAAATTATCTTATTTCTTTTATAGTAATCAATAAAGATTTAGTAATTTTCATACATTTTTGCTTAACACTTAAATAGTTTAATATGCTATTCCGTAGTACTCGAGAAGCTTCAAAAGAACTGTCTGAAAAAAGCCTCACTGGTAATTTGGCTTTGTAATATGTGTTCATATTGCTCATTGACAATTGATGGAAGGTACTGTTCAAGGCGCCAAGCCGCCGCAACCTTGCTCTCCTTGTGAGTGTTGCTCTTCAAGTGCACCCCCATTTCCGTCCAGGATAGTTTGACTACATTGCAGAATCCGCAGTGGAATTTCGGTCCAATCTGGAATAGAAGAGAGTAGATTTTAAACTTTCGCGATTCATAATTATTTATCTATTATAACGACAACAATATTTTTCCATTATACTTATTCAATAAATAAGAAGCAATTTTCCAAAAGTCAACTCAATCTTTTTCAACAACAAAACACCTAATGACAGCGACAATGTTTTTTCTTTTATTACTGGCCAACTATATGAAGGAGGTTGTATTTAAAACACGTCGTAACACTATGCTAATATTATAAAGAGGAAAGATTTGTATGGTTGTGTGTATGTATGTTTGTTTATAATGTTTTCACGCAAAACTAATGGTCCAAATTCAAAAATTCTTTCACCATTGGAAAAACTGCTTCTTCGCTGAGCAACAGACTATATTACATTTTTTTTAAAATAGGGATCATTAATAAAATTGTAATAAGGTGTGAAGAATAGAACAAAATGTTTTACACTATTAGAGAACCTTCCAATATCTAAAAAAGTCCGCGATACCGTATGTCTAACTATCATAGTTACGCCAATATAACTACTTTTTTACATTATAATAGTTGATAAAAGTGCCAACAATAATCAAACCATTTTATTCATATCTCCGTATTAATCCTGCAAGTCATTTTTTAGAAAAATGTTGACCAACGAAAACTAACAAAAAAGGTGGTACAAAAATGTTGGCATTCGACAGGAATCGAACTCACGACCCTGGATCTGAGCGTCATCAGGCCATTCGCATAATATATGTGACATATCTATATTCAAGTGTTTAAAATGATATATAAATGAGTTCAAACCCGCCCAGGCACCAATGAGTTTTTCTAATAAACACTTGTATCTAATTGATAATTACAATTTACCACATGCTTTTCGGTGAAGGAAAACATCGTGAGGAAACTTGCATACCTCTAGAGAAATCTGGGGATAGGTGTAACCTACTAATCCGCATTGGAGCAGGGTGGTAGGTCTTAGCTCCAACCCGTCTCACCAGAAAGGGAGAGAGGAGGCCTATGCCCAGCAGTGGGATTGTTTTGTATAAATTCACGAGCGCGACCGGCCGGATCAACGACCTTCATGCATTCTATTGCAGCAAGTCACGTACGCCAGTTAGTAACGTTTCGGATACTATAATGACAAGACGCGTACGCTTGTATAGGATTTTATGGTAGAACGCACACGCGTAATTATGCGTTTTGGGTGTGGTTTATTGTTTATTGACTTTGATATTGATATAAGTATTTAGTGACGCGTTTTAACCAGTGAAACGTGTGACAAGACGCGACCGTACGCGGTCTTAGTACGCGTTGGGATTACTGTTTCGCCATATAGGGACGATTCAATAACGTGTGACCTTACGAAGGTTGTGTGCACACCGGGTGTTATTTGTGTTATTTAACCGCGTTAGTGAAGTGTATACTCCGGGAGAAATAGACAGTACGTGTCCGTGGAAGACTGCTGAGGCGAGCCAACGGGTTCGGGAATCGGCCAAGTACATACAAGCGCACACACACACGTACACATATACGCGCAGTTATTCATGAGGCCGGATCGCATACAGCTGACGGCCGCATAAGGTAGGTTGAGACACCGAGACGACGGGCCCAGGTCTCGGAGGTTGTTTCATCCGCCCGCACGTTTGTGCGGAACAGGGATTGTAACAGCTCGCTACTTGAAATGGTCAAATCGCTGGTACAACAGTGTGTATTTGTCCAAAATATTTATTCATTATTATTTATTGTTTCTTTGGGAACGGAACAAAACACATTCACACAATATATGGCAGTGACAATTTTTTAAATTTATATGGATATTTACCTCTCTGATAAATTCAGTATTATCATTTAGGATAACTGGTGATTCATTCACAGCCATTTCATGACTATTTAAACTGCAATGTATGTCATAATCGTCACAAGAAAATTTCTCATTACATGCTACACAGGTAAACATGTTACTCATTGGCATTTGATGCATGAAACAAAAGCTGAGTAGGTTGATGCAATACTTGTTATTAACAATGACATCTTTGAACATCATATTTTGAACAGCTACTATGTTCTGAACAAACTTGCTACTTGCCAGTTTTGACAACTTCACTTCATTTATTTTCGGACTGTTAGTTCGGACTATTTTTCTATTACCTTTAGGTGTTTTTTCTTGTTCAACTTTCTGATCTTTTTTAATGTTTAATGGTTCAACTTTACTCTCATGATTATCATGATGGTTGTTAAGTAATGGACCTGTAACTAAATTTTGGGAATTATCAGATACTGTGTTGACTGCTGCATCAAGTATTTTTGGGCTGCATTCTTTAGTTGCAGTATTAGTCTTGTGTTCCAAAATATGATTTTCAATAGAATCATGATCAAAAGGTACATCTTTACAACATTTTTTGCAAGTCGCCAACTTGGATTCAAAATTGACATTTATGTCATTTTTTTGGAATTTATTCAAGGAATCTAAAATGTTTGAAATATCTTTTTGAGCGTTTGCAGTGGCCTTGTTTTTAATACATTTGTCTCGCATTTTTTCTGCACGTTCTTTATGCATTTTCAGAATTGTCTGATGGTGTTTTCCATTAACATGAGCTGTTATATTTGAAGGGGTCATAAGCCAATCACACAATATACACCAAGTCTTATCATTTTCATCCTGGGTAATGTAATTTTTACATCCTAAAACTTTACAAATTCTATCTTCAGCATTTTCATCATAAAAATATTGAACAAGGTTTTGAGATTCCTTTTTCTCAATTTCCTGCCTGGTTTGTTGTTGATTTGTTTTAGATATTTTTTGTTTTATTCTATTATTTTCTTTAGCATTATAATCCTCTTTTGCATTGGGGATGATTTTTTGTTTTTTAATCCCATCTTCATTTGTTTCTTTAGTTTCAAGAGTGCCTTCTTTGACATTGCATAAAACTTTTGGTTTTATAATCTGGTCTTTATGATTGTTATCTTTTGTTTTTTGGATAATTTCTTTTTCATTAAATGTAACTTTTCGTTTCTTAATCTGATCATCATGACTTTTTTCTTTAATTTCGTTATTGACTTCTTTAACATTACATGCAGCATTTGCTTTTATAATCTGAATATCATGTTTTTTTTCATTACTTTCATTATTCACTTCTGTAACATTACATGTAGCTGTCAGTTGTGTAATCTCATTTTTAATCATTTTATTATCTTTTAATACTTTTTCAGATTGCATATTTATATTTATCGCTTTCTTAGTAATGCAAGCTTCATATTTTTTTCGGTGTTCATTTTCAGCAAAATGTGATGCTAAAGAATTTAAAACATGAACCATATTGCAAGTTAAGCAATGAAAAGAAAATTCATCGATCTGTAAACAAATAATGTACACTTAATTTACATGTACTCAAAAAATATATTTTATACAACATAAAAAAAAAACAATTATACACTGAACGAATGTAACTTACTTTCCGATAAATATTCCTATCTTTGTCAAATTCAGTTTGTGTTTGAATGATATTGAGAATGTGTGTAGGTTGATTTTTATGTATTTCCTCATCTTCATATTCTATATTACATATAGCACAAGAATTTTCATTCAGCCCGTTCCATGACTGATCACTTATTACAACATTATCAAATGCAATTATAGAATTACCAGCTCTTTTCAGTAAATTACGGCTTTTATTATCATTATGTGTTTGTTCAGATACATGTAGTCTCACCCTTGCTAATACTGTGAGCACTTTATTGCACATTTCACAAAAATATCTATTCTTAATCTGGAACAATGAAAATAACATTATCAACCAAATTCAACAAGTGGATAAAATGATAAAAGTTGTGATTGTCTAAAAGTATAATAAGTACAAATATAACTAAATATTTTAACTGAAAAATATAAATGAACGACAATGGATAAAAACTTTTTTTCAGTTGCTCAAACAATCATAGTTACAATATATGTTAATAATATTCTTCTACTTCATCATCATCATTCTACACTAAGTAGTGTTAGAACATGTTTTTCTTTACAATGCTATACTATCATTTGCCCATGCCCTGCACTACTCTCTTTATATGCATGTCACATAACACATTCACATAATCTAACCATCTCTTTTTAGGTCCCTCCCTCTAGTCACATAACCATCCACATTCATATTTAAGACTTGTTTGGTAACATGATTCCCGTCCCTCAATAATTCCTCAATAATAATTATATAACCATATATGTAGAGACAACATGACCAATAAAATAACAACTTCTAAAAATTCTACATGTCTACAGGCCATATATAACATCTGCGATGACATATAATTGGAAAAATATACTATATTAAAATCACACTAATTTTAGAATATATATAACACTTAATAACAACCTTTTTTATACCATCCTCCTTAAATTCATCAACATATTGAATAATTTCCAAATGCTTTTGGTGAACAGGTTTACCAATATGAGCTTCTGTATCTCCTTCACTCTTTAAGTAAGCTTCACAAACCAGACAGAAGTAGTCAACCATTCCTATGAGGATTGCATTTTTACTAAAATTTGGCGCCATTTCTGAGGTAACAAAAAATATTATTTTAATTAAGAAGAAGTATATTACAACATTATACTAATTAAATAAGTTGCTGTGTACTGCAACTCTTTCAAGGGAGTCATGAGTTAAAATCCAGGGTGGGCACCAATAAGTCTTGCTATTAAAAAACAATTGTCTAATTGATAATTGCAACTTATCACAAGTTTTTGGTGAAGGCAAACATCGTGAGGAAACCTGCATATCTCTGGAGAATTCTGAAATGGAGACAGTAGGCCTATTCCCAGCAGTGGGATTGTAACAGGATGCTACTATTACTACTACATATAACATTGCTAATCAAAGCCATGTCTCCTCTTTCATACCCATTCTGCAACTGGACAAAGACCATTGAATTCAAAGTTCAGAGCCAAGAAGCTACTGAGTGCTGGCAGACTATTACATTAAAAAATATATATTCCCATCTTCCTTTTTTTCTTTTCCTTTTTACATTTTATTCCAAAATTGATAGTAAAATAATACAATTAGATTGAACATACCATAAATAACTTACAAATAGAAATATAAAAACCATTTTCTTTTATATAAAAGAAAAATAACATATAGTACATAATTGAGTATATCATCAATTAAGCTGATGCTAACAAAGTTGGTATATCTTGTTTATAATATTTTTTATAACTAATTTTATTCTTACTTTTGTAATAAGCATATAGCCTTTTGAGCCTTCACTTTGGGTTAATTCACTGCTAATAATTGTTTTTCCTCGAGTAGAAAAAAGAATCCTTAGGGAGTCATTTCACTTTTATGTACAAACCGGCGCATTCTAGTAGCGACATTGCGCAGATCGATAGATATGTAGTCGTATGTAGTTATAAATAGCTTTCAGGCAAACTTACATTTTTTAAAGACATGATCAAAATTTTAATCTTTTATTTGTTGGAAAAATTACTATGAAGGAACAATATTATTAAACGAAATGCGTAATTATATTTATCGACCAATTATTTCACGTCTTTACATGGAACTGCTAGGTAACGAAAACCGTGTAATGTGTATACTAATTATTTACCTAACATAAAACAGGATGTCAGCAGCGAATTTTTAAGAACCCAAAGATGCCTAAATATGGGTATAAAATTACCCCTTTGGAATATTTTTGTCATGTAGGTATACAACATATTGTTAATTAAATATAAATTCTTTAAACTTACTTTATTTGGAACTGATAGAATTGCACCCCATTCGAGTATTTTTAAAATTTTAACTAGATTTAGTCAGTCAGGATGACCGATGTAGATATATTTGAACTTTTAACACAGTTCAGGTTATTCACAATGTGGCCACTATTTGTTACGGGAATCTACAAAATCGTATTTGGTTGTATAATGTATTATTTGAATGAACTTTCAATAAATAAAAAAAAACATAGAAATGATACGCCTCGGAAACATTTCCCTCAAACAGATTTCCATCGATAAAACCATAGAGTACAATAATATCTACTAAAAACCCCGAGTAAAGAGAAGTCATTATTAGTCTATGAATAAACGAAACTTGTAAACAGACGTAGAACATGTTAACTTATTGTCTTATTGACAAGTTTTATTTCGACAGGGCTGTCTTGTATTAAACAATTTACGCAAAAAAAACACTAAAATAACTAGTGCATTATAACTAGTTCAATATTTAAGCATATTTAAATAGTATAAAAATGTCACAAAAGCGACATACAGACACGGGCACGCTTTGCAGTACGCGTGGATTCGTATTAGTTTGCTTGTAAAATATTCATTTTAATTATATAGCTTAAAGGATTCGTTTCATAACTAATTTAGGTTGAAAAAGTAAACGATAAGTATATCCAATCTTGGAATTCTGTAACCTTGTAAAAGTATATTTCCACCATGGACTGTTCAGTTATATTTCAAATGCATCATTTCGGACATAGGCTCCCAGGTGGCTTAACTTTTCGCAAAAATAATTTTCTCTTCATATTTAAAGTTATTTACACAAAGCTTTCACAAATTATACAATTATCCTTCAACGTGAATTTCTATCGGTAAAAACCGCATGAAAATTCTTTCAGTAGTTTTTGGGTTTTCCCAAATAAACTGACAGAGACGGCGGGGACTTAAATACTCGATAACTAAAATTGTTATCCGGTAAAGGATAGTTACTTTCTGATAAACTTGTAAAATACTTTCTTATTGGTCAAAAGAAACGTCATATAGGTATAAACTTTGAACACATAAGTAACAATCACAATACATTCTCTTACCTTAGTATAAATATTATAATACCTACGGATACCTACCTACAACAAACAAACAAAATAAACAAACGATATTTATTGTCTTATAGGGTTACTCCCAGATCACAAATGTTCAAACGAAAATAGTTCGTCAATATTCACTACTCACTTCATCGTGCATGTTACTACTAGTACTAACTACTAACTAGTAACTACTAAGTAAGTTAGAGTTGAGTAGCTCGCGAGCTAAAGACAAGAAAGATATATATCTCTCCAGAAGATATAATCACTCTCTAGCTCGCATGTGTTTCAATTATATCTCTATATCTTTAATCTTAAGAGTCAATTTTCGTGATGAGTTACGGCTCGTTCAGAGTTAGAGTGAAAGAGATGAGCTTATATAGCAATTTACATGTCAAAGAGAGATACGAATAACTCTATTGCGTATTTGTATTAAAAATGTAAACTACGGATTTTCGGAACGACAACACGCGCCGGCGTTCAGCTTTTTTGTGCTTTATGTCAAAGACATAAAATGCTTAATTGGATGCAAATGTACCAAAAAAAAATCACTAATTCGCTAACGATTATTTATTTACATTCCATTCTTAGTGGGAAGAAGTCATCCTTACCTGTACATATCAGAAAAGTGTAAATAATAGTGTACATAATAAATAGAAAAAAATAAAAAATAAAGAAAATATGTAGCATAATTTATATAATAAATAAAAAAGTACAATACCGCCTTACTGAGTTCTAAGTCCGGGCTAAAAGAGCCGAAGATATATCGGATATATTTTTAGTCTTAGTCGCTTTATACTCTCAAGCCGTACTGAGCTAAAAGAGTTAAAGATATAAAAGAGTGATATATATCCCAAGAGCGAAAAGATATATATCACTCTTTTCTTGTCAGGGATACATTTCGCCCATGTCTAAAGTAAGTACTATTGTATTTGTGATACCGTAGCGTGACTTTATGAAGTGTCTTTGGCCTTTGTTGTTTCACAGTTTCGGGGAAGAATATTTTGAGTTGAAAAGGAATTCACTCGCCATAGACAAGTTTAACAAGTTATAGATGCGTTCTAAAAATTTTTTTCGGGCGCATTCAAAGTTAAAACATGTTGACATCTGAAATCGTCAATTGCCGTTTATAATTTCTTAGATTGTTAATTGAATACAAAAAAGGTACGCATCTGAATAAGATAATTCTGGGATAACCATATTATAATCAGTCTCGTTCTTAACTCTTTCGGCTATTAGATGTTAACAACATGTGCATTACATTTCATTAGTCTCAATTTTGTTTAGACATAACAAAATCTCGTCGCATTGTAAGAAATTTACTATATTTTGTATTCTAGAATAATATATATAATCCAGTTTAAAATGTGTCCATCGAAAAAAAGAAAGCAACCTATCTGGCTATTTTATGTGCGATTAGACAAATATTACTGTAATGATGATGAGTTTAATTCGACTTTTGGTTAAAAATTCGTTAATGAAGATATTATCTAATACAATTAGCATTTAGTAATCAAATAAAGTATCACTGTGATTAAGCTTTTCAAGGTGGCACTCCCGCTAACAATATCTAGAGGTCCGCTACTTCTTTAGACATAAAAGGCCATAGAAAAACTCTTTTACTGCAATTAACATATACATAAGTAACATAACTGGATTATTCAGTTTTTTATTATATTTTAATGGCAGCCATAAGCATAATTATTGATTTTTTTAAATAGTTTTATTAAGGATCTGGAAGAAAGCCTCTGAAGTCCTTGTATATAAAAAAATAAATAAATATATACTAATAAATAGTATTTAAAAAAAATTGGTTAACAAACAGATTAACTCAGCACAATATTATTTTTCTCTATGAGCATAACATAACCATACTATTAAATAATCTAATGTGTTTCTTTGTCTGTGAAATATTCAAATATTTATTCTGTGCTGTCTCTTCGCGTTGTTTGCGCCTATTTTGTTATCCACAAATTAATTATTAATTATTGCTTGATATATCACAAATATTAAACAGATATGTAAGTATTTAGTTGTAAATCAATTTTTGTTAAATATAATTACAATATTTACAAATCCTGTTGTTTCAGGGCGTCTACATCGAAGCCACGCTCTGAAATGACTTTAGAAGAGTTGTCGAAAATAGAAGACGAAGAATTCAGCACTGGTCCTCTTTCTGTGCTAACACAGTCGGTTAAAAACAATACACAAGTTCTTATAAATTGTCGCAATAATAAAAAACTATTGGGTCGAGTTAAGGCATTCGACCGGCATTGTAACATGGTGCTTGAGAACGTTAAAGAAATGTGGACTGAGGTACCAAGAACTGGTAAAGGGAAAAAGGTAATATCTCATTCATTCTTACCACAGGAAATAATCTTTATTTCGATGGGAAATCGTTCTTATATATCTTGGTTATTCTTTTTATGTATCTGTTAAGTGTTATTAGTTGATTTTCGAAACAATTTATCATCTAGTGCAGTTAAAGGATATCACTATGTCAATAATCAGTCTGTATATCTAACTGATAATTGTTTTTTTTTCACAAAAAAATTAACAGCTATTTGGAGGTTATGTTTACAGCTATTATAGACCTCATATATCTATTGCAGTGAAACTAAAATTTAAAGTTTATTTTATATGTTTATCTATTATATATTTGTATTGTATGTGATTACTGACCTCTATTTAGCAATTTTAAAGTTCAACTTCATTTCTTTATGTTGCTACACTCAGTACATAGTTTTTCAGCTTCGAGTTGCATAGATTAGTTTTCATATTGATATAATTTTGTATGTAAATTATTTTTACAAACTTTTATATGAGCTATGAAGTAATTGTAAATAATAAATATTTGTATTTATAAAATATAAATTTTTATTTGAAATTAAAGTAGTAAAGCCTCTACTCTAAATTATACACCCTATAATTTAAACATATAACCTATAGAATTTTTCATAGATACCTATCTAAGTTTCATCGAATGATCAACGACTACCTTTCCTCAATCCTCTAGGAGGTCTTTGCCAATTTGTGGGAAATGTCATAACACACTTTTTTATGCAATATGCAAATTGGGTCCAATTATTATAAATCACTAATGAAATTGTAAAATCTATATTAAAGCTGAACTGAATATGATTATACTTATGTATTGACTCTTATGTATGTAATCAGTAATAAACATATTATTTTTTCAGGGCAAAGCTGTTAACAAAGACAAATTCATTTCTAAGATGTTTCTCCGTGGTGACTCAGTGATTTTAGTATTAAGGAATCCTCTTGCAACAGCAGCAGGAAAATAATACCTTAATTTTAATTAGTTAAGATTCTCTTCATATAATAAAGTTTTCTAAGAATATGACAAAATGTTTTATTGCCTTTATGGAGCTGAAAAGATATTGAACAAACCAATGACTAATTTGATAGAAATGTGTTTATGAACTTTAAATTTTATAATAAAAAAAAGCTGTCCAGGACAGGGACATTTTAGGCTTGTTCCCCTATAGTACTATAAAAACTGGATAATACACTGCACACTTAACTTCTTAATATAATGATAATGTTTTTCCTTTACGCTTATCCAATTGATAAGAAGCAATTTTCTCAAAAGTAGACCCATTTATCCTTAATAGAATTATTTCTAATATTTCTCTGTTCTGTTTGTAAATTATGTTGATCTTCGAAAAGCCTCATCAACCTCAAGAAATCTCAAGAATAATTTTTTTTTATTAAATCTCATCTCATGATATTCACATTACTCAACACTCGGTTCAGCACATCGATGAGAACCTTAAAACTTGTGAATGTCTTATACAAACGAATATGAGAATTGAATTGTTTTTTTTTTTCGGAAACTAATGCTGTTAGCCCTAATGGCTTTTACAGCATCACCGAGAGAGGGCGAGCGCAGAAGCATCGCCGAGGGAAAACTGGGAGAGCGAGGCTCGCAGCATCCTGGGAACGTTGCCTTAAGGGTGCCTCTTGTGAGGCCGGACCTCGGCTTAAAGCGACACGCTGTGGAGGACTATATCGGACTTACAAATTGTAATGCAAATTGCCTAAACTTATGTAGCCTGTAGAATGAGAATCGATAGCGTTACTTATTATCTCACTACCGCCATCTAGTAGCTTTTTTGTGATTTCCATAGAATGAACAACGAACGGTTTGGATACCACACGGATACGACACCCATGACATAACCCCTCGCGACATAACCCCCTACAGGCTAAAGCCATTATGCTTAAGCCTAGGCCAACAGATCTGAACAAACAACCAGGCGTAAGGCCTGCGAGGAATGGCCCGGGTAAGCCCGTACCGCACCCGTCTTCGGGTGAGTGAGAAGACCCCTGCATCGAAGGGTTTGGTTAATTAAGTATTTATTATTATGAAAAATTTTAATGCGTTTCTTATTGTATAATAGCAATAGTATAATATGGCTGAGTAACATTGAGGCTTATGTAAAAAATCCATGTAGCGCTCAAGTCGCCGGTTGATCATCACAGATGTAGCCGTCTATTACGAACAATCCCTGTGATCGAATATATAGTTTTACAAATCTTCCTATTATTGGGTAATAGTCAACTAATACTGAGCATTCAGTTGCCCCCATCCATCCATCCTTTTCCATTCTCTCCCATCATTCGTCAACTCTGGTGCTACTCCTTTTATATGCATGTCATACTTCACAAATCTAGCTAACCGATAGCGTTACTGAATATCCCAGTACCGCCATATAGTGACAATAAGATCTGCGTAAGAGGTATTCATATTAGGTTTACAATTATGGGAATACATATTAAACCTGATTTGCATTTTCGTGGAGTCTCTTTTCTGATGATGCTTCGGTTTGGAGAGCGAAACGATTATTGAGTTTGTACTTGTGTACACTGTTGGTGGTGGAGGTGTGTAGTGCAGGTTTTGTGAATCCTGCATGTAACAGGTATGCAAAAGGATAGTGCAATCGCATCCCGTTGCCGTTGCCCTTGGAGGTATGTCACACGCTGGAGAGTAATAGCGGGTACTTTTTAAATTATTCTAAAGTAAACATAGAAGAACGCTTGCAGTAGATAGTTTTTAAAATAAAACTACAGAAATTATCAAATCTCATTTATTTTAAGAGAAATAAACGATTTTCTAGAAATAAATCACAATTACAGATATTAAGTGCAAAATATCGTTACGACGCTGTCTAGTCATGACAACATAAATCACATTCAACCTACACTTGTTCCCTACTTTTGCGAACTTTAATTTACTTGTAATAAACGTTCTTTGGTTGTATTTACATAAATGTACTTAACAAACTCACATTTTTGTGAATATCACAATTTCGTCAAAAAAAAAATTGCATCTACACTTTCGAGTTCTAAACATTATTGAATACTCATATCTTATTTAAGTTTTATTTATTATAATTCAGTCCAATTTTTAAAATCAAAATGTATTCAAGAAAGAAAGTCACTGTGTTCTAACATTACAAACGAATGTAATTTTGCTTTCGGCAATTTCAAAACTATTAAACAAACAAAACTTGGACAATTTATAGATGAAGGGGCTTATTTTCAAAACTTATTAACCTTGATGTTTGAAGTCTCTAGGTCACCCTAGTATGCCAATATATTATAGGTATATATATACCGCTTATAATTAAAGTGAACTTATTTAAAATTAGGCTCAATTGAGTAACATTGATGGCATTGTGATTCTTATCACAATGCCAACTATGCTGCCATGAACTATTAAAAAAACTGGGTTTCTTTAATAGGCGCTACGCTTTATTGTAATTTGCCACAATTTTTTAATTTAGGTCACTTTAAAACTAAGCGTTGGATGTATGCCGATGACTTCAAATATATAATTTTTGCAACCGTATTTATGTCCTTCGTCGCCAGCCTGTTCAGGAATGCGAAGTCTGTCAAATTGTAATACTAAATGTAGGTAAGATATTCGTGCAAACAATGAAAAACAAATATTTTATTATTCCTAGTAATTGGTGCACCTCTATCGAAGCGTAGCAATAAATAATACCTTATAAATCTATTTTATATCAATATATAATATACATAACGCTGTTACATAAAATGCAGTAACAATGTCTATTTTAATTCTTATATGAACTCTGCTAAGCACCAAATCTAAATTAGTTATTTACGTAATAACGTCACCGCAGCTGTTTTGGTATTCAAATTCAAATTCAAAATATTCTTCAGTCAAACTTGTAAACAAGTGCTTTTGAATCGTCAACTCTTCTGCTGGCTAGGAAAGTTGTTCCTACCGAGAAGAGCTAGTAAGAAACTCGGCGATGGTTCTTTTCAAAATATAATTATTATTACTATTTTATTCAGTCATTACTGTATTAAATCAAATCAAAACTTTTTGATTTATTATAGGGTTACCGAAAGCAGTTCGTTTACGAGTAAAAAAACAACCTTAACCTAATAAATACAAATTGTTTGGTATTTATTTATTAGGTTTTTAGACCATAATGAAAAAAAATGTTTATGTCGGTTTAGGTCAGCGGTCGGTAATCTTCTAAGACTACAGAGCCATAAGTTACAATAAAAAAATCTAGAGATTAAAGGGCCACTAGATTTTTTCATTTATAAGTATTATGTATTTGATTTCTGCTATAAATGAATTTAAGAAAGAAAATTTATTCCTATGAAAATATAAACATAATTTTATCACTAACCTTAAATGATATACTAAATAGTGTTAGGAATGATAGTTGGCAACACTATAATCGCGTGACCGATAGCAAGGAAGGACTTGCCTTTGGAGGGAAAATTAGTTATAAAAGATGCGAGTCCGCCATATTGAAGTCAGTCTTGTAGTAATACTCGACTCTTACGGTTATTAGCTTACGCTTACGCGGCTAGACCGTTCCGTTGGAGTTTCGTTGTAAACGAAACTTGTACGATCGTAGATCGTATTGTAGATCGTGCTACAACCTGCCTTGGTTAAACAAGGAGGTGTAATTATTACTGTGTCGTTTTAATATTGGTTAGGTAGATCCGCGAGTACCTAAATTAAGTGTTAATTGTTATTAGAATCTACCCTCATATTCGAGTGATTACTATAGTGGTGTTTGATGTTGTTCGGAGAGATCCGCACCTACCCACATTACGATCTGTGATATTAAAATCTAACCTCGAGTAGTTAATATTCGCGATAAGAGTAATCGCTGAGTTTCTTGCCAGTTCTTCTCAGTGAATAGTAGTGTTCCGAACTGGTGGTAGAATCGTCCTGGCATAATAATTCCGAATTATATGAAACATAACGTGTCAATACGTATTTGGCTTGTTCTATATGTTGTAGTTGTACGTTAGTCTTTGTTGACTATGTGAGAAGGCTGAGATATTAAATGAAATTCCTGACATTTCTAATAATAGTATAAAATATTTATACTCATTTATTTATTCAAAAATTAAATATTTTTTTAATACTTTCAAAGACAAAACGGAAACGGAAAAGGTCCCTAGCACTCGATGGTTAGGAATACAGAGTCTCTTCACAATATGTGCAAACTAAAGCAATACTGCCTTCTTTATCCTACGCTTGATTCAGCTACTAAGCGAAAGCGTCTTGTTATGTTAGTCGAGACTCTTCACTATAAGCAACTGATACAACAATTGCAACAATTATTATTGAGTAATTCCACATCACGATTATGAGTTAAGTCTAAAAAAAAAGTATTATTAGTATTTGGTTACGGAACTAGGGCCCGCAGCTTTGAAAGAGACGCGTAGGGCTCGCAGGCTTAAGGGATTAAGGTTTACTCGAAAATTAATTGCTCCCGATACAACTATAAAAAATCAAATAGTTTTCATTTAGTCCTTATATAGTATGAAATCTGAAACTACGGTGGCGTTAATATGTAATCTCAATTAATCAATATAAAACAACACATCGATTTTATGAAATTGAAATTTATAGTATCATATTTATAACAAAATAAACAAGAATTACAGATGCATTTAAAAAGTATTGAATTCAATTCAAAATTTGAATAAACATTTATTTATTGATAAAATCCAATAGTTAAATATCACAATTTTTACATCGATGTAGTTATAATTGTATCTATAATCAATTTCGCATATACTTTATTAAGAATCACTCTTGAGAGTTTTCTCAACCTTTAAAGAAAGTAACTGAATGTAGTAAAAATACTCAAGTCTAGAAACTAGGCAAATGTTCCATTAGCAAAAGATCGAATAAAACACAGTGGCATAGCTTGGTAACCAAAGGCTATACACAACTATACACAAGCACTGCACACATTCACTACCACAATGTCAACAATAGTGTCGCCCGGTAAACCAAAGAAAATATCGCAGGGTCAACGGTTACGTGTCGAAACGATTGTTGACATTGTTGTAGTGAATGTGTGCAGTGCGGCGACTAAGGTGAATCGACCCACCGTATGATATCCGGTTGAGTGGAATAGACCACCCTCTTTCTTACCGAGGTGTCATAAAATACGACTAAGTAGATGTCAGGCAGGCGGCCGGTCGTAAAATACGTAGCCAAATCATGTGACAACATGTTTGTAACTTATTGTGCCGACTAAGTCACTAAGAGTGGGATAAGGGCAGGATGACGATGAATTAACAAAAAGTTATCGACATATCTAAATTAACTGATAAAATTAACGGTTAATAAATACGTTGTTAATAAGGGAACTCTGTTTAAAGGTTGAGAAACAATTTTCTATTGAGTTTGCGACATATCAGCACCACAACATTTGTACCAAGCTGGCAGTGGATAAATGGACGTATATAGCATATTTGTATATAAATTGTTGCATTATTAGTTTATGACTTGACGAGGTATTTACAAAAACAAAATTACGTTATTTTATTTTTAATATAGAAGATAGACTATAGAAAATACCATAACCAAACATTGACTGGTCCGTTGGCGCAGTGGGTAGTGACCCTACCTTCAGTTCTGCGGGTCGCGGGTTCGATTCCCACTGAGGGCCAACATTTTCTATAAACAATTTGTTGGTTCTTCGAGCCTGGGTGTGTATTTGTATTTAAGTATGTATTTAAAAGTATATATGTATATATTTACCAGTTGTCCGTCACCCATAACAAAAGTATTAAGTTACTTTGGGGATGGACGACCGTGTATGTAAATGTCCCATATTTTATTCAATGTGAAAGCTATGATAGAGCGGTGAGAACATGCGACTCTCTCAAAGGGATAACGGGTTCAAATCCCGGACAGGCACCCGCATATTGTTTATTAGTACTGTAAGGTTACTAATCTGTGTATACTGAAGTATTATTTAAGGTCATCTTATGAAAAAACTTTAGGGATTCCTAAAGTTTTCATTCCTTCCTTTAAAAAATTTAAAAAATAATCCGACGTATAAAACTAGGTAGACTGAAAAAATTACTTCGTATGGTATTTAGCCCAGTTATCTTAACTTTGATCAAGCACATAGCGTAGTAAATGCATCAAACATTGACATTTAAAAAAGTTAATGATCTGTGCAATATAAAGTTTCATAAAAAAAATCCGTTTCTTATCAAAGAATCCGAAGGACAATTTTTCTTTTATTGTAATTAAAATTTCATAAATGTACGAAATACCTCGTAAAGCCATGAACAACTAATCTGTAAGAAGTAAGCTATGCACAACACACACTCACGTTATATCTAGCACCATTAGCGGAATATTTGGATCTATTATAATGTTATCAAAGGAAACTGTTCATTTGTTACTTAACGGTATCATAGAGTTATTATACATAGAATAGTATACGTTGAGAACATACATAGAGTAGTATACATATAATGCCATAGGCAGGTCTGTGAGAACGTGAGTCCAACAAATAATATGAGAGACTCATACTTTTGTTTCATCATCATTCTCCTGCCCTTATCCCACTCTAAGTTGGACTCTCTAAGACTCATACTTATGTTTGTCTAATCAATATTTGTCTTTGTATAATTGCTGTAAAAAGATTATAACCCAACGTACCACAGACAATATAGTTTGCATAACGGCCATCGATAAACATTCGATAACGATTAACGGAACATCTAAAACCTTTTAGTTTATTATTAAAAAATAATTTTTAACAACACGTATAAAATATTTTGGTTTAAGTATTGTCATTAATTAATTTCACTTTGAAAAAAAACTTGCAGATGTGAAATTTCAAAGTATACTTATACCAAAATGTAGTACCATAAACAATTTTTGACATTCTGAAAATTATAGATTTTTTATCGTAACGTATTTTAATAGCAACTTGCAATATATATTGTTTATATTTTTTAAAATAACAAATGAACAGTTCAACCATCGTATAATTTACAAAGAAAATTTAATACTACCTAAGTCTTTATAAAAATACAAAGTAATTTATTCTATTTACGATTAAGACACTTGATTTAATTAATATTAAATGATAATTTGAATATTTACAAAAGCTTAGATTACTTTTTCAACTGATAGATAGATTACTGATTCAACACTAAAGTTAATTTTGTATTTTTTTAAACATTGCACAGAGATACATTAACATCTGCATCTGTACAATATTTGAAGAAATACGATATACTATATATGAAAGTACATTTTATAAAACCGTCAAAAGTTATGCACACATATGACAATATGGTATAAATCGACGGACACGTTTATTCTGCGCTTAGGAAAATGGAAAAGAAATATATTTCAACATTAATTTTCCATTCTTTCTTATATGATTCATAATGTTGAAATGTCCGATAGCGAGTCGTCATAGACAAGTAATTAGTGTGTATTTAAGGAGTGTGCATTAAGCTTAAATGATATCATTTACTAATGGCAGTATATTAGCACTGTCTGATAACACCTAATTAAAAAGTATTTAGTATAATTAGTACGTAAATTTTTTAACCATATAACCATCCTGGGTTCTTTATAAAATTCAGATTAAGACTAGTTAGACCCGATATTTTACGTCCTTAATATAGCCGAATGTTTTAAATTGTGTATAAACCCTCTGAAAGTTTTATTATCTGTTATATATTTACAAAATTGCACTACACTGTTGAATGTATTTAAAATTGAACATACACACATTATGAAAATATATACCATATATAAATTATTATATAATTATTATACATTTTCATGTCATGAAAATTAATTTCCATATTACCAATTTTCTTAAGGCGTCTACGAATTCGTCGACTTATATAATTATCCCGTTCAAAACTTATTCTAATATTTACAACTATATATGTAGCTATTTCTAACCATAAAAATGCTATTCCATATCAAAATATGAACACTTTTAATTTTAAATTAAATACCTAGCAATAATCACGAAGTCATGTACTCTTAATTCTTATATGTACTATTTGATGATTTATAAGAAAGCGGCGTTTTCTGATATTTTTTACTCTTGAACACAGTTATTTAACATGCTCGGTTACTTCACCTATTTACCATATTAAAGCAACTAAAACAACCTCAATTTTTTATATATATTCGTATAAATATAGTGATAATATTATTTTTGTATTATGGAAATCCGATTAATTCTATAAATTAATATATTTGTACTTAGTCGTGTCGTACTGTGAGCTAATGAGGAGATATAATTATGTACCCCAAAGTTATAAAGCCGTCGAAGACTGTTTGCAATATGATCCAAATAACTCAGTAAAAAAATTGAAATTTTGAACATAAAAGTAGTTATTGTGTGTTAACCATAAGAGATAGAGACATGCTGTCGCGGACTTTTTGGTAGTATTTTTGTCAATCTACAATTCTCTAGTACGTTACTTTAGTGTATCTCTGTTGGTTTATGAGGCGCACGCGAGTAAAGCTCTTAGCATGCGAGTTATTTTTACCAATGCGCGACCTCTATAACACAATTTACATAAAACCGTAATGTACTATTTATGTAAACGTTTCGGAGGAATTGCACTATCTTTGAGTAAAAACCGTATAAAAATCGGTTCAGTAGATTTTGCGAAAATCGATCACGTACGGACAACCAGCTTTTGGGGACTCTGTTTTATAAGTATTCACGTGTATTTTTTACAATATATATTTAATACCGACGTTTTCAAATACTTTACAGATGATATTAAATCTCCAATAAATAAATTTTATTTATTAAGCATTTAGGGAATATGTATATATCTGTAATAATATAATAAATATATCTAAACTCCTCGTCAGTTTCCGATGTGAAAAAAAAATGTTTAATGATAAAAAAAATTAAGTCATTGTACGAAAATTTATTAATTATCTGTTTATATTATCTGTTTTAGAACGCAAATGTTTGAAACAAAGTCACATCACTACAACTAATCTTATTTCATCCCTTTTTAAACATAATCGACTAGATACTTCTATTTGTATACGCAACTATATTTTTTACTTATCTAATAATTTTAACTTCGTGAGTTTTATTTCATTCATATACGCAAGACTTAAATCGTCATGTGCTACGCCATTTTGAAATACAACCTTATCAAAATGTAACGATAATCAACGACTTTTATTTTAATTATTTAGTAAATATTGGTACTTGTTATGACTGACATAAATTTGCCAAAATACACAATAAAAAATAAATAAATATTTTTTTTATTTATTTTCTAAAATAACCTGCCAACGACTGCGTGTTAATACTCCTCGTCGTTTTACATATAAGCGCTAAATGGAGATCTATGAAATTATTACATTCTACCTAAGAATACGCTATTTTTTAGCTGTAATCTCTTTCCCTAAGGACTTCCTATTTTCAAATTTCTGCTGCAAATTTGCAACATTAGACGGTTTTGAGGATAATTTCGTTGTATTAGGTTTTACATTAGAGTCAGTCTTTTGTAATATCGTGCTCGGTTTCGGAACGATCTTCGGTCGGTTCTTATTCAGATTATCCGCTATCGCTTTTACACTTGAATCAGTTTTAGAATTGGCACGATTTAAGGGCGGATTTTTTTCAGTTTTAGTCATATTGGACGCTGAATTCACTGATTTCAGTGTTGGTCCCGTTTTCGTTGGCTTCTTATCGACAGCAGGTGCTAGCCTTAACGGTGGGCGATTGTCATTACTTTTATTTACTATTGTACTTGGTTTAGTTGCTACTTTAGGTGGTTCTACTTTATTGTTGTTAATAATATCCGGTGCTTTAGTATTCTTAGTATCTGGGACGGTACAGCTTGATACTAAATCTGGACTGTTAGGAATAGTTTTGAGTGAATTTCTTGTGACCGTTTTTGGTGATTGGGGAACGGTTTTGAAAGTGGATGTAGTTCTCAGTCCTGGTGGGGTAATTTGTCTCGTGAAAGTAGGTATTTTCGAGTTCGCTTTCAATGTAGGCGACGGTGGTGTTTCGATTTCTTGAATGCTATCGTCGGGCTTTTGCATATACGTGGGTACGTTTACTGCGGAAGGGTGCAAATAGCCACTACTTGTAGTTGAGGCAGCACTAGATTTAGTCCCAGAATTGCTATACACGCTTTCAGGGGTTTTATAGTCTGTGTTCATGTAAGTGCTATCTCGATTGTTTTCTGCGTTTTTCTTATCTTTCTCTTTCTTTCTCGAGAGCGTTGATGCAACGTATATCGATTCGAAGTTACGATTTTGAATCTCGTTTACGATTTCTCCTAGCAAACCCATGCTCTCACTACTTCCAGAGTTTGAAGTAATGGGTTTGGGCGTTTTATATTCTTCTACGGGTTGATTAATTTTTGGAGGTACTTTGGAGCTACTACTGGGCAGTGGTTTAAAATGATGCTCCGGACTTTCTTCTATAATGGCATAGATATTGTCACCCGACTCTTCGTCTATATGAGCCAATGGTGCTGGCTTTTCTTCAATGCAGTCTACGTAATCAACAGATTTAATGTCGTTTACTAGTTTTGGTTTTTGGTATATCGTTTGATCATCGGATGCTTTCGATTGATTTGGTAGTGGTGGAGGCGGGGCCGTTGGTCTTCCTACACAAGATAGAGGTCTAGCTGTTCCTGACGCTTGTCTCATTGAACCGAAACTCTGTATTGCTGGCTTTTGACCTATAGGAGCTCTCATGCTCTGAGCTCGATTAACAAAAGCTTTTGAATCATCACCTTCTTCGGAATCCGAGACTACGGGTACCGTATTAACTGTTAATTCTATATCTTTTTGCAAAATTGGATTCGATATTTGGAGGTTTCGTAATGTAGCTTTATCGGCTGATTTCAATATTTTAACTTGATTATTCGGATTTTTCGGTAAAGAGTGACTTCTTTCAACTGGATGGCGCTCCTTCTCTTTAGGCTTTTCCTGTTTAAGGAATGATGTTATTCTATTGAGGGAAATGCCTTCTCTGACTTTCTTAGGCTCTTCTGGAAGAGGTTTTTGTGGGACATTACCTGCAGAATGCATGCTTAATGGTCTTTTTGGTAAATCTGGTGAAAAACTTGGTACAGTAGGTGCAGCACGTACAGGGCCCATAGTTTTAGACCCTTGGAGGGGTGAAATAAGTTCCTTCGCGGTACACGTTGAAGCTTCAAGAATCGGACTAGAGATGACAGGCCTAGGGGCTGGATTAGTGACAATAAGTTCATCTTCAGCTTTCTCCGAACCAATTAACGCTTTTATCCTATCCTGCACAGAGCTGTTTGTTCTTTTAACGGAGGGGCTTGTATTTGTAGTTGCTTTAGTGGTATTTGGTACTATGGGCAAAGGTGGAGCAGACCGCATCACTGGTTTAACAGCTTGACCGATATTCTGACTGTTACTCCCGCTTCTGTGGACTGGAATTATTTTTGCACTTTTCGGAAGATTTTCAGCTTTTCTACCTTTGTTCGTTTCTTCCTTTTCGGCAATCGATGGATTCTTATCTATTGGAGTGAGTGAGAAACCTTTGAAATTACCGAAAAAGTTTACCGTAGGGTTGAGGTTTCCTGAGGGACTATGCTCAGAATCACTTCTAAGGAGGCTAGAACTCATATCGTCAGGGTTAGATAACGTGTGAACGTTGACTGGTTGCGCGGTGTTTTGAGTATTATTTTGGAAGTTCGCTGCAAACTTGCTTGCGCTGCGGGACAGACGCCGCTGTAGGCTATTTTTCTTTGGTGATTGGACCCTGTAATAATAAAAAGAACGTTATTGGATACTTACAAGAATTACCTCGCAGATATTGCAACATTAAACTTTTTATTTAGTGATTTCTTTAATAACTATAATTCAAGCACCTAATGCGTAAATGCTCTATTTTAGATGAGGTAAGCAATTAATATTTACTATCATTAAAACTGTGATGCTTATTTGTTAACATTTAAACCGTTTTTAATCACCTAATATAGGGTTAGTTTGACTGTTAAAAATTTAATTTAACAGTAAACTGTTAATTTTGCAAATTATTGTTAGTAGAAAATATGCAAGCATTTTATTTTAGAGATAAAAAAATATATTAAAAATGATTTTTGAATTATCTTTGGATCAATCATTTTTGTGCATCAATATGCGACGGATATGATATGATGATTTTTTTAAAGATTTTCTTATTCATTGTGAATTAAAATTTTTCTTCGAATAAATTATCAATGTTGTGAATAGGCTTAGAATATAAGTTTTATTTTGCGACGACTAATAGTAAAAAAATTAAAAGTCACATAATATTGTTACGAACATTCGAAACAAGTTCGTAATGCATATGTCATAAAGTTCAAATTCGCTTCGCCAATTCTCTGGAACATTCGGCAAACATCAAAACATGTTTACTTAAAAGACTTGTTTACGATCGTTTCAAGGTCGTTTTATCGAATGTGTTCGAAATCGGTTCGTTCAGATATATAAGCAGACGTATCGTGCGTCTCGACATTCAGTTTGTGAATAGCGATCAAGAGCGAATAAACAACCGAAATTATTAGTGACCTCGGCATTCTTATCCACGAACCCGAATAATATAAAATATCTTAAGTATTTTGAAAAATTATCTATTAACATTATTGTCAAAATTTTAATTTAATATTTACTTTTTTCATAACATATAAATATAATATTCGTACCAGGCGTGAATAACTTAACAAGTCCAAAACGTACACCTTTCAGGGCAGCTATAAATAGGTATACGTTTCGTGTACGTTTAAGAGTTATTTATATTTTCACAAGTTTTTATGTGCGATATAAAGACTTATCGACTTCACTGAAACATTCATTATATAAATTAGACGATTCTCATGCCTATTATAATGGAACATATAAAAAGGACGTCAGTCGACTTATCATCATATTCACGCCTGGTGTGGACATAAACATGCTGCGTACAATGCAAAGCACAGAAAACCCAAAAACCACTTACCAAAAGCTAAGTGCACATAAAGAATCTAGGAAATGTGCGTGCTCCCAGAGCGGAAGAGGAAATGAAACTAGCAACAGTATTAAAAAAATAGTCAAAAATTTATTATTTGTTAATCAGGAAATATTTTCGTATACTATCGAGTATATTGCTAATAAAGGCAAATAGGTATGTAATTTTATAAATGATTTAATTTTAGTTACTCGACTCGTGGTGTAACTATTTATCAATCTATCTTCTATCAATATATAAAAGAGAAAGTATGTATGTATATTTATTAAATCGAAACGGTTTAACTGAGGTTAATGAAATTTTAAGACTTATATTGACTCGAAAATGGTCCACGTTTTTACCATCCAACCCCATTAATTATTCACAAAGTGCAGTCAGACATTTGGAGGTGAAAATTAACGATGAACAAAGACCAATTGCCTCTATAAGCGATATACTCAACAAATAAATTGATACCCAAGTCTAGAAACTAAAATTAAAAAGAAAACATATAAGAATCAAATATATCTACAACTACAGTGCAAGACCCAAATACCAGAAGCAGTTACATGTATATATATATTATACAATGAATTTTGACGAAAAGTATACATTGCAAAAAAATTATAGTAAATCCGTTTTACGAATTCTGCATGCATAAGGTATGAAAGCGGATAGTATATAGATTTTCTCAAATAGCAGAATGATTAAAAATAATTCATTATTAAATTAATTCTGTACTTCTTATGAATCTTTATTTCCCTTGGTTTAAGCACACGCGTGAACGGATTGAACAATATCGCTGATTCTGTTTTTGTTGTGTTATTATTGTTAGGAGAAGTTTCTTATAAAAGAAACTAGAAGCCCGCGTGGAATTCAATCATTCGTGTCACAAACTATTTCCTACTTCAATTCATAAAACCGTATTGTACTATTAATCTAAACCTTCTTAAAGAAATGCACGAATCTAAAAGTAAAAATCGCACAAAAATCTGTTCAGTAGATTTTTATAAAAAACAATCAAATACAGACAGCTTTTCGGGACTTTATTTTATAATATGTATAGATTACGAAATTTTAGCAGAACATTAGAAAATTATTTTAAAAAAGTAACCTAATTCTAAATCAAAACTATATGAATCCAATTCCAGATCAATATTTCAATGGGAAATAAACTGTTATCCAAGCTAAATCAAGCCAATTTTTTAGATTCGTCCAAATTCAATATATCACCAAACAACAGACACCAGCCAGACAGTAAATATTATTAATAAAAGAAATCTACATTTGTTATACAAGAATAGATAAAATTATCGAGAAAGTTCTGGCATTATTATTATTTTTTTATTAAGTAATAAACTAATAATCCACTAATATATAAATATACAAAACATTTGACAAGTAACACATCAAAGATTATAGTCATATGTGTAAGGTTGAAGAAGTATTGATAGCGGTGAGACTAAAAATAAAAATAAATAAATATATAGGACATTTACACACTCGGTCGTCCATCCCCAAAGTAAGTAACTTAATACTTGTGTTATGGGTGAGAGACAACTGGTAAATATATACATATATAGTTTTAAATACATACTTAAATACATATATACACCCAGACTCGAAGAACCAACAAATTCTAAATAGAAAATGTTGGTTCTCGGCGGGAATCGAACCCGCGACCCACGGAGCCGAAGACAGGGTCACTGCCAACTGCGCCAACGGGCCAGTCAAAGAGACTGTGCGACTCTTTCGAGGGGAACACGAGTTCAAACCCGGGCTGGCACCAATGAGTTTTTCTATTAAAGGAGGAGACCTATTCCCAGCTGTGGGATTGTAACAGGCCGCTACTCTACTTTTTACTTTTAAGAAGTATTTTTTTCATGGATTGATTATCAATTTTATAGTAGTATTTGGATCGCTAATTTAAATTATACAGTAGGCAAGTATTTGCTTGCGTTCCGATGAAAAATCGACTTATACTGCGTCCATCATATTATCAGTCTTTTGACAGCTCACGCTCATTAAGTTTTGTATTGCTTACGTACAAATATCATACAAATAATATTTGTACTTTATGGATGGGTACCGCCCACTTAGTGATGTCACACATAATGGTTACTACGATTATGCCACAGATTAAAAATAATCGGTAGAAATCGATGTTACGAGTATTAAAAGACATTTAATAACATTATATAAAGTTTTACTTTCTTCTTAGTTAATACATGAATACAAATAAAACAATCAGGATATTTTAATTTATTTTATTAGCACGAGTCGTCGGAATGATAATCAACACTAGACTCCTCCGATGAGGAGTCTTCAGTAGCAGTTATTATTAGCTCTTGTGTAGATAATATATTATCAAACGCAATATCACGTTCCCAATCAGAGAATATTACTCTTTTAGTTCTTTCCACCACACTTGCCCAGTTCTCGGCCGTTACGTGGGTGCAAGCATTTTTTAGCAATTGCAACATTTTATTCGCTGTGAATGGGGGGCTTGTATTGCATCTCGCAGCATGCCCTTTTACTTGTGCCCATATAAGTTCTATTGCGTTGTACTGGCAGTGGTATGGAGGAATCCGAAGAACAGTATGGCCATATTCTGCTGCCATTTCATTGATTACATAGCGTTTTGCTCTTTTTTTGGTTTTTAATATTTTTATTAATTCAACTTTTAACATTGAATCGTCCACATTTTCTCCATTGTCCCGAAGCCAATTAATTATTTCATGCTTTTTATTAGCCTGTGTTGGCATTTTGTCAATTTGACGGGAGTGGTAGGGCGCATTAATGAAATTCCAATGAAATGAGCATTTTTTTGAACCACTCTTCATACACATTTGCATTCATCTCTTCGTGGTAGTCATTTGATTTCTTCGATTTAAATGCCAACAGTGCGTCTTGTACAAATCCTTTTGCTGTACCTGCATGGCAAATGATTAGGCGCTCACCTTTTCCCATTGGTACTGAGGAAGTGGAATCAGCAGTATCATCAGTCCAGAAACGAGATAGTGTGTGGTTAGCGTTGAGCCATGTTTCATCCGTGAAAACAATATTTGCCCAATCTTGTATTTTCTTTGCCTCTCTTAAAAAATCACAACGTGCTATAGCTATATCTGTGCGTTCCATTAATAATTTTCTTTTATTTAACTTTTTATATGAAAAGCCAATTGTGTTCAAAACTTTGACCAAAGAAGATTTTTCACCATGAAATAGACCACTTCTTTTCAAAGAAACAATAAGTTTTCTCAAAGTTGGAATTTCTTTTCTCAAGTAGTAATCATATACATGACGACGAATAGCGTCAGCGTCAAAGTCATCAACAGCTGTCACCTTATGAGCCCGGCGCTTTCTTTTTGGTGTAGATGGTTTGTTTTGCTCCAAGCCGCTCCTGCCGTAGGCATCAGTAGTGATTTTAGTCACAGTTGATAGACTGATCCCCAACGCGGCTGCAACACGGTTTCGGACTTGCGTGATAGGTATAAGAGGTCCGCCATTTTGATTTTCTTGCTCAAAATACTCATGAAGTTTTAACACTAACTGTCTCGATTGTGCTTTCAACACACGTCCTTTCGGCATTTTCACGATCAATTAATATAAGTTTCACAAAAGTTTTTCCGAGGAATAAAGCTACTTAACTCAAGGTGTAACAGATGCGAGAGAACACTCAGCGAACGTAAATGCGTGTGACTATCACGGGCGTTTCGTTGAGAGTGACAGATCACGTCAAAATGGCGGCCGAGCGGAAGGTCTGTTGATGTTGCCAGTTGATGTATAATATATTTTTTATGATTATAATAAATACACACGGATTAACATTTATTTTCAAAAAACTAAGGCAATATTAAATCAAAATATTGATTTCTATATCTGTTATTAGTTTACGTAGGTTATCATTAATCGAATTACTTAGGTACGTAATTCGATTAATGATAGTAGGTACTATAATCGGAATGGTATCGCATACGAGAATCTTTAGGACATCACTAAATATGTAAATCGTCAATCTGTCAAAAGATGGTTAATATAATGGACAGTGTATAATAGATTATTATTTCCACACCAAAGATGTTTTATTTTCTTTTATGTTTTTTTATTTACTTCGCTTATTTTTTGGATATAAATAACTATAAAAGATGTGTAAATCTGTTGATTGTATATTACTACATTAAATAGTATTATAATTAATAATATTTTACCAATTTTGTATTAAAGAATATAATAAATATATTGTATAGACATTATTGCATGGCCATGTTTGAAGTTCTTACAATTTTAATTTATAATTATTATATATTTATGGCATAACATTATATATTACGATGAAAATATATATAATGAAGAATTTATTACTATTATTAAATTTATTGAAATTTTTATTTATTAATTTTTCATTGTAAAAAAATCACATATTTAAAATATTAAAAAAATATAAAAAGTAATATTTAATCACAGATTACAATTGATCTTCAGTTTCTTTGGCATTTTATGAAAATCTTATTTAAACATATTAAAGATATGTTTGAGTTAAATTGTAATGTAACCGTAACTCTAAAAATTAATAAATCACAGTTATTAATTGAGCCTTACTTAATATGGATATATTTAAGAAAATATTTAAACCTTAATGATTAACCTATATCTAAGTCATAAAAATAATTTCATGTAGTTTTAAACAAAAACATTGAGATTACAAATCATAAGAAAGCCCAGTATTTGAGCATGTGAGTGAGATTCTTGGAGTAGTGGAAAGAACAAAAATAACTGATCATTATAAAGAATCTTAATCGCCTAAGGCATTACTCTGTTTAACTGATAAGTCATTATAAGGCTCTCTATACAGCGTAGAAAGAGCTCATGAATAAGGGCCGGAATGGCCTTGAAACTAGTCGAGCTCACCAGATATAATAAGACGTGAGAATAGCCGGTTTCTATACTTAACTATGACCATTCACAATAGTTTCAAAAAGCTGGAATACCTCGCTAAATTTGTATACCGATTACATAAAAAAAAGTCATAACGAAGTCAAATTGAAGTTCACAAAGTTGCACAAAATTTGAAGTGGCACAAAATTTTATGGCTCGGAAGACCAATTGCGAAAATTTGATTGAATAGAAGAATGTAAGTTACGACGAAACGTAGTAAATAGAACATAGTAGTTAGTAGTAGATTTTCAGTCATTTAGGTATAGGATCACGAGGCCGCTCACCATTTAGGTAGACAATTTCACAAAGTATCAAAAATGACCACTAATCGGTGGTAAAAACTGATAGATTTGAGGGTGAGGTCCATGAAGAATCAAGATCTTCAGAGATAAAAGATAATCGGAGCCAGTGGTAAAAACTGATAAATTTGAGGGTGAGGTCCATGAAGAATCAAGATCTTCAGAGATAAAAGAGCGACCAGTGAAAGTGAGAAGGAATTTCATTGTGTTGACTGTACATATGAGAAATTATAAACCCGAAGTGCTTAATATGGATGCATGCATATAAGATTAAGAGAAACTGAAATATTACGTATAATTTATCCAGTATTATAAAAATATATCACTGAATCAAATAATAATTGACTGTTTCTACATATAAGCCATAGTGAGATGGCTACGGCACGATTAACTGTTTGGTAATGTTATATAGCAAAAAAATTTAATTCGCAAATTATGATCATAATTATTTTGACCAAATAGACTAGATTGTATATTAATCGAAAACATTGACTTTGTTAATGATTTTCACCACGTAATAGACGAAACATAATTTTAAATTAATTCAATTATCGCCTAACTTTCAAAAGATTAAGAGACAATATAAAAAAATATATTTTGTATAGTTAAGGATTTATTTCCAAACGAATGTTTGTCAGATTTTAACTTTATTTGAAAAACAAATGGTTGTTTTTCATTTATTTACTTTCTTTAAATCACTTCTTTTAGGCATTTTAGAAATATCAACGCGGGGTGCTGAACTTTGACCGAACTTACTTCGCAAATCCTTAATATTAACTTTAGGAATATCTGCAATTTCTTTATTTCCAACTAGTTTATTATTGTTTAATGAATTGTTTGTCGTAGAAGCTAAGCCTGCATTAACTATTTCTTTTTTAGTTGTATTAATACTTTTCAGTGGTTTTGCATTTAATTGATTCACATTTTTAGATTTGGCATGAACTTTAATATTTTCGTTAGTTGTGGAAGCTAAGCCAGTGTTTATAATAACTATATTACTTTTACTAGGTTTATCCGCATTGTTTGCATCGAATTTAGTTCGCAAATTTTGGACACTTTGTATCTCCGCGTCATCGGCTACTTTTATGTCCTCCTTATTAATTTTTCTGTGAAATTTTTTAACTGTTTCCTTTTTAGGGCTTTTAGTGAAGAATTGAATAAATGTTTGAAGAAGAGATTTATCTTTTTTATTTAAATCAGTGTTGCTTTTGATACTTTCGTAATCGTGATCTATTTCGGCTACATTTTCGTATATATTATCGATTTTGGGTACTGAATCATCACACTTTGGTTCTTGAACTTCTTGATTTTTTCCGCGTTTTACACTGAGTAATTTCTTGAAGGAACTATAGCTAGATATTGAGTTAAGTCTCAGTTTAAAGTTCGATTTAAAGTTTCTGTTTCTACCGGGGATACCGTTGTTGAAAAGTCTCGGTACGTACGTTTTTCTAGGCTTCTTCCACCACAGTAGAACATTATGCCTCGAGTAGTACAGCAAGAACAGTACCAGGAGAATCGACGGTAAGATACCGAGGAATATAATGTACATAGCCACCATGAAGTTTCTTTGAACTGTAAAAAAAGAACAGAGTAATTATAACTTAATAAAAAAGGGAGTGACATATTAAACTAAGTATAATAAATATATACAAAATTAGCTGTGGATGCTATAGTTCTTTTTAAAACACATATTTAAATTATGAAAGTACATTAGCAGGTCCTTAAGACCATACATTTCTACAACAAACATCGTCCTCCTGCCCTTATTCCATTCTCAGTGGGGTCGGCACAATGATTTGCTACGTATTTTACGAACGGCCGCCTGCCTGATGTCAACTTACCTTAGTCGTATTTTTGACGCCTCGGTAAGGAAGAGGGTGGTCTATTCTACTTAACCAGATACCACACAATGGGTCTTACTTAACTTAGCTTAGTCGCCTTTTACGGCACCTCCGTAAAAAATGAGGGTGGTCTATTCTACATTTTTACAACAAACATCGTTAAATAAAAATATTTCTTTAGTTTTCATCAAATATACTACATTTCACTAGTATTTACACAAATAGGTGTACATATAATTGTAGGTGAAAGAGCCTTATTATTATATATTATTATAGCGTTTACTTATTCACGCTTAGGGACTTAAAGTCATTTATAATTTTACATTCATGAAATTAATGGCTATAGAACTAAATATCCCGTTAACATATACCGTTTGATCGATACCGATATACTGAATAGAATCATTCAAAATACAAAAATGACAAAAAATGGACTTAAGGTCCTTTAGTTTTCACCCACAGATAGATATATGAAAAGATAAAACTTACTGCTAGAATCTGTGGCTGGACCGGAATCAAAGGAGCCACCGGGCCCGGGTAAAGCACACAGAGGTGGGGCAAAACCATTGTCGCAGTGACAATGACCTGGAAAATACATTACAAAACCATAGTTCTAGTAACAGACAATTTTTGTCTGTTACTAGAACTATATAACCCTACTTAACTTTAACTTAGTAGTAAAGCAAAGTGAAGTAGCGGCCTATTACAATCCCACTGCTAGGAATGTCTCCTCTCTCCGTTTTTGCAGAGAAGGGTAGGAGCTAGGACCTACCACGCTGCTCCAATGCGGATTGGCAGGTTATGTATAACCAGCCAATCTCTAGAGATTTCTGTAGATATGTATATCTACAGAAATCTCTAGAGATATGCAGGTTTCCTCACGATGTTTTCCTTCACCGAAAAGCGTGTGATAAATTGCAATTATCAATTAGACACCTAAGATTTAATAGAAAAACTCATTGGTGCCTGCCCGGGGTTTAAACTCGTGACCTCCTCGAAAGAGTCGCACGGTCTCACCGCTGGGCTATCGCAGCTTATAACTTAGCATTTAACTTAGTCCTACTTAATCACCTAAAATCGACTGAAACTGTGATGATCTCCCTAAATCCAAGTTGTATTAAATCATTAAGCATGGGGTGAAACTGCTTTGATCTATCTAAATCATATACCAACAAAATCATTTAACATAGAATAAACATAGTGTTGATCTATCCAAATCTCAGTCCTACAATTTTCTAATCCTAACTTCCCAAGTCTTACAAATCACTTAAAAAAAAAAAGATCTATCCATTTAGATAATTTCACCTGATGCTAAATGATTTGCTAAGACTTTGATTTCAAAGTCTTACCAAATCATTTAGCATCAGGTGAAATTGTGCCGATCTATCTAAATATAAGTACTATTAAATTACTGAACATAAAATTATGTTTATTTATCTAAATTTAACACTACACTATTAACACGTACAATCATACAATATCACTTAACATCTGATGTAAATATTTTCATCTAAATTTAATTTAACGATAAGATTAGTTTAACCATACCATTCCTTTGTCTTACTTTTATTTGAAAGTTGTTATCACCTCTAATTAAAATACTACTTATTTTTAGTTGTTCAATCTACAATGTTAATGTTAAATGTGTAATTTGTTGGTGATAAAATAAAATAAATATATGGGACATTTACACACACGGTCGTCCGCCCTCAAAGTAAGTAACTTAATACTTGTGTTATGGGTGACGGACAACTGGTAGATATACTACATATATAAGTTTAAATACATACTTAAATACAAATATACACCCAGGCTCGAAGAACCAACAATTTGTTTATAGAAAATGTTAGCCCTCGGCGGGAATCGAACCCACGACCCGCGGAGCTGAAGGCAGGGTCACTACCCACAGCGCCAACGGACCAGTCAAAAGTGATCTATCAATAAATAAAGAAATCTACGTCCTACTAGTTCATTTAACATCGGGTGATATTAAGTTGTTCCATCTGATTCTAAGTTCTTCCAAATCACTTAACATAGATCTAAATAGAAGATACTAAAATTACTTAATATGTGGTAAAATTGTGTCCCTTAAACACTCAAAACAAACACGACTCAGAATATGTCCAAAGTTCTTACCTTCGGAGTTACATACACCGTGTCCAGAGCAATTCGACGGACAGACGGACGAGTCGCGGCTAGCTATCTGTGCTCGCACCGCCGATACCGACACACATTGTTGTCTCAAGCACATCTGGAGTGATACAAAAAACTTATCCCAATGTGCCAAATTGCACAGTTCGCAACATCAAATAATAAATATATGGGACACTTATACACACGGTCGTCTATCCCCAAAAGTAAGTAACTTCGTACTTGTGTTATGGGTGACGGACAACTGGTAAATATATACATATATAATTTTAAATACCTCAACCACATATAACAAAATCCAAATACCACATATAATTTGTTATATGTGGTATTTGGATTTTGTTCCATCCAGACATGTCAGAGGGCGATGGAAAGGAGTATTCTGAACATAAAAAAGAAAGATAAAAAAAAACCAAGATATAAGAAAATTGACCAAAGTTATTGACGCCTTACAACACTGTAAAAAACTCAAATGGACTTGGGCAGGCCATATAGCGCGCATGAGTGACGAGAGATGGACTAAAAGAGCAATAAACTGGAACGGGCCGTTAGGTCAGAGGAAAAGGGGAAGACCATTTGAAAGATGGGAGGACGAGATAGTGGAAAGGGCAGGAAACCAGTGGGTATCTACAGCTTCGGACAGAGACACGTGGGGACATTTGGAGGAGGCCTTCACTCGTGAGAGGTCCTTAAGATAACTATAATAATAAATATAATAAATTAGACATAAAATTATGACATAAATTTAGTTAATTTAAAAAATAATAATTATCATTTGTTAAATTGTATTGTATTTGTTAAATTGTTTAAAAATGTATTTAAAATCCAAATTGTGAAAAATGTATTTAACATAATTATTGTGAAAATATTTTTTTTTAAATGTAATATTATATGTTATCTTACAAAGGAATAAATAAAGGCTATAATAATAATAATTTTAAATACATACTTAAATACAATTACACACCCAAGCTCGCAGAACCAACAAACTGTTCATAGAAAATGTGGGCCCTCAGCGGGAATCGAACCCGCGACCCGCAGAGTTAAGGCAGGGTAACAAGGCACAGAGTTGCCTAACTATCGCTTTACTAACTTCTAACTCCTAGAAGATATATTTACTTCTACTACTACGATACTTAATGATTTTGTTCTTCCATCGCCTTTCTGTCAAAATGAAGAACGCATCCATCCATTACATTTCTACATAAATGTAGAAGCGAAGGTGCTCGAAGTGCTTCGCTTCGTCAATTCTATTCCACTGGAGTCAAATTATCTCCCGGCATCTATCATTCCAAATTCTTAAAATATGCGTATCAAACAAGAGTGAATAGCCATGTTCTAGGATAACGCTCTCAACCTTAGACTGTATCATCCCTTACCATCAGGCATGATTGCAGTCAAGCAGGCGTAGTGTTATTACGTAGTAATATAAGGAAAAAACATTCCTACCACTAAATTCATCCCAAATTTATGTTCTGTTTTGTTATGAATGAATAAATTCGTTCTGTGTAACAATATATCTGGTAAACCAAATTAATTATCAATTTTCGCAAATGTCAATCTCAATAGAATATCAAGTTAAGTTTTCGCAAATGTCGATAAAATTCTCAATAGAACATCAAGTTATATAATGTTTTCAACAAGTTCAGAAATCTTCTATCTTTTCCTCATTCTCTCAGATAGTCCACGTGTACGTATATAGTTAAGACGTTTATATAAATTACTGAAACACTGCCCCTGATGACCTAAGAGCTATTTGATATTTACCACAAACAGTAAACTTTAGTGACCTTTTTAGCATCATCTTTGAATTCACCTCAAATGCTTAACGTATATTTCTAATCTTCCATACTCTAAAGTGTAGCAAAACATGACAGAATTCAGAAACAGTTGTCTTATATTTGCCCTCGAGTAAAGCACCCTATAACCCAGACCTCAATTTAAACATCATGAGGGAATTCAGGAACAGTTGTCTTCTATTAACTCTCGGTAAGTAAAGCTCCCCTTTATAACAACCCAGACCTCAATTTAAACATCATGAGTGAATCCAGGAACAGTGGTCTTCTATTAACTCTCGGTAAGTAAAGCACCCCTTATAACAACCCAGACCTCAATTTAAACATCATGAGTGAATCCAGGAACAGTGGTCTTCTATTAACTCTCGGTAAGTAAAGCACCCCTTATAACAACCCAGACCTCAATTTAACCATCATGAGTGAATCCAGGAACAGTGGTCTTCTATTAACTCTCGGTAAGTAAAGCACCCCTTATAACAATCCAGACCTCAATTTAAACATCACGAATGAATTCAGGAACAGTTGTCTTCTATTAACCCTTGGTATGTATGGTTTCCAACACCCGTGATAACAACTCAGAGCTAAATTTGATATAAAAAATAACACCTTGTCTTCCCCGCACTGAGCGCCATCCGGCACCAGCCCAGGGTCCACGTCTTGCGTACCGAAATCGAGCATAGCAGTGCGACACACTATTATTGTACCTGCGTACAAAAAAATGCATATGAACAAAGTTATAATGCGCGGATGGTGAAAAAATTTTCGTATTACAAAAAAGAGCCATACGTGGCATCTACAATTTAAGTCCGCGTGATTCCCTGCGAGAAAAGTTTAAGGAAATAGGTATTCTTAAATTTGCTTCACAGTATATTTTAAACAATGTAATTTTTGTACATAAAAATATAAAGAATTATAAAACGATAGGTGATGTATATAATAGACAAAGTAGGAACCGACATAAGCTTGCGGCTCCTGCTTTGCGCCTAGCAAAAGTACGTAAATCGTTTGTGGGTTTGGGTATAAGATTCTATAATAAAATTCCGAAATCAATTTTGGCCATGCCATTACAGCAGTTTAAAACCACCGTTAAAAAGAGGCTGATACAGAAAGCCTACTATACTGTTGAAGATTACTTAGATGATAAGGATGTGTGGATATAGTTGCACTTCTACCCTGTACAAGACAGTAATAAATAAATGTAACTAGTTCTAAGATTTATATTTTAAAAAGAGCAACCGCAGAGTTCCTTGCTGGTTCTTCTCGGTAGGAACAGCTTTCCGAACCAACAGTAAAGTTGACGATTCAAAAGCACTTGTTTACAAGTTTACTTGAATAAAGAATATTTTGAATTTGAATATAATGTGCCGTGTGGTATCCGGCTGAATAGAATAGACCACCCTCACCTTTTACCGAGCGGTCGTAAAATACGACTAAGGTAAGTTGACGTCAGGCAGGCGGCCGGTCGTAAAATACGTAGCCAAATCATGTGACAACATGTTTGTAATGCCGACCCCACTTAAAGTGGGATAAGGACAGCAGGATGATAATAAACAAAATTATAATGACAAAAATATTTATTTATTTATTTATGTACAAAAATTAAAATATATAAGAAAATACAGGTAAAGAAAACAAGTACAAAGGATTACTTATCTCTATAAGAGATCTCTGCCAGCGATCCTTGGTGGTTTGAAAGTAAGTGAGAACGTAGTATAGGTACATTAATAGTAAAAGATAAATTATTAAAAACACTATAAAACAATTATAAATTAAATTTGGATAAACTTACTTTCTTATAATCATAAAATAGAATACATATATATAATACAAGATGATACACTAATACTATTAAAATATTACTAGCCGATCGTCATAACAGTTAAAATTAAATATTATCTTGGATTTAGTATTGTGGAAAGGAGACTCGAATAATTTTCATTCCGAATATGTTGATATCATGTTAGATAATAACTGAGTAATATAATTTCTTATTATAGTTTTTTATATTTTTATTTTATTTTATTTTTTTTTTTTTTGTTAGTTATAGTTACCATGCTCCTCCAAAACGGCTTGACCGATTTTTGAAAATTTTATATGCATATCCGGTAGGTCTGAGAATCGACTACTATTTATTTTTCATAATCCCTAAGTGATAAGGGACATCCATCCCAAGGTTCATAAATTTTTTGGTCAATTTTTTTATTTCCTTATACATTTCTTTTCAAAGTTTCTAAAAATAGACAATATGGCAAAACAACGATTACCGGGTCAGGAAATATAAATATAATTTTCAAAACTGTTACATGAATAAACTCTTATCTGTAGAGTTGATTTTAACATTTATCTATATCAATTGAATCATTTATATGCTGCAATATGAGACAATTACGTTGCTATTTAATGAAAGACTAACTCTAGTTAAAATTGTGTTCACATTTATGCTGAGGAGATATCTCATCATTTACGACCTCACATTTGTTATTTACGTAAACTTCATCACATTTTACCATTACGTACGTTATCCACAAAATTATGTTGCTATAATCCGCGAATCGTAAAAACACATGCACAAACCTCCACCAGCACCACAATACACAAGCACTACACACGTTCACTATCACAAACTCAACAATGGTTTCGCCCCGCAACCGAAGGAGATCTGACTCCATGAAAAATCGCAAAGCGAAGCATTATCCAAACAAGAATATATATATAGCTCTATCATTTATTTTATTTTCCATCCGAACACGTGTAACAAGCTTGAACATTTATCTGATCATTATTGAGGGTGCCATTGTTATGCTTTATGATTTCAAGCTGTTCTAAAATGTTTAATCTCAAGCCTTTTTCTCACTTTTTTTACTACTTTTGTATTGTGAATCTCCGCAAAGTAACCCCTAATTCTATAAAATTACTCACCGTTGTTATTAATAAAGGAAGCGCATTGTACGGAGACTGACTCCATGCCGTATTCTAGCCGCTCGTTGAGGTGCCTGCACTGCAGCAAGCCACATAGCACGTTCTCGCGGGCGCAGCGGAAGTATTGCGGGGGGTCCCTTTCTGTTCCACGTTGGTATCCACAGTTGCCCTTCCTGAACAGAAACATATATATAAGGCCGAAAGCGAAAATAGTGAAACGTCTCTGTTTTGAACAAATTGACGCGCGCGACGCGGCGCGACCGGCCGGATCAACGACTTTTGTGCATCCGATTGTCGACGCGAGCGCCGATAGTTAGTAATGTTTCGCATACGATAAAGACAGGACGCGTGCGCCTGTATACGACTTTATTGTATAACGCACACGTGTAATTATACGTTTTGGGTGTGGTTCTCAGATTTAGTGACGCGTTTAATCAGTGAAGCGTTTGAGAAGACGCGACCGTCCGCGGTTTTAGTGCGCGTTGGGATTACTGTTCCCCGATATAGGGACGATTCAATAACGTGTGACCTTACGAAGGTTGTGTGTGCATACCGGGTGTTATTCGTGTTATATAACCGATATAGTGAAGTGTATACTCCGGGAGAAACAGACATTACGTGTCCGTGGAAGATTGCTGAGGCGAGCCAACGGGTTCGGGAATCGGCCAAGTACATACAAGCACACACACACACGTACACATATACACGCAGTGATTCATGAGGCCGGACCGCATACAGCCGACGGCCGCATAAGGTAGGTTGAGACGCCGAGACGACGGGCCCAGGTCTCGGAGGTTGTTTCATCCGCCCGCACGTTTGTGCCGAACAGTCTCGTTGTTGAAATGAAAATTTCTGTGGGCACTGAACGAGATAGGCAGGTTGCAGACCAAGAGCTAAGCTGTAGCGCATTGCTGTTTTTCGTACTTGTGTGCAGATTGCAAACTATGCAAAGGAAGCTATGTGAGCTAACTAAAATATGCGTAACTAAGTTAGTTGTATTTCGATGCGCAGCTACACGAACTAAGCCGCCCCTCCCGCATACCCCGCACTCCCTTAGCTTATCCTTTGCCAGTCCTGTAGGCCTATCATGAACTTTTGGAAAACGATTTATTTCAAAGACAGTACCTAAATCAAACTGCTTTCATTTCGTACCATGAACGAATCTTAGGTTACCCCGCAACAATCCGCGTCATACAATCACTCTTTTAGTTCCACCACCAACAAGAACGGTACTTGGAGCCAATTCTATTATTCCTCGCCTAATAAAGCTATACAACAAGCTCGACGATTCCGTTGACATAAACTTCAATTCACTCAACACGTTCCATCGATTAGTGAAACTTCATTTAGTGTCCAAACAATCAAAAGAGCAACATTACAGGATTTAACTTAACTTTTTTTTGTGATACTAATTTTAAGTTTATTTATTTTTTTCTTTGGTAAAATTTTGCAGTAAGTTTTAGAAATTAAGTATTTTGTCTGTAATTTGTTTTAATCTAGGTTCAAGTCGTGTTTGCCTTAAAACGATTGTACATAATAATTGTACTATTATCTTAATCTTGGATTTTACTATTAAATATATGTAACAATCACTGGCGAACCATAATAAATAAAATAAAAATAAAAATGAAGTGTGTTTGAAAAAGACAACGTTATATGAACTATAGATAACTCTGTCTCTTTTACTCAAATGTTTTTAGGACGCATTCGGAACGCTCATTCGGCAACGACTTAAAGTGTGCGTCTTAAGACGTCATAATATGAAAAAGCAAAACAATTTAGTTTACGTCTTCAATTGAGTCGCAATAAGAGTTCATGGTAGGCGTGCAGGGCGCAGGTATCGTGTTTATGTACGATAATGCCATAAATGAATATTCTATTTTAACCGTATAAATGTAGTATTTTTATAGTGATAATTAAAGCAATTCGTGCAAAATGATTCCATAACCGTTCAAAAATATCAAAAATGCAAAAAGTTTAATCATATTTGGGGGATAGTTGTTCGCAGCGGAAATGTGAACCTTACAACATGTTATCGTTTTTATTATAAATAGCCGAGTTGATTTTTATATTAAAAATATGATCTTATTGCTCCGTGCCGACCTTTATTCAACAAGAAAAAGATTTTACCCTTACCGTGTTTATACATTTTTGAAATTTGTGTTTTAATAATCGCAATAAGAGTTCATGGTAGACTTGCTGTTCAATTAATACGTTAAATCACTTACTTATCTCCCTTAACGTTAGCAGACGTGTAGCACTGCACCTCCGAGCTGTACCCGGTAGAGCCCCAGAGCAATCGGCACTGGTCCGTGCGCGTGCGACACGAGCCGTGGACGCAGTACGCCTGCGTACAACAGACGTACAAAAGACTAAACTAAAAGATCATTTGACAACATGTTTGTAACATGTTTTGGTGAGTTTTGGTCCAAACTAATATTACATAGGATGCCTCATCCTTATCTGGTTAGTGAAACAATCGAATAACTTTGTCAATACTCAATAGATAAGAGAAGACTTTTTTGATACATGAAGCTTACATAAATATCTATTGAAGCATTTATTTATTTCTGGTTTCATAATTCTCCTGCCCTTATCCCACTCTAAGTGGAGTCGGCACAACATGTTACAAACATGTTGTCAAATGATTTGGCTACGTATTTTACGACCGGCCACCTGCCAGACGTCAACTTACCTTAGTCGTATTTTACGACCCCTCGGTAAGAAAGAGGGTGGTCTATTCTACTTAACCGGATACCACACGGTGGGTCAACTTACCTTAGTCGCCTTTTACGACACCTCGGCAAGAAAAGAGGGTGGTCTATTCTACTCAACCGGATACCACACGGTGGGTCGGCTTACCTTAGTCGCCTCTTACGACACGTCGGTAAGAAAAGAGGGTGGTCTATTCTACTTAACCGGATACCACACGGTGGGTCAACTTACCTTAGTCGCCTTTTACGACACCTCGGCAAGAAAAGAGGGTGGTCTATTCTACTCAACCGGATACCACACGGTGGATCAACTTACCTTAGTCGCCTTTTACGACACCTCGGCAAGAAAAGAGGGTGGTCTATTCTACTCAACCGAATACCACACGGTGGGTCAACTTACCTTAGTCGCCTTTTACGACACCTCGGCAAGAAAAGAGGGTGGTCTATTCTACTCAACCGGATACCACACGGTGGGTCAACTTACCTTAGTCGCCTTTTACGACACCTCGGTAAGAAAAGAGGGTGATCTATTCTACTCAACCGGATACCACACGGTGGGTCAACTTACCTTAGTCGCCTTTTACGACACCTCGGTAAGAAAAGAGGGTGATCTATTCTACTCAACCGGATACCACACGGTGGGTCAACTTACCTTAGTCGCCTTTTACGACACCTCGGCAAGAAAAGAGGGTGGTCTATTCTACTCAACCGGATACCACACGGTGGGTCAACTTACCTTAGTCGCCTTTTACGACACCTCGGTAAGAAAAGAGGGTGATCTATTCTACTCAACCGGATACCACACGGTGGGTCAACTTACCTTAGTCGCCTTTTACGACACCTCGGCAAGAAAAGAGGGTGGTCTATTCTACTCAACCGGATACCACACGGTGGGTCAACTTACCTTAGTCGCCTTTTACGACACCTCGGTAAGAAAAGAGGGTGATCTATTCTACTCAGCCGGATACCACACGGCATAAAAGACTAAACATAAATATAATTGCAATTTATCACACGCTTTTCGGTGAAGGAAAACATCGAGAGGAAACCTGCATATCTCTAGAGAATGTTAGCGGTATGTCTTAGCTCGATCCCTTCTCTCCAAAAATGGAGAGAGGAGGCCTATACCCAGCAGTGGGATAATATCAGACCGTTACTTAAATTTAATCAATAAATATAAAATAATTAACTTTATACTGGCGTTATGAGTGACAGAGATAAAATATACCTATATAGTAAATAAATACCTTTACGTAACTTTTAAATAAATACTTATATATACCTAGAATTTAAGAAGCAACGAATTGTTTTTAGAAAATGTTGGATATCGGCGGGGCTCGAACCCCTGACCCCGGAAGCTGAAGGAACAATAAGTATATTGACTAAAAATATTGTTATATTAGTTTTTATTATTTGAAGTGTTTTTTTTTTAATTACCATATTCATATCTTTTACTTTTTTAACATTTTATCTTCAGTTTGCCCTTTAACATAGGCCTCCTCCAGAAACTTCCAAATTCTTCTGTCACAAGCCTTCTGTTTCCACATATAGCCTGCGATCACTCTTAGATCGTCGTCTCATCTTAGGTAAGGCTTTCCCCTTTTTCTCGTGACTCCCCGTGGGTACCACTCTACTATATCTCTATTCCATTTTGACAATGTTCCTCTCATCATGTGGTGATGCCACATGATGGTGTGATAATGCAACAGAAATGGAGATCCATTTCTGTTGCATTTTCACACTAATTACATTTGAGGTGTTTATTTTCTTTTTAATATTGGTTACTCTAACTTTATCACTTAGTTTCATTTTCAATATATTTCTCTTCATGTTATTTTGATATGCCTCTAATTTCTTAAATTTGTTTTTGGATATGGGCCAAGTTTGACAGTCATAAGTTAAGATGGGAATGATGCAGATATTCATTAATTTTGCTTTATCTTAATAATATACTAAAAATATACTGTGAAGATAAAGTAAGAATAGCTATATCCTTAAACTTCTCTTGCGTCACGTGGGCCTAAACTTATGGCTCTTTATTGCAAGGTTTTTTAAATGTATGGGTATTTACCCCATAACAATATTCCATCAGACATAATGTTATGGAAGTAAGCAAAATAAATAAAAAAATACCTCATTGTTCGAACACGGCGTGGTGTCCATCTTGTAAACATCCTTAGGACAGTACTCGGAGTAACCAGTGCAGTATTCTGGGAGGTCGCACTCGCGGTCTGCGCTGCGACACACCGTGCCCGCTGACTTTGGCCGACATGTCTGTAATACAAACATCAACATTGACTTCAAAGGAATAACTAATCTTAACAGAAGCTATAATAGAGTTATTTTTAATATAATATATACACTGCTGCAATGCAGATTGGTAGGTTACATGTACCCCAGAATGCTCTAGAGATATGCAGTTATCTACACGATATCCTTTTTACAGAAAAACGTGTGATAAATTACAACTACCAATTGGAAAAAACTTATTAATGCCTATCCGAGGCTTGAACTCTTGACCCTCTTGTGACCGTTACCCTTAATGCCTATTAACTATCTATTCTCCGCGGCTATGACCGCGCGGCGCAGCTAGTCCACAATAAAAGAGCCTATTTCGCTAAATCATATTTTTCAATAATATATCATACATGCTCGAGCGGTTAGTCAGTGATCAACATACACGGATTGCTCTTGCAGTCAGAGTCAACAGCTTGAAGCTGCCTTTAATAACTGTGCTGCTAACCGCCCGAAGCAGTTGCACCCGCTCGAGCGGTTCGTATATGAACGTATTGTACCCGGCATTAAATAATGCACATCGATGTTTAGAACGAAACAGCCGACCAGTTCGGTTTCGTAGAGCGCTGTCACTGTCACTCAGTATGTGACGATTTATATAAGCAGGCGTCACCTTGCGGAATTCCATATTACACACACACTTGTGATAAGGGACTCCGACTCAATATGTTAGAGCAACTTGAGATAATAAAAAATAACAATGACCACTTAATTAACGAGCAATTCAATGTCTCCAATTCCGTTTTGCTACATGTGTTCGGAGGGGAAGGTAGTGGTGGGGGTTGAACTAATTAAGACTGCTTGTATGGGTGGCGCGGCACATTTTTTTTTTTATTTTTTTTTTATTTACAAAACAATTTTACATGTTTATATTAAACTTAATCTAGTGACTGGAAGCTCCATTTAAGCAATTAATGCCTGTACTTGGAGCCTCCATCCTTCCATAGCTATATTTACGTCTACATGTAAAGTAATAATATAAAACATTCGATTTTAACAAATAGAAATATTTTAACACCTATAATTGTATTGTATGCATCTATGTATATATATTTTGTGTGTGTATGTTTGTGTGGGAGTGTGTGTGTATCTTTGCATTGGTTTCGGAGAGAAACGATCGTCGAGATTGTTGTGGTGGTGGGTGTGTGTGCTGCTTGTGTGCTTTGTTGCTGGTGGAGGAGCCTTTCGTAAATTTTGCCTGCTTCATACACATTAGTTTTGCATGCATTCGCTTAACCCGTGCGGATAATAGCGAGGTAGTTCTGTTATAGTGCCTTTAGTATGTGACGTTTCACACGGGTTCGTCAGTCTGTGCGACAGAGACAATGTTCTATGAAGCAGAATCTAGCCAATTTCTTTTACTTACCCTCGATGTTCATTATTTATTGCCACGTACTGTACATAGAAGTCTGTAATTCACTGTGCAGTTGCAGTCCGTGTATAGCCGGTCTTAGTGTGCTGAAAGTAAAAGAAGCATACCTCCGGGTCGCAGCACTCGCCCGAAGCGCAGGTGGCGTTCGAGCGAAGCACGCAGGCCTGCGGGTGGCAGCACGCTTCGCACGCAGCCTCGCCGTTCAAACCGCAGTCGCACTGTTCGCCCGGCTCTACGAAACCATTCCCGCACGTCGGCGAATCGAACAGCCGCTTAGGTTTGTTCCTTTATTATGAATGAATGAATGAATGAATGATAATGCTTTTATTGCACACCACAAAAAATACATAAGCACTAAAATTAAATCAAAATAAGTAACAATAAAATTATTTTGCTATAATCCGCGATACAGTAAATAGAAAATATATATAGTGTTTAATGTATAGTGGACTATCAGTATTTCATACCCGATACGTGCAGGATTCGTAAAAACACATGCACAAACCTCCACCACTTCCACCACAATACAAAAGCACTACACAGGTTCACTATCACAAACTTAACAATCGTTTCGCCCCGCAACCGAAGCATCATCAGGAGATAGACTCCACGACAAAGCCTTTTGCTTTTCGATTTTTGACCACTTGAGACGAGAACGAATAATAAAATTATTATTTTAAGCCTTTATCCAGATATTTGTTTTGATTTGAAACAAGAATGTTATTTTCAAGCAATTATGTCTGTTTGTCTTCGGACAAAGGTCTCCTCCAACTGTGATCATTTCACTCTATCTTCAGAAACTCTGTTCTGTCATCCACCCATATTCGGAGTGGTCTCTTTCTTTTCTGATGTTTTGTATACCAGGACATTTTTATACTTTTTTATGTATTAATTTAAAAAAAAATAATGTTCTAGTATTATTAACATACTTAACATATATCATACGAAAGTAATAATGAAATTATTTAGCTATAATCCACGATAAAGTAAATAGAAAATATATGTAGAGAATAAAAATTCTTTTTTAATATCGAAAATTTGAATCTTGGTTTGATAGTTTATGAGGCAGTAGGATGCGGCTAATTTCCCTAATATATATATGTTGTATATTGGATAAATTTTTATCGGGTTATGTACTATTCTTTAAGGACAAATAGCAATTTGTTCTTGGTGGGCGGTAATGGATAACGCATTTACGATAGATATAGAATCAAACCAGATGGCGCTGCATCTAAAAATACCCGCTATAGTTTGGTTCGCGGTACTTGTATATAAGCAAGACGTCAGATTGTATCGAGCTCTCTTTCTTCTTATTTATTATTGTATTAATTCATTGCATTGCGTTCGGCTGTGTATCGTGCATGTAAAACATAATAACCTCAAATCTAATGTAATTGGTAAAGCAAAAATAAATCAAGTTTCGGATAGCTGTGTTATAATTATTAATCGGCCGTCCTACACCTTGTTCGACCGCAACCCAGGGGTTGTCCAAAAGGCAAAAAGAAAGAAATAAAGAAAAGAAAAAAGAGCAAAGATTACCGTAAGCAATAATCCATTCCACGTTCGAAAGAAAGGGCTAGAGATCGCAAACTGCAGTCGGACCAGTGCGTCGGTGTGATTGATGTACTCGACGGGCTCATAATACATTTGTCGTCAGGACACTTGCAGTCCGTCTCAGTATCGTGCTCCATGCCGAAATTGTGGCCCATCTCGTGCGCTATGGTTGTAGCTACTAGGCCTATGACCTCGGAATGGTTGGAAGCGACCCCGCCTGAATATTGGTACGTACATATTGGACCCTTGAGCGCCTTGCCCACTACGCCATCTTTGAATTTCGTCCGTCTGAAAAGAAGATTAGGGCCGAATGTACAACTTGTCTAAAGATTAAGTTATGACAACTGTTAAGTACTCTAATACTGAATAGTAATGCGACGCGGAGATCAGCAGCGGTGAGCCGAAAGCAGTGAATTAATTCAGTCCAAATCTACATTAAAAAAAAGCACAACATAATGGTCCTTCGAGCCGGAAAAAAGGCGAAATTAGATAAATAAAAAAGATTAAGTGTGCTTTGACCTTAAATTTTGAAGATTTTGCTTTTATTACAATACTCGAAGATCTTTCTGGTTTGATTGAAATCTCGTTTAAGATAAATTTTTTTTAATTATCTACACTCACAAAGATATACTCACGTTAATAAATGCGCGTTATCATTAGGTATTTCATTCAGTAACGTCTCCCGCCTGTATGTCAAGAAATGTGTTAAAGTGGCGTCACCGTTATCCTCCAAGCGTATCCGGTCTTGTTCGTTCCACACCACAACGCCCACGAGCGCTATGAAGATGTTAAGAGGTGCGTATACCTGAAATTACATATATCAAATCAAAACAAAATATTCTTTATTCAAGTAAACTTGTAAACAAGTGCTTTTGAATCGTCAACTTTACTGCTGGTTCGGAAAGCTGTTCCTGCCGAGAAGAGCCAGCAAGAAACTCGGCGGTTGCTCTTTTTAAAATATAAATCTTAGAACTAGTTACATTTATTTATTACTGTCTTGTACAGGGTAGAGGTGCACCTATATCCACACATCCTTATCATCTAAGTAATCTTCGACAGTATAGTAGGCTGCATCGGGTATTTCTGTATATAAATTTAGTTGTAAATTTTGTCTAGTATGTAAAACGATTAAACTTGTATTGATTCACTATTCGCTCTCAGCTTGACTTCACTAATCGACTCAAAAATTCAGTTTAACTAGAACTCACGTTAACGACGACAATCGTCATACTCTCGACAGAATCTGAACGGAATCTCTCTAATTACGTCAAGTTTCACTATTTAAGGCGATTCCCACTCACATGAAAAGTCCCTACCCTCGATATCGACCACTCAAGAACCCCGCATCCGGTAGTAACAACAACACAGACTGTCATTTAACTATTTCCTATACCAACATTTTTAGTGTCTGTTACATATGTGATAAATTTAGTTCTATACGCCACCGTAGGCCCTCTTTATCACGCCGCACTATATTTTGTCGGCTAATTTTCTTATTACTCTTTCTTAGAGAATAGTAGACAATAATGCAGAATAATATTATCAATAATCGTTTTTTTTTTATTATTTGAAAATTTATCTTTTTCATTAATAATTAATAAAAAACGAACTGAAAAACTCAAAATATTCTTTATTCAAGTAAACTGTTTACAGTACTTTTGAATCGTCAAATGTTTTCTAGAAGTTACCACTGATTCGGAAGTTTGCTCCTACCGAGAAGAACCAGCAAGAAACTCGGTGGCCATTTTTTTTACAATTTGATTGATGGTTACAAATTAATCGTTGCAGCTTGGTGCGTAGCTGACTGCAGCTAAGATATCCTACTATCACTCAAATAATCTTCAATTGTATAGTAAGCTTTATGTAGCAGCATCGTTTTAAGATAATTTCTAAACTTGTGTAAAGGCAAGTCTAGATAATGTTGAGGAATTTTATTATAAAAACGCGTAACGGACCGACAAATGATTTTCGCACCTTTTGGAGGCGCAACCTTGGCGTGTTTAGTTTATTTCGGTTTCTTTTTTTTTTTTCGGACACTAACTAATGCTGTTAGCCCAAATGGCTCTTACAGCGTCACCGGGAGAGGGGGCGAGCGCAGAAGCATCGCCGGGGGTGTGAGCTGGGAGAGCGAGTCTCGAACGAGGCTCGCAGCATCCTGGGAGCGTCGCCTTAAGGGTGCCTCCTGTGAGGCCGGACCTCGGCTTAAAGCGACGCGCTGTGGTGGACTGTATCAGACTCATTGGTTTCTAGTGTGTCTGTTGTATCTATCACTATCCTTACTATATAGGTGAATATTTTTTCTTACAAATAGTATATTACTATCTCCACAATCTTATCACTATCTCACCATATCACGTCTTAGCTCCAACCCTTCTCTTCAGAAACGGAGAGAGGAGACCTATGCCCACCAGTGGGTTAGTAAAAGGCCGTTACTTACTTACTAGTGACACTTACTGAATTGATAATATTGGCAACGTCCTTCAGCTGTCTGTGCACCGTCTGGATGCTCTCCCCATTGGCGACGTACTCAGCATAGTCAGAGACAAGCACAAGTTCCACGAACCGGGATAACTTGTTCACGTTGAACGGACCTCGGACTTCGGTGTCGTCACCAGCGTCGCGTTTATACTGCGGAGAATAAGAGCATCATCATCGGATGATGATGATGATCCACTTAAAGGAGGATAAGGGCAAGGATTCCTGCCCTTATCCTCCTTTAAGTGGATTCGGCACCAAATGTTACAAACATGTTGTCACATGATTTGGCTACGTATTTTACGATCGGCCGCCTGCCTGACGTCAACTTAGTTTAGCCGTATTTTACGACCCCTCGGTAAGAAAGAGGATGGTCTATTCTACTCAGCTGGATACCACACGGTGAGTCAACTCACCTTAGTCGCCTTCTACGACACCTCGGTAAGAAATGAGGGTGGTCTATTCTACGCAGCCGGATACCACACGGCACTTACCTTAGTCGCCTCTTACGACACCTCGGTAAAAGGAGGGTGGTCTATTCTATTCTGCCGGATACCACACGGCAGTTTATTTTATAGTAAGTATAGATAGATATAGAAGGTTCTACGCCGATACTAACCCTACTAACTCTACTCCGTTCTCTACTCTTCTCATTAAGATACCTCTTCATCAGCTCTGGATCGTATGCCGTGTTGTTTGTGACCCCACCGGCGTACCCGCAATGGAAATTGGTAGACAAGTCTAAATGATCGTAGATATAGTGTTTGGAACCAATCTCGTTGTTTTCCACTGAAACAACACATATTTTTTTATCAATATTAGGCTACAAAATCATATTTTTCCTGCCCTTATTCCACTCTAAGGTTGATAGGTACGAAATCATCATTCTCCTGCCCTTATCCCGCTCTATGTGGGGTCGTCAAAACATGTTACAAACATGTTGTCACATAATTTGGCTACGTATTTTACGACCGGCCGCCTGCCTGACGTCAATTTACCTTAGTCGCCTTTTACGACACCTCGGTAAGAAATGAGGGTAGTCTATTCTATGCAGCCGGATACCACACGGCGCGGTGGGGCAACTCCACCTTAGTCGCCTTTTACGACACCTCGGTAAGAAATGAGGGTAGTCTATTCTACTCAACCGGATACCACACGGTGGGTCAACTTACCTTAGTCGCCTTTTACACCTCGGTAAGACAGAGGGTGGTCTATTCTACTCAACCGGATACCACACGGCGGGTCGATTTACCTTAGTCGCCTTTTACGAAACCTCGGTAAGAAAGAGGGTGGTCTATTCTACCCAACCGGATACCACACGGTGGTAAAAATATTAATTAATATAGATACATAATTTTTCAACAGATATACTCAAAAACACAGTAAAAAAAAATTAGGTGCTACCGTTTTAATTGACGGTGTAAATTAAGATAATCTACGGTTTAACATATTAATTTTAATCACATGAAATTAAAATAATCTTTATTTGAATTCATATTAGCAGCATTTTGAATCATTAAACGTCCGTTTGTGGTGGTCTATTCTATTCCGCCGGATACCACACGGCACATACCTTAGTCGCCTTTTACGACACCTCGGTAAGAACGGAGGGTGGTCTATTCTATTCTGCCGGATACCACACGGCACATACCTTAGTCACCTCTTACGACACCTCGGTAAGAACGGAGGGTGGTCTATTCTATGCAGCCGGATACCACACGGCGTTGATAGGTTAAACCTAACATTTTGATTGGTACGAAATGTTAGGTTATAAAATATAGACTAAAAAAGATAATTAATATCAGTACTATTATAAAAGGACTTTTAAGCTAAGTAAGGGTACATGATACATGTTACATAAAGACGTGATGTCTGTCTACATACATAGTATAATAAACTGAATTTAATCAAAACGCCTAATTCTATAAATTATGTTAAATCCGATAGTAGTACATAACTGTGTTAGTAATGGGGGCATCGAATAATATGGTATATTAGTTGTTTGTAACGGATGTCGTTTGATAAAATAACTCACGGAAGCGTTAAGTTCGCGGAATAATATGATAATACACGTATATAATGGAATGATTTTGATCCATTTTAACAACAACTAATAACGAGCTAAGGTCATGCTTATTTCTGTATAAGCATATAATAATAAATATAAGGGACACTTACACACACGGTCGTCCGTCCAAAGTAATTTAATACTTGTGTTATGGGTGACAGACAACTGGTAAATGTATTACATATATAAATTTAAATACATACTTAAATACAAATGTGTATTTGTATTTCGAGAACCAACAAATTGTTTACGCTATGATATTAGTACGTCACCGATTCGATTATTTTTAGACATGACTTTTTTTTCTGAAACCAAAATGCGATCGTACCTTCTGCAGGTTCGATGTATCTCATCAGCTTCCCGTCGTGTATAACACCCCTTATGCCGTCGCAAGTAGAAACCGCTACCCACGAGTCCTTATTGCCTTTTATCTTGCCTGAGTACTGGCATATGTCGAGTTCCTGGAATATGGAATATAACTGCTTAAGTATATACATACTTTTTAAAAAACGCTTGAACTAGAAAATCCTTCGACCTTCGTACAAAACTGCAGCTTTATAATGTAAATTAAAAATGATTTATAGAAGCACGCCTTACTTTGCGGAATTCCACAGTACAGAAGCTATAATAGAATTATATTTGCTTTAATTACGATTTTACCGTGGAGCCTATCCTCCTGATAATGCTTCGGTTTCGGGGCGAAACGATCGTAGAGTTTGTGGTGGTGTATGTGTGTATTGCTTGTGTGCATTGTTACTGGTGGCGGCATTTTGGGATACGTGTGGTGACTTGTCCTGCATGTGTAAGGTATGTGAATGTTGTATGCTTCATGCACTTAGCATTACATACATTCTCTTAACAAACGCGGATTATAGCAAAATAATTATATATTAGCTTCTGTAAATTAAAAATGTTTAACAGATAACCGCCGAGTTTCTTGATGTTTCTTCTCGGTAAGATCATCATTTCGATCCAGTTGTAGTCTTAATTAAACATATTTATAGGTGACGATTCTTAAGTGCTCGAACAAGCTGATTTGAGTACAGATTAATTTGATTCGATATGTCTCAACTAACATTCTTTTCCTTATATACACAGTATGGCTGTAGTTCTGTGCACTTATCAACCTGTTTGTCGGGAAAAGATCGCTATCGCTAGTCCGTCAGATTGTATCAATACTTTTGTAATATTATTATATCTTAGTTTTTACTTAGTTATTAATGTGGTGTTCGATAAAAGTAGAGAGACGTGATAAACCAGCGGTAAGACAGTGCGAACCTTTCGAGGTAATCACGAGTTCAAACCCCGGGTAGACACCAATGAATTTTCTATTAAGACCTATGTGTCTAATTCAGAGTTCCCCAAACTTTTTTGTGTCGTAGACCCCTTGCCATGTTATCCGTGTTGGGTAGACCCCCTACTTACCTGATATTGATTTCCTTTTTGCGCTGACGTCGACCCCTTGCAGGTTGTCATTGACCCCTAGGGGTCGATATAGACCACTTTGGGAATCACTGATCTAATTAATAATTGTAATTTATCACAATGCTTTTCTGTGAAGGTAAACATCGTGAGGAAACCTGCATATCTCTAGAGAAATTCTAGGGATATGTGTAACCTATCAATCCGCAGCGTTGTAGGTCTTAGCTCCAACCCTTCCCTCCGGAAACGGGCAGAGAAAGCCTATGACCAGCAGTGGAATAGTAAAAGGTCGTTACTTTACTTTTTTTACAATAAAAGTGTCCATTCATTGAATAAAAATAATAATAATAGTTTAATTATTAGACATCTTAATTTAGCTTTGATTTACAGATTTACACTACCCTTTATACTAGGCAAACCCTGTTTTACAGAAGGCAGTTCCTTCCATTATTACAATAAATGAAAAATAATAAATTATTACTCACCTCCTTGGTCGGCTGATGTAGCACCGTCTCCCCATTTTTCTGGTAACTTATCGTATGGCCTCCCGTCACCAACTCAGTGTTTAACCGCAGGTCTAGAACATGCTCTTCACCGTCGATGTTTACAGTCATCATCACCTCCGGATGATGGAGACCCTCCTGAAATGAGAGCGTTAAACATTACACACAAATAAACAATTTATTTAAGACATCTATACTTATTATAAAACAGTCCCAAAAAGTCTGTCTCTATGTAATCGATTTTCTTAAAATCTACTGAACGCATTTTTGTACGGTTTTCACCAAAAGATAGTGCAATACTTCCGGATAATTTAGGTAAATATCGGTATTATGTTAACTGTGTTGAAGAGATCGAGCAGTTGTTAAAAAACTTGCTTGCTGAGAGCTATAGTCGCGTGCGCTGCGTACACTACCAGAGATACGCTAAAGTAATGTACTAGAGAATTGTAGATCTACAAAAATACTACGAAAAGTCCGGAATATCATGTCTCTATCTCTTATGGTTAACTCAGAATAACTACTTTTATGTTCAAAATTTGAATTCTAGAAAAAGATTGTGACATGCTGATTTCCGCGCGGGCGAAGCCGCTGGCACAGCTAGTATTATATATTTATTTATACACGATACATAATGTATTTATATATAATGTATGTGACTAAAACAGTATTAAATATGATCGTGGCTGGATAGGAGACAACAAGGAGGCCGAAACAAAGATGATAGAAAAGTAATAATAAAATTATTTTGCTATAATCCGAACCGAAGCATGAGCATCCTGATGATGGTTCGGTTGCGGGGCGAAACAATTGTTGAGTTTGTGATAGAGAACGTGTGTAGTGCTTGTGTATTGTGGTGGCGGTGGTGGAGGTTTGTGCATGTGTTTTTACGAATCCTGCATGTATCGGGTATGAAAAAACGAATAGTCCACTATACATTTAACACTATATATTTTTCTATTTACTGTATCGTAGATTATAGCAAAATAATTTTATTATTACTTTTGTATTATGGATCTCCGCAAAGTAACGCGTAATTCTATAAATTATTTAAAGTTGGATAGATTGTGTGTGAAGTATGACATGCATAAGAAGGGAGTGGTTTTCGAATTGACGAATGATAGGAGAGAATGGAAGACAAAAACATGTTGTGCGACAACACTTAAGTGGGAGAAGGGCAGGAGATAAATACATAGTTTATTACTAAATTTACTTATAAATAATTAAACAACGATACGCAGAGGTAATCGACGATTATCACAATTCAGTCAATGATAATTAAGAACTATATTACTAGATCGATTCTACCACCAGTTCGGAACGCTGTAATCTACTAAGTAAAACTAGCAAAAAATCATAGAATTATTTTAATTGAGTAAGGAAGTAATTTGTCGAGATCCATAATATAGAAGTAGCATCATCAGGAGATAGAACCCACAACAAAATCGCAAACCGCTTTGCGATTTTGTCGTCGAGCTTTTAAGGATAATTAATATAAATATTACGGTTTACTCAAATAATAACATTGTAGAACACACTGTTAGACCGTCGAAGTTCAACACGAAGTTAAAGTTACGTTTAAAAGCTAGTCACATATAAAAACGAGAGGTCAAATTTTAAGCGGGTCTCCCTACTCTAGCATAATAACTCTATGCAAGACACTAAGTGGTTGCTCTTATCACGAATAGTTATTATATGACAGTACATTCTAACACGGAAGGTGTTATTATGTATTATGTGTTTCATTATGTCCTATGTGTATTATTTTTGTCCTACATTTTAACCCAAATATAAGCTTCAGTTGTACTGAATTTCATCAATATTGGCCTAACGATTTAGCTGCAAAGCGTAACATAAAAACTTTCGCATTTATAATATAGTAGTATGTTTTGTGAAAACTCTCAGCAGGCATTATTTTATTTTCCCGTAAAGGTGGTTAAAGTAAATTAATTGACATTTTAAAAGCGTCAAAGTATATTCCTATTTCGGTTTTGAAAAATGATGTTGCTTTAAAAATCTGTAGCTTTCGAAACTTTAATCACCATGACTGCTTCATAGACGTGTTATTATTTAACGAGTGTAATTGAAGGAAACGTTAAATAGGAAACAGTTGAAAATACGTCGCTAGTGATTACAATTTCCTATGGTGTAAGACCGCCTCACGAGTACGCGAGTACAATTGTAAAAACTAGTAATTATTTCTATTTCTTTGACTAGTTACGATCAACTAGTTACGTTAAGGGTTGTATCTTTAATGCCTGCACTGCCTTCACTATCGGCGATGTGGCGACTTTATAATCAGCAAGAACATCGTGCAAGTGACAATAATCAATCAGCAAGTGCTTGATACCTATGACAATAGATCAGTCTTCAGAAAGGTTTAAATTAAGTGTAAGAAATATGCTTATACGTAAAAATATAAAATGGATGATAGAAATGCTTGGATTTGAAAATCCTTAAAGCTTCATAAAAGACAGCGGTATAATAATGTAAAATTGAAATGTTTAAAAGATTGACCGCCAAGTTTCTTGCTGGTTCTTCTCGGTAAGAGAATATACTAGATATAAGTTTACTTTGTATTTTCTTTATGTTTTTGTTGTGCAATAAAGTATATTAAATAAATAAATAAATAAATAAGAGCAACATTCCGAGCCAGTTGTAGCTTCATTAATCATATTGATCATTGACGATTCAAAAGTGCTTGAAAGAGCTTATAAAAAGCTTATTTAAAGAAAGAATAAGAATATAAAGAAGTTTGAATAAAGAATATTTTGATTTGATTTGATTTGATCATTACAATACGATCATAGATAACACGCAGCGATTCTTTTATACGAAAAACCGATAACTCCAGGGTTGTAGGCGATCATAGATCGTGATTGTCGAGTACAGCTGAGTATGCCCTCAACACGATCATGTTTAATCGTTTGTGATCGCCAAATATGAAGAGGAGTCGTAATGTTTTCTGAATTGTTTGTTTTATATCCTTACTAGTTTTTGCCCGCGGCTTCGCTCGCTAGGAATTTTGTGTGCCACAGTATCTAATTTAATTAAATTTATGATTCACAATTTTGGTCATAGTGACTTCCGCATAAAAGATAGATATATGCTGTCGGGGACTTTTATTTAGAACTATTAAAGACAAACTATACTATGGTACATCATTTTTGTGTAACTTGTGTGGTTTAGGCAGCGTACGCCGAGATAGCTCTCAGAGGCCAGATTTTTTCCGACTTTATTGACATTACATAAAATCATTACAAATTGTAGCCTATATGTATAAGCCTATATATTCCGATTTATAACCTATATAGCTGGAAAGTTTCATCCAAATCCGTCTGATAGTTTTTTCGTGAGAGAGTAACAAACATCCATCCATACTCACAAACTTTCGCATTTATAATATTAGTAGGAAGTAGGAAGTAGGATTATTGGATGACAAGTCTCTGTACCCCGTAATTCGACGTTGAATTTCGTCGGCTACACAAGTCAAGTACACAAATCTTAACGTATGTACGCGATAAAGTCGAAAAGGACAACCAGTTTGTCTGTTCTGTTTGTCTGTTTGTTTGTCAGTTATATATCGGGCTAATTTTAATTTGTTTTTTTTTCATTTCTTTGAAAATAGGAGAAAAATACATTTGAGAATATAGTACCTGGGTGACCGAGGTATGCTCGGTATTTTTTTTGAAGATATAAAAAAGATGCAATATGAAATAAAAAGAAAAAAAAGGGATGGTCATTTCTGGGACTTGATAAGGGGTGTTTTCACTTTGTAACTCAATCCTTTCCGAACTGAGATATTATACCTTTGGAAGAGACAGCGTAAATAGCCTTTATTTTCTAATAATATTGTAGCAGTTATTTACTACCTGAAAACCGGCATGAAACGTCATTTTTTGACATCGAGCTAGATTGATTTATCACCCGCTACATACTAAGTTTCATGAATATCGGCTCCAAAGCCGTTTCCGCAATTCGGGTTCTATATAAGATTAACTAATTTAAAGATTAAAGACAGGATATTTTATGGATTATTCAATATGTAATTCTGTTGAAGATCCGGATAAATAAATCAATAATTAAGGATAATTTTACACTGCAATAAACCAAGTTGACAACCCTAATTGCAGACCAATATAAGAAACCTGTTTGCGACAAGAATAACGCCTTATTTATGTCACTGCGAGGGATTTATCTTCTGGCTGGTGATTGGAATGCTGCTGGATGTATCTATATGCGCTTAAGGCAATATAGCGACTTAGGTACGACTGCTTTTTGTGGGTATACTACGATTCTTCCGTACTCGCTTCTTTGTTTTTGTTTTCTATGGCAACGACTTGCTTGTACTGAGAGCTGTCATATACCTAACTAAAAAAGAAACTTGACTCACGTCTCTATCTATTTTACTTTATTTATTTAATAGGATATGCCAACAGTATTCTTAATTTTAAAAAAATGTATTTCATAATGTATATTTTCCTTTACACTTAAACCGGGTAAATATACATATAGTACCCGGCAACAAATAATGCACATCGAGGCTTAGAGAGAGAAATCGGCTAGATTATGCTTGATAGAGCATCGTCTCTGTTGCACAGACTGACGAACCCGTGTGTGACAGTGACAGCGCTCTACGAAACCGAACTGGCCGGCTCTTTCGTTGTAAACATCGATGTGCATTATTTAATGCCGGGTACTATACATTATTTTAAAATGCATACTTAAATACATATATAAACCTAGAATTGAAGAACCAACAAATCGTTCATAGACAATGTTGGGTCTCGGCGGGAATCGAATCTGCGACCCGAAGGGTCACAGTCAACTGCGCCAACGTGCCAATAATATGGAAAATATATATTTAAACCTTAGGCGCCATGTGTATCTTTTGTCACACAGTGTCTAGAACACTGTGTATTCAAAAGTATACACATTTTTGTATTTAGTAAACGCGCCGTGTATCCATTAGGAACACGTTTTCTATACATTTATTATACCAAAATGAAAGCCCTGCCCTGGCGCATTTTTCCGATACCCTGTGTATCTTTTCAGATACACATGGCCTGGGAGGTATGAATTTCAAATGAACTATTTCCCAAGCCACGTGGATCTAAATGTCACACGGATAAAAATCCAAGGAAAAAACGGGAAAAATGGGGGTGAAAAACAATATAAAATATATTATGTAGTTTTAAACACATTCCAAGAAAAAAAATATTGTTTTTTTTGTACGCTCACTTAGGTCTGGCGCTGAGGGTGTTAAGGGATAAAGTGATAGAAATATGCTGCTAAAAGCGAATGGCAACAGTACCAGAGATCAGCCAAAGCTAAAGGAACAAATGTGTCCACGCAGAAGAGACCATGAGACAAAGGAACGTAATTTCAAAAATTAAATACAGTAAATCGCAAGTGCAAATGCAAAACAGAAATGTATCCACCGATGCAGCGATTATGGATACCCTTTTAAGTTTCTAAAGAATCAGTTTTTTCAGTGTACATTTTGGTATTATCAACATCATAATCTCAATTTAGTATTTCCAGTCTTTATGTAACATTAAAAAATAGTGTAACCTTAATGTAAAGTAAAAGTACAATTGAGTTAACTTTGATTTGAACGTTATTTTATTGGCCTGGCTTTGTTATTATCTTTTTATGTTTAATTATTATAATATAAAGTCCCAAAAACCTGTACTGTATATGATCGCGGTTCTCAAAATCTACTGAAGGATTTTTAAATAAAAGGTAGTGAAATTCTTCCGGAAGGTTTAGGTCAGAGTTCCCCAAACCATGTTTTTCCTTGTTGGATAGAGCAGCTTACCTGATATTAATTTCCTGTAAATTTCTAACTGTAGTTTAGTGTTAAAAACTTAAAAAAAACGTAAAAACACGTGTTAATTTATACATTTATTAATTGAATTTAAATTAAAACTACTCAAAATAAAATTCTGTGCAAGGTAGCAAAGCTCTGAGACTGCGACTCTTAGGTTTTTACAAGTTCAAAACGTATTGCGACCACAAAGCGAATACCAACATCCTACAACTTACACAATTTTATAAAAATATATAATAATTGTTTTACTTCATAAGTACTTTTAAAAATAATGTATATGTTTTGATATTATAAGAGAGTATGATATAAGTAAATAGGTACTATCAGTGTATATGTTGAGATCATGGACCCCTATTTTTATTTCATGGACCCCCAAATTTTTTTTCGCTGACGTAGACCCCTTGCAGGTTGTCATAGACCCCTAGGGGTCGATATAGACCACTTTGGGAATCACTGTTTTAGGTTAATAGTACATTACGGTTTGATATAAATTATGTTGAAGAGGTTGTGCGTATGTAAAAAAAAACTCGCCTGTTAGGACCGTCATCAGGAAACGAAGCATCATCAGGAGATTTGACTCCACGACAAAATCGCAAAGCTTTGCGAGGCGACACATAGAGAGCCTTTCGCATTAATTATATTAGTATCGAAATATGGATTACCGAGTGTCTCGTAGACGTAATTTCCCTTTTGGTTCTGCCATGATGCACCACAGGCTGCACTATTCTGTGTCGACGAAACTCTGAGGCGGGACTTTCTGAAACAAACACATCAATAAATTAATTTACTGCTGGATACAATTATTTTAGTTACTTTAGATTTGTGAAAAGATTTCCTTAAATTCTCTTTTATGTTGCTTATATACATTTACAATAAGCATAATATTACTGAGTAATTTATTTATATTCTTTACTAGCTTCCGTAAGCGAACCAATCTGCAACAGATCATCAGCAGGCCTATCATTAACTCTTATCGCGACTCAATTGAAGACGTAAACTAAATTGTTTTGCTTTTTCATACAATGAATTAAAGATGCACATTTTAAGTCGTTGCCAAATGAGCGTTCGTAATGCGTCCTAAAAACATTTGAGTAAAAGGGACAAAGTTATCTATAGTTCATATAACTTTGTCCTTTTCAAACACACTCTAGGGTACGAAAACAAAGCTGTGGGTTTAGGTACTGACTTTAAATTAAATCGTTTTCATGGTAGGCCTATTCTAAGAAGAGTATGAAAAGAGATAAAGAGAGAAGCGTTCGCGTTCTAACGTGTTGTAGTGGCTATTAGATAAAGTTTGGACACACGAAAGTGAAAAGAAAAAAATATCCTAGCGGTAAAAACATGCGTTTCTCTCAAGGGGGATCACGGATTCAAACCCCGAGCAGGCAACAATGAATCTTCTGTTAAAATTTTTGTGTCTAATTGATAATTGCAATTTATCACGCGCTTATCGCTGAAGGAAAATATCGTGAGATAACCTGCCTATATCTAGAGATTTCTGGGGATATTTGCAACCTACCAATCCGCATCGGAGTAGCGTTGTGGGTATTAGCTCCACACCTTTTGCTCCAAAAACGAAGAGAGAAGGCCTATGCCCTGCAGTGGGATAGTGACAAGACGTTACTTTACTTTTGAGGTGAAAAGTAGCTGCATAAGGCGTTACTTTTCAGAGATCCAAAGTATAAAAGTAAGAATAGAATTATTTTCCTATAATCCGCAATAACGTAGACAGACTCTATTACAAAACCTCTCTCCTGATAATGCTTCGGTTGCGGTGCGAAATGATTGTTGAGTTTGTGATAGTGAATGTGTGTAGTGCTTGTGTATTGTGGCCTACATTGAGCACTATATATATTTTCTATTTATTTTATCGGGGATTATAGCAAAAAAGAGAGCTGTGATAGCCCAGCGGTGACACCGTGCGACTCTTTCGAGGGGAACACGAGTTCAAACCCGGGCAGGCACCAATGAGTTTTTCTATTAAAACTCATGTGTCTAATTGATAATTGCAATTTATCACACGCTTTTCGGTGAAGGAAAACATCGTGAGGAAACCTGCATATCTCTAGAGAATTCTGGAGATATGCGTAACCTACCAATCCGCATTGGGACAGCGTGGTAGGTCTTAGCTCCAACCCATCTCCCAGAAACAGATAGGGGAGGCCTATTCCCAGCAGTGGGATTGTAACAGTCCGATACTTTTATAGCATAATAATTTTCCTATTATTTTTGTATAAACGACAAAAAACGTCACAAGTCGCTGGATTATAGCAACAAAAAATTATATACTGGGATTTTATAATCTAAAGTTGAAGTCACAGTTATTAATATGTCAATCTACAAAACTAATTAGTTACAGGAAACCAAACAAGCAATTTCAATAATAATGATACCACCTACCACAACAATTGTATTATTAATTATTCTATATTTATTCAATAGTAATCTACAACAGACATGTTTTACGTTTGCGGAAATTACTAACTTATATAATTAATAACTACTTGCACAAATTATTTCTTGAATTAAAATTTTGAACACAAAAGTAGTTATTGTGAGTTAAGCATAAGAGATAGAGACATGCTATCGCGAACTTGTTCGTATTAGTTTTATAGATCTACAATGCTCTAGTACATCACTTTAACGTATTTAATGCTTATTTACGTAGCGCACGCGACTAAAGCTCCCAGCAAGCAAGTTTTTTAACAACTGCACAATCTCTTTAGCACAATTTACATAATACAGATATGTACTATTTACCTAAACCATCCGCAAGTATTGCACTATCTTTTGGTGAAAACCGTACAAAAATCCGTTCAGTAGATTTTGGAGAAAATCGTATACATACAGACAGACAGCTTTTTGGGGCTTTGTTTTATAATAAGTATAGATATACAAAACCAATTTGTGAGAGAAGCCAAATGTTATCATTAATTGACAGTTGGTGTAAGCAAGTCCCAACTTAACAGACGGATAGACAGACAGACAGACTTTTGCATTTACAATATTAGTATAGAAACCCATAAAGAAAGTACATCTTTTATGGGTTTCGGAGTTTTAGAATATTTTGCCAATATTAACCGAAATGGATTCGGTAGATACAAAGTTCATGTAAGCATATAGAATAGAATAGAACACAATCAGAATCTTTAACAACAGGTTTCCTCATCAACCGAACAAACGATCCGTGAATTTGTGTCACGGGATGTCAACTATGATACTATGTTTAGAGATGGCTTACATGACGCCTTAATCCAGGCTTATGATTAGCATCTATGACGTATGTTCAAATATTGTCAAGATTGCTATGCATCTCTGCTGCTCGAAAATTATAATTATTATAAACTAGCTGTGCCAACAAAGGCTTCGCTCACGTGGCATTCAGTGATTAACGAAATTTAACGAAATTTTGAACATAAAAGTAGTAATTGTGAGTTAACCGTGAGAGATAGAGACATGCTATCCCGGACTTTTTTGTAGTTTTCATAGATCTACAATTGTCTACTACATTACTTTAGCGTATCTCTGCTGGTATACGCAGCGCATGCAACTAAAGCTCCCAGCAAGCAAGTTTTTTAACAACTGCACAATCTCTTTAACACAATTTACATAATACAGATATGTACTATTTACCTAAACCATCCGGAAGTATTGCACTATCTTTTGGTGAAAACCGTACAAGAATCCGTTGAGTAGATTTTGAGAGTAATCGATTACATACAGACAGACAGCTTTTTGGGACTTTGTTTTATAATAAGTATAGATTAACGTACTCGTAGAACGTAATAGTAGCAAGTGTCCTGATTAGAACCCGCCATAGAATATTTTTATTTATTTTATTTAGCGTTAGTTTTAAGTCGCGATAATTTTTAATATGTGTAGTATAATTTTATTAATATTATTCTGTCCTTTTTCGATTCCGATACTCTTAGGGCTACTGGAACAGATTTAAATAACTTATTTATTAATTTGTACATACATTATATATATATATATATTATATGGTGTACAGGATTAGAAGCACGATAACCAAAAGGTAGCTAGCGTATTTAAGTAAATAAGAAATAATATTGTACCCTGTATCTAAATAGCTTTTTAATTACCGCGTTGTCTTTGTGTACACATGTCATCACGGAATTTCCTAAAGATCTATAGAAAGTGAATAATCCCTCTATAAATTGCTTGATTTCATCTCCAAAAAATTAGACAGCGTTTTTGATAAAAGCACACAGGTGCCATCACCTGAGCTGAGCTTTTATCAAAAATGGCTATTTCCAATATTACATTTAATATTCTTCAATTAAAATTAATTACCATAAAACTATAATTTATATATATCCTTATTATATCCTTATTATTTTAGAAAATAATTTTACGCAAGACACTTTTTGTAATAGAAAGAAATCGTGAGAGAGAGAGTGTGTGTGTGTGTTGTGTGTGTGTGCGTGAGCGTGTATGTGTTATACTAATATGATGGTTATTTATTTTTGTTTAGGTAAGATTGTGTGAAATCCCTAACAGATTGTAGTTGGTAAAATAGATAATACAGCAAACGTTTAAAACAAATAAGTATCCACTTATTTTTATAGTCTTTGTCTTTCTTATCTTTGTGATTATCAAATTCACGCCATCTTACTGACTTACTTTACCTACATTTATTATTATGTGTACTGTATATAACTAATTCTTTTTATTGATCTCTCTGTAATAAAAACTAAGATTTTTTTTATTTACTCAAATAATAGAAGAAGAGTTTACGATTGCAAAGACCTTGTTTACAAGTTCACTTGAACAAATAATATTTTGAATTTGAATTTGAATAGAATCCATGTAATACCAGCCCCAGGCACGAGCCGGTCTAGATTGAGATCGACGACCTAACAATTGCGGCTTAATTTATCTCATCAGGACGAAAGTCCATTCGCGCGGGGACTGTTTGATAGTTTTTATTTGAAATAAAAATAATATAACTATAAAACTTAAATACCATAGAGTCTACTTTAAGCTCTTCATAACTTTATTTTTCTCAAACGCATAATTAAATATAAAAAAGTAATGTAGCGGCCTGTTACAATCCCACTGCTGGGAATAGGCCTCCTCTCTCCGTTTCTGGAGAGAAGGGTTGGAGTAAGACCTACCACGCTGCTCCAATGCGGATTGGTAGGTTACACATATCTCCAGAATTCTCTAGAGATATGCAGGTTTTCTCACGATGTTTTCATTCACCGAAAAGCGTGTAATTAATTGCAATATCAATTAGACACATGAGTTTTCATAAAAACTCATTGGTGCCTGCCCGGGTTTGAACTCGTGTTCCCCTCGAAAGAGTCACACGGTCTCACCGCTGGGCTATCACAGCTCTAATATAATTAAGTATAAGTGCTTGTAATTTAAAACCGCGTTATTACCTAAGACGGTAGTTTGATGAAATAGATGTAGTACTTGTCGTCTAAGCAGACGAAAATAAACTTAAAATATAATATAAATATAAAATAAACTTAATATGGCCGTTAACTCAGCTAATTTAATTAGTTTCATTGTAATTAAATACACGACTTTGTGGTATCGCATTTCAACGTCATGACTGCTTTGAATCACGCTATCAGCTGGCACTTAAAGCTTTAAAATACCAGAAATATGTTCCCCATTATACGCATATGCAAAGAGTAAGAAATTCAGATTGTTTTACAGTACTTAGAAGATTAAATCATCCTTATCTATACAACTATTATAAATATATCTATTTCATTTTCATGGCTAATATTGGTGGAGCAATATTGATGGAATTCGGTATAACTGATGCGACACGTGGGTAGAAAAATATTTTTTTTTCTTCAGGATCAGAAAGGGAAAGAAACTATAACAGAATTACTTTGCTATAATCCGCGCGGGTTAAGCGAATGCATGCAATGCTAATGTGTATGAAGCAGGCAAAATTCACGCAGCAGGACAAGTCACCACATGCATCACAAGACGCCTCCACAAGTAATGCATGCAAGCAATACACACAACCGCCACCAGAATCTCTACGATCGTTTCGCTCCGAAACCGAAGCATCATCAACAAAATCGTAATGCATTACGATTTGGTCGTGTTATAGTTTCTGTAATATGGAATTCCGCAAAGTAACGCCTGTTTCCATAAATCATCAGGAAGGGAATATATTCCCTTATATACTTACTACATAATTGAGGATGTTTTAGGTTAACGTAAACAAAATCGCGGGTACAGATTGTATTGTGCACGCTAACGAATGAAATATTCCTTATAGGATTATGGAAGAGATTAAAACTCCCTTTGTCGCCCTTTAAAGGCGACTCCGTGTATGGAAATGCGCTGACCGCATTGTTCCGCAAATACATTATATGTATGTTATTTAAAAGTAAAAAGTAAAGAAACGGCCTGCTACTATCCCGCCGCTGAGCATAGGCGTTCTTAGCTCATTTTTTTAAGGGGAGAAGGGTTAGAGTTAAGACCCACCCCGCTGCATCAATGCCGATTTGTAGATTACACATATCCCCAGAATTCTATAGAGATATGCACCTGCATGTCTTTATAGAATTCAGACAGCATGTTTTAAACAACTTTAATGGGAACTTAGCCTAATTGCCTTTTATCACATGTCGGCAAGCTGTGATAGCCTAGCGGTGAGACCGTGCAACTCTCTAGAGACGACATAGGTTCAAACCCCGGACAGGCACCAATGAGTTTTTGTATTAAAACTTATGTCTAATTGAAAATTGCAATTTATCACACGCTTTTCGGTGAAGGAAAACATCGTGAGGAAATCTGCATATCTCTAGAGAATTCTAGAGACATGTGTAACCTACCAATCCGCATTGGAGCAGCGTGGTAGGTCTTAGCTCCAATCCTTCTCTTCAATAAGGGAGAGAGGAGGCCTTAGCCTAGCAGTGGGCATAGTAAGAGACTGGTACTTTACCTATTTTTTTTACATGTCGGTAATTCTATGATCATTTTACTTTAATAGATTTTTTTTTCTTTTTTAATTAAGATCAAGTACCGCATGTTATTAAAAATAAATTTACAAGTTCAATTGATTTATCATGATTTTATCATATAAATTTATCATTTATCAACTTCATAAGAGCTTCACATAATAACACTCCAAAATATGATCTGGACATGCAATTTTCAATACAATCTACTCGAACGGATCACACTAAAAAAGAATTAAAAGTAAATATATAAAATAGAAATACAAATACAAATAAAAGTTATCCATTTTATATTGTTTGTGGTTTACAGATACATTTTTTTTATTTTTACATATATTACAATCCCCGATATTTGGGCTAATTTGCATCAATTATTTCTTGATGGGTTAATAAGTAAATGTTGTGCATAACTATAATTTAGAAACATGTATGAAAGAATTGTGTTGAAGGTTTAAATAAGTCTGTTAACGTATATGATTTCTAGTTTTTAAGCTCTTATAAATAAGTAAATAAAATTTTTTTAGATAACGCTTAAAGTTGCGGGTCGCAGCTAAAATACTAAACAACGATACCACACGCAGCGATTTTCACTATAGTAACAGCTTGGCCTACTTGCGTATTTTTAGCTGTATCTTTTTGCGTGTCGGACATTGATATAAAATACACAAGATACACAGTCGGACGCTGAAAAAAGTATCGGCCTGTTACAATCCCACTTCCGGAGAGAAGGGTTGGAGCTAAGACCTACCACGCTGCTCCAATGCGGATTGGTAGGTTACACATATCTCCAGAATTCTCTAGAGATATGCAGGTTTCCTCACGATGTTTTCCTTAACCGAAAAGCGTGTGATAAATTACAATTATAAATTAGACACATGAGTTTTAATAGAAAAACTCATTGGTACCTGCCCGGGTTTGAACTCATGTTCCCCTCGAAGAGTCGCACGGTCTCACTGCTTTTTAAGAATTCTTTTCAAACTATACTTCACTTGGGACAGTTTCGATCTGATATATTTATGGAACTGTGTGTCTTGGGCATTATACATCAATGGTGTCGGGTCACGATTGTTTTACATTCATTGCGTTGTAGTACGAAAGTTCCGAGAAAAGGCGCTCTTTTCGACGCTGTTGAGTGAATTACGAGACGGCGAACGTCGTGGAGTCGGCGCGATAAATCAAATTTTTATCTAGGTCACAATAACTTGTATTATATTGGTTTACGAAACTAATATAATCATTCTAATATTATAAATGCATTTATAAACGTAAAGATATTAATGACAGCAAAATGAAGAGTGTCACAGACAAAATTTTTACCTAAAATTCCCTTTTTATGTGTCAATTTTTGTTGATTATTGAAAGACGCATTGTCATTGAGGATTATCAATATTAATATTATAAATGTAAAAGTCTGTTTGTTTGTCTGTTACACTTTCAGGGCTAAACCACTGGTATTGATAAAATTAGTGAAATATATATAAACATATAATAATGTGATTATTAAATATACACCGGGGTAATATGTAGAACAAAAAATCCATTAAATTATTTCGCAAATCTTCTTATATACCAAAATTAATGTCTGGATGTCCTTTATAGACACCGAAATGGCTGGAACGATTTTGATTAAATCTTCAGACAATCTTTAGAATGACCTAGCGTATGGTCTTGTAAAGTTTGGAGGCGATCGGAGCATTCTTCTAACAGTTCGAATTCCCCTCGAAACAGAAGTGTTTCGAGGGGAATTCGAAACCAGACTGAACCACAGCAACGCGTGGCCAGACAGCTAGGTTATAAGTTCTAGTCCTGTCGCAAGTTCCAGTTATATTGTAAACATTAAAGCTACACAATATTGTTAATTAACAAATGGATAACTTATTGAAAAAGAGCGATAAAATTTTTTGCGGCGGATTATTGTTCGTTAATCTATTCTGTACGGTAAAAAATTTCCTTATTATTTTAATTTTAATATTTAACATGTTTAAATAATGATTTTTGTTAAAATGATCGAAGGGGGCGTAGTTCGCGCGAAGGCAAGTACCCGTTTTTTGATGTATTTTCAGCCCTAAAAAAATTATAAATATTGGCCCTACAGTTCCGGGAATCGGGACTTTTCTTCAGAAAATTTTCTCTTCTTTTTGAATCTTTTTTTTATTTCAAATATCTCAAATAGTTTTTTAGATATAATCAAAAACCAAACCCCCTTTTTTTCAGTAAATTGTTTATAACTTTTGCAATTTTTATCAGCCCCTTTCGGAACTGTTCCTTAAATCATCTCCGTGTCAATACGAATCGAATGACACCTGGATTGTAATTTTCGGACTATTCAAGAAATTTATGAAAAATCGTACAAGTGAGCGCTGTCACCGTCACTCAGTATGTGATGTTTCGGGTTCGTCAGTCTGTGCGACAATCCTCTATAAAGCAGAATCTGGCCGGTTTTCTCTCTCTAAGCCTCGATGTGCATTATTTATTTTTTGTTTTTTTTAACAGGAAAATACCCCTTATGGTTGGTACCATACCACCGCCCGACGGGGACAGGCGGCGGTTATGTCGGACTCGCACGGACTAAAATGACCTGTATGCTCCACCACGCTACCGATGGCGGGGGTAGGGTACCTTATTTGACCCCATCCCCACCAGCAGCAACTCTGAACCCAGAACCACCTCCTTCTGGGTGGGAACCCCTTAAAAGAGAAGCCCCCCTCCGCTAACCGGTGCATCGGGAGCACCAGATGCATCGACCGCCTCGGGGATCTATAAGTCAGGGGTCCGATAAACCCTGTTCGAAGCGCCCGAAAGGTCCCCTGTCAGGGCGGCAGACGATGGGCTTAGGCAAGTCGCTAACACCTGGACTCGCCAGCAGCAGATTGGTCCAGAGCTTTATTTATTGCCGGGTACTATAATATGTATTATGTCTTCTTTTATATACATGCAAATATGCATTAATATGTTGGCACTGTTTAATACGGCGAACTAATTGAATTTTGTCACGCTTCCCGTCACTGGTGACAGGTTAACAACCGTTATTATCAGTTGATAGGGTTTGGAATTTCATAATAATCCTCGACAAAGTATAGTTTAATGTACATTGAACTAACATTATGTGCTACTTATAATAATTAAAAAAAATATATAGGAAAATATTTTATAGAAGTATGCGTTACTTTGCGGAATTCCATAATGCAAAAGCTTATTTATGATATATAATTGTTTTGCTTTAATCTGCCTTTGTTAGGAACATCTACACACACCTTATACATACAGAATGCTATCATAAATAATACTGACATATAAAAATATAAAGAATTATAAAACAATAGGTGATGTATATCATATAGCTTCATACCTTATAGCTACTACTTCGACCCTGTACAAGATAGATAAATTAATTTATGAGTAAAGTTTAGGTGTATAATTTGTTAGGACTTTCAAGATAAGTGTTTATAGAAACGTCATTGGGCTTGTCTAGGCTTTGATCCTGTAAACCCGCAGTTAAGTCACTGAATCTTGCCGTTAAATCATGAAGACTTAGCACAGTATGAGTGGCCTCAATTTAAAGATATAGAACCTAACATGTCTATTACTAGGCAAGACGGGCTAATGCGCCAATTCACGAGAAGAGGGCACTTTAGAGATAAGAATAGCTCAAACGGAAATCTCCAACTACAGTAGAATAGATCTTTGACCTGAAAATCACATATTTTAGATAGATATATTAAAAAAAAATTATTTCATCATCAGAGTTAAAAATGTCAAAGTAAGGGAGGAGCCTTCTTTTAAGCATTTTAATTGAGTTCCGGGGCGGGTTCGATTCCCGTCGAGCGCCCACATGTTTAAGTAAATTTTCTCAATGTAAGTTGCTCAATACTTGTGTTATGATAACTGGTAAATTTTATACACATATTCTAGCTGTCCGGTCACGCGTTGCTGCGGCTCAGTCGGGACTCGAATTCCTCTAGAAACAGAATTCAACAGTAAAGAAAAATGTTCTGCAGGCCTACCATGAACTCTTATTGCGACTCAATTGAAGACGTAAACGAAATTGTTTTGCTTTTCCATACCATGACGTCTTAAAGACGCACACTTGTAAGCCGTTGCCGAATGAGCGTTCGGAATTCGTCCTAAGAACATGTGAGTAAAAGAGACAGAGTTCTATAGTTCATATAACGTTATCCTTTTCAAACATTACGACCCCAATGCAATTCACACTTCATGGTACGAAAAGAAAGCGGTTCGCGGTCGTCGTTTACGTCTTCAATTGAGTGGCAATAAGAGTTCATGGTAGGCCTGCTGATCGCCACTAAAATTTACAGGATTTTTTTTTTTTTTAAATTTTTCCTGTAAACTTTTTTGTGATTTTTTGATTTGAATTTGATTAGTTTGTGATAGTGAACGTGTGTAGTGCTTATGTATTGTGGTGGCGGTGGTGGAGGTTTGTGCATTTGTTTTTACGAATCCTGCACTGCATGTATCGGTAATGTGAACGGATATTCCACTCTACATTTAGCATTATATATATTTTCTATTCGCTTTATCGAGGATTAAAGCAAACTAATTTCTTTATTACTTTTGTAGTTAGTTATTTCTTGTTGATAAAGAATCTAGGTAGGTAAAAAGCTTCAAATCGCAAACAAGGTATAGAAATCGTTTCATGTCACCAGACCACCCGATAAGCTTCTGATAAGCCGTGATTTACGATCGTGGACCAGCTTATATCTTAACAGGATTTGTGTCTAGATAAAACACCGCTAAGCTGATACGGTTAAGTTGGAAGGAATTAGGTTGGAATTAGTCGCCGTTAGTTTGAGTAGATACGAATAAATAGTATCTTTCCTAAATAATACTTTGGGATTAACGAATACACAACAATATGATATATAATATGAAACGGCCTTTATACTTTTTACTGAACAATTAGGACAAAGGCTGATGACCCATGCAGGAAATGACGATTGGCCCAATATTGGCCCAAGCCTGCACCGATCCTTCTCAAGCTTGGCCCGAAATTGCACACAATCATCGGCCCAATCTTGCTCAAAGTCTCGGATGATAACTAAGGCCAAGGCTTGGTGCACAGCACTGGGCCAAGGCTCAATAAGCTTTGGCCCAATACTAAATTAAAGGTTAATCATACCTGGCTAGGATTTGGGCTAGTATCAAATAAACGAGGCTTTTTTTTCAGGGCTTCCAAGCTTGATCCAATATAAAAAAGTCAAGGTTTTATTTCAGTCAGGCCTAGATTGCCCAAGGTCAATAAATGCAAGCCTGGGCCAGCACTGAAAAGCCAACGCTTGGCGGTCCAGCGTTGACCCAAGCTTGGCCCCATTGTTCAACACTTGGAGCTTTTACATAAGGAATAATAGTGTAGACACACCACGCTAACTTTAATTATGTGTGTGTGTGTGTGGCCTGGTGGGGCACGTGGAAGTAACCCTGCCTGCAGCTCCGGGGATCACGGGTTCGATTCCCAACGAGGGCCTACATATTCCAAATACATTTGTATTTAACTTTATATATGTGTACATTTACCTGTCGTGTATTGTCTGTCATATAGAACACAAGTGTTGTTACTTACTTTGCGGCGTATAACCGTGTGTGTAGTTGTCCCATATTTATTACAAGAATTGCATAGCATTTCGTTCATATTAATTCAGAAATATGAAGCTAGCGGACATTATTATTTGTTGTTATTGCGACTTCTCCGTATTTCCACGGTCTGTGTATACCAACTATAAAATTCAACCCATTTTTTACTAACAAAGCAACAAATTTATATAAACAAATGTGGTTAATAAAAATTATAGATCAACACGTGTTCCGCGGCACGTGAATATAAATAACTTGGTACGAGACGTAAAACATTAAATATTTTACTTTATATTTCATAAACAGGAATGTCGATACGGCCGTATGTAGCGGTATAGAATCACCATGTACGCGTATAAATCTTTAAAGGTAAAACATCATAATGAAGGTTAAAAAAGCAGCTATGTATTATAACAACATAGTATTGTTTTTCTCATTATGTTATGTGGTATCCGGCAGAATAGAATAGACCACCCTCCTTTCTTACCGAGTTGTCGTAAGAGGCGACTAAGGTATGTGCCGTGTGGTATCCGGCTGCATAGAATGGACCACTCTCATTTCTTATCGAGGTGTCGTAAAAGGCGACTAAGGTAAGTTGACGTCAGGCAGGCGGCTAGTCATAAAATACGTAGCCAAATCATGTGACAACATGTTTGTAACATGTTGTGCTGACCCCACTTACAGTGGGATAAGGGCAGGAGAATGATGATGTTATTCTGTTAAACCTAATGGCATAACACAATTCTAACCTTATCTTCACCGCTTGAAGGCTAAAGTCTTCGGGCACTAACTATCGCTAGTGAGAATATTTGGATCCGAATTTTGTTACTCAGGACTGAATCAGATAAATGAGATTGTTTCAGCTCATCGGAGCAACATAAAGAGACTTATATCTCTATTCCCATCGGAAGATTATGTATTGCACGAAATCATTAATAGGAAAGTTAGTTAGTATTGCAGCTTAGTTTCATTGCATATGTTTAAGAGATTATTAACGTACTTATGTCCATTACAAATTGAAATTTCAAGGTCCATAAATCAAATTCGATACTATCTACTACTACGTTGCGTAGATATTACATTTCTTTTCGAATTATCAATTTTCTGTAAAAAGTAGATCAAGATGAGTGAATACAGAAACATTGTCGAGGGTGTGAAATGCGGCGATTTAAGCGCAGAAGCTATATGAACGATATCTTAAGGTCCTCTAATGATGCCTTTCTAGATTTCGATTTTTCTAATCATTGTGCGTAAAAAAATCTTTTATCGTTGTAGTTATCGTCTTTCAAAAAATATTTTTGTTGATTTATTGAGCAAAGGCCCAGTATTATCTTTAAGAACTTAACACGTACACAATTAAAAAAAAAACAATGTAACGTTTATCTATATTTTTTAGGTTTTTTAAATACGATTATATGCATTATTTAAGATATTACTTGAATTTGAAATCAATCTCAATCAGAATACGCAAATAATATATTATCTTATAGGGATTAAAAGAGGTTTATTAATATACTAGCTGTCCCTGCGGCTTCGCCTGCGTGCAAGTTTGCGTGTCACAATTTTTTCTAGAATTCAAATTTTAAACATAAAAGTAGTTATTATGAGTTAACCATAAGAGATAGAGACATGCTATCGCGGACTTATTTATTAGTAGTTTTGTAGATCTACAATTCGCTAGTACATTACTTTAGCTTATTTCTGCTGGTTTACGCAGCGCACGCGACTAAAGCTCCCAGCAAGCAATTTTTTTAACAGCTGCGCGATCTCTTCAACATAATTACATAATACTGATATGTACTATTTACCTAAACCATCCGGAAGTATTGCACAATCTTTTGGTGAAAACCGTACAAAGATCCGTGCAGTAGATTTTGAGAAAATCAATTACATACAGACAGACAGCTTTTTGGGTCTTTGTTTTATTATAAGTATAGATATTGTAGGTTGATTATATTAATTATATTAAACTAGTAACATCGTAGTTTAAGTTTTTATAGTTGTCCATTAGCTTTGAGAGTACTATTGGCGCAATTTTCGTAAAATAAGGGGTCCAAAGTTTTTGCTTCACGTATTAATATATAGATGATTCATAGTATAATGCTGTCCTATGCTATCATGCATAACGGTCACAGTATCAAAATCCCAACGCATTACAATGTAATGAATGGCAACTAAACGTAGTGCCCTCGAATGCAACAAAGGGAAATCAATCGACCTTATATCCGGATGTCAGGGCTGATATCGGGAACTATAACTTTATTTAAGGGTTAGTTTTTTTACGAATGACTTCCAACATGTGTAAGCCCCAACGTAAAAATTATAATGACACCATAATGTCATGTGCGTTTTAGAATCCGCCACAGACAATTTTTTTAATCACTCCCAATTCCCCTCTTATAAATGTGTCTAATATATAAAATGAATGTTTTTCTGTATGTACTTTATAAACTCCGAAACAGCTGGAGGCCTTTTATCACTGATATCCTTTATTCTTATAATAAATATATTTTGACTGGGCATACTAGTGTGTTGTAAATGCGAAATTATGCCTGTCCGTCTATCTAACTGCTAATTCACCAGAATAATATTAATAATACACTAGGCTAAATCACTAGAATAATTAATATAAAATGATGAACACCGAATTTGACGCGAAGGAAGTCGCAGGTACAGCTTACACAAATTATTGATGGCTTGATTCTCACTATAATGCCGTTCTCGGTTCGATCTCGCTCCATTCCCGGTTCGCTCAAATCCCGCAGTGTCTACACTACTCGATACCGTTCTCGGTTCGGTCTCGATCCATGGTCGACATAGGTCGTTTTCGTAAATAGACGATAATTTAAGTAAAATTCAATTTTTTTTATTGAAGAATTAGCAAACTTGATGCAAAGAAAGTCGCGGGTACAGCTTACACAAATATATTTTAAAAATCGAACACCTAGCATAACTAATATGAATTTTGAACACCAAACTTGAAGCGAAGGAAGTCGCGGTGTACCTACTGTTTACACAAATATATTTTACAAATTGAACACCCAGCATGTTGGTTTTCTTATGTTATTTAAGTACTGAAAAAAAGATTTTTTTTAACGAGACCCATTCAAACTAAATGCGCGTTAAACAAAGCAGCATAACGAGTGATACGACATAACGAGGGGACATTCACCGCTGCACGCTAAGTCAAGTTTACGATTCAAAATATTCTCACAATGGGAGGAAGTCACATCAGTGCGTCATGGCGTCACGAGAAATAATAAAAAGGGACCGTTTCGTTCCTTTTTTTATTCCACCTCGACGCTAGGGCGCGGTAAAAAATGACGTCCTGTGACGAGACTGTTTGTTAACTAAACGCTTATCTGAATATCTTAATATATATTATTATACTATACGAGCGTATAGTGTGATCCTTCCGAATCTCTATAGATGATCATCGGTTCAAACTCCGGGCAGGCACCAATGAGTTTTTCTATGAAAAACTTATGTGTCTGATTGATAATTGCAATTTATCACACACTACTCGGTGAAGGGAAACATCGTGAGAAAACCTGTATATCTCTAGAGAATTCTAGAGATATGTGTAACCTATCAATCCGCATTGGACCAGCGTGGTAGGTCTTAGCTCCAACCCTTCTCTCCAAATACGGAGAGAGCAGACCCATGCCCAGAAGTGAGATAGTAAGAGGCCGTTACCTGAATATTGAGACCAAAACCACTAACTATATCGTATAATAGTGTTAAGGCGTTTTACGTACAGAATATTAAATCTATCAAGCTATAAGTTGTTACGGCAAAATACATGATCTCAGGAAACAAAAAAAAAAAGAGCGATTAGCGAATATAATTTTTAAAACAACCTTTACACCGCGGTCGTAACCGTCGAGCTAAACTAGTTAAAAAACTAGTAGAAACGTAGGAACAGCAATTAAAAAAACGAAATCCGTACAAAGCCATTTTTAACATCATTCTTTATACGCACAGCCGAAGTGTGGAATTAGTTAGTAGGAAGCCAGCGCATTCTTCAGAGCTGCAACCTTCGTTTATACTAAGCTAAGCTAGAAGGCGTTTCACGAAATTAAAAAACAACCTCTACTCATTGTTATAATTTTCCCTTAGTGACAGATAATCACATTATAACTGCTATGATAATTATACATAATACTATGATTAATATTATTAATATATAATATTGATAGTAAAGTAGCGGCCTGTTACAATCTCACAGCTGGGCATAGGCCTCCTCTCTCCGTTTCTAGACAGAAGGGTTGAAGCTGGTCTTAGCTTACCACGCTGCTCCAATGCGGATTGGTAGGTTACAGATATCTCCAGAATCATCTAGAGATATGCAGGTTTCCTCTCGATGTTTTCCTCTCGAAGCGTGTGATAAATTGCAATCATAATTAGACACATGAGTTTTAATAGAAAAACTCATTGGTGCCTGCCCGGGTTTGAACTCGTGTTCCCCTCGTAACAGTCGCACGGTCTCACCGCTGGGCTACCACAGCTTAATATTGATATTGATAGTGCATATCATTAAATAATCATATACTGTAATAACGTATATAGCACGCTTACATACGTTTTTTATTAACTCCTGAAGGTTGACTGGGAGATAATGCTTAAAGCATTAAGCCCTTTTGTGCAATTATTTGTATATGCATATATTGAAGTTTTTTTAGTAAAGTTTATAAATAAAACCATATTAAATAATAACAAATACGAGGAATCATTATCTCATCATGTCAAAACACCACATATTCCTTTTTTTTCTTTTATGCTTTGATTATTTGATGAATTATTTGAATTTGCAATATTTATTTCTACCACAGCTATCATCAAAAGAGAATGAATCATAGGTTATCTGTGAGCACTTAATGTACTGGCTTGCGTAAGTACTGAGTTGGCAATAACTCCATAATTCGTAACCGCAGAGAAAGCAGCTGCATAGCCCACTGACCTTGTATCATATTTAAAGTTTTTTAAAAAAAACTCCGCCTCTTTCACACACATCCTTCCTATTGCCTCACTCACCACTACGTTCCGTTCTAATAAAATATTTAATACTTTTTAAACTTTTTTATAAAATAATAAACTATTAATATTTTTTTCCTACATACATATGCTGTACAAAAATTTATCGTTAAGTTTTGTCGGTTGTTTCTTATTTCCTTGAAATCAACTTTTAATCTAAATAACTTATAGAATTAGGCGTTGATTTGCGGAGATCCATAATACAAAAGTAATAATAAAATTATTTTGCTATAATCGGCGATAAAGTAAATAGAAAATATATATAATGCTAAATGTATAGTGGACTATCCGTTTTTCATACCCGATACATGCCGGATTCGTAAAAACACATGCACAAATATAATACACAAGCACTACACACGTTCACTATCACAAACTCAACAATCATTTCGACCCGAAACCGAAGCATCATCAGGATATAGACTCCACGACAAAATTGCAAAAATGCTTTGCGATTGCTTGTGTGGTGGCGGTGGTGGAGCTTTGTGCATGTGTTTTTACGAATCCCGCATGTATCGGGTATGAAAAATGGATAGTCCACTATACATTTAGCATTATATATATTTTCTATTTACTTTATCGCGGATTATAGCAAAATAATTCTATTATTACTTTTGAACTTTTACTCTATTTGATTTTTTCTCTTAAAACAAACAGTACGTGTAATTAATGAAGTATGGATCTCTAACTTGGAAAAGGCAAATAATACGACGAAAGAAAAACGACTGTATACCCCCTGTAACGTAAATTAAGTGTATTTTTACTTTAAAAAAATCGTAACTTATACCCCTTATATAAAATATTTAACATCGTGCACACAGAGGTATGTAACATTCGACATAATTAATTTTCAGAAGGAGAAGTGCACACAAAAATTTATGTAGGATAAAAAAAGTAAAATAACGGCCAATTACCATCCCACTGCTGGGCATAGGTCTCCTCCTATCTCTGTTTTCGGAGATAAGGATTGGAGTTAAGACCTACCACCCTGCTCCAATGCGAATTGGTAGCTTACACATATCCCTGGAATTCACTAAAAAAAATTGTTTATTTCTATTACATTTATTAGGTTTTGAAACAGGTGGTAAAGATCTCCTGGTAAGTATATAAATACTTATTGTTAGAAAATCTCGCACTTTTATAGCATAAAAGTATTGGTATTTACATTTTTTACAGAATTTACATAAACAATCATAACAAAAGAACAAAAATAAACAACAAATAAAAGAACATACAAAATGTGTAAGGTTGTGTTTGAGTATGAGTAGTTGTGAGATAACACATGTGTTAGTGTGAGTGTGTGTGTGTTTTGTGTATATGTATATTTACTAGCGATATGCAGGGCAGCCACCAATGCCTTAAACCAATCCTTAGTAATAATTTATAGAATTAGGTGTTACTTCAGTAGCCATTTTTTTATTCTATGACACGTAACAAAAGACTTATTCAAACACTAATTGGTAACGGTGCGGCAGTAAAGATTACTCTAACCGTGTTAAAGTCATAACGAATTCGGCGCAACAACCAGAGCATTGCTTAAGAGTCGTCTCACATCGGACAAAGCTAACAAAAACCGTTCTGAACTAAATGCAAATATATACGACGGTTAGTGTGAGCCGTATTGTTGACATCCCAATTCTGATATGAATAAGTTAAACTCACGGACAAAACGCTGAATAAAAACGGCAGCCATAAAAAAATTTAATTTTTCTTACCCATGCATAGCCTAACGGAGTAATAGCTATGATGAGCTTTTACCGAGTTTATTTGTAGGAATATATCTGTCTCCTTAAACTTATTATACTCTAAGCATAACATTTCCTACAATAGCTCGCTTATCCGTGGTTTTATTTGTTAGGCTAATGGGGTGTTGTATAGAGGTATGTTACTATCCCATTTGTGAGGAAAAACTTTACTTTCAGGTAGGAACCAGAGAGCTTAGATTGAAGGCGGACAGTTCTTGTACCGACAGGACTCAAAGCAGTCCATCATGACTGCTTCAGGTCCATTTGAGCCAGTAGTCTGTCACCTATAATGTATTAAGTCACCTAGTTTAAGGGCCTAACGATAGAGCGCGTAATTGTTCCATTAAGAAAAATATGTATTGCAGAGAGCTTCATAATTTCACCTGTATTTACGTATGTTTGTAGTTTGTATTTTATATATGTATATATTCAAATTTCAATTCGAAATATTCTTTATTCAAGTGGACTGTTTTCAGTACTTTTGAATCGTCAAATGTTTTCAAGAAGCTACCACAGATTCGGAAGTTTGCTCCTACCGAGAAGAACCAGCAAGGAACTCGGCGGATAATCTTTTCAAATAAAAGTTTTTACAAATGATAGATCATATTTGATACATGGTTACAAGTTAATCAAGTTGCTGCTTGATGCGTAGCTGACTGCAGTCAAGATATGCTACTCTGACGCAAATAATCCTCAATGGTATAGTAAGCTTTATGTAGCAGCATCATTTTGAGATAATTTCTAAACTTGTGTGAAGGCAAGTCTAGATAATGTTGTCCCCGAGGCGGTCGATGTATCTGGTGCTCCCCATGCATCGTCCAGCGGAGGGAGGGGCCACTTTTAGAGAGGCCCCGACCCAGAGGTGGCACACTCTGGGGTTCAGAGTTGCGGCGGGGCTGGAGTCAAATAAGGTACCCTGCCCCCGCCAGCAGCAGCGTGGTGGAGCATACAGGTCGTTTTAATCGGTGCGAGTCCGACATAACCACCGCCTGTCCCCGTCGGGCGGTGGTAACCATAAGGGATTTTTTCCTGTATAAAAAAAGTCTAGATAATGTTGATATATGTATGTTTGTTTGCTAATTACCTTTTGCGGTTAAAGTAACGCCGTTATCAATCAATTATCCATTAAACATTTCCGATATTTAGATTTGCTAATCGTTCTATCTGTTTTTTTCTGGCACCATAATAACATTCATTGTATTTCCGTGAGTCACGCACGCATTTTAATAAGAACAGGTAACAAACAGACACATTGTCACGTTCTGATATATTCGATTGCACTAAATTTATGCTGGAATAAAGTATGTTTACATTATTAAGAGGTGGTAGGTCTTAGCTCCAATCCTTCTCTCCAATAAGGGAGAGAGGAGGCCTTAGCCCAGCAGTGGGCATAGTAACAAGCTGGTACTTTACTTACTTTTTTTTTACTTTTGTAATATGGAGACCTCTTTGTGGAGATCAATACAAAAGTAATGAAATACAGAAGCTATTACTGAATTATAGCAAAATAATTATGTTATAGCTTCTGTACTACGGAGTTCCGCAAAGTAACGACTGCTTCTATAAATCAAGTACTGGAAATATTATTTTGTTATAATATGCGATAAAAGAAAATATATATAATACTTAAATGTACAGTATACAATCTGTTCCCATACCTGATACATGGTGGCTACCAATAACACAAAAAACAATACAAAAGCACACATTGCCTACGTAAACTAAAAGAACAAAAGAAAGCATTGTTGTTGACTCAGGATACAGCAGTTATCTCATGACCAAGAAAATATCTTGTAAATTTTTGTTTTCGTTTTATGAAACTATTATTGTTATAGATCGATCGATAGTTTTTAAGCCGTGCCAAATGAACTTGTACTTCCGGGGATAGGTTAAAGTTACCTAATCTTAAGTAAAAAAAAAAAGGTTAATGCCCGGTTTCACCAACAACCCCTAAACTATCACTTTGCTAAGGGACACCTAACTAAATGGGACTCCTAAACAGACCCCTTACTTAAATTTTATTTCACCAATGAATGTTACCCCTAACTATGGGACTCCTAACTATGTGACGTTTTTTTTACCATATTAGTGCGTGACTTGAAGAAATAAAAAAGTTTTGTGCAAAATTTTAATTTATACTATTGAATAAAAATAAGGGTAAGCAATATATCTTCTATGTTATTTCTTTTATGCAATATTAAATATTTTTGATCAAAACTTTATGTATAATGGTAGTGTACATTGATTTTTACTCTATATTTTAAAAGTAATGCTGTCAAGTTGTTACCTACGCCATAATTATTGATATCTTTCAAAGCCTACAATTGTTGTGTGTACATCTTGCGAACGGAACTGTGTATTTTAGTTATGTTTAGCAAATTATACCAGTAATATGCTAAACATAACTACACACATTTTTTCAACTTATTAAGTATAGTTAGATGAGAAGAAACTAAGATCTAATAAAATAAATAGTCCTTACTCACCTATTATCTGGGTATTCCAAATAAGGCTCAATAATTTCTAGTAAATACAACACTGTCGATTTATATAACCTATATCTCTTAAAAAAGTCTACTTCATCAAAATTTATAAAATAATTTGGCCGCTTTCGATAAAGTTTTGGTCTTCGACTTCTATTCACGTCAAAAATAGTATCAATAGTTTCTAAATTATCGAATAAATCAAATAAATCACTGTCCATTTTCGTCTTGTAGTTTCTTTTATAGTTGTGTGTCGGTTTGGGGGGTCGACAATCCACTCCTCAAATTTAAGAGTCCCCTAAGCGGTTAAGTGACCCCTAAATGTTGGTGAAACGAAAACAGTCTCCTAAACGTCCCCTAAATATACATAGGGGTCTCTTAAATTGTAGGGGATGTCGGTGAAATCGGGCATAAATCTACCAACTTGGTCTGGCCTCACTTTCTTGGTTCCCCAACGCTAGCAGAGCTTCTGCGCTCTACTCTCTGCATTTCGCAACCTCGACGATGCTTCTGCGCTCGGCCGTCCCGCCCGGTGCCGTTAGGGCTAACAGCATACAGTCAGTTCGAAAAAAAACCCAAAATATGAAAATAATAATCTATTATTTCAGATCTTATACTCTTATAATAATATAATAATAACTCTTTATTTACAGCAAGAATATCTTGTAAGGCTTTTACAACTATTTGAAATTTGCATATCGCCGTTAATAACTAGTGCGAGGTCGAAGAATAATTAACTCAATGTTTTATTAATATATTTATTTAATCGCTAATACAATACACGTAATCGCAGGTAGAAGAACTATATATGAAAAAAATTAACTAAAAAACAATCAGTTACACAAACAATCTCGAGGTGTCTCGCAGAGAGTGTACTGTTACATTACAATTTAATGCGGCAACGCGAAGTTAATTAATCTGTGCTAAAATTAATGAAATATTACAAAATTGTTTAATCCATTTGACTCTCAATTACATCAGTATTGTCCGCTGAAGATATGTATCTGAGGCAAAATAAAAGATTCATATTTTTTTTCCGTTCATCATTTCGTATACACAACTAGCAGTGTAATTGCACAAATATTTCTTATTAACTTTAAAAACATTTTTTTTACTACGGTAAATAGATAAACATCAATAAATTACACAATTACAGAACATTAATTGTGTACAACGATTACCGAATTAAAGCAATCCTTTCATTACATTTTTAAGAATGAAACTCAGATTACAAACAGAGAGCTGATTGCGAAATGTATTTGCAATAAGACAATGCATTTATCGTTGCAACCTAATAGGATTTCTTTTTGTAAGTTTCAGTTCCTAAAAATAGTTCTCCTCTTTACATAATTTATAGAAATCAGTGTGTCACAAAATTTTAACGGATTGAAATTTTGAACATAAAAGTAGTTATTGTGAGTTAACCATAAGAGATAGAGACAAGCTGTCGCGGACTTCTACGTAGTTTTTTGTAGATCTACAATTCTTTACTACATTAGTTTGGTGTATATCTGCTGGTTTACGCGGTGCACGCGAGTAAATTTTCCAGCAAGCGAGTTTTTTAGGCGTTAATTTGCAGAATTCCATATTTTAAAGTAACGATAGAATTGTTTTCCTATAATCTGCGTTTGTTAGAAAAATCATGTAATACTAAGTGTAGGAAGCAGAAAACCTTTGCATACTTTATACATGCAAGATTAGTTACCACATGTGTCACAAACCGCCGCCAACAACTGACACCGAGAATGGTCCGTTGGCGCAGCGGGTAGTTAGCCTTCAGGTTCTGGGTTCGATTCCCACCTAGGATCAACATTTTCTATAAACAATTTGTTGGTTCTTCGAGCCTGGGTGTATATTTGTATTTAAGTATGAATTTAAAATTATATATGTATGCATTTAAAATTATATATGAGGACGGGCGACCGTGTGTGTAAATGTCCTATATATTTATTTATTATTTAGGACATTAAGGCCTCCAGTGGTGGAGGTTTGTACATGTGTTTTTACGAATCCTGCTTGTAACGGGTATGAAAAAACGGATAGTCCACTATACATTTAGGCACTATATATATTTTCTATTTACTGTATCGCGGATTATAGCAAAATAATTTTATTATTACTTTTGTATTATGGATCTCCGCAAAGTAACGCCTAATTCTATAAATTGTTCTACTACTTTGAGTGGAAACGGTAACAGGATGTAAACAAAAAGGTGCATAATTTGTGCACACAATGATAACACGTCATTGCAAACATGACTCAGTTTTTCTCAGACTCATTATTTTTATTACGAATCAAAGAATACATAATTGTGAAGACGGCGCCCGTGTGTCACGTTGTCTCATTGAAACGATCTTTTATAACTCCCGTTAGCTAATTGAGATAATTTACCTACAAATTGTACATCTTTGTATTTTTTTTTATGGAAAGGAAGCGTGACAAAATTTGATTAGTTCACTGTAAACATTTGCTAACATATTCAAACATATTTTAATGTATGTAAAGAATTTTGAATCTTGGTTTGATGCTGTCAAAAGGAAAATAGAATATAGAGAAAAATGACTTAGCAACGGAATAACAAAATGGATATAGAAGTGAATATAAAAAGGGAAGCAAAATAGAAACTAAATTGTCGTTTCTTTTTTTAACAGAGCAACACAATTTTTATACGCCGCTTCAAAAAAATTACTTTTAATCTATCTATACTTATTATAAAATAAAGTCCCAAAATCTGACTGTCTGTATGTAATCGATTTTCTCAAAATCTACTGAGCGGATTTTTGTACGGTTTTTATTTAAAGTCAGTGCAATTCCTCCGAAAGGTTTAGGTTAATAGTACATAAGGGTTTTATGTAAATTGAGTTGAAGAGGTCGTTTTACAACAATTTTTTGTGTGGGTAGTAACAAACCGGTGTCGATTGTAGTTTAGTAGGGGGAATAGGTATAAAAAGCGGTGTAGGGTATCAGAGAGCTGGCTCTCTGATACCCTGCCGAGACTCGAGCGACTATTACATGCCAAACACTGCATCTCACGCGGGCGAAGCCGCACGCACGTATTGCTAGTTGTCTTATAAAACGACAATTTTAGCTATTTCAGTGAAATGTAAAAACTACGATTCAATTTTGTAGCAATGGGAGCAGCATATGGAAAAACAAATGTAATATGCATAACATCAGTTAAGACGCCAGACCGACGTCCTTTTGAGTTTCCCGACGATCTAAAGCCTGCAAGTAAGCACACACTGCCATTGTTTCTTCAGACGCGTATACGAAAGTAAATAAATTCTGTAAAAAAGGCATCAAGCACGCTCCATATGGATTGCCTCGGTATGGATTTGAAGAAAATATATCTATATGTCTTATATGTATATAAAAAAGAGCCCTAATAGCCGTTGAATAAACTTCGTACTACGACCATAAATTCTCTACGAAATATAAAATATAAAAGATTTTAAGGAACGTCACATGAAACAATATTTATTACGTAGTTTAGGTTTAATGTGAAAGTAAATTATTCTAGACAAGGCCCACTACGAAGGTTCATTTGGAAAGTGTAGTTATTTTACGAATTTTTAAATGTGGCAACAAAATCTCATCACATTCGAGCAATAAAAGAAACATTAAATATTTCGATGTTAAATTTTGTAGCTTGACCTTTTAATAAGAGTGAATGGGAGTCTAAATATTGATGTAACGACCTCTGAAGATATTATTAAATTTAAATGATACAAATTCGGGTGGTGCAGGGAGGTCTGGGCCTAAGCCTCCTCTCTCCGTTTTTTGGAAAGGGTTGGAGCTCCGACCCACGACGCTGCTCCGATGCGTTTTAAGTAAGTCACAGATATCCACAGAATTTTCTAGAGATATGCAGGTTTCCTCGCGATGTTTTTCTTTATCGAAAAGCGTGTGATAAATTGCAAATAATTGGACATATAATCTTTAACATAAAAACTTACCTGTGCCTTTGCCTGGGATTTGAACCCGTGACCCCTTTGAAAGAGTCGCACGGTTTCACTGCAGTGCTATCAAAGGTCTTTTACTTTTGTATCATACATAATATTTACAAAAAATTCTGGCTAATTTTTTTTTTTTTAAATATAATAACAACAATTATTGTTGCTACATTTCCACGGAATTTTCAAAGGACATCAAGCTAACCTTGGGCGCTCATTAGTAAATAATATTAAGCAAGCAATTGCACCGTTCCACCACAGAGGTCATCTGAATATGAACACGTGTAGAAAACAAAAAGGTGTTGAATGTCTTATAGCAGCTGTGCGGTATCGATTGCATGCTGACTCACGACTTACGGGCTACTTAAGGCAGGTGCATTTTTAAGTAAAACTTTACGCACGTTTCACTTGAGGACTAAAGCTGGTCAATTTTAGGTAAAGAAATATAAGCAAGTAACTAGCTGTACAAGCGGCTTCGCCCGCGTGGAAATCAGCGTGTCAATTTTTTTTTCTAGAATTCAAATTTTAAATATAAAAGTAGTTATTGCGAGTTAACCATAAGAGATAGAGACATGCTCTCGCGGACTTTTTTTGTAGTATTTTTTTTTATATACAATCCTCTAGCACATTACTTTAGCGTAACTCTGCTGGTTTACGCAGCGCACGCGATCAAGCTTCCAGCAAGAAAGTTTTTTAACAATTTCGCGATCTCTTCAACACAATTAACGTAATACTGATATATACTATTTACTTAAACCATCCGGAAGTATTGCACTATCTTCAAAATCTGTTAAGTAGTGTTTGAGAAAATCGATTACATACAGACAGACAGATTTTTGGGACTTTGTTTTATAATAAGTATAAATAATATAATTTAGTAACTAAGGGCAATTCAATATTTGCATACATTCCCTAAATTCACTTATGTCTTATATCTTATAAAACGACAATAAAACACTTGCAAAAAAATAAGATGCAAAATAAACGCAACGAAGACGTAATAATAAAAAAGCACGGAGAACCATCGCGCATAACAATAATACCGACAATACAGTTACTGGGTTTGCACAAACGTTTCTGTTAGACGGTACAGGTGTTGCCTTGTTGCGAAACAAATTAAAAAAGGCAAACGGAAGAAGAATGGATTAAAGGTCTTTTATACATATAGGTGGATCTAAAGAAATTTTACATCAGTCGTGAGGTCCAAAGCACACTCGTTTTTTGTACCGTCTCGTTAATGGCAAGCGACAATTAAGATATATTTCTCCATTTAGATCTACTTATGAAGTAAGATGAAGTTGCGACAGGTCCCAGGAACAATAAAATAAAAAAAGGTCATCACAACCCTCGTAATTTATGGAACAGAATGTTGGGCAATGAAAAACGCGGATGAAAGAAGAGTGCAAGCAAATGAGATGACAAAGTTAAGGTGGATGTGTGGTGTGACAAGACTGGACAACAAAAGAAATAAGTTAAAAGACTTATAGGGAAATTCAGAAAGTTGTGCCCATTATAGAAAAGACTAGATTAAGATTGAATGGACTCATAATGAGGAGGGATGAAAATTATGAAGTAAAAGTGTTTGAATTTGAAGACCTCATTTTAAAACATATAGTTATTGGTGTTGGCTCTAACAAAAGTCCTGTTGTTCCGTGCGTAAAATAATTAAGCATTGTTTCAGATTCGTATGACAAAAATGCATCTGCCGGAAGGCGTGAGCCTGCGCCATGACTCAGTGCGAGCGCACAGCTGTTCCCATTGCGTAGGTGTATCGGGTGTTACGAAAGTCCGACAAATTCATTCACAATCGTCCTGTTTAACGATAGCAACTGAGAACGTGTTCCGTTAACGTATTTTAGTACAAAAGTTTGCATAATTCATAGCAGGTGTTACTTCACGGAATTCCATACTAAAAAACGTAACGATTTGTTTTTGCTATATTCCGCGCCAAATATTTAAAATGAAATAAAATATATATATCTGTAGCGTAAAGCTAAAGGACCTGAAGTCACATTTTATAAATTATTCAGTAGCGTTTACTTTTTCACGCTTAAGGACTTAATGTTATTTATAATTTTACATCCCCGAAAACATTGGCTTTAAAATACAAAAATGAAAATAAATGGGCTTAAGGTCCTTTATCTTTCACCTACAGATATAAGTATGGTATGATATGAGAACGGATTGTACTTCTTATACTACGCATTACATAGATTTTTTTAACAAATGCAGATTAAAATTGCTTGCGATCTATTTTACGTCATCTGTCCAACTAATGGGGGATATTCGTTTGAATACATACAAAGAAAGTTTGCTGCGCTTTCTATGTAAGTCCAATACTTTGAGACGCCAACGCTTATCGTTTCTTCGCATTTTGTGCTTTACTTTAGCTATGCGACACGATGACTTGAGCTAGATCGATAAGTTTCGTTCCTTTGATCCTCGGTCCGACTTGGTCACGCAGACTCCAAGCATATTTGCTTTCTTATTATTCTTATTATTCACATTCAGCAGTCAAGCTTTGGATCCATAAGTCATCACTGGCAACACGCACTGTTCGAAGGCTTAGACCTTTGGTCAGCAAATCTACTAAATATAAATACATATGCCTGATGAAAAATACACAGAGCGGCGAGCGCCGCGCTATACTATTTGGGTATTGTACCTTATTTCTGTATTGTTTCAGGTTGTTTCTTACAAGGCAATTCAGCGATCAACCTTCAGGTCCAGAAGTCAATACTGGCAACACGGACTGTGTAGACTTGGGTCAGCAAGTTTACTACATATTGCATATTACCGTGATTAAAATACACGTAGCGGCGGGCGTCACACCTTATAGCGTAAGTTGGTTATTGTACCTTTCTACTGGAGTTCTCAGGTCCTTTCTTACAAGACCAATATTCAGATATTAACCTTAGGACGTTGGGTCGGCAAATTTACTAAATAACTAGCTGTGATTGCGGCTTCGCCCGCGTGTATATCAGAGTATTTAATTGCAATTTTGAACATAAGAGTAGTTATTGTGAGTTAACTTTAATAGATACAGACATGCTGTCACGGACTTTTTTGTAGTATTTTTATTGATCTACAATTCTTTAGTATCTTAATTTAGCGTAATTCTGCTGGTTTACGCAGCTTACGCGATTAAAGCTCCCAGCAAGCAAATTTTTTAACAACCTCGCGATCTCTTCAACACAATTTACATAATACTGATATGTACTATATTTACTTAAACCATCCGGAAGTATTGTACTATGTTTTGGTGAAAACCGTACAAAAATCCTTTTAGTTGATTTTGAGAAAATCGGTTACATACAGAGAGACTGTTTTTTTGGGACTTTGTTTTATAATAAGTATAGATAGATTGATATCAACGTGATCAAAATACGCGGAGCGGCGAGCGCCACACCATATGGCGTGATGAGTCGACAAGTGAGCGGGGGCGCCAAAATTACCGTCAATAAAAATGTTGGGCCGTTCGTGTAGACGTGAGCATTGAGTATTATATATTTATTTGTATAATCGATGATATAATAATAACATTGTTAGACATTTATTAGCGCGTGCATTCTTCGGTGCATTAGTAAATGAGGTTAGTAGAGACGAATGGGATATGTGAAGTGCGAGAGGTAAGATCCGTGTTGAGGGTGACTCGATGTAGAGTGATTGTTGAACATCTTATATATAAAATAAAGCCCCCCTGTCGCGTATATCTTCGCAAAAAACCCAAAAACTACTAAATTGATCGCTAAGCCGTTTTCAATTTTTCAATAAATTTACATAAAAAGTCAAAAATTGACAAAAAAACTAACCGTACGTTTTGTAAAAATCGATTACATACAGACAGACATATTTTAGGGGACTTTATCGTATTGTTAATGAAAAAGTTAATTCCCATGGGAAACTCGAAATAGCACCGAGCGTGTCTAGCGATATATTTTCTTTGTAAAACTTTTGTTTATTGTAACTAAATGTATTTGCCATTCTCTACCTAATAGAATATGTGATGTGTGCAGATAATATGAGTGTGGTGTGCAAGAGACCTGGATTGTGCGGTTCAAGTGAGGGTAGATGAACAAAATAATGACTGTAGTACTCGGGAACGAAGACACCGCGGCGCTCCAGTCAGTTCGTGATGCAACTCTGCCGAAACATCGAACCTTGTAAAAAGGTAACTCGATTTTGCCGCAATGTGACCTGATTATTTATACAATAATAAGTATGAATAGCGAAATTTTAAAATTTACCATAATATGTGATTTTGACCTCTTACAGCCTAAAGGTGGGCTGGAGAAGATCACTTATTGCAATAAATCGCTCTTTGTACAATAAACTCTTTATTTTATACACATTTGTATGGGTTGAATATTTAGTTTGTATATAATAAAGAAACTATAACAAACGAATAATTTGTAGACGCAGGCGTTACCTTCCATAGTACAGAAGTTATGATAGAATCATTGTGCTATTATCCACGTTTGTTACAAGAATCTATGTTATTCTACGCGTATGAAGCAAACAACGTTCACGTACCTTATAAATGCTTGATCAGCAGGCCTACCCTGAACTCTAATCGCGAGTCAATTGAAGACGTAAACTAAATTATTTTGCTTTTTCATACCATGGCGTCTTAAAGACGCACACTTTAAGTCGTTGCCGAATGAGCGTTCGAAATGCGTCCTAAAATGTGAGTAAAAGAGTTATCTATAGTTCATATAAAGTTATCCTTTTCAAACATTACGACCCCAATGCAATCCACACTTCATGGTACGAAGAGAAAGCGGTTCGGTTTAGGTACTGACTTTGAATTGAATCGTTATCTAAAAGTTCATGGTACGCCTAAAGTCAACACACGTTTCACAAAACGCCGCCTCCAATGACACACCACACATTCACTACGACAATCTCTACGATCGTTTCACCCCGTAACCGACGCATCATCAGGAGGATAGGCTCCACGACAAACAGATTATAGCATAATAATTCTATCAAAACTTTTAAGGAATAATTACATTCAAGTACCACGAATGAATAATCAAAGCACACCCGCACATCGTCTTAGGTCAATGGACTGTCGAAATTAGGCCAGATCACTCTCAAGGCCACAAAAAGTTCGATAACACAAAACATACATAAAACATTTTTAGTAGACAAGACTTACTATAAAACATTTCATATACATTCTCTTTCTTACTGACTTATCTATCTTATCTATCTTTGGCAATCTTTGGTTGTATTTGATTATTTCTTCTTTTATCGGAACATGATCTTGAGTCAAAAATATTTGGACTTAGATTATTTTTCAATTTCAGGTTTTCGAGAGGTGAGTGAAGATTTATATAGGTCTTATCTTATTCGTAAATTGCTTCATATGAAATCTTAAATATTAATTCATTTATAAAAAATATCATTTTACAGCAATGCCTTGTGATGATTCGATACTTCCTTCGGAGCGAAACGATTGTTGAGATTGTGGTAGTGAATATGTGCAGTGTTGATGCAGTGATGCATAAGCCTGTACAAATCCTGCATCTATCAGGTATGAGCATAGATTGTACATTGAGCATGACATATATTTTCTTTCATCGCGGATTATAGCAGAATAATATTTGCATTACATTATGGACCTGCGCAAAGTAACTGAGTACTAACTGGCGCAGTGGGTAATGACCCTACTTTCAGCTCCGCGGGTCGAGGGTTCGATTTCCGCCGAGGAACAACATTCACAAAAAAATAATAATTGGTACTTCCAGCCTGGATGTATATTTGTATTTAAGTATGTATTTAAAATTATATATGTAGCATATCTACCAGTTGTCCGTCACCTATAACACAAGTATTAAGTTACTTACTTTGGGGGTGGACGACCGTGTGTGTAAATGTCCCATATATTTATTTATTATAATTGTATAATTGAGTTATCCCCAATGAAATTAATTGATTGTATAATTTATAGAAGCAGGCGTTACTTTGCGGAATTCCATATTACAGAAACTATAACAGAATTACTTTGCTATAATACGCGTGGGTTAAACGTTAAAGCAACATTAATGTGGTGCATAACGATTTTATCGTGGCCTATCGCCTATCCTAGCCTATCCTCCTCGGAACCTGGAGATCGTAGAGATTGTGGTGGTGTATGTGTGTATTGCTTGTGTGCATTATTGCTGGTAGAGGTATCTTGGGATACGTTTGGTGACTTGTCCTGCATGTGTAAGGTACGTGAGCTATGCCTGCTTCAAACACTTAGCATTGCATGCATTCGCTTAACACACGCGGATTAAAGCAGAGGAGTTCTGTTATAGTTTCTGTAAATGATTATGCAAAAAGAAGTATAATAGGCAGTGTATATATTTGGAGAAGGATTAGAACTTAAACCCACCGCGACAGTTTAATTTATAGATTCAATTTGACTCAATTGGAAATTGAAACTAGACCTGCTTGAGAAACGAGTGGACACCCCAGAGGTCTAGGTCGTATGCAACTGCATACAATCAAAGAGCTCTCAAGGTCACAATCCGCTCTATAAAAAAGACACCTAGAACTTACGTTACCAAAAACAGCACACTTACAACGGCTTACAATCACACTGCATCCAAAAAGCATTGTTATCTTGACAATGAAGAAACAACTGTATGCCAACGACATTAAAGTCTATATTTAAATAAATCAAGTTTACACATAGTGGTTATTAGAATTTGAATAGTAAAAGTGAGTCACACGTTCAATACGACTAGACGGAAAGTTCTTGACCCCGTGATTATAGTGTGTCCGCGGTTTAAGGCTTGGTTTAAAGTTATTAAGTAATAATAAGCAGTTAGTGTTATTGTTTAATTTAAACTATCGTCAGTAGTATTCATAGTTAGTGTATAGAAACCGGTTTTACTCACGTCTTATACTATCAGGTTAGTCCGACTAGTGATGAATAAGTGCCCCGGATGGGGTTGAAATTAGTCTAACCGATAAAATTAGACAGTATAGCCAGTTTCTGTACACTAAGTTAGTTGTTATTATACCAGTTAATGATTTTAGTTAGTTAGTTAGAGTTTAGTATTCAAAAATACGCTCATTTGTGTGCATTGTGAAAAAACGGCAACATGGGTGAGATCGCGCGACTCTCGAGAGAGTGACGGGTTTATATTCCGGGCAAGCACCATTTTTCACCATTCATTTTTCCTGTTCCTGCTGTAAGGTTCAATAATTTAAGGTAAGGTAAGGTTTAACAATTTAGTTACAAATACAGTTACCGGAAGTCCTTATCAATGACTACGGTCAGTCTGGGAGAAAGTCAAGTTTTATAATTAACAAACAAAAAGTATAATTACAGATTAAAAGCAGTTAGAAGAACGGCGTTGTTGGCGGAAAGGTTTATTATATAATACAAATACATCGCACGCTTAGTTAGCTTGGTATACATTAACTAACTAAACTAACTAAACTCAAAACTGAATTCAAAAAAGTTGTTTTTTGGCTAATAAACATATGGGACACTTACACACACGGTCGTCCATCCCCAAAGTAAGTAACTTGTGTTATGAATGACGGACAAATGGCAGATATACTACATATATAATTTTAAATACATACTTTAATCCAAATATACACCCAGGCTCGAAGAACCAACAAATTGTTTATAGAAAATGTTAGCCCCCTCGGCGGGAATCGAAACCGCGACCCACGGAGCTGAAGGCGAGGTCACTACCCACTGCGCCAATGGGCCTCTCAAATTTGGCTTTATTATTAATATTTAGGGGTACTTATGTTTAAATAACAAATTAACAAATCTTAAGCAATTAACTTAAACAAGCTAATAATAAAATCAAGGCAAAATAAATAAAATATATAAAACAATTTGCACTTGTATCGTAAAGTCCGGTATACTCTGAATAAAAATAGCTTTACAATGGATCAGAAGGCAATATTTTATTCATGCCAATAAAACAAATAACTTGAACTTGCTATACATGTTTATAAAAGTAAAAAAAAAACAATATAATACTAATTTTAATAAATTATGTAAAGAGAACAAACCTCGGAAACGATACAAATACTTTATGTAAACACGAACTATATACCGGTTTTAAATAAATGTTAACGTTATTAATAACTCTTTATTTTAAACATAATACATTTAGTCAAAAGAAATCAAACATAATGGCAAATTGTAAACCAAATTTAGGTCGCGACTTCTACTACATGGTCTTTACATTTTTTGGCTACTTATTTTACGACCGGTCGCCTGCCTGACGTCAACTTATCTTAGGCATCTTATGACACCTCGGTAAGAAATGAGGGTGGTCTATTCTACTCAGTCAGATACCAGACGGCAGCGAAATTCTTAAGTAATTAATATGCTGACAGCCACTGGTTGTCCGTGGTTCATGCGGAACGTTGACCTCCATAGAGACCTCGATCTCCCATTACTCACCTCTTTAAACGTTTTTCGTAATCTTACTTCGAGAAATCTGAGGTACACCCGAACCCCCTTATTACAGTTGCTTCTACCTACATCCCAGTTAGGTCCGACCATCGAAAATATAGGCGTCTAAAAAGGGTCCTGTATGACCCCGACGATCAAATAACGATCGCAAACACAGAAACACGTAATACACACACACAGCGTCTTCGCCGGCGAAGACGAGGTCCCAGTTTTCTGACGTCGGTCGGTCGTGGCTTCTTGCCACCCTTCCGACGCCGCAATCACTAATCTAAGTCATACCATCAGCCCTCCAATACACGTCGCCCTAAGCCGTGGTCCGGCCTCACAGGAGGCACCATTAGGACGACGTTCCCCGACTTAAGTAGAGCATTTGCATTTCGCAATCTCGACGATGCTTCTGCGCTCGCCCGTCCCGAAAAAAAATTGTTTCAACCAGCATGTCAATAAATAGTATTTATTACACAACACAAAATAATTAAATTCAAAAACCTTCATGGTTACATAACGAAATGTAACATTTTTACAAGAATTAGAAAGTGTATCCAACAAGATTTATATTACAATTCGTTGCGTATGATACTACTTTCCAATGGCCAAATAATTGTGACAACAATAGTTGCAATGACAAATTGCTTTCTAATAATTATTACTTCTTACATCGAGAGTAAACGGAGTTAAGAATAATACTCTAATAAAAGCTGTTATAGCCCAGCGGTGCGACCTCACGACTCTTTCGGTAGAGTCACAATTTCAAAACCAGGGCAAATAGTTTTTCTGTTGTGTCACACGCTTTTTAGTTAAGAAAAAAATTATGAGAAAACTTACATATCTCTAGAGAATTTGGAATTGGGGATATTTGTAAAATACCAATCCGCATTGGAGAAGCGTGGTAGGTCTTAGCTCCAACCCTTCTCTCCGAAAACGGAGATAGGAGGCCCTATATGCCCAGCAATGGGATAGTACTAACGGATTAGTTATAACGATCGTATAGATTTAAATTCAAATTCAAAATATTCTTCATTCGAGTAAACTTGTAAACAAGTGCTTTTGAATCGTCAACTCTACCGCTGGTTCGGAAAGCTGTTCCTACCGAGAAGAGCCAGCAAGAAACTCAGTGGTTGCTCTTTTAAAAACATAATTCTTTTTTGAATTTAAACTATCGTGAGTGGTATTCATTATTAATGTTGAGAAACCGGCTATACTCACGTCTTATTTTATCGGATGAGCCCGACTAGGTTCAAGCCTATACGGGGCTCTTATTCATGAGCACTTTACGCGCCGTTATCGCGGCGGCTCATCCGATAAAATAAGACGTGAGTATAGCCGGTCTCTTAACATTAATAACATAATTCTTATAACTAGTTATTTAGTAATTGCTGTCTTGTACAGGGTCTGAGAATAGCTATAACCACGTATTCTTATCATCTAAGTAATCCTCAACAGTATAGTAGGCTTTCTGTATATAATAATAACAACCCACGACGGCCTCGGTATAGGTATAGAGTATGTAACGCCTTGAGTGAATCTTCACCTTATTTACGCGTGTTACTTTGCAATAAATTTTGCAATAATTTAGCGTGAATTACGTCATCAATTTCTTGACGTTATCCCTCTCTATGTGGGGTCAGCACATGATTTTCTCTTCCAATCTCAACCATCATCCGTCAACTCTGGCGCTATTCCTATGCATATAAAATGCATGTCAATTTTCACACAAACCCACCATCTCTTTTTCGGCCTTCCTCTAGTCACATATCCATTCACTTTCAAAATAGTGAAATACGTCTTATCTAAAATACTCGAAACATGTTCTGTAGTGTCACTACTCAACGTAGTTGATATGAAAAGTCGCTTTGAAATCTCCATAAATAATACACTAAACACTGGTACGTGCTTTTATTTAAACGGCAATCGTCAGCAATTTAGACAATTGAATGAATATGGGAGCATTATTGTATTGTTACGCGCAAGCATTGTGCTGACAATATGGCGCGTGCCTCAAAAGTTACAATGAACACTGCCGCGTGCCGATCATAATCAGTTCGGTAAAGAGATGATAATCACACTAACTTTGTTATTCTCAAAACTTTATATAAATGTTAAGTAACAGCCTGGCATTATCCCACAGCTGAAAAAAGCTAGGCATATAATAGTAAGACGGGCAAACGCAGAGAGTAGAGCGCATAGCATTTACTTTATATTATATAGAAAAGTAATAATTATTTTGCTTATAATACGCGATAAAGTAAATAGAAAATATATAATAATGCTAAATTTAGAGTGGACTATCCGTTTTCATTCCCGATACATGCAGAATTCGGAAAAATACAACCAAAAAACCTCCACCACCTCCAGCATCACTATCACAAACTCAACAATCGTTTCGCCCCGCCAAAGCCGCTTTACGATTTTGTTGTGGATCTCCTGATGATGCTTCGTTTGCATGGTTTCATCAAGTTGTTAATTTATATATATACTAATTATAATACGAAGTCCCAAAAGCTTTTTGTCTGTATGTAATCGATATTCTCAAAATCTAATGAACGGATTTTTGTACGGTTTTTACTAAAAGGTAGTACTATTCCTCTGAAAGGTTTAGTTTGATAGTAACAGTACGGTTTTACAAAAAAATTGTTGAGGAGGTCTCGCAGCTGTAATAAAAACTCACCTGGGAGCTTTGTCACCTGCGATACGTAAACCAACAGAGATTCACTAAAGTAATGTACTAAATAATTATAGATCTACAGAAATACTACAAAAAAGTCAGCGAGAGCATGTGTCTATCTCTTATTGTTAACTTACAATAACTACTTTTATGATCTAGATTTCAGCACAATTAGTCGTAAATAAAACAAAAAAACTGCCAGAGATTCGTTTATATATTTTTTATTATGATAAGATTTAAAATAATTGTGTGTCAAACAAAATATCGGCCAAATGCTAGCCATGGCTTTAGTGGCAGACCTCTACGAAGCATTTACAGTAAATGGTATTCGCTATCGCGAGATGATAGCGATAAATCAGCTATCATCTCTAGATATGGAAATTGAGAATACAGACCTGGGCGATATGTAATTTTTGACAAGATGGTAACACTTGCCACACAGCCAATGAAACAATGGCTCTATATACTGTACAATCTACTATGCTAATTATCACATCAGGTAAGGCTATACAAGACTCCGACAACATATTTAAAATCTTGAAGGTTCAATAATTCATATCGAATCTCATTGAATCGAAAAAAGGAAAAAGTTAAATAAATGCTAAAAATCTGCAATTTAATTTTTGTTAATCAAAAATTTGCTGATCAAATGAATTGTACAAAGTCACTGAGGTTCCACAAAATAAATTCTAAAATGAATGCTGCCCATAACCAAGATTACAATAAGGAAAATCACAGGGACTCTGACGTGATATCTTTGAATCGAATCTTCCACAGCCGGTTTCATAATAAACATTGCTTTTATTTAAAATCAAAAATCTCATAAACCTGTATAACGTACAACCTTAGATTTAAATTTAACTCTCATGTTAACTGTAAATTATTTTATTTCTATCTTTTAACACTATACCAAAAAAAAAAATATTCATAGAGCAATGGCGTGAATAACAGTGATGTCCTATTAATTTATATACTCATTTAGTCAATTCGTCAGTCAGAAGAAAAATCTGTTGGGGCTATTTTAATACGCCGTAAAGTTAGATTGGTGTTTCAGTGGTTAATTGATTCACTTGTTAACTAATTGTCATGATTGTCACACTCGACTAGTATGCACACAGCAGTGAACTACGCAATAACAAAGGAATCTTAAAGCAAAATTTAAAAATGAGGATACAATATTCAAGTTATTAGACACAGTATCTTTATCTAAAGTTTCAGTCCACGCAGTTCGGGATGTAATGATCATTCGTTTTCCATAGATTCTAATAAATGCGCCTTGTACATCGCCATTTTAGTTGCGAACCTTTGAATCAATCACTTCACTTTTCTAATAACCTTTTCATTTTAGATTTGCGCAGAGACCATCCAAATATCGATCATTAATATTTTTATGTCCCGCTACGTCTCTGTGAATTTTTATAAGGCTCATCGTTATCGAACAAATTTTAGATACATATTCACTTGCAATATGCATCGCCTTTGGTTTCAATAATAAGGTTTTCAAATACAGATCGTTTCGCCCCGTAGCCGAATATTATCATCAGGAGGATAGGCTTTGAGACAAAATCGTAATCGCGATACGTAAATACGATCTTGTGATTTTCGTACTGAGTTCCACAAGGTAAAGCCTGCTTCTATAAATTGGTTTGCAAAAAATAAAATAAAAAAACCTTTTTTCAGCAATGGGTCACTAACAGATCGCAACAAAACACGAACAATCTGTGCGGGTGCTACCTCGCTGTATAAATCTGTCGAACGGGGCAAGATCAAGAGTTAAAGCGGGTTTACAAGTATGGTACGTACGTCTTTACCATATAAGATTTTTACAAAGTACCTTCAACGTGCCTTATAAAGAACCGCAATAAGAAGCCGACTCGCGATGCAACGCCTGAGGGTAACGCTTGACGATATAAATCGTGAAACTGCTTATAGTAATTTCTTTTATTGAAAATTTTTGATTTGTATCTTACTCGACGAAGTAACTGTGCGTGTTTTAGAATAACAAATCCCTGTTTTTTTTTTCTATAATATATAAAGATATAAAAATACAGTGGATTCCATTTTATATTTTTGGAAACGAGCAAGTAGACATTTTAGCAAAAATGGCCATTATAGAAGGTTAGGAGATTTTAGTTAAACCATGATGATAAATGATTTAAACATAAAATATGTAGCTTTGGGAAAATTATTTTAGGGGCAGATATTTAAATAAATGAATATGCCATTAAAATATCCAAAACATACCTTAAAGTAAACCTTGGTTTGCGACAAAAAAAATGTGCCGTGCTTACTTAGTGACCGCCTTTAGATTGAGATCTGGAGATATTCCTTTATAAAATTTGGATATCTTATGAAAAAAGTTGCGCCCCCAACTGTAAACCGTGTAGCATATGTAAAGATATCTAACACTTCTTAATGGAATGTGTCCAAAATGATCGCATGAGAATAGAAACTATTAACAAAAATTTCTGTAAAAAAAATAGATATGGGCTTTATAAATAGCATTTAAGCTGATCCCAATTCTGATCGAACTAAAATGCTAAATATTTTTGCTATAAATAAATTAAAATATAGACATAATACATTATAAGATAGATAAAAATTGTATAGATGTAAATAAAAGGGTAAGGATTGACATTTACTATTAGTATAAAAGTCCTGAAAAATAAAGCTAATAAAAGAAATTATAATCCTACTCATATTCATTTATTAAACGCTCATGGTCTGCAAAAGTAGCACAACTCGAAAAATCATGTTTTAAGTTAATTTAGGTTTGAAGTTTTCATTGTTAAAGTAAATGCATGATAATGTTTAAGTTTCAATAAGTTTGGTTATACAAACGGCCTAATATTAACTTATGAGTTCTGCCGTTATTGCTGCTACAAAAAATGTGTATTTCAAAATTTAGACCTATTTTTAGTTCAAGACACGTGTTTTTTTAGTTGTGCCACTATTGCAGCCCAAATAAGTATACAAATTATTATTCCGAGATCCTAAATAAAGATAACTTCCCTACCATATCGAAGCATATCAATCTAAAGGATGACAAAAGGTACTGCATTCTCATTACTACATATGGGAAGTCGACAAACACCTTTGGAGAATGTTGGTTGCGCTAATCAAATAGACCTGAAAACTATCGTAAACTGAAACTTCTTTCATATGATTCCAGACTCTGTGGTTTAGAAATACTTAGAAGCAACGTAAGTCCAGTAGTATGACCATCGGTTGTAAAGAATTCGTCACTTACATGCGAGTACAATTTGAACGATAATGTATCCATGACCCTTAACAACCCGTATCCACCGACAGCGCCAGACGGACGTCTGTTTATTTTTATCTTAAAACGAGACCTTGATGATATGATTCATAACGAATGTAATTAAGTCTTAACTCAGAACGACTTAACAAAGGAAATAACAAATGAATTTAACCTATTAGCAAAATAGTACATAACCGGCAAAGCATGGCTCCGTGAGAGCGATACAATTGGAAGACAAAGGTGATAAAAAAGCTTAAAAAAAATTCAGAGCGGACAAACGTTTTTCGTTGGTAATATTAGATAGGAACACACTATGACGAGATTTTCTGTGTAGCAAAGATTTCTGTATGTCACGATAAGAATCGGTAATTTGTTGAGAACTTTACTTTTGTGACTTACATTTTTTAGCCTAAGTATTGCCTTTTCCTGACTTTCTTTATTCCTTTTATATTTATATTTCATTTAATTTTAAAAAAATTGTTACAATTGTAAGGCACGTATAGCACCATAAGTATGTTGTGTACACACATCTGTAAATAAGGGTGTACTTCTAGCAGGATACAATATTGCTTATATTTAAATTTACTCTAAGTGCATACTTGTTGGTGTTCCAATTGAGAAATAAATAAATAATACACAAATAAGATGCTCGAATCGATCGGCGCTTCTGGATAGTCTCTTCACATCGTTTTTTGGAGGTAAGGACTTATTTAGTAAAGTTCCGTTCGCGAATTCTCGAGGATGAGCTCTCCCGGTTTAAATTTGGTGCAACTTTGGCGCAAACAACTTGATCCTCCACTGCCGGATCCCCCTATAGTGGTCTATGCTTAAATATATTCCAATATATACTAGTTCATTGCAATTAGTTTATACTTAACCGGTTACGGTAGCCAACAGGTTAAACTTATAATAAACAATATGAGACAGAACCCTCGGTTAAATAGTTAAATAATAGGTAGTTCCTATACCAAATCCGGGAACAAACAAACACTACCTTCTATCCATGGCTTCATCAAGTAAGATACTATCATACTACAAAGTAGATACATAAAAGTAATTTACGTTAACTCTAACGGTCTTATTCATAAAAAGTTATGACACGCTTATAGGCTCGCTATAGTACGTTTTACAAAAAGTGTTATTCATAAACGCATTTTAGCACTAAACCATTCTACAAGTCTACCATAACTTTATAGAGCCCAGAACCCTACTACATCAGTGATATAAGGTAAAAGATCCAAATAATTTCTATGGTTATAATAATTCAGTGTGTAGACACATATTATCTGTGGTGAATTGAGTATGATAGGGCAGTTGGTCTCCAGATTTCCTTACAATGGCAGGATTCGGATTTATAAACGCATTTTAACTATAGATCAGACATAGAAGGTTTATGAATAAACAGTTTTATGGAACGTTTTATAAGCTAATAGAGCGGTTTTACTAAAGAGTGCCTAAAACCTTCTATAGGCTATTTTTATAAATAAGACCGTAAGTCTTTAAACTATCTCTATACTAAAAATCAAATTATTCTTTTGCTGCGTTTGGACGTGAAAGAATTACAAACAAACACTTCCGCATTTACAGCATCTCAGTAAATTATGTACTTCAGAAATATTAATAAGAAGTATACGTGGCATTTATGGATTAAAGAACTTTAATATGACATTTAACATACAATCAGAACCAACATTCTAGATTATTCGAGTTTTGTACGGATGAAGACTAAGATTCAGATTCGACGGTTAAATGTCATTTGTGGCTCGGATCACTTCGTTTAAAACCGGTTCAGATTTAAATAACGACAAATTATCAGTAAGCAAAAACTTTCCAACGAACTTTACAACGAATATTTACGCGCAACAAAAACTGTTTGTCAGCTTCAGTGATCGGGTGAAGGATTTATCCTATACAAGCTGTACTCGCAGTTTCATTTCTCGTAACCTAATGTAAAGATGGAGCTGCGATAGCCAAGCGGTGAGACCGTGCGACTCTTTCGAGGGGAACACGAGTTCAAACCCGTGCAGGAACCAATGAGTATTTCTACTAAAACTCATGTGTCTAATTGATAATTGCAATTTATCACACGCTTTTCGGTGAAGGGAAACATTCTGGAGATATGTGTAACCTACCAATCCGCATTGGAGCAGCGTGGTAGGTCTTAGCTCCAACCCTTCTCTCCAGAAACGGAGAGAGTAGGCCTATTCCCAGCAGTGGGATTGTAACAGGCCGCTACTTTACTTTACTTTTGATTATTTGATGTTAGTCCGGTATATAAGCTTCGATTTTACCAAATTTCATCAATATTGCATTATTCATCGCATTAGTATTACAGACAGACAGGCGTATTTTAGCATTTATCATACAAAAATAACGCATGGATAATATTCGTTTAAAAAAATTCATATTATCGAAAACGAACTTCTTCTTATACGTTTTGACTCAGTGTGAGACTTAGAAGGTTCGGTATATTTAAATTTTAACCAATTTGCGGTATTTAACTTGACTATGCTATGGGTACGTCAAGCCTTAGCGGCATTAAGCAATACACACACACCCACACACTCACTCACATTCATATTCTTAACACTCACTATACACTTAAACAAAATATATATCACTATTTACTAAATTATATCACTATATACTTAAACAAAATATACATGCATGCTTTTGCTATAATTTTTTTCTAATACTTTCGTTTTGTATTTTTTAAATTTTTGTAGAACTAGAAATTCTTCCGTTAATTATTTACCTCTTATCATTAATGTAACTTGTGATGTTTAGGAAGGTGTCAGCACTTGTAACACAGGTATTTCCTAGCACAAGTGTTGACAAACCCTTTTCCGAATTATTTCCGCGATTGTTAATTATGTAACTATTATAAGGAAATCTGTACCTTACATTTATAAAATTTTAAATAAATAAATAAAATACTTAAACGATAACACAAAATTATTTAAGCATTTTTCATTTCAAGCAAAGCTTAATTAAACGAAAGCTTTGAAAACACGTTTCATTTGTTACTAAAATTGACGATCCTTTCTGATACAAATTCTGCGCCGTGAGACCAAAGTTGTGAATGTTTATATAGGCGAAGCTGAAATACTAGAATTAATTGGCACAAATTCTACATATGTCAGTCATGCGAAACATGTCGTATTAACACATAAGTTAAGTCATTAAGGAAGTCAGTTGTACTTTTAATTAACGAAGTAGTTTGATATAGATCGAGTGACACATTCGATACGGTTAACCCGTTATTTATAAGTCGCGTAACTGTTAGGCAACCTGAGAAACTATTTGTATGATGGCGTCTTACAACCGAGGCGTGTAGTGTTACCATATGCTCATGGTACGAAGAAAATATTAGTAAAGCTGCATTGCAAGATCATCAGTAACGGACTTTACTATAAAAAGGTATGTGAGATCCTGTATTTTTATTTTTTTATTTTATTTATTTAGGTTTACTTACAAATTGCTTACACTAATAATATAATATAAATTCTTACTTGCTAAATACAAAAGTTAAGTGTAACAATTCACTTAAAAGTAAACACCTCTAGCTCTAGCATAAATTTTATTCTTATTACATATGTATTTAATTTTAAATCTTAAAAGTCAGAAGCAGTGTTAAGTATTTCAAGCGAATGGTTTGATAAAATACCCTAAATATTCTTGTCAATTTCTGGGATATGTGTAAACCTCAATCCGTATTGGATTGATAGTGGTCTAAGATAAAAAGCCAATAAATAATTTAAGTCTGTCATCATCATCCTCCTGCCCTTATCCCACTCTAAGTGGGGTCGGAACAACACGTTATAAATATGTTGTCACATGATTTCGCTACGTATTTTATGACCGGCCGCCTGCCTGACGTCAACTTACCTAAGTCGTATTGGACGACCCCGCGGTAAGAAAGAGGGTGATCTATTCTTCTTAACCGGATATCACACGGTGAGTAAACCCACCTTTGTCGCCTTTTACGACACCTCGGTATGCAATTAGAATGGTCTATTCTACTCAGCCGCATACCACAGGGCATAAGTAATATTATTTAGAAATGATTACCAGATCGATTCTACCACCAGTTCGGCTGTTATCCGTTCACTTCAATGTGGTGTACTCCACCTTTTATAAACAATTTCGCTCCAAAACCAAGCCCGCGCTCTAGTATCGGTCACATGATCAGATCACTATACAAAAACTAAAGAAATGAAACTTGACTAGTGACATGGATGCGATTTTAATAGCGGTTAGGCGAAACCTCTAAGTATACTTTATTTATTTATTTGGATTTCCAACAGCATTAAATATTAAATAATCCAACAAATATCCTTTCTTCTTCTTGCATCGTTTTCTCAGTGATGAGAATCGTGGCTCTTTATGACAGTACACTGTCAATGGCGTTTCGCCAGTTAGCCCTATTCTCCGAAGTGTGAAGAGCACAATAAAGGGGGGAGTTGAGAGCTTAGTTGACTTGGTCTGACCAACGTCTTGGGCTACGTCCACGTGGTCTCCTTCCATCGACACTTCCTGTGATCACAAGCCTTTCAATGCTGTTATTCTATTCTATACTATTCGATGCTTAAACTTTACATATACGTCAACGTTAATATTCTAAATAATTAAGAAGGCATTATGCAACATTAATGATATTTAAGTTTAACAATATTTTAATTGGTAAGAGCAGTTAAAAAAAGCAAATATAATTTGCGTTTTTTTGTATTGAAAAAAATTTAAAAATATAAACTATTTCACTTAGTAATATTTTATTTTTAAAATATTTAATCAATAGGATAGAACGCGGATTGTCCGAGCAAAATCTTAAAGCATTGTTAGTGAGTTTTAAAGATCTACTCGATGGCTGTATACTTGCTCGTGTATAGTTAATGTTTGAATTGGTATTATGTTTCATTTCGCAGAAAATTAACAAAACAGTATGTGTATATGTAGAATAAGTGTGTGTATGTATATGTGTGATATGCTAGCGGTAAAACCATGTGGTTCTCTTGAGGGGGTCACGGGTTCTAACCTCGAGCAGGCACCAATGAAATCTTCTATGAAATTTTTTGTGCTTAATTGATAATTGCAATTTATCACACGCATTTGGTGAAAAAAAACAAACCTGCGTATCTCTAGAGACCTACCAATCCGCATTGGAGCAGCAAGATAGGTCTTAGCTCCAACGTTTCTATCCAATAACGGAGAGAGTAGGCCTATACCCAGCAGTGGGCTAATAATCCGTTACTTTTATATAATCACCAGATAGAACGCGGATTGTCCGAGCAAGTTCCAAAAGCATGGTTATATGATTTTTAAATATCTACTTTTATTGTATTGTACAAGTATACAGTCTTAATGTATAGTTAGTGTTCGAACTGGTATTATGTATCATTTCGCTGAAAATAAACAAGAAAGCCACATTCGTACAACTTAACATGGTTTATATTCATACAGCTTAATCAATTTTTTTACTTCCATTTAGCTCGACGCAAGCAGTCGCCTGTCAGAGCAATATAATGTGCGGCAATTAAGACATTAATATAACTGATTCTTGAGAACCGTTTCGATACAGTAGTGTGATTAAAGTTTTTGTTGTATTGCATAAGTAATGATAGAATAATTTTGCATTTGCTAAACATTATGATTGCTATATGTTTTTACAAAAAACGCGGATTATAGCAAAATAATTATGACATTACTTTTGGAATCGGTTGTAGCTTCATTAATCATATTGATTCTTGATCATTCAAAATTACTTGAAAATGCTTATATCTATATTTATTGTAAAACAGAATCCACAAAAGCTTTCTGTATGCGATCGATTTTCTCAAAATCTATGGATTTTTTTACGGTTTTTACTAAAAGGTAGTGCAATTCTTATAAGGATTAGATTAATAGTTCATTATGGTTTTAAGTAAATTATATTCAAGATGTCGCAGCTGTAAAAAAAACTCGCCTGATGGGCTTTAGTCGCGTGAGCCGCGAACCAACAGAAATACATTAAAGTAATGTACTAGAGAATTGTAGACCTGAAAAAAATCTTCAAAAAAGTCGGTGAGGAAATGTCTCTATATTTTATGGTCAAATCACAATAAAAACTTTTACATTCGAAATTTCAATTAAATACACTAATTTTAACGCAAAACGGCAAAGCCGTAAGTACAGCTATTATTTGAATTAAATTCAAATAATAGCTAGTATTTGAATTAAATTCAAAATATTCTTTATTCAAGTAAACTTGTATTGTTTACAAGTTTACGGAGAAGAGCGAGCAAGACATTCGGCAGTTGCTCTTTTAAAATATAATTCTTATAATAGTTAAATTTTGTCATTACTGTGTTGTACATGGTAGAAGTGTATCTATATCCACACATGAATAAAGATTATACCTATTGGTTTGTTTTGACTAATCTTTGCGAGGTGTTTAAATTCAGAAATCTACAAGTATAAGAAGTAAAACCAACAACGTCCAGACTACCTCAGCTAAATAACCAAAAAAATTGTAGCTGGTATGTACTAACTGAACTTTCGCAGCGTGAGAAAATAGCGACATGATTTCGCTTGGTTTGTAAAACATGTTCCGTCGGACATGACGGACCCAGGTCAATTACTACATCCGCTTTGTTTTGTTCAGTCGTTAACAGTAAAAAAAACCGCACAAAGTTTCTGCAGTTTTCAGAACAACGAACAATAAAGTGAAACTAGCATTCGACATTACACAGCTGAGCGAAGAGTCTCTGGATTTTTCCAGAGAGAGTTAGAGAATCAGGATTTGGGCCTATACCTATCACGCTGCTTTAACAAAAGATTGACAGGTAATAGCCAGCAAAATCTCAGGCTTTGCGATTTGGTCATGGAGCCTATCTCCTAACGACGGTTCAGTTACGGAGCGAAACGATTGATGAAATTGATGTAGTAAATGTGTGCGATGTTTCTATAGTGTACTATACTGTTGCTTTTTGTTGTCTTGTGATATGCGCAAATCAAATCAAAATAATCTTTATTCAAGTAGGCCTTTTACAAGCACTTTTGAATCGTCAAGGATCAATTAGATTGAATAAGCTACACTGGTTCGGAATGTTGCTCTTACCGAGAAGAACCAGCAAGAAACTCGGCGGTCAATCCTTGAAACATTTAAATTTACATTATTTATTTGCAGTCGTGTTTGGAGCTGAAAGGATTTTCAAATCCAAGCATTTTATCATTCAAATAATCTTCAATTGTGTAATATGCCTTACGTGTAAGCATATTTCACACACTTAATTTAAATTTTTCTATAGATAAGTCTAATATAGAGCGAGAGTGCGGTAACTAATCCTGCATCTTTTTGGCATTAAATGAATTTTCTAATGAACGCGAATTATAGCAAAATAATTTTATTATAACTTCTGTAGAATTATACCAGCTACCTTAAAAAAAAGGTTTTACATTTTCAAGTGCAGCTGACTGCCTGCCTGAATAAATATCTATATCCCTAATTGGATTAACTAGTCGTTGTAACAGATAGCTAATGGCTAGACTGTGCGGCTTTGACTTCAAGGTTGAAATGACACGGTTGAAGCCTTCCATCTGAATTACCAGATTTAAGGTACGTATGTCGATAACTTTCAAAGTAATACCTCTAAGAAAGTAAAAGGTAGTATAAGTCATCATCATCATTCTCCTGCCCTTATCCCACTCTAAGTGGGATTGGCACAACATGTTCTACATACAACATGTTCATGTTGTGATGTGATTTGGGTGGGTCTTTTACGTCCGGCCGAATCGAATACCACACGGCACTTATCTTAGTCGCACTTTACGACACCTCACATACTAAGAATATTATTAATATCGTTGGATTCGTTTCCGAAATTCAGATTCTATACATATATACAATATTAACTCATTTAAAAATTAAAGATTTAGTAAAAAAAACCTGATATAGTATAGCCTTGCTTAGAGGGTAGGTACACGTAGGTATAAGAATTAGACATGAAATCGCTGACAACCGAGTCTCTCCAAATTCAAATTTAAAATTTAAAATATTCTAAAGTAATAATAAAATTATTTTGCTATAATCCGCGATACATATCGAAATCGCCGATTATAGCAAAATAATTTTATTATTACTTTTGTATTATGGATCCCCGCAAAGTAACGCCTAATTCTATAAATTATTTAAAATATTATTTTTTTAAGTCAACAACAAGTGCTTTTGAATCGTCAACTCTACTTCTCGTTCGGAACGCTGTTCCTACCGAAAGAGCCTGCAGGAAACTCTGCAGTTGCTTTTTTCAACGAATAACTCTTATTATTTACAGTACAACGAATAATTCTTATAACTTACAGTAAAGTAGTTACATAATATAGTCATTACTTACTTGTATATGGTCGAAGAGTAGCTGTGTCAACGCATTCTTATCGTATAAGTAATACTCGATAGTAGGCCTTCTGTATTAGCCTTTTTCTAACAGTTCTAAACTGCTGTAACGACGAAGTTAAAAAAGTAAGCATTCCGATAAGTAAGTATCCACACTTTCTAACCATTAGTCATATTGTCTCATTAAAATTTTAATCAACAATTTTTTTGCCAATTAAGTCCAATTAAGATTTGTTTAAATAAATAAAAAACATTTAGTTTGATAACTAATAGCTAAAAATTAGGTGATTAGCTGGGTATTTAATGAAGATATAGGTGCTGTAAATTTTAAATATCACAGGAAGGTTTAGGGAAGAACGACGTCTACGAGCTGTCTTTGTAAAAATACGTGCTTATTGAAAGTTGCTGACATCAAATACGTAAGTCTTTTTAAAATTATATTATTGACTAGTTTTTTTTTTATAAATTGTGTACTGTGTACTAAAAATAACATATATAAAAATAGAAAACTAATGAAATTATTTTGCTATAGTCCGCGGTCGAATTGAATTTGATGAATTGAAATCAAATTGAAACTGATCAAATTGATCGCGGATTATAGCAATATAATTTAATTATTACTTTTGTATTATGGATCTCCGCAAAGTAACACCTAATTCTATAAATTATATGTAAAAATGATATACCTTTAAATACAGTTTTTCTAGACACTTTTTATTTAAGCCATCAGGGCACTATTTCATTTCGGTTCTATTTTTCGTAAACACGTTTTATATTGTATTTATATAAACATAAAAAAGTATAAATAACTGAAATCCCGTTTTTGTGTCAAAATACCTGGGCATTTTACAACACGGTGGTAAAAAGTACAATAAAAAGCAACTCTATCAACCGCCATTATGATCACAGATAAAAAAGTACACGTTTTTCGCTTAGCATGATGCCCTGCGTTTAAACGCACACAGTTAATCATTAAGTGGGAAAGGCTCAGACTCAATTATTAAAGTAGGATCAAAAACCTTAGGAAATAACCAGCAAAGAAAAGATATAATATATTATAATGAGTCGATTAAATACCGGCCAATTGTTATAAACACAGGGTAATGACTCTCTTTTTGGGGAGGAAAGGTTATGGTTTATACCCAACGATACTCTATTGCGGATTCACAGGGAACCCACAGACATAGATTTCGTAACAATGGTTTCTTTCACCCTGAACTGCGTAATGAAAAAATTTAAAAAATGTTCGTTTTGGAGATCAGCCATAACGACTACAGTGAAACATGATTAATATAATTTTACAAAAAAAAACATAATTAATCTTTTTAAATAATGTACTAGCATTGCTAGTTAAATAATTTTTGTGGACTCCAAAATAGACATTAAAAAAAAACCTTCGAACTTCGAACCTTTCTGTTGCGCCCATGCTAAAAATCGCATCGATAGTAACTTTATTCGAGGAATTAACAAACAAAACTTTCGCTTGTAATACCAATAGTATAAATGCGAAAGTAACTTTGTAATGATAGCTGTGGATAACAATTTTACTGCTAAACTTGAAGAAAGATAAAACTGCTTAAAATTATTATACTATGCAGTGTGCATAGTATAATAATTAATGGGGAATATACTAGAATTCACTGTAACATTCCATAAGCACCTTATGAGTATAGTAAAAGTTATCGGCTACATATTGCACAGTTCAATTGATTGGAAGTAGGTCGCCTTTCATTTGTTGCACAAAGGCAGCTGTGCATTATCATTGTTTGAGTATATCGGCTATTATCCAGACTATACTAAAAAAAGTCATCTAAACCCATTTTAAAAAAAGTAGTAAAGTAGCCGCCTGTTACAATCCCAGTGCTGGGAGTAGGCATCCTCTCTCCGTTTCTGGAGAGAAGGGTTGGAGCTAGGACCTACCACGCTGCGCTGATGTGGATTGGTAGGTTACACATATCTCCAGAATTCCTAGAGATGTGCGGGTTTCCTCACGATGTTTTCCTTCGGCGAAAAGCGTGTGATTAATTGCTATTATCAATTAGACACATGAGTTTTAATAGAAAATAAATTGGTGCCCGCCCGGGTTTGAACTCGTGTTCCCCTCGTAAGAGTCGCACGGTCCTACCGCTGGGCTATCACAGCTTAAAGCCATCGTAAACCCATGGAACTATTAGCTCTACATTATCGGCGATGATCGCTGATTTGTGATCGTATATAATTCGCATTGCCTAATTAATATTTGCAATTTATAACAAGTTTTTCGGTAAAGGAAAACATCGTGAGGAGATCTACAAGTGCATATCTCCGGAGAATTCTAGGGATATATGTTAAATACCAATCCACGTTTAAGCAACTAGGTGTGAATTGATTCTTTCATAAAAACGATATGATGGCTCTTCGAGTCTGGGTGTATATCTTTATTTCAGTATTTATTTAAAATTATATATGTATGTAACAAGTATTAAGTTGCTTACTTTGAGAACGGACGAACATTTGTGTAATTGTCCAATATATATAAAATTATTTATTATTGGATATAATAAGCTTTATTTATTTATTTTCTCCTTAAAAAAAACTTTACACATAATCTTTATAATATTACAAGGCTTAATGTTTAGAAATTTAAAAAGTTCAAAATCGGTGCACTATGGAAGGACAACGACGCCTGAACTAGGATTCCCTGTATTTCAGGTCGCCAGGGTCTTCCCCCATTACAAAAAAATAAAAGACCTAAGATATACTAAAACTCAAATATACTATACTACTAAAAATATTGGTAACAACTAAAATATAAGAAAACGGAAGAAAGAAAAAAATGTGTGTATAAATTTGTGGATGTGTGTATATGTGTGTGGATGTGTAGATTATATGATGTATGTTTAAATTAGGTAATCGTGTGAACTAATTTCTCTGTGTCCTCATAATTCAAATTGCCCATCCCATAATCCCATCAAAAAATTCTACTTACGATATGGAAATTTCGTAATCCGTTAGAGGTATTCGAGATTTTATGTATCCGAGACACATCTACAATATGTATGACAATCTATTTATGTTGTTCAAAATGCAGTTCGGGCTCGACCGAAATGCTCAGACGCGCCACGCACTTCCAAATATAGCGTTCGACATTTCAGAGAGTTTAAATTTAGAACTGCCTGTACCCCCTTTTTCAATAATTTAAAGTGATACATTTGAGCTTTTCGGACTGGATTGTCTCATATATAGAGGTATCCTGCGAGTTAGATCGCGCCATCTAAGCGTTTTTGTCTTGGTTGTCGTAAGAAAAACGGAAATTTTTATACTTTTTATTTTCCTGGTGTGTTAGCTTAAATTGTGCCAAATTTCATCATTATTGGTCCAGCCGATTAGCCCTGATAACGTAACAGCCGTATGTGCGACTACTCACGTCAACGCAAGTGTTTAAAGCAGTTGACTGGCCCGTTGGCGCAGTGGGTAGTCCTTCCTTCAGCTCTACCTTCAGCTCCGCGGGTCGCGTGTTCGATTCCCGCTGAGGGCCAACATTTTCTATAAAAATTTTGTTGATTCTTCGAGCCTGGGTGTGTATTTGTATTTAAGTATGTATTTAAAACTATATATGTATATATTTACCAGTTGCCCGTCAACCATAACACAAGTATTAAATTACTTACTTTGGGGGTGGACGGCCGTGTGTGTAAGTGTCCCATGTATATATTTATTTATATTTATATTTAAAGCACCTTAATTATGTTTTAACGTATCCTATATGTTTCAATTGAACCTAATTTCAGCAATGTTGGTTCGCGATAGAAAATAGATAAGACAAGCTTTCGCCTTCATAATGTTACTATGAACATAAAAATTCTTCAATTTTCTCAAATACTCAATACTTGAAAAATTCGCTGTTTTCATAAACACAAACCTCTTTGCGACTATTACGTAAATTTTATAAGAATAAGACGACGTTACGCTAAAATACATATTACTATGTAAGTATGCCATATCCGAGTCGTGAACGATGCGAAAATCATAACAGCTAATTAACTTATATCCCCATTACGAAATAATGGTAACAAAAGTGAGTGTTGACGGTAGTTTCACACAACACTAATAACATAAAACAGAAATGGGTTAATTGCCCGCTAATGTGTTTAACCTTTACATTTAAAATTGCGAGCACGCGAGACGCGTAAACGCACGCCTACGTTCGAATCCAGTTTACTATGTTATTATCATATTGACCTTTAAATCCTACCTGCCCTTATCCCACTCTAAGTGGGGTCGGCACAATATATTACAAACATGTTGTCACATGCTTGCTACGTATTTTACGACCGGCCGCCTGCCTGACGTCAACTTGGCTTAGTCGTATTTTACGATCCCGCAGTAAAAAAGAGGGTGGTCTATTCTACTCAACCGGATACCACACGGTGGGTCAACTTACCTTAGTCGCCTTTTACGACACCTCGGTAAGAAATGAGGGTGGTCCATTCTATGCCGCCGGATAAAACACGGCATATACCTTAGTCGCCTCTTACGACACCTCGGTAAGAAAGGAGGGTGGTCTATTTCTATTCTGCCGGATACCACACGGCGATCTTTATTTACTTTGTGTAATGTGTGTAATAAAGAATTTCAATTTATCTAAAAATAAATTTAATAAAAATTAAAAATTAAAAAATAAAAATTTAATAACATTAGTATAGCGTAATAGACAGACATACTTTCGTATTTTTAATAGTGGTATGGATTGTCCAGATATGTGCAGGCTTTTCTCCTTTACCGCAAAGCACATAGTGTAGTGGAAATATAAATTTTACATGAAAAATGCATTTAAAATGTGTTGTGGCTAACTGGGCTTCAATCTGCGACCCTAATCACCAATGTGAACAGTCCGATAAAACTTAAAAAAAACGTTGGTAATTACGACTATCGGAACATTATTTTTCCCAAATGAGTCATTGTAAAAACACTCAATAACGAATTGCTGTTATATACAATTGAGTTGTATATTACAATTGATTTTATATTACTCATTATTTAGTGTTAATCAACTAAACTTTAATAGAAAAAAACCAGTCTTTTGACATTGACAAGTCAATGACAGGTGCTTATTGTTATAGTACACACGACCATATCGGAATGTAATTATTTGGGAAGCCACCAGTATTGCCATAATAATTTTTTTTTGCGCACTTACGTTACTGTGAGCAAAGAAAGCTGCGTGTACACGTTCGTAAATCAAAATTAACTTAAAACATGTATATAATCAGCTTGTAGCTGTATGCGACGAGAATTTGTCATCATCGTCATCATCATGGTGGCTTTTTATCGGTCCACTCCTGGAATTAGGCCTCTTCCCTCTCCTTTCACTCCCGGCGGTCATGTGTCCGTTTTATCCAATCCTGACCTCCGTGACATCTGATGTCATCAACCCTGCTCTCTATGGGCTCTGGGTCTTCACTCGAATACTCTTTTCGTCCACCTTTTTGAGTGCATTCTTTCTGCCAATGTGTCTCGCTCATGTCCACCTTTTCTACCTTTTCTTATGGGTGGGCGGGAGAATTTGTACACACCGACTACTTTTTTAATTTTATCCTAACCATTGCTTATAATCAATGCAATAAAAAATTGTACACACGAACGATCATTAGAACAATAGGTCTCGAGATCTGAGATTAGAACGTAATTATGTTGATAGTGTACACTAATATCAGAACGCTTATCGCTGAAGCAATTCTTCGATATATGTATCCGCATTGAATCAGCTCGTTAGATTTTAGCTCGAATCCTTTACAGAAGTTACAATAATACAAGTTACAATAGAAGTTACTATACAAGAATGCTATAATCCGTGTTTGTCAAGAGAATCTATATAATGCTAAGTGTATAAAGCAGGCAACGTTCACATACCTTATACATGCAGGACAAATAAACACACGTATCACAAAACGCCGCCACCAGCAACACTCCACACACACTAAATGAAAGTTGCCTGCTTCACACACATTTCATAGATTTTATTAACAAACGCTTTTATAGCAAAATAAGCGATTATAGCAAAGTAATGCTATTGTAACTTTCGGTACTATGAAATTCCGCAAAGTAACGCCTGCTTCTATAAATCGTCGTATCCTTTATTTTCACATAAACTAGCAACTTGTAACGGATGTTATTTTACTTAAAATAAAGTAGAGCTCAACTTCGTGATCCTTAGCGGATGTAAAATTCACTTAGGCCGACTTTGAGTCTTCTATAAAAACTTAGTTCCTAATTGATATTTACAATTTTGCGGTGTATGATTCGTAGACAATTTATTGGATGTACACACAAATCCTCATTGGGTCAGCACGGTGGATGTAAACACCTTATCCCTCTCTCCATCTAGTTATGCGGCAGAAACTATAATATATTCTTTTAAATTATTAAATTTATATCGCTTCAATATTAAATCAAATTGTTTTAACAACATTCAATTCATCGAAAACGGAAAACACAGATTAAATTATCTAGATAAATAAAAAAAAACCCAATCAAACATCTTTAGTTTTTGCTAGACCCTTACAATAAACATCAAAACAGCAGCTTTAAAAGGCGTTAAGTGCTTTCGTAATCAGTCCCTCAAATCAATAAACGTAACATATAATAAATTCTAAACACCATATAAATTATGAGGAATTAAATTATAAATGTAATTTTATCATTCCTTTTGTATCATTAATCACAAAGTAACGCCGACTTGTATTAAAATCACCGCAGCGTTATTTGATATTTAGAGATATAGATTTCTGCATAAATATGGGATTAATTCGATCGCTATAAGGAGCCGCATACTTAGACAGTTTATGCATAGTTTATTATTATCATGTTTCATAATTAAACACGATACTTTTAAAAACAGAAATCACTAGGTACGCATAAAATATAAAGAGATTCGAACAATAAAATTCTGCGCAGTTACGAAATAACAGTTGAACACTAAATCCCGTTATGACGCCGTTACCCGATCAGAGGTAATTTTATAGTAAATGGCATTGATGAATCCAATAACTCGCTTCTATTGATTTGTTCTTAATGGATCTAAAATCCGTGTTTATCATTTAATATTGGCCAGGAAATATATAATACAGTCATCTTTGCAGAGTTTATAGAAGATCTTTATATAAAAACGTTTCGAAGCTCTTTAATTTCCTAGCTTTTTGACTACTCCTCTTCAGTCAAAATTTGATCTGAGATGCTGATTGTCTGAGACATGAGTGTTTCATTTACAAACAAAAAATCGTGATCTTTTATTTGGCTAAAAAGCATCAAAAAACTCACGCGAAGCTGTTTATTTAAAATGCCTTGGATACATATCCAATAGGCGATCGAAAGTACTCCAAACGAATTAATTAAAATAGTTTTTGAAAAAGTTCCAACTGAACCAAAATTTACGGACTTAATGGATTTACGGATGCTGCAATTTTAAATGTGCACAGTATTTCAAATCAGTCTAAAAATGAGGAAGCTCCTTTTTAGCATTATAAAACTGGTTAGCGATGTCAGCGTATGAATTCTCAAAAGATCACATGTCCAGCAGTACACCCGAACCCCCTTAATTCAGTTGCTTCCACGTACATCCCAGTTAGGTCTGACCGCCGAAAATATAGGTGTCCAAAAAGCGTCCTGTATGACCCTGACGATCAAATAACGATTGCAAACACAGAAACACGTAATACACACACACAGCGTCTTCGCCGGCGAAGACGAGGTCCCAGTTTTCTGACGTCGGTCGGTCGTTGCTTCTCGCCATCCTTCCGACGTCGCAATGACTAATCAAAGTCATACCATCAGCCCTCCCTAAGTCACCCTAAGCCGTGGTCCGGCCTCACAGGAGGCACCCTTAGGACGACGTTCCCCGACTTTAGTAGAGCTTCTGCGCTCTACTCTCTGCATTTCGCAACCTCGACGATGCTTCTGCGCTCGCCCGTCCCGCCCGGTGACGCTGTTAAAGCCGTTAGGGCTAACATCATACAGTCAGTTCGAAACTTGTACTTACTATATTATTATCACTTGACATAACGGCCTTATCTAACAAAGTGGACCACAACTCTAACGCACTTTAACGGTAACATTTCCTGGTCGATCGAAAGAATTAAAGCCTCGAATAAAACCAAGTTGATTTATGTTATTGTTTAGATTCTAAATGAATTCATTGCAATTTATAATGAATGTGGAACCTTCCTACATTACAATGTTATTTACGCGTGAAATTGACTCATAAAAACCTATACTGTGCTTCCTGAGGTACTAATTGAATCAGCAAATTCCCCAGTAGTTAAATACATAAGTTACCACAAACCAGACAATTTAAATTCTATATAATTTTATTAAATATTTTCCCTTATTTAAATATACTTTCATAGAATTGAGTGTACAGTAGATTAGTACAGTGTATTTAGATTATGTAAATTAATTTGTAATAGTAAATAGAATGCCCATATTCAATAATATATGTCAAACTTATATATAGCAGTATTGCTATTCGTGGTATTTGACCAGATCTACCTAATTCAAAATTATGTTTTTGGTTACCAATTGCCTATCTGCTATAGTTTTTAAGTTTTTATAGCATAATCGGAGGGTTTAAGAGGGAAGAATTGCGATGAATGAGGGCAAAAGCTCTGCTTAAGTCGATTTTTTTACACACTACGAACTATCACAGGCAGCGGCTGCCTTTTTTATGAAACTTAAAGTATCAAGATAATTACTAAATAAATCTTGACATTAAAAAAATATATTTATTTAACTTTTTTAAAGTTTAAGGCTAGTACTAAGGTTACTATATGTTACCAGATCATTAACACTTGATTTTAAGCTACAACGATTTATGATGGAGACGCATTAACTTAGACGCGATATGGTAATTATGCCTCTTAACCTAAATGTTAAATTACTTGATAACACGACCGGTAATTTTTTAACTGAAAACAAATCTTTTCATTTAGTTTTAGTAGTATACTAGCTGTGCCAGCGGCTTCGCCCGCGTGGAAATCTGCGTGTCACAATTTTTTTCTAGAATTCAAATTTTAAACATAAAAGTAGTTATTGTGAGTTAACCATAAGAGATAGAGACATGCTATCGCGGACTTTTTTGTAGTAGTTTTATAGATCTACAATTCTCTAATACATTACTTTAGCGTATCTCTGCTGGTTTACGCAGCGCACGCGACTAAAGCTCCCAGTATGCAAGTTTTTTAAAAACTGCGTGATCTCTTCAACACAGTTTACATAATATCGATATGTACTATTTACCTAAACCATCCGGAAGTAGAGCACAATCTTTTGGTGAACCCGTATAAAGATCCGTTCAGTAGATTTTGAGAAAATCTATTACATACAGACTTTTTGGGACTTTGTTTTATAATAAGTATAGATTGTAGATAATTTACTTGCCTATGTTTTAAGAGATGTTTGTCTTCATCAATCTAAGCAGAGATATTTTACAAAAACTAATTAGACTTCTAAATAATAATGTAATGTGATGAAGAGTGTAAAATCTGTTACCATACCTAATATATTTAAGACTCGTAAACACGCATGTACCACAAACCTCTATCACCACCACCACAATACACAAGCACTGTAGTGCTTGTACACAATGTGTGTACACATTCACTACCACAATCTCAACAATAGTTTTGTCCCGTAATCGAAGCATCATCAGGTGATGGACTCCTGGACAAAATCTTTTACCAACTAATAACGTCAACTTTTTAAAATAACTTTTGCGTTATCTAATCACTCAAGAGCAGTAATTAAACATTACGGTGTTTATTCGACATAATTAATGTCGTAATTCTTCATTCCAATACGTCTCGAGTCAACATAGGACCCTCTGTCTGTCTTTGTAATCAACTGTACCTCAGAAACAAGGTTTTCGGTTCAACCCAAGGGCGTGGTCAAAAGGCGAAAGGTTAATAAGGCAAAATTAAGAGGTCGGCCCTTTCTTTCTCTCTGTACTTTATTTAGGTTAATTAAAGAGGCGATATAAATTAACTGTTCTTGTTATTTATTCTGTTGTGAAACTAGGATTGATTGAAGTAATACATTTTATATTTGTTTGTATCAATTGCCATAGAGGACACCATGTAGCCGAGCTTTATATTTTTCCTTAAATGCTTCGACCGATATTTGACAGGTAATTTGCTTTATACTAGGGATGTCAATTGGAGTAAGAGAGAAACAATTATTAAATAATCGATATTGTTTGCCACTTCAAAAGTTTCTTTTTTGCTATTAATAATTAATTAGAATGAAGCCCAATTTAAAGTGGACTATTACGAATAAAAATTGCTGTTTTTTTATTTTGTTTGCGAAGTTCGAATAAAACTTGCAGTTTGGCTATATTGGTGTCATCTAACAACGCATATCTTATCTTAAAAAATAAGAACAAAGAGTGTCAAAAAGGAAGAAAAAGAGAGTAAATAATATAATGGTTTTTTAAATCGATTTATTGAAAATCGATTACATTAATTAAATTTATATGAAAATATCTTAGTAATACTTTCATATAAATTTTATTATTCATCATTCTCCTGCCCTTATCCCACTCTAAATGGGGTCGGCACAAAATGTATTAATCATGTTGTTACATGATTTGGCTTGGTATTTTACGACCGGCCGCCTGCCTGACGTCAACTTACCTTAGTCGCCTTTTACGACACCTCGGTATGAAATGAGGGTGGTCTATTCTACTCGGCCGGATACTACACGGCGAAAATATAAATTTTATTATTATAAAATATTATGATTATTTTGTTCACATCTCTACTATATATCAAGATGCCGTGAGTATGGATGTGTTTGTTACTCTTTCACGGCGAATCCGCTGAGTCAATATCGATGAAATTTGGCACAATTATTCCTTATACACCGAGTCAACATATAGACTATAGAAATCATGTTAATTCTACAGGAATAAGATGACATTGAAAATCGTCATCTATTATCAACATATCACGCGACAATAGTTCACGAAGTTGCGGGTAAAAGCTAGTATAAAAATAAATACAGAAAATATTAATAGGATTCAACGGAAATATCTAAGTTTCGAAGTATAACCCCCATATGAAAACGGCTTAATGTAGTTCCAGATTAACGTTAGAAGCTAAGTCAGCGCATTGTGTACGGGTGTAATTGGAAGTAGGTAAAGTGAGTAATGTTTTGTTATTACTTACAGTTTCCTCGTTCTTTTATTTTGCTGACAAAGTCTTTATAAGTGCGTCATTGTGATTCTATTAACATTATTAATGTGAAAGTTTGTTTTTGCAACTAAATCTAAAACTATACAGTTCAAAGGATTTTTATGAAATTTAGTTTGCAGGGGGTTTCGGAGGCAATAAACATATATAGCTATTTCATTATATTTTCATTTTTAGTAAACGTATTTGTGCGTTTTTAGTCAATGGAATACGGCTACAACATCATTAGAATACGAAAGTAAATTTCTCTACCGTCTACAAAGTTATTATGACTGGACTGAAATTATTGACTGGCTCGTTGGCGCAGTTAGTAGTGACCCTGCTTTCAGCTCCGAGGGTCGTGGGTTCGATTCCCGCCGAGGGTCAGTATTTTCTATAAACAATTTGTTGGTTCTTCGAGTCTGGGTATATATTTGTATTTACGTATGTATTTAAAGTTATATATGTGGTATATTTACCAGGTATCGGTCACCCATAACACAAGTATTAAGTTTCTTTATTTTGGGGATGGACGACCGTGTGTGTCCCATATATTTATTATTTATTATATCTCAGGGAAATCGGGCGGCCCCTAACCAGAAAAGCCGACTTCGGTTCCAGATATAGTTCTTGGCTTTATACGTTGTAGTTATATTAAAGTCCACACATACATAATCGCGGGCAGGATTTACTCCTATATAAATTAAAGAATGGATATGTTTACCATCATTCATTCCAAATATAACGGGTAACAACACACCTGTTCTGAATACAACACATCTGTATTCGGACTCCCTTTTAGAACTATTATAAGTATACAAACAAATAAAAGGTATTGTTACGTCGTTGAAGGAATAAACAAACTTTTCGAAATAACCTTTTGTGATCTAGAGTGTCAAGTCATAAGTAAAACGTTCACAAATGTTTGATTGATTTCAAACACACCTAGCTGCCCGCGAGGATATAAATGTATTTAATTGAAGTTCAAACATAAGAGTAGTCATTGTTAAGGATAAGAGATAGAGAATTGCCGTCGCTTTTTGTAGTATTTTTGTAGATCTACAATTCTCCAGTACTTGTGCAGTACAGTATAGATCCAGTACAGTGTATCTCCGTTGGTTTACACGGCGTACAATAAATTCCTTTATCCTATTAAAAAGAGAGTTAAAATATAAATTAAACCGAAATAGAATAAAAGAAAGAAAAGTACCCACCTAAGAATACCTACACAAAAAAGAATGCATAAATCGAAATTTTGAATATAAAAGTAGTTATTGTGAGTCAACAGATAGACTTTTTTGTAGATCTACAATACTCTAGCACATTAATGTATCTATCTCTGTTGCTTTACGCGGCGCATGCGACTATAGCAAGTTTTTTTATTCGGAGATTACAATTCACACAAATTTACATAAAATTGCACTATAGACAAACTTTCCAGAAGAATTTCACTCACTTGTAGGTAAAGTAGTACAAAAACAGTTCAGTAAATTTTGAGAAAATCGATCACGTCATACAGACAGCTTTTGGGGACTTTGTTTTATAATAAATATAGATAGATAGATATTATTTATTATTACTTAATTATTAAGTATGCACACGAAACAAGAAATTACAACAAGATATAGTAAACGAAAAAGTACTAAAGTAAGAGGCAATATTAGCAATAGAGTGATCTCTAACAGAAAACCTTAGAAATTAGAATTCCTTAAAATATCTATAGTACATTGACCGCACAATATTAATTATATTAACATGAGTATTTGCGAAAAGATGTTTAGCAGAAAAAGTATAGAGATCTACGTCTAACCTAATTTCGCGAGTTTACATTGTTCGCGAATATCTTGTGAACATTGAACCTGCGTATTTATTGTGGAAACAGTAATGAAAATTAGCTCGTAAGCGCTGAATGGTGATTGATTTGGCGCAAAGCCAACTTGTTCCCACTTAGAAACGTTACACTTGCTTGTTCAAACAAGCAAGTGTAACGTTTCTAAGTGGGAACATTTTCGTATAAAAAATACTTAGATATTAAGAGATTTTATATAGTAACTAGCTGGGCCAGCGGCTTCGCCCGCGTCGACATCAGTTGCCACAACAAAAATTACAAATTGAAATTTTCAACATAAAAGTAGTTTTTGTGAGTTAACCGTAAAAGATAGAAACATGCTATCGCGGACTTTTTTGTAGTGCTTTTATAGATCTACAATTCTCAAGTACATAACTTTAGCGTAACTCTGCTGTTTACGCAGCGAACGCGACTAAACCTCCCAGCAAGCAAGCATCTTGACAACTGATCGATCTCTTGAACACAATTTAAATATTACCGATATGTATTATTTACCTAAACCATCCCGAAGTATTTTACTATCTTTTGATGAAAACTGTACAAAAATCCGTTCAGTAGCTTTTGAGAAAATCAATTATATACAGACAGACAGACAGTTTTTTGGGACTTGATTTTATAATAAGTATAGATAATGCAGAAATAAAAGATTTTTCCTGCTTCGCAAATGGACGTCTACGGTTAGATACGACTCCCTTAAGGGGCAGAAAATTTCATCACAAGACGATATTTTGCTGATGAAACTAGAACCGTGACATTTTATACAAAGCTTGGCAAACTAATAAAAAGTAAGTAAGTGGCCTGTTCTATTCCACTGCTGGGCACGGGCCTCCTCTCTGCGTTTTAGGAGAGAAGGGTTGGAGCTATGACCTAACACGCTGCTTCAATGCGGATTGGTAGGTTACACATATCTCCATAATTCTCTAGAGATATGCAGGTTTCCTCACGATGTTTTACTTCACAAAAAAGCGTGCGATAAAATAGATATCAACTATACACATAAGTTTGACAGAAAAACTCATTGATCTGCCCGGGGTTTGAACGTTCTCACCGATTTGCTATCACAGATTTTTAGACACCAAACGTGCTTCGCATCAAATTCATTGTATGCAAAGAATGCCTTTCCGTTACTCCATGATACATCAAAAACCTATCCTAACCTATTAGATTTTTTATTCACAATGTGACATAGTCTAGTTAAATCAGTAGTAATTATACAGCAATCAATTTGCCGGGTCAGCTAAAAACATATGAAATAACTATAAAAATGTCTATAGCAATTCGATAGCGAAAATTTGTTTGATATAATAAGATACTTCAGTGTCTTCTTTTTGACCATATGTACTTTTATATTAAGGCAATTGTGCCAGCCCTTATTCATATTTACGGCATTATATGTACGGCATATATATGGTTTCCCTAAGCCCTAACCACTGAACCCTACAAAGTACCTATACATGCTTTATGTAAGATTTCAGCTCTCGAGCATTGCCGTTCAAACCATCCTTAAATGGGATATAATTCCGTTTATAAAAACTCTCGAGTCCGGTTGAAAGGGAATGAGTATTTCGCAGCATTTCATGTCCATTGTGATATATGAGACTTTAATTACAAAATGACCTCTAATGAACCCATTTAAGTAGAGCGGCTGATCCTATGTAGACCAGTCGCCAGGCGTACATAATTCGCACGCGATGGTGTCATAGCTAACAATATTAATGGCCCTTTTCGCTGCGCCCAACCAATAATTCCAATTAGATTTATACAGATTTTTATCAGGATAAAAGTAACATTGCTGAAATGCGAAAATAAAGGTATAATTAATTAATTAATTATTAGATGAATACAATTTTATGCTTTAGAAAATTGTATTGCTATAATCCGCGATAAAGTTAATATAAAATATATATAGTGCTAAAATGTATAGAGTATCTGTTTTTTCATACCCAATACATGCAGGATTCTTAAAAACACATGCACAAACCTCCACCACCACCACCACAATACACAAGCACTACACACCATCACTATCAAAAACTCAACAATTTTCGCCTATAAACTAGATATAATACTCCAAGACAAAATCGCTCTAGTAAATAGTATCAATGAATATTAAGATAACATGACTTTAAAGCCGTCTAGTTTCTTGAGGCAAAATGGAAGTCTATCAAGTTAAACGATGACGATAACCTTTGATTTTATTGACTATATTGTTCTTATCTGACATTATAAATAGAACTATAAATATATATTCTCTAGGAACAAGGCTATAAATATATATTCTCTAGGAACAAGGCAAGTACTCGATCCATTCTGGGATTTATAATAGAGGGAGGCCCAAAAAAAGATAAATAGATTGTGTGAAGAATGATATGCATATAAAAGGAGTATCGCCGGAGTTGACGAAGAAGAGAATGGAAGATATAGACATATTGTGCTGATCCCAGGTAATTTGGGATTAGTGTAGGAAAGTGATGAACAATGACGAAATTAAACCATATAAATAAAATAAAATTTAAACAGTTTAATATTAGTTAAACGTTAACTTAATTGGTTTTTAATTGTTACGCAACAAATATTTCAATACAAGGCGCCCATAATTCGCGAGCGATATTAAGAACCATACGAATTCATCCACACGGACGTTCTACTTACATATTGATTTCCTTCCATTAATTAGGTTCAATCAAGATAGCGAAATCATTATTAACAGTTTATCAGTACAATGAGACCTAAAGCTATAACAACACGTAAAATACTTAGAAAAGCTTTTAGTGATCAAAAGGGTTTTTGTACGGAAATGTAACTTTATCCTTACCATATATAAAAAGCTACAAGCTGCTCGAGGTATAAGCTAACAGTCACTATCTAATATACCATATTTTTTTACAATATCGTTATTAAACCTGTACATCCTTAGAGACCATCGCCGATTGTCTTAAGGTGGGTTTAAACCAAACGATCTTAGAGCTTAGAACAAAAACATTTTTCTCGATGTCTAGTGTCTCGTGTAAACGAAGAATCTTTCTTAGAATTTACAAGAAACGATCAGCAAAAATGACGATCGAGATGATCGAGAATGAATGAGCATTCGCTCGTTTGATGTAAATCAGCCTTGATAGTTGCTACGTAAATAATGACACAATAACCGCATGAACTTTACTCATGTGTATTTAGCTTAAGTCGTAACGACGCTGACTAAAACGAACCATACGCCTTAATAAATAAAGATCATAAAGTAATACATAATGATAAAGTTCATACGATCTCGATGAACGGGTCAAAGCACTCAAACAATAACACTAACATTTAACTTAAAACAGTATATTAACAGTAAACGGAAAACAAATTGCACAAACAAATGAGAGTTAGTGTTCGCAACACCAACATGTTAGTAGTAAGAATCTGTGAATTGTATGTAGCAACACTCTCTTCTCTCTTGGATGGCGGAACGAATACACGCGTTACGAAGTGCTCCGATTTTTATTATACCAGTTTTACAGTCCGCTAACGTCCCAACAGTTAGAAACAATCGACATACCAAGTCCAAAAATGAGACTAAGATTTTTTTATAAATCCGATCATCATACTTACCGCTATACCTATGCCTTTATGCGTAAATCCCTTGTGCTTTAGTTTTTTCTTATTTGTACGTTACATACGATTTTGTGTTACTCAAATCCATCTGCTTCCTATGGCATTTCTACAAACACTGTATTTTTTACGGTGCGGGGTCCCCAATCTAACACCATAAGACCTTAACTTTCCATCGATTCTTTAATAATAATAATAACTTTATTAGGAACAATACAGAAAAACAATACATAACAATGAAAAACGATGATCCTGCAGAAGTATAAACTGTGTTGCAGTGATCAACGCCCTCCTCCTTTACAAAAATATAATGTTCCTTATAGTTAGGTATAATTATAGTATGAAATAAAAGAATGATGAAAATAATAAAAAATTAAGAAAAAAAAATGTGTACAACTTAGATTGTATTAATATGTGTTTGTGCGTGCATGCATACGCATGTGTCTGTGTGTAATCGTGAATGCGCGGAGAGTTTCTGAATGCGTGCGTAGAGTGGTGAACTATGTACCTCACGCTTGGGTACTTTAACGTCGCGATCCATTTGCATATATAATATGAGACACTTTGGTTTAACTATGAATCTCTTTATTTCCAACTAGATCTCTAAATCATTTAAAACTATTGTATGCAACGCAGTCTTCATTTGTCAGCTAAGTTGAATTACCCTCATTATTGCAATATGTTTTTTCCATGTTCCGTTAAGAAGAAACGGCAATTATGTTACCCAAGTGTGTAAGTTTAAATTCTGTCAAATATGATGAAAATTGGCCCAGCAGATTAGCTGTGACAGCGTAACAGATAGACACTTTCATTATTATGTTACAAACATGTTGCCACATGATTTGGCTGTAGCCGTATTTTACGACCGGCCGCCTGCCTGACGTCAACTTACCTTAGTCGTATTATACGACTCCTCGGTAAGAAAAAGGGTGGTCTATTTTACTCAACCGGATACCACACGGCGGGTCAACTTACCTTAGTCGCCTTTTACGACACCTCGGTAAGAAATGAGAGTGGTCTATTCTACTCAACCGGATACCACACGGCACTTTCACATTTACAATATTACACGAAAAAAGTGTTAGATTCTTAAAAGGATGCCTTTATATCATAGCTAAGCTGTGATAGCCTAGTGGTGAGACCGTGCAACTGTTTAGAGACGAACATGGGTTCAAACCCGGGCAGGCACCAATGAGTTTTTCTATTAAAACTTATGTGTCTAATTGATCTTTGCAATTTATCACACGCTTTTCGGTGAAGGAAAACATCGTGAGGAAACCTGCATATCTCTAGAGAATTCTAGGTAAATGTGTAACCTACCAATCCGCAGTGGAGCAGCGTGGTAGGTCTTAGCTCCAATCCTTTTTTCCAAAAAACGGAGAGAAGAGGCCTATTTCCAGCAGTGGGATATTATTATTATATTAGTTACATTTATTTTTATATAGCAGTTACATTAAAATTTCACACACCTGATGGAGCGTCTAAGTATGGGGGATAAAAGCGGCACTATAATATATAACTCTCAGCGTTCGAAAACGAGAGAGGTCAAGAGGTCCTCTATTTCGTGCAAAGAAATCCTTAAGACCCGTGATACTTGTAGAGTGAAAGGTGCATCCTAGGTTGTAGAATTTATACGCAGCTGAAATAAAATGATGACGTAGAAAACTATGCGAAATAAACTAACTGGCCCGTTGGCGCAGTTGACGGATCACTGTCATCAGCTCCGAGGGTCGCGGGTTCGATTCCCTCCGCGGGCCAACGTTTTCTCTTAATAATTTGTTGGTTTTTCGAGCCTGGATGTATATTTGAGTATGTATTTACAATTATATATGTATATATTCACCAGTTGTCTGTCACCCTTAACACAAATATTAAGTTACTTTTGGGACGGACGACCGTGTCTGTAAGTGCCCCATATATTTATTAAAAAAAAGAATAATTAAAAAAAAGATTGTCTGTCCCAAGAAGTATTGACAATATTACTAGTTACAAGAATTGCACTATGAAAAGAGCAAACCCATAGTATTGGTGGCTAAAGCAATAGCATTAGGGTTTACAAATAAAAAATATACATGTTTACATATCCCTATGCTAAACCAATCGCCTTAAGAATTTTTTTCAATCGTCATAGAAATAATGATTGCCGCAATAATCTTTTTTGCACATCAAAAATCAAAACTGAAGTATAGTAAAGGTCTAATTGAAGAAACAGGTTTTTTGGTAATAAGCGTTGTCTGCATATCTGAACAGATATGCAATCAATAAATTTAACCTTGTTCCGTAAAACAACATTGCAAAAGATCATCAAACAAGGACAAGGACGTGATGCTAAATCATAAAGGGGCATTACAATACACTAAGTCTAGCCACTGAATTAAGGGGCGTGGCCCTTAATTAGAGACATGTATTATTGCATTACACTAATTTACTAAATTGACAAAATCAAAAAAGGTGTTATTGTTAAAGCTGTCCGTGGTGTATCAATTGATAGTGAAGAAAAGCGTCGAGGGAATAAGAAGGCGAAAGATGTATAAAATATAGATAAAATTACTAAAGCAGGCGAGTTCTCGGACTTTTTACTTGATATATATTTTTTTAATCTAAAAATACGTCCATTACAGACTTGCAACACTAATTTCTGTTTAATGGATATGTTTTCAAGGGAAAACAAAGCATCGACCTCTTAATCATAGACGCTCGTCGCGTCGTCTATAAATACCTTAATTGTAAGTATGTAATATTAAACTGGACACTAAGGGGCTTATTATCTAAATGACCGGCTCCATTCGGATTCTGTTATTAAGGGTTTACATCATCATCATCGTCCTGTCCATATCCCACTCTTAGCGGCATAGATAACACTATATAGGATAAAGATGAGAAACTCCATATATCTCCAGAGAATTCAGGAGATATGTGTAACCTACCAGTCCGCTTTAGAGCAGCGTCTTAGATATAACTCTTCTCTCCTGAAACGTAGAGAGGAGTTCCACGCCCAACGATGGGATAGTAACAGGCCGTTACTTTCCTTTTTTATATTAGCTTCTATACATAATTGTTTGACACAATAACTACTAACAAACAGTTTTATTAAAAACTGATAGGACATGACGTCATCAGAAGGAAACGCACCGTGTCGTTGCGGGGAAGTCATCTTTCCCATACCAGCAACAAAACATATCCAGAAATAAGTATAACGCCATTTATATGTGATCTCTAAAAGGAGATGGATGAAACGTGCGATAGGGATCTTGTTAAAATAGTCAATCTATAAACAGCTGTTGACGAAGTGGGAGCGTTGGCTTTAGGTTTTCTCATTTTTGTTGCACATCGTGATTACTTCTCATTGTATGGTGCACGTATGTGAGGAACATTGAGAGTAGGAGACTATTAGAAACGAATGCCCTGTTAACATTCTTTTTATTTTCTTAGTTGAATCTTCAGTGAAAGGTGATACACCTTAATTAATAATTCAGAATGTACGAAGTCTTATTTGAAGCTTAACTTTCCCTACCATGTAGATTTATATTTTGTAAAAATGACAGAAAACTATTGACAATTGATTTTATATTATTCTCCTGCCCTTATCCCACTCTTAGTGGGGTCGGCACAACATGTTGTCACATGATTTGGCTATGTATTTTACGACAGACCGCCTGCCCGACGTCAATTTACCTAAGTCGCCTTTTACGACACATCGGTAAGAAAGAGGGTCTATTCTACACTGCCGGATACCTCACATGCTTAAAATAAATACATTCTGATAAATTTTTGATCGTTGGTCGCTGTATCGAGTTATATTATAAATGCGAAAGTCTGTCTGTAGCTTTTCGAATCAGCAGTGAATTGCGATTCAAAAGCACTGGGTTTACTAAGGTTACTTGAATTAAGAATGATTTGAATTTGTTGCTCGTTATTAAAATTGGAGCTGTGATAGCCCAGCGGTGAGACCGTGCGACTCTTTCGAGGGGAATACGAGTTCAAACCCGGGCAGGCACCAATGAGTTTTTCTATTAAAACTCATGTGTCTAATTGATAATTGCAATTTATCACACGCTTTTCGGTGAAGGAAAACATCGTGAGGAAACCTGCATATCTGTAGAGAATTCTGGAGATATGTGTAACCTACCAATCCGCATTGGAGCATCGTGGTAGGTTTAGCTCCAACCCTTCTCTCCAGAAACGGAGAGAGGAGGCTTATTCCCAGCAGTGGGATTGTAACAGGCCGCTACTTTACTTTTTTTTTAATAAAAATTTAGTTCACTAAACTATATGCAGAAGCTAGTTGCATATTAATATAAGAAGATATAAATCGCATAATGCGAAACATTCAAGTCCTTGTTGAACAGTGAAGCTTTAACTATCGTTTATTTTATATTTCTGATGTTCGTGAATCACAGTCTATTAGATCGATTTCCGACGGACGGATGTACTGAGTCATTCAATACTGTATGCTAATTGACCGTTTCTAAGGTTTTGCAATCGTACGCGTGATACGCATTTAAATAAAAATAACGGCTACCGTCACTTTAACTTTAATTATAACTATCATCCAAAAACGATAGACTTGTTTAATGACACTTTCATGCGAAGAACAATTTAAAAAATTCGCAAGACAGTGTCCAATTATAAAGTGCAGTCATTGGTGTACACCAGGGTTTAGTTTTGGGTCCTTTACTATTTTTAGGTATATATAAATGATTTATCATATTATATTTGATTGGGAATATTTTGGGAATGTGCTGATTGTAGGGTTTGATAAATAAAGTACGTGTTTTTCCCATTTTTGGGGCGATATTGTGGGTATTTCTTTCATTACTTTACAAAAAAATATTTAAAAAATAAAATCTTTGAGAAGTGAATGCAATCCTTAATAACCAAATAAGTAAGCCTTTGAGTATGTAACAAGAAAAGAAAGTAAATAAAACTCTTCATTGATGTATTACGTTGTTTAAATATAAAAATGAAAAAATTAACACTAAAATTGACAGTTATAAAATTGTGATTTTTGTGAACGTTCCTATTGTATATCTCTCACAAAATCTAAAACACAATGCTTTTGAATTAACGGTCAGATTAATTTATTTTCTTAAACTTCCACGCCGGAAGTTACATATGAAAAAAACGACTCGGTTTAGACTTCAAAAGCATATCGATAGTCTTCGGATATTTATTTATTACACATGCCAAGTGATTCAATGCTTAACAACAGGGGTCGGCAACCTTTTTAGAATATATAGCCATAAGTGATAATTTCAAATAAAATCCAGATTATAAAGAGCCAATAAAAAAAATGAAGATATATTATAGCGTTTAGAACTAAAAGAAGTAGGGACAACTTCCTTAACATGTGAAAAATTATAGCTTATAAGATTTGCGAGGACAGGAACCTCTAACAGAAAGGTTGCAATCATAAATAATTCAACGCTTCCTCATCTATCTGCCAATCAGAGCCATGTTGGGTATGCTGTCACCACTTCCCTTTGACTAAATAATTTTATGGAAGGTAGCTACGTTTCATTGAAATAGGAACCGTTGTGTGATAAATAATATCTCTCCATACGTCGTCCTGACGAACGAGTTGAACATACAAACACTTTTTTTTCAATCAATACGAGTATTCTATATGCGAAAATCATTCTGTTGGTTTGTTACGCTTTTACGGCTGCTCCACTCAATCATTTTAGATGAAATTTGGTAGAATTAAAGCTAATATACCTGGCTAACATCTAAAAGTAAACTCACGGTCTGTATGTGATCCATTTTCTCAAAATATACTGAATGGATTTTGGTACGGTTACACTAAAAGGTAGTGCAATTCTTCTGGCAGGTTTAAATTAGTAGTACATTACGGCTTTATATAAATTGTCTTGCTGGGAGCTTAGATCGCGTGCGCCGCGTAAACCAACAGAGATACACTAAAGTAATGTAGTACAGAATTGTAGATCTACAAAAACACTACAAAAAAAAAAGTCCGCGACAGGATGTCTCTATCTCTTATGATTAATTCACAATAACCACTTCTATGTCCAAAATTTCAAATAAATTTTCACGCAAGCCGAAGGCACATCTGGTTTACGTTAGGATAAGAAAAATTTGAAGCGTTAAAAAGGACCCGCAAAAAGAATAAGGAAGAGATGCTATACACCTTGATACAGATAAAAATTTCATGCTTAGAACATCCTGTAGACAAAATTTCGTAAATTTACGTTCTTTTCGTGTCGGACCTCCGATACAATAAAATCTTACATATTTCCTAAATTTAGCCTTTATAATGTTAATACGTTTATACATTTTTTATCAATGTTGCCCGTTCTATCGAGGGTCATCACAATGACGGACGCCGGCAGACGGATATCCGACGATACTGGGCTTTTACCGTGCACTATTTAACCCGTGACATTTAAAGTATCTTGCGATTGTACGCATATCGAGGTTATAATGTCGATATAAACAATTTTGAACGAATACTGTTTTTATTAAGTAAGCATGAATGTAGTAGTGGCTTATTAACCACAGATGACCAGTATAGAGAAAATCTGATTGTTATGATTTTACAGCTAATCCACTGGACCAATATTGATAAAATTTGGCACAGTTAAAGCATATATAACATATCGATTAAAGCAACAACCTGTTTTTTTTATCGGGAATCGAAAATCACATGATAAATTATTAAGGGCCAACTAGTAAAAAGGTACCACTAGTTAAACACTAGTGATAGACAAATGCAATCTTATCATGAATCACTTATAATGGTGCTAGGATTTTTATAGCAAATCAATATATGCATCCATATAGAGAGACCTTGTTTTGTATGTGTTGAATAATAAGCCAAAAAAGGCTTCAGTTTATTCTCCATATTCAATTATTTTTCTCAGCCCACTGCATTATTAAAAAAAACCCTGAAGTATCTTTAAACTCTTCAAATAAATTCTGTATAAATCCATTAAGCTATATAAATTTTTGTATGAACGATGATCATTATGATGCTCATCTAATGTGAAGCCATGAGTGCTGGCAGTAATCACCTACATCTTTTTTACAAAAACTTATGTTTTGAAGTGGTATGAACAGTTCATCATAGACTTTATGCTGAAGGAGAACATTGCAATGGAACCTTTACAATTCCTGGCATACATGTAAACTATATCTAAAATCTGCACTTGAGTAGCTTGGTGTAGCAATCATTATCACCTAGGAGACAGAAACCCTTGACCCAACTATATCACTACTGACTACAAAATATTCTTTATTCAAGAAAACTTGTAAACAAGAACTTTTAAATAGTCATCTCTACTGCTGGTTCAGAAAGCTGTTCTTACGGAAAATAGCCAGCTACAAAAACTCGTTAGTGTCCCTTTTTTTTCAAATATAATTCTTATAACTAGTTAAATTTGGTCACTGCTATCTAGTACAGGGTAGATGAGTATCTATACTCATGCATTCTTATCATCTATATAATCGTCAATAGTATAGTAGGCTCTCTGTATCAGCCTCCTTTTAACAGTATTTTTAAACTGCTGTAATGGCAAAGATAAGATAATATCTGTATGTATTCATATTTATGTTTTAACTAATTTATGTTTACTCTAGCATATACAAGAGATCTTCAAGAAATTTCCTGAGGAACTAATTTATGTTTACTTTTACACATGAGTTCTTAAAGCGATTTCCTCACAAACTATAAACTATGTTTGTAACCAAGTTTAAAAAAAATTATAGCATTGTAGCAATTATTTGACTTAAATTAAAATATATAGTCCACAAAATACATATATTTAATGAAAATAATAAAATTATATTTCATATTTAATGGCACAAAGTATGCATTAATATATATTAGCATTCTAAATATTCTTAAAACTACATATGAACATTGATAATGTACATTTTGTTGTATAACTTTTATATTTTGTATACTAATCCTCTCAAGAACCACCTCTATGAAACAAAACCAGTTCATTTCCAGTGATAATTAATATTTGGATGTTTATTTTTATTTTGTATCTAAATATACCATTTCATTAAAATAGTATCAAACTTTTATGAAGTTCCAAAAGAAATTACAAAGTCGTAAAATATTAAATGTTTTTTTTATATTTAGCATTCCTCATTATATTCTTTTTTAAATTACAGTAGGTACTTACTTATTTGTTGTGCTCCTGTATCCTTTGTCAGGGACGACAGTAATAAATAAAACACAATCCAACTAACACTGCCACCACACAAGAACATTTTAGCATTTAAGATTATTTCTAACATTTTACACCGAAACTAATTTAGCTTTAGTTCGTAATTCATAATAACTATAGAAGGTAAACTATAATAAAGAGTTCGTTCTCTTCAACAAGGCACTACTGATAACTCATGGCGCCGCCGTCCGCAAGTGACATCATAGACTACTAACTAAAATAAAGACGACAATGTTTCATACTTTGGCGCGTTAGAATATTAGGAAGAGTGGGAGATGGTGGGAGGTGCGGATACGTACTATAGGTACTAATTATAGTCATTCATAGAAATGTATCTGCCTCTCACCCGTTTCATTCATAAATCCGGAAATAGTCTCAGCTCTGACTCTCTCTAACACATGGAAATTTACTACGCGTAATATATATAACGAATGACGTAAATTCGTAGTAAAATTAGTGATGTACTTGTTGTGCTAAAACCGTAACTAGTGATTCCAAAGTTTTATCGATTCGTATTTTTCTGTTACCGATTATTTCAGTTACCGGTTTTCTTCTACATACTAATATTAATCTTAAAATTTAAATAAAACAAAATATTTTAGTAACTTTATTAAATTTATTGAATTAAAAAAAATGTTTTAAAAACAGCGCATAGAGATGCAAAAAATTTAACTCGGCATACGTGCTAAAAAATTTTTTTTCCTAAACACGCTAAAAGTATAACAAAAAAACACAAATATAATTTGTACATAGAAAACAGAATAAGCCGACAAAAAGTTATTCAAACAGAGATTTCACAGGCCTCAAACATAGACACGTAAGCGATCATGTATCTTTAAATTGGATTTGTAACTTATTAACAAAAAAAAAGGAATTTTATACATTCACTCGAAACAATTTACAAGATCAATATTTGAAACGACAGATGTCGCTTTTGGTAAATTATAAATATTAGAGTGAGAATGTATGTGCAATCGCATATCACTTATGGTAATGAACGGGTCTTATCTCTACTTATATTATTTACAATCAAATTAATTAACACCTGAGATTAATACATAGTTAAGAAAGAATGAAATCACGAAATTATAGTATTATTTGAAATAATTATCACGCTTAAACGAAGTATGCTCCATAACTTATTTAACTAAATGGAAACATGTAAAAAAGTACTTTGTAGTAGTAGGCACAAAACACATTATTTTACCATTAAACCATACAAATATCTAATATATAACAACAATATATAAACTTAGTTATAGTTTTCGCACTATTTGATTATGGCGTGATTGCTATCAATATTTTTTTAAAACTTTGAAGCAAATAAATAAGTATTATTTAATATCAACTTATAAAAACCTAAACATAAAGTATTTTAAACATTTTCAAGTATATTAATAAAGTATTACAGTATCACAGAGTTAATTCATAGAATATTGATATTATGTTACATACGTATATATTTATGTTTTGCTATACTTTAATACGGCAAAATATATATAAAATACAAGGTACAAATATTCAATTTTATAAAATAAATATTCATTAAAGATATTATTTTGACAACTTCAGTTCAATTTGTATTTCTTCATTTGTCAATTATATTATTGTAATGACATGGTTTTGTTTGTTTACATTAAGTGAAGTATCTACTTATGGAATATAAAAAGAATAAAATTTATCCAACAAGAAAACTATACTTTGGCTTTACAAATGTTAAGAATAGGAATTTCAGTTTGCTACTTTTGCCTCATGTATTTCAAATAACCCTACTTCTGATAAAAAATTTACATTTCAATTCCCTTTTTTCAGCTATCTGTAAATTCTTCTAGTAAAAATAATAATATAATTTTTCAAGTAGACTAAACAAATCGTTGACTTAATAAGTCTTTTCTTAAACATATATAATACTGTTCAAAAGACATAAGTTTCTGTGATGGATAATATAATTTCACACATGTGATGTCACTGGCAATATATTCTCTATTTTTTATTAAAGCAATTTAATCAAATCTTTCAATTTTATTAGAAAACAGCGTACTTATAAAAATTTCAAAATTTACAAAATTCAGATTTTTCATTCAATAAAATATATCGCTTGTGGAATGCAATAGTGGCACTATTAAAAAACACGTCTATCGGAATAGGAATAAAATGTGTAAATGTTAAAGTACACATTCTATTCAGCACCAACACAAGAAGAACTCATGGTTCAATATTAGGCCGTCGTTTCAAACTATAACAATTTTTATACATTTTCCTTAGCAACAAAAACTATAAACCCATTTCAAAAGATCTCAATCAACCAGTCTCAAAATATAATTTTTTGCGATATATCGATGTACCGCACCGAAAATATACGGATTAGATTTGGAACATATTTCTGATGGAATATTAGGTTCTGTAACTATCAAACTTCTGCCTATCACTGAGAATTCCTAACATTTTATCACTATCATCGGCACATTAGCATACAAAGATTTACTGGTACTAATATTATTAACCAATAATGTTTTAAACTAACAAAACAACAAAATTACGATCAGTGCTAGTGTGTCAGCTACCTTATCTATGATTATGAGAAAAAAATCCATGGGCTCCTAGTTAACATCCTTCAAACTTTATATTGTTTGTCAATTTGAATATTATGAATACAATTTTATAGACATTGGTTTGCTTTTTCTTGAGTCTCAAGCATCAAATCGCATTGACTTTTACAGCTGAACTTCAAAATTCAGAATGGTTTGAATTTACTGACAAAGAGAAATTTTAGATGTCCACTACTATAATCAGAACAGGTATTTTATGCCAAATTATTATTAATATTGGTGCTAAATAATTGTGATCCAACTGAAGCTCTTCATATATCTTCATCTGCATCATGTGGCTGGTAGATACTTCCCGGCGGAGGATTGTGCAGCTACTGATCCTGTAATGCATATGTATTGTTTAAATAATGTTATGATACTAAAAATAGTGATTGCAAAAGCAATCTTACAGACAATCTTGGCATATAGAATTGACAATATTTTGGTAGATGCAAAACAATAATAAACTTGCGCAATTTTATGTAGAAATAAATACTACGTATAACAATTAAGAATTTTCCTTTTATGAAAATTATTCTTAATCTTAGAAAATTTACAGGAAATAAAGTATTATAATAGAAATGTTTAAATATACAATTTGTTATTATAAACTGTACCAATATTATTAATCTAGTATTATTTAAATAAACCAAGAACTTTAATAAGACATTTTATAATAATTAGAATTACAATCTGTATTTTATCCTGTTCTCATAAGAATAACAGGGTTGCTTGCATACTTAATGTTACAGCGAGTTATAAATGTCTATTTTGTGAGTTTTATTTAATAAATAAATAGAGAGTGGCTTGTGTACATTAGAACACTCCTAAAAATATATATAATATTTTCCTGTTCCTGAAAGAAAATTGAACTCTTTAACCCTATCTGTTAGTATATAAGCTTCAATTGTTGTGTATTGTGTGTGATGCTTTAACAAATAACAGACAGAAAGATAGATTCTATATTTAAAAATATATTCCTGCTCTTAAATAGTGTCCTCAAAATATTTTTATATTGGTCTTTAACTAACAGACTTGACTGTGTCTAGAGTTCTGATATTTAGGTAAAATCTCTACAAGTGATGTCTAGATGTCTTACTTTGCCAGTTTTATATAGACACTATAAATATATATATTTTTTTGTTGTTAAATAGGCGAGCGCTTGACTGTAATCATGCCTCATGGTAAGCAATGATACAGTTTAAGATGGAGCACGCTTACCTAGAAGATGCCTATTCACTCTTGCCTTAAAGGTACCCATATTGTAAGTATTGGAAAAGATAGATGCCAGGAGAGAATTCCATTCCCTTGCTGTGTGCAACAAAAAAGACGAAGCGAAGCGTTGTGTGCGTCTTCGTGGAATGTCGATGACATAAGGGTGGAACTTCTCCTGGTGCCTAGCGGTGCGATGATTGAACGGCGAAGGTGAAATAAGTTCATGAAGTACCTGGGCACACTCTCCAAAATATATCTTGTAGAAAACCGATAAACAGGCAACTCTGCGCGGGTGTTGCGGACTCTGCAATTTGGCATTTGTCAGGGTCTCATCACCTATGAGTTCCTGGCACGTCGATCCACCGAGTCCAAAGCATCCAATTGGTATTTGGCAGATCCTTCCTACAAATGGCAGCAGTATATTTTAAAATTAATAAAATAGTAGGTATATCTGTGTCTCTTTGTAACTTAAATATCTTTGATTATGTACTGTTAGCAAACCAGGTTTTAAATAAGAAGCTTTCCAAATACTGTAACTCAGCATCATTGTCACATGACAAAAAAAAGTTAGAATAATTATCACTAACACATCTTTACATCTGTTCTTATATCACATACTTATATCACTCTAAAAGAGAAATAATTGATTTATACAGTATTTTATTATATCTCAAATCGAATGGCCCACTATATATATCAGCTTCAGATGTACCTAATTTTAAGTGAAAGTGAAATAGCCAGACAGACACTGAATTAATATTTACTTGCCTTCATCTTGTCATAAAAATTGGGCTAATCATTTGCTTCATCCCACAAAGCATCAGCATATATAGCCTAGGACGTCATCCCACTGAGTACTCTCTTTGGCAATTACAAGGTTGGTCTGAAAAATATTACACAAAGATTTCAATAAACATGGAACATCGATAGTATCGAAATAACTTTATATTTGACTGGCCCTTTGGCGCAGTGGGTAGTGACCCCGCCTTCAGTTCCGCTGGTCGCGGGTTCGATTCCATCCGAAGGCCAACATCTTTTATAAACAATTTGTTGGTTCTTCGAGCCTGGGTATATATTTGTATTTAAATATGCATTTAAAATTATATATGTAGTATATCTACCAGTTGTCCGTCAGCCATAACTCAATTTTATTATTATTATTAAAGAATTAAAGATTGTCTATAATATATTTTCTCTTACAGAAAAAATAATAAACTATCAATAAATAAATACTTTAAACATAGGATATAACTGATATTGGTTAAGATTCGATTCAATGAACACATAATAAATATTATTATGAAAGGAAATGTTTTAACAATTTTGTATATTTTATTTTAAGATTAAATTTTATAATATTAGTATGTCGAATAAAAAAAAGATCTTTGAGGATCAGCTTTGAGGTCCCTGCCTAACACCATAGAAACATATTAAAACAGATTGAAAAATCCAAATGTTTTCATCACCAGCAAAAAAAGTTATTATAAAATGATTTATTGTATTCAATGGGGAATTTTATAACAAAGAAATCGGTATATCAATTATAAGTATAATTATTATACATATAGTAATAACATGATCTAAAAATTAAGGTAAAAAATTAGTACACCCTCCTGCTTCTTGTCAGTCAAAGGGTTAAAGTTATTACTTGAATGATTTGTAATAAAAAAAAGACTTACATACTTAATCTTGTTGTCGCAGGTATGTGTAGAAATTGTTAGATAAGATGGTAGGTAGCTTGAGTGTCATCTTTTTCACAAATATAACTGTATATATTTATAGCCTTTAGTCATACAGTCTAGTCTTAAATTTCTGAAAATATTTTTGGTAAAATTGAGAATAAATTCTGTTAAGTACAAACAGTAGCATATATAAGTGATTAATTAAACAAAATAATTATTCTTTTGTAGTATTATTGAACAGTCTTTCTAAATTGCTATTATTCTTTCATTCAGTACACATAGCACTATATTGTTTATCAGCACTGTAAATGTAAATATATCTTAAACCACAAATCAGATCATGTGATAATCAAATTTAGACAAAAATTACATAAATTTATTTTGAGTTGCTTATATATTACAGAATATGCAATTGATTCAAGAATCCTGGGATTTGACTTTCTGTACATCTGTTTAAACAGTCTTAAAATTTGCTTTGGCTTTTTAATTACAAACCAACAATAGTTTTATATAAAGCAATATACTCTATTGCTTTATACAGAATAAACTTTCTCTATTATACTATTTACTCGTTTTTTATCTGAGTGTCATTTTTAAAAACCTGACAATAAGTTTTAAATTACATGTTAATATATTACATGTTACTTCAATCAAAAATACTGTAAAGAATGTAACTTTATGTTCACACAGTTCACAAGTATTGGTTTCTAAGCTATCTATAAAAGTAAGGTATAAGAGGTACACAATGATTTCCAATGAGCAAGCGGATCTGAAAATATTTTTACATTTTATGCTATGACAGCGAACTCCATTTTTCAAAACCATTTTAATTCTGTTCACATTATTAATAACTAATATTCACCCTTAAAACCATTTAAAACAGCTTCTAATAAACTAACTTAAGACTTTAATGCTACATTATTGATCGTTTATAGAGCAACAAGACCACTAGACCCTTTAATATAAAATTGCAGGACATAATATATTAATATTTAATACAGGTAATTCGTCAATCTAAATTAATGTGCGTAACGTACAACAGTAATAATAAAATTATTTTGCTATAAACCGCGCAATTTTCATATTACGATAATTGAATCAGTTGTTAAAAATTTTACTGTAGTAATAGTTTTGAAATACAATTTCAGCTTGCAAGGAATTAGGTTATTATATTTAGAATGTGAGAATATAAATTTTAAGAATGCTCTTACTATTATAGAAATGCACAAAATTCATTAAAACTCAATACTTACATTAAAATTAAGTAAATCCTCTTCGTATTGTTTTTCCACGTGTTAACACACAATTTTATTTCATTAGTACATATTTAAGAAATATCTCAACAGATATTAGTGAAATAAGACTTTATACATTTAAATTGTAATAAGCAATATTTGTTTTAAGTATATTTCTAACTAAATTAAAATAAAATTATCAATTTTTGTTAAAATTAAAGTAGTTAAAGTCTTCAACGGGAAGTTTAAAAAATTTAAAATGGCTCCCATACTTTCATTGATAAATTTTCTTGTTATATTATACACTGTCAAAATAAGAATGAGTGCGTAATTAATATGTATGGCGGAGTGGAGCGAGATGCAGCTGAGACTATTTTCATACGATTCATTCATAAAAACGTGCATGTGCAAGAGGGATGCAAGAACTCTTGTATTGGCGCCCGTAGTAAAACTGCCCTGAGTGACATGACCTCAAACTAAAATCTTATGACATTGACATTATTAAATGACATAACTGACATGGGCAGAATTGACAAGCTTAGAGTAGTTACTGGTGCTGACCGATTTTAGAGTTATTCTGATATTTACGTAAAATAACCGGTATTCTTCGGATAAAACTTATATAAATTGAGCCACATCAAAAAAACACACATTTTTATGAATTTAATAACACTAAAGTACCAAAATAAAACAAAAAAAATCTAGTCATTACAAAGAATTGCAATGTTTGATAAATATTATAGTATTTCCGATCATAGACAAATGAAATTAAATAATGTTACATACCTACAAGTGGTGTTAACTTAAGCGGGGAAAAGCAGTGACGGGCGAAATTTTTTTAAAACATACTTTATAATTTTAGGTGTATCCGAAACATAGAGTTATTATATTGAGAGTAGCAAAGCCTGCCTAAAATGTATTACAATATAGAGAAATAAAGAGAAAGCAAATGAGGTTGTAACTATGTCTCTCTTTTTTATCTGTGTAGTCTAGATGCTATATAGACAAGGTTGAAATATATGAGTTTCATCTTTCCTCTAACTATTTTTTGCGACATTTACATCCTTCAGTACTGCCAATGGCTTCCCTACTCCAATTATGATAAATCTGTGATCCGAACACACTTATTTTTATTTCGCACGTGTATTCGATTTTGGTCTATTCTTAGGGTATTCCCTATTTTATATTCATACAATAAATATTAATCCTTTGATAAAATTAGTATTCTATGGTTATAGTAGCTCCCCTAAACTAAAAAACATTATAAATAAAAAGAGTGTGATAAACTATAAAAGTGAACTTGCTGAGCAGTCTGAATTTGGAAATGAATTTTTCCTTTTTTTGTTATATCATGTGATTTTTTGAACCAAAAATAAATTCAAGTAATAGATGCATTATACACTATGACATGTATTATGACTACTAAACTGAATCAGATATAAGCATAGACAAGTTTTGTCATTAGCAAAAATGTTTATGGTTCGGGGAATATTCAACAATAAAATAGGAAGTTCGGTTTTTAACTAGATGTTATTAACTTAACTCTATTGTAAGAACATATTGCCTTTATTAACAATATAATTATGTCTTGATTTAACTTACGGGGAAAAACTTGCTTTTATTTTCGATGACCGTTGAGTGTTGACAATATAATCGTTAGTCGCAACTCGCAGTGTTAATTTTTAATTTTTATATTAAACTTTAAACTTAAAGTGGTCGAAGGACTTTACGTTACATTTGCTTTTTCTCTTTTTTCTTACTGGACATTGGATAACGGTATGTGCTTTGTTAATATATTTTCAAATGTAAGCGTGAAATGTTTAATTTTATTTTCGAAATGAAAATTGTCCATTTGCAGATTCAAGAAAATGATGTCAAAATTCTCTAAACTGCATGACAACGGTGTGATCACTGGTCTCGCAGATTCGTTATGCCTGCTTTGTGAGACATATCTTACCAAGAATGATTTACAGGAGCATATCAATACAGAGTCACACCAAAGAATCCTGGAGTCTTCAGATTACATAGAAAAATACAAGGACGACCGCGTCAGAAAGGTACAAAATCATATTATATTTAAAAAATAATGGTAAAGTTATGCTTTGTTAGAAATCCTAAATAAAATTAAGGTATTTTTAAGCCCGTATTTTGAAATGTGTGCGTTCGTCGTAGTGTTAGGAATAATCAGCTTTATTCGTTAAATAATGTGTCGCGCCTGAGTCTACTCATTTGCATCAACAAATAGATGGTTGTCACTCGGCTTTGTATTTTCCAATTATACCAAACCGATGACGATGTTGATATGTTTTGGGTACTCTATTTTGATTTGGAAATGTAAGGTTGGCATTCTATGTAATTTATTGAGTTATTTTTTTATTTAAGTAGGTATATTCCGAAATTTATTTCCGAGTATTATTCAAATTTAAATAATGTACGTTGATATTTGCATTACATTTTGAGGCTGAGAAATTAGTGACACCGACAAAAACTATCAAGACTTTGGACGTAAATGCTTAATAGAAATTTGTTTCCTAGAATAGATTTACAATAAAAGCATTGCCTTATTTTTTATCCAAAATTTTTGATCATACATGTGTATGTATTATAATTTTATTTAGGATATCAAAATTCGACTAAGTGCATCCAGAATTCTAAAAAAGGTAAAATGCCACCTTACATTAATTTTTTGAAATTTTATTTTGATTTTTTAGGTAAAAGGAGGTTATTACTGTGGTTCATGCAACATGATCATATTAACTTTACCTAAGGTTGATATTCACATAAACAGTTCTGCACATGTTATTAGTAAAAACTACTATCTACTTGTGGAAGTTGATGGAGGTGTGATAGTTTTCGATGATATATTAATAAATAAACAAGCCTGGAATGGACAAAACAATGGTTCTTGTTATATTTGTAACACTGAATATTCAGATGAGAATGAGCATTGTAAAGAATCTTCGCATATTCTGAACGTTATTCAAAGTAAATTAGAACTGGAGAGGAACAAATATGTTTATCGTAAGGTAATAAAAATTACATTTATCTTAATATTAGTTGACTGGCCCTCAGCTCTGCTGGTCATGGGTTCATTACCTGCATTCTAAAATATTTTGTTGGTTCGTAGTCTCGATATGTATTAATTTTTTTAAAAATGTATTTTGTTACTTACGTTGGTCATGGATGACTGTGTGTGTAATTGTCCCTTATATTATTTTTTATTTCAATAATTAACATATTTAAATAGATAATAAGTAATACTGTAACTGTGTAAAGAGGATAGGATCTGTCTTAGGAGAGAAAAGTTAAAAACAGGTCTAATTAAAGTAATGGGTGGCTGGGTCTACTAAAAAAAGCTACTAAAAAAAATATAAAGAAGCTTAGTGATTTGCTGTAAGCTTTCAAAGACCATCATGCATGGAATATGTTACAAACTTAAGTTCTCAGACAGTAAATTTAAAGTTGTTAGAAAATCACTTTATAACTTTTATGTAATTTGGCCTAGCCATGATATTATAGTAAAGTAGTGGCCTGTTACAATGCCACTGTTGGGAATAAGCTTCCTCTCTCTGTTTCTGGAGAGAAGGTTTGGAGCGAATACCTACCACGCTGCTCCAAGGAGCTTGGTAAGTATGCAGGTTTCCTCACTATGACATAGGAAATGATTGTGACTCTAATAATATCTTGATGATTTAGTCCAAAGACTAACTTAAAACTTGTTTTTGTTTTAGGTAGATGACTCATTCCTGAATTGTCTGATCTGTAATAGTTTAATCTCTATAGAATCAAAAGACACTCACATCGAGGATTTGAATCATGTTAATAATTTCACTAAATGTCAGGAAAGTAAGAATAATTATGAATTAATGAAAGCTGAAATGGAGTCGAAAGATATAGCAAACAGTAATACTGCAGTGGAAGAAATTACAAAAGAAAACGTGGATGTGGAAGAAAAAGATTCAGGAATGAACTTATTTTGTGCTTACATTGAAAATTGTATATTGAATAAATCTGAAACTAAAAATGAGAATAATAATAATGATGAGGAGGAAATATTATCTCCTGATGAAGCTTTAAAAAGAGCTTTCATATTTGCTAAAGAAAATGGTCTTAATTACAAACGCAATAACACATATTGCAAAGCTTGTAATATGAAGATATCATCATCGCTTAAGAGAATGAAAGAGCATGTAGCTGAACAATCGCATAAGGAGAAAGCTGCTGTATTTTCAAAACTTGCACTGAAAAAAGTGCCAATGGTTGAATATATAGATAGCGAGAGTGTTGTGGAAAACATTTATTGCCACGATATTATTATTAATGACAAATTTTGTTTGAATTATTTTAGCTTTCATATGATAACCGATATTGGTCGAAGACTTCGTTGTCAGGCTTGTGAAGTGTCACTAGAACGTAATGAACTGGAAAAACATATTCGATCATGGAAACACATACAAGCCATACATTTAACTCCGGTCATCACAGATATTGATACTGAATTCTTAAGAGAGGTAATTAATTAATAGCTAAAACTTGTTTTTTTTTAATCAATAAATAAATATGTGATTTACACACATGGTCGTCTGTCCCCAAAGTAAGTAACTTAGTACTTGTGTTATGGGTGACGGATAACTGATAAATATTCTACATATATAAGTTTAAATACATACTTAAATACTAATACACACCCAGGCTCGAAGAACCTAAAATTTGTTTATAGAAAATGTTGGCCCTCGGCGGGAATCGAACCCGCGATCCGCGGAGCTGAAGGCAGGGTCACTACCCACAGCGCCAACAGGCCAGTCAATATTAACTATCTTCTTCGTAACCCAATTGATGTCCACTGTTAAACATAGTTCTTTCACGAGATCTTGTGCCTCTGAGATACGCAGAGTTCTCTCCATCGACTGCTGATTAGCTCAGAGCTTTCTTTTGAGACTCATAATCAGCGACCATATTTACTACCACAGACTAGAAAAATCATCAAAATCATTAGTAGTCTTTATCCATCTACAATACTTATTTAACAAAAATTATTTTCTAAATTAAGTAGTTCAATTTAATATTATATATAAACCATTGTTTTTTTAATCTTTTGTTTTATCTCTTAGTGCATATATTAAACTAGGTTGTTTTTTTTTTATTTTATTTCTTGTCTTCCTTGTATTACTCAGAGGTTGATTGCGACTGAGATCCCTTTAATAAGGGATAAGTCCGCCTTTGTACTTCAACTATACTATATACTATATTAACGATTAAATAATTTTCAGGTGCGATCGGAGATGTATCACTGTGGTTTCTGCAATTTCATTCAAAACAGCTGGAAAGACTTTAAAAATCATTTAAAATCTATCAATCATAATGAAAAAAAGTCATTTTCAAAAAGACGCCTTTACAAGTACCTTCCTGAAATTTTCAGTGCAAGAGAAGAGCGAAAGGTCGTTAAATTTGTGAGGACCATGCATGGTTTATAATTTTTATTATCAGATGACATGTTTTATGTTTTTATATATTGCTTTATTTAAAAGTGTAAAATTACAAAGATAATGATAGATTTATTTTCTATAATTTTCGCGTATTTAAGGAAAATAATTATATCATTAATTTGTACTACAAATATTCTGCAAAGAAACACTATATAAACTAATTAGTGTGATTTTGTTACTTTCCAATTTATTTTTCTATTAATTTCAATAATTATAACAAATTGAAATATTCTGTTGGTACATTAAGTATCAATATTAGTAATTATAATTAAAAGTATTTTAGTTTTAGTCAGTAAGTCTTCAGTATTTAATACTCGCTGCCTGCAGTATAATAAAATGTAGAAACGAGACTCCCTCTGTTGCGCTCTCTGTCGCACTTACTGCAGATATACTGACGCACCACTGACGTTTTGATTTGAAAGAAAAAAAACTAAATCGTGTAAAGAAATATATTTATAAATTGTCATCGTAATTAATCATTATCCTAGCTAATTTAATTAGCCGCACTCAATAATAGGTTCTTTAAGTTAGTCGCACTAATCAACAAGCTACTGCGCGCGAGCGCATACTCCATCCTTCTAAAATCTAATCTAGTCTTAGTCAAATCTATATCAAATCAAATCAAATCAAAATATTCTTTATTCAAGTAAACTTGTAAACAAGTGCTTTTGAATCGTCAACTTTACTGCTGGTTCGGAAAGCTGTTCCTACCGAGAAGAGCCAGCAAGAAACTCTTGCTCTTTTTAAAATATAAATCTTAGAACTAGTTACATTTATTTATTACTGTCTTGTACAGGGTAGAGGTGCACCTATATCCACACATCCTTATCATCTAAGTAATCTTCAACAGTATAGTAGGCTTTCTGTATCAGCCTCTTTTTAACAGTGTCTTTAAACTGCTGTAATGGCATGACCAAAATTGATTTCGGAATTTTATTATAAAATCTTATACCCAAACCCACAAACGATTAACGTACTTTTGCTAGGCGCAAAGCAGGAGTCGCAAGCTTATGTCGGTTCCTACTTTGTCTATTATATACATCACCTATCGTTTTATAATTTTTTATATTTTTATGTACAAAAATTACGTTATCTAAAATATACTGTGAAGCAAATGTTAGAATAGAAAATGTTATAAGCAGTTTAGAGGTGTAAGAGTAACGACGAAAACCGTACCCGTATGTGTTCGGTACTACACCAAGTAGTACTCGTTACTATCGTATCGGTACTTATGCGTTACTTTTGAAACGTGTTACCATAGCATTAAAGTAACGCCTCAAGTCGTATTCCCGTACGGTATGATATCGGCGCGACATATTACTTACTTGTATATAATATACAAAGTAGGAAACGCCATAAGCTTGCGGCTCCTGCTTTGCGCCTTGTAAGAGTACGTAAGTCGTTTGTGGGTTTGGGTATAAGATTCTATAATAAAATTCCACAATCAATTTTAACTTTGCCATTACAGCAATTTAAAAATACTGTTAAAAAGAGGCTGATACAGAAAGCCTATTATACCGTGGAGGCTTACATTGATGATAAGAATGCGTGGATATAGCTGCTCTTTGACCTTGTGCAGGATAGCTATGACAAAATGTAATTAGTATTAAGAATCTTCTTTTTTAAAAGAGCTCCACCGAGTTTCTTGCTGGCTCTTCTCGGTAGGACGGCTTTCCGAACCAGCAATAGAGTCTACGATTCAAAAGCACTTGTTTACAAGTTTACTTGAATAAAGAATATTTTGAATTTTGAATTTTGAATTTGAACTTGCATACCTAGCTAGCTGCGTAAGGCGAATGTTTTCATGTTTTTTTACAAAATCTTGATTTAATAAAAAAAGGTTAGAATTGTAGAACAATTAAAAGCACAAGTAAATTGTAGACGGAATCTACCGGATTTTACCATGGATTAATTATTTTAACTGAGAATAAAATAGATATTGTTTTGCTTAGAATGAAATTAAACATAAAATATGATAAAAAAAATATTTTAAAGGAGATTTCAAATAATTTAAAAATATTTTAAGGGCCTTAGTAAACATAAAAAAAAATAGACATCGTTCTTTGTAAGATTCATTTAAATTCACCGACAGCTCACATTCAAACCACAGATTAAGTACCGCATTATGTAGTTACTAATACGTACCGATACGAAAGATGCGAGTAACTAGTAACGAATAGCATTAGTGAGTAACGATTCGGTACTCGGTACTAGATGAGGCACCCGTTACTCAGTACCGAATCATACGGTTTGCTTACAGCTTGAGCAGTTATCAATAAGTGACGCACGGTAACAAACCGATGATTTACAGCACCGCGGGCAGCGAGTGTTTAACAGTAGTTTAATAGACAGTAAGAATAGTAGTGATCTGTTAGGTTGGTAATCATGGAGTTCCAATTAGACGTGGGTCGTTACGTGATTTTCGCGTGACGTAACGTAACTAGTGACGGAAAATATGTAACCTGTTTTATAACTAGTTATTTTCTTAACTAGTTACTCATTCGAAACTGTATCACAGTAATGAAATTTAGCCAAGGTTAATACGTCATTCTACTGAAGTGTTACAGTTACTTCAGAGACGATTGACAGTTGAGGGATTAGTTATGTTCGTTATTCTTCGTTACAAGTTACATTTTGTAGTCGTTAATGCAGTAGGCCGATGCCGTAACGTAGTTCAACGAAACGCAAACGCAACGTAACGTAATGTCACATGAAAGCTGCTACGAAAGTAGCTAGTTACAAAAATAACTACTTCGCCTTTGCACACGTAACTAGTTATTCCGTTTCATAGCACGTAACCGGTTATTGTATACAGTGACGTGAAATAACGCCCACGTCTAGTTCCAATGTTATTAGTAATTAGTTATTATGTATCAATATCTAAATACTATTAAGTAGTAGTATATAGAATATTATATGTAATACTAACCAATCATTCTACTAACCTTTTTAATGAATACTCATTGATTGAATCTGCAGATAATTTTATTGAATTAATTATTAAGTATGTAATAATCAGGTTACTGTATATGATTTATTCCTCATTGCGATAATTAATATAAACATATTCTATCTATACCAAAATTGTTTTAGATTAAAATGTTTGTTCATATTGTGCATAATTATGTTAAAGTTTATTCATTAACAAATAAATCTTTGTTTTAATCAGTGATAGTTTAATTTCAATAAATGACCCATAGACTTTCGGTTTTCATAATAGGTATCTATATACTATAATTCAGTGCAGTACCTAATGTACAACTTAATGCCCAAATACGGTGTTCCAAGTATTCAAAAACCATAATTATTTTCCACTTTTATCGCGATTGAATCAAAAGAATGTTCAAGTTATTTCTTTATTTTATCGTCTCCTGTTCTTGAGTGCCCTAAGTTTAAATTAAATGTGTGTTCGAAGTTGGTCAAAATTGAGTTTAGGTGAATTTGATAACTTGTATAAAGGTCTTGCAATAAGACCACCTTTGTACAATGTATTATTTAATATTCTAATAAATAATTAGATAGTCTTTCTTTGAAGGGAACGATATACTATATGAGAGCTTCCTATAGATTTTCTTGGGATATGCAGGTATTCAATTTCTATCTAATTGATAATTGCGGTTTATCACTCTTTTCGGTGAAGGAAAACATCGTGAGGAAACCTGCATATCTCATATAGGAATTGAGGGATATGTGTTACCTACAAATCCGCATTGGAGCAGCGTGGTAGGTCTTACTTCCAATCTTCTCCAAATACGGAGAGGAGGCCTATGCCCAGCAGTGTGATAATAACAGGTTACTTATGTAGGTATTCTTACGACAATTTTCCTTTACTTTAAAGATTCTACTTATTTTTATTCTTTACGAGTTGTAAATATGAGTTAAGCACATGTTTCTATAGAACTCTTGTCAGTTCTTACCGAGATTTTGACCGGCGAACTATTCGTAAAGTTCACGCGCTTTTAATTTTTCAGCCATCCTGACTAAATAATAGACAATATATACATATTATATAGCAATCAAAAAACTGTTTCTTGGTGTAGCATTTATTATATTTGGCAGAACCTATAAAAGTCATCTAGCATTCTGGATCAGTGCCGCCTGATGATATGTCTGAGAAGTTGCTGATTAACTTAAAATTAAAATCAATCTTCAATTATTGTTCATACTGCTGTAATTTCGAATCAAATCAAATCAAATTTTATTTCAAATAAATAAAGATACAGTAAGCATATAGAATAAGGCTTTACATTAAAACTTGTTACTCATTCAAATAATTTTTGAGAATAAGGAGCAAAGGTGCAAGGAACTGTATACAGAATTATATAAAATTAAATATTTTATATAAATTCTTATGGTTGATTTGAAATTAATTTTATCTGCGTCTTAATGGCGACGAACGCCATTACGTCATTCAGCGCTAACCCTTAAGGGCCTATGCTCGCAGCACTGAGCACAGTATGGCATAAGAAAAATCCGATTCTTAAGACGTGCATTTACGTATGTGGGCGTAGGCTCTTATCATTCTTATCACAGACAAATAACCTAAATTGTCCTAGTTATAGAACAAAAATATATACCTTTCTCTTTCTCAATATGTTAATAGGTGTTGTTGTTATAAAAAAAAAAGTTCTAAAACAAACTACATCACAAGCCGTAAAATTTGCTGTTGCTACCGGGTTGTATACATACAAAAATATAACAGTCAGTTATAAATATACAGTGAAAAGTGTTTGTCTTAGAAAATTATATTGACTCTTTAGAAATTTACGGACACAAAATAAGTTTTCTTAAATCAATCATACAATTTCATATTATACACTAGCTACCTGTAGCTGCTAAAACAATGCCATTATGTCAAGTCCGCTTACAAATTAAAAAAAAAACTTTATTATAGACGAAACAGTTTTTCAAGATGTTTTCATGTGTGCGTATTAGATATTAGTGACTGACTTTTAAGTTAAGATAACTAAAAATAATTAAATTATCCATTATCCAAGTAGAAGTTTCAATATCCATTACTCTGACTCACCTAAGTAAAAGAAAAGGTCCATTACCCAGACTCATCCAAGTAAGACTCAAAATGATTATACTATACACCATACAATGTGTATTCATCATGCCAATAATTCCAAATAAAAAAAAATAGTGAATTATTTTGCTATAATCTGTAATTAGTTTTAATGCTTTTTTTGGACACACACACACGGTCGTCCATCCTCAAAGTAAGTATCTTAATACTTGTGTTATGGGTGACGGACAACTGGTAAATATATACATAAATAGTTTTAAATACATACTTAATTACAAATACACACCCAGGCTCGAAGAACCAACAAATTGTTTATAGAAAATCTTAGCCCTCGGCGGGAATCGAACTCGCGACCCGCGGAGCTGAAGGTGGGGTCACTACCCACTGCACTAACGGGCCAGCCATTAGTCAGATTAGATCTTTAATTCTAGTTTGATTAGATTCTTTAGATTGGATTAATCTAACTCTTATATAACTGCACAAGTTAACACCTAATTCTATAAATGATTCTAAATAGATTTAGGTTCATAATAAATAATAAAACTATTATTTCTTACTAATTGGATGTACTTGATTTGATTTGGTAAGAATACAGACATGTAAAAAGAGCAGTTTAATTTGAACAATATTCAGCATGATACAGATATTGTTAACTTAAGTAAGTTTTTTAATACATACCTTGGTTGGCGTAATTATGACTATTTGGAAATTTGTTTATAACATGTATAATATATATATTTTATTAACTTCTTTTATAATAAGAAGCAGCATTGCAGTCTTTTGAGTTCTGTGAGACCATTTTATAAATTGATTAGTCTGAAAGATTGAATTTAAGAAACAACCTTAACATTGGCTCATAGGTTCATTACCCGGACTAACCCAAGTGAAAGACTCAAGGTCCACTACCCAGACTCATCCAAATAAAAGAATACTTCCACTACCCAGACTAACCCAAGTAAAAGACTCAAGGTCCACTACCCAGACTCATCCAAATAAAAGAATACTTCCACTACCCAGACTAACCCAAGTAAAAGACTCAAGGTCCACTACCCAGACTCATCCAAGTAAAAGAATACTTCCACTACCCAGACTAACCCAAGTAAAAGACTCAAGGTCCACTACCCAGACTCATCCAAGTAAAAGAATACTTCCACTACCCAGACTCACCCAAGTATAAGACTCGAGGTTCATTACCCAGACTAATCCAAGTGAAAGACTCAAGGTCTACTACCCAGACTCATTCAAGTAAAAGAATATGTCCACTACCCAGACTCACCCAAGCATAAGACTCAAGGTTCATTACCCAGACTAACCTAAGTGAAAGACTCAAGGTCCACTATCCAGACTCATTCAAGTAAAAGAATATGTCCACTACCCAGACTCACCCAAGTATAAGACTCGAGGTTCATTACCCAGACTAACCCAAGTGAAAGACTCAAGGTCCACTACCCAGACTCATCCAAGTAAAAGAATATGTCCACTACCCAGACTAACCCAAGTATAAGACTCAAGGTAATTACCCAGATTAACCCAAGTGAAAGACTCAAGGTCTACTACCTAGACTCATCCAAGTAAAAGATTCAAGTCATTACCCAGACTCACTGAAGTAACAGACAACATCCATTACCCAGACTTACCCAAGTAAAAATAAAAAAAGATTGTTTACATTAAAAATTTAACCAGTTTAATGTATTGCTGTCTCAGTTACTGACAATAGTTCCAACATACACACATGTAAGCTCAGATTACACTAACTCTAACACGTCACTACACTAATCACAGCACTGTTGCGTTCATATTGAATTTGTAAATGTTCGCGCACACATCGTCCATATTGTTTTTGTTGTCGTAAGGCGCACGTATCTTTATTTTCCTTTCCCGGCCTTCAGTGTACATTTCTATGACACCCCACTGTCGTAGAAGCCGGAGGCAATTCCGTATGGCGTCCGTTGATACGGCTTCACCTGAAAAGCATCATCATCATCATCTTCCTGCCCTTATCCCAATCTTAGTGGGGTCGGCACAACATGTTAAAAACATATGGTCATATGATTTGGCTACGTATTTAACGACTGGCCGCCTGCCTGACGTCAACTTACTATGGGTCAACTTACCTTACTTTTTACTTACCTTAGTAGACTAGACCACCCTCATTTCTTACCGAGGTGTCGTAAAAGGCGACTTAGGTAAGTTGACCCAGTGTAGTATATAGTAGTAATAAAACTGTTTGTTAGTAGTTATTGTGTCAAACAATTATGTATAGAAGCTAATATAAAATAGGAAAGTAACGGCCTGTTACTATCCCATTGTTGGGCGTTTTAGATTTAACTCCTCTCCCCGTTTCAGGAGAAAAGACTTATATCTAAGACGCTGCTCTAAAGCGGACTGGTAGGTTATACATATCTCCTGAGCTCTCTGGAGATATGCAAGTTTCCTTATTATTTTCCTCACTGTTTTTCTTCACAGAAAAGAGTGATAAATTGCAATTATCAATTAGACACATAACTTTTAACAAAAAAACTCATTGGTTTTGAAACAGAGAAGTGTCCTATATATATTTATATTTATATTCTAAATAATATTTCAGTTGAACAAAAAATATCTTGTATTGGATTTCAAATCATTCAATCATTCCGTACGATCTCAAAGTTAATTACAAAATAGTAATGAACACTTGCTATTTTAATTTAAATAAAGATTTAACCTTACATCGAACAGTTTGTCTTTAACGCTTACATATGTTAATGCTGTTAATAGACCACCCTCTTTCTTACCGAGGGGTCGTAAAAAATACGACTAAGGTAAGTTGACGTCAGGCGGCCGGTCGTAAAATACGTAGCCGAATCATATGGAAACATGTTTGTAACATGTGCCGTACCTACTTACAGTGGGATAAGGGCAGGAGAATTAAATTGCACAAAAATTAAATTGATAATTCATACAAGACAGTGGTTTAATAATGTATAATTGAAAATATTTAAAAGATTGACCGCCGAGTTTCTTGCTGGTTCTTCTCGGTAAGAGCAACATTCCGAACCAGTTGTAGCTTCATTAATCATATTGATGCTTGACGATTCAAAAGTGCCTGAAATGGTTTATTTGAATAAAGATTATTTTGATTTGATTTGATTTGATTTGATAAAAATATACTGTGAAGCCAATGTAAGAATAGCAATTTCCTTAAACTTTTCTCGCAGGGAATCGCGGACTTCAATTGTTAATGTCACGTATGACTCTTTTTTTTTTTTTAAGTTTAATACAAAGTTTTTCGTTCCAATACCGTAAAGCATTTTGTTCTGTGCGAAGCTTTCGAGCAGCGAGTCCAGTGCTGTGCCCACAACCTCCTTTTGCGTGGCGTCGCGGACACAGCGGCAAGTGGCCGCATATCCTTCTAAGAGCGGCCGGATCGTTTGCACCAGCCGCCGACTGGAAGTATAGTTAATTATAATAATAATAATAAAGCCTTAAATCCGAGTAAAAAAAGTAAAGTACCAGCCTGTTACAATCCCACTGCTGGGAATAGGCCTCTTCTCTCCGTTTCTGGAGAGAAGGGTTGGAGCTAAGACCTACCACGCTGCTCCAATGCGGATTGGTAGGTTACAGATATCTCCAGAATTCTCTAGAGATATGCAGGTTTCCTCACGATGTTTTCCTTCACCGAAAAGCGTGTGATAAATTGCAATTATCAATTAGACACATGAGTTTTAATAGAAAAACTCATTGGTGCCTGCCCGGGTTTGAACTCGTGTTCCCCTCGAAAGAGTCGCACGGTCTCACCGCTGGGCTATCACAGCTATTGATCCGAGTAACAGCGTAGCGTAATTTCAGTTAACAATTTTGAAAATTCTATAGGATATCATGCTGCTCGGTGTGCCTTGCAAAGACCTCCTCCAGGTCTTTCCATTGTCTCCGGTCTCTTGCCACTCTTGGCCAAAGAGGACCCAAAGTTATTTTCCAATCATCCTCCCATCTTCTTGCTTTACGACCTCTGCTCCTACACCCATCTCTAGGGTACCAAAGTGACAGTGTACCAGACAGTGTACTAATATATACAGTACTGTATATATTAGTATATTAGTATAGATTTACATATATTAGTATAGATTTACTCTAATCGAAGACTAATCCAAGTTTTGCAGAATAACAAAAATATATTAATTATGTAGGAGCTCCATACTTCCTTAGGATTGCAATTTAACCTTACATCGAACAGTTTGTCTTTGACGCTTACATATGTTAATGCTGTTAATAGACCACCCTCTTTCTTACCGAGGGGTCGTAAGTTGACGTCAGGCGGCCGGTCGTAAAATACGTAGCCGAATCATATGGAAACATGTTTGTAACATGTTGTGCCGTACCTACTTACAGTGGGATAAGGGCAGGAGAATTAAATTGCACAAAAATACCCATCTCTAGGGTACCAAAGTGACAGTGTACCAGACAGTGTACTAATATATACAGTACTGTATATGTTAGTATATTAGTATAGATTTACATATATTAGTATAGATTTACTCTAATCGAAGACTAATCCAAGTTTAGCAGAATAACAAAAATATATTAACTATGTAGGAGCTCCCTACTTCGAAGCATGTGGCCAGTCCATCTCCATTTTAATTGGTCAATACGGCTCAGATAGTTAATTAATATAGTTAATATATTTTTGTTATTCTGCAAAACTTGGATTAGTCTTCGATTAGAGTAAATCTATACTAATATTTTTTTTAATTTTTTATTTATTGACAAGGCTTACCAACTAGAAATCATATACATTTTACTAATATAAACATTCAATATATCATCTTTTCTATATGTTACCAAATTACAGGTACGCACAACATTTACATAACGTTTCAAGCAATAATTGATGCAAATTTTGATAAAATATATAAAAGTAAAATATAAACTATTAGAATAAAATAAGTTTTTTTTAAAGGTTAAAAAATAAAGTTAAATTTAAAGGTTTTCCAGAATACACTTTCTGAAACATTGTAATGTATCAAAATAGATATCAACAATTTTTTTTTATAAGTAAATCTATATAATATATATAATATATGTAATAGTATAATATATGTATAATATAATATATGTAAATCTATACTAATATACTAATATATACTTATATATACGATATGCAGAGGCGATGAAAGTTTGGAGAAAATTATTGTGGTCGGGAACACTGAGAGAAAAAGATCACCGCGGTCGTTCCCGAAAAAGATGGACTGAACAAATAAGAAACTCTCCGTCCTCTGAAGTTCACACGATCGTAAGAGAGCCAATGGATCGCAACAGATGGAGGCACATCATACACTCCACAGACAACACATAACCCTGATGCTGACCACGATCCTCAGAGATGAGGGACCGACCTTAGAGAGAGAGAGATACTGTTCCGCACAAACGTGCGGGCGGATGAAACAACCTCCGAGACCTGGGCCCGTCGTCTCGGCGTCTCAACCTACCTTATGCGGCCGTCAGCTGTATGCGGTCCGGCCTCATGAATCACTGCGTGTATATGTGTACGTGTGTGTGTGTGCTTGTATGTACTTGGCCGATTCCCGAACCCGTTGGCTAGCCTCAGCAGTCTTCCACGGACACGTACTGTCTATTTCTCCCGGAGTATACACTTCACCAACGCGGTTAAGTAACACAAATAACACGCGGTGTGCACACAACCTTCGTAAGGTCACTCGTTATTGAATCGTCCCATATCGGTAAACAATAACCCGAACGCGCACTAAAACCGCGGACGGTCGCGTCTTATCTTTATAGTATTCGAAACGCTTCACTAATTGAACGCGTCACTAAATGTATAAACCACACCCAAACGCATAATTACGCGTGTGCGTTCTACAATAAGACCGTATACAGGCGCACCTGTATGCGCGTCCTGTCTTATCGTAATACAAAACGTTACTAAAACACTACGTAATAAACGCGAGCGGCGAGCGTCCACCTCACAGCTCTCGAATTGACAGTGAAGTGTAGTAGCAGCTTAGTAGCAGCCTGTTACAATCCCACTGCTGGGGATAGGCCTCCTCTCTCCGTTTCTGGAGAGAAGGGTTGGAGATAAGACCTACCACACTACTCCAATGCGGGATTGGTAGGTTACACATATCTCCAGAATTCTCTAGAGATATGCAGGTTTCCTCACGATGTTTTCCTTCACCGAAAAGCGTGTGATAAATTGCAATTATCAATTAGACACATGAGTTTTAATAGAAAAACTCATTGGTGCCTGCCCGGGTTTGAACTCGTGTCAGCCTCGACGCGAGTTTGCCGATAAGCTCCGCTGGCCGCGCGCCAATTTATACAAAACAGATACTAATATATAAAGCTGAAGAGTTTGTTTGTTTGTTTGAACACGCTAATCTCAGGAACTATTGGCCAATTTGAAAAATTCTTTGAGTGTAATATAGTCCATTTATCGAGGAACTCTATAGATAGAAGGATACAATCTCACACATAAGATAAAAAGGAGAGGAGCAGCAATAAAAATATTGCGAAAACCAAAATTTACAGCTTTCGTTGCGTGCGCTAAGTGAACGGTGAAAGTTATTCAAAAATCATGTACTAAAAAATTGTTCCCCTCTAATAGTTCTAAATAAAAGTCCGCGACAGCGTATGTCTTTTAAGGTTAACCCACTTTAACCATAATTAATATGAGTATTACGGTTTACTCAAATAATAAGACGCGAACAAAGTTGCGTTTAAAAGCTAGTATAATTAATATATCATCATCATTCTCCTGCCCTTATCCCACTCTAAGTGGGGTCGGCACAACATGTTACAAACATGTTGTCACATGATTTGGCTACGTATTTTACGACCGCCTGCGTGAAGTCAACTAACCTTAGTCGCCTTTTACGACACCTCGGTAAGAAATGAGGGTGGTCTATTCTAAGCAGCCGGATACCACACGGCACAGTATTATTAATATATATAATAAATAAATATAATTACTCAAATGGTCGTCCCTAACGTAAGTAACTTCATACTAGTATTATGGACGGACGGACGACTGGTAAATATATACATACATAATTTTAAAATACATACTATATACACCCAGTCGTATCATCGGTACCATTCATAAAAATTTAGTATTAAAATACCGTTCGGCAAGCGCTTCAGGGCTTTTCGACAGTCTGTACTTGATGAACCGCGCAGGGTCAGGCCGATGCTCTTCATCATCATCATCGAAGGTTGACGCGAATCTCCGCGACCACCGCTGCTCCTCCAGGGCATCGGGGATCTAGAACATATACCATAACCATATAGATATGCTGCAAAAACAGCAAATAGGCTCTCCATAAATAATGTACCACTGAAAACAAAATACAATTGTATTTTTGGGAGTGGCATACACATAAAACTCTTGCAGGGAAACTTAGTTCAGCAGCCTACGCTGTTCGAAAGATAAGACAATTTACAGATGTCGAAACAGCGAAACTTGTTTATTTTGCTTACTTCCATAGCATTATGTCTTATGGAATATTGCTGTGATTTTCGAGATTGTGGTGGTGGGTATGTGTGCTGCTTTTGTGTGCGTTGTTGCTGGTGAATTGCGCATCGGGGTGCATGTGGTGGCTTGTCCTGCATGTATAAGGTGCGTAGATTTTGCCTGCTTCATACACATTGGCTTTGCATGCATTCACTTAACCCGTGCGGATTATAGCAAAGTAGTTAGTTCTGTTATATTGCTGTAATATGGAATTCCGCAAAGTAACGCCTGCTTCTATAAATCAAGTGTTACGGTCTTAAAAAATAGAGGTCTTTTTCCAGAAGTGGGATGTTCTCAAATACGTTAGAAGAGACATTCTTTATGCTTACCTGTGTATCAGTCAGGACCTCTTGCTCGATGAGCTCCCTGAGGGCTTCCTGTAGCCGCTCCTCTATCCTGGTGCAGGGTGCGCACAGGATGAACTCCTGGCTGAGGATCTCGCTGAGTTGCAGAGCAGCCTCCATGAGGTGCGAGTGTCGGACCGTGTTTTCGTCGGCGTTCTGCTTACATACTATACTTTCTAGAGCTGTCGCTGTATCAAAAAAAAATCTATTTGAATAAATACTCTTCAACTCAGTATATATATGGGACATTTACACACACGGTCGTCGGTTCCCAAAGTAAGTAACTTAATACTTGTGTTATGGGTGACGGACAACTGGTAGATATACAAGTTTAAATACATACTTAAATACAAATACACACCCAGGCTCGAAGAACCAACAATTTGTTTTATAGAAAATGTTGGCCCTCGGCGGGAATCGAACCCACGACCCGCGGAGCTGAAGGCAGGGTCACTACCCACAGCGCCAACGGGCCAGTCTATCTAAGTATAAACTCAATCTTTCTGCTTCAACCGTTGACGTTCATGGGTCCTCCATCAAATTCAAATTCAAAATATTCTTTATTCAAGTAAACTTGTGAACAAGTGCTTTTGAATCGTCAACTTAACTGTTGGTTCGGAAAGCTGTTCCTACCGAAAAGAGCCAGCAAGAAACTCGGCGGTTGCTCTTTTTAAAATATAAATCTTAGAACTAATTACATTTATTTATTACTGTCTTGTACAGGGTAGAAGTGCACCTATATCCGCACATCCTCCTCATCTAAGTAATCTTCAACAGTATAGTAGGCTTTCTGTATCAGCCTCTTTTTAACAGTGTTTTTAAACTGCTGTAATGGCATGACCAAAATTGATTTCGGAATTTTAGTATAGAATCTTATACCCAAACCCACAAACGATTTACGTACTTTTGCTAGGCGCAAAGCAGGAGTCGCAAGCTTATGTCGGTTCCTGCTTTGTCTATTATATACATCACCTATCGTTTTATAATTCTTTATATTTTTATGTACAAAAATTACGTTATTTAAAATATATGTGAAGCACATGTTAGAATACCTATTTCCTTAAACTTCTCTCGCAGGGAAACACGCGGACTTAAATTGTAGATGCCACGTATGGCTCTTTTTTGTAATACGAAATTTTTTTCACTATCCTCGCATTTACCCCACAGCAATATTCCATAAGACATAATGCTATGGAAGTAAGCAAAATAAACAAGTTTCGCTGTTTCGACATCTGTAAATTGTCTTATCTTTCGAACAGCGTAGACCGCTGAACTAAGTTTCCCTGCAAAAGTTTTTATGTGTGTGCTCCATTGGAGTTTTGAATCCAAGGTCACTCCCAAAAATACAGTTGTATTTTCTGTTTTCAGTGGTACATTATTTATGGTGAGCCTATTTGCTGTTTTTGCAGCATTAGGTAATGCAAATTCAATACAATTTGTTTTTTTAGAGTTAAGTACCAAATTATGTACCCTGAACTAATGGAGGTCATCAAATGGAGGATAGGCTCCACGACAAAATTGTAATGCATTCGCTTAACCCGCGCGGATAATATCAAAGTAGTTCTGTTATAGTTTCTGTAAGTGTAGATATAATTACCCAATATGGCCGGCGCGGCGTAGTGGGCAACAAGCGCGTTTGCGTAGTACGATAACTCGAGCGTGGCGGGCACGGACGCCTGCGGTCGCACCGTTCTGTTCGCGCCGCTCCCTTCGACCCTCACTAGAGAACTGCCCAACATTTCTAGCTGGAACGAGTGACATTTACAAAAGTAATAATAAAATTATTTTGCTATAATCCGCGATACAGTAAATAGAAAATATATATAGTGCTAAATGAATAGTGTCCGTATAATCCGTATTTTCATACCCGATACGTGCAGGATTCGTAAAAACGCAAAGCTTTGCGATTTTATCGTGGAGTCTATCTCCTAATGATGCTTCGGTTGCGGGGCGAAACGATTGTAGAGTTTTTGATAGTGAACGTATGTAGTGCTTGTGATGGCAGTGGTGGAGGTTTGTGCATGTGTTTTTACGAATTCTGCATGTATCGGGTAAGAAAAAACTCTTCAGCTTTATATATTTAGCCGCCTATTGTACCAAACTTCTTTGTATTTTTTGTTTATTACTTTTGGTGTACAATAAAGAATATTATTATTATCACTCATTTATTTACATACAAATTTAATTACATTTTTGAATATTTTCTAAAAAAAAAAACTTAAAAATATAAAAAAATTGCCATCAACGGAGAGCGGAGAGGGGACCCAAGCTCCGGGTGGTTAGGGCTCCAGAGTGAGGAACCTCCTCACTATACGTGCCGTCTCAAGCAACACTGCCTTCTGTATCCTGCGCTTGATCCATCAACTAAGCGTGAGCCTCTTGAGATGTTGGTCGAGGCTCTTCGCGATAAGACCGTTAACCGATACAACAATCGGAACAATTATTGTTGAATCAAAATCCCACATGGCGGTCATCTCAGGAGTTAAATCTAAATATTTTGTTAATTTTTCTTTTTCTGCTCGTATGAGATTATTGCCATGCGGGACAGTGATATCAACAATAATTGCCCGACGCGCTGACCGATCCACTAAAACTATATCAGGTTTATTGGCAACAATATACCTGTCAGTAATAATGGATCGGTCCCAGTAGAGCAAAGCACGATCATTTTCAAGAACTGGCGCTGGACTGTATTTGTAATAAGGTACTTCCAAATTTACTAAGCTATATTGAAGAGCAAGTTGCTGATGCACAATTCTGGCTACTTGATTATAATAATAATAATATTATTATTATTATTAATACAATGGTGAGTATTTGCACAGGCATAACCAAGTAGCCAGAATTATCCATCAGCAACTTGCTCTTAAATACAACCTTGTGAATATCGAAGTGCCTTATTACAGATACAGTCCAACTCCGGTTCTAGAAAATGATCATGCTCTGCTCTACTGGGACCGATCTATCATAACTGACAGGTATATTGCCGCCAATAAACCTGATATAGTTTTGGTGGATCGATCAGCGCGTCGGGCAATTATTGTTGATATCACTGTTCCACATGACGATAATCTCATAAAGGCTGAAAATTAATTAACCAAATACCTGGATCTAGCTCATGAGATTACCGCAATGTGGAATATTGACTCAACAATAATTGTTCCTATTGTTGTATCGGTCAACGGTTTACTAGCGAAGAGTCTCGACTAACACCTCAAGAGGCTCTCGCTTAGTTGTTGGATTAAGGGCAGGATACAAAGGGCAGTGTTGCTTGGGACGGCACGCATTGTGAGGAGGTTCCTCACTCTGTAGTCCTAACCACCGGGAGCTTGGGTCCTATCTCCGCTCTCCGTGGACAAAAATTTGTTTTTATATTTTTAAATGTTTTTTTTTCTGTGTGTTTTTGAAAATATTACAATAGGAACAATTATTGTTGAGTCAATATCCACATTGCAGTAATCTCATGAGCTAGATCCAGGATATTATTATTATTATTATGTTAGTATAGATACTCACAGCTCGTTTTATGACTAGATGGTCGTCGCCCGTGTAACCTAAGTCCCGTCCGGACCGCTTTAGCGCTTTGCCTCGCGCCGCTACGCTGTTTTTTAACTGGGTCAAACTGCAGCCGCGGCGCTGCTCGGTCAGCAGCACATACGACACCACGTTCGTGCACATTAGTGCTGTCGATTGGGCTGCGTCTGTTCACAGTTTCAAAATCAAAATCAAATTCAAAATATTCTTTATTCAAGTAAACTTGTAAACAAGTGCAAATGTTTTTTGTATTATTTCTTTTTCTATATCTTTTTTGCTTATTTTCAGAAAGCAAATTAATTACAGCGACAATTTAATTGTTTTTCCACGATAAAATTATGAATATTTTTAAATTACGAGAAGGTCAATAACTTATTAAATCATATAGTATCCATCATTAAATTTATATTGTTATTAGCTAGCATATATGCCGTGTGGTATCAGGCTGAGTAGAATAGACCACCCTCATTTCTTCCCGAGGGGTTGTAAAATACGACTAAGGTAAGTTGACGTCAGGCAGGCGGCCGGTCGTAAAATATGTAGCCAAATTATGTGACAACATGCTTGTAACATGTTGTCCCGACCCCACTTAGAGCGAGATAAGGGCAAAAAATGTTTAAATGTTTGAAATTGCTCTCCTGTAAAGTTTTGATTTTACAAATATCGGGTTGCTCTTGTAAAGAGGCGATATATAAGATGATATCCGGTATATAAGTTTTAATTGTACCAAATTTCAGCAATATTGTGAAAGCGTGACTCACACACAGCCAGACTTGTGCAATTATAATATTAGTATGTATGGCCTTTATACTTTTTATTTATAAATTTTATTATTGAAAGCAGACATACCATAAACAAGATGTCTGCCAATAGCCTCCACCATCATTTTATGGTCAGTGCTGACGTCAGCCCCAAATAAGCTGCTGTGGCTATGGTTGTACAGGATCTGGCTGTCCAGGTTATCGGCTAGGTTGTTGTTTGGCGGCGACAGGGTCCTTTCTATCGGCGCCTTCAAGTAGTTGTACTTTTGGAATGACGTCACCAATTCCTGAAATGTCATTTATTACTAAAGTACCTGTTTTGATTAAAATGACGCGCGCGACGCGACCGGCGGGATCAACGACCCTTTTATGCATTCGATTGCCGACGCGAGCGGCCGACAGTTAGTGACGTTTCGAATACGATAAGGACAGGCCGCGTGCGCCTGTATACGGCATTCTTTTATAACGCACACGTGTAATTTTGCGTTTTGGGTGTTATTCTCAGTAGTGACACGACTTTATTGACATTTGAGACTGATATAAGTATTTAGTGACGCGTTTAACCAGTGAAGCGTTTGAGAAGACGCGACCGTCCACGGTTTTAGTGCGCGTTGGGTTACTATTCCCCGATATAGGGACGATTCAATAACGTGTAACCTTACGAAGGTTGTGTGCACACTGGGTGCTATTTAACCGATATAGTGAAGTGTATACTCCGGGAGAAAGTATAGTGAAGTGTATACTCTGGGAGAAACAGACATTACGTGTCCGTGGAAGAGTACAGAGGCGAGCCAACGGTTTCGGGAATCGGCCAAGTACATACAAGCACACACACACACGTACACATATACACGCAGTGACTCATGAGGCCGGACCACATACAGCTGACGGCCGCATAAGGTAGGTTGAGACGCCGAGACGACGGGCCCAGGTCTCGGAGGTTGTTTCATCCGTCCGCACGTTTGCGCGGAACAGTAACATATATCATGTAAACTAAAGGAACCCAAAAAAACATTGGACATTCCACATTTTGGAATGTCGAGCTTTGCATTTGAAAGAGAAAGTGACCTATTACAAAATTTTGAATTTTATAGGCTCATGTTTCATAATTCACAGCTTTAGTATGACTCGAAAGGGATATAGTATTCAAGAATGCTAAAAATTCAGTCGCAGTGTTAAATATTTCGCATAATAATAGTGAAGTCAATATAAATATTATAATTTTTTTAGGAAACTTTATGTTTCGGTCTTTAAACTAAGGTACAATTTTAAGTGAATCTGCATCTACTAGGCGAATACCGTATTTGAGATTATACTTATTTATATAAAAATACTTGGACTTGAAAATTCTTTCCGCCGATATGAATGCAGGTTAACTATTTAATTAAAGACATTCATTCAACGACTTCAAGAGTTCACGTTACACTCAAGTGCTTAACTAATCTTATTGATCCTTGACGATTGAATAACGCTTGAAAAATCTTATTCGAATTGTAATTTAGGTGAACCTAAAAGTATATATATATAGATAGTGAGTTTGTTAGAGAACTCTTTCGGAGAGTAAACGCCGACTTTGTATTACGTTTCGGTTTTCCAGAACAACAATGGACACAACTTCTAAAACTAAAATTTTATAGGAAACCCAAAAATTAAATATATTTGAATAGTTTGAATAGTTAATGTAAAACTAAAGCATACTTCCAATACATATATATTTACCACAATTTTTAGTCAATTTTCACTGTTAGTATTGTAAGGTTCAATAATTTAAGAACAATTTTAGGACAAACGTTTTAATTTATAATTGTATTTTTGCTAAATAGACTAAATAGAAATCATTTGACTAATATTATAGATTACTAGCAAAGCCCCGCGGTTTCACCCGCGTCCATATAGATCTCGTGGTAGTGGAAAGTCTACGAAGTCGGACTATAGATTTATTTTGTAGATTATTTAATTATAAAAAATGGGTATCATTAGTATTCTTGGAATAAGACTTAACTCACCAAGTGCAGGCCCTGCTATAACGGTAGGTTAGGTTTGTTATGGCATTATTTGATTTCGATTTACATTCTTAAATTCGTAAAATCTTTTGATTGGGATGTCGGATTTTAATAATTTAAAAAGTATTTTACAGGTATTGAAACAGTTATTCATAAAATATCATTTAATGGGATAAGGATTAATACAGAGATATGAATAAAATGGTTTGATTATTGTCGGCACTTTTACCAACTTTTACAATGTAAGAAAGTAGTTAATTGGCATAACTATAATAGTTAGACATATGGTATCGCGGACTTTTTTGTGGATATTGATACGTTCTATAATACTGTAGAACATTTTTTTGTTCTATCATCAATTGTTTCCGCAGCGCACGCGATGATAGATGTTTACGACTAAATTTTTACCAAGTTATTACAATTTTATTAGAGATCCCTATTTTTTTTGAAAATGTCATACAGCCTATGTTGCTCAGTGAAAAAGCAGCTTTCCAATGGTGAAAGAATTTTTGAAATCGGTCCAGTAGTTTTTGCGTGAAAACGTAACAAACATACATACAAACATACAAACAAAAAAACATACAAATCTTTCCTCTTTATAATATTAGCATAGATAAAAGGGACGGTACTAGGTGGATTGGGGACAGTACGTTTTGTGAAGTGTTACAGTGAAGACGAAAGTAAATTGTAAAGTGTTAATACTGTGAGAAATAAATATATATAGTTGGAATTGTAGGTTGTATTACTTTGTGCGGCCGTGCTTACAGTATTGCAATTATTTTTCTTTTTTGGGTCTCTTATAAAAGTTTAGTTTCAACAGTTGCCTCATCGTCCTTATGCAACAGCGATATTTTATTTCACTTACAGACAGATTAGAAAGAAAAACTTTATTTATGACGTACACGCCACTAAGTTATACTTGAAATAACACAAAAAAAAATTATAAATCCGTGGTGTGACGTCACAAAATGGGTAACAATCGGCTTTGGTTGGAATTTGAAACTCGAACGTCAATTTTCGGTGGCCGCCATTTTGTGATTCAGTATAGCCGCCATTTTGTGACGCCATTTTATGACTCAGTTTTTATTGAAATTACGAACCAAGATTATTTTGATTTTCATTATGACCACAGGAGCTGTGACAGCCCAGCAAGACCGTGCGACTCTTTCCAGGGGAACACGAGTTCAAACCCGGGCAGGCACCAATGAGTTTTTTTTTAAACTCATGTGTTTAATTGATAATTACAATTTAGCACACGCTTTTCGGTGAAGGAAATCATCGTGAGGAAACCTGCATATCTCTAGAGAATTCTGGAGATATGTGTAACCTACCAATCCGCATTGTAGCAGCGTGGTAGCTCCAACCCTTCTCTCCAGAAACAGAGAGTGGAGGCCTATTCCCAGCAGTGGGATTGTAACAGGCCGCTTCTTTACTTCACTTACTTTTATGACCACAGTACTAAAGCATGTTTTAAAAACTGACCTTGAGCGATATAGGCTGATTGAAGTCAACTCGTATACTGCCGTGGTTAGTGTTGAGAGTCCTCCATATTCCTCTTAAGGCCGACCAGAACGTCTCCATCTGCTTGGCCATGCCCAACTGTTCCCTGACGAAGTTGCCGTCCACCAATCGATCGTAGTTGAGAGTGACGGGCACCAAGAGGGCGTCGTCTATGGTACCGTCATTATACGCGTCCATTATCACTGAGAGTATGCCCGCTGTGAAATATATGTGCGAAAAGAAACTTTATATACAAGCAATATATTTTATTCAAGTAAACTTGTAAACAAGTGCTTTTGAATCGTCAACTTTACTGCTGGTTCGGAAAGCTGTTCCTACCGAGAAGAACCAGCAAGAAACTCGGCGGTTGCTCTTTTTAAAATATAAACCTTAAAACTAGTTGCATTTAGTTATTACTGTCTTGTATAGGGTAGAATTGCAGCTATATCCACACATCCTTATCATCTAAGTAATCTTCAACAGTATAGTAGGCTGTCTGTCTCTTTTAACAGTGTCTTTAAACTGCTGTAATGGCATGGCCAAAATTGATTTCGGAATTTTAGTATACAATCTTATACCCAAACCCAAAAACGATTTACGTACTTTTGCAAGGCGCAAAGCAGGAGTTGCAAGCTTATGTCTTTAAGCTTTGTCTATTATATACAAGCAAACATTGTTTTCCATGATACTACTACTACTACTGCGATATTTTTACGAATACTCTATTATCATCATCCATCATTCTCCTAGCGTTATCCCACTCTAAATGGAACCTACACTATACGCGTCCATTATCACAGAGAGTATGCCCGCTGTGAAATATATGTGCAAAAAGAAACTTTATATACAAGCAAACATTGTTTTCCATGATACTACTACTACTGCGATATTTTTACATATACTCTATCATCATCATCCATCATTCTCCTGGCCATATCCCACTAAGTGAGACAGTCGTTATATGCATCCATTATCACTGAGAGTATGCCCGCTGTGAAATATATGTGCAAAAAGAAACTTTATATACAAGCAAACATTGTTTTCCATGATACTACTACTACTACTGCGATATTTTTACATATACTCTATCATCATCATCCATCATTCTCCTAGCGTTATCCCACTCTAAATGGAACCTACACTATACGCGTCCATTATCACAGAGAGTATGCCCGCTGTGAAATATATGTGCAAAAAGAAACTTTACATACAAGCAAACATTGTTTTCCATGATACTACTACTACTGCGATATTTTTACATATACTCTATCATCATCATCCATCATTCTCCTGGCCATATCCCACTAAGTGAGACAGTCGTTATATGCATCCATTATCACTGAGAGTATGCCCGCTGTGAAATATATGTGCAAAAAGAAACTTTATATACAAGCAAACATTGTTTTCCATGATATTACTACTACTGCGATATTGTTACATATACTCTATCATCATCATCCATCATTCTCCTGGCCTTATCCCACTCTAAGTGAGACAGTCGTTATATGCATCCATTATCACTGAGAGTATGCCCGCTGTGAAAAATGTGCAAAAAGAAACTATATGTACAAGCAAACATTGTTTTGATACTACCATTACTACGAAATTTTTACGAGGACTCTATCATCATTATTCATCATTCTCCTTATCCCACTCTACGTGGGGTCGGCACAACATGGTTTAAATATATTGTGCGCTTAGGGTGGTCTATTCTACTCAGCCGGATTCCATTCTCTATCATATCTAATCAAAATAATCTTTATTAAAGTAAGCTCCCGCAAGCACTTTTTGGATCGTCAAGGATCAATTAAATCTAATGACTACTAGTGAATGGTTCCAGCAAGAAACTCGGCGGGCAATCTTTAAAACATTTTCAATTTACATTATTTTACCGCAGTGTTCCGCGCAAACGTGCGGACGGATGAAACAACCTCCGGGACCTGGGCCCGTCGTCTCGGCGTCTCAACCTACTTTATGCGGCCGTCAGCTGTATGCGGTCCGGCCTCATGAGTCACTGCGTGTATATGTGTACGTGTGTGTGTGTGCTTGTATGTACTTGGCCGATTCCCGAAACCGTTATTTACCGACATTACGTGTCCGTGGAAGAGTGCAGTGTCCGTGGCTCGCCTCTGCACTCTTCCACGGACACGTAATGTCTGTTTCTCCCTGAGTATACACTTCACTATATCGGCTAAATAACACCCGGTGTGCAGACAACCTTCGTAGGGTCACACGTTATTGAATCGTCCCTATATCGGGGAATAGTAACCCAACGCGCACTAAAACCGTGGACGGTCGCGTCTTCTCAAACGCTTCACTGATTAAACGCGTCACTAAATCTGAAAATAACACCCGAAACGCAAAATTACACACGTGCGTAAGAAAAATGATGCCGCGTCCAAGCCGCGCGCGGCCTCTCTCTATCGTGTCTGACGGGTGACTGGCGGGGGGCCGCTCTGGTCGTGAACGAATGCATAAAACGGCCTAGCTTGCGTTCGCGTCGCGTCGCGCGCGTCATTTTTTCAAAACACGCAGTCATGTATAAAACTGCAAGGATTTCCAAATCCAAGCATTTTTATCATTCATATAATCTTCAATCGTGTGATGATATACTTTACGTATAAATATTTCTTATTTAATTTAAACTTTTGTTTACGCAAATCTACTCATAAATTTTACATAGTAAAATACTCATTTTTCTTTCTATTAGAACCTTGGTCAGGTTCAAGGAATATTAAAAAAAAATTCCCGAATTGCTTCATTTCTAATTTATAAAGATCAAAGTGGACATACCTTTAATGTATCCTTTATGAGTGCGTATAAAATACAAAAAATTGCATTGCAATTACTAAAGCAACTAAGTAATTACTGAAGTTTATTGGATGCAAAACAGTAAAATAAATTATTTATAAATTTATTTTATTTTTATTAAATTATTAAAATTAGGATATAAGAATAAACATGAAAAATGGTCATTTTTGTTTAGTATTTTTTATGCCTTCAAAAAAGTCATGATAAAATATATAAAAAGATTTGTAAAACGCACAACCGAATATTTGTATTACAGACTTCAAAACTATTATTGGATATAGTTTATTTCAATAGAAAGTAAGTCAATTCTTGTGTCAATTACCTTTTGGTAACTGCGGTTTCCCGGTGCGGGTGCGTCCACCCTCAATAAAGAACTCCAGATTGTTGTTAGCCGCCAAACTGTTTAATATGTACGCTCTGAAATAGAATTTTAAATATGAATATATATCATCATTCTCCTGCCCTTATCCCGCTTTAAGTGGGGCCGGCACAACATGTTACAAATATGTTGTAATATGATATGGCTACGTATTTTACGACCGGCCGCCTGTCTGCCTTAGTCGCCTTTTACGACACCTCGGTAAGAAATGAGGGTGGTCTATTCTTTGCAGCCAAATACCACACGGCACATACCTTAGTCCCCTCTCAAGACACCTCGGTAAGAAAGTATGGTGGTTTATTCTATGCACCCAAATACCACACGACACATACCGTAGTCGCCTCTTACGACACCTCAATAAGAAATGAGGGTAGTCTATTCTATGCAGCCAAATACCACACGGCACATACCTTAGTCGCCTCTCAAGACACCTCGGTAAGAAAGGAGGGTGGTCTATTCTATGCAGCCAAATACCACACGGCACATACCTTAGTCGCCTTTTACGACACCTCGGTAAGAAATGAGGGTGGTATATTCTATGCAGCCAAATACCACACGGCACATACCTTAGTCGCCTTTTACGACACCTCGGTAAGAAATGAGGGTGGTCTATTCTATGCAGCCAAATACCACACGGCACATACCTTAGTCGCCTCTTACGACACCTCGGTAAGAAAGGAGGGTGGTCTATTCTATGCAGCCAAATACCACACGGCTGTTAAAATATGAATATGAATATATATGACAAATTAAAAAAAAATACTAATGTTTCGACATACATGGAATATTGGAAGCCAAATGAAACTGTTTTCCAAGTTTCGTACCGAGGAGTCTTGAGAGGCGACTAAGGTATGTGCCGTGTGGTATTTGGCTGCATAGAATAGATCACCATACTTTCTTACCGAGGTGTCTTGAGAGGCGACTAAGGTATGTGCCGTGTGGTATTTGGCTGCATAGAATAGACCACCCTCATTTCTTATGGAGGTGTCGTAAGAGGCGACTAAGGCAGGCGGCCGGTCGTAAAATACGTAGCCAAATCATGTGACAACACATTTGTAACATGTTATGCCGACTCCACTTAGAGTGGGATAAAGGCAGGAGAATGATGATGAAAGCTTATATAAAATATTCAGTTTTTCATTCTGGTAAAAAGAAGAGACATTTATCATTTATTATTGAGGGTACTTAAAAGCTTAAGTTTACATAAACAAAGTCGCGAATGCCACCTGTGCTAATGTATGTATATTATACCTGAGAGCTGATTTATAAACGGGGTCGCCGTGATATTCTGAGCCGTCAACTCTTCGTCTGATGAAGAAGGCACCGCAGCCGCGCAGAAACCACCTGTAACAAAAAAAATCCAGTTAATACATTTATTGTTCTAATGGTATATAGATTTACCTAAGATCAAACCTACAAGATATATTGAATTATTTACCTTATCTATACTAATATTATAAAGAGGAAAGATTTGTATGTTTGTTTGTTTGTATGTATGTTTGTTCCGTTTTCACGCAAAAACTACTGGACCGAATTCAAAAATTCTTTCACCATTGGAAAGCTGCTTTTTCACTGAGCAACATAGGCTATATGTCATTTAAAAAAAAATAGGGATCCCTAATAAAATTGTAATAACTTGGTAAAAATTTAGTCGTAAACAACTATCATCGCATGCGCTGCGGAAACTATTGATGATAGAACAAAAAAATGTTTTACAGTATTATAGAACGTATCAATATCCACAAAAAAGTCCGCAATACCATACGTCTAACTATTATAGTTATGCCAATATAACTACTTTTTTACATTGTAAAAGTTGGTAAAAGTGCCGACAATAATCAAACCATTTTATTCATATCTCTGTATTAATCATTATCCCATTAAATGATATTTTATGAATAACTGTTTCAATACCTGTAAAATACTTTTTAAATTATTAAAATCCGACATCCCAATCAAAAGATTTTACGAATTTAAGAATGTAAATCGAAATCAAATAATGCCATAACAAACCTAACCTACCGTTATAGCAGGGCCTGCACTTGGTGAGTTAAGTCTTATTCCAAGAATACTAATGATACCCATTTTTTATAATTAAATAATCTACAAAATAAATCTATAGTCCGATTTCGTAGACTTTCCACTACCACGAGATCTGTATGGACGCGGGTGAGACCGCGGGGCTTTGCTAGTATTACATGTAATTAAAAAACCTATTAATATCTTAATTGGTTTTAGACGGAAAATAACTATTTCACATTAACGTTACTTTAAATTAAACAGAAATATCTTCGTCTACTAGATTATTACTTATAAAGTATCGGCCTGTTACGATCCCACTGCTAGGCATAGACCTCCTCTCTCGGTTTCTGGAGAGAAGGACTGGAGCTAAGACCTACCACGCTGCTCCAATGCGGATTGGTGGGTTACACATATCCCCAGAAATCTTTAAAGATTTCGATTTCATCACGATGTCTTTCACCAAAACGAACTGAGTGAGAGGGTCCATTCGTGACCACGGTGGATGCATCTCTACCGAAACGTTGAACCTACTAGTATATTTATCTAGCGATAAAAACTTTCGCAATTGATTTGCGAAACATTTGAATGATCCTATATAATAAAAAGCATAAATCGCGAAAGGTTAAAATCTGCTTATGATACAGTCATTTGTTATAACTATAAAAGTTATATAACTTTGTGAATTGGGTAATTGGTTTGGGCATAAGATTCAACAATAAAATTTTGCAATCGATTTTGCTTTTTCCATTGCAGAAGTTTAAAAATACTATAATAAAAGTCTAATGCAGAAACCCTACTATACTATTGAGGATTACTTAGACGATAAGAATGCGTGGACATAGCTACTCTTCGACCCTGTACAAGATAGTAATGACAAATTTAACTAGCGATAAGAATTTAAACTTTGGAAAAAGCAACCGCCGTGTTTCTTCCTGACTCTTCTCGGAACAGCTTTCCGAACCAGCATTTGAGTTGTGAGAGCACTTGTATACAAGTTTACTTGAATAAAGAACATTTTGAATTTAAAAAGGGAAGTTTCAAACTTACCCAAAGAACGGTATCCTCATGTTGTCCCCAGCAGCAACCAGCGGCGGTCGTAACCCGGTCAGGTACAGCGTGAACGTAACCAGGATGTAGTCAAAGTGCGACCGGTGTAGCGGCACAAAGACCAATGGTAACCCGGCGGCTTTTGCTCTCCGCAACCTCTCAACACAGGCTGAACGGGTGCCGCAACCACCGCCCGCGATTCGACGAACCGCCTTGTGACAAACCCAGGCAACCAATCTAGAAAGATCATGTATGTTCAGCGATAAAAACTAAAGTCAACCAATAAAGTCGCGGGTACTAGAACATAAAAGATTTGGTACATATTATAACAACGATTGTCTAACCAAAATCAAAATCAAAATATTCTTTATTCAAGTAAACTTGTAAACAAGTGCTTTTGAATCGTCAACTTTACTGCTGGTTCGGAAAGCTGTTCCTGCCGAGAAGAGCCAGCAAGAAACACGGCGGTTGCTCTTTTTAAAATATAAATCTTAGAACTAGTTACATTTATTTATTACTGTCTTGTACAGGGTAGAAGTGCACCTATATCCGCACATCCTTATCATCTAAGTAATCTTCAACAGTATAGTAGGCTTTCTGTATCAGCCTCTTTTTAACAGTGTTTTTAAACTGCTGTAATGGCATGACCAAAATTGATTTCGGAATTTTATTATAGAATCTTATACCCAAACCCACAAACGATTTACGTACTTTTGCTAGGCGCAAAGCAGGAGTCGCAAGCTTATGTCGGTTCCTACTTTGTCTATTATATACATCACCTATCGTTTTATAATTCTTTATATTTTTATGTACAAAAATTACGTTATTCAAAATATACTGTGAAGCAAATGTTAGAATACCTGTTTCCTTAAACTTCTCTCGCAGGGAACGGAAGACTAATTCAATAAATATTTATGTAAATATTCATTTAATACATTTACTTGGTTATCCGTTGTGTGGTATCCGGCTAAGTAGAATAGACCACCCTCGTTTCTTACCGAGGGGTCGTAAATTACGACTGAGGTAAGTCGACGTCAGGCAGGCGGCCGGTCGTAAAATACGTAGCCAAATCATGTGACAACATGTTTGTAACATGTTGTGCCGATGCAAAGAGTTGTAAGTCGTGTGTTTAGGAGTGCGTAAGCGCACTATGTTATTGGCGAGATCAATGCAGTCGAAATGGCCGTTGCATATCCGGTGTAGGAAAAGCATTTCTAACAGGGATCTTCTATTTTGAAGAGACATGAGTTTATAAGTTGTACTTAAGTGTTTATAACTATGATTCCTGTTACTACTTGAGTTTGTTCGGAAACTAAGGTGTTTAAAAGATTTAGATTGAACCATTTCAATGTCATGTTTTTGATAATTGTTTACGGGGTTTCAGATTCAACTACAGTATACTAAAATTTCTCTAACGATGGACGGGTTGTGTGAAGTATGACATGAATTAATAGGAGTAGCGCCAGAGTTGATGAATGATAGAAGAGAAAACACGTTGCGCTGATTTTTTTATTTTTTTTTATTTATTTATTTATTTATTTATTTATTTCGAATTGACTGTATGCTGTTAGCCCTAATGGCTGATACAGCGTCACCGGGCGGGACGGGCGAGCGCAGAAGCATCGCCGAGGTTGCGAAATGCAGGGAGTAGAGCGCAGAAGCTCTACTTAAGTCGTTGCGCTGAACCCATTTAGAGTATAAGGGCAGGAGAATGATGACATACTGACCTTAGTACGTGAGTAGACATAGCTGACGATATATTGGTGAGTACTTTCATAGCACGCTCCTCTATCCGTCGTCTCGTGGTCGTGTAGGCATCGTCGCCTGTGTGTTGCACCCCGTTGGCAGTCTTCTTCAACTCCTCTTGAGTAGTCTCTTCTATCGCGCGTTGAAAGTGTTCATCTTTTACCACCTGTAAAACATCTGATATTACAAAGAGCAGAGTTAGGCGAGTTTTGGCACGTTCAGATAGTACAAGACTAAAGAAAATTGAATAATATAACAAAAACAATAATTTAACAATTTAATATGCACTAATAAAAAAATGTTTTCTCTAAAGATTTAAAATTAAAAAGTTAAAAAAAGCAATTTATAGAATTAGGCGTTACCTTGCGGAGATCCATAATACAAAAGTAATAATAAAATTATTTTGCTATAATCCGCGATACAGTAAATAGAAAATATATATAGTGCTAAATGTATAGTGGACTATCCGTTTTTTCATATCCGTTACATGCAGGATTCGTAAAAACACATGCACAAACCTCCACCACTGCCACCGCAATACACAAGCACTACACACGTTCACTATCACAAACTCAACAATCGTTTCGCCCCGCAACCGAAGCATCATCAGGAGATAGACTCCACGACAAAATCGCAAAGTTTAGTTTTTTGTTAAAAAAAGCTTTAACAAAATTTCGAGTCCCTACTGCTACCGTTGAGGAGTTAACTCGTCTGGAGCCAATCCTGGCAGTTACATCAGGTCATGCTTATCATATACATGCATTGTTATCGGGACTGGACCAGTATGTAAAATTTCAGCTTAATCGGACACCGCGAAGTAAATCAAATTTAACTTGCAAGATTCCCCCTTCACATACTCGTAAATATACGGAAAGTTAAATAAAACCTTTTAATAGATATTATATTAACACTTACACTAGGTATTACATCTTTGTAGTCATATTTAATTAGGTGTATGCAGTGCGCTAAATCGCAAAAGTACCGCGCAACTACGCCGCCATTTTTCGCAAACGTTTGCCGGCCAATGTCCAATATGTTGATGACCGAACCGGAGTTTTCAGTCTTTGGGTCCTTCCATGAATCCTGAAATAGAAACAGAGAAAAGATAATGTTTTAGAATGTATTGCTTATGTACAATGTATCTAGACTGACTGGCCCGTTGGCGCTGTGGGTAGTGACCCTGCCTTCAGCTCCGTGGGTCGCGGGTTCGATTCCCGCCGAGGGCCAACATTTTCTATAAACAAGTTGTTGGTTCTTTGAGCCTGGGTGTGTATTTGTATTTAAGTATGTATTTAAACTTATATATGTATATATCTAACAATTGTCCGTCACCCATAACACAAGTATTAAGTTACTTACTTTGGGGACGGACGACCGTGTGTGTAAATGTCCCATATATTTATTTAAAAATTATGACTAATTTAGAATTAGGTCACTTTAATATAAAAAAAGACTCTACGGAGAGTTTAGGGTGTAACAAGTTATTTGTGAAAATTAACATAAAAAGTCTATTTATTTTTACAGTTTTTTCATAATCATCATTCATCTATATTTTATAGTAAGATTTAAAATATTATTGTTTGTCATTTTCAAAAGCATTATTAGTCATGATTGTTTTCAACCAATTCTGAGTTCTAAGCATGTTTGAAAATTTATTTAAATCATATTATGTTACTCATACACGAGTTTTCGGTTAAATTCGAATTAGTCAGATGAATGTCATAATTATCAAGTCAATATGAATAGTATTGACTACTAAATGATGCCTCGTTTGTCCGTTTCCGGTCTAAAATTTAAAAGTCACGAAAGTTTATAAAAAATGACAACGGGATATCAAATATGCCGTTCGTTATAATTTCTCACCCAAGGCGGCTCATAATATAGAGAGAATAAACTATAATAACTAATAAGCCTTTAAACTTATTTCTGCCAATCCTGGTATGACTTGTTCGATATAATTGATCACCCAAAAGCGGCTTCTTATTTAGAGAATAGGGCTTTACAACTTATTTCTGCCAACCTTGTCTTATGACTTTTTCTATGTAATTGGTCACCTGGTGGATCTAAGCATTAGTTAAGGGTATATATATTAGAGGTATAAGAATGTACCCGTATGTGTTCGTTACTACAACAAATAGTACTCGTTACTATCGTATCGGTACTTTATTCGTTACTTTTGATACCTGATGCCATAGCATTAAAGTAACGTCTCGAGTCGAGTATTCTTGTACGGCATGATGTCGGCGCGACATACGACCTGGCTGCGTAAAGCGAATTTTTTCATGTATTTTTGTAAAAAATCTTGATTTAATAAAAAAAAGGTTAGAATTGTAGAATAATTAAAACTACAACAAAAGTAAATTGTAGGGGGAATCTACTGGATTTTGCAATGGATTTATTATTTTAATAAAATAAAAATTGTTATGCAATTTAACATAAAATATGATAATTTTTTTTTTAAAGATTTCAAATAATTTCATAATATTTATTTTACGGTGCCTAATAAACAATAACAAACCATCGTTCTTTGTAAGGTACGTTTAAATTCACAGACAACACACATTCAAACCACAGATTAGGGACCGTATTATGTAGTTACTAATACGTACCGATACGAAAGATGCGAGTAACTAGTAACGAATAGCATTAGTGAGTAACGAATCGGTACTCGTACTAGATGGCGCACCCGTTACTCAGTACCGAATCATACGGTTTGCTTACGGCTTTAATATATATAGGCGGGGTAGTGGTCGACGTATACAATAGCGTAGCCACAATCCCTACATAATCTGAGTTTAGCTACACTGTTAGCGTGTCTCCGCTGTTTTCTATAAGAGCCATGAGACACTAAAAAATGAAAAAAATATCCTTGTTTGACTTATTCGATACAATTTGCCACAAATAGCAACGCCTAATATACAGGATAGGTCTTTAAATCTTATTTCTGAGAACCCTGGTATGACTTAATAATGTTTACCATGACGCGAGTTCGTCGCACCGCGTGACGTCCTACACTCTGATTGGCTAATATCGTGTCACGCCACCGGCTCGCTGACAAGTTTAAATTTGGAATATAAAGCGGCCATTGCGAACCATGCCGTTCAAACTTCGATGTATGAATGAATGTTGTGAATGCTTGAACGTTGCCAATGCGGGCATATTATTGTTGATAGAACACAATCATGCCTTTCTGTATAGAAATTAGAGCAGGTTTTGTTTACCCTGCATATGCCAGTGAATATATAAAGTAGCAGCATGTTACTATGCCCACTGCTGGGCTAAGGCCTCCTCTCTCCCTTTTTGGAGAGAAGGATTGGAGCTAAGACCTACCACGCTGCTCCAATGCGGATTGGTAGGTTACACATAGCCCTAGCGAATTCTCTAGAGATATGCAGGTTTCCTCACGATGTTTTCCTTCACCGAAAAGCGTGTGATATTAATTAGACACATAAGTTTTAATAGAAAAACTCATTGGTGCCTGCCCGGGGTTTGAACCTATGTCGTCTCTAGAAACTCGCACGGTTCACCACTAGGCTATCACAGCTTACAGTGAATGCAGGGTAATATGCATACATTCATAGTGAATATAAGTCAAACGTTAAAAGTCTTCAGAATATATAATATCCTAAACAAAAGTCGCATAGTTATGAGTCAGATTTTTTCTCAATTGTATCGTAATTTTATTATTGAGCTAATACCGTGTTTTAAATATGAGTAATGTGAACGTTTCTAGCAAGGAAGGAAGTCTATATCTTGAAACCATCGAAGTATTTGAACTAAAGAAGGTCTTGTGTTTTCTTGTGTAGGTTACATATACCGAGAATTCTATAGAGATAAGCAAGTTTTCTCAAAATAGTTTCCTTTAATTTAAAGCGTATGATGAGAGAGATATTAGTAAAAATGGATATGTGACTAGAGAGAGGACGAAAAAGAGGTGGATGGTGGTGTGAAGTATGACATGAAAAAAAGTAGAGTTGACGAATGACAGGGGAGAATGGAAGCGAACAACATGTTGTGCCTACCCCACTTAGGAAATAGCAATTAGGAAGAGCAGGAGAATGAGAACAGACAAATTTGTATGTACCGAGAGTATTTCTTTTAAATGGTACAATCTGTAAGTAGTTATATTATATTATTATTTATTTATAATATTATTGGTTATTTTTTTTAAATAAGTCTACAGAATAGTTACTTTACAGAATTTCTAATGACAAAATTATTAGAAAGCGTTTTTATAAGATATACCAACATAAATTATAATCATACGGAATAATTTGATAATAACATTTAGAGAAAGATCTCTGCAATTACTAATTACAGGTATACATTAGTATACGACTATCACTTAAATTAATAGGGCACTTATACACACGATCGTCCGACCCCAATGTATGTAAATTAATACTTGTGTTATGGGTGACGGACAACTGGTAGATATACTACATAGAATTTCAAATCATAATCTTCCTGCCCTTATCCCACTCTAAGCGCGGTCGGTACAACATGTTTATAACATGTTGTCATATGATTCGGCTACTTATTTTACGACCGACCGCCTGCCTGACGTCAACTTACTGTGGATCAACTTACCTTAGTCGTATTTTACGACACCTCGATAAGAAAGAGGGTCAATTTTCTACTCAGCCGAATACCACACGGTGCAACAACTTTAGTAACCTTTTACGACACCTCGGTTAGAAATGAGGGTGGTCTACTCTACTCATCCAGATACAACCGGGCTGATATATAATATATAAGTTTTTAATACTTACTTTAATACAAATATACACCCAGGCCTGGAAAACCAACAAATTGTGTTTATAGAAAATGTTGGCCCTCGGCGGGAATCGAAGCAGGCTGAAAGCAGGGTCACTACCCACTGCGCCAACGCGCCAGTTAAGGGGACTTGTATATTTGTTGTTTATTTTATTTATAAGATGGAAAGATTGTTTTGTCCATTAATCATTGTGCGTACATCACGAGGTTGAAAGTAGTAGATAAGGAAAACGGGGGAGATTAAACAATAAGTATCCCAAGGCATTCAGCTTCGAGAGTAGCATACTTATCGCGACGACCGCGAATTGCCCTTCGTGCCGCGTTACATCCTAATGAACAGTACATATTACTGTATATTTACGCATATTAACAAAAATTGTTGACCTCAACGTACTGAAACAGTGATGGCCGAATGGTGAGAGCATGTGACGTAATTAATGGTTATCGGTAAAATCTTTTTTTTTTTGCAAGCTTTATATTAGTCCATTACCAGCAGGCCTACCATGAACTCTTATTGCGACTCAATTGGATACGTAAACGAAATTGTTTTGCTTTTTCATATCATGACGTCTTAAAGACGCACACTTAAAGTCATTGTCGATTGAGCGTTCGGAATTCGTTCTAAGAACATGTGAGTAAAAGAGACAGAGTTATCTGTAGTTCATATAACGTTATCCTTTTCAAACATTCCGACCCCAATGCAATTCACACTTCATGGTACGAAAAGAAAGCGGTTCGCAGTCGTCGTTTGCGTCTTCAATTGAGCCGCAGTAAGAGTTCATGGTAGGCCTGCTGGGATTAATGGTTATCAGTAAAATCTATTTTTATTTTACAAGCCATATATTAGTCCATCATCCTCCTGCTCTTATTCCACTGTAAATGGGGTCAGCACAACATGTTACAAACATGTTGTCACATGATTTGGTTATGTATTTTACGACCCGCCGCCTACCTTACGTCAACTTATTTTAGTCGTATTTTACGACCCCTCGGTAAGAAATGAAGGTGGTCTATTCTACTCACCCGGATACCATACGGCGGAAGCTTTATATTAATGTCACCTGTAAGTATGTATGTATGTATGTATGTATGTCTATTTTTTATATAAACTTTAATAGTAGTTTACGTAGGACCGTTGGCATAAAAATAACAAATATTACAGTAATCGGAGCCAATCGAGGTATTCCCCGACGATAGTAAACAATCGAAAATATGCCAACTGCCACAAAATTTCCTCGTTTCATAGGAAATCGTAAAAAAACATTCGATATTTTGGTATTTTTCTAACACAGATTTTTATTTCAGTGCGAAAATTGAAAAATAGGCATATTATATATATGTAAGTATAATAGTATGTTGTTGTCGTATGAAATATAAAAACGAACTACTGAATAATAAACGAAACCCATAATAATAATATATATGTGCAACAGTAATAATAAAATGATTTTGTTATAATCCGCGATACAGTAAATAGAAAATATATGTAGTGCGAGCCGTTACATGCAGCATTCGTAAAAACACATGCACACACCTCCACCACTGCCAACACAATACACAAGCACTACACACGTTCACTATCACGAACTCAACAATCGTTTCGCCCCGCAACCGAAGCATCATCAGGAGATAGACTCCACGACAAAATCGCAAAGCGATTCCTGCATGTATCGGGTATGAAAAAACAGATAGTCCACTATACATTTAGCACTATATATATTTTCTATTTACTGTATCGCGGATTATAGCAAAATAATTTTATTATTACTTTTGTATTATGGATCTCCGCAAAGTAACGCCTTATTCTAAGATATGTGCAAGTCCGTCAGTCTATTTGTAACGCTGATCGATAATCCACGATAATCAGCTAGAGCAATAAAAAATTAAATTTTGTACAATTAAAGTTTATATACCAGGCTAACATAGGAAAAAAAATATACCTATTAAGGATATTTTAACATGTAATTTGACTCGAATAAAATGGCGGGTACTTTTTTTTAACTGACTGTATGCTGTTAGCCCTAACGGCTTTTACAGCCGGCGAGCGCAGAAGCATCGTCGAGCTTGCGAAATGGGGAAAGTATAACGCAGAAGCTCTACTAGCGTCGGGGAACGTCGTCCTAAGGGTGCCTCCTGTGAGGCCGGACCACGGCTTAGGGCGACGCGTAGTAGAAGGCTGATGGTATGATTTTGATTAGTCATTACGATGTCGGAGGGGTGGCGGAGCCTGATAGGTACAGGTATTTTGTAACGGTTGATTATGGCCAAATTTTTTCTCCAGATACAGGCAGGGTTTATTATATTATATTGTGTTATTAAGTTTATTCATTCTAGGCTTCATTATAGCACACAATTAAGTGCTTAGTAAAATTTAGGATGGCCAGGATTAATAATAACCTTTGGCTCATTAAGTCAGTAAACGCACTATTGCGACATTGAAGTAGTCTATTAAATTACTGAATACTGATATCAAGAGACAAATTAGATGTTTTTTTTTGTTCGAAAAAAAAACTAAAATAACTGAAAAGAAAGTAAAACTCAAATAAATATGCCAGTTCTGTCTGCCAAAACTTATAACCAAAAAAAAAAAAATTTCTGACTGGCTCGTCTGGCTTCGTTGGTCGCGGGTTCGATTCCCGCCCCGAGCTCAAGTTTCCTATAAACATTTTTTTGGTTCTTCAAGCCTGGGTGTATATATGTATTTAAGTAAGTATTATAATTATATATGTATATATTTATCAGTTGTCTGCACCCATAACACAAGTATTATAAGTTACTTAGTATGGGAACACGGACGACCATGTAAGTGTCCCATATATTTATTTTTATTTACTTCTTAATTAATTTATAGAATTAGGCGTTACTTTGCAGAGATCCATAATACAAAAGTAATAATAAAATTATTTTGCTATAATCCGCAATCCGCGCAAAATAATTTTATTATTACTTTTACTTCTTAATCTTTAAAATCCAGATCTAGTAAAAAAAATGGTCGACCCTTAAATAACTTTTAATAAAGGTCAGAATAATTAAGTTAAAAACAAAGGTCATCAAGAAAACGAATATAACGTTTACAATTCTGTACCTCAGATGCATAATGTAGGTTATAATTTTTAAATTTTTCACAATGATAATACTCATAATTTGGTCAACTCGCACGCTTGAATTATGTACACTCTAATCCTTATTTCATGCCATCTATAATCCATGCCATCATCCTACGAACTAATGAAAAAAAAATACGTGTGGCACTCGGAGACTGCCGCGGCAAAGCTATTGCATAGCATTTTTTATCAACTTATGCAATTACAATTATATATTTATTTTATTTATGCAGTATTTTTTTTTCTTTTTTCTTTGATATTAATTCAAGTTACACTTTGAGCGTGGTGACCGATAAAAAAACATTTTTTTTTCTTTTATTAAATAAATGAGATGTTAATATTGTTCAAAATATTTTTATTATCTTTCAATACATGTCGGTTTTAACGGTAGTTTTCCAATACAACCAATGCCACCTAAAGGCGGGTTGCTAAACTAAAGAGACGAGCGTGATATTTCAAAAGTCATTAAGTTTTTTCGTTACGGAATTTCTGGATTCGGTCTCCACGCTCAAGGCCCGCGATAGTTTTGTATACGCTACGCTCTATTGAAATTTGCCACAAAAAAACTTTAGGAATTTGGTCACTTTAATAATAAACGTTCAATATGCATTATATCTTTTAGACGGTAAACATTAATATTAACTAGACAGAAAATCATATAGGGATCATTAGATATAACAAAACAATTTATGGTGTGGATATACCTATTTTCTAGGACTGCAAAAAGTCCACAACGGCATATATGTGTCGCATATATTTACAAATCATAAATAAAACGACAGAACAACTAGTACTATATCGAGTCCACCTTCCGAACTGAACTCACTTCCATACAAAAATCTTTGTATGGAAATGAGTTCATGAATTGTATGGAAAGCTCTGTACCATCGTAATATTTATAAGAATTAACATTATATCGGTGCTACACATATAGAAATAAATAACAGATAAATAACTGTCTAATTCTATGATAATATAATTATTGGCATCCGAAGTAATTGCATGAGATTCCTACACGTATTACGATGGGCAATCCTTTTACCGTTACGACGACTTGCGCGTGAACAAACGCGCAAATACCTACTAAGTTACGTTCAAACTAACGAGCTTGTGGCACGTATTTAACCGTTTTAACATAAAAAAAAAATAATTTGTACTTTGCAAATCCGTGTAATTTTTTTACTGCATATAAAGTTTAAAAACCGTCGCATTCGTGTTCACCTAAAACACTTGTTGTTCCATGCTAACTGCAAATAATAGACCCGTAGTTTCAAGAGTCGTTTTCACTGATAAACTTTGGGATAAATATGAATGCACGTGTCAGTTCAGAAATCGCGACCAAATGAACGAGAATTGTAAATTGACATGAAAACAGGTTCCTATTTCTCCAATTTAAACAGCTTTTGTCAAACATTTTTCAAATGAATTAAACATACTCGTTATAAAGAACTAGTTTTTGCCCGCGGCTTCGCTCGCGTGCAATTTGGTCCGCTATATTATGTTTCGTGAAGAGTCATTTTAAATAAATATATATTTGTTTAATTACTCGTACATTCAAAATTTCAGATGTCTAACTTTAAAACTTTCGGATTCGCTACAATCCTCGCGTGTCGCGCTTATTAGGCGCTCTATGACGCTCCATTCAAGTTAATCACATCGTGATAGCTTTTTAACTATTCGAGCAAATATATACTAAAATGTGCATTGTAAAATAGTATCTTATTTAGTTGAACTTTATTATTCACAATTTTGGTCTTAGTGGCTTCCACATAAAAGGTAGATATATGTTATCGCGGACTTTTATTTAGAACTATTCGAAACAAAAAATACTACCCTACATCATCTTTGTGTAACTCCAATAGTTTAAGCAGCGTACGACAAAATAACTCTCAGAGGCCAGATTTTTTCTGACTTCATTGACATGTATCGTTATATTACGTAAAATCATTACAAATTGCAGCCTATATGTTATTCTGATGTATTACCTATATAACTGTAAAGTTTTATCCAAATCCGCTCAATAGTATTTTTTTCTTGAAAGAGTAACAAACATCCATACATATTTACGAACTTTCACATTTATTTATTTATTCGATACACCAACGATACAATATAAATGCATTAACCATTATACTTATATTAATTCTTATACTACTATATTTATCCATTAATGGCGTATTCAGCATTGTCTTATAATGTTAGCTCTTACAATTAGGTACATCATCAAATAAAAGCATCAAGTCTAAATTGAATAAAAATTTGTCAAAAAGTTAAAACTAAAACTATGTTAAAAAGTGTAGTAATAATAAAACAAAAATGAAAATTGACTAAAAAAATAATATATAACAAGTAATTAGATCGATGTCACAAATGTCCGTACATGTACTATATTTTATTCCTAAAGCTGTTAAAAGTATCGTGAAAGATGTCAATGTCATGGTGGGTCATACTATTGTAAGTATTGCTAATTCTATTAATAGGAGAAAATTTGGCTAGATTACTTTTGCAAGAACTAAGTGAGAAAGATTTATAATATTAGTAGGAGTAGGATGTAACGTCGGATACGATTGAAAATTTTGTTTTAATACGAGGCACGCCGGCTTTGGAAACTGGGGAATTAATACCCTAGATTTTCTTTTACGTAGAATTAAATAAACAAGAGATGGCTCTAAATTTTTTTAAGTCAAAAAAATATTTTTATATATCAGCTTTTCTCTATTTCATAAATTTAATATATTAGATTTTATTAACGGTATGCCTTTTAATTTCATATCTGTATGGAGCAGTTTGGAAAAAATATTTGATTTATCATTTTATAGAACCGGGCACTTTTGCTTTACAGAAACGTTGAATATTATATTGTCATTAGAATGAAAGCCATGTACCATACTTCAGATCGATTAGTCAATGAGTAACTGGTCAAATCTTCAGTACAAGATACAACAAAGACTAGCAAAAGAAATCCATTCAAATATAAAGGTTTAATAAGAACATGTGATACTTATAAACGCTATCTCCATAGTTACAATTGATAGAAAACAAAACAACAGAACACTGATAAAAATATTCCGTTCGCACGTATCTTACTAAACCCGGACCATCAGATTATAACATAAATCTGTGATAGACGAACCGGATTCTTCGATAATACATGTAGATAAAAATATACACTGACGCTCGATATCAGGGTCATTATCGTTTTATTGATTAATTATGCTTACGAAATTGTTTATTTTGAAAATTACATGAATTTGTAGTGTTTATATATATAATTTCTCATGCCCTTTTCCCAACCTAAGTGGGGTCAGCACAACATGTTTTTCTCTTCCACTCTCTCCAATCACTCGTTAACTGTTCCACAACTCCTTTCCTATGCATTTATATATTTTGTAGTGTTTTAAAAAATCCATACTAATATAGCAAAGGGATAGACTTTCTTTACTTCCTAGATTACTAGGATAGGTTTACTTATCGATGTAATAGTTACAGGAGATACCTAAATAGCAGGTGGCGTACAAATTGACTACTTTTTATTTATAAACTAAAGTTGATGAAGTTGAAGTTAAAGTTGAGTTGAAGTTGAAGAAGATGAAGTTTCAGACCCCAAGCTATTACGTAATTTTTCATTAATTGAATAAATTAAAATAGATGTGTCACACTCATTGACAACAAGAGGTCAGCGGGCCATAGAAAAATTTCCGACTAATCGAAGTGACTAATACAGATGAAGTCGCGAAGGTGACATGACAATCGGCCGATATACGTTGGAGTCTTAAGGTTAAAGTGGCAATCCAACATTACCTCGCACTAAATGTATATGAAATCTCACTATATTGGTTGGAAACAGTGAAATCGTACATATACTTTTACAATAATATAGGTTGTCTGGCTGTAATAATGAAAATATTATAAAATAAAAATATCGAAAAAACGAACACTTTTCTCATTTTTTTGTACCGAAAAGCTCTGTTTATATACAGTCGCTGGTAGTACTACCAGCTAATGTATATAAAACTTTTATACGTACGTATAAAATAACCTCTAGTTTTAATCACTTTTTACAATCACGGAAATCTAAGAAAACATAAAATATTAAATTATCCTTGGCGAATGGATTCATTAATATTTTTGTTTCATTTATATTTTAATTTATATTAACATATTTTATATACACCTTTTTGTCTATACCATATTAATTCTTTGTTCTAATCTTTATGTAGTCATATTATTTAAAAACGCTTAACGCTTGGCTAAAGTGAGTGAGTAAGAATTTGCGGGTGTAGACTCTGCGAAGGCATTGATAAGTCTATATTTATTAGAAAAGAAAAACCCCAAAAGATGTCTGGCTGTATGTCATCGATTTTCTCAACATCTACTGAACAGATTTTTATAAGGGTTTTACTAAAAGGTAGTGCGCTTCTTTCAGAAGGTTAAGGTTAGTAGTAAATATTTCAGTTTTATGTAAATTGTGTTGAAAATCTTGCGCAGTGGTAAATAATTCTGGTGGTAGTTTCATCACGTGCGCCGCATAATCCAGCAGAGATACACTTTAGTAATGTACTAGAGAATTGTAGATCTACAAAAATTCCGTAAGAGCATATCTCTATCTCTTTTGAGAAGCACCGATAGCTATGCGAGTGAAATCGCTGGGATAGCTAGTTTTCCATAAAAACTTGTGAGCTCATATTGATGAATTCATCGTGTATGGAAGGTAAATAACATTTGCGGTTCGCATATGCATAGAGATTTTCAATTTTTGTACCACGCTGCTCCAATGCGGATTGGTAGGTTACACATACCCCCAGAATTCTCTAGAGATATGCAGGTTTCCTCACGATGTTTTCCTTCACCGAAAAGCGTGTGATAAATTGCAATTATCAATAGACACATGAGTTTTAATAGAAAAACTCATTAGTGCCTACCCGGGTTTGAACTCGTGTTCCCCTCGAAAGAGTCGCACAGTCTCACCGCTGGGCTATCACAGCTTATCACGGATCTTGATAAGATGTATCTGGACTTGAAAACCAAATAATTGTTTTTATAAAATTTTTGGTACTCTGCTGGAATCGATCGCGCAACCGTTGCGACAGAAGGCCACATGTGCCAACGGGTTATACAATAATTTCATTAAAAAGGCAGTTTGTTATCTTTTCTCTTTCACTTTCATTTTAAAAGTGCTTTGACATTTAATAAATAATATCTCAAAAGATTAGCGACTAATTCGTGTTAATAACAATTATCTGGTCACTGAACTGTTAATGTAAATATCGATCATAATTAGCGTGATATGATTATGTTATTGATACAGGTTTGTTCAGAAATACCTTCGAAACAAATTGACCGTGACTCCTGTTTTATATAGGTGTTTAAATGATAAGGTAAGCAGTGATAGCAGTAACCTTTTTAACGGTGGGGCGAAACGGATGATACGAAAATATTTGGCGGGCCACTACATTATTATATACAGTACTAGCAGTGCCAGCGGCTTCACCCGTGGAAACCTGCGTGTCACAATTTTTTTCTAGAATAAAATTCTAAACATAAAAGTAATTATTGTGAGTTAATCATAAAAGATAGAGACAAGCTATCACGGAATTTTTAGTAGTAGGTTTATAGATCTACAATTCTCTAGTACATTACTTTAGCGTAATTCTACTGGTTTACGCAGCGCACGCGACTAAAGCTCCCAGCAAGCAAGTTTTTAACAACTGCGCGATCTCTTCTACACAATTTACATTATACCGATATGTTATATTTATCTAAGCCATCCGGAAGTACTGCACAATCTTTTGGTGAAAACCGTACAAAGATCCGTTCAGTAGATTTTGAGAAAGTCGATTACATGCAGACAGTCAGCTTTTTGGGACTTTGTTTTATAAGAAGTATATATTTAAGCTATGCAATTTAATTGGCATATTATGAATAATTACCAACAAAAGGTAATGTGATAGATCTGAGCTTCAAAAAAGAGAGACAATGCGTATGATCTGCAGTGGGATATTAACACGCCGCTACTTTAACTAATACTAAATTAATAATTCTGAAGTGTGTACAGGGCTTAATACTTTCCTACATGTTGAGAATATTCTATGATTCAAAGGCGGGCCGTTCAAATTCGTGCACGGGTCACACTATGGCTCGCAAGCATGGTTGTCAGCAGCAGGCGTACCATGAACTTTTGGATAACGATTCAATTCAAAGTCAGTACCTAAACCGCACCGCTTTCTTTTCGTACCATGAAGTGTGGATTGCATTGGGGTCGCAATGTTTGAAAAGGATAACGTTATAATATGAACTATAGATAACTCTGTCTCTTTTACTCACGTTTTTAGGACGCATTTCGACGCTCATTCGGCAACGACTTAAGTGTGCGTCTTTAAGACGTCATGGTATGAAAAAGCAAAACAATTTAGTGTACGTCTTCAATTGAGTCGCAATAAGAGTTCATGGTAGGCCTGCAGGCCTGCGTTATATAATCCCCATACAATGTTGTATGGAACAATCCTTAGATCATCATCATTCTCCCGCCCTTATCTCACTAGTGGGGTCTAAGTGGGGTCGGCCAACATGTTTTCTCTTCCATTCTCTCATATTCATTCATTAATTCTGGTACTACTCCTTTTATACGCATGTCAGACTTCACAAAGTCCATCCATCTCCCTTTTTCAGCATCCCTCTAGTGACGTATTTATCCACATTCATATTTAAATATCGATTGGTTATATGATTTTAATCCCTCCTTATTATATAATATATCTATACTAAAGATTTTGACTGGCCCGTTGGAGCTGTTCGCAGTAACACCTGCCTTCAGCTTCACGGGTCGCAGGTTCGATCCCGCCGAAGGCCAAAATTTTCTATAAACATCTTTATTGTTTCTTCGAGCCTAGGTGTATATTTATATTTAAGTATATATTTAAATTTATATATGTAGTATATTAAACGTCACGTATAACACAAGTATTAAGTTACTTCTTTTGGGACGGACGACCGTGTGTGTAAGTGTCCCATTTATATATCATATATATTGTATTATGTAACGATATGACTAGTAAATTATAGCTATATGTAGAACATACAAATTTCATTGAATGTTGACTATATGTTAAAATTAATAAACTAAAAATAACGTTTTTACTATAGTTTAAAAGAGATAAAGTGTCTACCATGTTTTGTGCAATGCATTCACGTATCGTAAAAAGAATTGGCATTGACATGTATTTCTTAACGTTTCCTGGAAAAAATAAACCAATAACACTTTAACACGCAGCATTAAACAAAGGCAAAATAAACATGCACTTTGTGACTTATCTCACAGCTGTCTGGGAGGGCTCAAGGCTAGTATGAAATGTTTTTTTTCGAATTATCGGTATGCTGTTAACCGAAACGGATTCTAAAACATTATCGGGACATCGTAGAGGGTGCGAAATTTAAGGAATACAACAAATAATATTCTTTAACTGCTTGTATGGGTGGCGCGGCGACAACTCTCAGTTCTTACCGAGGTATCGTAAAAGGCGACTGAGGTAAGTTGACGTCAAGCAGGTGGCCGGTCGATAAATACCTAGCCAAATCATGTAACAAACATGTTGTGCCGACCCCACTTAGAGTGGGATAAGGGCAGGAGAATAATAATGAATGATGATGATACGATTTATTACTTTCATTAATTTCCCAAAAGCCAAAAAGTCAAAATTTTGTATGACACGCCAAGGACCTAATTAAACATTTGTTTACAAAAATGGCACGGTGATGCAGAGAAGTTCGCCCACCCTGATTCAGGACATGACTTTTTTATAAAAAACCCAAAGTTACTTTTACAGGTTTTGAACCCACGTGCCGCCTTCATTCAACCATCACTGTTAGATATGTGGTATTCGGCTTATTCGGTATTCGGTAATAAAGTAGACCACCCTCATTCCTTACCGAGGTGTCGTAAAAGGCGACTAAGGTAAGTTGACCCACCGTATGGTATCCAACTGAGCAGCATAGATGGTGATCTATTCTAGAAAGAGGGTGCTCTTTCTTACCGAGGCGTCGTAAAACACGATTCAAGTAATTTGACGTCAAGCAGGCGGCCGGTCGTAAAATGCGTAGCCGAATGTTTATAACATGTTGTGCCGACCCCACTTAGAGTGGGATAAGGGCAGGAGAATGATAATGATGATGATGACTGAAATACATAAATATACCCTAGGCTCGAAGAATCAAAATAAATGTTTTCAGAAAATATTGGCCCACAGCGGAAATCGAACTCACAACCCACTGACCCGGCGTACCACTGAGCTGATGTCACGGTCAAAATTCACTGCCACCTGCGGAAACTGGCCAGTCAAGTCAAGTCCCTATATTAAATATACGCACTGAGCTCTCAGATCAAATTCATGACGAATCTTGTACCGCGGTTGTCCGTGCTATAACTACAGAGTACAATCAAGTATTGTCAATGAACTTTTGAAGAATACATTTTTGCTTAAATACATGTGTGTGTTTGAACAATGTTCACGCGACGAACTCATGTTTCCGAGTAAAGATAAAGGAGACAAAGTTCCAGTTAAACTACGCAGTTAATTGTCCACACAATTTGTATTGTATAATAGCACTTAAACGATTTATTATATTGTTGAATAAAAAACTATTCGATTTCAATCGAAACGATTCAGTGAAACCGCTTAAAGGTTAAGGAGCATTAATAAAATTACCAAACATAGGTTTTAAAGTAGCAGATTTATTCAAGTAGTCCTTTATGCTTTCCCAAAGTTGAGCAAAGGCTTTTTATTACTGAGAAATAATATGATGGCAGCCGTAGCATTAATGAGAGTAAACGATGATTCTATGTGCCCAGCATGCGCAGAAAAAAGAATGAACAATAATAATAAAGATTTATTTATTGTTTCTCTTCACACAAAATATCAATTAACAAAGTGCCATTCTTAAGGATACAAATGAAAGTGGTGTGAGAGACTGATCTCTGTACTAGGTGACCTGTGTTACAGACAACTCCCACCCTCGAACATCAAAAGAGAAATACACTTACAATGTAAAAATGTACAATGTATAAAAAGGAAACAATTAATCTTGATATACTGTGTATATATAGTTGAATGTATCATCATTTATGTGTATGAGTCTGAGCGTATGTGTGATTGTAAGCAAGAGTGAATGTGTGTTCTGATGTGTATGTGTGTGTGAAAACAAATTTTTACTTTAAGGCTGAGTGCCCTATAGTAAGACGGGAGATATTAAGAAAGTAAGATGGCAGATAAGAACTGAAGTTAAGGATTACTAAACATCCCCTTAAAGGATATTATTAGGCTAGTTAAAGCGAATGATAGGATAAAGCAGGTGACACTGCCAGCGCAAAACTGAAACCCATGTTCCAAGATATGGAAATGGGTAAGATAGTCCAAAACAGAAACTGACTATCCGTCGGGCATTGACAGGCGTTCCTAAGCTAGCTATATTTATATAATAACAATAAGATGGCTACTCTACATGGATACTTTAGTAACTAGCCCCAAAAAACTTTCTGTCACATAAATTGATATATTTTCTTCTATTTACATTATTAGTTATACAAGCGATCGCTTGGCTCATGGTATTGAACAGGTGTGAAGTGAATATGTAATCAAACGATATAGTATATATCTCTTCCACATAATTCCATCATTTCGTATACAATTCACAAGAATGAAAGCCTTTAATAATCCCCATACGTCAATATTTTATCGAACAATAAAAGAAAAACGATATCGTTTTCGACATTAACAGGACAAAAACCTATGTATTATTTTGAACTCATTTTAGGTATATAATTAAATGTATTATTTAAACTCATTTAAGGTATATATATATTTTTATTTTTCTGCAGTTCTCCGTGTTAATTTTAATTACGCCAAATTAAATACACTTCCGTATGCGCATTTTGCACAAAAAAGGATTAAAATTACTTATATTAAAATTTACTAATAAATTATATGGTTTATGGTTTTTGACAACTTTAATCAACATCACAACGATGATTCTTTCGGATCGAAAAATGGCAAATAAAGAAACGAGTTCATTTTTGCAATACTAATATTAGTACTGATTATACCTATTGTTGCATAATATGATAAAATTGATTCATATTAATTAAATTAAAGTAACGACCTGTTATTTTTTTTTCGAACTGACTTTATGCTGTTAGGTCTAAGGGCTGTTACAGCGTCACCAGGCGGGACGGGCGAGCGCGGAAGCATCGCCGAGGTTGCGAAATGCAGAGAGTAGAGCGCAGAAGCTCTACTAGCGCCGGGGAACGTCGTCCTAAGTGTGCCTCCTATGAGGCCGGACCACGGCTTAGGGCGACGCGTAGTGCAGGGATGATGGTATGATTTTTATTAGTCATTACGACGCCGGAAGGGTGGCGAGAAGCCACGAACGACCAACGTCAGAAAACTGGGGCCTCGTCTTCGCCGGCGAAAACGCTGTGTGTGTGTATTACGTGTATCTGTGTTACTGATCGTTATTTGATCGTCGGGGTCATATAGGACGCTTTTTGGACGCCTATATTTTCGGTGGTCAGACCTAACTGGGATGTACGTGGAAGCAACTGAAAATAAGGGGGTTCCGGTGTACCTCAGATTTCTCGAAGCAAGATTTCAAAAAACGTTTAAAAAAGTGAGTATTAGTAGGGAGATCAAGGTCTCTGTGAAGTGTCGTAAGAGACAACTAATGTATGTGCCGTGTGATATCCGGCTGCATAGAATAAACCACCCTCATTTCTTACCGAGGTGTCGTAAAAGGCGACTAAGGTAAGTTGACGTCAGGCAGGCGGTCGGTCGTAAAATACGTAGCTAAATCATGTGACAATATGTTTGTAACATGTTGTGCCGACCCCACTTAGAGTGGGATAAGTGCAGGAGAATGATGAGAATGATGACCGAGGTCTCTATGGAGGTCAACGTTCCGCATAAACCACGGATAACCAGTGGCTGTCCACATGACCTGCAGGCCTACCATGAACTCTTATTGCGACTCAATCGAAGACGTAATCGACGACCGCGAACCGCTTAATTTTCGTACTTCTTATCGTTTTCTTTTCGTATGAAGTGTGAATTGCATTGGAGTCGTAATGTTTGAAAGGATAACGTTATATGAACTATAGATAACTTTGTCTCTTTTACTCACATGTTCTTAGGACGAATTCTGAACGCTCATTCGGCAACGACTTAAAGTGTCCGTTCTTAAGACGTCATAGTATGAAAAAGCAAAACAATTTCGTTTACGCCTTCAATTGAGTCGCAATAAGAGTTCGTGGTAGGCCTGGTTTTATTATACCACTGTTGGGCATAAGCCTCCTCTCTCCGTTTGGAGAAAAGGTGTGAAGTTAGCTTCAAGGCCAATCACGCTGCTCCAATGTGGATTGGTAGATTACGCATATCCCTAGAATTATCTAAAGGTATGCAGTTTTTCTCACGATGTTTTCCTTCAACGAAAAGCGTGTGATAAATTGCAAATATCAATAAGACGTTTTTATAGAAAAAGCTCATTAGTGCCTGCCCGGGGTTTGAACTCGTGAACCTTTCGAAAAAGTTTCGAAAATTTCGATAATTCAGGAGAAGTTTTGTAAATCAGTGAATTCCACGCGGGCGAAGCCGTTGTTGGCACAGCTAGTTCTATTATAATAATAATAAAACACGAAGAAATAAAACTGCTTTTGTCAAAATATCTTTGTTAATTAGATATTTATTTTAGCAAATTAAATATTTATATCTTTAATATATCAAGAGCATAAACATTTAATTTTATAAAACAAATTCATCAGATACAGGATTAGAGCCAATTAAAAGATTATAATATGAAAATCTGGCAGTAGTAATTGTATTAAATTAGCAAATGTAACTTAATATTATTATTTTTATAGTCACCTTGTGATATTGCAATATTTAATAATTCTCATTGTCTTCAAAAGTTTATAATACCTATTTAGAGTTTTAAAAGTAGTTAGACTACAAAACATTACATTAAATAATATTTTTATTTAATTCAGTTTTTTCTAATAACTGATAACGATCGCGCTATAATTAAATGACGTAAATACAATCATTAATTTTAAATGCTAAAAATAAATTATTGAATAAATGTGTTGTTTGTGTTAGAGATGGTACTAAACAAAAGCAATATGTATAATCAATTCAAATTCAAAATATTCTTTAATCAAGTAAACTTGTAAACAAGTTTTTTGAATCGTCAACTCTACTGTAGTTCGGAAAGCTGTTCCTACCGAGAAGAGCCAGCAAGAAACTCGGCGGTTGCTCTTTTCAAAGAATGATTTTTATTACTAGTTACATATAGTCATTACTGTAATTTATAGAATTAGGCGTTACTTTACGGAGATCCATAATACAAAAGTAAAAATAAAATTATTTTGCTATAAAATAAAATTATTGTATCGCCGATTTATTTTTACTTTTGAGTCATTACTGTCTTGTACAAGGTGGAAGAGTAGCTATATCCACGTATTCTTATCGTCTAAGTGATCCTCAATAGTATAGGCTCAATAATATAGGCTTTCCTTATTAGCCTTTTTTAATAGTGTTTTTTAACTGCTGTAATAGAAAAGTTAAAATAAATTGCGGAAGTTTTTAATTAGAATCTTATACCCAAACCCACAAACGACTAACATATTTTTGCAAAGCAGGAACCGCAAGCTTATGACGGTTCCTACTCTTTGTATTATATACAATTCCAATCTTTTTATAATTATTTATATTCTTATACACAAAAATTAAATTGCTAAAAATATACTGAGAAGCCAATGTACGAAACATATTTTCTAAAACTTCTACCGCAGAGAATCACGCGAATTTAAATTGTAAATGCAATATATTGTTACTTGTCCGTGTATATTGTCAATTAAGAAACGTCATACTCGTTGTATGACGTTTCAACTGTAAACGTCATTATCTTTTTTATCTTAAGTTACGTACCTAAACCTATGGAGTCCGCCGTGTGGTATCTAGCTGAGTAGAATAGACCACCCACATTTCTTACCGAGGTGTCGTAAGAGGTGACTAAGGTAAGTTGACCTGCCGTGTGGTATCCGGCTGAGTAGACTAGACCACCCTCATTTCTTACCGAAGTGTCGTAAAAGGTGACTAAGGTAAGTTCACCTAACGTGTGGTATCCAGTTAAGTAGAATAGACCATCCTCATTTCTTACCGAGGTGTCATAAGAGGCGAATATGGTAAGTTAACGTCAGGCAGGTGGCCGGTCGTAATATACTTAGCCAAATCATGTTACAACATGTTTAAAACATGTTGTGCCGACAATACTTAGGGTGGGATAAGGGCAGGAGAATGATGATCTAAACCTATTGTTAGAGTATGTAATTGTAATTGCTAATAATATTTTGAATTAACAATTTAAGAAAAGGAGATAATGAAGGTTTCTGTCTTGATATAAATTTAATTAAAGTTAAATGAGATTTTATATAAATTACTGCTTATGTAGTTTTTAAAACAAATTATATATTACTATCTTCTATTTGTAATAATCTATATTTTGTTTATAAAATGTTGTATTGACTAGTAAGATAGTGAAAAAAAACCAAAAGATGGCGAAAATGCCAAGGAAAAAACAAATGAAAAAAGTCCAGACAGTTCGAAGTGCGTAGTTGACCTAGTAGTTTTATTAGAAATAAAGTTATTGTTTAAAGTTATCTACATTGTGTATTAAATAATAAATATCTTAAGAGTCTTTTAATACGAAGAATTTTCTTACATTATGATTTATATGGTCTTATAAGGTCACTTACCCTAGATAGTGGTGCACATCGCGAACAGGCTAGTCCCGCAGGAGGACGTGATTCGGGTTGTGGGGCCGGTACTTGTGGTTCTTCTTTAAGCCGATACAGTGACGACGTTCGTGACTGTTAAGAAATAGACAAGAATAATTTACAGAATTAGAATTTCTCTTTGCGGAGATCCATAATACGAAAGTGATAATAATAGTAGTAGTCTGTTACTATCTCACTACTGGGCTATTCGTCCTCTCTCCGTTTTTGGAGAGACGACTTAAAGTGTGCGTCTTTAAGACGTCATGGTATGAAAAAGCAAAACAATTTCGTTTACGTCTTCAATTAATAAGAGGGCATGGTAGGCCTGGTGTTATTATACCACTGTTGGGCATAAGCCTCCTCTCTCCGTTTGGAGAGTAGGTGTGAAGCTAAGACCTACCACGATGCTCCAATGCGGATTGATAGGTTGGAAATATCCCTAGAATTGTTTAGAGATATGCAGGTTTCCTCACGTTATCAATTAAACACGTAAGTTTTAATAGAAAAACTCATTGGTGCCTGCCCGGAGTCATTGGTACCTTCGCTTATAATCCGCGATAAAACAAACAGAAAATATCCCACGCTTAAAGTTAAAGTGACCTAATCCAAAAAAAAAATATTTTGTGGAGAATCGCAAAAAAGCGTAGCGTAATACCTACAAAAACCATGAGTGTGAAAGAGATCCATAAATTTAAAGAGCAAGAAAACACTAGTTTTTCTAATAGTGCGTAGTATAATGTCACAGATGGAACTGAAATAAGAATTATAATGTATTTACCTTAATTAGGGCTAATTTTGAATACAGTCAGTAATAGTAATCGTGCGATATATATAATGCTAAATGTAGAGTGGACTATCTATTTTCTTATTCGTGAAAGCACATGCACTACATACATTCATTATCTCAAACTTGAATTTGTATGAAAAAGTCTACTCGACATTTAGCATTATTCATATTTTGTACTAGCTGTGCCAACAACGGCTTCGCCCGCGTGGAATTCAGTTATTTACGAAAAGTTTCCGAATTTTCGAAATTTTGCGCATAAAAGTAGTTATTTCACAATTAAACGTGAGAGATAGAGACATGCTATCGCGGACTTTTTACAGACAGCTCTTACGGACTTTGTTTTATAAAAAGTACAGATTAGTTGAATTGTAAGGCAGATTTAGTAGTATAGCTTTCTAGCTTGCTTAAGTAATTTTATCGTGGCAGCCGAACAGATAGACCGTGTGACTCTTTCCAGAGGGTCACGAATTCAAACCCCGGGCAGGCACCAATATGTTTTTGTGTTAAAACATATGTTACTATTACAAAAAATAGATATTTCGGCGAAAAAATTGTGAGGTGGCCTGCATATGTGCAGAATTCTTGGTATATGTGCAACCTACGAATCTGCATTGGAGAAGCGTGTTGAGTCTAAGCTCCAAATTATAGAATTAGGCGTTACTTTGCGGAGATGCATAATACAAAAGTAATAATAAAAATTATTTACTCCACGATAAAACGGCTTTGCGATTTTGTCGTGGAGTCTATCTCCTGATGATGCTTCGGATGCGGGGCGAAACGACTGTTGACTTTGTGATAGTGAATGTGTGTAGTGCTTATGTATTGTGGTGGCATTAGTGGAGGTTTGTGTTTTTACGAATCCTACATGTATCGGGTATGTAAAAACGGATAGTCCACTAGACATTACACATTTAGCACTATATATATTATGTATTAACTGTATCGCGGATTATAGCAAAATAATTTCTGTTATTACTTTTATAAGCTCCAACTCTGTCCACCAAAAACAGGAGCAGGCCTATGCCCAAAAAGTTTTTTGGTCATTTTTGCTTTTTGCGGGCTCCTTTGAGTATGCCCTCAGACGTCTAGGTCGAGATGCCCAAATCTTGTGATTAGTGAGAAGCTTACCGTATATTCTGCGTCCAGCTTAGCGTAAACATCTGCATTGTGTCTTCGACGCGCGCGAACAGCTTGCCGCAAGGAACTTGAATCACGACCGCACCATCCCCCCACTCGCTCGCCCACCACCTCCAGCATATCAGCTACACGGCTGCAACAATACAACATTTATTATGTAACACCACCATCGTGTGAATATCTGAAACTCCGTTAGCTATTACGAGATTCCTACTACAAAAGATTACGTGATAAATTGAAGGTTCCGTGAAGGTCAACAACTTACTAAATCATATGGAAAATCATTAAATGCATATTGTTATTAGTTAGTAGATATATAAGTTTCTTTTATAAGTGTAACAGACACTGAAAATGTTGGAAAAGGAAATAGTCAAATGACTGGCCGTGTTGTTGTTGATACCGGATACGGGGTTCTTGAGTGATCGATAGCGAGAGTAGGGACTTTTCACGTGAGTGGGGATTGCTTTTAATAGTGAAACTTGACGTAATTAGAGAGATTCCGTTCAGATTCTGTTTAGATTCTGTTTAGATTCTGTCGAGAGTCTGTCGATTGTCGTCGTTAACGTGATTTCTAGTTAAAATCTATTTTTGAGTCGATTAGTGAAGTCAAGCTGAAAGCGAATAGTGAATCAATCCAAGTTAAATAGTGAGAAAGTGAAGATGTTACGATCCAAGACCTTCTTAGCTCGTTTTATAAGTTAGTCCTTCAATTATATCATATATATAAAATTCTCGCAAAGAAAGTTACCATACTTACTCCTCCTAAACGAATTGATTAAATTAATTACAAAAAAAAAGTTTGACTATGGCTCATATTTTCGGCAAGACCATTCGTAAATTAGTTTCTTAAGTCTGTTTCGTGTGAATCTCGGGTAGAATAATTTTAATTCAAGGAGTAATAATTTACTTATAGTTGTTTAATCGATTGTTAATTATTTTTTCTTTTCGGTATAAAAAATTAAAATTTATCAATCAAAAATTTTTACATTTCAATTTTTTTTTTAAATTTAAACTATCGTGAGTGATATTCATAATTAATATATAGAGACCGGCTATACTCACATAATTCCCGCCGCGATAAAGCAGCATAAAGAGCTCATGAACAAGATACCCGTATGGGATTGAAATTAGTCGGGCTTATCCGATAAAATAAGACGTTAGTACAGCCGGTCTCTGTACCTTAATTATTTCAACATTGTTGTAGTTTGTCCCTATTACATTAATATTAGCTATTTATGTCAAGGAATAATAAGCACGGACATTTGCAATTTTGTGTTTCACATTATTATGTGATTAGACACAAACCGTGTAATTTTGAAGAAATGATTACAGTGGTAATTGAGTATTTATGTTCATTTTTTGCAACTATTTAAGAAAAATGATACTTTTGTAACTTAATTTTATTTTAATTTTTTTTATGAGACACAGATATAGTCGTCCGTTCCCAAGGTAAGTAATTTAATACTTATGTTATGGGTGACAGACAACTAGTAAATAAATATGTATATGTTTTTGAATAAATATATATTTTTGAATAAATAGATATTTTTTAATAAATATGTATTTTTTAATTAATATGGCTACCTTTTAAAAGGACGATTAATGATTGTGATATGTAATGATGTAGAAAAAGTTTCTTTTATAAAATGCAATAATTTACTTTATCTTTACTAATTTAAAATAACAATTAAAATGATTCTTATACAGAAATTATCTTCTAATCTTATTATATATCTTATACATATTGATTAAATGTAACTAGTGATAAAAATTTATACATTGAAAAAAGCAAACGCCGAGTTTCTTGATAGCGTTTCTCGGTAGGAACAGCTTTCAGAACCAGCGGTAGAGTTAGCGATTCAAAAGCACTTGTTTACAAGTTTACTTGGATAAAGAATATTTTGGATTTGAATTTTAAAACCTATTATAGAATTCAAACTACATTATTCAATCTTCTGCATTTATGCAAATTCTCAGCTAATTTATAGAATTAGGTGTTACTTTGCGGAAATCCATAATACAATAATAATAATAAAATTATTATATATAAATTTATCGCGGATTACATAAATTTATTATAGCACTAAATAATTTTATCGTGGATTATAGCAAAATAATATTGTTATTACTTTTGCCAAATTTCTCTTACCCTTATCCCACTATAAGTGGGCTCCGACAATATGTCTTCTTCTTCCATTCTCTATCATTCAATTCTGTTGCCACTCCTTTTATATGCTTACTAGCTGACCCGGCGAATTTCGTGCCGCCTAACAGTCAATGAATGGTGAGTTACCTTTTAGCTGAACTAATTTAGGCTATGATGAACGTAATACAATGACACGAAATAAATTTCTGAACGCTCCCGTAAATGTTAATCATTTGTCATTATTTTTGTACGCATGCATTAATATTTGAGGAATTTCTATGTATCTGCTTAATGCACTTTTCAACCTTATTATTAGTTTTAAAAAAATACAGACAAAAGTCTATTCACCCTTTTTAAATAAATAGTTTACACAAAATACATTTCTGAACGCATGCATAAATGTCAATCATTCCAATATTTGACAGGACAACAAATGTTTGACAGGTACGATACGAAAGAACATTTAGGGAAAATCTTACTAATCTTACTAATCTTATCTTATTTTACTAATATTATAAATGCGAAAGTTTGTGAGTATGGATGGATGTTTGTTACTCTTTCACGAAAAAACTATAACACGGATTTGGATGAATCTTTACAGTTATACAGGTAATACATCGGAATAACATATAGGCTACAATTTGTAATGATTTTATGTAATATTACATATAATACGATAGGTATATGTCAATAAAGTCAGAAAAAATCTGGCCTCTGAGAGTTATCTCGGTGTACGCTGCCTAAACCATTGGATTTACACAAATATGATGTACCGTAGTATTGTTTGTCTTGAGTAGTTCTAAATAAAAGTCCACGACAGCATAGATCTACCTTTTATGTGCAAGCCACTTTGACCAAAATTGTGAAACATGAATTTAATTAATTTATTTACTGTGGCAAACCAAATTCCATGCGAGCGAAGCCGCGGGAAAAGACTAGTCTTTTATAATTATGTATTCGCCGAATTTTCATTGTTTTTAAGATATATTCTGTGATAATTTAAAAAAATTAGGATATTTCTATTATTATTTTATATGTAATGCCATTTGAGATTCGAATAAATAAATAACAAAAATAATTATTATTTCTCGAAGGCCAAAAACTGTTGATTTTACAATGTCTCTTTAATGTCAATCGTAAAATAAAACAAAAAACTTGGATACATGTGTAATACGTAATTCAATGCACTGTTAAATGAATAAACAAGTTTTTAGCATCACTTTAATTAAGTAGAATTTTATTTGCATCTGAATATTTTTGTTATTCACAACAGGTTTGCATTGATTGTAATCTTACAAAATCAAATCAAAATAATCTTTATTCGAATAAGCTTTTTCAAACAAGCTATATCTTCAGAGGTAGCTCTGGTTCTAAATTCAAATTCAAAATATTATTTATTGAAGTAAACTTGTAAACAAGTGCTTTTGAATCGTCAACTCTACTGCTGGTTCGGAAAGCTGTTCCCACCGAGAAGAGACAGCAACAAACTCGGCGGTTGCTCTTTCAAATATAGTTCTTATAACTAGTTACATTTGGACACAGAGGAGTAGCTATATCCACGAATTTTCATCATCTATATAATCCTCAATAGTATAGTAGGCTTTCTGTATCAGCCTTTTAGTGTTTTTAAACTGCTATAATGGCAAAGATAAATTTTGTACCGTATATCGTCGAGTTTAAAATTGATTGCGGAATTTTAAACTCGACGGTACTCTTTTCAAAATAATTCTTATAATTAATTGCATTTAATCATTACTATCTTTTCAGGGTCGAATGTCTATGTAATCCTCCACAGCATAGTAGGATTTCTGTAACAGCCTCCCTATAGTTTTTTAAACCGATGAAGTGGCAAAGCTAAAATTGATTGCGGAATTTTAATTTAGACTCTTATACCCACACCCACAAACGACTACTTACTTTTACTACCCTAACCTACTAACCCTAAATTATTTTGTTGTCATACCCGGGAACTCAATTAATAAGGTACACTACTGGCCCGTGGGTAGTAACCCTGCATTCAGCTTTCCGGGTCGCGGGTTTGATTCCCACTGAGGGTCAACGTTTTCGATAAACAATTTGTTGGTTCTTCGAGCCTGGGTGTATATTTGTGTTTAAATATGTATTTAAAATTATATATGTAGTATATCTACCAGTGGTCCATGACTCAAAAGACAAGTATTAATTGACTTACTTTGGGGACGGACGACCGTGTGTGTAAGTGTCCCATATATTTATATTTATATTATTTATACTACTGCAGTACAAAGGATTGTAGGTAATATATTAGACGATAAGTGTGGGTTATTTTGAAAATAAATATAACGTACCTCGATGTAAAAAACCAGTAGAGTATAGCTGTGAAGATGGCCATCTCGGCAGCACTGCTGGCCACCCGGACATTCTCCACCACAGTCCACACATTTACCATAGTATCCATCGTATCACCGAACCTCACATCACCAGTCCAGTTAAACACACTCACACGCTCAATAACGAACGTAATTTTTGCAATCAAAAATCCGCCGCAAACAAGTCAAGTACAAAGCAGTCCTTTTAAATAAGAAAATTGCCGATCTCACTATCCATTCGTCGATTGATACGAAATATCAATGACGAAGACACGACACGTGTTAACGCTTCGACAGCCAAAGCTGAACTGGTTGTGTGTACGATATACAATCATAAAGTAATTTATCAAACGCATTTAACTCCTCTAGATCACCCCTAGAAGTGATAGATAAAACTGGCACCAGCTCACGATAGCAACGTGAAAACAAACACGACCTATATGATTCGCGATAAACTGATGCATAGGGCAAAGTTTTCGCTGGGGATATTAGAGGAACAAAGAGGTTTCACATTTATATATGGTCAAAGTGCAATTGACATGTTGATAATGAGCATTGTACTCACATCACGTGATATGAACCTGTTGCAGAGTACAAATCACCTGTTTTGATTGATGAGGAAGTTGTAAATGTATTTATTAATATTTTGTATGAATTGGTTGAAATATGACAATGCTTTTGACAATGTTTTTAAAATTGAAAAATTTTATTGAAAAAGCTATCTTATCCCTTCGAGCTATAATGAGATTATGGCTCTCTTATAGATTTACAAAAAATCTACTTATTGACAAATGTAACACGCTAATTTGGACGGATCCAAGTATGAATCCTTATAAATTTAAATACGTAAGTAAACTAAAGCATTTCATACTTAACATAATGATCTGTTGCAAAACACAATTGAAATGATATATATTTTAGAGTTAGGAGACTAAAAGGTAAAGGCGACTAAGGTAAGCTGACGTCAGGCAGGCGGCTGGTCGTAAAATCATGTGAAAACATGTTTGTAACATGCTGTGCCGAACCCACTTAGAGTAGGATAATGGCAGGAGGTTGATGATGATGATATTTTGGAGTTAGGGTATCCTCCTCCTGGCGTCGTAATCCTCTATGCTGAGGGTCGTGATCTTTATGTAGCATCTTATTGACGACTATTTTCCGCCACCCGGCTCCGACCCCTGGGCCTCTTTCCTTCCACCTTGCCCGTGACAATCAACTTTTCAAGGTTGTCGCCATTCTTTCTCGCAACGTGCCCAAAGAACTCTAAAATCCTGCGAAGGCATATGGTAGAAAGTCTGGTCTTAATTTGGAGTTCCTTGATTATTGATGCGTTGGTCCGATGATCCGTCCAAGGAATAATCAACATCCTTCTCCAGCACCACATTTCTAATGCGTCCATGCGGTTACGCTCAGCCTGTTTTAGGGTCCAAGTCTCCACGCCGTATAAGAAAATCGAGAAAACCAGGCTTGTCAAAAGCCTTTGTTTGACTATGCACATGATGTTTTATATATTTTAAATAAAAAAAAGGAAAATTAATGACCTTAATAGTTTTACTGCGTAAAATTTACGAATCTTTAAATGGTTATATTTCTGCATTCAAATATATTTTTTAAATAATACATAACACAATCATTCCATTGCCTAGATAATGTTACACAGAAAAGATTTTATACGCTTTGTAACATACAAAAAAATACTGTTAAAGATTAGGCGTACATTCAATATCACAATTTTTGGGTTTTTAATTTAATTAGATAACACAATATATCGTATTTAAATTACAATTTTTTTTTAATATATATGGTTTGACGAAAAATGTTGTTTATGTTATAGAAATAATCATTTCTTGAAATTATACTTGTTTTGCTATGTATTATGCATAAAAAGATATAATATTAAGACAATATTTAGTACAAAATTTGTAAAGAAACGCGGGTTTATAGCATTATAACCCCATAATAACTTTGTTATAATAGTATGGAGAGCCAGGTATACTGAGCTGTGATAGCCCAGTAGCGAGACCGTGTGATTCTTTCGAGGTGATCACGAGTTCAAACCCAGGGCAGGAACCAATGAGTTTTTCTATTAAAACTTACGCGACTAATTAATAATTGCAATTTGTCACACGCTTTTAGGTAAAGGAAAACATCGTGAGGAAACCTGCACATCTCTAGAGAAGTCTTGAGAAATGTGTAACCTACCATTCCGCATTTGAGCAGCGTGGTAGGTCATAGCTCAAACCCTTCTCTCCAGAAACGGAGTGAGGAGGCCTTATGCCCAGCAGTGGGACTGTAAGGTTACTTTAAAAGTAAAAAAAGTTACTTATTTCACCGTTACTTTACTTTTACTTTTATGGAATCACGTGATTTTATTGTGTAGTGCATAATAATAATAATAATAATAATATTGCGTAGTTTCATGCGAAAAAAGTCCTATAACCTGTGATAAAGCAAATAGAAATTATGTAATGCTAATGTAGCGCTCTACATTAGCAAGCAACGGAATGTATGAAAATGGATAGTACATTTACTATCCGTTTTCATACCTGGTACAGACAGCCTTGGTAAAAGTAAAAACGTATGCACTTAAAAATCACCACCACCAATAAAACACTGCACACATTCACTATTACAAACTCAACGATCGCCTCGCCCCGTAACCAAAAGATCATAAGGAGATAGACATGATTTGCGACAAAATCGCAAAGCAAACATAGATAGAATACACTCTATTTTTAGCATTACATAGATTTTATCTAATCTCGGATTATAGCAACATAATTCATTAATTTTTATATTATGGAACTATGAAAAGTAACGCCTAAGTTTTTAGATAAATATCGAGATAGTTAATGGTTATAAAAAGATCCTATATAGAGGCTAATTTCGATATAAATATAATGTTAATTAATCGACACCATTTTCATTTTAAAATTGATAGTTGAAGACTATAGTGGGTAATAACTGTAGTTATTAACACTAGAGTGGGAGCCATAGGCAGGCCTGTAAGTGATAGTGACATAATAAATAATGAAAGGGAAGATAGAAGTCGTATGTTCCATCCTTGTCCAATCACACTGAAAAAAAAGAGATAGATAGATCACCCTTATTTGTTTCCTCATTATAGTAATATGGCACATTTTAAGCTGGATTTTTACTTTGTTAAATCAAATTAATCTTTATTCAAATAATAACTCTTTCAAGCACTTTTAAATCGTAAAGGATCAATATGACTAATGAAGGTACAGTCTTAGGTCGACATAACGAATACACTACTAAAAGTGCACAGACTACCTCACATTAGAGGAATGTATTTTTTTTTTATTTCGAAATTGTTTTCGTGAACTGAAAGTTCTCTGCAGATCAAATCAAATCAAAATAATCTTTATTAAAATAAGCTCTTTCAAGCACTTTTGAATCGTCAAGGATCAATATGATTGATGAAGCTACAGCTGGTTCGGAATGTTGCTCTTACCTAGCTCGCTAGCTAGCTAAGAAACTCGATGGTCAATCTTTTTTAAATATTTTTAATTTTACTACGCTTGAAGGACTATACCGCCGTGTGGTATCCAGCTGAATAGAATAGACCACCCTCATTTCTTACAGAGGTGTCGTAAAAGGCGACTAAGATAAGTTGACCCACCGTGTGGTATCCGGTTGAGTAAAATAGACCACTCTCTTTCTTACCGAGGGGTAGTAAAATACGACTAAGGTAAGTTGACGTCAGGCAGGCGGCCGGTCGTAAAATACGTAGCCAACTCATGCGACAACATGTTTGTAACATGTTGTGCAGACCCCACTTAGAGTGGGATAAGGGCAGGAGAACGACGATACAGTTGAAGGACTATAGCTGATAAAAAACCTTCATTTATTATCTAATATCGATATAAATTTAATATTCAATAATCGATACCGTTTGATTTTATTATTGACCTTTCCGTAATCTGATATCACATTAACCTTTTGTTATATGAATCTCGTAATAGCTCACGCAGTTTATACATGAAAATTTCCGAGATTCATCGCGTGATCCCTGACCCTGATCATGTATACAATAATTAATACCAACGTGACAATTCTAATTATAGACTTAATCACAACAATGATGATATTATATTTTTTTGCAACAAAACTCGTCACTACAATTAAGTATATCTCAATAACAGCAATTTATTTATGGTGTATTATAAACTTATAACGTGCGAAAGTAATAATAAAATTATTTTGTTATAATCCGCGATACAGTAAATAGAAAATATATATAGCGTTTAATGTATAGTGGACTATCAGTATTTTCATACCCGATACGTGCAGGATTCGTAAAAACACATGCACAATACACAAGCACTACACAGGTTCACTATCACAAACTCAACAATCGTTTCGCCCCGCAACCGAAGCATCATCAGGAGATAGACTCCACGACAAAATCGCAAAGCGAAGCGTTATCCAAACAAGCATTGTTAAATAGTACTTGGTTCATCCCCACCCTTTATTTTACCTCGAAACACGTGCAACAAGTTTGAACTAGAGATAAATGTCTCTAGTTCAAGCCTGTTGCACGATTATAGCAAAATAATTTTATTATTACTTTTGTATTATGGATCTCCGCAAAGTAACGCCTAATTCTATAAATTATTTATAACGTGCGATTTCGTTCACGCCAACTTAAGCGTTGGTGGACAGACGACCTCAAAAAGGTCGCAGAGAACCACTGGATCCAGGTGGCGCAAGTTCGTGTGGTATGGCGATCCCATGAAGAGGCCTATGTCCAGCAGTGGACGTCCTTCGACTGACGAAGAAGAGAAGAAGAACTTAAGCGTTTAAGTACTCTCAATCTCTTACTTATTATAAATCAAAGTCCCCAAAAGTGTCGGTCTGTATGAGATCGATTTTCTCAAAATCTTCTGAACGAATGTTTGTACGGTTTCTTTTAAAAGGTAGTGCAATTCTTTGGGAAGGTTTAGGATAATAGCACATTACAGTTTTCTGTAGATTGTACTGAAGAAGTCTTGCACTTGTAAAAACTTGCCTGCTAGGAGCTTTTCTCGCGTGCGCCGCTTAAACCAGCAGAGATACTTTATAGAATTAGGCGTTGCTTTGCGGAAATCCATAATACAAAAGTAATAATAAAATTGTTTTGCCATAATCCGCGATACAGTAAATAGAAAATATATATAGTGCTAAATGTATGTAAATCGCAAAGCCTTGCGATTTTGTGGTAGAGTCTATCTTCTGATGATGCCATCAGTTGCTGAGCAATACGATTGTTGAGTTTGTGATAGTGAACGTGTGTAGTGCTTGTGTATTGCGGTGGAAGCGGTGGAGGTTTGTACATGTGTTTTTACGAATCCTGCATGTAACGGGTAGTCCACTGATGATAGTCCACTATACATTTAGCACTATATATATTATCTATTTACTGTATCGCGGATTATAGCAAAATAATTTTATTATTATTTTTGCAGAGATACACTGAAGTAATGTACTAGAGAATTGTAGATCTACAGAAATACTACAAAGAAGTGCGTGACAGCATGTCTCTATCTCTTACGGTTAACTTAAAATAATTACTTTTTATATTCAAACTTTCAATTTAAAATATTACGCGATTTTCGATGCTGTTTTCTTCTGTCCAGTATCAATCCTCATCTAAATAAATGCGTTCGTTAGCTTCGTTATTTAATACATAGGTGATGAACTTTGCGACAATCAGATTACATCGCGGGCGAAGCTAGTCTTTATATATAAAAATCCAATGTCATGATAATTCCGCTAATCTTCAAAACTCCTGCAGAGATTTCAACGAAATTTTCCAGGTAGTTATATTATAATTTGCTCCAACTTAAAGGATTGAATATTTATTATCTCGATTAATTATTTTATTTTTGCGAATTATAGTTTTTTTATGCTTAAAGACTTTAATTTACTTCTAAGTTTCAGTTTGCTTCATATTTAGGTCGTACTTCTCCTACCCATATCTAATTCTAAGTGGGGTCGTCACAATATGTTTTTATCTTCCATTCTCTTCTATCATTCATCAACTCTAGCGCTTCTCCTTTTCAACGCCTACCATATTTGTGTCATAATAATATAGGTAATAATAATAACTTATTTATTTTTGGTTAGATACATCAAGGTTGGGACCTTTTTTAAGTGTAACAACACCTGTGACACATTAAACATAATCCAGCCTCTTTACAGCCTTTCTATCCTTTCGTCCATAGCTTGGTTAGACACCTAATTTTAGGGATCTCGGGTGTAACTGTATGGTGCTTTAGACATATATGTATAGTGCATGCGTGCGCATCTTTCTCTGTCTTGGTGTGTGTGTGTGTTTGTGTGTGTGTGTGAGAGAGAGAGAGAGAGGAGAGAAAAGAGCGTGCGTGCATATATGCGTACGCGTTCGTAAGATTTTCGTCTCTTCCTAATGAGGAACGCGTAATTATAGGACACAACCAGATATTATAGTGTATCGCTAATAAATCAAAGTCCGCCGTGTCGTATCCGGCTGAGTAGAATAGACCACCCTCATTTCTTACCAAGGGGTCGTAAAATACGACTGAGGTAAGTTGACGTCAGGCAGGCGGCCGATCGTAAAATACGTAGCCGAATCATATGACAACATGTTTTAACATGTTGTGCCGACCCACTTGGAGTGGGATAAGGGCAGGAGAATGATGAATGATGAATTTATCAAAGTATATAATGCGTAAGTTCCATTCATTATACAATAATATTTATAATGTAAAAAGGAAACTGACTTTGCACTAAACCACTAAGTTTTCAATTACAATTACATGTATTTGATATCTAGTTACACAATGTAGTATCGCGTACGACCACACGTCGACATTGTACGCAAATGAGCTGGTACACTATTATGTTTTACGCAATTATAATTGTTATGGATTTAGCCCGACTTGCCGACACTTGTAAAGAGGCTAAACTCGATCTTTATAGTTCACATAGTTAGGGACTTCCCGCCATAGTTTGTCAATTTATACCAAAAGTTCAGTAAGGTCGTTTTCCGTCTCCTTGATCTTACACCACAACTTAATTCATCAAGATCCTCGGTGGATGGCTTCTTCGGGTGACAAGAGAGCTGGCTCCTTTTTCTCACAAAGAATCAGCTTAGCGATTCAACGCGGAAACGCTGCCAGCATTCTTGGTACCATTCAAAGGGGGCATTATTTATATAATAGTAGCGTGTAAGTAATTTAAGATAGATATAACTTGTACATTTTCTTATAAATAAAATAATAAAAAAAAGATCCGTCAGTGTTTAATTCATTGTAGAATAAGTTATAGAATTACTTTGAGAAGATCGATAATACAAAAGTAATAATAAAATTATTTTCCTATAATCCACGATGTCCGTGACGATATATAATGCTAAATGTAGAGAGGACTGTCCGTTTACATACCAATCGTTTCGCATGGCGATTTGCGATTTTGTGGTAGAGTCTTTCTTCTGATGATGCCATCAGTTGCTGGGCAATACGATCGTTGAGTTTGTGATAGTGAATGTGTGTAGTGCTTGTGTATTGTGGTGGCGGTTGTGGAGGTTTGTACATGTGTTTTACGAGTCCTGCATGTACATTTAGCATTATATTTATTTTCTATTTACTTTATCTTTTCTAAAAAGTAGTTATTCGAGTCATTGCCTATTTAATTATCGCATTTGAATTTGTTATTTATTAATTTAATTATTCGGATCTTCAACAGCATTACACGATTCATCATCCAACTTATATCCCATATAGTTTTAAATTTAAAGTATGTAGTATTATAGAAGAACATATCATTCTTAGTTACAAAGTCACAAATTATAAACCTAAAAATAAACATTAGAGAATAATCAAAGCATAGAAAAAAAGGAGAAAAGAACAACATTAAGGCTCGACTATTATAACTGAAATTAAAATTTAGGAACATTTTTTCATGAATGATGAAAGCCCATCGCAGCCAATATCCGGCGATAATGTATCTGTGCAGATATTGTATGAGCGCGAGATACGTGATTTAGGGTATTTTGTTCTAGTTTCGTTATAGAAAACTTGGTCTTAAAGAATGGACATGGAATGCGAGGAGGTTTTCGAGGTACGTTAATACTAAATCTACTTAACAGTTCCGAAGCATCTATTTTTCCATCGAATATTTTATGGAGAAATTTCATGTCAATTATAGATCTTCGGATAGCCAGTGACTTCATTTTTAAGTACTTAAGTTTGTGTTTGTACGACTCTAAATAATTTGATGGTTTAGATCTAAATCTCAAATGCTTTACTAGTCTCTTTTGAACACGTTCGATTGTATCAATGTGGACTTTGTAAATCGGGGACCATTGTACAATTGCAGGACTGTAGATGTCTTCTTGAATTCCCTAGATTGCCTTATAATAAAGCCTAGCAATTTAAAAGAGGCTGTCACGATGTAATTAATATGTATATCAAACCTTAGCCGGTTATCAAATATCACTCCTAGGTCACGGATAGAATCAGTTTCATAGAATTAGGCGTTACTTTGCGGAGATCCATAATACAAAAGTAATAATAAAATTATTTTGCTATAATCCGCGATACAGTAAATAGAAAATAGATATAGTGTTAAATGTATAGTGGATTATCCGTATTTTCATACCCGATACGTGCAGGATTCGTAAAAACACATGCACAAACCTCCACCACTTCCACCACAATACACAAGCACTACACAGGTTCACTATCAACAAACTCAACAATCGTTTCGCCCCGCAACCGAAGCATCATCAGGAGATAGACTCCACGACAAAATCGCAAAGCGATTTGCAATTCTAAATTATTACTTTCGGGTACATACCACGGTAATTTGTTTTTGATTCGCCGATATTTCGACCCAGTTGCATGGATCGTGGTCACGACGGAACTGCAGGTAGGCGGTACGTCAAGCTGAGATGTTAGGGGCAGTATCTAACTACCCTCCGTCTCGTTCTTTTTATCGGTGCGTCACGGATTGTTCGGCATACTACATCCGTGACGCACCGATAAAAAGAACGAGACGGAGGGTAGTTAGATACTGCCCCTAACATCTCAGCTTGACGTACCGCCTACCTGCAGTTCCGTCGTGACCACGATCCATGCAACTGGGTCGAAATATCGGCGAATCAAAAACAAATTACCGTGGTATGTACCCGAAAGTAATAATTTATAATTATGTCTTCAAACCACGAATATTCAAGTATAAAATCATTGATTTGCAATTCTGTCGTGAATAAATGTATCGGGTATGAAAATACGGATAATCCACTATACATTTAACACTATATATATTTTCTATTTACTGTATCGCGGATTATAGCAAAATAATTTTATTATTACTTTTGTAGAATCAGTTTCTTTAAGTTTTATGTCCAAAATATTGTTTGTTATCTGTGAGTTTATACATCGTTGTGTATTAAGTTTACATTTGACTTTCTGTTGAACTTGAAGACTTAATTTCGGCAATTTATTTAACTTCGGACGACCTCTTTAAAGGTGAGGTGGCATGTACACCGAATATCGCATGATGTAACACCGTGCGGAATACGCGTGCACAAATTACGACAGTATCAAAGCAGGTTAAACGTAACGTGATCAATGCGTGCACTTTTGCGTGCAGTTTTTAAATAGTAGCATGTTAGACAAAATACTTGGGGTATTTTGTCTCACCTATCTCGCGCTTATATAATAGCTGCACAAAGGACACATTATAACTGGATATTGGTTGCGACGGGCTTTCATCGTTTATGAAAACATGTACAAAAATTTTAATTTCAGACTTTTAATAGTTGAGCCTTAATGTTGTATTTTTAATGTTTTCATTATTATCTTTTTTTTAGGTTTATAATTGTAACATTGTAACTAAGAATAAATAAATTTGCCCTCGGCTTTATCTGTGGGGAATCCTGTACCGAAATAAAGTCAGTCTGTCACCTATTTATCTTCTATACTTATTAAAAAACAAAGTCCCAAAAAGCTGTCTGTCTGTATGTAATCGATTTTCTCAAAATTTACTGAACGGATTTTTGTACTGAACGGTTTTCACCAAAAGATAGTGCAATACTTCCGGATGGTTTAGGTAAATAGTACATATCGGTATTATGCAAATTGTTTTGAAGAGATCACACAGTCGTTAAATACTTGCTTTCTGGGAGCTTTAGTCGCGTGCGCTGCATAAACCAGCAGAGATACGCTAAAGTAATATACTAGAGAATTGTAGATCTATATAAATACTACAAAAAAGTCCGTGTTAGCATGTCTATATCTCTTATGGTTAACTCACAATAACTACGATTATGTTTAAAATTGAATTCTAAAATTGTGACACGCTGAGTTCCACGCGGGCGAAACCGCTGGCACAGCTAGTTTAACTACATTTATAACAAACGAGCGGTCCAGCTGCGCTTAGTCTTGTTTCAATCTCCTCTCGAAATAATGCTCTCATTGATAGTTTAAAAAAACATTCCGATCGCCACCAAATTTTACAGGATTATCCGAAAATTTCATTAAAATCGGTCTAGCCGTTTCGGAAGTCTATACTCCGTACATAATACATACTAACATTTTTTTTATATAACAATTTATAGAATTAGGTGTTACTTTAAATTAATGTTTATATTTTTTTGAATATGAACAATTGTTAATGCGAATTATAGCTAAATTATACTATAATTAATTAAGAAAAAACAAAGTAAACAATTTCGTTTTTGTAAACCTCCTGCCCTTATCCCACTCTAAATGGGGTCGGCACAACATGTTACAAACATGTTGTCACATGATTTGGCTATGTATTTTACGGCCGGCCGCCTGCCTGACGGTAACTTACCTTAGTCGCCTTTCACGACACCTCGGTAAGAAATGAAGGTGGTCTATTCTACTCGGCCGGACACCACACGGCGTCGTTTTTGTAATCCATGCTAATATTATAAATGGGAAAGTCTTTCTGTCTGTTTCTTTCACACACATATCCCGCTCCGAAAATATTGATAATATTTGGTACGATCGAAACTTATACACCAGGCAAGCATATAGTTGAGACATCAACGTTAATTTTCTACTATTCTGTATAGTGAATAATACATTCTTAATAATTTAATAAACATTAGTCGTGACATGAACGATTTCAAATGACAAAAAGGTCACAACAGCATATACCTACATATTCATACAAAATTAATTTACGAAACTTTCCAGTACTACATTGTCAAAATATAACGCGGTAGCAATAAGTAATCAATTATTCGTAAGTAAAAGTATTGCGCTTACATCTCTACCGATTGTTTTAAGAAAACAATACTGATTTTATGGAATTTGTTGACATAGCGTTTTCGCCGGCGAAAAAGAGGTCTCAGTTTACTGACGGCCTAAAATGTGCCATATCACAATGCAGAGAAAGCAAATGACAGATAGATACACCCAGTATATCTGTCTCTCTTTTTTTAGTGTAATTAGACAAAGATGAAGTATACATTTTTAATTTTCCCTCTCATTATTTATTGAGACACTGTTACTTAGAGGCCCACTTATGCCTCCTCTTTGCTTGCTTTTCTTATTCTCTCTCTATATGATCACTGTGATATTTTGACTTAGCTTGGCGAAGTACAAAATCTTTGCACCGGTTCCTATCACCGGCCATGTGAAGAGCGTTGAGAAAATATAGAGCACCGGTGGCCATCAGCTGATCGGACTATCTGGTTGTAAATCTTCCTCGTGGCCTTTTAGATTCAACGTTCCAGATCACTATGAGTTTTCTTAACTCTCATCTCCACGACGTGTAAAGTAAAAGTAAAGTAGCGGCCTGTTACAATCCCAGAACTGGGAATAGGCCTCCTCTCTCAGTTTCTGGACAGAAGGGTTGGAGCTAAGACCTACCACGCTGCTCCAATGCGGATTGGTAGGTTACACATATCTCCAGAATTCTCTAGAGATATGCAGATTTCCTCACGATGTTTTCCTTCACCGAAAAGCGTGTGATAGATTGCAATTATCAATTAGACACATGAGATTTAATAGAAAAACTCATTGGTTTCTCGTCGGGTTTGGATAAGTGTTCCGCTCGAAAGAGTCGCACGGTCTCACCGCTGGGCTATCACAGCTCTATTGAGGATTACATGAATGATAAAAATGAGTGGATATAGTTACTATTCGACGCTGTAAAAGATAGTAATGACTCAATGTAAACCAACCGACTAAATCTAAATTTAAGCAACCCCCGAGTTCCTCTCTTTGGCTCTTCTCGGTAGCACCTTTCCGAACCAGCAGTAGAGTTAGCTATTCAAAAGCACTTGTTGACAAGTACTTGAATGATTTGATTACACATTGGTACATGTTACAATAATGTTTCTGGTACAGTTAAACAGTGAATTGACGGAAAGCAATTGAAAGGATTAATAATAGTAATGGGGAGTTTCCGCCCTTTAGGATTGAATTTAAGCCAATATATATAACAATCGATAATTTTATTCGATCTAGTGGCAACGCAAGAATTTATAAATGTCATCGTTTGAGGTTAAATATACTTTAAATATTATTAATATATATTATAAGCTATAATATAAATATTTATAAATAATTCTAGAAATTATAATTGTATAAAATTATAATCTCAAAGACGTTTGCCTTTTTTGCCCAATTAACTAATTAACTAACAAATTTTAAGTTACGCAAACGTATTTGGGAAATCGTCTAATTTATATTTTTTAGTAATAATGAAAGCAGCATTGCAATTGACACAATAAAATAACAACCAATAAAAGGAAAGACAAATTCCATCACAGTTCATCGAGCGTACAATACAGTTAGACGATTAGGTTAGTAAGAACCCGGTAACTTCTTGAATTACAAATCAAGACAATCGGACCGTGACTAACTGTCATGTATACGTGGATTTAACTACTGTATAAAATCTTACTACATAACGATATGACGAAACTTTTTGCAAAACTTCAGCACCAATATTAGACACATACGATTTTCCAACGCTGGATCTTACTGCCGGTATCAAATCGCGTGAATGGAAAGAGAAATCGGCTTGCGGATTGTGACGTACTACTAAAAGCAAATTTGTTAAAATTTCACTTTAAATATCGCTGAAATAAACAGAATATTCAAAATTCTGTTGTACTTGATGACGTTTACCTTAAGGTAATCAACTGCAAGGCAATTGACTTATCACTATTACGATGTATATATTGGAATGATATAAATGCACTATTATTTGATTATGTATACGGTAAATGTCAGTGTCGAACGAACGTTAATTTTATGTAACAGTGCGACTTCGAATCGAAAGTTTTACGCGTAACAGCAACGTCTGCCTGCGCGCACGATCAATGTATAACTGTCTGACAGTCTGGGTGACTTGTCTACGTCGCCATGGGCCATGACATACCATCAGCCGGTCTTTTTTCACCGTGCGCATGCGTTCGATCAAAAACAAAAAGAAATGTTTACTTTTGCCTGGCGCAGTTGGCATCATTAAGACACCGCGGCGTCCCACGTTTCTTCATTGTTCCCTATAGCTTCTTACATGGAATTTATTTATTGGCATTACATAATATATCATCCAACAAATAACCCATATTTGTTATAGCTTTTAAATTAATTCAGTACTACCAATTATAGGAGATGACATCTTTCTTAGTTACAATGTTACAATTATAAAACAAAAGAAAAACAAAAAGGTTCAAATATTTCAAATCTGAAATTTTAATTTTAGTACATTTTTCATAAACGATGAATGCCCATCGCAGCCAATATCCAGTGATAATGTGTCCTTTGTACAGCTCTTACATAAGCGCGAGATACATGATATTGGGGTATTTTGCCACAGTTTCGTTCTAAACTTCTTCTTAAAGAACGGACATAAAATGCGAAGAGCCTTTCGAGGTAAATTCATATTAAATCCACATAACAGTACTGGCTTATTAATCTACTTAATTCTGACTAATTTACGTACTTAGTTATTCTTTCACGTCCATTTGAGTAATTCTGGGTGTGAAAATGCAGTTTTCTCTACACCTTAACTTCTGCAAATAACAAAGTGACTCATACTTAGTTTCAAGTTAACCAGTACCAAATTTGACAAACCGGATCTGTTGGGCGTGCATTGCTCTAAATGCTACACAAAATTTACGAAATATACAAACTCTAACTGTTTAAAACTTTGATTTTTTCTAAGATTTTTGTTTATGAATTTAAACTATCGTGAGTAGTATTCATAATTTATTTATAGAAATCTCACACTCAATAGTTAAACTCAGGTCTTATTCTATCGGGCGAACCCGACTAGTTTCGAACTTTTCCGGGGTCCTTATTTATGAGGTCTTTATACGGCGTCATCGCGGCGTGAACTCAAAAATAAGACGTGAATCTAGCCGGTTTCAATACATAAAATATTTTTGTTTATATCAACAATATTTTTGACAAACGGCCAAATTCTCTGTACTGTTTGTGTCTAGGATCTTAAATCTTTTATCGGAAAGGCTTGGAAATTAAGGATTACCGATTTTGGAAAAATCAAATACACGAGCAGACCCATCGTATGTATTTGACACAAAATGAAATTTATTTTTAACGTATATTTGTATTTAGTGTATTAAAAATTTTCATAGTGTTTGCAGACCCAGGTTCAAAATGAGAAGTTGCTTTAATATAAAATTAACTGTAGTTTGTTATTAATAACCCTGTAATCTTAATAATTCTTCTATAACTATTGTTAGTTTTCTTATCTAACGGACAATTTTGTTTTATGGGATATATATGACATAGAAAGATGCTAGATTGCTCATCTCTTGGCGTTGGTTGGACTATTTTTGCATTCCAGGTGAAGCTAAATGTTTTTATTCGTCAGTATATGATGTTCTTTTGAAATCATTATTTTTTTATCAAGCAATACTTCAACAATACTTTTAACAATTTGAATCAAGTCTTGCTTTTGAAACGATAATCAATCAATGAATAAATTTATTAATCTTTCCAAATCTAATTGTTGTAACCGATGAGCAAGATTTTATTGATAGTGTCGATCCGATTAAGTATAGATAGTCAGATATATTAGTATTATTATTAGACATTAGGGTACAAAAATTCCCGCCTTTGTTTCGGAAATAGAAGAAAAAACGGTACTTAAGTAAGAGTATTTTAACACTCAAGCCGATCCGAAGGGCGTGGCGGGTACCACTAGTATTTTTTCATATTGTTTATAAACAAGCGCTTGACTGCAATTACCTAAGCGATGATACAGTCTAAGGTGGAATACACATGCCTAGAAGATACTTATTCACTCTTGCTTTAAAAATACCAATATTATATGGTCTCGAAACTCCAACCCATTCTAGATCTTTCTATTCCAATTCTTATACTGCAATGGCGATTCATTTATGAAACTCTTTGCGATTGTATGTAAAACAAGCTCCGTCTCTTTCTGTATTCAAAAATGTAAAGCAATTCTATATATATCTAATTGTTTATTAATTTATATGTTTCTTGGATATTTATTTCTTCAACCACACTGACGTCTTATGTATCATCTACTGTAGTCATATTTATTTATATACCTAAACTTTTGTATTGATTATTTTTCTAGTACACCCGCTCGCTATTTTTATGTAGTTTCCTATCCCCTGAGGGTGCCTGGAAGAGATCGCTGTTCAGCAATAAGGCCGCCTATCGTACTTATTCTTTTTATGTTACACAATGTATATTATTATTTGTTTTTGGTGTAGAATTAAGAGTATTAAATGAAATAAAATAAAAATGCATTGGGAAAGATAGTGGCCTTGAGATAATTCCATTCCCGTGCTATGCATATCCCGTGCAACAGAAATGAAGAATCGAAATGCTTCGCGCGCCTTCGCGAGTTTGACGCCTAGCAGTGCGAATTTTAGTCTACCAACGACAAAAAGAATTACTTAAAATTTCACTTTACACACAATTTTATTAACATACAAAAAAATCAACAGTTATCGTCCTACTTTCGACAGTATTAAAATTTCGCGTCCATACTTTTTCTCATTATCGCGGAATTAATTAAGAATAATAAAAACGTGGAGCATTTAATTACAACAGCAAAGTTAGGTACTTACGTTATAAGGATGACATTCTATTGAAATTTATTTTGTAGATCATTTAACTTCGGTCTGCCACGAAGAGTACGATTGTCCGTCGGTCTTATATTTTAAAAGAACTTTATTTCATTTCCGTTACTGTTAAGTCTTCAAAGGGTCGTATATATTATACTCGTACGTCGCAATAGTTTCGTGTCAATGTACTTCCAAATTATAAGTATTAAAAAATTTAGTTCTTTTCCTCAGAAATACGCTCATTTCTTTTCCTCAACTGTTGGACAGCTTGCCGAGGTTTTGTTCAGCTTCTAGTATGTTTGCTGAAGTGCGAACATACGATTTTCACACCATCTTCCTTGTCAGCAAGACTTCGCTCGAGTTCTAACAGTATCCTGAGTACGTTAGTGTGTAAAATGGAGTCGCCCATATATGCGCGATTTATGAAGATATTAGTGCGGAATAATCGGAATTGTGTTTTTGTTTGTGTTTCTTTGTATTTATTTGTATTTGTTTGTATTGTATTTTTAATGTATATTTGTTACTAACATAGTGTTACGCACATGCGAAAAGAGTTCATAATAAGTATGTCATAGAAGTCGAATTTGACGGTGACAATGTTAAGAACATTGAAAAACGGTTCGTAAAGTAAATGTCATAGAGTTCAAATTCGCTTAACACTCTGGAACATTAGACATGTATCAAAACATGTTATTGCTAAACATGTTTACGATCGTTTCAAGGCTATCGAATGTTCTCGAAAGCGGTTCATTCGATGTATAAGCAGACGTATCGTGCGCTTCGACTTTCAGTTTGTGAATAGCGATCAACAGCGAGTAAACAAGTGAAAACAACAGTGAATTATTAGTGACCTCGGCATTCTTATTGGACAGCGAACCGTGTAGAGCCTGTAAGTAGTAAGTTTTTTATAAAAAGTTGAATAAAGTGTTTTAACGAGTCACCAGGTATTTTCATCCAAATCCACGAACCCCTGTACGTAGCAATAGTTATAAGTCTGTTACTAACATGATGAGCCAATGTTGCTTAAAAATGAATACATTATTATTATTAAGGGTATTCGATATACGGTGATTATGCCAAGTAAATACTGTGGTTTCGTGTGACCTATGTGGTCATCTATCCATTAAGTAAAGGTGTTGAAGCAAACACGAAGTGTATGAATGTAGATCTCGACTGAGCTAAAAGACGCGCCCCACTCTTACATTTACCCACTCAAGCAAATTTAAAATATGTACGACAAACACATAAAAATGCAATTGTAATGGTCAATTAGATGGTAAGAACAAGGTACTTTGTAAGGGACGGTTGTTCTCAATTTGTTGTTTAACTAGTTTAATTTTTGCGAATGGGCGAGGTAGGTGGACGTCTAGTTTCATAGACTAAGCCAGCGCTACTTAATATAGAGAGCGTTGCCAGATTTATCACGCGACTAATCGACCAAGACGTTCGCAAACAGATCGTAAATCACGGTACAGTTGATACCTCAGTTGATACAGAGGCAAAATATCATTATAAACATTAGCACTCACACATTTATATGAACTAGTTAAGTAGTGGGGCGCGCCAGGAATAATAAGCCACAAAATTCACAATTCGCCCTAGGAGGAAATCCTGCACACCTGTGAAAAAAGCTTGAAATTAAATATTAATATTTAAAAAGCTAAATATTTAAAAAGGCTGAATATTATCGTCTGTATTTAAAAAAATCAATTAATAAGGTTGAAAAGTGCATTAAGCAGATACATAGAAGTTCCTAAATTTATGCGTGCGTACAGAAATATTGACAAATTATTAACATTTACGCGTGCGTTCAGAAATTTATTTGTGTCGTTGTATTACGTTCATCATAGCCTAAATTAGTTCAGCTAAAAGCTAACACACCATTCATTGACTATTAGGCGGTACGAAGTTCGCCGGGTCAGCTAGTAAATAAATAAAATAAATTAATATATTCGTGCAAAATTATTGCCTAACCATTCCAAAATATCAAAAATGTACAACGTTAATATTCATGTTTTCACTACTGCCGGCACTCCCGTTTTTAAAGTCGTTGATTTTTTTAATATATCCAAAGTAAATTTAGCCAAGGACGTTGCCTGAAAAGGTTGCAACGAAATTTGAGGCACTAAAGAAGTTGAATATTATCCGATTGTATCAACAATAAGCTGTGATAGCCTAGTGGTGAGACCGTGCGACTCTCTAGAGACGACAAAGGTTCAAACCCCGGGCAGGCACCAATGAGTTTTTCTATTAAAACTTATGTGTCTAATTGATAATTGCAATTTATCACACGCTTTTCGGTGAAGGAAAACATCGTAAGGAAACCTGCATATCTCTAGAGAATTCTCTAGGGATATGTGTAACCGGCCAATCCGCGTTGGAGCAGCGTGGTAGGTCTTAGCTCCAATCCTTCTCTCGAAAAACGGAGAGAGGAGGCCTTAGCCCAGCAGTGAGCATAGTAACAGGCTGTTACTTTACTTTTTACTTTTTTTTATCAACAATAACGACCTCAACAGTCGCACAGTGCCAAAAATCTTATTAGCATTCTAGGCTACTATGGATTTTTTGCACCAACATTTTTGGCTACTAAAAATATCATCAGTTTGGTTGATCACAGCTTATACAAATGTTAATTTTTAAATATCCTAAATATATCTGACGACGTCGGACTTATCAATATTATAATTTTATAATGGATAAGAACATAATTTGCACATAGATTCGGTTCACCAATATTCGGTGCAACAAAGGAAAAAGCGTTAGTGGTACAAATTAACGAACACTGACTAACTTTAATTTTACCAATCATTAATTTTGACTTATCTTACTAAGACATTGAGATACTTTTCGTATAAGGATGTTAGCGACGTAATTTTAAATAAGAAATGATTGTTGGGATTATAATTTTAATAATGTATGGGCACGTGCGTCATGTGCCAGTTCGAGACAAACTTTAATCAAATTTGAAATATACATCGTCCTCATACGCGCGCAAATGGTTTTTAAAAAGCTCTTATAATCTCATCGTTTTTTAGTAGTGCTTGCACGACCCACAATCCGCGACTAATATAAAATCCATCGCTGGTTCTATCTGAATAAAAGTCCGTTTAAAAGGGCTACCCTTTAGACTCAAATGTACCTAGGATACTACTAGTAGTATCCCAGCTCTAGAGCTTGAAATATAGAAAAATAGGGCCGCAGGCGACATTGTTCGTCTCGACTTAAGGAGTCGGAATATTTGATTGAGCCAGGTATGCCTGGCTAAGATATGGGATTAAAGAATTCCAATATTTACATATAAAGTAGCGGCCTGTTACAATCCAACTATTGGGAATATTCCTCCTCTCTCCGTTTCTGGAGAGAAGGGTTGGAGCTAAGACCTACGACGCTGCTCCAATGCGGATTGGTAGGTTACACATATCTCCGGAATTCTCTAGAGATATGCAGGTTTCCTCACGATGTTTTCCTTTACCTAAAAGCGTGTGATATATTGCAATTATCAATTAGACACATGAGTTTTAATAGAAAAACTCATTGGTGCCTGCCCGGGTTTGAACTCATGTTCCCCTCGAAATTCGCACGGGCTCACCGCTGGGCCCAAAGCCAGGTATGTAATTGTATCAAATTACAGCAATAATTCAAATTCAAATTCAAAATATTATTTATTCAAGTAAACTTGTAAACAAGTGCTTTTGAATCGTCAACATCTACTGCTGGTTCGGAAAGCTGTTCCTACCGAGAAGAACCAGCAAGAAACTCGGCAAGAACCAGCAAGAACTCGGCAAATGCTCCAGCGAGTTACGTTAAAGCGTAATAGACAGACAGAATTACGCATTCTTTATAATCTTGGTATGGATATGGTCTTTTTAAAAACTATTATTTAACTTGCCGTGTATATGAAGGTGGAATCTTGCAAGTTGAATTTGACCCACTTCCCGGTGTCTGATTGAGCTGACGTTTTACATACTGGTCTAGTCCCTATGACAGTGGGTGTATATGATAACCATGACCTGATGCTGCTGCCGGATTGGCTCCAGACAAAGGAACTTCTCAACGGTAACCCCTCGTTCACACGAGAGGATTTTTATTGTGCGTTAAAATTACGTTGAATTGAAACAAATGGGTATACAGGTATCTGTTCACACGACGGCGTATTTAAATCGCGACGTATTTTATCGTGCAGTGTTTCATTTTAGTCGTTAAGGCGTAGCGCGTTAAGCTGAATATACCATACGAAACTTCTTATAGCGACTATTGCGGAATTTTAATGCGACGTATTTTTACGCTCGTCCGAACGAGGCGTAAACAGTAGCTTTTTTAAAAGCGTTTTTAAATTGAATTATTTTATAAGTGCCTGCATCAGGAAATGTCAGATTCGGAACAAAATCGCAAGAATTGCAACCGTCCTTAATTCTTCATTTTATTGTACTTTACGTGTATGCGATTTTATTACTTTTTATACTAAACTGAAAAAAATATTTAGGTGCAATCCCGGAAATCGAATACGCTAACTCAGTAAGAGCGTATTAAGACTTAAATGAACTAACGTCTTACCCATCATAGCATTGGTTATGTTACACCCGTTTTTACTTAATTTTGTTCAAACCATTAGTTTTTTTTTGTAAACTACTACACAAATATTAGCTACTTTAATTAGATTTTTCAAAAATAAATATGCTGCCTAATAAAAAATGACCTTTTAGTGCTAATATATAATTTAACTACGAGTATAACTCACGGTTAACTTTGTTCAAATCATTAGCCTATATACGAATATAACGACTTCAAAATTAACGTCTTTAAAGTAATTTGTTTTTCAAAAATAAATATGTTGTCTAATAAAAAATTGACCTTTAGTCCTTAGACTACCTGTACCTACCCTGCGGTTTCATCTGTTGTGTAAGGAAACTAGGTACCTTTAACTAACTAATTATATAAGAAATTTGAGGTTTTTGGGCTTTTCTGGTTTTAAGTTTTCTAAGTTAGGTATTATAGGTATAGATTTCGGTACCAGTCAAAATTTTATACAAATATGTTAAGCCATAGCCCTCCCAGCGAAGACTTTCGAAGAACCAGTTTGAGGAAAGGACTTGGACTATGGGAAAGACTTTGATGATGCATTTCGTAGACACACCAGACACACTCACACACGCGCAAAATACACGCGCGCGGGCGCAGACACATACACCCTAAACAGTCTAAAGGATATATTCATCGGATGCTCTTTGGAAACTAAAAAATGCGGACCCTTTTGAGACTCTAGATTTCCAGAGACCCTTCCAGGTTTGCGTGCTTTCAACTCAAAATGTATTATCATTCACCATATGGAAACTGTCAAGCACAGACCCGTAGTAAATAAAAAGAAGTTCAACAGCAAAGCCAAAAGTCGTACAGTCAATGTAAAAAAAAATCTGAAGTGCATTGTTTGCTGTTGAATCTTGATTTATGTTTACTACTTGTAGGCCATGTGCGATTTTAACTACGGGTATGTTCTACCCACTCGTTAATACACATCGGATTTTAAACAAACATTATCTTCATACGTTCATTTGCTATTTTTGTAACTCATTTCAAAGAATATAAAGAAACGTTAATTACAAACAGTATCATCAATGTTAATAATTATACAGTATGGCTAACAAGTAACTCAAACTAGTTATTTTTACTGATAACAATTAGTATTACATACTTGAAAGGTGGCATGTAAATCGTGTGTGAGCAAAATTTTACTTAATAATTATAATTATTACGTAAAATTTTACTTAAATTTTAAATACGGATTATAGGTGTAGAAAGAAAAAAAAAAGAAAAATAACGAAAAACTTCATATTATATTAAAAAAAACCAAATAATATCAATTTAAAAACAGTGATACAAACGCTGAATTACAATGTTCACAAAAAAAAATACTTCTTACTATTGGTTAATTAGCATAACCGGCATTGGTCAATGATATATTTCTGATTCATCACACAGAAATTTTCCTTTAAGAAAATTTAATGCATTTATAGTAATTATATCAGAACATTTGAGAAACCTTGTTAACAGCAAGGTACTAAACTGTTATCGAGAAACGTCCTAACGGTGCCTCGGTAAGAAACGGTAAGAAAGAAACTATGTATTGGGCCGGTAGTATGACTATAAGTAGGTATCGGCAGGCCTACCATGAACTCTTTTTGCGACTCAATTCAAGACGTAAACTAAATTGTTTTGCTTTTTCATACCATGACGTCTTAAAGACGCACACATTAAGTCATTGTCGAATGAGCGTTCGGAATTCGTCCTAAGAACATGTGAGTAAAGAGACAGAGTTATCTATAGTTCATAAAACATTATCCTTATCAAACATGTCACCCCAATGTAATTCACACTTCATGGTACGAAAAGAAAGCAGTTCGGGGTCGTCGTTTACGTCTTAAATTGAGTCGCAATAAGAGTTCATGGTAGGCCTGCAGGCTGGTGTCGAGTGTGTATCAATTGTTTTTCGAACTAATGAACTAAAATGAGAAAGGTTACTTATAGAAACAGAAATTAAACTGTCTTTTACACATATATAAATAGTAAATATTAGGTAAAAAACTACTAACTAGCAACAAATAAATAGCAGTTCAATGTAATAAAATAAAATAGAATAAAATAAGTTACTAAAAAGTAGAATAATAGTAAGATAAAATACATATAAATAAATAGTAAGTCAGCGGTAACTCTAAAATAAAAAAGTCAACACTATGAAAAGCTAAGAATTATTACAAAAAACAGATAAGATATACCTACGTAAAAAAAAGCGAAACAGAAACCCCATAGCCCTGACCCACGACATAAATTAATTTAAGTTAAACAATATAAACAAATTGTAAATAGTTAAATTTATAGTACTAATAGAAACAAATACAAATAAACTTGTGTGCTCTTATAAGTATATTGTAAAAAATAATCATAAGACAAATTGTTACCGATAAGGAAAATGTAAAATAGCTAATTTACAAATATATTAAAATAAGCCTATGTAAAAAACGTAAATTGTAAACAAAGAAAAAAGCTAAATAAAGTCTCTGACCTTACTCATCAGAGGCACAGCAAAAAAAGTGCCCTTATGAGGAGCAAACTTCCGAATCAGTGGTAACTTCTTGAAAACATTTGACGATTCAAAAGTACTGTAAACAGTCTACTTGAATAAAGAATATTTTGAGTTTGAGTTTGAGTGAGGTCTGGACGCGGCTCAGGGCGACTTGTGGAAGGCTAGTGATAATGATTTTGATAAGTCATCAAGCTGTCGAAAGTTTTTTGGACGTCTATATTTTCGGTGAGTCACGTATAGTACCCGGCAATAAATAATGTACATCGAGAACTTAGAACGAAACAGCCGGCCAATTTGGTTTCGTAGAGCGCTGTCACTGTCACACACGGGTTCGTCAGTCTGTGCGACAGAGACGATGCTCTATAAAGCAGAATCTAGCCGATTTCTCTCTCTGAGCCTCGATGTGCATTATTTATTGCCGCGTACTATAACAGGGATGTAGGTGAAAGCCACTGTTATGAGTGGACTCAAGAATGTAACAAACCCGCCGAGAAAACTCAACCCAATCAAGGACCTAATCTTCACCACCAAAGACGCTGTGTCCTAGTGCTTGTAATACGTGGCCGAATTATGGAATTTTCTTGAAACTTGATCGCAATATATCTAATTGTAGATTTTACGGTGTGTTTTAAGTATATTTTATTTTGTAACTGCTTTTATGGCGATGTTATATTTTTTTATTGAAAATGAATAAATAAATAGAAATATATAGGACACTTACTCACACGGTCGTCCGTTCCCAAAGCAAGTATCTTAACACTTGTGTTACGGGTGACGGACAACTGGTAGATATACTACATACATAATTTTAAATACATACTTAAATACTAATGCTGTGATAGCCTAGCGGTAACACCGTGCAACTCTCTAGAGACGATCATGGGTTCAAACCCGGGCAGGCACCAATGAGTTTTTCAATTAAAACTTATGTGTCTAATTGATAATTGCAATTTATCACACGCTTTTCGGTGAAGGAAAACATCGTGAGGAAACCTGCATATCTCTAGAGAATTCTAGGGATATGTGTAACCTACCAATCCGCATTGGAGCAGCGTGGTAGGTCTGAGCTCCAATCCTTCTCTCCCATAACGGAGAGAGGAGGCCTTAGCCCAGCAGTGGGCATAGTAACAGGCTGTTACTTTACTTTACTTTACTTAAATACTTAAATACTACAAGCTGTGATAGCCTAGCGGTGAGACCGTGCGACTCTCTACATACGACATAGGTTCAAACCCCGGGCAGGCACCAATGAGTTTTTCTATTAAAACTTATGTGTCTAATTGATAATTGCAATTTATCACACGCTTTTCGGTGAAGGAAAACATCGCGAGGAAACCTGCATATCTCTAGAGAATTCTAGGGATGTGTGTAACCTGCCAATCCGCATTGGAGCAGCGTGGTAGGTCTTAGCTCCAATCCTTCTCTCCAAAAATGGAGAGAGGAGGCCTTAGCCCAGCAGTGAGCATAGTAACAGACCGTTTTACTTTTTACTTAAATACAAATATACAACCAGGCTCGAAGAACTAACAAATTGTTTATAGAAAATGTTGGCCCTCACCGGGAATCCAAACCGAGACCCGCGGAGCTGAAGGCAGGGTCACTATCCACTGCGCCAACGGGCGTGTCAATTAATACTATTATATTAATATTTTATATTAATACTACTGTGCATGTATTTCAGTCAATTTACATAAAACTGTAATGTAGGGTACATTAACATTAACCTTATTAGTGTTGTGAGACCGGCTATACTCACGTCTTATTTTATCGGATGAGCCCGACTAGTTTCAAGCCCATACGGGGCTCTTATTCATGAGCTCTTTACGCGGCGGTATCGCGGCGGGAACTGTTCCCGCCGCGTAAAGAGCATGAGTATAGCCGGTCTCTCAACACTAATAATGAATACCACTCACGATAGTTTAAATTCAAAAACCTAAACCTTCCTCAAGAATCGTATTAAAATAGTTATTGCGAGTTAACCATAAGAGATTGAGGCATGCTTTCGCGGATTTTTTATTGTATTTTTGTAGATCTACAATTCTATTATACATTACTTTAATGTAACCCTATAGATGCAAACCTTAATACAGTTCAAAGCAGGCGAATTTTTTACAACGGCGCGACCTGTTCTACATAATTTACATAAACCGGTAATCTATGATACTATTAACCTGAACCTTCTGGAAAAATTGCACTACCGTTAAGTAGAAATGCAAAAAAATCCGCTGAGTAGATTTTGATTAAATCGATCACATACACACAAACAGTTTTTGGGGACTTTGTATTATATAAGTACTAGTTGTTGCCTGCGGCTTCGCTTGCTAGGAATTTTGTGTGCCACAGTATCTAATTTAATTAAATTTATGATTCACAATTTTGGTCATAGTGGCTTCCACATAAAAGATAGATATATGCTGTCGCGGACTTTTATTTAGAACTATTAAAGACAAACAATACTACGGTACATCATCTTTGTGTAACTCTAATGGTTTAGGCAGCGTACGCCGAGATAGCTCTCAGAGGCCGGATTTTTTCCGACTTTATTGACCTGTATCGTTATATTACATAAAATTATTACAAATTGTAGCCTATATGTTATTCTGATGTAAATCCTATATAACTGTAAAGTTTCATCCAAATCCGTCCAATAGTTTTTTTCGTGAAAGAGTAACAAACATCCATCCATACTCACAAACTTTCGCATTTATAATATTAGTAGGAAGTAGGATAGATAGATAAGCTACACCCGAAACTTCGTAATCGTTTCCTTCAGTTTTAAAATACCCTCAATTATGTATTAATTGTTCGCAAAGGAAAAATGGGAATATTTTTTCCTATATGTTGGCCCGGAAAATTCGCCGTGTGGTATCCGGCAGAATAAAATAGACCACCCTCCGTTGGTCCAACAGTTTAATCGTGAAAGGGTAACAGACAGATAGACTTCGGCATTTATAATATTAGTAAGCAAGTAAATAAGAATATACTCGTATAAAGTGTTGGTTTAAATATGAAATATTGTTCTTTTTATAACAATTAACGTCTTTGGAACATAAATATGTTAAACATATTGTTTTTATTACAGTAATAATAAACTTAGTTAATTTGCAAATTAAAGCGAAAAAAATCAACGTTACAAAGGCGAGAATACAGTACGGAACGGTGAATTCATTTAATAATTTTTGTTATGTTTCAAATTAAAGCCTTGTAAAAAACAGGGATTTTTACATATTAAAATATATTTTATACATAGTTTACATACATTAGATATAAAATATATTTTAATATGTAAAAATCCCATTTCACGATGTGCGTTTAGGGTAATCTTAAATACTACAGAATAGATTTCAATGAAATTTAGTAGTTGTATATTTTGATCTAACTTAAAGGATAGAATCAGTTCAGTTCAGAATCAGTTGGGTCTGCTAGTCTAAATTTATTATAAAACAAAGTCCCCAAAAGCCATCTGTTTGTGATCAATTATCTCAAAATCATCTCAAGTGATATTTGTATGGTTTTTACTAAAAGATAGTTCAACTCTTGAGGAAGGATTTACCGGAACGACTAAACCGATTTTGATGGGACTTTCACTGATAAATAAACATAGATTATTTAGCCTAGAATTCCCGCAGGTTCGGAATTTACGCGGAAAAACTTGGTGACACACTGATTTCAACCCAGCGAAGCTGTGTGTTAATATGTGTGTATTTGTATTAAATAAAGTGACATAAAGCAACAATTTCCTTAATATAATGTAACAGTTAAAAAAGTAAAGTAACGGCTTGTTACTATTCCACTGCTAGGCATAGGCCTCTTACCGTTTTTGATCTACCACGCTGCTCCAATGCAGATCGGCAGGTTTCTTTCCTTTCACCGAAAAGCGTGTGATAAATTGTAATTATGAAATAAAACATAAGTTTTTTTTAGAAAAACTCATTGGTGCCCGAGGTTTGAAACCGCGACTCCGGCGAAAGACTCACGCAGTCTCACCGTTAGACTATAGCTGAATGCTAAATATATCTGTTATAATATTAAGCACACAAGCGGCAAACTAAATTAAATTTACGGAATGGCTCAAAATTACAGTTGCAGCAAATTACAAGCGAGCATAACTAGAGATTGCATACGTTGAGACGGGAGGTTTTTGCGGTAGTGCCTAATTATCATAGATTAACTCAATGCCGCAAAAGAAATAACAAAATTGCTTTTGAAACAAAAAATCTTGTACTCGTATTACATTTATCTGCCATCACCATAAATTTAATCAAAATTTTAGACTTAAATTACTTTTGAATTATATAATATCATGAGTGGTATTCGTAGTGTATAGAAACCGGCTATACACACGGTTTATTTTATCGTGTGAGTCCGACTAGTTTCAAGCCCATACAGAACCCTTATTCATGAGCTCTTTAAGGGGCGTTATCGCGATGGGAAGTGGTTAGTTTGGCTAGGCTTAAAACTAGCCCGCCGCGATAACGCCGCTTAAAAAACGGCTTTGTATGGGCTTGAAACTAGTCGGCGTTATCGCAGCGGGCAAGTTTTATGCCGAGCCAAATTCACCAGTTCCCATCGCTATAACGCCCCATAAAGAGCTCATGAATAAGGGCCCTCTATGGGCCTAAAACTAGTGGGGCTCATAGAAGAAAAACGAATACGAAAACTCGTTCGTTTTCGCTGGCAATGACTTTGTGGTTGAGTTAAATGTTTTTTTGCGATAGGAATGATGTTATACTCATAATTTAAAGCTTTTTAATTGGCCGTGTATGTATCTGAAGGTGGAATCTTGCAAGTTGAATTTGACCTACTTCCCGGTGTCCGATTGAGCTGACATACTGGTCTAGTCCCTATGACAGTGGATATTTATGATAAGCATGACCTGATGCTGCTGCCGGGATTGGCTATAGACTTATATTTATATAGATTTAACTTGGCTTGTTTAATTATAGTAATAATAATGCCCTCCTAAAAGAGTCACATAATTAATAGCAGTTAATAAGAACTTAGGTCAATTTCTGACGGAAGATACTAAAGTTACCCATTTTACACTTGGTAGCAAAGTTTATCGCGAACGTTGACGCACTTTCCTTAGATTCGTTGTGGAAGGCTACCGAGGGTTTATCTTCGTTAGGTCTTTGTGATGTCACACGACCTCTGCGATCTAGTTTCTGTGATCAATGTAGGGCATACTTGAAATAATATAATAACATGTATAAGGTCTGAATTATCACGCGTATATCACTGCACATTTTTGTTTAATTATCATTGAAAAACATTGTTATGTTTAATTGCTAATTTTGCTTTATTTGAATTGATTAGTCTTATTCCCATCAAAGCTTAAGTTATTAGCTATATACGAATAGTTATTATAAATAGCAAAAGTAAACGTAATTTACTATAGTTCGACTAATGTGTAAACCGTTAGAAAGTCATGCCCAATACCTTATATCCCCCCCCCTCACCTTAATTCCCTCAGCGGTAATCAAAACCGCGGCCCTTGAAACTGAAGGCAGGGTCATTGCCACCAAGCCAACGGGCCAGTCTATATTACTATATTCTTTAGATTTAGCTACTTAACTAAATTTAAACAAAGAAAACACTATGACTCAGGAGTGATTCTCTCTGATGTAACATAATATCAATCTTTTATGAAGTCACGCTGTGATATTGTTGTATTATGCTATACTTAATATCCGCCGTGTGGTCTCCGGCTGAGTAGAATAGACCAACATCATTCTCTTATCGAAGTGTCGTAAAAGGCGACTAAGGTAAGTTGACCCGTCGTGTGGTATCTGGTTGAGTAGAATTGACCACCCTCTCTCTAACCGAGGGTTCGTTAAATACGACTAAGGTAAGTTGACGTCAGGCGGCCTGTCTTGAAATACTTAGCCAAATCATGTGACAACATATTTGTAACATGTTGTGCCGACCCCGCCTAAAGTGGTATATGGGCAGGAGGATGATGATGATATACTATATTTAATATCCATCGTTTTCTAGAAAAGATTTAAAACACGTGTGTGTTTGGGTTCTTAAAGTAGGCAGATTACAATATATTACATTAAATAATATTTATATTTGTTTGCTTCAAAGTTTTTAAGATTATTGTTAGCAACTGTGCCATAGTAAAATGGCGCAAATACAATCGATAATTTTAAATGCTTTGAAACAAATAAATAAGAATATTTAATGGTAATGTAATGTGTTATAATCTACCTACTAAAAAGAACCTTCTTTTGACATGTTTACCTTTAGTTAAGTACCTAAACCTACGGGAGTATAGATACATTTCACCATATAAGCGTGCCGCTAACCCCATAAACATTTTCCGACTTGTGTAGAATACGGACGTCACATGTTTATCACCATATCTAGTTTATGTTTATATACGTCATAATTCGAACTAATTTGAGTTTGCAAAACACGTACCTACCACGATAGCTCGATAACGATATTATTAGCTTCATGTTATTTTTAATCTTAGGGCAAAGTCCTTATCAATCAATTATCAAATATAATTCACTAGCTATACTTGTGACTTCGTTTTAAAGTCTAGTTATAAAATACTAATAACTATGTTTTTGACTGGCCTAATGGTCCAAGCGGCAGTGGTTCACTGCCTTCAGCTCCTCGGGTCGCGGGTTCGATTCCCGCCGAGGACCAACATTTTCCAATCACATTTAACACATTTTCAAAATTCACATTTTTTAATCTGGGTTTATAATAAAATTTAAGTATGTATTTTAATATTATATATGTATACATTTACTAGTTGTCTGTTACCCATTACAGAAGTATTAAGTTACTTTGTGGACTAAAGACCGAGCGTGTAATTGTCCCATATACATATTTAATAAATAATTATTTGTATTTATTTGAAGGAGTTTGTTTTTTATAGAAATATATGAAGGGCTATAAGTGACATACTTGCCAATATATTACTCCACGCAAAGTTGCAGGCAGAAGCTTCTATATACTAAATATTAACTTATGTGAAGTTTCCGTTGCAGTAATAACTAAATGTACGGTATTGAGTACTAAACTTTTAGACCTTAATTAAGTGCGTTATTGGTACTTATGCACCGGTAGTAAACAAAATATGTTTCCGTTGAAGTTTAGATTGCAATTATTTGTTTGACGTATTCAAATTCAAAATATTATTTTGCTAAAAACTTGCTTGCTGGGAGCTTTAATCGCGTAAGCTGCGTAAACCAGCAGAATTACGCTTAAGTTATATACTAGAGAATTGTAGATCTATAAAAATACTACAAAAAAGTCCGCGATAGCATGTCTCTACCTCTTATGGTTAACTCACAATAACTACTTTTATGTTTAAAATTTGAATTCTCGAAAAAATTTGTGACACGCAGATTTCCACGCGGGCGAAGCCGCTGGCACAGCTAGTTTTCTATAAACAATTTGTTGGTTCTTCGATTCTGGGTGTATATTTTTATGTAAGCATGTATTTATGTAGTATATGTAGTATGTAAACCAGTTGTCTGTCAGCCATAACACAAGTGTTATTATAAGTCACTTATTTTGGGGATGGACGACTGTGTGTGTGTGAGTGTCCCATATGTTTATTATTTATTAATGTTCATACGTGAATAGAAGAAAAAGCCAACAATATAATTCGCCCCATCATCGCCAAGTTCCATGTTCTATATGTAATTTTATTCTTCGGATAGGGCGATACTATAACCAACAAGATACTATTTGCATTGCAAATATTTTCATCTGAATAGAATAAAACTATTTGAAAGAGATGAACTTGCGATAAATATACAACAGTGACGAATCCTTCTAAATATATCAGCGAGTTCGTATATATTTAGATTTAAGAATGAATCGTTTGGGCTATGTCGGATTTTATCTTTTAAAGTACTACAGCATGTTCCATACAAATAGCAAATGCAAATGTAAATACATTATTCAAGTGATCGCTCTTGCGAGATGACCTTTGATGGCGGTTGTACACTGTCTGCGACGCACCCAGAGACATGTCGAGTGCGAGAGTGTAAAGGGTAGCTCTCGCATCGCCTCCATCGCCTGAGTTTTGAGTTTGAGTTTGAGTGTACAGCCGCTATATAATGTGTAATATGCCTGAGATAAGAAATCCAATTTCTTTTGAGTTTCATGGAATTCTTTAATTTAATGATGAGGTTCTTTATTTTTAAGGAATTTAATTAACCTCACTATTAAATATGTGAACGGTATATATCTTTTTATAGAACAACGTTAAAAAGTTCGGAGGTAGAAATCGTAACGCTGAAGTTTTTACATCTATCTTGATCAAAACCATCAAACTGAAAGGGTAGACTGCTTCAAGGATTTCACATAGTATAGTATCGATAGACTGTATTGTTTTGGTAGGGTTTTGTTCATGGCTAGGATGGACTAAATAAGGCAGTGTTTCTCTACGTGAAGCCAACGGCACACAAGTTGGCAAATTAAATGTTAAGGGGGGTGGGATATAAGGGGGGATTTATTCGAAAATGCACTCGAAACATGTTCTTTTGCCCCAGCCGTTTAAGTGCAATTCTAGATTTCGGTGGCAAATGCAACGAAAAATTCAAAATTTTCTTCCTAAAACCTATTATTTCAAATGATTAAGCAAAAAATTCAATTTTTTAATTTTAAACGTTAATATTAAAGGGGGGAGTTTAAGATTTTTAGAAAGGCTAAGGTGGGGCACGACACAAAATAAGTTAGCAGACACTCAAATAAGCGATACCATAGCTGTCTAATACGCACATTTGCAATATCGGCATTTACGCCATATTTTTAATATCGTATGAATTAGAAATTAGTACGTCGTAAGTGGCGCGCGTGCTCAACCTATCAAAATTATTATGAAATCATTATAAATATATAAATCAATCAATAAAGCCTCTCAGTTCATTAAGCTATCACTCTGTCAAAGCTTGTACAGGGTAGTAGCAGCCCGTACAATAGCTGACAATATATTTACAGCTATGAAGGATTTTACAGCTTCACCGGGCGAGATGGAACGCATACGATGATGATATGATTTTTACCATGTCATGAGGATTGTGGCAAGAAGCTGACCGACCTATGTCAGTAAACTAGAACTCATCTTCGTTGGCTAAGCATTGTCCGTATTGGTGTATTGGGTTACATGTTGCGGGGTTACTAATACGGCATTTTGTCATGTTACATACGCATATCTGACACAAATCTCGGATGTCACCATAGGACGCCACCGTCGTTGTTGCGTGTGCTCGGATGTCAACCATTGTTATGCAAACTGAACGTTGCGATCTGTAATTTTATTCTTGTGCAAACTCCTTCATTCCATCGTAATATCTATCCGTAAAGACATTAAAATTTCCAATCATAAAATGAAAGTTAAAGATGTATATATTACTTCTACCCGTTGTCAATATTATGGCTCCTCTTTATAATCGGCGATTAAAAATGATCTTGTAGAGAGCATACACAATGATCGCCTACGATTGCCTACAACCTGGGAATTCTGGGTTTTTCAGACAAGCATTAATGGGAATTGTCGGATAAGTATGATCATATTGATTCGCTAATTCTCTGCAATATTCATGTTGTTTACGAATCGTGTTCTGTATCCCCGCTACGACTCGCAAACAGTTGCGAATATCAATTAATAGGGAGTTAAGAAGCGAAAATAAAAGTGAAATAATAGTGACCTTCGCTTTGTTATTAGACAACAGACTGTATAGAGACTATAAGTACTAATTTTGTAGTGAAAAGCTAAATAAAGTGTTTTTAACAAGTCATCAGGTACAAAAGTAATAGTAAAATTATTTTGCTATAATCCGCGATACGATCATCTCCTGATGATGCTTCGGTTGCGGGGCGAAACGATTGTTGAGTTTGTGATAGTGAACGTGTGTAGTGCTTGTGTATTGTGGTGGAAGTGGTGAAGGTTTGTGCATGTGTTTTTACGAATCCTGCACGTATCGGGTATGAAAATACGGATAGTCCACTATACATTTAACACTATATATATTTTCTATTTACTGTATCGCGGATTATAGCAAAATAATTTTATAATTACTTTTGTATTATGGATCTCCGCAAAGTAACGCCTAATTCTATAAATTAAGTCACCAGGTCATTTTCTTCCAAATCCACGAATCCTGTACGTAACAATATATATCATGTTATTATACGACCGTGTGGACACTTGCACGATGATCGGGCCGATTATGAATAATCACACGATCAATGATCATTGTCGATAGTGAAGTGCAGGCATTACTCAAAAGTGTACCGTTAGCCAAGCACTGAGATCCCAAAGATGAGTGGAAAGTTCATACCCGAACAGGCACTTCCTATAAAATCTATACCCTTATCCTACATATAAAAAGTACCTAAGTGTTATTTACAATTAACCATGCACGTGTCCTTGAGGATACTTGAGATTTCTGTAGCCTACTTATCCATTGAGACAGTTTCTCTCCATAAGAAAGATAAAGCTATCCCCAATAGTGGGATACTAATAAGCCAATAGTCCTTCTACTATATACTTTTTAAGTACGAATAGAATGTTTAATTATATTTAATTTGATAATATAGCTCTTTAGCTTCGTAATTGTGAACAATCTATCCAACAATTTAAAAAAATTACTGTTTTAAATGAAGATCTTTGACATGTTTTGTGTCAAAAAGAATTGTAGATTTCGTTAAATATTTAAGACACTATAAAAAATTCAGGATCAGCAGGCCTAGCATGAATTGTTATTGCGACTCAATTGAAGACGTAAACGAGATTGTTTTGCTTTTTCATACCATGACGTCTTAAAGACGCACACTTTAAGTCGTTGCCGGATGAGTGTTCGGAATTCGTCTTAAGAACATGTGAGTAAAAGAGACAGAGTTATCTATAGTTCATATAACGTTATCTTTATCAACATTACGACCCCAATGCAATTCACACTTCATGGTACGAAAAGAAAGCGGTTCGCGGTTGTCGTTTAGTCTTGAGTCGCAATGAGAGTTCATGGTAGACCTGCAGGTCAGCGAACTGCCCTGAACCTCTTTCTCTCAAAGCTATCTTACCGTTAAATCATCACAGCTTACGCATATCTTACGCACACTCATCTTAATAAAAACTCAGTTAATACTTCTGCAGGATCAACGTTCATTTTTGTTATGTTCTATGTATTGTTCCAAATAAACGTTTATTTAAAAAAAATACAGTCAAGTGTTGTTTGCTGTGTATTCAATAGGTAGTCAAAGAAACGCGCTCTTGAATAGATATATTTTTATCGATACCCTTCTCACTGTGTAATAAAGTAGTACATAATGGATGAATTGACTTACAAAGGACTGATTGCATGACAATGCATGCTGAACGCCTCAGTTGAGGCGTAATGGAACGGCTGAAAGGGCGTTGAACTTGACATCTTCTCGTTATAATAGTAAAAATAAACGTATCTTATACCTTGTTAACTCTACTGAAGCGCAGCACAGGAATCACTTTTTTTTTTACCTCTCATATCATATATTTATGACTTCAACATCTGATATATTAATATTTTAAATTGTACCTCCAACTTGAACAAAGAAACACGGGATTTTTTATCTTAATTTATTTAAGTTTGCAAAATTTCAATAATATCGGTACAGCCGTGAAAACGTAACAGACAGACGGACAGACTTTCGCATGTATAATATTAGTGTGAAAGTATGGATAAGTAGATACTATTAAGAGTCACTGAATATACATAAAAATACCATAGAAAACGTAGTCAAAACACAAATATGAAGGTCCATTCAGTAAAGGACCTTTACAATCATTGCCGAATATAACCTGGTTCGCTCTTAATCAATAGATAAGCTAAATATTCTATCACAACAATGTTGCCGAGGGTCATACACTCCCCACTCGAACGTAATTGATAATGATGGATCATTGAATTCATTGGTACATTGTTGTTTGATATAAAGAGCTTATTTTGGTGGAGGAGTGTACGGAAAACTAACCACTTGCCAACCTTTTGACCAGCTGACGAAACATTGCTTTGTCAGCTGTAGCTGTGACTTCATTTGAGACAACTTTAGTATTAACTAGAAATACGTGCGGCATCGCCTGCGAGAAATTCAGTGTTTAGCATGTTATAGTCGCTCGATTCTCGGCATGAGACTGGCTCTCTGATACCCTACACCGCTTTTTAGACCTATTCCCCCTCTAAACTACAATTGACACCGGTTTGCTTCTACCACACCCACTAAAAATTGTTGTAAAGCGACCTCTTCAACTCAATTTACATGGAACCGTTATGTGCTATTAATTGTGCCCTTCTGAGAAATTGCATTGCTTGTGATTTATATTTATGACAGTAATGGACTTACATACGAACTTTATTTCATAATGCTTGTTGAATAACAACAAAGTTGTATGTAAGTGTTTACTACACGTAAATAAATAAATAGTGTCATCAAAACTCATGAGTGTCAAAGACATGTAACTTAGAAGAACAAGAGAACACTAGCTTTTTTAATAGTTCATAGTGTGATCTCATAGGTGGTATTGAAATAAAGGTTACAATGTATCTAACTAAATTAAGACTTATTTTGAATTCAGTCTGTTTAATACTAAACATGTGATATGCAAGCTTGGAATATAAAGTTCAATTGCACCAAATTTCATCAATTATAGTCCAGCGAATTAGCTGAAAATGTGTAGCAGGAAGACAACCTAACTTTCTCATTTATAATATCAGTAAGTACTAGCTGCAAACTACACCTTATGTACAGTTATGTAACTAGTTATCAGTGCACATACTTTTTACTTTTCACTGTGTCTATGGATCCATAGACAATTACTTGTCAATCCCACTTAGATTGGGATAAGTGCAGAAGAATAAATTACACCATTACTGAATAAAATGTATCCTGTATTATTTCAGGATCAGACCTACTTGACCTTACCAGACCTTTTAGTTTGTTTCATTATTTTAATTAAATCTGAAAGACTTTTGCTTAATTAGTATACTATAATAAATTAATGTTAACTTTAAATTATTGTTGGTAAGTATACATTTTTTACCAAAAAAATTCAGCACTTCCTTAAAATAAAAATTTATAGCTAGAATAGCTATAAATTTTTTCTGATCTCTAAGAATCCAAATAGTAGTAAATAAATCATATTTTATAATATATTAGCATGATATCAAATCCTTGAGAAATATTATATTGTTTTGTTATCATTATCCTCCTGCCCTTATCCCACTCTAAGTGGGGTCGGCACAAAATGCTATAAACATGTTGTCCATTATTTGGCTACATATTTTACGACTGGCCGTCTGCCTGACGTCAACTTACCTTAGCCGTACTTTACGACACCTCAGTAAGAATGATGATGGTCTATTCTACTTAACCAGATACCACACAATGGGTTTTGTTTATTTGTGTGAGATAAGATATTAAAATAGGCTATTCTCAAAATTCTACCAGATAAATATTTCTCTAATCAACTTCGAGATATTAAATAGTATACTAGCAGTATTTTCAGTTTGTTTACTCCAAAGTAAGCATTTAAGAATCCTCAATAATGCAATATGTTTTTTCCTAGTTCTCTAAAGAAAAATGGGACTTTTTATACTCTACGTTACTACGATTTATAAAGTTATACTATGCTAAATTTCTCATATATTGGTCCAGTTGTACACTGTACACTGTACTACGTACTGTGAAACGTAACAGACAAACATACATTCGCATTTATAATATTAATATGGATTTACACTACAGGCTGTATTCTTATGTCACCAGTAATGCTAAGATACAGTATTCCGACCTTAATCCATGATAGTCCGAACTTAAAAAAATGTATATCAAAAGTGTGTGTACACGCAAATTCGTAAAAGCTGAATTATCTTATATTTAAGTAGTTCTTGCTGGGTTATTATAAAAACAAGCACACATACCATACTCTTTACTCGATAAAGTTTCCGAATTTACCTCCAACTAGCCATAGTTTTATTTTAATCTTATTTGTGTTTTGAATTGACAATGATTTTAATATTTTCTTGAACGAAATAACAATATAATAATCTTTTGAAATGAATACGTTTCGGAGCATTTAACATTACCAAATTTAAGTACATCAAATGTGTGAGAGAGATTAAAATTAGAATTTTTCAAGGTATCCAATTGCAATAAATATTAAATAGTAGGCAACATTACCAAAGTTATACTATTGAAAAAATTGACTTACCTTGTTACGCTGTTATTTGAGAAGTTTGTTCGTTCTCGTTGTATTGGTACAATTAACTATTAAGGTTGATATTTTTTTGTTGAAATAAATATACACCGTCGTATAAGTTTTAATAAATCACCCACAGTTTTTAACACATTTCATAACAATACCGGCAAACAGACAATTTATTTGTTTATTTTGGCCGTAGACAAACTACAGAATAGAAATATAATGAGAAGGCGAATGAGACTATATCTGGCTCTCTTTTTATGTTTTCTAAACACAGATATGTAATCATTCTGTAATCGAAAATTTCACTTTTAAATTTATCGACTATCAAAATGACATTTTTGAAATTGTTGTTTGTCTATGACGTAAATGACCTCATTCAGTGAGTCATTCAAGGTTATTACAAATTATTATAGGCGAATCCTATATAAAATGTCAATGTCAAATACTTATTTGTCAAATCAACCAAAATATCTAAACAAATTTACGAAACATTATATTTGCAATATTAGTGGTACTGTTTACTTATTTCCTTTTAACTGACTGAAAATGGGCTTGTTCGGCAAATCACCTGAACGGAATCCAAAAGAAATGGTACTCAAAACTATACTAACAAAAATATAACGAGAGAAATTTGTCTCCTGTACTCACATATACATACATGTTTATATTTTAGGTAAATGAATGGTCCCATAAACTTCGTAAAGAAGGCTACAATCTGGACAGACAAATAAGAGGTATTACTAATTGTTAAATTACATTATAAAAGTACATATTGAATTTTAATACATTGATATATTTGCATTGTGGATGGATGAAGAGAATATTAAGGGTATTGTGATAACATCATTATTTTTATAACAATTTTTTGATTAATTTTACACAAAAAATGTTACTAAAGCATCATTCGAATTCTGTCAAAATTAAAATATAATTATTTTTATGAATGTAAATGAATTATTATTCGTAATGCACATAAAAATACCAATAATGTGTAGTATGTTAGACACAGCCCATCATTATTTTCTTTTGTAATGCATTCTATGCATATTCCACCAAATTGTTTTTGTGGTTTCATCATTATTGCTTTGAAAGTCTGCTTACAGATTTTAATAGCTAATTGGAACATTATATGTTTTTCATTTTAATTAAGTGTATATGTGAAAATTCATAATAAATATATATTAAATTCTTAGTGCTTAATCATTATAGTAATGACTACTACTAAAATCAAGTGAAATGACCTTAATAAATCTTCTATAGTAATGATAAAGCTACTGATGAATATATATTTTTTTATTCCAGCCATCCAAAGAGAAGAAGAAAAAATAAAACGTTCCCTCAAAGAAGCAGCCACAAAGAATGATAAACAAGTGTGTACAATATTGGCAAAAGAGATTGTTAGATCTAGGAAAGCAATAAGTAAAATATACACAAGTAAAGCACATTTGAATTCAGTACAAATGCAAATGAAGAATCAACTAGGTAAATATATATAATTTTTTTTTATTGGATACTGTAACAAGGCAACCTGTGTGAACACAATAAGCCATTATGATGGTGATACGAGTGTAAATATAAATGAAAAACTTTTCATAATTAAAATCCCATTCTTTTTCATTCATCCCATATATACATACATTTATGTCAACCAAGTATAGGGTTATGTCAGTGTTGCCAGATCATATTTATTATGAACTCTACTGTGTAATGTTGCTATAATTACACATAAAAATTATCTGGATGGCTTATATCATAAAGTCAATATATTTACATTATACTTAGAGTAGGAGAGCTATAGGCAGGCCTGTGAGTAAAAGTGTCACAATAAATAATGAAAGAAGAAAGATACTAGTACTAACTAGTATACTTCATCTTTGTCTAATCGCACATAAAAAAGAGAGATGATAGCTGAAGACTGACTTACTCTTAGTATAATAACTCTAAAGCTTTTGTGTTTGAGACACCATATAAATTTGTGTACATAGAACACTTTTTTAAATTCTTTAATAAAAATTGTGATTTTCCACAAAGCTTATTTAGTTTTTTTTGCAATCTAATTTACTTTCATTTAAAGTGTAATTTGTTTCAGCTACATTAAGGGTGGCTGGGTCTCTGCAGAAGTCAACTGAGGTTAATCAAATTTCTCATTTAATTATAACAACAGGGATATTTTCCTACCTTTAAAGTACATGATGAATTGTATTGATTGATTTAATCACCTGTAAGAGATATTGATGATTTTTTGACATTACATAATAGAATGTGTGGTCTATATAATAACTTAATCTCTATATAATAACTATATAATTAGCACATGATGCTCAACGAACAGCTTCTTATAGACTTAGATGGTATATTCTATTGATGATTGTGGTTCGCGATATTGCACACAATTATATTATGTTATTATTGCTGTAGGTAATGCAAGCTATGCAAGCGCTCGTCCGCCTACCGGAAGTTGCGCAAACAATGCAGGAGCTTAGTAAAGAAATGATGAAAGCTGGCATCATTGAGGAGATGCTGGACGAGACTATGTCTGGATTGGAAGATGAAGAAGAGATGGAAGAAGCGGCGCAGAGTGAGGTTGACAAGGTGATATAAACTTTTATTACTAACCACTTATATTCGCGCTAACGAAGTTGCGGATACAACTAGTGTGATTTAAATTTCTAAGTCATCATCATCATCATCCTCCTGCCCTTATGTCACTCTATGCAGGGTCGGCACAACATGTTACAAACATGATTTGGCTACGTATTTCACGACCGACCGCCTGCCTGACGTCAACTTACCAAAGTCGTATTTTACGAATCCTCGGTAAGAGAGAGGGTGGTATATTCTACTCAACCGGATACCACACGGCATTAAAATTTAACCTAACTACTTTTTAACAAAAAAGCTGTGACGGTTGGACTATGTGCCTCTCTATGGAGTCGCAGGTTCTAGCCTCGGGCAGGCAGTTAATAAGTTTTTCTGGCAAAACTTAAGTGCCCCATTGATTTTCATTGATTGATTTGCAATGTATCAAACTCTTTCTGGTGAAGAAAAACATCGAGACGAAACCGGCGTGCGGAAATACTCGTGTATTTCCATTCCACATATTTTAATTCTTGGTATATGTGTAACTTACCAACTCGCGTTGGAGCAGCGTGGTGGGTCTAAGCTCCAACTCTTTTTTAAGGCTCAGTGGTGGAATAGTAACAGGTCGTTATTTTATTGTTAAGCTAATTGTATTTGTCTACAGAAACTCTGTATCGTAGATATATCGTTTCTCATACATACGAACAAAGTGCTGAATTTCCAGCCTGCATATATATTTTTTTAACCATTTACTGCTTTGTGTTAATATACATATATGCGGCTGAAATTAACAAATGACATTTTTCTAGGTGTTTAAAAATAGTTAGAGGGTGGGATAGCAGTAGGACGTTAATTTATTTTAATTTATGGTACAAATATGATATTGTCATCAGGTGCTCTGGGAATTAACACAAGGCAAATTGGGCGAAGCGCCCGCTCCTCCGACGGCGGTGGGCGCTCCGTCCACCAGCAAGGAGCCTGTAGAGGCGGAGCCCGACGAGAGCGAGCTGGATGAAATGCAATCCAGGCTAGAATCGCTTCGTTCCTAGTACTTATTAATACGTAAGTACCCAACTGAAATCACATAATCACCCTGCCCTTATCCCACTCTAAGTGGGATGTAATAAACGTGTTGTCACATGATTTGGGTATTTTACACCTGCTCGACGTCAACTTACCTTAGTCGTATATTATGACCTCGGTAAGAAAAAGGGTGGTCTATTCTACTCAACCGTATAAAACACAGTGGGTCAACTTACCTTTGTCGCCTTTTACGACACCTCGGTAAGAAATGAGGGTGGTCTATTCTACTCAGCATAGTACCCAAATAGAAATATTGTGCGTATATCAATGGAAATATTGAAACGTATAAACTGGATCATAGTTGGACTATTAAGGATTGGCACTATTAAGGATTTTTTACGTAAGTACCAAACAGAAAATAATATCGTACCTATATAAATGTAAATCTGGAATACTGGTGATGCTAAGTGTTCAAGTAATAATGTAATGTTTTGTTGTGTTTAAACACGGGTAATATTCATAGTTAATGTATAAAAACCAGGATGTCTTATTCTATCGTGTCAGACTAGTTTCAAGCCCATCCGGGGCCCTAATTCATGAGCTCTTTATACGGCGTTATCACGGTAGATACTGCCTTTAGCAGTTCCAAACTGCTGCGTCTAAGCTTTTTGAAGTAAAACTTGGGCAGCAAGCTGGGGAATGTGTGACGCGAGGGTTGCAAAACCTGTCATCGGATGTTTAGAGGGAGATATAAGTTAGTGATGACAGAAAGAGAGAGATTTACGTTTCGTATATAATTGTAGGGGCAAGTAGGTGTCCGCATATTTTCTTTCTCTCTTTCTCTCATAGGCTGTTGTGTTTCATGTATCTAGGACACATGGCAGCTCTATTGTCTGTTACAAACTGTTTTAGCAAGTGAGAACAGTTTTTGTACACATTTTCTTTCTCTCTTTCTCTCATAGTCAGTTACGTTTCGTATATATAAGACACAGGGCAGGTCTATTGTCTGTATCACAATATAGGTGCAAGAGAGCAGTGCGCGTACTCATCTTCTTACTCTCTTTCTCACATAGCCAGCTACGTTTCGTATATCTTAGACACAGGGCAGACCTATTGTTTGTATTACACTGTTAGAGCGAGAGAAAGTAGTTGGAGCACAATTTTCTTTCTCTCATGTGGGCTGAAGCACACTCGTAATTTTTTTTATTATTACAGATTACCCATGGAGTTACATTGGCTCCGTGTGCTGGATAAATAAAAATGCCTTTAACATTTCTTTTGAATGACGCAATTATTGCCTTCACTACAAGAATAATGTTTGTTGTATATTAGTATATATTAACACTAAGTTTTTGTTAAGTAATGTTAAAAATGGATTTTTAAGTCCTGTATTTATACTATTTATAGAAAAACACTTTTCACACATTTATGAAAATATGGTCGTTTTATTTGAAGAGAATTGACTATATTGGTGCCTACACTGTTCAAAGTGCATATTATAAAATCATCTGTTGTCATTTTAATAAAACAACGTGAATTTTGAAGCTATCGAGTTGTCCTGATTTATTTTGAATCTAACCGGGATTGTTCACGGCGTTGTTTGTCCTGGTCCTTGATCTGTCTACAGATAGGTATTTAATTAAGTTTAAGAGATACTTATATGTAAAGCATATTAAACAATTGAAGATTATTTGGATGATAAAAATACCCGGATTTGTTAAAATCCTTTCAACTTCATACAAGACTGCGGTTTAATAATGTAAAATTAAAAATGACTTCCGAGTTTCTTGCTGGTTCTTCTCGATAAGAGCAACATTCCGAACCAGTTGTAGCTTAATTAATCATATTGATCCTTGACGATTCAAAAGCTCGAAAGAGCTTATTTTTATAAAGATTATTTTGATTTAATTTGATCTGCCGAGAACTTTCAGTTCACGAAAACAATTTCGAAATATATTACTTTTTTCTCATGTGAGGTAGTCTATGCACTTTTTGTAGTGTATTTGTTATGTCGACCTGAGACAAAGTGCCTTTTCACCTAGGTTCAATTTATTTGCATTTAAGAAAAATTCCAAAATTTGGCAATAAATTTTGTATAAAGGGTGGTACCGACCATACGTTATTAATTTTAAAATTTGATACCTACACACGTCAGCACCCTACATAACACAAAATCAGTTAATTCAGTAATGTATTTTAACCACAAGATTTACCAACGATTTTTGAGAAATAAATACTATTTATAGATCAATGAACGTACACGCCATTTCAACCTTGGCCTAAATACGGTTATCGTGCATACGGTACAACTAAAAAGATCCCAAATATTTTTTTGTTTTTTTAAATTTATTTCTTACATATAAGAAATATGAACTTAAAATATGGCCATCTGTAGCCGAGAGTATTTAGGTATACAGCGATTGTCACCGGAGTAATTTGATTTAATTACTAGTTGCTAGAAGAAAAATAACATAAAAATAAAATTCTGATTAATACAATATAATAATAATATGCAACTCTGTGAAGTGACCCTCTTTGTGTGTTAATGAGTTTGTAGAATATATATGTAATAATATGTATTAATGTGTGTGTGTAGGAGGTTTGTATGTTTGAGAGGGTGTGTTATTTCTAAAGTGAAGCCCAAAGACTACAGAACCGATTCATGCGGACAGCCACTGGTTGTCCGTGGTTCATGCGGAACGTTGACCTCCATAGAGACCTCGAACTCCCTACCATTACTCACCTTTTTAAACGCTTTCGAAATCTTACTTCGAGAAATCTGAGGTACACCCGAACCCCCTTATTTCAGTTGCTTCCACCTACATCCCAGTTAGGTCTGACCACCGAAAATATAGGCGTCCAAAAAGCGTCCTATATGACCCTGACGATCAAATAACGATCGCAAACACAGAAACACGTAATACACACACAGCGTCTTCGCCGGCGAAGACGAGGTCTCAGCTTTCTGACGTCGGCCGGTCGTGGCTTCTCGCCATCCTTCCGACGTCGCAATGACTAATCAAAGTCATACCATCAGCCCTCGACTACGCGTCGCCCTAAGCCGTGGTCCAGCCTCACAGGAGGCACCCTTAGAACGACGTTCCCCGACGTTAGTAGAGCTTCTGCGCTCTACTCTCTGCATTTCGCAACCTCGGCGATGCTTCTGCGCTCGCCCCTCCCGCCCGGTGACGCTGTAAAAGCCGTTAGGGCTAACGGCATACAGTCAGTTCGTTTTTTTCAAGAAAAAAAAATCTAAAGTGAAGTTAAAGTAATCAGTGGATTAATTTAATGTCGTGTTGTCGGTACCACTCTGTATATCGGATTCAGTGTGCTTGTGAGTCTATCATGTGTCATCTATCGAACATTGTTCCAGAGCCATACGAAATGGCGTTATGTTAATGCGATCGAGTAGGTTAAAAAACTCGCACTTAGCACATAGATCTCACACGCTTTGTAGCAAGTTATTGTACAGTGTGCAGGTCCTTTTTTTATAATGATTTACTGTAAAACTTAATGTTGAATTGTTTTTTATGTTATTTTTGTTAATATAAATTATAAAATATATAATATATGGGATTTTGGAAATCTTAAATTTTCTTATATCGTTTTAAAGGTTGGTACCAGAAATTATTTGGTAAATTTTAAACTTTCGCGATTCATACTTATTATTATATAAATAAACGGGTCATATCGCGGCAAAATCGAGTTACCTTTACAAGGTTCGACGTTTCGGCAGAGTTGCATCCGCCATGGTCACGAACTGACTATTATATCTAACTGGATATTATATCAGTGTGGTGTGCAAGAGACCTTACGCGGATTGTGCGGTTCAAGTGAGGGTAGATGAACAAAATAATGACTGTAGTACTCGGGAACGAAAACGCCGCGGCGCTACAGTCAGTTCGTAACCATAGCAGAAGGCAATAAAAAATTAGACGGCACATTTATTCAATTCCATGTAAAAGGAATCTATGTAGGAATTATTTTATTAACTAAACTTGCTTCTGCTTAATTTATGAGTGTTACTATCGTATTCAAGTGGGACACGATATATTCATTATAAATAATATATTTCATAAAACTAGAAATCCTCAAAAGTGCCTTTGGAAATATATTCATACTGTATACAATAAGTACTTAACACAAAAGCAATTACCAGATTGTACGACTGATTAGGAAATATTCAGACCTACCAGATTTTGGATTTACAAAGCATAGACATATTCGATTCGTAACGTGAATATTTGTACAAAATTGTCAAAAAAAGATAATTTTTTCGTTGATGGTAAAGAACATTTAAATAGTCTTATGTTCACGTTTAAAAACGATTGCTTCGAAAATTATGTAATATGATTTACCATAGAAATAATATCCAGGGAGAATAAAGTATTATTTAGTTTTATTTAAATATATATTTTTCGTGGTTATCAATAAATTTATTTACTGACACCCTGTTTTTTTATACCTATTAAATGAATGTATGTACAATTTTTTAATATTCAATCCAAAAATTTGACTCTCTTTTTATTTATGGAAAGAAATTGCTATACGTGGTTTATGGTTGAAATCGTTACCTAACGAAAAAACACCTCCACATAACCTTTAACATTTATGGGGGCCGTTTATAAAATTCTAACGGCCCTGTATGTAATATACATAACTTTTTCTATTAAAATATTTTATTGTTCACTTAAGAAACTTAAATGGTAGGTTTTAAGAAGAATTAGCTTTTTTCGTTAAATTTGGCACCGAAATCATTGCATTTAAATATCCCGGAGTGAAAGCGTTATCATTTCTATTCAACGCCCGTTTCATAGTCATCAACCTATTGATTTCCGCAAGATTCCGCATTCAATTTTAGCTTCGCCATTGCAGCAGTTGAAAAATACTATTGAACGGAGGTTGTTACAGTAAGCCTACTATAATGTTGGGAACCGCTTGTTGCTTGTTGGGAAGAGCTGTAATAGCCTAGCGGTGAGACCGTGCGACTCTTTCGAGGGTTCGAGTCAAGAGTTCCGACACCGGGCAGGCACCAATGAGTTTTTCTATTAAAACTTGTGTCTAATTGATAATTGCAATTTATCACACGCTTTTCGGTGAAGGAAAACATCGTGAGGAAACCTGCATATCTCTAGAGAATTCTGGGATATTCAAATTCAAATTCAAAATATTCTTTATTCAAGTAAACTTGTAAACAAGTGCTTTTGAATCGTCAACTTTACTGCTGGTTCGGAAAGCCGTCCTACCGAGAAGAGCCAGCAAGAAACTCGGTGGAGCTCTTTTAAAAAAGAAGATTCTTAATACTAATTACATTTTGTCATAGCTATCCTGCACAAGGTCAAAGAGCAGCTATATCCACGCATTCTTATCATCAATGTAAGCCTCCACGGTATAATAGGCTTTCTGTATCAGCCTCTTTTTAACAGTATTTTTAAATTGCTGTAATGGCAAAGTTAAAATTGATTGTGGAATTTTGTTATAGAATCTTATACCCAAACCCACAAACGACTTACGTACTCTTACAAGGCGCAAAGCAGGAGCCGCAAGCTTATGTCGGTTCCTACTTTGTCTATTATATACATCGCCAATCTTTTTATAATTATGTATATTTTTATGCACAAAAATCAAATTGCTAAAAATATACTGTGAAGCTAACGTAAGAATACCTGTTTCCTTAAACTTCTCTCGCAGGGACTCACGCGAATTCAAATTATAAATGCCACGTATGGCTCTTTTTTGCAATACAAAAATTTTCTCAATATCAGCGCATTTACCCCATAACATTAACCTATGTGTAACCTACCAATCCGCATTGGAGCAGCGTGGTAGATCTTAGCTCCAACCCTTCTCTCCAGAAACGGAGAGAAGAGGCCTATTCCCAGCAGTGGGATTGTAATAGGCCGCTACTTTACTGTTGAGAATTACCTATAGATGATCAGTATGCGCGGATATAGACCCTGTACAAAATAGTAATGACTAAATGTAATTAGTTATAAGAATTGTATTCTGAAAAGAGAAACCGCCGAGTTTCTTGCTGGCTCTTCTCGGTATGAACAGAACATCAAAAAGGACTTGTTTAAGAGTTTAGAAATATTTTGAAATTTAAATTTAAATTTGTGCATTCATGAACTACTGCATTAAACAAAGAAGCTTAATAATTAGTACTCTCCACCATTGGAAGACAATAAAACAACAAATTCTGTAATATCTATAAATATAATTGCAATAATACTTTAGACATTGCTTCGATATAATATCAAGCAGTACATGTATCACAGTTAGTTACAACATCTTGGACGATAAGTCCAGCTCGTTTTGCAGGTCCTGTATCGACTCCTTCTTCAGAAGTGGCTTTCTGTCATTCTCCTTTGTCTTCTTTGGATGCTTCTTCTTTGTCATTCTGAAAATTTTAGAATTGTAACTGCCTGTTAATATCCCACTTCTGGAAAGGGTCTCCTCTCTCAGTTTTTTGGAGACAAAGGTTGGAATTAGGACCCTGCTAGAATGAGGATTAGTAAAGTTACACATATATACAGAATTCTTTAGAAATTTGCCGGCTTCCATATGTTTTCTTTTACCGAAAAGCGTGTGATAAATAGATAAATTAGATACCGAGCTTTAAAAGAAAAACTTTCTGGTGCCTGCCCGACGTTTTAGCCTGTGACTCAAGAAAATTGAGTCACAGGCTAAAACCCCGGGCCTCAAAAAATCAAAAAAATCAAATCTCAAAAAATCAAAAAATTGAGATTGTGGTGGTGGGTGTGTGTGCTGCTTTTGTGTGCGTTGTTGCTGGTGAATTGCGCCTTGGGGTGCATGTGGTGGCTTGTCCTGCATGTATAAGGTGCGTAGATTTTGCCTGCTTCATACACATTGGCTTTGCATGCATTCACTTAACCCGTGCGGATTATAGCAAAGTAGTTAGTTCTGTTATATTGCTTGTATTATGTATCTATATAGTTTAGTGTATGTATATATATCCAGGGTGATACTGAAAATCAGGGCTGACATACTGCGTCAGCAGATGTCAGCTCATATCGGCGAACGTTAATCCCAACGCGTACTAAAACCGCAGACGGTCGCGTCTTCTCACACGTTTTACTGGTTGAAACGCGTCACTAAATACTTATATCAATATCAAAAGTCAATACAGTCGTGGTATCTAAAAAACCACACCCAAACGCATAATTACGCGTGTGCGTTCTACAATAAGGTCGTACAGGTGCGCGCGCGTCCTGTCTTATCGTAATCCGAAACATCATTAAGCTGGCGGACGTGACTTGCTGCAATAGAATGCATAAAGGTCGTTGCTCCTGCCGGCCGCGCGTCAATTTATACAAAATATTTACTGTTTTTTTTTTACCTATTAACGACTCCATCTGGGAGGTCCATCATCCGTATGATGAGCGCCTGGTCCGAGGAGTCGAGCGGCGCCACCGAGATGTCCCGCACCGCTCTGAACTTGCCGCAGTTGTTCAGATGCTCGTTCTCGAGCCGGAAGAAGTTCCAGATGAAACGTCTACAGATTTATTTATTTATAAGACAGCTGTGAAATCACGTAACAACATGTTTGTAACATACTGTGCCGACCCCACTTAGATTGAATTAAGAGGATGATGATATGTAAGACAGCTGTGAAATCACGTAACAACATGTTTGTAACATATTGTGCCGACCCCACTTAGATTGGATTAAGACGATGATGATATGTGAGACAGCTGTGAAATCACGTAACAACATGTTTGTAACATATTGTGCCGACCCCACTTAGATTGGATTAAGAGGATGATGATATGTAAGACAGCTGTGAAATCACGTAACAACATGTTTGTAACATATTGTGCCGACCCCATTTAGATTGGGATAAAGGCAGATGATGATATGTAAGACAGCTGTGGTAGCCAAGCGGTGAGACCGTGCGACTCTCTAGGGACGATCACGGATTCAATCGCCGGGCAGGCACCAATGAATTTTTCTGTTAAAACTGTTTCTGTTTAATGTGTATAATTGATAATTGCAATTTATCACACGCTTTTCAGAGCTGTGATAGCCCAGCGGTGAGACCGTGCGACTCTTTCGAGTGGAACACGAGTTGTAACCCGGGCAGGCACCAATGAGTTTTCTATTAAAAATCATGTGTGTAATTGAAAATAGTAATTTATGACACGTTTTTCGGTGACGGAAAACATCGTGAGGAAACCTGCATAAATTCTGTTGATATGTGTAACCTACCATTCCGCATTGGAGCAGCGAGGTAGGGTTTAGCTTCGACCCTTCTCTCCAGAAACGGAGAGAGGAGGCCTATGCCCAGCAGTGGGATAATAACAGGTCGTTACTTTATTATTTTTTTTTTTATGTAAGACCCACCAGCGCCATGAACGCAGTTGCAATTGTACGGTTACATATATAAAAAGTATATAAGTCTTGTTTCTGCGTGAACACGTCACTTAAAGGCATGCACAGTCAATATTTGTCATTAACATTATTTTAGCGATCTAAGTGAACTATAATATAAAAATATTCGTTTAATTTTGCTTAGAATATCCAAAATACATTTTTATATTAAATACATGTAAAAGAATTAAAAATAAAACGTAATAAAATGTAAAGTGTCAAAAATAATTATATAATTACCAATAATTTGGATTATATTTTAATAATTAATTTTTGTACATAAGAATATACATAATTATGTAAAGATTGACGATATATATAATAGACAAAGCAGGAACCGACATAAGCTTGCGGTTCCTGCTTTATGCTTTGCAAAAGTACATTAATCGTTTGTGGATTTTTGTATAAGATTCTATAATAAAATTCCACAATCTACTTTAACTTTACCATTACAACAGTTTAAAAATACTATTTAAAATAGGCTAATACAGAAGCCTATTATACTATTGAGGATTACTTAGACGATAAGAATGTAGCTATAGCTAGTCTTCGACCCTGTACACGACATTTTTTTTTTCATTCATTCATTCATCCATTCATTTATTTTAGCCGTGTGGTATCCGGCAGAATAGAATAGACCACCCTCCTTTCTTACCGAGGTGTCGTAAGAGGCGACTAAGGTAATTGCCGTGTGGTATCCGGCTGCATAGAATAGACCACCCTCATTTCTTACCGAGGTGTCGTAAAAGGCGACTAAGGTAAGTTGACGTCAGGCAGGCGGCCAGTCGTAAAATACGTAGCCAAATCATGTGACATCATGTTGGTAACATGTTGTGCCGACCCCACTCAGAGTGGGATAAGGGCAGGAGAATGATGATTCATCCATTCATTTATTTATTTATTCATTTATTTATTTATTTATTTATTTATTTATTTATTTATTTATTTATTACTATACACATATAATATATGTTACAGATATTTTAAAATTAACTAAGGCATAAAAGTATATAATAAGGCATAAGGTATTAAACTGTTTTGCATATGCCATCTTCACAGTCAAAAAATTAATAACTACATGTTACTAGTAATAAGAATTATTCTTTGAAAAGAGCAACTGCCGAGTTTCTTGCTGGCTCTTCTCGGCAGGAACAGCTTTCCGAACCAGCAGTAAAGTTGACGATTCAAAAGCACTTGTTTACAAGTTTACTTGAATAAAGAAAATTTTGAATATTGGAATTGAAATTACAGATGAAGACAGACTTATTTTCTTAACTGTAAACAGCAGTACATAAGAGATGTAAAATAATTTATAGAATTAGGCGTTACTTTGCGAAGATCCATAATACAAAAGTAAAAAAAACTAATTTTGCTATAATCCGCGATATAGTAAATAGAAAATATATGTAGTGTTAAATGTATAGTGGACTATCCGTTTTTTCATACCCGATACGTGCATTCGTAAAAACACATGCACAAACCTCCACAACTGCCACCACAATACATAAGCACTACACACGTTCACTATCACAAACTCAACAATCGTTTCGCCCCGCAAACGAAGGATCATCAGGAGATAGACTCCACGACAAAATCGCAAAGCTTTGCTGATGATGCTTCGGTTGCGGGGCGAAACGATTGTTGAGTTTGTGATAGTGAACGTGTGTAGTGCTTGTGTATTGTGGTGGAAGTGGTGGAGGTTTTTGCGTGTGTTTTTACGAATCCTGCACGTATCGGGTATGAAAATACGGATAATCCACTATACATTTAACACTATATATATTTTCTATTTACTGTATCGCGGATTATAGCAAAATAATTTTATTATTACTTTTGTATTATGGATCTCCGCAAAGTAACGCCTAATTCTATAAATTACGGATAGTCCACTATACATTTAACACTATATATATTTTCTATTTACTGTATCGCGGATTTTAGGAAAATAATTTTATTATATCGAACTATGACCCGCGGAGCTAAAGGCAGGGCCACTACCCACTGCGCCATCGGGCCAGACTATGGATTGTGGATGAAGTGAACATCTTTTAAAAAAATTACCTTAACACTTCAAACGGCGCCAGTATGGACACCATGGTGTCGCTCGCAACGTACTTATATTCCGTTAGGAAAAACGACGGAACCCACACGAAGCGGAGAACGAAATCTTCTACTATCGCGAAGTAATAATACTGGAAATAAGGATAATTTACTTTCAAAAAAGTAATGTATAAGTTAATTCGCAAATATAATTATTATTTGAATAATGTAGACTACACCGGTAGAAAAAAGTAGCGGAGAATTTTTATATAATCAACATCCGCAGAGTATAATTTTTTTTTTCGTTAAATACATAAGGATTAAGAATAATAATAATAAAAATTAAATAGTAAAAATTAACAAAAGAAGAATGAAATAAAACTTACAGGAATGAGAAGAATAAGTGAGTGAGTGTGTGTGTGTGTGTGGGTGTGTGTGTGAGCGCGTGTGTGTGTGAGCGCGTGTGTGTGTGTGTGTGAGCGCGTGTGTGTGTGAGCGTGTGTGTGTGTGTGTGATGTGTGTGCTAATATTGTGTGTGTATGTATGTATATATATATATGTATTATTATATCACACGTTTCAACAAATTTTCAACATCATCATAAGTGATTGACATATTTAGCTTTAGTAAAGTTCACTACTTTACATACATGTAACTATGTAAAAATTCTAATTATACATGTAACTTATTTTAAATAGCTGAAATATATAAAAATTGTTCCGATATTGTTTTTGTTTATACATATTTTATTTTACATATACGGTTTTTAAAACGTAAATATTCAAATGTCTATGTCAATCTGTCTATTTTAACCGTTGTCGCTTGTAACATAGTTGTCAAATTTTGCGCAAAATTTTACTTTTATTTAAGTATATAGTCATATTTCTTGTTTTGTTTTTAAGAAAAACTGGTGTGGTGAGTTATTTTGATTAATTCAATTTATCGGCTTAAGTTTTAGTAAATGATTGTTATATGTGGTATGAAATTTATATTGTGAACGTTAGATATAAGATATAAAGCAATTTTTGGTAGCGTAAAAATAAACACATTTTAAATACGTAGTTTCTTGATATTACGAACAAAATTGGTGCAATGAAATACAAATGATAAATACAAATGAAACATTTTCAAACTCTCAGCCACCTAAGCCAGCCAAGCGACCCACGACAGTTGATATAACTAGCTCCATAACTGTCAACCAAAGTAATTTATAGAAATAGGCGTTACTTTGCGGAGATCCATAATACAAAAGTAATAGTAAAATTACTTTGCTATAATCCGCGATACAATAAGTAGAACATATATATTAAAGCAATCTTTGCGATTTTGTCGTGGAGTCTATCTTCTGACGATGTCGGTTGCGGGGCGAAACGATTGTCGAGTTTGTGATAGTGAAAGTGTGAAGTGCTTGCTTATTGTGGTGGAAGTGGTGGAGGTTTGTGCATGTGTTTCTACGAATCCTGCATGTATCGGGTATAAAACAGATAGTCTACTATACATTTAGCACTACATATATTTTGTATTTACTGTATCGCGGATTATAGCGAAAAATTTTTATTATTACTTTTGTACATACTTTTAGATTATCAGTTTTCTATATTATTTTTCCAATTATTTTTTAATGGAAAAACAAAAATATGTAAAGATGAGATCGAACTATGCTTCCGCAGTGGTAGTGGTGTTTCATGAGTCACTTACCCCAGGGCTGTAGACGATCTCGTCCCTCAGGAAGCTGTTCTCGGCGTTGGGCCCCACGCTCATGAGGCCCCAGTCCATCTTCACGTCCCAGGTGTAAGTGTACACCGAGGACACGAATTGGCACGCCAGCCACGGGTACAGGAACGGATTGTCATAGATGTTACTGTAATCACCTGGATAGACGATATTAGTATATACAAGTACTAGCTGTGCCCGCGTGGAAATCTGCAAGTCACAATTTTATTCTAGAATTAAATTTTTTAATAAAAGTCGTTATTGTAAGTTAACCATAAGAGATAGAGACATGCTATCGCGGACTTTTTTTGTAATATTTGTTTATAGATCTACAATTCTCTAATACATTACTTAAGCGTATCTCTACTGGTTTACGCAGCGCACACGACCAAAGCTCTCAGCAAGCAAGTTTTTTTTAACAATTGCGCGATCTCTTCAACACAATTTACATAATACCGATATCTATTTACCTAAACCATCCGGAAGTATTTCACTATCTTTTGGTGAAAACCGTATAAAAATCCGTTCAGTAGATTTTGAGAATATCGATTACATTGTTACATTACATTGATACATTGTTCCGTCCCACGTACAGTGGGACAAGGCCAGTAGGGTGACGAATGATGAATTGTTCCGCGCAAACGTGCGGACGGATGAAACAACTTCCGGGACCTGGACCCGTCGTCCCGGCGTTTCAACCTACCTTATGCGGCCGTTAGCTTATTGGTACCTACCTTATGTGGTCCGGCCTCATGAATCACTGCGTGTATATGTGTATGTGTGTGTATGTGCTTGTATGTACTTGGCCGATTCCCGAAACCGTTGACTCGCTTCTGCACTCTTCCACGGACACGTAATGTCTGTTTCTCCCTGAGTATACACTTCACTATATCGGCTAAATAACACCCGGTGTGCACACAACCTTCGTAAGGTCACACGTTATTAAATCGTCCCTATATCGGGGAATAGTATCCAAAGCGCACCAAAACCGTGGACGGTCGCGTCTTATCAAACACTTCACTGGTTAAACGCGTCACTAAATCTGAGAATAACACCCGAAACGCAATATTACACGTGTGCGTTATAAAAGAATGCCGTATACAGGCGCACGCGGCCTGTCCTTATCGTGTTTGAAAAGTTACTACCGGTCGGCCGCTCACGTCGGCAATCGAATGCATAAACGTCCTTGATTCCGCCGGTCGCGTCTCCGGCGGCCGAGTCATTTTATTCAAAACATGAATATTAAGCTGATTTTGCAAAACTTACCGCTGTAAATAGTCCGTAAAGTAGAGAAAAGCACGACGAAGAAGGTGGTAGAATATTTTCCCGCGTTCACTAAATGGGGGAAGGCTTCTTTGCTGTCGCGGTACCGTCGAAGGCACTGCCAGAAGCGGGTCCAGGCGGGTATGATGTTGACGACTGATCTCGAGAAGATGAACCACTTTGTAGACTCGAATGAGTCTGCGAATGAAGTATTCTTAAATAAGTCCATGGCTGACACTAAATTCTTATAAAGAATAATAGGTAATTCTTTTACATGGCGTGTGGTATCCGGTTGAGTAAAATAGATCACCCTCATTTCTTACCGGTGTTAAAGGGAGACTAAGGTAAGTCGACCCACCGTGTGGTATCCGGTTGAGTAAAATAGATCACCCTCATTTCCCACCGAGGCGTTAAAAGACGACTAAGGTAAGTTGACCCACCGTGTGGTATCCGGTTAAGTAAAATAGACCACCCTCTTTCATACCGAGGGGTAATAAAATACGACTAAGGTAAGTTGACCCACCGTGTGGTATCCGGTTAAGTAAAATAGACCACCCTCTTTCATACCGAGGGGTAATAAAATACGACTAAGGTAAGTTGACCCACCGTGTGGTATCCGGTTAAGTAAAATAGACCACCCTCTTTCATACTGAGGGGTAATAAAATACGACTAAGGCAAGTTGACGTCAGCCAGGCGGTAAAATACGTAGCCAACATGTTTGCAACATGTTGTGCCGACACCATTTAGAGTGGGATAAGGGCGGGATGATGATGATAAAATATAATGTAAACTCACTGTCAATACTGAACCAATCGTTGCCGGTGACGTAAAACGCGACTAGGTAGTGAAAGTCCAGAAAGGCGTACGTGAAAGAGTTCCACTGGTCCGCCAGCCAGAAATCTGCGAATAACACCGGCATGAAAGGTGCGGCCAGGATACGACCCTGGAACGAGCAAACCTCAGATATCAATCCATACATTAATTATGATTAATATTAATATGATATGATATGATATGATAGTATGATATGATATGAAGTATGAAAGTATGAAGTATGATAGTATGATATGATATGATGATTAGTATGACGTCTAAAAAAACTATTTCGGCGTAAGCTAAACAACGTGACAAAGAACCTCCTTAGTATATGTACTAGTTGTGCCAGCGGCTTCGCCCGCGTGGAAATCAGAGTGCAACAATTTTTTTCTAGATTACAAATTTTAAACATAAAAGTCTTTATTATAAGTTAACCATAAAAGATCTAGACACGCTATGGCAGACTTTTTTGTAGTAGTTTTATAGATCTACAATTCTCTAGTACATTACTTTATCGTATCACCGCTGGTTTACGCAGCGCACGCTACTAAAGTATATAAGAAGTACATAAGTAGTACATAATACCGAAGCGTACTATTCCATAAAAGTCTTTATTATAAGTTAACCATAAGAGATAGAGACATGCTATCGCCGATTTTTTTGTAGTAGTTTTATAGATCTACAATTCTCTAGTACATTACTTTATCGTATCTCTGCTGGTTTACGCAGCGCAAGCGACTAAAGCTCCCAGCAAGCAAGTTTTTTAACATATGCGCGATCTCTTCAACACAATTTACATAATACCGATATGTACTATTTACTTAAACCATCCGGAAGTATTTCACTATCTTTTGGTGAAAACCGTACAAAAATCCGTTCAGTAGATTTTGAGAGAACCGATTACATACATACAGCTTTTTGAGACTTTGTTTTAATAATAAGTATAGATATAGATAGATAAGTATAGATAGCATGATTCAGTATTCGCGCGCGATGGCTTATTTAGTTCCGTTCCGTAGAGTAGTATCCGTTCAGTAAATTTTGAGAAAATCGATTATACACAGACAGACAGCTTTTTGGGACTTTGTTTTATAATAAGTATAGATTATAAAGTTTTTGTCCAAAAAAGAAATTAGTTAGTGTTAAAAAGAAAGTGTTAAGAGTGGACAAACTTTTTCTCTTACGGGTATGAAAAATAAATAGTAGCCTATTCTCAGACCTACTGAATATTCATATAAAATCGATCAAGCTGTTTCGGAGAAGTTTCCGAGTTTCTTGCTAATGCTTCTCGGTAAGAGCAATATTCCGAACCAGTTATAGCTTCATTAATCATATTGATGTTTGACGATTCAAAAGTGCCTAAAATGGCTTGTTTGAATTAAGATTATTTTGGTGTGATTTCATTTGATTTATGGTAACTAAAATACATCCTTCTGTCCTTGACTGGCCCGTTGGCGCAGTTGGCAGTGACCCTGTCTTCGGCTCCGTGGGTCGCGGGTTCGATTCCCGCCGAGAACCAACATTTTCTATTTAGAATTTGTTGGTTCTTCGAGTCTGGGTGTATATATGTATTTAAGTATGTATTTAAAACTATATATGTATATATTTACCAGTTGTCTCTCACCCATAACACAAGTATTAAGTTACTTACTTTGGGGACGGACGACCGTGTGTGTAAATGTCCCATATATTTATTTATTTTATCCTATTCTAAGTGGGGTCGGCACAACATGGTACAAAAATGTTGTCACATGATTTGGCTATGTATTTAACGACCGGCCTGACGTCAACTAACCTTAGTCGTATTTTACGACCCCTCGGTAAGAATGAGGGTGGTCTATTCTACTCAACCGGATACCACACGGCCGGTAGACTTACCTTAGTCGTATTTTACGACACCTCGGTAAGAATGAAGGTGGTCTATTCTACTCCGGATACCACACGGCATTTATGGTAACTAACACTGTGACACGTAAATTTTATTTATATGATTAGAATTTATATTATACGTCGTGTAGTATCCGGTAGAATGGAATAGACCACCCTCATTTCTTACCGAGGTGTCGTAAAAAGCGACTAAGGTAAGTTGACGTCAGGCAGGCGGCCGGTCGTAAAATACGTAGCCAAATCATATGACAACATGTTCGTAACATGTTGTGCCGACCCCACTTAGTGTGGGATAAGGGCAGGAGAGTGTGATTAGAATTTACATTATATTTTTCATGTAATAATAACGTTATAAAATAATCAACTTACGCATATCTTTAGGAACCAGAACCGCGCTTCATGCCTGAACACCCTCAACGGATTCATCAGGAAGACCAGCATAATTATAACCAGCGCCAAAGGATTCACGAAGGGCGGTATACTCAAACTCTTACTGTATATGAAGCTTAGTATACTCAGCGCCCAAACCACTCCAAAAATCGAAGCTAACTCCATCAGATGTTGCTCTGATAGATGCTTCCTCGGGTCCAGCTCGAATATAAGAACGTGGTTGACCCCTGACGACCGCCAACCGTACACGTTGATACCGATGAAAAATATGAATTCGAACAATAGGAATGGACCGCGGTAGAGCTTGAAGGCGGATTTGAAGTTTTCCGCCGCCCCATCGTGGAAAACAGCTGGAACAAAGCAAAATAAAAAATTGTTTATTTGTACCTCATCGATAAAAATGACCGTTTGCACAGTTAGCAGTGACCCTGTCAATGCGCCTAGCAAAAGTACGTTAATCGTTTGTGGGTATGGGTATAAGATTCTATAATAAAATTCCGAAATCAATTTTGGCCATGCCATTACAGCAGTTTAAAACCACTGTTAAAAAGAGGCTGATACAGAGAGCCTACTATACTGTTGAAGATTACTTAGATGATAAGGATGTGTGGATATAGGTGCACTTCTACCCTGTACAAGACAGTAATAAATAAATGTAACTAGTTCTAAGATTTATATTTTAAAAAGAGCAACCGCCAAGTTTCTTGCTGATTCTTCTCGGTAGGAATAGCTTTCCGAACAGCAGAAAATAATAAAATTATTTTGCTATAATCCGCGATACATCGATTGTATCGCGGATTATAGCAAAATAATTTTATTATTACTTTTGTATGATTTAAAGAAGCAGGCGTTACTTCGCGGAATTCCATATTACAAATTACCCGTGCGGATTATAGCAAAGTAGTTAGTTTTGTTATATTGCTTATTACTTTTGTATTATGGATCTCCGCAAAGTAACGCCTAATTCTATAAATTACTAACCAGCCAAAATCAATGGGATAGCATCAAATAAACAATATTAAAGCTATGTTAGTATTTTTATACAGAAATACTGAAAACCAAACTCGTAGTTAACATAAGTCGCGATAATACACACTGTTATCAAAGGCTAGGTGCAATAGTCAAATATAGTTAATATTAGACTATTGCAATGAGCAAGCACTAAGCTGTTTACCGAGTTAACATTTGTATGGTAAGGCTTGTGGAAATGTTTGCAAAGAGCCTGTTTTGATGGCCTCTACTATTGATATTACAATAGTAACCTAGTAAAGAGTAATTATACATAGGTAATATGCAATTAAAGGTAATAAGAAATCTTCAGACAATCTATCAGAACATTAGACCAGCGTGCTTAGTGCGAGTTTTTTTAACCTACTCGATCGCGATAGCGCAGTGGTCGGCAAACTTATAAGCCAAAGTGCCAAATATGAACATTACAACAATTTAAAAAAAAAATTAGGGGCCAAATCTCCTTGTTTAGTAAATGTTTATTACACTAAATAAGTAGTACACTAAATAAAACTTTTAACTCATCATTGCCATTGATTTGTACGATCTAGTTGCGCATCAATGACTCCCTTTCTACTTATCTCTTAAATTTGCTAATATTTAGGTTAAGGTACGATGGGGCTGTCATGTCTGAATAGACAAAAGTCCCTTAAAATAAAGATTAAAAAAAACATTTTACTCGAAATTAAATTTGATTTTTGTTACATATTTTTAGAACAATATAAAATTTTAATGACCTATCTTATCTTTTAACTTAAACAAAAAAATTATACATGTTCTCGATTTCTAGAAGAATTTCAATTTATCAAATAAAATGAAATTTTTTTTATTTGAAAATATTATTGTGCCTTCCGTAGATATTTGTGCCAGAGCCGCATTTCTGGAGCCAAAGAGCCACATGCGACTCCGGAGCCGCACTTAACGCCAATTTGTATGCAACAACGACAAATGCGTTAAAACTATTTCTTTTACATAACTATTATGAGTTGATAGATAGCCTGCTTTAGAATATCTTAAATAGAAAACTTTAACACATTAAAACATCGATACATGTAACTCAAACTCAAACTCAAAATATTCTTTATTCAAGTACTGTTTACAGTACTTTGAACCGTCAAATGTTTTCAAGAAGCTACCACTGATTCGGAAGTTTGCTCCTACCGAGAAGAACCAGCAAGAAACTCGGCGGCCATTTTTTTTTAATATTTTTTTTTACAATTTGATTGATGGTTACAAATTAATCGTTGCAGCTTGGTGCGTAGCTGACTGCAGTTAAGATATGCTACTATCACTCAAATAATCTTCAATTGTATAGTAAGCTTTATGTAGCAGCATCATTTTAAGATAATTTCTAAACTTGTGTAAAGGCAAGTCTAGATAATGTTGAGGAATTTTATTATAAAAACGTGTACAGAGACCGACAAATGATTTTCGCACCTTTTGCAGGCGCAACCTTGTAAAAGTAAAGTAGCGGCCTGTTACAATTCCATTGCTCGGAATAGGCCTCCTCTCTCCGTTTTTTGGAGTTTTTGGAGGGTCGGAGCTAAGACTTACTACGCTGCTCCAATGTGTATTGATAGGTTACATATATCTCCAGAATTCTCCAGAGATATGCAGGTTTCCTCACGATGTTTTCCTTCAACGAAAAGCGTGTGATAAATTGCAATTATCAATGAGACACATAAGTTTTAATAGAAAAACTCATTGGTGCCTGCCAGGGGTTTGAACTCGTGACACCCTCGAAAGAGTCGCACGGTCTCACCGCTGGGCTATCACAGCTTCGAAACATGTGAAAGTAAGTAATTAATTAAGTTGACCTAATTAGTTCAGTTTTTGTGAACTTTTATTTATTAATAAGGTTTTCATGGTACATAATAAATCATCGTTCTATTATTGATAGAACGATGATTTCACTGAGCAGTAAGAAGATGAAATACGGCGAAGTTTTCCGCCGCATTCTATTCTATGTTATTATTAAACGTATTTATTTTATAGTCAAGAGCAGCGGTTAAATAAAATTATATTGTATTGTACTGGTAAGTGATGCACGATCTGTTAGCTTTAATACAAGTTTGCAAATTCGTATTTTATAGTAAACATTAACTCTGCATTTGTTATATAAATAAATTAATATAAATATATGGGACACTTACACATACGGTAGATATACTACATATATAATTTTAAATAAATACAAATATACACCCAGGCTCGAAGAACCAACAATTTTTTTTTAGAAAATGTTGGCCGTCGGCGGGAATCGAACCCGCGACCCGCGGGGCTGAAGGCAGGATCACTGCCCACTGCGCCAACGGGCCAGTCAATATAACAATCGCAAACCAAAATAAAATACTTATTAGGAACTTTTTTTAATTTTAATGTGTTTTAAATTTAATTTATAGAAAAGTAATAATAAAATGATTTTGCTATAATCCGCGATACAGTAAATAGAAAATATATATAGTGTTAAATGTATAGTGGATTATCCGTATTTTCATACCCGATACGTGCAGGATTCGTAAAAACACATGCACAAACCTCCACCACTTCCATCACAATACACAAGCACTACACACGTTCACTATCACAAACTCAACAATCGTTTCGCCCCGCAACCGAAGCATCATCATCTCCACGACAAAATCGCAAAGCTTATTATTATTATTTTTTTTTGTAATTATTACTTTATTATACGTTTTATTATTACTTTTGTATTATGGATCTCCGCAAAGTAACGCCTAATTCTATAAATTATTTAATTTATAGAATTAAGCGTTTTTTCGCGGAGGTGTAGGAATGAAAATATTAAATAATTTAATATATTCATTACTTTTGTGTATTTAATTTCCCTGAAAGTAATCCTCTATAGATATATTACTTACAAATATATATAATTTATGATTTATAGATAAGACTAATCAAAATGTTTGTCTAAAGCTTAAATTAAAGTTTACTTTCTAAAGGTATAAACCGGTTTATTTATAATAGGATAACCGTTGTCACTGGACTTAGATTACAGTGGTGAATTTACAACAGGTCTGTTTGTATAACATACTTTATATATATTGCTTTAACACATTACATCATATTGAATTAACGTGGACGACCAAACTTCTAAATAATTTCACGATAAGGAAGTCGAGTTTACGATAAGCGTTGATTGAGATGAGATTTTTTTTATCTAATAATATACGGTGCGTAACGTCTTTGATAAGAGAATTTTTCAAGTGTATATATCGGTTAGAGCGCAAGATCCTTACGAAAGGTATACGAGTTCAAAACCTAGTTAGACACATATTGTGAATTTTATACATTCTAGCCGTAATTGCGGATTCGTCCGCGTGGAAATCACTATATTTACTTGAAATTTTGAATATAGGGAGTTAGATGAGAGATAGCGATATGCTGACGCGGACTTTATTTAGAACTATTCAAGTCAAACAATACCGCGGTATGTATTGTTTAACTCTAGCGGTTTAGGCAGCGTACGCCAAGATAGCTCTCAGAGATCAGATTTTTTTGACATGTATCGTTGTATTACATAAAATCATTACAAATTGTAGCCTATATGTTATTCCGATGTATAAACTATATAACTGTAAAGTTTCATCAACATCCATCTAATAGTTTTTTTCGTGAAAGAGTAACAAACATCCATCCATACTCACAAACTTTCGCATTTATAATACGAGTAGAGTATATAGATTAGTAGAATGTAGGATAGGATTAGTAGGATATATTGACCAGTTGTCCGTCATCCATAACACAAGTATTAAGTTACTTTGGGGACGGACGACCGTGTGTGTAAGTGTCCCATATATTTATTTATTTATTAATCATTATTATTATGTCGTGACCGCCATGTGGTATCCGGCTGAGTAGAATAGACCACCCTCATTTCTTACCGAGGTGTCGTAAAAGGCGACTAAGGTAAGTTGACCCAACGTGTGGTATCCGGTTGAGTAGAATAGACCACCCTCTTTCTTACCGAGGAGTCGTAAAATACGACGAAAGTAAGTTGACGTCAGGCAGATGGCCGGTCGTAGCCAAATCTTGTGAAAACAGTTGTGCCGACCGCACTTATAAGGGCAGGAGGATATTATAATATCGTGAAGCTAAGGTAAGTTTGAGCTCTACTCGATAGAGGCGATTTTCAGAACTAGCAGTAGAGTTGATTAAAAGGCACTTATTTACAAATTTACTTGATAAAGAATATTTCGACGAAAATTTGAACGAAAGTTAACGTTTAACTTACCTGACAACACGACTGTTATAACGAGAACAATGAACGACCCAGAAAACAGTCCCAATTTGAAAGTGGTCCACGGACTCTGTTGCTCCCCTAGCGGCGGCACCCTCAACTTCTTCATCGCCTTCTGCCTGTCACCACCCTCCAGGTCGTTGGTGACTGTCGCCTCTGTGTCGCTGATCAGTCTGTCTATATCCTTGTTTGTGTAGAAATGTGATGTTTCCACGTGCTCCGCCCTCCATTGTGCACCGTTGCTTACATTTAATAGCTGTAGATGGCAAATTACTATTCAAATCCTGATAAACTCTAGTTTTTTTGCTAATATAAAGAACAGCCAAACAAAAACTATTACAGAACTACCTTGTTATAATACGCGTGGGTTAAGCGAATGCATGCAATGCTAAGTGTATGAAGCAGGCAAAACTCACGTACCTTAAGGCACGCAGGACAAGTCGAGTCATAATGTCGCATTACGATTTTGTCGTGGAGCCTAGGTTGCAGGGCGAAACGATCGTGGAGATTTTGGTGGTGGTTGTGTATTGCTTGTGTGCATTGTTGCTGGTGGAGACGTTTTGGGATAAGTCAAATTCAAATTCAAATTCAAAATATTCTTTATTCAAGTAAACTTGTAAACAAGTGCTTTTGAATCGTCGACTCTATTGCTGGTTCGGAAAGCCGTACCGAGAAGAGCCAGCAAGAAACTCGGTGGAGCTCTTTTAAAAAAGAAGATTCTTAATACTAATTACATTTTGTCATAGCTATCCTGCACAAGGTCAAAGAGCAGCTATATCCACGCATTCTTATCATCAATGTAAGCCTCCACGGTATAATAGGCTTTCTGTATCAGCCTCTTTTTAACAGTATTTTTAAATTGCTGTAATGGCAAAGTTAAAATTGATTGTGGAATTTTGTTATAGAATCTTATACGTGTGGTGAGTTGTCCTGCGTGCGTAAGGTACGTGAGTTTTGCCTGCTTTATAAACCTAGCATTGCATGCATTCGCTTAACACACGCGGATTATAGCAAAGTAGTTCTGTAATAAGGAATTCCGCAAAATAACGCCGGCTTCTATAAATCACAAATAGGAAGTACTTTATTGATCGATCTAGCCAAAAGGGTAATAAGCAACTTAAAGATAACCTAAACTAACAAATTAACTTATATCTAAGAATAGGTCCAGTCACTCATTTTTTGCTATATGAGACACTTTGTTCAGTCTTCTTACTAGTCCCGTGTTATCAAGAAGCTGGATGGCCTCGATATTGACGTGATCATAAAACCTTTGCTCAAGTCTATCTGAATATGTTGATGAACTTGTTCATTTCTTACATAACAATAGTCCTCAGCACTATTTTAGAATATATAATCATGTTTGATAGCTTAGTACAGCCCCATAACTGAACAACATAGGTCCATATCGGCATAAGGACTTGTTTGTATTAAGGAACCTTATTTTCCGTTGATAACGTAGATATCCAGTTTCTATGCATAAATAATTATGAGTTTCTGTAGTTAGTATAGACACATGCGTAATATACAGCATCCTCACGGCGGGAGAGCGTGCATATCAGATGGGACGACGCGGGGTGATGAAAAATGAGATTTATTTAATAAAATTAGTAAGTGATATCAGTAACCGTATTCTAAACAGTACAGCTAATAAGTATGATAGTCCTCTCGTTAAAAGACTTGGTCATTTAGTTATTAAAGTAGCAGCCTGTTACAATCCCACTGCTGGGAATAGGCCTCCTCTCTCCGTTTCTGGAGAGAAGGGTTGGAGCTAAGACCTACTACGCTGCTTCAATGCGGATTGGTAGGTTACACATATCAACAGAGTTCTCTACAGATATGCAGGTTTCCTCACGATGTTTTCCTTCACCGAAAACCGTGTGATAAATTGCAATTATCAATTAGACACATGAGTTTTAATAGAAAAACTCATTGGTGCCTGCCCGGGTTTGAACTCGTGTTCCCCTCGTAAGAGTCGCACGGTCTCACCGCTGGGCTATCACATTTTAGTTATTAAATAAATTAAAATTAAATAAAGTTAAATTTTCATTTTTTTTTATCTCTTGCGTTATCTCGAGTGCTAACTATTCATCTAGGTACATAGTTTTTTGTTATTATTTTTCTTTCCTTCTATATTACATGTATTTCACTTCTTGTGAAGCAGCTGTTCATGCTGCTCGCACTTATCTTCTTAACTCTCGAGAGGAGATATTACTTAAAATTGACGTTGAAAATGCATTCAATTCAATAGATCGCAATGTTCTTCTGTCGGAAGTTAAAGATAAAATACCACAACTTTTTCCATATATTTCGCAGTGCTACCAAGATCCGTCCAATTTAGTTTACAAAGGTGATGTTTTGAGTTCTGCTGTTGGCTGTCAACAAGGAGACCCGCTAGGACCAGCAATTTTTAGTTTGGCTATTCACCCTATAATTTCAGAACTAAATTCAAAATTTAATGTTTGGTATCTAGACGATGGGACCTTAGGTGGCGAAGTGGACACCGTTTTAGCTGATTTAAATAATATTATAAGTAGTTTCGCCCATATTGGATTGAAATTAAATTCTGCTAAATGCGAATTATATATACCAAATTCTTTGTCGCATAAAACCCCAATTATTGAAAAATTTAATACTTTGGCACCTGGTATCAAAATTTTGAATGACGAGTCCCTTCGCCTACTAGGAGCTCCCGTCCTAGAAGCCTCTGTTACTCCTTTCATAAATCAACAAATTTCAAAATTTAGTGATAATTCTGATCGCTTATACGAAATTAATACTCATATGGCTCTTACTATCATTCGGTCTTGTTTGTTCGTCCCAAAATTTATCTATGTGTTACGTTGCTCACCTATTTGGAAATTTGACGCCCTCTTAGAAAATTTTGATAACTTGTTAAAAAATGTACTTGTGAAAATTCTAAATTGCTCTCTGGAAAATCGGGCATGGACCCAGGCCTCGCTTCCAATTAGATATGGAGGCTTGGGAGTACGCAAAATATCGAGTGTTTCATTACCAGCATTTCTTTCTTCTGTTTACAGTACGCACACTTTGTACGGCAAAATAATATCCTCGTCAACAGGATTCGTTGAGGTGTCGTATTTGTCGGAGGCGAGAAATGCTTGGTTCGTTGCTTGTCCCAGCCAAGTACCAGTATCTTTGACTTGTCAAAACAGTGGGATGACATTTTAAGCAATGATATATATAATAGCTTGTTACAACATGCTGAGAGCAAAAAAGATGTTGCTCGACTCCGTGCTGTTTTTGCCAAGGAATCAGGATACTGGCTTCATGCTCTCCCATCCACAAACCTGGGTACTCTTTTAGACCATACCGCTCTAACACTGGCAGTTGGTCTACGACTTGGCGCCACGATAAATCAAAGTCATCGATGCCATTGCGGTGAGTTTGTTGATACGTATGGACACCATGGCCTTTCTTGTTCGAAAAGTGCTGGTCGTCATTCTCGCCATAGCAATTTAAATGAGATCATACGGAAGTCTCTTGTCACAGTTAACGTGCCCGCTATTTTGGAACCAAATGGTTTGGCTCGTAGCGATGGCAGGAGACCTGATGGTATGACTCTCATTCCTTGGAAATTGGGGAGGTCACTTGTTTGGGATGCTACATGTGTAGACACCTTAGCAGCATCCCATATTCAAGGGACCTCTACTATGGCGGGAGCGGCAGCTAGCAGCGCAGAACATGCCAAAAGGCGCAAATATGAAGACATAGACAGAAGCTTCATTTTTGTGCCTTTTGGTGTAGAGACCTTGGGTCCATGGGGCCCGGACGCTCATACCTTCTTTAATGAGCTATCGAGAAGGCTCGTAGAGCGTACCGGGGACCCGAGAGCTTGCAGCTACCTTGGCCAACGAATAAGTTTGGCCATTCAAAGGGGTAACGCTGCCAGTATTTTGGGAACTTTACCCCACTGTACTGCAATCGACGGTTTTGATTTAGTGTAAATAGATGTAAATATGTATATATAATATTTGTTTTGTTTTTTTTTTTTTTGTTTTTAGTTTTATTTAGTTAGTTTTATATTTGTTTTAAGTTTCATGAATTGTTAATAGTTTTAGTGTAAATAATTAAATATATAAATTCTATAAATTATTTCACTTCTTGTATTTTTCCTTCTGTTACTCAAAGGTCGACTCAAAGAGATCCCTTTTAGGGATATGTTTGCCTTTGTAGATGTGCGTTTTTTTCTTTCTCGTTTATAACAATATGTATGTAGAGTTGAGAAATAAATAAAAAAATAACAATCACTAACCTTATCGTGTTTCTTCAATATCTTCCTAAAGCCCGTATAGTTTAAATTCTGATAGTTCTGAAGCAATATCAAACTAAGATAAAATTCGCTAAAGGCCAATTTGAGTTCCTGAACCTTTCGTCTCGGCACTGTTTTTTTGTCGCCACCGCCCTTGGGCTTTATCGTGTCGAATCTTGATCTCAGCTCACTCTGAAGTGTGGCATACTTTCTTGTCGCCTCAGCTAACTTTTCTGCAATTTATTTCAAACTACTTACAAGAATGTGAACAGAAGCTACATAGGGTCAAAAGTAATCCTTTTTTTTTAATAAATTACCGCCTAACATGCCAACATTGCCCGATTTATAAATAAATAAATATATGGGACGGTTACACTCACGGTCGTCCGTTCCCAAAGTAAGTAAAATGATACTTGTGTTATGGGTGACGGACAACTGGTAGATATTCTACATATTATATGTTTAAATACATACTTAAATACAAATACACACCCAGGCTCGAAGAACCAACAAATTGTTTATAGAAAATGTTGGTCCTCGGCGGGAATCGAACCCGCGACCCGCGGAGCTGAAAGCAGGGTCACTACCCATAGCGCCAACGGCAAGATATGCCCGGCAGTGGGATACAAACAGGCCGATACTATACATTTTATTTTTACCTGAATAAAATGTAGTTATTTTCTTTAACTCTTGATCGCAATAGTGAAAGAATGTCTCATCGAAATTAGCAAAGTGTCGAGACAGTACTTCCGGTTCCACGTTCTCCGCTGATGGCGCCTCCTCAACCGCAGTATACAGCATCGCTTTCATCTCCTAAACATATATTCATAATGCATATATGTTATACAAGCAATAACTTATAACAAGTAAGGAAATATAAACAAGTAGAAACTTTTCTACTATATATTAAACAATTAACGACTACAAAAGTAATAATGAAATTAATCTGTAACCCGCGATCAAATTCTAATTTATTGTGTATTTTAAAGAGTATCCGCAAGTTTCTTGCTGGTTTTTCTCGGTACGAACATCCGAATCAGTGGCAGCTTATTTAAAACAAGAGTGACTAGGCATCTTCTAGATGAGTGAGCTCCTCGTTAGACTGCTGTACTGCTTACTACAAGGTATGATTGCAGTCAAGTGCTATTAAACGCTTGTCTATTTCACATTCAAAATATGAAATATGAATGTTCATATTTAACTTTTTGAATTGAGATTATAAAAAAGATTTCAACTTTTACCTGAGAACTAGTCTTTGAAAGGGTCTTCGTTCGCAACTAGTATGTAATAAAAACATAAAGCATGTTGCTTTATGTTTTTCTACATATGTATGTGATCTCATCAGATGATGAGATCCTTTTTATACAAAAGGAATAATAAAATGATTATGTTATAATCTAATAATATAAAATAATGATTGCAGTTTTGTCTTGGAGTCTATCTCCTGATGATGCTTCAGTTTTGGGGTGAAACGATTGTTGAGTTTGTGATAGTGAATGTGTGCTTGTGTATTGTGGTGGTGGTGGTGGTTTGTACTGCATGTGTTTTTAGGAATGCTGCATGTATCAGATATGAAAACAGATAGGCTACCCTACATATATATTTTTTATTTACTTTATATGAAATAATTTTATTATTAATATAGTATGATGAAACTAATTTTTAATTATTGCTTAATTATAAGGAAACAATTTATATAAATTTAAATGATTTCATTTTTTATATTGTAATGGTACTGCTTCGCTTACATCAACTTTAGTGTTTTATACCCTCAATTATGTTCTTATTTTTCTATTCCTGGAGGAAAAGCGTTTATCTAATGTACATATAACCCTGTATATAATCTTCAATTGTACTAAATTTCACCTACATTCTTCAATAGTTTAACTGTACAAGTGTAACAGACAGACACAGTTTTTTATTTACAATATTTGTATAGTAAAATGCTGATATTAAAAAATATTTCGTATAACCAAACAATAAAGAAAACCTCAGGTCTATTAGAAAGAAAATACTATTACTACTAAAATATATAATACTACTACTATTTATAATCAATATTTAAAGCAGGTAAAATATATTACAGAATATTAATATTATACAATTTTTTTATAAAGAAGCCTGCTTCATGGATATTAACAATCAATCATGCGCTTAAGATGAACAATAACCATAATGATGAAAGTGGTAATCTGTATTGAAGCAGGATGATGGGTCCACTCCCTTTTCTTCTCTTTAACTACTGGTCTGTGTCCTAGTGAACAGATTTCATGAGGACACTGCTATAATGCTTAAACCATCCATTTCAAATTATTAACAATCTGTAATTGCTTAAAATCCACCTGAACTCTAGCTTCAATTTTATAAAATTTTCTCAATTGATTTCAATTGTGAAATAAATCTCTTATGTCCAATGTATATTCAGTTTTGTTACATATTTAGATTAAACAAATAGTTAATTGTTTGGGAAGGTATCATACATATTAGAATACAATATACTAACCATTGCATAAAATAAAACCTTTGTAATATAGTAGAGGTTGGTTTTTTAAAATAGTTCAATAATTTTTTTATAACATACCTCATAATTAATATATTGTTTCCGCCACTCTGGTGTTATATGCGCACTAAGATGTTCCGCGAACTTCATTTTCCATACGTTTACTCGTTGCAATATCTAACTAAAGACTAGTTTTATCTAAGCCCTATAACAACCTTTTATTTACACAATATAAAGAACCTTCTTATCAATAATAAGATTACGCTATAAATAATAATTAGAATGCGGAATGTTTTTAATATTTCTGTTTTTAATACTTTATTTATAAAGTAATATTTTATCACCAACTTATAATCTACAAATAATGCACAAAAGTATTGAAATTTGCCATACACCAAACCATTACATTTTTCGCAAACTAGAGTTAAGTGACATGTGTCATACTATTCTGTCACCTGTTATTTAACATAGACTAGCATACAACATAAGCGACACTGGGTTTCATTTATAAACTTTTATCAATATTACAAATATATACAAGTTATATCTATCTTAAATTACTTACACGCTACTACTATTATATAAATCATGCCCACGTGGAATGGTCCCAAGAATGCTGGCAGCGTTTACGCGTTGAATCGCTAAGCTGATTCTTTGTGCGAAAAAGGAGCCAGCCTCTCAGCTCAGCTAGTGATAAGGGTCAAGTGTTTAAACTGCATTTAACTTACATTATAACTACCAAATATTGATTAAATTATTTAAAAAAATATATTTGTTGTAAATTTTTATTAAATGCTTGTTTTTGTTAAAATAGGTTAGCTTCTATTAAATAAAATATTATAAATCTAGATTTAAATTTTACAACTACAAAACGTTGATACATCATGTTTATTTATTTATTTTTATTTATTTATTCATGTTATCACCTGATACTGTCCCACTGCTGGAGGAACTTTGAGAGGTTTGAAGTGTACTAAACACTTCAAACCTCTCAATGATTCTTTTACAAAATGTGCGAAAATATATAAATTGTACAAATGTTCATTTAATCATAGAATAGGCTTGGAATAGATAAATGGTTCAAATCAAAAAACTTGAACTGAATCACCAAATTTATTTATCATGACCATTTTCTTCTACACAGTGTGCTGGAAATAGGGTATGATTGATATTTTCAGGTATGACTCTTGCAACTTTTCTAGGTTCTTTGACAAGAGTTGTGGGGCATTGCATTTCTGACCAATTGATAGGCACCATGGTCACACCTTGAGGAGAACCTTCTGCTGTCGCTATGACTACACCTAATTCATTCTCTGCTGTTGAAAGATGGTACCAATGAATTTCTGTCATTGGAAGCTGATTGCAGTTTTTATGGAAAGTATTCATTAGCAAAATTACTATTAATAAAATATGTTATAGAATATTTATAAATATGAAAATATGGGAAAAATACCATGGCAAATGCCACACATGTGGCAACATTTTTCTTTCTAACAGTATATCATCTCTCCCTGTCTTATATTTTTGTTATTTGTGCATGTAACAGAATGATCTGCATATATGACATTGTTGGGCTCATCAGCATTGTTTTAGATATAAACAAATTTAAAGATATCTCTGTAAAAAAATCAAACAAAAATTATTACCCAACCTACCAACTTACTTAACAACCCTATCAGCTTTGTGAAGGTCGTCAGTTAATTCAACTTACTTTTACTTTGAATAAAGATAAACTATTCAATCAAGTCTAAAAATCTAAAAAATCTGGCACTCTAAGAATTTTTATTAAAGAAATATAAAACTCCTAGTACAAGTATAAAGACAATACAATTTAGTACATTGCCACAAAAAGGCCATAAAAAGGATACAACCCTGGCTAATATAATATCTCCAGGTCGAAAACACTTGTAGGGATCTATCCTGTCTTTGTCTGTAAATTTTATATCTTCCTTTTTAAGCATTCCTCTATAAGATCGAGCCAAAACAGATGGGCCTACAGCCAATATTATACACTGTACCTGCCTAGAGTTCACTACAGTGACTTTGGCAGTTACAATATCACCTGTTTGCGGAAGAATACTAGGTGTTCTTTGACTTTCTACAGAAAGTGTTATAACCTGAAAAATTACAAGATGGCCCAAAATGACTTAGAATCAATGTACTTCATTATAAAACACTATGAATGATATCTAGGAAAACAATGATCATCGTGTACATCAGTTAATACTAAGTATTAAAAAGGTAATGTAGTACTTAATACCAGTAGTTCATAACAGTAGCACTTTGGAAAATATAGTACCCTTGATTTCACATAAACAGTATTTTTTAGGTTTACCCTATCAATAGCATATTGGCGCCTGCCAACTGACCTAAAATTGTTTTTCACCAAGACTTTAAGAGGCTACAAAGTCCACAATGCTATCTTTCTATCATTAAGGTAATTTATTCATACTTACTCTATCCATCCAAACTTTTTTTTAATGGTCTTGTCCAATACAATGTCCTGGAAGCTACTTGGACAGATACTGTGTATATAAGTAAACCTTATCAAATCAAACTAAATCTGTTACTCACCTAAAGCATTTATTTTTCTCGATGACTATTTTAGTCCTTTAAACCATATGATTTAAATTTATATCATAGCAAGTCATTACAAAAATTAAAATTAAAAAAGTCTAAGCGAAATATATGAGGCATAATGATACAACAGACTGAACTACAGCAAGATGTTACTAACTGCTAGTTTTTTTTTCTAAAAGATATATTTATAGTATAGTCTATACTATATGGATCTATATCCACATCACAAACCAATGTTGAGGCAAAAACAACACATATCTAAGACATTTTATAAAGTATCCCATTAACATGTCATCAGAATCACATTCACAAATATAATCTAAATTATGAAGTATATATTGACTCTTCCTTATGACATTTTAAGATATGATACAAACGTAGACAGTACTAAACAGTGTTAACATCTATGAATATGGTCTATTCAACTCTATATAAAGCACACCTTTGTGTCACTATCTTCTTCTGTTTTCAAAATACCTGCAAGCGCAGCATAAATATAACCTTTTAATTCGTACGTCCCTGGACCAGATATACACTCTTTTTTAGACTGGCTCAGTCGCATCCCAGGAATACATACTTTACAGATACTATCGTCATCCATTGTGAATTAATAATGACCTACAAATGAAAAATATAAATGCTTCAACTGGCGACCCGTCACTCGAGACATAAATAAAAGATCAGCGAGTATGTTTCTTTTGAGCTTAGATTACACAACGATTTACCAAAATTAACGAGTTTTTATCAACTATGTTTTACCTAATTTATGTGATATTGACACCAAGAATTATTTACAATTTTAATTGTGTTTACTTAAAACCATATTATATTATCTCATATTATAGTGTATCATCTATGCTTAAAACAAAGAATTTTTTTTCATTATGAACATTGTAATCTTTAGAAAAGTTTCAATTCACGCTTTCAAAATTAAAGTCTCAGATCATAGATAATACACTATATGATCTCAGATGATCAATTCATAGACTACTGAATAAAATACTACATTATATTATTCTTTGTCTATGGCAAGATTATTTTAAGATTTATTATGGCAAAACCATAATAAAAGCATAAATAAACGATCATATATTTTTCATTAGTAACAGAAAATATTTTATTCTATCGCACTTACTAATTATTCTTTAGGCAAGCAACGTATAGTACGCGGCAATAAATAATGCACATCGAGGCTAAGAGAGAGAACACGGCTAGATTCTGCTTCATAGTTCATAGAGTATTGTCTCTGTCGCATAGATTGACGAACCCATGCGAAACATTACATAGTAACTGAGTGACCGTGACATAGACATGGGCGAAATGTATCCCTGATAAGAAAAGAGTGATATATATCTTTTCGCTCTTGGGATATATATCACTCTTTTATATCTTTAACTCTTTTAGCTCAGTACGGCTTGAGAGTATAAAGCAACTAAGACTAAAAATATATCCGATATATCTTCGGCTCTTTTAGCCCGGACTTAGAACTCAGTAAGGCGGTATTGTACTTTTTTATTTATTATATAAATTATGCTACATATTTTCTTAATTTTTTTGTATTTATTATGTACACTATTATTTACACTTTTCTGATATGTACAGGTAAGGATGGCTTCTTCCCACTAAGAATGGAATGTAAATAAATAATCGTTCGCGAATTAGTGATTTTTTTTTGGTACCTTTGCATCCAATTAAGCATTTTATGTCTTTGACATAAAGCACAAAAAAGCTGAACGCCGGCGCCTGTTGTCGTTCCGATAATCCGTAGTTTACATTTTTAATACAAATATGCAATAGAGTTATTCGTCTCTCTTTCTGACATGTAAATTGCTATATAAGCTCATCTCTTTCACTAACTCTGAACGAGTTATTCGTCTCTCTTTCTGACATGTAAATTGTTATATAAGCTCATCTCTTTCACTCTAACTCTGAACGAGCCGTAACTCATCACGAAAATTGACACTTAAGATTAAAGATATAGAGATATAATTGAAACACATGCGAGCTAGAGAGTGATCATATCTTCTGGAGAGATATATATCTTTCTTGTCTTTAGCTCGCGAGCTACTCAACTCTACCGTGACAGCGCTCTACCAAACCGAACTGGCCGGCTGTGTTGTTCTAAATATCGATGTGCATTATTTAATGGCGGGTACTATACTACTGCTGCGAGTGAAAAGGTTGAACAGCCACAGTATCGCCGTGCGGAAAAAATTTCCGTTCGGTTCGGTTCATCCACATAACGGATTTGTGCATCAAGTTCGATGTTCTTAACAATTGAACCTAGGTTAATGATAAAATATATCAATAAGTAATATGTACGGTTTACTGTGTATAGAATTAGTAAGTTTCTTGAAACGGGTTTGGAGGGTGATCGCTCCGTCTCGTTTATTATAACCGTATTTATATAAGGTGTGACCGAGATAAAGGGAAATTTGCTCACGCATTTATCGTTGCGTGTTTGTATTTCGATATTACGGCCTATTAGTTTTTTAGAAACGGTTTCTACTGTAGGCATATAACCGTTTGTACGTTACGCAGTAAAGCGTTTTATATAACGCTTTCGGGAAAAAAAAGCCCAGCTCTCAAGCTCCTCTTGGCTATGTTTTTAGGAGTTCAAGCGGCAATTTGTGAAAACCAAATAGCCGATAAGAATAAACAAGAACGATAATAACTAAATTTGTATTTAGTACACAGTCTTTATTTTAAGCGGCTTTTGAAAAAACGGGTTTTATTGCCAAAGATAAATATTTCTAAATAGAAATATCAGAATGTTTCTTTTATATTTTACATCTCTAGAATGTACATAAAATGAGGTTCCTAATAAAAAATAAAAATATGCATGTCATTATTATAATAATTTTATTTTCTCAGTCGCAAACATTTGTTAAAAATTAGAAAATAATCAGTACTCGCGCGTGTTGTTAGGTCATTTTCAAAGCCTTCTTGTTGAAGTAATTACTTACATCGTTTTATAACATAAAGATACACTTTTCATAAATAGAATTATATAATTATAAATGTCTAGTCAGAAACAAAATATTTATAAAAAATGATAAATATCTCACAAAGTAGATTATAACATATAAATCAGTTTATTTTCGATCAAATTTGTATATCATGATGGATATCTATCGTTAACCTAATTCTTTTCTCAATAAGAAGATGACATTCATCATCTGTTAGGCGTCTTAATTTCGACATTTAGCTAATACTGAGATGAAGCCTTTTCAAAACTATGAACTAGATATTAGAGAATTAGATTAGTTATTTAGATTATTTTTTCTTTTGTTCGTAAATCAATAGAGCTGAATAAATATTCTTTCATTTCAAATTTCAAACTCAATGACCTATTACCATTGATACAAATACACTTATCAAACAAACTCTTGTGACAAAACAGTCAAAAGAACTTACACTGTTCACTTATATGAGAATTAATAATTAAACATTTTATTTGCATTAGACGCATGAACTACTTAACAATACGTAAAATCTTAAACAAAAGTAATAATAAAATTATTTTGCTATAATCCGCGATACAGTAAATAGAAAATATATATATTGCTAAATGTATAGTGGATTATACGTTTTTTCATACCCGTTACATGCAGGATTCGTAAAAAACATATGCACAAGCCTCCACCACTTCCACCACAATACACAAGCACTACAAAAGTTCACTATCACAAACTCAACAATCGTTTCGCCCCGCAACCGAGGCATCATCAGGAGATAGACTCCACGACAAAATCGCAAAGCGAAGCGTTATGCAAACAAGCATTGTTATATAGTAATCGGTTCATCCCCACCTTTACCTCTGAACACGTGCAACAAGCTTGAACTTGAAACATTTATCTGATCGTTAATGTTAAGGTGCCATTGTTATGCTTAATGATTTCTAATTGTTCCAAAATATTCAATTTTAAGCTTTTTTCACAGGTGTGCAGTATTTCGAAACAATGGTCATTAGGAACTTTATGACCGCTTTCTAACAAATGTTTCGCGAAATGTAAATTTAGGGGCTTATTATTCCTGAAAGCGGCCATATGTTCTTTAAAACGGGTTTCGAAATTACGACCAGTCTGACCCACATATGTATCATTGCATTCAAGACATTTTATTTTGTAAACACCACTCTTTTTCGGGCTTTCTAATTTATCTTTATTATTGCATAATATCTTTTTTAAAGAGTTATTACTTTTAAAACCTAATTTTATATTTGACTTTGTTTTAAATATAGCTAAAATTCGTTCTGACAATGTTCCAAAATAGGTCAAACTGGCTTTGTACTTATTATCTTTGTTATGTGGCACCGCATAGAAGTGTTTTGCCAATTGCAACTTCTGTTTGTTTGTTTGTTAAAATCTTAAACAATCAATTTACTAATACTAATAGAAATAATACTTAAACTTCTCTCGCAGGGAATCACGCAAACTTAAATTGTAAATGCCACGTAAGGCTCTTTTATGTAATACAAAAAAAATTCAATATCCGCGCATTTACCTCACAACAATATTCCATAAGACAATTCTATGGAAATAAGCAAAATAAACAAGTTTTGCTGTTTCAACGTCTGTACACTGTTGTGTTCAAATTCAAAGTTAACACTGCACTCCGTGATCTGCCTTTCAATATATTGAAAGCTTCCATGATGATGATGATGAGTTGAGTTTAATGAGCTAGTGTTAGAAATAGGTATATTCTTAAAGAAGCGCTCAAATGCACTTGCCACTGTTGCATCGGAAAGCTCATTCCCAATTTTAAACTCAATGGCAGAATGATGCATTTTTTGGCTGTCTATTTCATCACCTATAACATCCCAAGTTGATTGTAGTTTATTTTCAGACATATTATTTTACATTTAATATGAAGTGATTTTTCCTGTGATTGCGTAATATTTTTGAATATTTTTTTTTACATATTCTATGAAAGTGGGGGATTGATTATATTGCTTTTCGGCATACAGATCAAATAACTTGTTTCTCTACTCTTATAATACCATTAGTGGCCCAATCGCAAACTTGTGATATTTGTACTTTTATTTTATATACTATTAAAAGTGTCATTGAACCCACAGCCAATAATACCAGAGAGGGTATTAAAAAGATCATCTGAACTTATATTTATCTGAGTAAGTAAATCTGAGATATTTTTGATGATATTTTCACTTGGAATTGCTTTATTTTATGATATGTAATAGGCGTGTATTGAAATAATTGCTTTGTTTCATGAATGTAATCAGGGACAGTTATAATCTGTCCACAACATATTTGGTCACGTGTGCAGTATGTTATATGTTCAGGTTTACTGAATAATTTCACAGACGAAATATTTGAAAGGAATACTCGTATGACCGTAAGACTAGTTAAGTTAACTCTTTCAGCGTGTGATAATCCAGCCAACATTGGCCTATGCACAAACCCACCTTGCACACCCGGCACGTGACAGTGACGGCTACTCTTTTTTTCTGAGCAGCGCATCGAACACAACGCAATTGTTTCTTTGTCTTCTTTCCAGAGGTTTTTTCCGTATGTACTGGGAAGTGCAACCCTGGTTGGAGACGAAGCTGGTCCGATGTGTTCGGTGCACTGTCCAGGTTTCGCTTTAGTCGATCGTGCGCATATCGGCTTAATAAACCTTCGGCGACCTTCACCCGGAATTGGCGGTGGGAGTACACACGGTACATGGGGTTTCGCGTGTATATTATGTAAGCATTTAAAAGACTCGTGTTAAGCAGTCTTTTAAACACTTTCATATACCACTTCTGGCCCCTCTTCCGCTCCATAAGGTAGCCTGAAATTTTCTGATCTTTCATATCAACACCCCCCATATACCGGTTGTAATCTAGAACCGCCACTGGTTTTTGGATAGTCTGACTCACGCGCCTCCCCGGAACCATCTCGTGTTTGTGGTAAGTAGATATAAGGGTGACCAGTTTCAGGTCTTTCCACGCCACCAGCGCGATGTCACCGCTATGTCTACTGACACTCATTCCACGCTCCACACTTGGTGTAATACCTTTGATCACCTCTGGGACTCCTTTGCAGCGGCGATTCAGTGTTCCTAATACGTCTGTACGCTGGCTTTTCAGGTACCTCGTTAATACCAATTGGTTATACCAACTGTCCATAACGACGATGTGACCTACATTCAAATACCCTTCCATGAGATCTAAGACAACCTTGGCGGTATGATTTACAAACCCATGGTTGGGTTCTGAATGTAAGTTTTCTGATTTACCCGTGTACAGACGATATTGGAGCAAATAGCCAGTTACAGACTCACAGAGCTCGAAAGATTTTATACCAAACCGAGCTGTTTTTGTACGTATACACTGTTTCCAGCTTAGACGGCCCTTCCATAATAGTAAAGATTCGTCTAAGCTGAGATATTGGGACGGTGTATACATTTCAGAAAACTTTCTGTTGCAGTGCTCCACTATCGGCGCAACTTTTTCCACTTTGCGGTCGCATCCCCTGGTTAAAAGGGAATCATTGTTTGCAAAGTGTAAAAACTTAGATATCAACAGGAATCTACCCCGCGATATAATTTTGGCAAATGCCGGCATTCCCATGGTCCCAGTCGTCCAGTATTCGTGAATGTCGGAGCGCATGCAAAAAGACATATAGATAAGCACCGAGAAAAATCGGTACAGCTCTTCAATAGTGACTTCGGTCCAGGCATCCAAATACTTTGGAATACCCGTACCAATGTCAGGGTCTGATAGCTTACTGATAGTCTCCCATGCATATCTATTTGTCTCCTCGACTATGGTCTCCATAAACTCAGGATCCCATATTTTTAAAAAGACCTCACTGGGATCTTGGGAAGAAAAAGTTGGGCCGGGCACCCGTAAATACGTTTCCTTTTGGCCAGTGAACGATGAAAAATCTTCCGACCAGACGAATTTCGAATCTACAGGTGTAAGTGGAGCCGCAGCAGAGTCTACTTGCATACCACAATCATTCCCTACAAATATTTCGTCTGCTATCCAATCATCATCACCGTCATCGTCACAATTACGCAGTTGACGCGCGATAGTGCGCTCCTGTTGCAGGCCGTGTATGTCTTTTATGTCGTCGTCTTCTTCGTCGTCATCGTTCTCGCCGTCGCTCCCCGAATCTTGGAGCATTTCAATTATTTGTTTATCCTTAGGATAGAGGGAACGACGGCGCTCCCTGCGTTGCACAACTTCCTGCTCCTGCGATGACGATGGAGACACCAGCACTGGGGTGTTCGATCGTTTCAAAGACTAAAAGAAACATTGAAGAACATTACAAAAAAAAATTAACGTCACTGAACATATGCACAGCTAGGTATATGTACAAAGTACTTACAGCAGTGCCTCCTGGCGAAGACACGTGTGACAAACACGGCAGGACATGACCGTCACCACCGCTAGGCCCCGCATTTTTGCTTTCCATGGTATTCTGACATAACAAATTTAACCGTGTAAATGTACTGATTATGTTATGAAATTGAGGATTCAGGATATATTGGATTAAAAAAATAATCAAAACAAATGAATAAGTAAAAAATATCTTATTATAAAAGTATATTATCTTATTATAAAAGTACCTATTTTAAAATCTACAAAAAATCTAATTCAATATGCAACACAATTCTCGAAAAAAAATCTGGGCTATCAGAACAAAAGGACATGCATACAATATGCCTGATACATACATACATTTCAGACTGAAATTTTATATTTAATACAATTTTAATGAATAGTTTGATATCTGGAGATATCATTCTGAGTACAACTGTGAAAATGATGGCAGTTTTCGTATTCACAATAAAAAAAAATTATTGCGAAAAGAAATGTCGAGGTAAATATGATATAAAATTGGATATGAACAAATTATACATAAATAAAATTTATATTTCTTACAAGGAAAGTCAAAATCAGATCTTGAGAGATGTGTTATAGAGATATTGTAGTGGATGGTTTGTAACCGAATTGCGAAAAAGAAAATTAAAATAGCAAATTTACTCATAATAGTACAGAATTGGAGTCCTTTCGCGATTACAAATACGAGTTCAAAAATGGTGAATATGGTAAAAAATAATAATAGTGTTATTCTTTTCGGAGTGGTAAACACGAAAGCTCCAGAATATTTATTTAAAAAACTTAACTGGGTAGTTCGGGAGCGTTCTAAATACTTGCGCAGTAATTGTAAAAATTAAGTGTTCCTCGCCATTGTTCAGCTGCTTTTAGGGGTAGTTTTAAATACGAGGCAACCAGGTGTTGGAATAATATTCCACCCCCAATAAGAGATTTGCCAAATAAATATACATTTAAATGCAAACTTAAAAATGTTTTGTTGGAAAAGCAAATTTCTTTATTTTAAAGCGCAAATTTAATGTTTAATTAATATTTTAATTTTATAAGTTATTATTTATTATATATTATGGGTAAGTTTTCAGTTATGTTTAATTATATATATCTGTTTTATTGTTATTATCATTGTTATAATTCTAGTTTGGTTAGCAGTTTATGTCTAAGTTTTATATTAGCATATATTTTTGTAAGTTTTAGTTTTAGTTTGTTTTTCAAATGCAGTATACGTTGGCATACACTACCGTGGCATCACAGGCTTTTGTGTTAATACAAATGCGGCAACATGCTAAGCTGAATGCCTTTCATTGCTGCCCTATATGCTGTGGCATACTATGTTTTTCATAGTTTTATTTAATTATATTTGTAGTATGTTTTAATAATAGTTAACATAATTTACATATTTATCTTTGTAAGCTTATATATTATTTTGAAGCACCGAGTGTAGCGCATGAATGAATAAATGTGTTTTCTTTCTTTCTTAAAACGTTAATTTTAATTTCATTGAATGTGAAAAGCATAATTGAAATGAATAAAGGTAATGTTATAGCAAAATAATATAAGCATTACTTTAAAATGAAGTATATAAATAAATAAATATATATGTATGCAATCTCCCTTTGACCTTTTTAGTACCATTATGGTCTCCTAGATGGCGCTATTATAGATCACAAAAAAACTATTGCGAGTTACCCATCTATTTCATTATGTATACTGAAATCTTCCAGAGAAAAGAAGATTGCAGTATACATAATGAAATAGATGGGTAACTCGCAATAGTTTTTTGCTGCTTAAGCTGTGATAGCCCAGCGGTGAGACCGTGCGACTCTTATGAGGGGAACATGAGTTCATACCTGGGCAGGCACCAATGAGTTTTTCTATTAAAACTCATGTGTCTAATTGATAATTGCAATTTATCACACGCTTTTCGGTCAAGGAAAACAACGTGAGGAAACCTACATATCTGGAGATATGTGTAACCTACCAATCCACATTGGAGCAGCGTGGTAGGTCTTAGCTCCAACCCTTCTCTCCAGAAACGGAGAGAGGAGGCTTATTCCTAGCAGTGGGCTTGTAACAGGCTACTTTACTTTTTTTTACTGTCAATTGTCATCTTTGTACACAGACAAGAGTGATCTATAAGACCAATTGTGTTTACTTCCCGTTTTTTTTGTTTTCCGTTCGGAACCCAAAAAAACAAATGTAAGCATTGAATATTTATAACGTTATAATAAAAATATACCATAAAATTAAAACATCTAAGTTTTAAAAAACATCAAGTAAACAAAAAAAACACCATAAATATATTGCCAAAGAGCTCGGCCGCCATTTTGCAATGGATGCATCCATATTCCATACAAATTACAAATACCTTGCGAGTGCGTGAGTGTAATTTGACACTTTACGTGGTTTATCGAAGAAAACAACAAATACATATACACTTAAAAAAAAATACGGATGAATATGGATTCTTCAAATTTCCTATTATAACTAGTGTTTCTAACAGCGTTTCGTATAACAATTACATATTTTTTTCTTGCTGCAAATCGGGAGTAGAATCTTTGAACATTTATGAGCTATCAAAGTTACATCTTTTTATCAATTGAAATAGGACAAATCATTGTTCTAGTACCTTATATTGGTCATAAATATTGTCAAGTAATGATATAAGATATAACATACCGGTTAAAGTTTCAATTTATCCACAAAAATACAATAACACAACAAAGCAAGCGTGCGTCTATCAACCAATTTACGCGTGCGGCGTGACTGTAGCCTTTGTTTAGGCGCGTAATGAATTCAGGGATGTAAAAATAATCGATTATTTTTCTAAAAATCAATTTTTAATATTAGATTTAATCTTTAAAAAAAAACTTATTAGTAAAAAAAGACAAGATATGCGTTATTGGTAGACGTGAACCGAATCACCAATAAAAAAAAAACACAAAATTATGGATATTCAATGAAAAAACTTATATCGTATGCATGCGTATAGGATAGTGAATGGAGAAGGGGTCACATTTGTTTGTATTAGTAATCACCTTGTCCAGTAACAGCTGAATAATATAAAAGCGGCTTTATATTATTCCATTGTTCGATTAGCATAACTACAACGATTACTGGGAAAATTGTTATAAAAACATATTTGAAAATGCATTCTTCTTAAATCGTATACGATACAATCGAAGCTTTCTTTTGTTTTCTACTCCTGAGACCAAACGAAAAAGTCATTTTTTTCTAGTCAAATGTACAAAATATTTGTGGCAATATTTTATATTATAAAGCTTAAAAACAATTCATTGGTTTTTTAGTTTTGAGACCAAATGAAATGGTCATTTTTATGTGGTATTTTGTGTTCTAGTTAAATGATAAATAATACCTGACATCCATGCTAAATTAAATATTTAGTACTTTAATTATATAAATTTAACATTTAAATAAAAAATAGTTTTGGATTTGAAATTTGAAACAAACACAGACAAAAACAATCACTTCGTTTTTGTATGACATTTTGTTTTGTATACATTTTATTAGAATGTTAAAGAGTTCAAAAAATTAGTAGCAATAATTTTATTTAATTTCTTAATTTTATAAGCTCAACATGAACTAATATACTATTGAAAGAATAAAAAAAATATTTATATGTTTTCAGTTTTAAACTAATAGTTTTTATATTTAAAAAAATACAATGTTTGGAATATTTAAGAAAAATCGAACGACATGGAAAAATCGATTATATTTTCAAAAAATAATCGATTCCTAACTCCAAGTTCATCCCTAAATGAAATAACATTTTTTTTTTCTACGAGAGTTAAAGTTTTTGTTATTATCTGTGTTTAAAACAGATTGAAGTATTTGCCACAGAAAAATGTACCCCAACTACTTTATAATAAAGCAAAAATGACATACATTCATGTCCACCGAATTCAACTGTCACTTTCATTTGACCGTCTGTACAAACATGTCCACAGAAGGAGAAAGGAGAAAGAACCATCGAAATAAACATTGCAAAAGTAAAAAATATATTAATCAGCAAAATTTCGTACATTAGTCAGATTGCAATTACAGCATAACATTTATTGTAGTTGAACAATAATTATAATTTTGTTTTATTTATGCATAAATCATAGACGATACAGCTTAATAATATTTTACTCCTATACACTATATTTGACACATCACTTACTCAGACGTGTCACTTCTAATTGACGTTTGAAATGCGATTTGGTGTGTCGGAAATTATTATTTTAAGTGAATTTATTGTGGAAGTACCTAAAATTATATTAAGAAATCGTTATAATGTTAACTAAATTTGAAACTAAATCAGCAAGGGTAAAGGGGATTTCATTTCATGCGAAAAGGCCCTGGGTTTTGGCGAGTCTTCACAATGGTGTAATACAACTTTGGGACTATCGTATGTGTACTTTATTGGAGAAATTTGATGAACACGATGGTCCAGTGCGTGGAATCTGCTTTCATATACAACAGCCACTGTTTGTTTCTGGCGGCGACGATTACAAAATTAAGGTTATAGTTGCTTTTTGTATCAGAAATCATTCTTTATGCCTATGTTTATGACTTACAACAATGTTATCATCATTTGATTAAATAAAATTGTACGGAGAGAACATCAAGCAATTAAAAATGTTTTTACTTCATACGCTTAAGTATAATTACTGGAATTCTATGATTACATGATTAATTATCGTAAAGCAGTATTGACAAACAATACTTGCTATACTATGATAAACTGAGTGTATATAAAATAAAAAACTATAAAATACTTGTAAAATTATCTCAATGTTGTAATTTAGCAAAAGCTTTTTTTTTTTATATGATTTTTAGAATTGCAGTTCTAAATTATTAAAAATAAGCTATTTATTCCTGTTCCAACAGACTGAAATTTATAGTTATTTAAAGTTTGTTTATTAATTATAAACAATTTTTCTTCATTATCAAGTGTCAAATGTTAATAATATTGGCAGTAGTGCAAGTTTCAATATACCTTACTAGCCTTATTGCTATATTGCCTTATGGCTTCATCAAAGCACTTTTCTTATGGATGTACTGAATTTTGTATTTTAACATGACCAAGCATACCTATATACACTAAATTTTTCAATTTTGCTTTATTAATAATATAAATGGTGGATACAGGTCTGGAATTACAAGCAAAGAAGATGTTTGTTTACATTGCTTGGACATCTGGATTATATTCGCACAACATCCTTTCATCATGAGTACCCTTGGATTTTGAGTGCATCTGATGACCAGGTAAATATGACTACTAGTTCATATACTTGGAGACTTAAGAAGGAAATATTTTAAGATTGTATATTTGATTCTTTTAAATTAAAAAAAATGTACTTATCGGTTTTGTACCTTCTGTATACCTTTATTTTGACCTTTATTTTTGCATATATAAGATCATGAAAATTTTTTTTAGCTTCAGGAGAACTAAAAACACTTTTCTGAGGACAGTTATTTTAGTTATTTCATATAAATATGAGAGCTTATGTGTCTGTCTGCCTCTGTAATGCTTCAATGGGTAAATCTTCTTAATAAATGAAATTTGTTACAGATACAGCTTGTAAATTATGAAAATTATAAATAATCTGAATCTTTACACATTATCATATTTTTGAATCAGTTAGGTTAGGTTAATATTTGAATGTATACTGGACGGAACATTTTATGAGGATCGTTAAATTAATAATATAATCATTGCAATGATTAATCAATTAGATTATTATGTTGCATATGTTTTAGTTTTATTCAGGAAAATAGTATTTTAGCCCCCAGATGCTTAGCAACTGATTTTAATATCTTGGTCTTAAAATTTCATTCATATTTGTATTTATTTATGCTTGCAGACAATAAGAATATGGAATTGGCAGTCTCGTCAGTGTATAAGCGTGCTGACAGGGCATAACCACTATGTCATGTGTGCACAGTTCCATCCCACTGAGGACCTTATAGTGTCAGCCTCCTTAGATCAGTCTGTTAGAGTTTGGGACTTCTCGGGACTCAGGAAAAAGAGTGTCGCGCCTGGACCTACTGGATTGGCTGAGCATTTGCGGAATCCGCAGGCAACCGATTTGTTTGGACAGGTAAATGTATGTTTTCTTTTCTATTATTATGGAATGCGGTATTGGTGTGGCACATTTGAAGGTGGCTTTGAATCCATCCTCCATATCCCAATGTGTACAATACTTCATGCACTCCATTTGGTTTCAATCCATAAATCAAATATAACTTGGTTATTACTATCTTGTACAGGGTAGAGGAGTAGCTATATAATAATATTTTAAGTCTGTAGTAATGTTCAAATTTTAAGTACTATAAGTAACTTAATAGTAGTTTTATAAGTCTGTTTATAATTCTGTTGAAAGTATTAGCTGTATAGTTTTGCAGGGTAATAATTTTATTTTAATTCTTTTAATTTAAATACCCTCAAATTAATCACATTTGTACTAAAAATTTTTTTTAGTTTAATTTATATTTAGTTTAGTTTAGAATTTGTATAAATGCCTACATAAATTCCATTTTAAAGAATGTTTATGTGGGAAAAAAAGAGAAACAGGTTGAAATTTAAAATTTAACTGTATATAAAATATTTAAAATAATATTCTTATTGAAAAAAGCTATAAGAGTCACTATTGTATATTATATTCATGAAATTAAATTGGATATATTCATTCATTTGCCTGTGCACACTAAACACTTAAAAATGCTCTTTATAACTATTTGTTTTGAATGGTAAAATAAATCTATCTACCTGTAAATATGTATTTACCATGTTTTACTCTAACCTTGTATATAATCATCCTCCTGCCCTTATCCCACTCTATGTGGGGTCGGCACGACATGTTACAAACATGTTGTCACATGATTTGGCTACGTATTGTACGACCGGCCGCCTGCCTGAGGTCAACTTACCTTAGTCGCCTTTTAGGACACCTCGGTAAGAAATGAGGGTGGTCTATTCTATTCAGCCAGAAGCCACACGGCGGATAACCTTGTATATAAATGATTTTTTATTGGTGAGCTCTTCAAACTAAATAAGATAATTTGTAAATAATTAATATTTTTACAAAATACTGATATATTTAAAGTTACCATGATTATCCCCTGATAAATATTTTTTAAAGAGACTTAACTGCTTTTGCTATTCTATATTATGTTTAGCTGGAAAAACAAAAAAATATATTGTGCAATTTTTTTTATGTTAGTCTTGTAATCGACTGTTACTTGTCAGTTCGAAAAGTTGCTCCTACTGACAATAATTAGAGCAACTTATGTATGAAATTATAACCTTATAATTTAGTTATTTTCGAACAGCGCAATAAAAGGACCTTTAGTTTTTAAAAGTAAATGACTATAATAGAATCATTCAATCAAAAAACACTTAGACCTTTGGTTTTATTTGTAACTAGCTGCTTCCGCTGCTTGTGAAGGTGAAAATCAGTGTTATAAATTATTTCCCGCGTCATTCCTTTTATTTTATTATATCTATTTTTATTTAAAATATTAAATATAAAAGTAGTTATTGTGAGTTAAACATAAGCGACATGCTGTCGCAGACTTTTTGTGATATTTTTATAGATCTACAATTCTCTAGGAGTTTTAGAATTTAAACTATCGTGAGTGGTATTCATAATTAATATTAGGAGACAGGCTATACTCACGTCTTATTTTATCGGATGAGCCCGACTACTTTCAAACCCATACGGGGTTCTTATTCGTGAACTCTTTACGCTGCGGTATCGCGGCGGGATAAAATAAGACGTGACTCTAAACATTAATTCTCTAGTACATTACTATAGTGTATCTGTTCTGGTTTTCGCGGCGCACGCGACGAAAGCTCCTAGGAGGCGAGTTTTTTTACAACCTAATCAACACAATTTATACAGAACTGTAATGTACTATTATCCTAAACTTTCTGGAAGAATTGTACTACCTTTTAGTAATAACCTTACTGAAATTCGTTCAGTAGATGTTGAGAAAATCGGTCACATACTTTGGGGACTGTATTTTATAATATGTATGGATTGGCTTGAGAAAGATCGGCGATGTTCATGTTGTGTCATTATCATAATCATATTGTTTTGTTATCGCAATTTGCAAATTTTTGTGGCTTGTTTTGATACTTGTTATGTTCTTGTTCCATTAAGTTTTTTTGGATAGAAAGAACATAAAATATCTTTATATAGAAATCCAATGGGATACAAAAAAAATATCTAGATTTATATTCGTGAATATATTTTATAGCCTATATCAAACAGAAAGTTTACTAGCCGTGTGGTATCCGGCAGAATAGAATAGACCACCCTCCTTTCTTCCCGAGGTGTCGTAAAAGGCGACTAAGGTAAGTTGACGTCAGGCAGGCGGCCGGTCGTAAAATACGTAGCCAAATCATATGACAACATGTTTGTAACATGTTGTCATATGCCGACCCCACTTAGAGTGGGATAATAAAGTTTACATTTTAAAATAAATATATATATTTGGTTGCAGTTATTTTTTTTCACTAGTGTATTTATTATTTTTTAATCATCTGTAAGAATTTTGCGAAATTTATACAAGACATGACTGTGTTATCCATAACTATTATACCATTTAAAAATAAATTGCTTTGAAGCTGTAATCATTAATTAACTAAATTAATACTCCAACGGACTTCACATGCCATTAAGGTGAAAGATATATTATTATTACGATATTTTTCCCTTATACTTATTTAATATATAAGAAGCGATTTTCTCAAGAGTCAATCAATTTATTATTTTTAACATCTTGTCAACTCCGTGAATCACGACTATGTCAAATGGTGATACTACTCTCCTCTCCGCACCTCTCCTCACTGTACTTCACGTCTCTGTCCGTCACCACACCTCGCCACAGCTATCGTCACGTCTCTATGCTACAACTTCCGCTCTCCTACTTTTCCTTCCATTACAATTTACTTTCATAATGTTTAATAATAATACAAAAGTAATAATAAAATTATTTTGGTATAATCTGCGATACAGTAAATACAAAATATATATAGTGTTAAATGTATAGTGGACTATCCGTATTGTCATACCCGATAAGTGTAGGATTCGTAAAAACACATGCACAAACCTCAACCACTTCCACCACAATACACAAGCACTACACACTTTCACTGTCACAAACTCAACAATCGTTTCGCCCCGCAACCAAAGCATCATCAGGAGATGCGACAAAACCGCAAAGCGAAGCATTATCCAGACAAGCATTGTTATATAGTACTTGTTTCATCCCCACCCTTTATTTTACCTCGGAACACGTGCAACAAGCTTGAATTAGAAACATTTATCTGCTCGTTAATGAGGGTGCCATTGTTATGCTTAATGCTCATCAACGAGCGGATTATAGCAAAATAATTTTGTTATTACTTTTGTATTATGGATCTTCGCCAAGTAACGCCTAATTCTATATATTATTTAATAATAATTGTTAAGGGGTCTCATAGATTGTACATCCTTAATAAAGCAAATTAACTTTGCAATACCAAATCGACAACCTCGTGTTCAAATACGAAAGTTGTTCGCTGAATGGCCTTCAAAAACAAATCTTGGACACAACTCCCCATTAAACAGACTTATTCGTCAATATAATGAGTTATCTAAAGTTAATGTGTTAGATATAATGTACGATTCCGAATAAATCTTTAAATAGATCATTTTAGAACTTTTTCAGAAACGTAGACCATATAATCATTTAATCTAATTTAATTTGTCCTATTGTTACTAGCTTTTGCTAATTGTATGCTCCATAACATCGTCACTCTGATAAGTATATAATTACTAACTACTTGATTACTACGCTAGATGATTAAAATTGTTGTACATTTTGTTGCCATCTTTAATTAATATAGTATTTAGTTAAAAAAAAAAGCTGTGATAGCCTAGCGGTGAGACTGTGCGGCTCTCTAGAGACGACATAGATTCAAACCCCGGGCAGGCACCAATGAGTTTTCTATTAAAACTTATGTGTCTAATTGATAATTGCAATTTATCACATACTTTTCGGTGAAAGAAAACATCGTGAGGAAACCTGCATATGTCTAGAGAATTCTAGGGATAAGTGTTACCTACCAATCCGTATTAGAGCAGCGCGGTAGGTCTTAGCTCCAATCCTTCTCTCCAAAAACGGAGAGAGGAAGCCTGCACCCAGCAGTGGGATAGAAGCAGCCCGTTACATTACCTTTTTTTAATACATTCACTACTTTGGTATATAAAAGCGCATTTTTCTATTATTATTATTTTTATTCTTTAACTACTTCTCAGATTAAACCTGGTAAAAGTATTTACGGGTATATAATGCCAAGTAAATACTTAGGTTTGGTTGGTGTTGATACATAAAACATCTCTATCTGATGACAATTGTAAAAATTATCTTACTATTCTACAAGTATTTAATATGGCTGTATTTAATATTTTTACACCGTTTTAGGCCGTTACTACTTAGTTAAACAAATTAATTGTATCATGTATTATTTTAAACGTATTTAATGAATGTATTGTTGATGGCCTAATAAATAAAATAAATAAATAAATAATGGATCATTTTGTCGATGTTATTCTTTAAGTATTAAAGGTTACTGCATCTTCTTGGCAGGCTGATGCTGTCGTGAAGCACGTGTTGGAGGGTCACGACCGAGGCGTCAACTGGGCTTCCTTCCATCCAACGTTACCTCTCATAGTGTCCGCAGCCGATGACCGTCAGGTCAAGTTGTGGAGAATGAACGATGCTAAGGTAATCTTTGTGTATTTTATTATTCTGTATATTGTTACGTACAGATATTGGATTAGATTTGGATAAAAATAACTGGTGACTCATAGTTAATATATAATGTAACAGCCTGTTACAATGCCCACTGCTGGGCTAAGGCCTCCTCTCTCCGTTTTTGGAGAGAAGGATTGGAGCTAAGACCTACCACGCTGCTCCAATGCGGATTGGTAGGTTACACATATCCCTAGAATTCTCTAGAGATATGCAAGTTTCCTCACGATGTTTTCCTTCACCGAAAAGCGTCTGATAAATTGCAATTATCAATTAGACGTATAAGTTTTTAATAGAAAAACTCATTGGTGCCTGCCCGAGGTTTGAACCTGTGTCGTCTCTACAGAGTCGCACGGTGTCACCGCTAGGCTATCACAGCTTATCACAGCTTATCACAGTTAATATATAGTCACCGGCTACTCTCACGTCTAATTTTATCGGGTTAGCCCGACTAGTTTCCATGAGCCTTATCCCGCCGCGATAAAATCGTGTAAAGAGCCCGTGAATAAGTGCCCCGGATGGGCTCGAAACTAGTCGGGCTAACCCGATAAAATTATACGTGAGTATAGCCGGTGTCTATAAATTAACTATGAATATTATTCGCGATAGTTTAAATCTACAAACCTGGTGACTCATTGAAAAACTTTATAAAGGCGTGTCACTGCAAAATTTCAGTACTTACAATAAATAAATAAATATATGGGACACTTACACACACGGTCGTCCGTCCCCAAAGTAAGTAACTTAATACTTGTCTTATGGGTGACAGACAACTGGTAGATATGCTACATATACAATAAACTAAGTAGTCCGTAGTCCAGTAAAGTAGGAAAATCCACTTATTACACTTTTAGTCTCGCTTCTAAATTCTTGATCGCTATTCGCAAAGTAAATGAACTAACCGTTCGAGAAGGTTCTACTTTTCGATTACTCGCGCGTCGTTTGAACAGTCGCGGGGCTACGGAACGGATATCGTAAACAACGTAAATGTTCCGAAATATAGCGTTAAGCGAATTTAAACTCTATGACATAAACATTAAGATACTATTTTTGCAATATTAAATATTTTATCACCTCACATTTATTCATTTTATCCGACTGCTGGGCATAAGCCTTCTTTATTGTTTTTCGGACGCAAGGTTTGGAACTAAAACCCATAACGCGAATTGATATCAAATCAAATCAAAATATTCTTTATTCAAGTAAACTTGTAAACAAGTGCTTTTGAATCGTCAACTTTACTGCTGGTTCGGAAAGCTGTTCCTGCCGAGAAGAGCCAGCAAGAAACTCGGCGGTTGCTCTTTTTAAAATATAAATCTTAGAACTAGTTACATTTATTTATTACTGTCTTGTACAGGGTAAAAGTTCACCTATATCCACACATCCTTATCATCTAAGTAATCTTCAACAGTATAGTAGGCTTTCTGTATCAGCCTCTTTTTAACAGTGTTTTTAAACTGCTGTAATGGCATGACCAAAATGATAGATTACACATAACTATAGTGCCATAATTCTCTAGAGATATGCAGGTTTCTTAGCGATGTTTCCCTTGACCGAAAAGTGTCTGATAAATTGCAATTAACGACTATATAAAAAAGTTTAAACAGAGAAACTTATTGGTGCCTAATCAGGCCTTGAATCTGGGGTGTTTTGAATTTAATTTGAATTGAAAAGTTATCTTGCTCGTTAGGCTTGGGAAGTGGACACATGTCGCGGTCACTACAACAACGTGTCCTGTGCATTGTTTCACGCGCGTCACGAGCTGATCCTGTCCAACAGCGAGGACCTCTCTATCCGTGTTTGGGATATGACGAAGAGGACATGCTTACACACCTTCAGAAGGGAACATGATCGGTGAGTCTATTATCGTTACCAGAGTCTTTATTTGCCAGAAATGTAGATTGAATCAATGACAAATAGCTTAATATCAAGCAAAAATCATATCAATATTGTCTTACCTGACATTATATTTGTGCTATCCGTTCACTCGGCAATAAAAATATTATCTAACATAACTTTCAGGCTATCTGTCCAATAAATAGATAATGATAAATATTTGGGACACTTACACACACGGTTGTCTATTCCCAAAGTAAGTAACTTAGTACTTTTGTTATGGGTGAAAGTAAACTGGTAAATATACTACATATATAATTTTTAAATACATACTTAAATAAGAAGAACCAACAAATTGTTTATAGAAAATGTTAGCCCTCGGCGGGAATCGAACCCGCGACGCGAGTACCTGAAGGCAGGACCCACTACGCCAACGTGCCAAAACATATCAAACCTAACAAATTAAATTGGGGCTATCAGTCCAATCAGGGCCTATGAGTAATTAGTACTGGCAAATTTAACAGATTTAAAGTAAATTTAACATCATCCTCCTGCCGTTATCCCACTCTAAATGGGGTTGTAACCATCATGTGACATGTTAACAACATGTTAACATGTCACATGATTTGGCTACGTATTTTACGACCGGCCGCCTGCCTGACGTCAACTTACCTTAGTCGTACTTTACGACCCCTCGGTAAGAAAGAGGGTGGTCTACTCTACTCTACCAGATACCACACGTAGGGTAAACTTACCTTACTCGCCTTTTACGACACCTCGGTAAGGAATGAAGATGGTCTATTCTACTCAGCCGGATACCACACGGCGGGTCGACTTACCTTAGTCGCCTTTTACGACACCTCGGTAAGAAATGAGGGTGGTCTATTCTACTTAACCGGATACCACACGGCGAATTTAAAGTAAATTTAACGGAAATACAAATATGCAGGATAAATATACATAGTGTTACGTACAGAGGTTCTTGGTCTTGGATAAAAATACCTAGTGACTCGTTAAAGATAAGTTCATTCAGCTTTTCAGTACAAAATTAGTACTTACAATCACTATGCAGTCCGTTGTCCAATAATAAAGTCCTTTTATTTCGCTTCTAAAATTATTCTCGATCGCTATTCACAAACTGAATCTCGAGGTGCGCGATACGACCGCCTATATAGTGACCGAACAATTCGAGAATGTTCTCTCTCGATTACTCGCGAATCGTGGAGGAGATACGGAACATGGTTCGTAAACAACGTGAATGTTACGGACGATTAGCGTAAGCGAATTTGAACTCTATGACATATACATTACGAATTCTTTTTGCATGTTTGTAACAATAGAATATTTTTTTTTTAATACTAATAATATACGAGTTAGGCATCACAGGCAATATCTCATGATAATGTATATATGAAGTCGAATATATAAACTGTTTCAACATACTTTAACAAAAGTGTGTATGACTGTATTCACATTAAGCCAAATAATGCGTATTAGCTCATTATGATGATTAAAAAAAATCCTATTATTTATTATTTCATACTGGAAATGTAACAATAACTTAAAATTGATGTATTTTCCTATGGTTGATGCTAAATTAATTTATCGTTAATTTTAATAGATGTAAGTTGTGTCATTCATCATTCAATATACTATATTGTAATCTGGAATCTACTTTAAGAACCCAAACACACCTGTGTTTTAAATCTTTTCTAGAAAATGATCGAATATATTAAATATAGTATATCATCATCATCCTCCTGCCCTTATCCCGCTCTAAGTGGAGTCGGCACAACATGTATTAAACATGTAACATGATTTGGCTACGTATTTTACGACCGGCCGCCTGCCTGACGTCAACTTACCTGGATTATCAAAGCAAGCATTATTTTAGTTACTCCCTTATTGTAACAAATATCAAATTTTTTGCATATGTAATTAGTTTTAAGCGCGTCAAATTGAATTATCAGATTGTCATACGGCTGCTCTCATTTGTCAATGAATGTCAAATCAGGTATTTAGCATAGATTAATTTAGTTATTATTCTGCATTGTTTTATTTAGGATTGGTTGTTGTTTGATTATTATTCTGCATTGTTTTGTATAGGATTAGTTTATTATTTGTTGCATGTTTAAAATTTTAATTTTTGATTTAACCTAAAGTGGGAAAATTTTGTTTTATTATGATTGTTATTCTCTCTTTTTTCTCTCCATTGTATTTTCATTTTTCTATCTCACATCTTCCTGGACTGCGACCTCGGAGATCAGACAAATGGCTCTGGACGAACGCATCAAATAGCGGGCGTCCAGAGTTAAGATATGTCTTAAGTCTTAAAATGTAAATAGTCTAACAGTGTAATAATAAAGAATACAAGTTGTGGCTAACCTAGAATAAGAAAAAAATAAAAATAAAAAAAAACGTCAACTTACCTTAGTCGCCTTTTACGACACCTCGGTAAGAAATGAGGGTGGTCTATTCTACTCAGAATACGGATACCACACGGCGGTTAGTTTAGTTATTTAAAATCCGAATTAATAAATAAACAAACACTGAACCTATAATTTTCTAGGTACTGGGTGCTCGCAGCCCACCCTAGTTTGAACCTGTTCGCGGCCGGACACGACGGCGGCATGATCCTTTTCAAGCTGCAACGTGAGAGGCCGTCATATGCACTGCATAACAACATGCTGTTTTATATCAAAGACAGGTATTGCAGAAATATCATCACCTAGACCTTTTCAATAATGGATTCAAAACATATATATCTTTATTGAAGAAATAATATACCTAATGTTATATTTATAAATAGTTTAATGAAATCTTGCAACATAAGGCGCTTAACGTAGACATTTTTGATTCTCGACTTGCTATATTCGTTACTCGTATTAAAAACCTTAAATTCAATAATCACTATTAATGGTCATAAACGTTTTGAAAATTTACATATCTCATTCTTAGTTTTAATTCCCGAATAATTGCTGTGCTTACACCTTAAGGGTTGCAATTAGATTAAATTTTTTTTTTAAATTTTAATAAAAAAAAAAACAAAAAAAAATTTGTTAAATAGTTTAATTTGTTAATCTTTTACTTATTTGTGGAAATTTGTTGGCATGCGTATTAATTTTATGTAATAATTCTTTGTAATAACTTAAGTGCTGTTTGTTTTCCAATTTATAAATAAATAAATAAATAAATAAATAAATAGAATTATTCTTACAGCTTTATACTAGTCTCAAGCTGTTTCGAGCACTTTTGAATCGTCAATAATCAATATGATTAATGAAGCTACAGCTGGTTCTGAATGTTGCTCTTACCGAGAAGAACCAGCAAGAAACTCGGCGGTCGATCTTTTAAACATTTTCAATATTACATTATTAACCCGCAGTCCTGTATAAATCTGAAAGGATTTTTAAATCCATGCATTTTTATCATCCAAATAAACTGCAATTTTGTAATATGCCTTACCTATGAACATATCTCTTACACTTAATTTAAACCATGCCTGTAGATTGGTCTAATATTTAAAATCATCTATCAGGTCTAGTATTTAAAATCAGCGTGTCACAATTTTTTTCTAGAATTCAAATTTTAAACATAAAAGTAATTATTGTGGCTTAACCATAAAAGATAGAGACACGCTATTGCGGACTTTTTTTAGTAGTTTTATAGATCTACAATTCTCTGGTACATTACTTTAGCATATCTCTGCTGGTTTACGCAGCGTACACGACTAAAGCTCCCAGCAAGCAAGTTTTTTAATAACTGGGCAATCTCTTCAACACAATTTTCATAATACTATCTTTTGCACAATCTTTTGGTGAAACCGTGCAAAGATCCGTTCAGTAGATTTTGAGAAAATCGATTACAGACACAGCTTTTTGGGACTTTGTTTTATAACAAGTATAGATTTATTGGTATACAAGCAATATAACAGAACTAACTACTTTGCTATAATCCGCACGGGTTAAGTGAATGCATGCAAAACCAATGTGTATGAAGCAGGCAAAATCTACGCACCTTATACATGCAGGACAAGCCACCACATGCACCCCAAGGCGCAATTCACCAGCAACAACGCACAAAAGCAGCACACACACCCACCACCACAATCTCGACGATCGTTTCGCCCCGAAACCGAAGCATCATCAGGAGGATAGGCTCCACGACAAAAATCGTAATGTATTGTAATGCATTACGATTTTTGTGACCAATCTCGTCGAGATTGTGGTGGTGGGTGTGTGTGCTGCTTTTGTGTGCGTTGTTGCTGGTGAATTGCGCCTTGGGGTGCATGTGGTGGCTGGTCCTGCATGTATAAGGTGCGTAGATTTTGCCTGCTTCATACACATTGGCTTTGTATGCATTCACTTAACCCGTGCGGATTATAGCAAAGTAGTTAGTTCTGTTATATTGCTTGTAATATGGAATTTCGCAAAGTAACGCCTGCTTCTATAAATCATTTATTGGTATAGTTAATATTTAACAACCGTTTGGCCATGATTTAGCAGTTTTTTTTTTACTATATAAATATATTCTCAGACAGCTGCGCAAGCTGGATATGTCGACCAACAGAGATGCTCCGATGATGCAAATAAAGGGCGGCGGTCGACACCAACCGTACAGGTATTGATAACTATTATATATATAAATATTATATTATATATAATCACAAGTTTGTGTCTATATAGTTCCTCCTCCTTGCCTCGCATTCTTCATTACTGAAGGTAGTGATCCCTGTGAAACTCTTCAGCTTTATATGTTAGTATCTTCTTCTTCTTCGTCAGCCGATGGATGTCCACTGCTGGACATCCATCGGCCTTAGGCCTCTTCATGGGATCGCCACACCACACGATCTTGCGCCGCCTGGATCCAGTGGCTCCCTTCGACCTTTTTGAGGTCGTCTGTCCACCTCGTAGGGGGTCTACCGACGCTGTGCTTTGCGGTGCGGGGTCGCCATTCCAGTACCTTAAGACCCCATCGCCCATGGCCACTTCAGCTTCGCGACACGCTGAGCTATGTCGGTGACTCTAGTTCTTCTACGGATCTCCTCATTCCTGATTTGATCTCGTAGAGACACTCCGAGCATAGCTCGCTCCATCGCCCGCTGTGCGACTCTGAGCTTTTTTATAAAGCCCATATTATATATTAATATAGATATAGATTATTATTTTATAACTTTTTGAAATTTACGATAGTCTTTGCATTCTTTCTTTTTTCAATGCACACACTTTAGGTTGACTCCCCTTCTCTTCTATTATAGCTCTTTGAAACAACGGGTTTGTTTGATTCCATCCAAACCATACATCAGTGTATGTTACATTCAAAAATCAAAAAATCAAAATATAAATATAAATATTAGTTTATTAATGGCCTGGAATCAAGTCGTTTAAGGCAAAGTCAAATCAGTAATTTAAAAGAGGTTCCATTTCAGAGGTTCACGTTGTTTCACTTACATCGAAAGAGTTATTTAATAAAAGCTTTTATATATTATGGTTTCTGTTTACTGGATATATTTGACTGAGTTATTACAATTTATAATTCATATAAATAATGTGAAAAAGTAAACGCGAGTCTGTCTGTCTATTACGTTATCACGGGGAATCAGCTGAACCAATACCGATGAGATTTGGCACAATCAATGCTAAGTATATACTTATAGTACCCGGCAATAAATAATGCACATCGAGACTTAGAGAGAGAAGATCGGCCAGATTCTGCTTCATAGAGCATTGTCTCTGTCGCACAGACAGACGAACCCGTGTGAAACGTCGCATACTGAGTGACAGGGATAACGCTCTACGAAACCGAATAGGCCGGCTGATTCGTTGTAAACATCGATGTGCATTATTTAATGCCGGGTACTATACTTAAATTCTTTTCAGTATGTCGTTGAACCACGCCGAGTGGTGCGTGCTGGTAACGTGGCGTATAGGAGACAGTAATACATACGAGCTGTACTCGGCGCCTCGGGACGGGACCGAATCCACGACCAGTCCACCTGAACCGTTGCGAGGTCACGCCGCCTCCGCTGTGTGGGTCGCCAGGAACAGGTTTGCGGCTCTGGAGAAAAACAATCAGGTAACTATCTTAATCAAGTAACTATAAGTATATAAAATGCAATAATAAATTACTACATTACCTTCTTAACCCCGCCGTGTGCTATCCGGCTGAGTAGAATAAACCACCCTCATTTCTTACCAAGGTGTCGTAAAAGACGACTGAGGTAAGTTGACCCCACCGTGTAGTATCCGGTTGAGGAGAATTTACCACCCTCAATTCTTACCGAGGTTTCGTAAAAGGCGACTAAGATAAGTCGACCCACCGTGTGGTATCCGGCTGAGTAGATAGACCATCCTCATTTCTTACCGAGGTGTCGTAAAAGGCAACTAAGGTAAGTCGACCCACCGTGTGGTATCCGGCTGAGTAGATAGACCATCCTCATTTCTTACCGAGGTGTCGTAAAAGGCAACTAAGGTAAGTCGACCCACCGTGTGGTATCCGGCTGAGTAGATAGACCATCCTCATTTCTTACCGAGGTGTCGTAAAAGGCAACTAAGGTAAGTTGACTCGCCGTGTGGTATCCGGTTGAGTAGAATAGACCAGACGTCAGGCAGGCGGCCGGTCGTAAAATACCTAGCCAAATCATGTTGCAACATGTTTATAACATGTCGTGCCGACCCCATTTAGAATGGAATAAGGGCAGGAGAATGATGATGATGTAGATAGACCATCCTCGTTTCTTGCCGAGGTGTCGTAAAAGGCGACTAAGGTAAGTTGACCTACCGTGTGATATCCGGTTGAGTAGAAAAGACCACCCTCTTTCTTTGATTGAATCCGTGACACCCAGAGTTGCAGGCAGGGTCAAAGATAATTAAAAACTAACAAATAGTTTTTTTTGCAGCTCGTTATAAAAAATCTAAAGAACGAGGTGTCAAAGAAAATAGCAACACCCACGTGTGAGGAGATCATGTACGCCGGTACGGGCATGCTTCTCCTCAGGGAACCTGACTGCGTCCAGCTATTGGACGTACAACAGAAGCGGACTATTGCCAGTGTAAGTTAATACTTTTATTTGCTTTTATTTTGCTAAATTAGTAAAGTCGAATAAATAATTTATAGAATTACGCGTTACTTTGCGGAGATCCATAATACAAAAGTAGTAATAAAAATTATTTTGCTATCAATACATATCTATAGCAAAATAATTTTATTATTACTTTTGTAAAGGCCAATAACGTTAACAACAGCGGGAAATTAATTTTTGTGTGGTATCCGGTTGAGTAGAATATCCATCCTCTTTCTTACTTAGGGGTCGTAAAATACGACTAAGGTAATTTGATATCAGGAAGGCGGCCGGTCGTAAAATACGTGGCCAAATCATGTGATAACATGTTGTCACATGATTTGATGTAGGCTGCCTTGGTATGTAGGTATAGTACCCGGCATTAAATAATGCACATCGATGTTTATGACGGAACAGCCGGCCAGTTTAGTTACGTAGAGCGCTGTCTCTGTCACTCAGTATGTGACGTTTCGCACGGGTTCGTCAGTCTGTGCGACAGAGACAATGCTCTATGAAGCAGAATCTAGTGGATTTTCTCTCTCTAAGTCTCGATGTGCATTATTTATTGCCGGGTACTATACCTGGAATTAATATTAATGTCGTATATCACCCGGTATATATTTTCATAGGTTAAAATAGCCAAGTGCCGCTATGCGATTTGGAATTCGGACATGTCGCTCGTGGCGCTTCTAGCCAAGCACTCCGTGACCATCTGCACCAAGAAGTTGGAGCAGCTATGCTCGGTCACAGAAGGGGCGAGGGTCAAGTCTGGAGCCTTCGACGACTCCACCCCGCAGCCGGTGTTCATCTACACAACGGCAAATCACATCAAATACTGTTGTAAGGACGGGTGAGTCATTCAGTCAGTCCTTATTCTTTTTCAACCCTTTTCAAAAAATAAAACAATAGGTGATGTATATAATAGACAAAGTGGGAACCGACATAAGCTTGCGGCTATTCCGTTGCGCCTTGCAAAAGTACGTAAGTCGTTTGTGTAAAAATATTTATTTCATTTTCATAAATATTTACAAGAAATAAAAAAAAATATCCTTTTTAACACCTTGGTTGATCGCCTCTTCGGGTAACAAGAGTGCTGGCTCTTTCGCATAAAGAATCAGCTTAGCGATTCAACGCAGAAACGCTGCCAGCATTCTTCGGACCGTTCCACGGGGGCATGATTTGTATAGTACTAGAGTGTAATTTAAGATAGACATAACTTCTACATTTTTGTTGTAAATAAATAAAAAAAAGAAATAAAAATCTTTCATCCTTCTAGACCTTCTAGTTATTAGAATCTGAAGAAGTGTGTCTGTGTGTCTGTGTATTTATATACATATAGATGCACACACGGCATCTATATGTATATCTATATATTTAAGAAATATAGAACTTAATTAATAAAACTTTCGTATCTTCATAATTTAAACTATATTGTAATTTCTTATTTTAATATGCAAAACTTACATAATTATTTTTTTTTTTCCTATTATTAAATACATCACAATGGAAATACTTTATTGTAGTCACAATCTAGCCTTAGGGCTAATAAGCAACTTAATTTTAACCTAAACTTATAAATTAACTTATATCTAAGAACAGGTCAAATGACATATCTTAGTCTTTCTTACTATAGGAGACACTTTGTTCTTGTGTTCTTTTTCAGTAGCACTAACACTACACTACACTAACACTATATTACACTAACTCAAAAGGCTTTGTCCTTTTCAGTCTTCTCACTAGTCCCTTAATATCGAGAAGCTGGATAGCCTCGATGTTTACATGATGGTGAAGCCTATGTTCGTGGGCTTCAGCATACTTTTTAATAACTTTATTTACAAACTCAACTTGGAGATGTCGATGAATATCTTCATTTCTCACATACCAAAGAGCATTAACAATACCCCTTAGTACCTTATTTTGGAAACGTTGGATTATATCTCTGTTTGTTTGTTTGTTTAGTACAGCCATAATTAAATATTAATATATTTCTTTCTCAGCGACTACGGTATCATCCGTACATTAGACGTGCCCGTGTACGCTGTGAAGGTGATAGCGAACGAAACCGGGGCGCGTGTAGTGTGTCTCGACAGGGAGGCACGACCCAAGGTGCTCAACATCGACCCTACTGAGTACAGGTTAGCATATTAAAATTATAAAATTATAGTCCCTACAAAAATTAAAAATAAATTATATAAATTAGATAATAAAGAGGCCATATTTAAATATTGCAAAATACTCCCTATCTTTAAGAAAGTTAAGCATGCTTTAATTACTCAATACTATTTTGATTATAATCAGCGTTACATTGGACACAAAGTAGTAACAAGAAAAATGACAGAACAAAAAGTAAAAACGTGTAAAGCAAATAATTTTTATGGTCAACGTACTTCCGATTATTTAATTCCAAGATTAATAAATGATTTACCAAAATCAGTGAAATCTACATTAACAAAAGAAAATATAAAGTATAAAATCAAAGAACACCTTCTAAAATTATTACGAGAACATCAAAATCAAAGGACAATCTATTATTAAATACATAGGAGAATCAACCTGTATCTTTCGATGAGATCGTTATCTTTAACATTATTTTTCTGTTGTGCTCACTGTTATTATGAAATAACATACCCGCACTATATTATTAGATATAAGAATACTTTGTTTTGATTTGGTTTGTTTTATGTATAAATAAGGTAATAATTTATGTGTATTAAGTTAAGTAATACTTTAGAGGAATGTGCAATATCCATACAAGTCGGCAAGGCTTAAGGATATGAAGAAAGCAAACTGTAATATGTTAGATGTAATTTGTTTTTAAATAAATAAAAATATATATATATATTAGAGTATAGCATATTGTTACGAACATGCGAAAAGAGTTCGTAGTGTGTATATCATAGAATTCGAATTGGACGGGGGTAGTTTACGAACATGCGAAAAGGGTTCGTAAACTATGTCATAGAGTCCTATTCGCTTAATGCTATTTCTCGGGAACATTCGACGTCGTTATCAATCTTTCTCGCGAATCTCTCGAATTTCACGCGAATTTTCTCGAAATCGGTTCGTTCGGTATATAAGCAGACGTATCGTGCACTTCGACATTCAGTTTGCGAGTAGCGATCAAGAGCGAATTAACAAGCAAAAATAAAAGTGAAATATTAGTGATTCGGCATTCTTGTTGGACAACGGACTGTATAGAGACTATAAGTACTAAGTTTGTAGTAAAAAGTTGAATAAAGTGTTCTTAACGAGTCACCAAGTATTTTGATCCAAATCCAAGAACAACAGAAAAGTAACAATATATTAAGAAAAAATATATTTATTAATATTTACGTACCATGAAAAACGTTAGAAAAACAATAGTAATAAAGAAAGTTTACAAAGGTCAACCTATCGCTTTGATCTCTGACAGCTAAACTACGAAGCGAGACAATATATAGTAAAGCAGTATAAATATTTTCTAGACAATTTAAAGTGTACATTAAAAAAATTAAAAGAATTGACCAAAAAAGAAAAATTCTATGAATGGATAATAGATAATAGCCGATTCTCAGACCTACTGAATAGGCATACAAAAGTAACTAACGTTATGACACGAGGCTTTTATATATATTATTAATGAAGACTACTAGCTTATACAATAGGACTATCTGGGGAATGACAACAAAACAACTAATCTATAAAAAAAAGTATCTAGGAAAGTAAAAAAAGAAAATAAAATAATAGGTCTTTGTATAGGGATGTAATTTTATTATTCTCTTTTTCTTATACCTAGTTCATACTAACTCATGTTAATATTGTTAATACGAAAGTCTGTGTCACATTTACACGGTTTATCCGATAGACCAATATCAATAGAATTAAGTACAAGTAAATCTACACTTACATACAACATGATATAAAATAAATCAGTCTTACAATTGGGATTAGGCAGAAACAAATACTACCTTAATAAATGAGGCTATTTCCTGGCTTAAGTCTTTGCTAATCGACACATTACAAACGATATGAAACTTGCCAGCGTGTCGCTAACACAGAGTTAACTTTTAGACAACCTTATTCAAGACAATGAAATCTAAAAGTGATTTGACCCAATTTTTCTTCACCCAGGTTTAAATTGGCGCTGGTGACCCGCCAGTATGACCAAGTGTTGCACATGGTGCGAACTGCCAAGCTCGTGGGCCAGAGTATTATCGCGTATCTACAGGAAAAGGGTGAGAATTTTGTGTTTATTAGTTTCCTTTTATCGTAAGCTGTGATAGTTGAACAGTGAGAGCGCGTGCCTCTCTCGAGGGGTCATGGTTTCAACCCATGTCCGCTCAAGGCTGGCAACAATGAGTTATTCTGTTAAAAATGAGTTATATATATATATATAAGAGTTGTCCACCCCTAACATTTTTTATAATTTTTTGGACAATTTTTTTTATAATGTACACTATAAACTCCCTAGAAATAATTTATACGGCAAAATAACGTTTGCCGGACAGTTCAAAATCAAATCACGATGGACAAAAACGATTGTTTATTATTTGTTTTTTTTTTTAATGATTTTTTGTTGCCATTTACCAGGCTACCCTGAAGTGGCGTTGCATTTCGTGAAAGATGCTCGCACGCGACTATCCTTGGCTTTACAGTGTGGCAACATCGAGGTGGCTTTGGAAGCTGCGAAGAGCATAGACGAACCTGATGCATGGGACAAGTTGGCTAAAGCTGCTTTATCTACTGGTAACCACCAGGTAAGAGCTAGAGATTTGACTTCTAATGAAAAAATCCATTACTAAATAATCAATTTATCTCCCTTTATATTCAATCGATTTGTAAAAATTGTTTAACCAATAAGTATAGTACGCGGCAATAAATAATGCACATCGGGGCTTAGAGAGAGAAAATCCGCTAGATTCTGCTTCATAGAGCATTGTCTCTGTCGCACAGACTGACGAACCCGTGTGAAACATCACATACTAACTGAGTGACAGAGACAGCGCTCTACGAAACCGAACTGGCTGTTTCGTTCTAAACATCAATGTGCATTGTTTAATGCCGGTTACTATAACTGATGTTCCTAACTATATAAAACTTGCTTTTATGTACATGTCATAATAGAATTACCAAGTCGAATTAATAGATTTTGATATTTGGAAAATTGATTACTATAAATGTTTATTTTTTTCGCATCGTTAGTAAGACCTTCCTGTTCAGTATTTAGACTTTATACTCATTTCATTCAGTTTATATTTTTTACATTTAAATTAAAATATTTCAAACTTGAATAATATTTTGTCTTGCTTCTTTATTACTGTTTTCGCGGCGATCGATATTTTATATTCTTCAGTAAAAGTTTTAAAGAAATATATTGAACGTCTAAGAGATTAGCGTTAACGGAACGTTGTAGTAAGGAATTTGTATTTAAAAAGTATTTGTTTTTTTTCTAGATCGTCGAGATGTGCTATCAACGAACCAAGAACTTTGACAAGCTATCATTCCTGTACCTCATCACGGGCAATCTGGATAAGTTAAGGAAAATGATGAAAATTGCCGAAATAAGAAAGGATGTCTCATCACAATTCCAAGGTGCCCTGCTTCTGGGAGATGTCACTGAAAGAATAAGATTACTGAAGAACGCAGGACAGGTGAGAATCAAATAATAGTAGTTTATGATACTGTTGCATAATAAGGGTTCACGAGTGTGGTTTAAAAAAACGAGCCGCGGGCAGGCCTCACTAAAATGAGGGTAGTCTATTCTACTCAGGCGGATACCATACGGCGGGTCAACTTATCTTAGTCCCTTTTAACGACACCTCAGTAAAAAATGAGGGTAGTCTATTCTACCCAGCCGAATACCACACGGCGGATATAAAACGATAGATATTGTTATATTAAAAATGTGTAGTGAATTCGACATTGTTTTTTTAAAATTTTAGATAAAATATTAGATTATGAAGTATAATTGTTCGTTATATTTTAAATTATAAATATATCTATACTTATTAGAAAACAAAGTCCCAAAAAGCTGTCTGTCTGTATGCAATCGATTTTCTTAAAATCTACTGAATGGATTTTTTTACGGTTTTCACCAAAATATCGTGAAATACTTCCGGATGGTTTAGGTAAATAGTACATATCGGTATTGTGTAAATTGTGTCGAAGATATCGAGTAGTTGTTAAAAAACTTGCTTGCTGGGAGCTTTAGTCGCGTGCGCTACGTAAACCAGCAGAGTTACGCTAAAGTAATATACTAGAGAATGGTAGTAATCTATAAAAGTACTACAAAAAAGTCCGCGATAGCATGTAGCTGTAGCTATTACGTAACCGTAATAGCTACAGCTAACACTCACAATAGGTACTTTTATGTTCAAAATTTCAATTCTGGATAAATCTTGTGGCACACTTATTTCCACGCGGGCGAAGCTGCTGGCACAGCTAGTATATAATAATACATAAATTAGTAATAGTAATTGTTCCGCGCAAACGTGCGGACGGATGAAACAACCGCCGGGACCTGGGCCCGTCGTCTCGGCGTCTCAACCTACCTTATGCGGCCGTCAGCTGTATGTGGTCCGGCCTCATGAGTCACTGCGTGTATATGTGTACGTGTATGTGTGTGCTTGTATGTACTTGGCCGATTCCCGAAATCGTTGGCTCGCCTCAGCACTCTTCCACCGACACGTAATGTCTGTTTCTCCCGGAGTATACACTTCACTATATCGGTTAAATAACACCCGGTGTGCACACAACCTTCGTAAGGTCACACGTTATTGAATCGTCCCTATATCGGGGAATAGTAACCCAACGCGCACTAAAACCGTGGACGGTCGCGTCTTCTCAAACGCTTCACTGGTTAAACGCGTCACTAAATACTTATATCAGTCTCAAATGTCAATAAAGTCGTGTCACTACTGAGAATAACACCCGAAACGCAAAATTACACGTGTGCGTTATAAAATAATGCCGTATACAGGCGCACGCGGCCTGTCCTTATCGTATTCGAAACGTCACTAACTGTCGGCCGCTCGCGTCGGCAATCGAATGCATAAAAGGGTCGTTGATCCCGCCGGTCGCGTCGCGCGCGTCATTTTATTCAAAACAGTAATTATTGATGTCGACAAATGTAATTTGTGAGTTCTCTTTCCAGTTGTCTCTCGCTTACCTAACAGCAATCAACCATAAGCAATTGGAAGAGGCTGAGCAACTGAAGGCGGCCTTGGAAGCGGCGAACTTGCCAATCCCAACACCTAATCCCGATGCGGTGTTCCTGCGACCACCCTTGCCAGTACAGAAGGCTCAACCTAACTGGCCGCTATTAGCTGTCTCTAAGTGAGTATTCAAATCAAATCAAATAAAAATAATCTTTATTCAAATAAACCATTTCAGGCACTTTTGAATCGTCAAGCATCAATATGATTAATGAAGCTACAGCTGGTTTGGAATGTTGCTCTTACCGAGAAGAACCAGCAAGAAACTCGGCGGTCAATCTTTTAAATATTTTCAATTATACATTATTAAACCACTGTCTTGTATGAAGATGAAGGGATTTTCAAATCCAGGTTTTCTTGTCATCCAAATAATCTTCAATTTTGTAATATGCTTTACGTATAAGCATATTTTTTACACTTGATTGAAATCTTTCTGTACACTGGTCTAGAATGGATTGAGGAATTTTATTATAGAAGCGAATAGCGACACCAACAAATGAGTTGCTTACTCTGCTGAGTCGCGACGCAGGTATCAAATTAGCAGGTATCGCAGGTATTGAAGTTATATATATATCGACTGTGAACCAGCAATACGTCCTATCTCAATTTTAAGCAAAATCACTTTCTGTGGGCATCGGGCACTACTGCCTATCATTTACCGTATCAACATGTATTATCTACAAGAAAACTTGCAAATAAATAAACATATTTAAAGTCATCTGTTTTTTATTTCATAAAAATTATTGCGAATAAATAAATAAATAAATATATGGGATTATACATTTACACACACGGTCGTCCGTCCCCAAAGTAAGTAACTTAATACTTGTGTTATGGGTGACGGACAACTGGTAGATATACTACATATATAAGTTTAAATACATACTTAAATACAAATACACACCCAGGCTCGAAGAACCAACAATTTGTTTTAAAGAAAATGTTGGCCCTCGGCGGGAATCGAACCCGCGACCCGCGGAGCTAAAGGCAGGGTCACTACCCACAGCGCCAACGGGCCAGTCGAAAGTCAAGAATGTATTAATAATCACGTTTTTTATTCTTCCTGAACAGTTGTCAAAAATAAGATAGGACAATTTGCCAGTTCACAGTCGATATGTCGAATCCACCATACTCTGGGCATCATTAAAGTAAAGTAACAGCCTGATATGCCCACTGCTGCTAAGACAATATTTTGTAATGTATAGTGGAAATTTACTTAAACGTCTAACAAGTTTGTAAGTGTTTATAATAACAATAATAAATAAATGTATCTGAAATTGCACAGAATACATTGTGTACTTAAAAAAAAGTAACGGCCTGTTACTGTGCCCACTGCTGGGAATAGGCCTCCTCTCTCCGTTTTTGGAGAGAAGGATTGGAGCTAAGCTACCACGATGCTCCAATGCGGATTGGTAGGTTACACATATCCCTAATATTCTCTAGAGATATGCAGGTTTCCTCACGATGTTTTCCTTCACCGAAAAGCGTGTGATAAATTTGCAAATAAAGTTTTTAATACTGGGTTTAACTTTGAAATCCCTTTCGACCAAAGCCTGCAGCCCCTCTACTTCTGGTTGGACTGCCTCTTTGGGAAGACCACGTAGTTTTTGCAGGACTTCCGATGCTTCTTCAACTCTTCCTATTCGTTAAATTCAGAAAAACATGAACTGTAATATATTTAATTTTTTAAACACATATTTTTTAGAGATTTTGCACAACTTTCTTTAAAAACTTGCGCCTCACAACAATTATAATATAATTATCTAATATTTGTAATTAATAATTAATAATATCTTCTTATTGTAACTTATTTGTTGCTCCGTCGTGTGGTATCCGACTGAGTAGAATAGACCACCCTCAATTCATAGCGAGGTGTCGTAAAAAGCGGCTAAGGTAAGTTGATGTCAGGCAGGTGGCCGGTCGTAAAATACGTAGCCAAATTCAAATTCAAAATATTCTTTATTCAAATAAACTTGTAAACAAGTGCTTTTGAATCGTCGACTCTATTGCTGGTTCGGAAAGCCGTCCTACCGAGAAGAGCCAGCAAGAAACTCGGTGGAGCTCTTTTAAAAAAGTAGATTCTTAATACTAATTACATTTTGTCATAACTATCCTGCACAAGGTCAAAGAGCAGCTATATCCACGCATTTTTATCATCAATGTAAGCCTCCACGGTATAATAGGCTTTCTGTATCAGCCTCTTTTTAACAGTATTTTTAAATTGCTGTAATGGCAAAGTTAAAATTGATTGTGGAATTTTGTTATAGAATCTTATACCCAAACCCACAAACGACTTACGTACTCTTACAAGGCGCAAAGCAGGAACCGCAAGCTTATGTCGGTTCCTACTTTCTATATTATATACAAATGATGTGACAGCATGTTTGTAAAGTGTCGTGCCGACCCCACTCAGAGTGGGATAAGGGCAGGAGGATGATGATGATGTATACCGCCCACGTAATGTTGAATTTGATGTTGTTGTAGGAGTTTCTTCGAGGTTGCTGGTGGCGCACGTACAGCAGCGGATACAAGCGCCGTTGGTGCCGTGGCCGATGTAGCAGGCGATGAGCCGCTCGAAGCTGCCGGCGCTTGGGGCGACGATGAGGACGTATTACAGGAAAATAAGGTATTATTTATTTATTTATTTATTTATTTACCAAAATTAAAATATATAAGAAAATACAGGTAAAGAAAACAAGTACAAAGGATTTTTTTTTTGGTTCATTAAACTGGCTATAATCAGTAACAGCATACAAATGATGAAAATAACAAGAAATACACAAGATTATAACCTACTAGAAATGAACACAACATGCAATTAATATAATACATTGGTTTAGTTCACCTAAGTTAAGTTCGTTAAGCTAAGTTACTCTCTAATTTATTCTGAGCTACGTAGGCATTTAAGCAAATTGTTTTTAAATGAGGCTAAAGAACCACAGAAAACATCTACGTCGCTTTTCGTCGGATTACTTATCTCTATAAGAGATCTCTGCCAGCGACCCTTGGTGGTTTGAAAGTAAGTGAGAACGTAGTATAGGTACATTAATAGTAAAAGATAAATTATTAAAAACACTATAAAACAATTATAAATTAAATTTGGATAAACTTACTTTCTTATAATCATAAAATAGAATACATATATATAATACAAGATAATACACTAGTACTAATACAAAATGTAATAAACCTACATAGATATAAGTTATGACAGCGAGGAAAGGTAATTGCTTTAGCCTTAGTTTGAAAATGTGCAAAGTAGGAGAGTCTTTAAAGATCTATCTGGTACAGAGTTCCAAAGACGGGATGCAAGGACTGTAAAAGATTTAGAGAAAAACATGGTTTTATAAGAAGGCACTGCCAATGATTTTACTGACACGCAAGAGCGTGCAGGTCTTACACGAGGGGGAGCCATGTGAAAGCGCTCACGAAGATAAAGAGGTGAAGAACTATTAAGAGTTTTAAAAAGCGTGGTGAGAATATGAATATTCCGGCGAAGGCGAATAGGGAGCCACTTTAGTTTGCATCGAAATTGAGATATATGATCAAATTTGTTAAGTCCAAATATGAAACGTATGCACAAATTTATAAGATATTAAAGTTAGTAAGTTAGTAGTTAGAAATATTAAAGTTTAAAGTAACGGTCTGCAGGCCTACCATGAACACTTATTGCGACTCAATTGAAGACGTAAACGACGACCGCGAATCGCTTTCTTTTCGTACCATGAAGTGTGAATTACATTGTCGTAATGTTTGAAAAGGATAACCTTATATGAACTATAGATAACTCTGCCTCTTTTACTCACATGTTCTTAGGTCGAAAACGCTCATTCGGCAACGACTTTAAGACGTTATGGTATGAAAAAGCAAAACAATTTCGTTTACGTCTTCAATTGAGTCGCAATAAGAGTTCATAGTAGGCCTGCTGTTACGATCCCACTACTGAGCATAGGCCTCCTCACTTCGTTCTCGGAGAAAACGGTTGGAAATGAGACCTACCACGCTGCTCCAATGCGGATTAGTAGGTTACACATATCCCTTGAATTCTCTAGAGATATGTAGGTTTCCTCACGATGTTTTCCTTCACCGAAAAGCGTGTAATTAATCGCAATAATCAATTAGACACATAAGTTTTAATAGAAAAACTCATTGGTGCCTGCCCTGGGTTTGCACAGCTTAAGCTGTGATAGCCCAGCAGTGAGACCGTGCGACACTCTAGAGCCGATCATTGATTCAAATAGACATTATTATTATTCATTACATATAATATTTTACAGGAGGAAGGTGAAGGTGAAGTGGCCGAGGACGCGTGCGATGATGGAGGTTGGGATGTCGGCGATGAAGACTTGGAACTGCCAGAGGAGTTGGCTCCAGTACCTGGTGAGTTAAATCATAAGAAAATTACTAATGTACCATCATTCACTTATATGTACTTGTAGCGATACTGGAAGGTATCTATACTAATATTCATAATGCGAAAGTCTGCCTGTCTCTTCATGACTCTCTTTCTGTTACGCTTTGACGGCTAAACCACGCAACGAATATTTTTTTTATTTTTATTTTTATATAGTAATGCCAACAGCGTGTTTTAAATATCTAAGCTAATAAATATAGAGTTCAAAATCACAACAAGTTGTAGGAGTACATCTGAAGAATCTAAAACAAGAGCAAAAAAAATGTTAAAAATAATATAATGTAATATAATGTAAGTATTACTTAAATATAGGCAAATTGTTGTTGCAAGGCAGCCCCTATGGAATTCTTAAATTGGTCAAATTTTTGGTAAAATATATGGTATGCCTTTGTCTATGAGAGCAAGACTGTTATAAACTCTCGACATGCGTATGTGTGCAAATAGTTTTACGTGAACGAGACCTTGCCTTTTTTAAAGGAGCAGATATTAATATGTTTGCAGATATGAAGTGTTTTTTATTTTTATTTTTATTTATTTTTTTATTTTTTATTTATTTTTTTATTTTTTGTTGTTTATTTTTTTGTTTTTTTTATTTTTTATAATTTTTTTGTTTATATAATTTCTATTATATATTTTTTTATTCTTTGTTGTTTATTTATTTATTTTTTGTTTTTTTATTCTTTGTTGTTTATTTATTTATTTTTTGTTTTTTTATTTTTTATATATTTTTTTGTTTATTTATTTATTTTTTATTTTATTTTATATTTTATTTTATTACAAATAGTTTAGTTAGTTAGTTTAGTTTGGTACAACTGTAGGATATAAAAATTCCCGTTTTTCCTTCAAGAACTTTAAAGAACATATTGTTCATAATTGAGGGTACTTTGGCACTGAAATGAAACGCGAACTAAGTCGCGGTAAGTAGCGGTTACAACTAGTATGAAATAAGTACACACAAAAAAAAATTAAAATAACAATCATCGATTACATTTTTAAGGTGGGTGGAAGATATCTTTCAGAAATAATTTATCCTGTATGGACTTTTTTAAAAGCTTTTACTTGCAATGTACATATGTGAAGGTGGAATCTTGCAAGTTAAATTGGACCCACTTAGCGGTGTCCGATTGGGCTGAAATATTATATGCTGGTTCAGTCTCGATGACAGTGCATGTTTATGATAAGCATGAGCTGATGCTGCTGCAGGAATTGGCCCACGACGAGGCAACTCTTCAACGGTTAGCAGTAAAGTAGCGGCCTGTTACAATCCCACTATTGGGAATAGGCCTCCTCTTTCCGTCTCTGGAGAGAAAGGTTGGAGCTAAGATCTACCACGCTGCTCCAATGTTGATTGGTAGGTAACACATATCAACAGAATTCACTAGAGATATGCAGGTTTCCTCACGATGTTTTCCTTCACCGAAAAGCGTGTGATAAATTGCAATTATCAATTAGACACATGAGTTTTAATAGAAAAACTCATTGGTGCCTGCCCGGGTTTGAACTCGTGTTCCCCTCGAAAGAGTCGCACGGTCTCGCCGCTGGGCTACTCGGTTAGCAGTAGGGACGTGAAATTTTGTTAAAAGCTTTTTAAAAACTTTTTTTTAAATGCTTTTACTTTATTTAAAACTATTTACTTGATCTGTTCTATTATAATTGAACGTGTACAAGCAAAAACCTTCACTAACCTACACTTTCATGCACGCACACACACTAACACATACATACACACGTGTACTCACAAGCAACTTAACTCATTACAAATTGTCTTGCATACAAACAGACAAAAACGATACTTTTTTTGTAATAATGGAAGGAACTGCCTTCTGTAAAACAGGGTTTGCCTTTTGGGTACAAAGGAGTCTGTAAATCAATGCTAAATTAAGGTGTCTACTAAACGATTATTATTATTATTTACTTAAACTATGTTTCAGGTTAAACCTGGTATCAACTAAATATTCAATAAATTTATATAATATTCAATTCAAATTCAAAATATTCTTTATTCAAGTAAACTTGTAAACAAGTGCTTTTGAATCGTTAACTTTACTGCTGGTTCGTAAAGCTGTTCCTACCGAGAAGAACCAGCAAGAAACTCGGCGGTTGCTCTTTTCCAACAATAATTCTTATCACTAGTTACATATACTTATAAATGTCTTGTACAGGGTTGAAGAGAAGCTATATTCACGCATCCTTATCTTCTAGGTAATCTTTAATTGTATAATAGGCTTTCTGAATTAACCTTTTTTTAATAGTATTTTTAAACTACTGTAAAGGTAAAGTTAATGTAGATTGTGGAATTTTATTATAGAATCTAATACCCAAATCCACAAACGAATTACGAACTTTTGCAGACTTTATGTCCGTGCCCTTTTTTAGTTAGTTCATTTGTATTCTTTTTTTTATGTTATTGTACTTAAAACGAACTTACTCTAATGCATCATTAATATATTTTTTTATTTTTTTATTTTTTTTTATTTTGTTTATATTATTTTAATATTTTCAATAGTTTTTCGGCCACCTCCATATTTTTGTCTTTTATTGCCATTTTGATGTTTTGGTCCCTTATCTCTGTAGATGGTGCTTTTATTGCCTTCATTGATAATTTTAGTTTGTTTCTGTTATAGCTGATATCGATGGTGCTGACGAGTCCTCAGAGTACTTCGTTGCTCCGACGAGAGGCGTCAGTATATCGTTGGGTGCTAAGTTGAAGACGGCCCACGACCACGTCGCTACCGGACAGTTCGAGATCGCGTTCAGGTAAACTCCAGTTTACATCAAACTAGTGAATGCTCGTTCTATCCCCACTATCAAATTTGGTTACTGTTAACAGATCGCCCTATCCGAAGAATAAAGTCACATCTATATATGAGCATAGGAAATGTGACTTTATTGTGAATGTGACTGAAACGCGTAACGCAATTTAAATGTCTTGGTCATTATCTTACGGAGGACCTTCTTCTTCTTCTTCTTCTTCTGGGAGTAGCGGCTATGCAGGGCCTGAGGGCCCAGTATCACTTTGACCATTGCTGATCTATTGTGATCGCCACTGCTTACAATTCGCCACCAATACCGGTGTCCTTAAAGAATTCAAGGATCTTCTTGGCGGCGAGTGCTTTCACTTCTATAGGGCGTAAAATATGTGACCTTACGGAGGACCTTAATGATCAAGTGGACATCGAGTGTGCTAGAAGCAGCATTGGCAGCTAGAAGCAACATGTTGGCTCACGGATTCGCTTGCTGCAATGTGGAAGCTTAACTTACATTCATTAAAGCTTACTGCCAAATCTTCTACACATGTATAGTACCCGGCAATAAATAATGCACATCGAGGCTTAGAGAGAGAATTCGGCTAGATTCTGCTTCATAGAGCATTGTCTCTGTCGCACAGACTGACGAACCCGTGTGTGACAGTGACAGCGCTCTACGAAACCGAACTGGCCGGCTGTTTTGTTTTAAACATCGATGTACATTATTTATTGCCGGGTACTATACTCGACTCACCGAAAATATAGACGTCCAAAAAAACTTTCGACAGCTTGATGACTTATCAAAATCATTATCACTAGCCCTCCACAACAAGTCGCCCTGAGCCATGAGCCTGAGTTTTAAACATCGATGTGCATTATTTAATGCCTGGTATATTATCTGTGGTTCAAATACTCTAAAGCTGCCATAGGATTACCGGATTAGTGAGATTGTACAATTATATCAAGCTGTGATAGCCTAGCGGTGAGACCGTGCGACTCTTTCAAGGGTAACACGAGTTCAAATCCGGTCAGGCACCAATTAGTTTTTCTATTAAAACTCATGTGTCTAATTGATAATTTCAATTTATTACACGCTTTTCGGTGAAGGAAAACATCGTGAGGAAACCTGCATATCTCTAGAGTATTCTAGGGATATGTGTAACCTACCAATCCGCATTGGAGCAGCGTGGTAGGTCTTAGCTCCAATCCTTCTCTCCGAAAACCGAGAGAGGAGGCCTTAGCCCAGCAGTGGGCATAGTAACAGGCTGTTTTACTTTTTACTTAAATACAAATATACAACCAGGCTCGAAGGCTTTTTTTTTACAATTATTTCCAGATTGCTGAACGAGCAAGTGGGGATAGTGTACTTCGAGCCTTACCTTGAGACGTTCCTACATATGTACGCGAGCGCTCGGCTCATGTTTGGAGCCTTACCGCAAGTGCCGCCACTTGCTGCGCACCTTCATCGAAACTGGAAGGAAGCCAGTGGAAAAGATTTGCTGCCCGTCTTAAGTGAGTGCACTCTACAAGCAATATAACAGAACTAACTACTTTGCTATAATCCGCACGGGTTAAGTGAATGCATGCAAAGCCAATGTGTATGAAGCAGGCAAAATCTACGCACCTTATACATGCAGGACAAGCCACCACATGCACCCCAAAGCGCAATTCACCAGCAACAATGCACACAAAAGCAGCACACACACCCACCACCACAATCCCGACGATCGCTTCGCCCCGAAACCGAAGCATCATCAGGAGGATAGGCTCCACGACAAAAATCGTAATGCGCCGCGCTACCCATACAAGCCGTCTTAAATAGTTCAACTCCCACCAATACCCTCCCCTCCGAACACATGTAGCAAAACGGAATTAGATACATTTACTTGCTCGTTAATTAAGTGACCATTTTTATTTTTTATTATCTCAAGTTGCTCTAACGTATTGACTCGGAGTCCCTTATCACAAGTGTGGAGAATATGAAATGAATGGTCATTAGGCACTTTATGACCGCTTTCTAGCAAATGTTTTGCAAAATTAGAATTTTGTGGTTTATTATTCCTAAACGCAGCCATATGTTCCCGGAATCGAACCGCAAAATCTGGTATTCGAACATGTCTGCCCAATCCAGTCCGACAACTAGCCGCAGGAAGGATTATCAATGGTGAAATTGCATGGAGTTATTACTAGTATACAAGACTAGGAACTCAGTCTAAAATGTGCCTTATTGCAAGTAGCAGCCTGTTACAATCCCACTGCTGGGAATAGGCCTCCTCTCTCCGTTTCTGGAGAGAAGGGTTGGAGCTAAGACCTACCACGCTGCTCCAATGCGGATTGGAAGGTTACACATATCTCCAGAATTCTCTAGAAATATGCAGGTTTCCTCACGATGTTTTCCTTCACCGAAAAGCGTGTGATAAATTGCAATTATCAATTAGACACGTGAGTTTTAATAGAAAAACTCATTGGTGGCTGCCCGGGTTTGAACTCGTGCTCCTCTCGAAAGAGTCGCACGGTCTCACCGCTGGGCTATCACAGCTCTCAGCCTGTGGGCTATCAGCCTTATTGCAATAAAGAGTAATAAATAAATTAGGCTGATTTATTTTTCTATTTTTGACGTTATTAGACAAGGATGAAGTATACCATAAGCCAGTCTCAAATGTGCCATATTACATTAAAGACAAAGTAAATGAGGGTGATCTGTCTCTCTTATTTAAGTGTGATTAGACAAAGATGAAGTATACGGGCTTCTTCTTGCTTCTTATTATTTATTGTGTCACTATCACTTACAGATCTGTCTATGGCTCCCCTACTCTATTATTAGTATTAATAACTATCCGAAATTGCCGCTTAATACCGAAAAAAGCTAGTTCTTAATTAGTTCTTAAAGTGTAAGTTACTAAAACTGTGAAGTGTGGAAACATATAAAAAAATAAGCTTACATGCTTATTTTTTTGTTTCCATTTTTTATTAAACTTAGTATGTAGGGGGTTTCGGAGGTGATATATAGATTTTGCTAGGTTTTATTTAAAACTAGCGGCCCGCCCCTGCTTCGCACGGGTATAAAATATATAAGTATAGGCTGTCACTCGGTGAAAAAAATGATTAAAATAGATCCAGTAGTTTTGTTTTATTCATTACTGCCCGCGGCCCGCACGCGTTAAATTTGGAGTAAAACAATTCCCCTTTCCCTATACCATGAATATTTCCTGCTATCTTTGGAATATCTTAATTCATATAATATATTTTACCTAGTTCCTTTTTACATTTTTCTCTATGTATTTTATTTTTACAATTAATCCAATCGCTGCTAAATTATAAGTGCTATAGGGCGAAGCGCGGCCTCCGATGCGCTATTTATAGGCACGCGCCGCATATTAAATCTGTAATATCTTCGAAAATATTCATTTAAATTACATGCTGTAAACGGCCATATTGATCTATATTAAATCATCAATGTATTTAAGGTACTTAATTGGATAAGGATTGATGCTGTATTGCTTAAAATTGCTTCGAAAAGAGGGCGTTATTTTTCGTAAAAAGTAAATGACAAAAAAATGCTATTGTGGGTTATCCATAAGTGATAGACATATACCCTCGCGGAGTTTTCTGTAGACCTATTTAAGGTGTACTAATTTTTAATACATTATTTTGATAAATCTTGTAGTGTTCAGCCTGCGTTTGCAATGTAAGCGGAAAAAAATGTAATTATTTACGACATCACGTTAGAAACCTCAAAAATTACAGTATTTCTCTACTCCATATTGACTGTTATTGTACATATAAACCTTCCTCTTGAATCACTCTATCTATTAAAAAAAAACCGCATCAAAATCTGTTGCGTAGTTTTAAAGATTGAAGCATACATAGGGAAATAGGGACATAGGGACAGACACAGAAAGCGACTTTGTTTTATACTATGTAGTGAAGATGTCGTGTTATCAGGCATTGAAGAAGTGCGAAAATATGCATTGAATACAAAGGTTTATTTTGCTCCTATTTTTAAAATTGTAATAGCTCAGTGGAGAACGAGAAGTGAGAATACAGTAGATCGAATCACATATATCACCTGCTTGCATTTATTTATTTATTTATACCTTAAAAAAAATTAACGAGCCTCGGCCACCCAGGTACTGTCAATTATGAGAAAATAAAGCTGTTCTGTCTATCTAAAATTGTGATTTATGGTTCTAGAAAATGTATAATTTTTAGTTTAGTTCACTCCAGCTTATTTAATTTCTTCTAAATGTAGTTAGTTATAAGAAATTGTTTTTTTTTTATTCTAGCCGCAAAGCTGAACGATTTAGTGACACAGTTGCAGCAGTGTTACCAGCTGACTACGAGTGGAAAGTTCACAGAGGCCATTGATAAGCTCCAGAGGGTGGTCAGGATGGTGCCAGTGCTGCAGGTTGACTCCAAGCAGGAGCTGTCGGAAGCACAACAACTCCTGAACATCTGCAAAGAGTACCTCCTGGGTTTGCAGATGGAGACCGCTAGGAAAGGTGAGATATTGCTATTGATAGGACCATGAAGATGTGTGATTTTATAATGGAGAGGGGTGAATATCATCCATTTTTGTTAATGTATAGAGAAGATGGAAGCACGCTGTTGAAATAATAAATTTATTCAGTAATACACAAATTCCTCAAAAAAGACTCCAGCTTTGCGCCTTGCGAAAGTAGGTGAGTCGTTTGTGAGTTTGGGTATAAGAATTCTATAATAAACTTCCAATAAATTTATTCAGTAATATACAAATTCCTCAAAAAAGAATCCAGCTTTGCGCCTTGCAAAAGTACGTGAGTAGTTTTTGAGTTTGGATATAAGAATTCTATAATAAACTTCCAATAAATTTATTCAGTAATACACAAATTCCTCAAAAAAGACTCCAGCTTTGCAAAAGTAGGTGAGTCGTTTGTGAGTTTGGGGTATAAGAATTCTATAATAAACTTCCACAATCAATTTAGGTTTCGCCATTCCAGCAGTTTAAAAACACTGTTAAAAATGAGACATACAGAAGACCTTCTATACTGTTGAGGATCAGTTTTATTTGAATTTTCTGGAAGTCCTGAGCTGATGTTGTTGTTTTACATTAAGTTTAAATATTTAATGGAGTATAGTAAATACTGCAGCTTAGATCTTACAGCTGAGCTATGATAGCCTAGCGGTGAGACCGTGCGACTCTCTAGAGATGACATGGGTTCAAACACCGGGCAGGCATCAATGAGTTTTTCTATTAAAACTCATGTGTCTAATTGATAATTGCAATTTATCACACGCTTTTCGGTGAAGGAAAACATCGTGAGGAAACCTGCATATCTCTAGAGAATGGAGATATGTGTAACCTATCAATCCGCATTAGAGCAGCGTGGTAGGTCTTAGCTCCAACCCTTCTCTCCAGAAACGGAGAGAGGAAGCCTATTCCCGGCAGTGGGATTCTAATAGGCAGCTACTTTACTTACTTTTAAATACTGCAGTGTAAAAGAATTTAGAATATTTATCACAGATACGTCTTTTAAGCTTAATATGTCTTTATATCAAATACTTTTTCATACCACTATAAAAAAGGAATACTTGAAACATACATTGTTTTTCTATATCTCAAACAGATAAGGCCACTATGTAAATTTATGTTGTACCAAATTTTTAGTGAAAGTGAATCCAAAAGACAAACTTCTCACAAAAAATATAAACCTTGTAAAAAAGAAGTGTTATATTAACTGGTTATAATAAATATTAACTGGCCCATTGCACGTGGCAGCGAACCTGCCTTCAGCTCCACTGGTTTGAATTTATAATTTTTGAATAATGAGTTCAGTTGCTTTTGTCTTTCCTTAGTTTTGTTTTAATTTAAATAATCTTTATTTGTAAATAATGTACATTCTTAATAAAGTTATTCTTTCTTTCTTTTAAATTTGATAAACTTCTCAAACAGCAATGCCGAAGAACACACTAGAAGAACAGAAACGCACATGCGAAATGGCCGCCTACTTCACGCACTGCAAATTGCAGCCGGTCCATCAGATCTTAACTCTCCGGACTGCTCTCAACATGTTCTTCAAGCTGAAGAATTACAGAACAGCAGCATCGTTCGCCAGGAGACTCCTCGAGCTCGGCCCGAGGCCGGAAGTGGCGCAACAGGCCAGGAAGATCCTTCAAGCCTGCGAGAAGACGCCTACTGACGAACATCAGCTGTTATACGACGAACACAACCCGTTTAATATCTGTGGAATCAGTTATAAGCCGATATACAGAGGGAAGCCCGAGGAAAAGTGTTCGTTGTGTAGTGCCAGTTTCTTCCCAGAACATAAAGGGAAGCTGTGTCCTGTCTGTGGCGTTGCAGAAATAGGTAAAGATGTAATGGGCCTTAGAATCTGCCATCTTCAGTTCCAGAGATAATCCGACTTTTTATTTTTATTTACGATGTATTTTAAGGTATATTCATATAAATAAATTACTTATTATCATGTTTTGTTTTATTAAATCTATTTTAAAAGGTTTAAAATAAGAATAAGAGTTTTTGTATTTAAAAGATTGATAGCCGCATTATGTCATATGGGATCATGCTATGTGGAACAGCGGCTGATATTCACAGGGTCTTCATTTTACAAAAAAGAGCTATTCGTGGTATTTGTAATATAAAACCTCGTAATTCTTTAAGGGAGAAATTCAAAGAAATAGGCGTCATGACTGTAGCTTCTCAATATAACTATAGTAATATACTATTTGTAAGAAAAAATATTCACCTTTATAGTAAGAATAGTGATAGATACGACAGACACACTAGAAACCGATGTAAACTAATGGCACCAAGGGTGCGCCTCCAAAAGGTGCGAAAATCATTTGTCGGTCTCGTTACACGTTTTTATAATAAAATTCCTCGACATTATCTAAACTTGCCTTTACACAAGTTTAGAAATTATCTTAAAACGATGCTGCTACATAAAGCTTACTATACAATTGAAGATTATTTGAGTGATAGTAGCATATCTTAACTGCAGTCAGCTAGTCACCAAGCTGCAACGATTAATTTGTAAACATCAATCATTGTAAAAATAAATTAAAAAAAAAATGGCCACCGAGTTTCTTGCTGGTTCTTCTCGGTAGGAGCAAACTTCCGAATCAGTGGTAGCTTCTTGAAAACATTTGACGGTTCAAAGTACTGTAAACAGTCTACTTGAATAAAGAATATTTTGAGTTTGAGTTTGCCGAGTTTCTTGTTGGTTCTTCTCGATGAGAGCAACATTCTGAACCAGTTGCAGCTTCATTAATCATATTGATACTTGACGATTCAAGTGCTTGAAATGAATTATTTGAATAAGATTATTTTTTATTTGATCTGTTTAAATATCTGATGGGATGTTTAAAATTGCGATAGCATTTTTTGTTTGAAACCTGTTGTTTCGATATGTTGTTATTCTTTTTCTCTTCTATCCATGATCATGCTTTAGGAGCTTAACGGTGAGTAAGAACATGGGAATGTGACCCCAATGATTTTGAATGACTACTCCCATATGATTTTTCTGTATAGAAAAATCTTGTGTAAAAGTAATTTATCACATGATGATGGCGAGGCGAAACGACTGTTGTGTTTGTGATAGTGTATTGTGTAGTATTTGTGTATTGTGGCGGTGGTGGAGGTTTGTACATGTATTTTACGAATCCTGCGTGTATCGGGTATGACAATGGATAGTCCGCTCTACATTTAGCATTATATATATTTTCTATTTACTTTATCGAAGCACATTTATTACAGTCAGAGACTTACAGTATTCCGTAATACAAAACAAAAAGATAAAATAATATTGCTTAAATCACGATTAATTAATATTTAAATCGCGACTTATATAGTAATCACTTTTGTCGTACATTTTATTTCTACTCCAAATTTCAATTTCAATTTAAATTTTTAATTTCCGGTAAAGTTTCCAAATTTACCGGTTTTTCCAACTATTGGCTCTTTACATCTTGTGGGTCTTCTACATTTGTAATAAAATTCCTTATTATTCGGATTATTATAATCCAGTAAATGAAATGTAATTTATAGAAATACAATTTATTTGGTACAACAAATCTTAAAAACATCAACAATATGGCTAGACAAAGTAATATTAAAACTATTTAATTAAACTACACCTAATTTAGACTGGTACAGGCTTCGGTTCTCTGCTCCTGAAAATCAATTGCAATAATTAAAAAAAAAAATTACATACGAAATATACTCATAGATAATTATGGAAATAAAGCGTTGAAAAATTTCGATGTCTACATTATATTAGATGCACTATATAAATAGTTATTTCCTTTATTATTATTGTTTTGTTTTCTTTTGAAGAATTGACAGTCAACCAAAACTATCTGTGGTCTTCAGAAAGTTGGTAGTTTTAGAGTATAATCCCTTTGACTATTATCTAGTTGTGGATTTCAGTTAACCAACTGTGGACAAAAGGTAGAATAAAAGAGAATCGTACGAGGTTACCTATTATTTAACATGTCCTGTATCTCGTCGAAGGTCTTTCCCTTGGTCTCGGGCAGCCACGGACTGATTGAGAAGATGAAGCCCAGTCCGCAGCACACGGCTAGTACCCAGAAGGCAGTGTAGATGCCGTAAGAAGCGGCCACGTCACGGAAAAACCTGGAATCAATAAGCTTTTATAACATCAATCGAAATAGAAAGTACATGGAAACAAATATGACTGGCCCGTTGGCGCAGTGGGCAATGACCCTGCCTTCAGCTCCGTGGGTTCGATTCCCGTCGAGGGCCAACATTTTCTATAAACAATTTGTTGGTTCTTCGAGCCTGGGTTTATATTTGTATTTATGTATTTATATGTATATATTTACCAGTTGCCCGTCATCCATAACACAAGTATTAAGTTACTTTGGGGATGGACGACCGTGTGTGTAAGTGTCGCATATATTTAATTTAAGATAACTTGTAAACAAGTGCTTTTGAATCTTCAACTCTATTGCTGGTTCCGAAAGCTGTTACTACCGAGAAGAGATAGCGAGAAACTTAGCGGTTGCTCTTTTCAAAATAATACTTATAACTAGTTACATTTAGGCATTACTTACTTGTACAGGGTCGGAGAGTTCCACGCATATCCACGCATTCTTCACCCGTAATAGAAGTATTAAGTTACTAACTTTGGGGATGGAAGACGTGTGTAAGTGTAAAAAAAAGAAAAAAAAATCTAATAAAATAATACTTATAAAATAATTTTAACCGATCGAAATACGAACAACCTGGAAACAAAATGTTCAAACACCCGTATGAAATACGAACAAACCAGAAACAAAGCTTTTGATAATGGTCGAAACAGGAAATCTAAAACGAAGAGTTAATGATCAAACGATCTTGAAATTTAACTGTAAAATATTGAAAGTAAGGCAATAAAAATTAAAATTAAGACGGTCGTATTAAAAATGTTAAAGATATTAGGCCGTGTGAAGGACAAGTCACATCTTAGATACTTTCAACAACTTGACATTACCTTGGATACTTCTATCTTAGCTATGCAAGAGACTTACTCGTAAGATAGTTTATAGAAGAAAAGTTACAGAAGTTGACATTATTTTATGAGACTAGATAATACAAAGAACTAAGAAGTTGTTTCTCCACAATGGACGCTTTTCAGCTGTTTTTTTTTAAGTTTTTTTAAAAAGTTATTGAAGAACTAAAAGAATTAAAATAAAATGAGGAACTATTAAAGGATACAATTCAGTAAAAATAAATACTGTTGCCTTACCTGGTCCAGACGAAGCCAGCGAGCCAGCACATGAACGAAGCGATACCACTGGCTAAGCACTTGGTCCTTACGGGGAACATCTCTGCGACTAGAATCCACGGCACGGGACCTACGCCTAGCATGGAAATGAACAAATTATGAATCAATAGTCTAAGACTTAATATAAAAGGTACAAATAATTGGAAACAAGTAGTAGAAGTACAAGAAGTAATAATTAAATTAGTATTCCTACAGTCCGCGATAAAAACACAAATGCACAAAACTCCACCACTGACACCACAATACACACGTTCCGTCCAAAAAGCGTCCTATATGACCCTGACGATCAAATAACGATCGCAAACACAGAAACACGTAATACACACACACAGCGTCTTCGCCGGCGAAGACGAGGTCCCAGTTTTCTGACGTCGGTCGGTCGTGGCTTCTCTCCACCCTTCCGACGTCGCATTGACTAATCAAAGTCATGCCATCAGCCCTCCACTACGCGTCGCCCTAAGCCGTGGTCCGGCCTCTCAGGAGGCACCCTTAGGACGACGTTCCCCGACGCTAGTAGAGCTTCTGCGCTCTAGTCTCTGCATTTCGCAACCTCAACGATGCTTCTGCGCTCGCCCGTCCCGCCCGGTGATGCTGTGAAAGCCGTAAGGGCTAACAGCATACAGTTAGTTCGAAAAAAAGAATACACACGTTCGCTATCACACACTCAAATATCATTTCGCCCCGCAACCGAAGCATCATGAGATCGAAAAGCTTTGTTAATATGTTTTTACGAAACGGTACGAAAAACGGATAGTCCACTATAGATTTAGCATTATATACATTTTCTTTTATAATGGCAATATTATATTCTCATTACTTTCCGTAAAAATATTTGTAATAAATATTATGAAAAATTGGGAGTAATTTTCCCATAAATAAAATTACACTAAACAAGTCGACTCAAAAAAGTTTTCAACAACATTTCTTGTTCCTACTGTTAACCGTTGAAGAGTTCCCTCTTCTAGACCCAATCCTGGCAGCAGCATTAGGTTATGCTTATCATAAACATGCATTATCGGTACTGGATCAGTATGAAATTTCAGCTCAATCGGACACCGGGAAGTGGTTCAAATTTAACTTGCAAGATTCCACCCTCACATACATATATTGCAAGGTGAACAAAAGCTTTTAAAAAGGTAGAGTAAATAAGAAAGTTAACTTACCGAGTGTAAACAGTATCATATACACGATGAGGCAGAGCAGCGGTAAGAATGCGTACGGCTCTACGTTGTACTTGAAATGGGTGTCTAAGAGCGCGTAGATACCTATAATTGCCTGAAAAATTTGACATATATTAAAAACAAAATCACAAAATAAATGATTATTTTTCTATAATCATTGATTTTGTGATTTTGTTTTTTCCCTACTCGCGAATGCTAAAAGTAGTATACTATCCGTGTTGATATGCTATGCTGGATTGGTAAACTGCATGCACTATAAACCACCACCGTCAATACCACACAACACTACCACTGCACACATTCACGACCACAATCTCATCAAAATTTTTTATTAATATTAAATAATACAATTATTATTTTATAATCCGTGATAAAGTAAATAGAAAAAATGCTAAATGTGAAGTGAACTTTCCGTTATTATGTCTTATATATGCAGGATTCGTGAAAACACAAACACAAACCTCCACCACCGCTAACAAAATATACATTCACTATCACAAACTCAACATTTTATATTTATCGCGGATTATACCAAAATAATTGTTATATTACTTTTATATCTATCTCCGCAAAATAACGCCTAAAAGTCTATAAATTTCTAACTCTGATCACTAAGTAACGATGCCAATCATAAATGCCGGAATCATAATAGTCGGAGTTATAAATGCAATCTAATAAAAAATTAGTTTGTAAATTTTATATCTTTTTACGTTTCGAAAACGCGCAACCACCGCCGCAACCGACCCCCCCCCAGCCATCCATGAGGGGCAGCGAGCTGCTGCACGCAGTTCCCGCCGCAATAACGTCGTGTAAAGAGCTCACGAATAAATGCCCCGGATGGGCTTGAAACTAGTCGGGCTAACCCGATAAAATAAAACTTGAGTATAGCCGGTGTCTACACATTAACTATAAAAAATGAGATCTTAGAATAAAATTTATTAAAAGTAATTAACTTTAAATAAATTTTATTTAATACTTTTAAGATATATAAGAAACTCTTTATTACACACAGCATTGTATACAAAAGAAATAATTAAAAATGAAATGTGTAAGGGCGGCCTTATCACTGTGAGTGATGCATGTGAGAGTTGAGACAAGTGTGAGAGTTGCATGTTAGAGACATGCAACTCATATTCCTAAGGGCATCATTATCATGACGTGTACATTGTTGGTGAAGTGAAAAGGGCATAATAACAGACAGAATAGAAAAAAAGGAAAGTAATGACCAGTTACAATCCCACTGCCGGGCCATAGGCCTCCTCGCTCCGTTATTGGAGAGAAGGATTTCAGCTAAGACCAACCACGCTGCTCCAATGCAGATTAGTAGGTTACACATATCCCCGGAATTCACTAGAGATGTGCAGACAGATAGGCAGAATAAATAAGTAATACTATAAATGTTGTTACATAGACATGCCTTGTGGTATTCGGCTGAGTATTATCATTTCTTATCGAGGTGTCGTAAAAGGCGACTAAGGTAAGTAACCCCCCGTGTGGTATCGGGCTGAGAAGAATAGACCACCCTCTCTCTTACCGAGGGATCGTATAATACGACTAAGGTAAGTTGACGTCAGCCAAAAGTTAGAGAAATTCTAGAGAAAGGCCAGATTCATAGAAAAAATGTATTTTGTGTTGAAGCGTTATTGTGTACTATCCATGTCGACGGACCCTTGGCGGGCCGTACTTTGCTCATCACTAGTGTAGACTCATCATAAGAATATTATAATAAAAGGATTGGCGATGTATATAATAGACAAAGTAGGAACCGATATATGCTTGCGCTTCCTGCTGTGCGCCTTGCAAAACTACATAAGTCATTTGTGGGTTTGGTTATGAGATTCTATAATAAAATCCCGTATTGGATTTTATCTTTGCCACTACAGTAGTTTAAAAGCGTTATCAAAGGGAGGCTCATACAAAAAAACTACTGTACTATTGAGGATTATATAGATGATAAAAAATTGTGGATATGTAGCTACTCCTCTACCCTGTACAAGATAGTAACCAAATGTAACTAGTTATAAGAATTTTATTTGAAAAGGGCAATCACCGAGTTTCTTGCTGGCTCTTCTCGGTAGGAAGAGCTTTCCGAACCGGTGGTAGATTTTGACGATTCAAAAGCACTTGTTTACAAGTTTACTTGAATAAAGAATATTTTGAATTTGAATTTGAATTTGACTTATATAAAAACTAAAACTTACTAAGAAGATAGTCAATCCAAGCGAAGTCGTCCACATAAGTAGTTTTCTTCCAAGCCTGTCTACGACTAGTGGCGTCACGCAACTCGTCACTACCTGAATAAAAACATCGGCTGACTTCAATTCTGGGCTTGACTAATAGTGCAAATTGCAATATGATCACGGAAGAGGAATTCTCAAAATGTACTTTATTTATAACATGTTATTTACTTACTTCTATTCTTTTTGAAGTATTATTTATTGTAATAATAAGCCGTGTGGTATCCAGCCGAATAGAATAGACCGCCATCCTTTGTTACCGAGGTGTCGTAAAAGTCGACTAAGGTAAATGCCGTGTGGTATCCGGCTGCATAGAATAGACCACCCTCATTTCTTACCAAGGTGTCGTAAAAGGCGGCTAAGGTAAGTTGACGTCAGGCAGGCAGCCGGTCGTAAAATACGTAGCCAAATCATATGACAACATGTTTCTAACATGTTGTGCCGACCCCACTTAGAGTGGGATAAGGGCAGGATGATGATGATATTTATTGTAATAATATACTTAATACTGGTAATATGATAATAGTAATGTGGATTAAATTAACTTTTCTTGATTAATTTCAACATTTAAAGGTATTAGCCATAAAATTACCCCTTGTAGAATATCTCGAAAACTCAATTAAATATGTGAATATGTTTAATATAAAATAAAGTTTAATAACTAATATTGACTAAGCTAACTAGCTTTCAATTTAGGTAACTAAAGTTTACCTGAACGACGCCCATGATGATAGTGCCGTCCGAAGCAGATATCCGCGTCCCTATCTTGACGAGTAACTCCTCCATGTAGAAGAGTAACACATCAATGCCAGACAGTTGCAGCAACATCGCAAGAAATACACAGATACCTGGAAATGTACAAAAGTTATGATTCATTTTTTTGCTATAATCCGCGTTTATTAAGAAGATCTATGCAATGTAAAGTGTGGGAAGCAAAGTCGTTCTCATACCTTATACGTGCAGGATTAGTTAACAAAGGTCTCACAAGATATCACCACCAAAAGCAAAGTACACAAGCACTACACATATTCACTACGATAATCTCGACGATCGTTTCGCCCCGTAACCGAAGCATGGTCAGGAGATATCTCCTTATAAACAGGGGATAATAACAACGAACGGTCTCAAACGCGGATTATAGCAAAATCAAATTTATTTAATTTATCTAAAATAATAAATAATAAATCTGGACTGAAACCGGATTTTCGGGTTGCGGAATTTTCTACCTAAGTTATTATGAACTTATTTGTTGTGGTGAAATTTACCTTGGTATTTACCTTAATGCCCTATTAACCATAAAAAATTTCACTACCTTTTAGAAAAAACCGTACAAAATTCGATTTAGTAGATTTTGAGTAGATCGATTAGCTGTCTGCATGTATGATGCAGACAGCTTTTTGGTAACTTTGTTTTATAATAAGTATTAATTAACAAGGACCGTAACTTTTCCGTATTTTATCTTGAGAAAATTACTTGTAGTTGCTTACCTAAAGCTTTTACATTTCCTCTAGTAGCCCAGAGATCTTTAAAACTGGGTTTAACTTTGAATTCCCTTGCGACCAAAGCCTGCAGCCCCTCTACTTCTGGTTGGACTGCCTCTTTGGGAAGACCACGTAGTTTTTGCAGGACTTCCGATGCTTCTTGAACTCTTCCTATTCGTTAAATTCAGAAAAAAATGAACAGAATATATGTATATATGTATATTTTTTGGGATTTTACACAAATTTCTCTTTTAAAAACTTACGCCTCACAACAATTATAATATAATTATCTAATATTTGTAATTAATAATTAATAATATCTTCCTATTGTAGCTTGTTTGTTGCTCTGTCGTGTGGTATCCGGCTGAGTAGAATAGACCACCCTCATTTCTTACCGAGATGTCGTAAGAGGTGACTAAGGTAAGTCGACGTCAGGCAGGCGGCCGGTCGTAAAATACGTAGCCAAATCATGTGACAACATCTTTGTAACATGGTGTGCTGACCCCACTTAGAGTAAGATAAGGGCAGTAAGGTAATGATGTAATTTATTTGTTGCTGCGCATCGCTGATCGCCTTCTAACAAAATTAAAAAAAAATGTGTGAACATCTAAGTTTAGGATTTAATATTATAAGCATTTCTAGCATTTAAACATATATTTTGTATAATATCTTTTTGTTCAACAGTAAATAGTAGTGAAAAACATTACTTTAATTCTTTTTTTTTTATAGTCCTGTTTTTAATATTTTCTAATCGCTACTCGTAGTATGAGGAAATTCTTTTAAGTTACAAATACATATTTATAAGCATTTAAAAATTAACCTTGATATTACAAATTTATTTATAGTAACCAATTTAGAATAAATACTAAAATCAGGTTTTATTTTCTTTATCATTATTGAATTAAATTGTCACTCGTATAATCAAAATAATACGGCATTATAGATTAACTTTTTGCTTAAAAACTTTTTTGTCAATCTTAGACGTAGAGTATAGAATAAATCATGAATCGATTATCGATTCCACTACCGTAAATAGATGGATAAATTAGTGTCTATTCTTTGAACAGTGACTTTTTATTTTATTTATATCATTTTCTATTTGTGAGTTATTACAAATATAAACATTACAGAATTGTAATATTGTTTATGTGCTTTATGGTAATAGAAAAACCGCGATGAAACCTGCACAACTCAAAAAAGTTACTAGGGCATTCATATTACTGGCTAATTTGCTTCGGAACGTGGTTTCTCTAAGATTCAATCCATCCCTCTATCGAGAGACCTATGCTCAGCAGTAGGACAAAAACAGCAGGCCTACCATGAACTCTTATTGCGACTCAATTGAAGACGTAAACGACGACCGCAACCTCTTTTTTTCGTACCATGAAGTGTGAATTGCATTGGGGTCGTAATGTTTGAAAAGGATAACGTTATATGAACTATAGATAACTCTGTCTCTTTTACTCACATGTTCTTAGGACGAATTCCGAAAGCTCATTCGGCAACGACCTAAAGTGTGCGTCTTTGAGACGTCATGGTATAAAAAAGCAAAACAATTTCGTTTACGTCTCCAATTGAGTCGTAATAAGAGTTCATGGTAGACTTGCAGGTCATTGTTTCACTACTATAAAGAAGTAACGCGCTGTTACTATCCCACTGCTGGGAATAGGATTCCTCTCTCCATTTAGAGAGATGGTGCCCAGAATTCTCTAGATATATGCGGGTTTGCTCACGATGTTTTTTTTTTCGCCGTAGAGCATGTGATAAATTCATAAATGTTGTGTATGTAGGTAGGTATTAGTAAAAATAAAACAGTTGTGTCACCTACTCGGTTGTTTAATTGTTGCTCCGCCACATATTATGCATTTAATATTACAATATCTAACTGGCGACGAGGAAAATTATCTTGGTGTTGTTTAAAGTCAGTAATTAGTACCGTGTACAGTGTTATTCAGAATGCCTATTGGAAAAATTGAGTGTTTTGATCTAACGAGTAAAAAGTGGTCGGCGTACATTAGACGCGTGGAACAATTTATCGAACTTAACCAGATTGATAACCATTTGAAGGTAGCCACTTTGATTACGTTAGTCGGCGAAGCCACATACGACTTGATGTGCGACCTGTGCGCACCAAACAATCCAGAATCGAAATCATTTGCTGACTTAGTGAGGTTAGTCGGTGAACATCTCGAACCAAAAAGATCCGACATTGCGGAAAGACACGTTTTTCGTTTGCGCCGGCAGAGGGCCGGCGAATCCCTCAGTCAATATCTTCAAGCGCTAAAACATTCGGCGAGCACTTGTAATTTTCGATTGACGCTCGAAGAAAATTTGAGGGATCAATTCGTATCCGGCCTCGCGAACGATGATATGAGATCTCGTTTATTCGCCGAACCCGAATTGAATTATAAAAGAGCCGTGGAGTTGGCCTTGGCATTGGAAGCGGCGGACAGGCACGCGCAGGCGAGCGTTTCGAGCGAGGCGGGCTCCGTGACGGCGGCGCACGCGACGGAGCCGGTGCATCGAGTGTCGGCGGCCCGAGCGCCTCGCGGCTCCGGCGGCGGCGGCGCGGGCTCGCTGGCGGCCGCGGGGCCGGCCTCGGCGGCGTGTTGGCGTTGCGGGCGGAATCATCGCCCCGATTGGTGTCGTTTTAAAAATTATTCTTTTGATAATTGCGGACAAAAGGGGCATTTAAAATCTATGTGTCGAGTGAGAGGTTCGGAGCGACGCCTCGAGGGTGACATTAGTGAAGGTCGTGTACGGCGTAAGAGACATAATTTTCTAGATAGTGATAGTGATTCTGAATGCGATTTATATAGCTTAAATGTGAGCGGCGTTGACGAACGTCCTTATTGTGTGCGCGTAGAAGTGAACGGATTGTTCTTAAGAAAAGCGTTGTTTGGGACTGGTGTACTAGATGTGAGAATGCATTTCAGGATGTTAAGAAAATTATTTTAAGTAAAAAAGTATTAGTTCATTATGATCCTAACTTACCTTTAGTGTTGTCTGTCGATAGTAGCTCGTATGGCATCGGTAGTATATTAGCGCATCGATATCCAAATGGCGAAGAACGTCCCATTTGTTTTGCTTCTCGCACTTTAAACAATGCCGAGCGCGGATATAGTCAATTAGATAAAGAGGCGTTGGCAATTGTCAGTGGAGTCATTAAACACCATCATTATTTATATGGCCGTCATTTTATTATTAAAACGGACCATAAACCTCTTCTGTTTATTTTTGGCTCTAAAGCTGGTCTACCACAAACAGTTGCTAGCAGAATACAAAGATACGCTGTCAGATTAGCGGCTTATGACTACGATATAGAATTTGTTAAGTCTAAAGATAATTGTAATGTAGATGCATTATCCCGCCTGCCTTTGCCGTACCAACGAAAAGAATCGAAACTGGATCCGATCACTTACATTAATTATGTCGAAGCATCGTTTCCCATTAGTGCTAACGAAGTAGCACAAGATACGCTAAAGGATCCAATTTTAAAAAGTATCTATAAATATGTCGTCAACGGATGGCCTGCTGAGGTAGCGGAAGTTGAAAAGCCATACTTCCATCGGAAGGATAATTTGACGGTAGACAGGGGCTGCATTCTCTATAACCATAGGGTGGTCATACCGGACGTGTTGCGGCGTCGTGTACTGAGTGAACTGCACGAAGGCCACCTTGGAGTAGTTAAAATGAAATCAATTTCTAGAGGGTATGTATATTGGCCACAATTAGATATGGAAATAGAAACTTTGACTCGTGAATGCAGCGCGTGCTGCCAGCAGCGGGACGCACCGCCACGAGGTCAGTTACACCCGTGGGCTTTCCCTGCACACCCTTGGAGACGGCTGCACATCGATTTCGCTGAATTCCAAGGTAAGCGATATTTGGTAATAATTGATGCTCATAGTAAATGGATCGAGGTACAGAAAATGACTGGTACCACGGCGGGGGCTACGATAAACATGCTGCGTGAGTTGTTCGCCCGTTTCGGATTGCCATCTCAAGTCGTAAGTGATGGAGGCCCACCTTTCACTTCTTTCCAATTTACAGATTATATGCGTAAAAATTTAATAACGCACACTGTCACTAGCCCGTACAGACCGGCAGGCAACGGCGCTGCTGAAAATGCGGTTAAGTCGGTAAAACGAGCCATGAAAAAAGCACTGCATGAGGGCTTGGATATAGATACGGCGATAAGTAAGTTTCTTTTTCAATATCGTAACACAGAGCACGCAACGACCGGAGTAGCGCCAGCGGTAGCGTTACTGGGCCGCCGGCTGCGGGGACGCCTCGATGCACTGCGACCTGGTACCACGGACCGGGTTGAAGTTTCACAAGAACGATCCGGACAAAACAAACCGGGTTTTGACCGGAGCGTAGAAGTGGGCAGCACGGTGTTAGCACGGAACTATAACCCTCGTCAGGAAAAATGGTTGCCGGCTGCGGTAGCTTCTCGGGAGACGCCGTGTACTTATAAGGTACGTACATCCGATGGTCGTGAAATGCAGCGGCATATTGATCAGTTATTGCAGACTGGTAAATCTAATCGATATTCTTTGACTCCCGTTATCAACGAGTCGCCATCTGATGAGTCACCAACTGATGGCCAAGAAATAGACCAAGAACTAGCGGATAAGTCTGATCCCGATGACTCTAAACAGTCAAAATCTATTTTGCTTGTTGAGCCCGGTCCAGTTTCGATATCAAAAGATAATACCAGAATACTATCACGTACACGCCCTAAACGTAATTGCGTGTTTACCGGTAAATATGGGAAATGTTAAGGTTGCTAAATCTACATACTTAATTATTTTTTTCTCTCTTTATCTTTCTATACATTAACTTTAATTTTATAATTTGTACCTAGTATTTAGTTTTGTTTTTTTCGTTTTAAACTTAAGTTATGAATATGCTTTTTTTTTAAAGAGGGACGTGTTGTGTATGTAGGTAGGTATTAGTAAAAATAAAACAGTTGTGTCACCGACTCGGTTGTTTAATTGTTGCTCCGCCACATATTATGCATTTAATATTACAATATCTAACTATAAAAAATTTATAAAAACTCATTGGTGCCTGACCGGGGTTGAACCTCGTGACCCTTTTACTTTTTTTTACTACTGTACAGATCACGTATGTTTATTAAATCTAATTTACTACTTTAAGAATATTTCGATTGTCACCGTGTCTGATTTTTTCTATAATCCATCGGCCTTGAATTATCATCGTCCAATTAGTTGTTAACAGAGAACCACAATGACAATGCTCAACAAATTGTTTAGTACCTAAACGACTATACAAAAACATAATTATCATAAATTAACATAATTTCTTATTAATAAAACTTGAATATCCGTATTTCGATAGCTTTTGTTTTTAAGATATATTAAATGTAGTTTATTCTTATAAATATTTATGATTTGACTGAAAATTTTTAATAATTCTTCAATATGATATTCTGTTAATCGATACGAAGTTCCGAAAAGATAGATTACTCTTAGACTTTTCGATATTATCTTGCTAATTATGATTTTTTCAGCATTTGAAAATATCTTGCCATATAGCTGTTGCTTACCTTTAAATACTAAGAAGAATGGAGTCTCAGGTAAAAACCAAGCGAAGGGCACGTAGAACAATGATAATATCCCACCGGCTGCCGTCAGACCCCAGTATGTGGCGAATGGGCCGATCGCGTATGCCAGTAAGAATCCCACGTTGATGAATAGCAGAAACAAAGCGCTGAGTGCACCGCGGATCCTGTCCTACATATATGGACAATTATTTCAATGAGAGCATCCTTACATGCATATGTAAGTAGGCGAAAAATAGAAATATTAGCAGTGGTGAATGAGGTTGTAGGAAGGATGTGCGAAATAGAGGCAAAATTGAAGGGGAATAAGAACCACGATCAAATCAAATCAAAACAAAATAATCTTTTTTCAAATAAACCATTTCAGGTACTTTTGAGTCGTCAACCATCAATATGAATAATGAAGTTACAACTGGTTCGGAATGTTGCTCTTACCGAGAAGAACCAGTAAGAAAGTCGGCGGTGAATCTATAGCTATAATATATAATCGAGAGCTAAGTGAAAGGCTTAATAACGTACGTACGGATTAAAGAAGTTCAACAAGATTTTAAGAGTTTGTTTTAATTTGAACAAGTTAACAATCCCGCCCGCCAACATATATATCGTTAGACAGACAGGGTTGATAAGAAATAAGCTAATCTCATTTCCCCACAATTTCGTATATACCTGTGTTTGCATTCGAAAATATGAAAGACATCTTATACTACGGCATGTTTGGTCTCTAATTTTTTTGTTCCCATTTTAAACAAACTTTTTTTTAAAATAAAAATTCTTTTTTTTATATATATCTGAACGATTTAGTTACTGACCTTTGACTATAGATTTATTGTACATAGAGTATGGGAGCCATAATGATTAATGCAAAATATATATGCTTTTTTGTCATACAAAAGCCAATTTTTTTTTACATTTTCAACATCCTTTTTGATCCAACTACTTGATGATTATCAGGTAACGTGCAAAAAATAAAGACAGATAGGTAGTCATTTCCTTTCTTTTTTTCAATGGATGCATTTTAGGCTTGCTCTACTACTCTAGTATAATAGATTATTTACGTCACGTTATTTCATTTAAGCCGGTGAGAAGTTATCTGGTTCAGCTAGACTATAGATACTATAGCACAAAGTCCACAAAAGCTGTCTGTCTGTGATTAATTTTCTCAAAATGTACTGTATAACAATACTTGAGGAAGGTTTTGATAGTACATACTCAGGAACAGTTATATGGTTTTGATGGGACTTTCAAGTAAATAGTAACGTAGATAGAGGATGCTGTGGAGTTGCTCCACAGCATCCTCTATCTACGTTACTACTAAAAATACGTAGGCTAATTTTTATCCTAGATTTCGGGGTCAAGATTTACGCGAGAAAAACTTTCTGGCTAATTTCCACGCGTTCAAAGCTACCAACAAGTGGGCACATCTAGTTTATAAGTAACGAAACTTACTTCTGCAATCTCTCCGATATACAATGGCACTGTGGCAAACTGCATCCCTGTAGCACAACCCCACATTACTCTAGCAGCGTATAGAGTAGGAAGGTCGGTTGCTACACCGGCCAGGAGCCATCCTAGCAGCAGGGGGATGTTGGATCCCATGATTATCCATTTTCGCCCAACACGGTTCGATAATGGTACTGTAATCAATGGGCCTAAAAGAGAATATCAAATAATTAGAATTACAGTGTAAAAAAAAGTAATATAGCGACCTGTTTGCTACTATCCCACAGCTGGGCATAGGCTTCTTCTCTTTTTTCCGGAGCGAAGAGTTGAAGCTTAGACCAATTATGTGGATTGGTAGGTTACTCTTCGCACGCTTAGTATTAAAATGAGCAAATTCAATAAAGTTGTTTTGTGGCAATTTGCAATAAAGCGTCGCGTAGTGCCTACAAAATTGTTTGTTTAAAAGACCCATAAGTTGTAATAATAAGAAGACACTAGCTTTTTTTTATAGTCCATAGCGTAATGTCATAGATGCCATTCAAATAAGGATAACAATGTATCTAATTGAATTAAGTATTTTTTGAAATCTGTCACTAAGAGTTCGATATATCCCAGGAATTCTCCAGAGATATGCAGGTTTCCTTACAATATAATATATGTACAATATATATTTTCCTTCACAGTGAAGTATAAAACTCATTCTTTACCTGGGGTTAGTAAACGCAACCTCCTGGTTGCCTTTACTAACCCCAGGTAACCCTAGCTGTTTAATCAGTTTTATCAGGGAAATCCAGTATGGATATCGCCACCCGAATAGGACAGGCGGCGGCTTTGACAGATTCACCGACTAAAAAACTGATACTGCTCCATCACGTTATTATTATGAAGAACTGCTAATTGATCCCATCCCCGGCCGATATCAGCTCTGTACAACAGAGACCACCTTTTCCTCAGGTCAGGGCCTCTCTAAACCGTGGCCTCTCCCGCCACTTTTCGATGTACCAAGAGCACCAGATGCATCAATCGCCTCGGGGACCTATTCTGACTGGGCGTCCAATTTCACCTATTCGGTTATCAATTGCCGTTAATCACAGGCTATGTCTTATAAAAACTTGCGTACCGAGCAACCCGCCAAGAACCAGCAGCGATCCGATCCAGTTTTCCTCTTGCAAGGTCGGCTCACGTGGGAGTGGTGAGTTGTCTGATCGAAGAAGCGGAAACACTGGTGAGGTCCAGCCCATAGACATGCCCGTGCAGAGACTGCCATAGCTTGCTGAATAAAAAATATACGTGTCTGAGAGTTGAAGCAACTACGAGTACACAGATATCATAAATAAATATATGGGACATTTATTTGAAAGTAAGTAACTTAATACTTGTGTTATGGGTGACGGACAACTAGTAAATATACTACATATATAATTTTAAATACATACTTAAATACAAACGCCGTGTGGTATCCGGCAGAATAGTCGACCCTCCTTTCTTACCGAGGTGTTGTAAGAGGTGACTAAGGTATGCGCCGTGTGGTATACGGCTGTATAGAATAGACCACCCTCATTTCTTACCAAGGTGCCGCAAAAGGCGACTAAGGTAAGTTGACGTCAGGCAGGCGGCCGGTTGTAAAATATGTAGCCAAATCATGTGACAACATGTTTGTAAAATGTTGTGCCGACCCAACTGCGTGGGATAAGGGCAGGAGAATGATGATGACATAGTTAAATACAAATATATAACCAGGCACGAAGAACCAACAGATTGTTTATAGAAAACATTGGCCCTGGGCGGGAATCGAACCCGCGACCCGCGGAGCTGTATGTAGGGTCAACACCCACTGCGCCAACGGGCCAGTCTAGGATTAGATTAGTCTAATATAAGATTGACATAGTCATATGTAGTTGTTTAATACCAGAAATGTGTTTCTTACTTTATAGTCTAAGTATTATTTTTCGGAGATCCATGATACCAAAGTAACGATATTATTTTGCTATAGTCGACGATTAGAGAAAAACTATATAATGCTTAAAGTAGAGTGTAGATATTCCGTGCTCATATCTTATGCGTGCAGGGTTTGCACTGGAGACTAATAGGATTTCGTCTCTCCGTTTTCGGACAGAAGGGTTGGAGCTAATACCTACCAAGCTGCTCCAATGCGGATTGGTAGGTTACTCATATCCCAAGAATTCTCTAGAGATTTTTAGAAGTTGTCCTTCATCGGAAAGAGTGTGATCACAATATCACTTAGACACGTAAGTTTTCATAGAAAACTCACCTTTTTTAATATTGTGTTTAATGGAAGATATTGTTTTAGATTTACGTAAGGAAATAGATAGTTTATTCTACAGTTTAACAAAAAATGTCTTGGGCGTAGCTAGAGTTGTATACAAGGGGGAGGGGGGGTATATTCAGAAAAACCCCACACAGTATATTGTTTTAGTAGATTTTATATATTATATTGTTTCGCACACACAGCGTCTTCGCCGGCGAAGACGAGGTCCAGTTTTCTGACGTCGGTCGGTCGTGGCTTCTTCCCACACTTCCGACGTCGCAATGATTATTCAAAGTCATACATCAGCCCTCCACTACGCGTCGCCCTAAGCCGTGGTCCGGCCTCACAGGAGGCACCCTTAGGTCGACATTCCCCGACGCTAGTAAAACTTCTGAGTTCTACTCTCTGCATTTTACAACCTCGACGATGCTTCAGCGCTCACCCGTCCCGCCCGGCGACGCTGTAAAAGCTTATTCCTTATTAATTGTAGAAGAGAGGTAAAAATTGTGTGAGAGGTAAAAAGTGAAAATATTAACCAGAAATACACCAGCTTTATTATTTTTGATATTGAAAAAATTTTTGTATTACAATATAGAACCATACGTGGCATCTACAATTTAAGTCCGCGTGATTCCCTGCGAGAGAAGTTTAAGGTAATAGGTATTCTTACATTTGCTTCACAGCTTAAAATAATAAGAAAGTAGTAAAACAAAAAATCTAGATTGTATTTTTAAATTTTACTCATAGTATTTAAATATGTAGTGTACATGACATGTATGTGTTACATGAGTAGCTCATATTAGTTATGGAGGTCAGGTACATTATAGGTCTAATGCAAGCCTTATAAAGTGTCACTATGTTGCGAGTCGTCAGTTTCCCAGAGTTACAGATTTCAGTATAAGGGGGGCACCTGCCCCTCCTTGCTCGTATCTCGCTAAGCCCATGCAAAATGTTATGTTCTATTTAACACAAAAATGAGACTATAATCTCTACTAGGAATTATTAAAACGACATTGTAAATAATAATGAACGTGATTTAACCTTGAACGTAAGGAGCTAAGTCTCGTGACTTGTTTAAATAATTAATTATTATAAAGCAAAATCCTCCGCTACGTCTGTCTTTTCGGTTTATTAAGATAAATTCAATGCAAGAACTCAATCAATGTTTCATGTAAAATTTAAAGTAACTCTTATTATTTCCATTGCAAGGTATAGGTATCCAAAACTTCCCTCCATTTTCAGAGAGAAGGATTGGAATTAAGACCCACCACGCTACTCCAATGCGGATTGGTAGGTAACACATATCCCTGACTTCTCTAGAGATATGCAGGTTTCCTCACGATGTTTACCGTATTTAGCGTGTGATAAATTGCAAATATCAATTATACACATAAGTTTTAACAGAACAACTCATTGATGTCTGCCTGGGGTTTCAAACCGCGGACTCCCTACGAAAAGTCACACAGTCTTACCGCTGGATTAACCCAGTTATAGGGTTTTATGTATATTACCTGAAATATGGGGATAATTGTTGAAAATGTCGGAATAAGTCTAGCCGCCTGGGAGCTTTTATCAAAATCGCTGGCTAAAATATGGAGTATTTTTCTTTTATAAATCTACATTAAAATCTACGATAGCGCATATATATCTGTTATGTTTCACTACATAATTTTTTCAAAAAGTTTAAACATGACAAAAATACATCATTATTATCAAAGTTTTTTTTACAAAGGCTTTTCATGTTTAAAAATATGATACTTTTAATAAATACGTTAAGCTATCTTTTGGGTATAAGATTCTATAAATAATTCATTAAAGCAGTTTAAAAACACTGTTAAAGGGAGGCTGATACAAAAGGCCTACTGTTGAGGATTATATAGATGATAAAAATGCGTGGATATAGCTATTCCTCTAACCAGTAATAACCAAATGTAACTAGTTATAAGAATTATATTTGAAATGATTAACCACCGAGTTTATTGCTGGCTCTTCTCGGTACGAACAGCTTTCCGAACCAGAAGTAAGTTGACGATTCAAAAGCACTTGTTTACAAATTAACTTGAAAAAGAATGTTTTGAATTTTGAATTTGAATATAAAAATGAATTTCTGTCTATATGTCCTTTACAGAAGACTTTACGTTACCTTACGAATCGGCCGGATCGATTTTATTGAAATTTTCAGATAATCTTTAGTTTGACGCATCAGATGTTCCTGTAAAGTGGTTGGCAATCCGAGCGTTTTTAAACTGTTGAGTTTCGAGGGGAATTTGAAACTGAATTGAAAAAAGACTGAGCCACTGCAACGCTAGGCCAGAGCTACTTCAAAACAAAAGCGAATAGACACCAAAATATAATTGAAGCGCGGGTCTCACTCAAGCGGAACGCCGAATGTCCGATGTGCAAAGTCTGCATATAATTAAATACGCAACGTGAGGCAAAAATTTTATAGATTTATCACGGTCATTACAGATCTAATAAATTGTGATTATGAAAACATAATAATAATATTTATACGGATATCGCGTTGGCTGCAACTTGCTATCCTTGGACAATACCTGTAATTAACGCAAGTACGCTTTTGTTATAAGATCGAATTGTTATTTGTTTCATGATCGTGTAACAGATAAATATTTTTTTGGGTCATAGCTTCATAACATCATTCTCCTGCTCTTATCCGACTCTAAGTGGTATCGGAACAGCTTGTTTCAAACATATTGTTACAAGTTTTGGCTAGTTTTTTCCGACCGGTCGCCTTCGTGACGTCAACTTACCTTAGTCGCCTTTACGACACCTTGGTAAGAAATGAGGATGGTCTATTCTACTCAGCCGGATACAATATAGCTTTAACGAATATTGATTTTCAGATTTAATACATACTAGGTATGTGAAGTTATAGGATATCAGATTCAAATATGGGACATATTTTCGGTAAAGAAAACATCGTTATGGGGATTCTTAGTGGAACAAAATTTTTGCTATTACTCTAAGGATGACGAAACTGAATGTATGGGCACATAACAAAACTGATGGACAATGGGGTTTCAAAGAATTGCGAGGCAGTGATAACTCCGCACCAGAAAACAGTGTTCCTAGACTCTACGCTAGCTATGCAGACGATCCTAAAAATCTTGTATATGCGCCAATGTTATTTATATTAAAGCAAGATTAAGGCACATTCTTATTTTATTTAGTGTACAAAAACAAAAATAGTGATAATATTCATTAGTTGTAAATCACGAAAATAAATAGATTAATCAAAACGCGGATTATAGCAAAAAAATTCTATCATAATTTTTGTACTATGGAATTCCGCAAATTAACGAATAATTCTATAAACTATAAAAATTATTTATTAACATTATTTATTGTTTTTATAATAAATACCTAAAGTTGCTGCCAAATATAGCCGCCAGTGTAATTTCAAATCATGTAAAAACGCGTCGAACATCACTAACGCACCTAACGCAAACACTTATCGTTATATAATATCAACTACACTTGATCAGGCGTGTACACTGCCTGTCAATGCGTTTAATTCTGTACCTACACGTTTACTACAACACAAGGTGCCATTCACATTTATTTTTATTTATAGTTTATATAAAATAAGGAAGGCATAAGCCTAAGGTTAAGCTATCAAAGTAGAAATCGCTTGCGGTTCCTGCTTTGCGACTTACAAAAGTACGTAAGTCGTTTGTGGGTGTTTTACGATTCTATAATAAAATTCCACACTCAATTTTAGCTTTACTATTACAGCAGTTTAAACTACTATTAAAAGGAGGCTGATACGGAAAGCCTACTTTACTATTGATGATACGTGAATCCTGAATGTGTGGATAAAGCTACTCTTCGTAAAACTACCTTATAGTAATAACTGAATGTAACTAATTATAAGACTAATATTTTGAAAAGGGCAACCTCCGAGTTTACAGCTAGCTCTTCTCGGTAAGAGAATTTTCCAAACCAGCAGTAGAGTTGACAAATTAAAAATACTTGTTTGCAAATATTTAGTAGTTTGTAGATTGTTTGACTCTTTCAGGGGGTCAATGACTCATAATTCGAGAAGGCAACGAGATCATCTGTTAAAACGTATGTGCCTTATTTATATTAGCAATTTATCACACGCTTAGGAAGTTATTAAAAATATGCTATACTTTTAATAATTTTCTTGAGTTAAATTTAAAGCTATGGTAGCCCAGTCAATTGAAATTTTTTTTTTCCCGTAAACAATGTATCGTATTCACATACATTTCCTACACAGATTAATATAATATTATATTAAAAGTAAAAGTAAAGTAACGGCCTGTTACTATGCCCACTGCTGGGCTGAGGCCTCCTCTCTCCGTTTTTAGAGAGAAGGATTGGAGCTAAGACCTACCACGCTGCTGCAATGCGGATTGGTAGGTTACACATATCCCTAGAATTCTCCCTAGGTTTCCTCACGATGTTTTCCTTCACCGAAAAGCGTGTGATAAATCGCAATTATCAATTAGACACATAAGTTTATTTTAATAGAAAAACTCATTGGTGCCTGCCCGGGGTTTGAACCCATGTCATCTCTAGAGAGTCGCACGGTCTCACCGCTAGGCTATCACAGATTAATATTATATTTCCCATTTATAAACATTTCGCAAGCTATGTGATGTGTATAGTATTGCAAGAATATTTCCGTTTTTCTTCTTATCCTACCAGTTTTTATACCATTTTATCTGCCACCAGTTTTGAGTATTTTTTTACCTATTTGACTTCCGTCGGAACAACTTATGCTCGGCCAATCTGGTCATTCAACCGCTGCAAAATTATTACTTTGTATTTATACTATACAATACAATAAGAACTTTTTGTAGTTACTCTTGAATTGAATTTTAACGAGTTTTCCGTTCGGATGACTTGCTTAATTTATATGTTTTGTCAATTCGTTAATTCGTACGTTTAAATATGTTTTTGTTATACCATGAATCTTCAAGGTCATAGTTTTCGGGGATTTTGTTTTTTAAGTTAATCGGTTTCATATCACAAAACAAATAAAATTCGAGTAAAATTTTATAGTATAAAATGTTTAGTAGTAGTAGTAAGAAAGTAAGTTGAGTCAACGAATGTAGAAAGAATAGTAGTTAAATAATATATGATATGGTAATACGAACATCACTAGTGTAAACTCGTAGGTGGCAAAATATAAATATGTGGGAAACAATTGAAAATCTGCAAAAAATTTCAAATACGATTTCGTAATGTATATTGCTAGTTTAGTATAATTTAGATATTATTTTGACTTAAAACACTTATTGACATTAATGTAACGTCTTGTTAATATTGTATAATTAATACGATATTTGTATAATTATTTTGACTAAGCATTTCTATTTATGATGTAAGAAATATTTTATGGTTTGCGTTATTTAAAAAAAATCTATTACAATTTTAAAATAATACCCATATTTGTTATCAATAATTTTTTAATTTATATTAAATTATTACTAATTCATTATTTTATAATGATCTTTTCCTTAACAAAAATAAAAGAAAATAAAAAAATACCCATGGATGCCGCCAAAAATTGGCGCCATTGCAGTTTAAACTTGTGAATGAATGTGAGGAACATCACTAATACACTTTTTGAAAATCGAACACTTTAGTTACAGCTATGCTTGTTTCAGGCGTGTACGCTGCCTGTCATTGCGGTCAAATCTGCACAAACACTTGTTTTACTAGAAGTCCAATTTCCATTCACATTTGTTTTTATTCAGTCCGTAATTGGTATCTGTAAAAAAGGTATTTTGTTTACTATTTCCTTAAGAAAAAGGAATTGGCAATTAAAACGAAAGAATTAATTGTGTGTCAAAATTAGAAGATCTATTATGCGCTAAAATGGTCGATGAATTGTTGTTTCTAAATCTGGAATTTGTTAACTCTATAAAAATTAAAATAACGCCTTTTAAGGTTGACTATATAAATCTAGCTGATTGAATTTTTAAACCACATACAGTTACCGATACTTGGTAATTCTTCGACATACCTTGTCTTGTACATAACGTATCGTATCTCGTATCTCTAACGTATGTTTAAAACATACGTTATATTGTGGATTTATGACTAGGCGGGTGAGGCCCAGGCCTACGGCGGTTAAATGGCAAAATTTTTGAAATTTTACAAGCACAAAAAATGATAATACAGGCGCCCTTAAAATTAATTTCAGATTGATTTATATTAAACATTTTTTATAGAATATAGTATCCGGATAACCAAGCTTTACTCGGTGTTTTTTCTTGAGAAGATATGCTTAAATATGAATTAGATGTGTTGATAAAGGTTCCCAAAAAAATTTTTTTCACTCAAAAAACAGATATTGAAAAAAAAGGAAAAAATATTTGGATATACAAGATATGGACCCGAACCGTATTTCAATTATGGAATCGCTCGAATTTCCACCTGAGCTCTCATGACTACAAATATCAGCGATATAACCTAAAATGAACATAAAATTAACCTTCGAATCCTAATCATATTGTTCCAGTTTTTTTATTATCAGAAAAAGATAAAATGACATTTTCTATAAATAAAACCCACCTAGATCGATTTATCGCCCCAGAAACCCCCTACATACACCCTAAATACTGGGCCAAAATTAATAAATTTTTTTCTTATTAAGGGTGGCATCATTAATAAGGCCTAGGGCGGTATCTAACCTAAATCCGCCACCGACTAGTTGTTGTTCGTTAGCGTCAACTTAAATCTCAAAATTACCTCAATGGTGTTCACGATCGTAAAACTTCAATGTGTTGTAGCGCCAAATCTATCATTACCTACTTAAAGCTTCATAAAACAGTAAGAAATCAGACGAGTCCTATTCGAATATTGCAAATGTTTGTCTGACTCTGTTACGATAATAGGGCTCATGTATCCTATGATACAAAAATTTCCGTTTTTCTTCGGGAATCATTGAACATATTTAAAATCTTAACTTCACGCAAAATAAGTTATAGCTAGCAGTAGAAGTTTCATTAATATTGAATAAGTTTCGCAAAAGTCTAATATAAACTAAATTTATTTATGGATGTATATGGATGGATATATATCTATTATCCACTATAATTAATTAAATTTAGACATTAGAGCATAGAATAAGGACATTGCTAAAAGGCAATTATAATGTCAATGGATATTTACTCTTTCTTTCTTACATACTATATCTAAATGTCCAATACGAAACAGAAAAATTCTTATTGTTTTGGTTTCGTGAACTCCATCTTCCTTTTTTTATTTTAAAAAGAGAAGCAAGTAGAAAAAATTACCTTATAGCTATAGAAATGAAAGTGCCTCAGTAATCTTAGTGGTTACACATACTCGTATAATAAAGTAGTGGCCTGTTGTTATCCCACTGCGGGACGTAGGCCTTCTTTCTCCGTTTCTGGAGAGAAGGGTTGGTGCTAAGACCTACCACGCTGCTCCAAAGTGGATTGATAGGTTACACACATCCCCAGAGTTCTATAGAGATATGCAGGTTTCCTCATGATGTTTTCCTTTACCGAAAAGCGTGTGAAAAATTACATTTAATTAGACACATAAGTTTTAATAGAAAGACTCATTAGTGCCTGCCTGGGATTTGAACTCGTATCGCTCTCGAAAGATTCGCACGGTCTTTACACACTAACACTTGTATCACAGGTTTACATTTTTCCATAATTAAGTAGCTGTGCAATAATAAAAGGTACTCGACACGACTATTGCAAACCTTGATCTTGAATGTCAATTCTTTGCCTTCACATTTAAAATATGTCTAATTTCAACTCTAAAAAAGGAGGTATAAAGTTATTTTTCTCGTATCATGATGGTAAAAGTAATGAACATTCATTTCATTGAATGAATACCTTGTAGTGTTCTATAAACAACCTTATAGAAATATCTTAAAGTTTATTTTGCAATGACAATTCAATTGTTGATTAACAAAATATTGTACGAAAGGTTAGAACAAAAAACTAATTTTCTTTTTGTGCATCTGAAAATGCACTGTCTTTTCCCCTTGCTAAGATTAATTTCTAATGATAATAAAAACTAAACAATTTTTTAAATCTCCTTGAAAATAAATTTGCTGAGGTGGTTTGAGAATAAAATTGGGGCTGACTGATACAGGGTTAAGTTGGCGCTGTTTTATTTCATTTTTAATTTTAGTGCTTATTATAAAACAAAGTCCCAAAAAGCTGTCTGTCTGTATGTAATCGTTTTCCTCAAAATCTACTGAACCGATTTTTGTACGGTTTTTACTAAAAGGTAGTGCAATTTTTCCGAAAGGTTTAGATACGTATTGCATTACTGTTTTATGTTGTGTTGAAGAGGTCACGCAGTTGTAAAAAAAATCGCATGTTGAGAGCTTTGGTCGCGTGCGCCGCGTAAACCAACAGAGATACACTAAAGTAATATACAAGAGAATTGTAGATCTACAAAAATACTTCAAAAAATCTCGATACAGCATGTCTCTCTTATGGATAACTCAAAATATCTAATTTTATGTTCAAAATTTCAAATAAATACACTGATTTCCACGTGGGTGAAGCCACATGCACAGCACTGAGTTTAGTATAAAAGACAGTCAAATTTAAAGTTGTAAAATCATTTTTGATGATGTTGGTGGGTTCATAAAACGTATATTCTTAGAATAGTAATTGTTTCAGCCTCAATCGATAGCAGTTTATTGTTGGGACCTCGTTTCCGCGGCTCGATCGAGGCTCCAGTTTCCAGAACGTCGCGTCGGTCGGGCGTGGCTTCTCGCCTTACTCTCGACGAAGTGATAACTAGTCACAGTCATACCACCATCTTTACAAGTCCGGTACAGTTCTTCACAGCGTGTCGCTTTAAGCCAAGGTCCGGTCTCACGGGAGGCACCCCAAAGGCGACGCTCTCATGATGCTGCAAGCCTCGCTTGAGACTCGCCCTCCACCTTTCCAACACCCGGCGATGCTTCTGCGCTCGCCCGTCCTCCCGGTGAAGCTGTGAAAGCTTTCAAAGCTAACAACATTAGTAAATGTTCGAAAAAAACCTCCATCCCTCCGCTACATGTCCTCCTAAACCGTGGCACGACCTCACAGGAGGCACAGTTAGGACGACATTTCCCGACAATAGTAGAGCTTCTGCTTACTACTAGCATTAAACATTTCGCAACCTTGACGATGCTTTTGCGCTCGCCCGTCGAGTGACGCTTTAAAAGCCGTTCGGCCTTATAGCTTATAGTAATTTCGTCAAAGAATCCTACTTTTAATGACTACATTATATCATCATCATCCTGCCCTTATCACACTCTAAGTGAAGTCGGCACAACATGTTAAAAACATGTTGTAACATGATTCAGCTACGTATTTTACGAACGGCCACCTTCCTGACGTCAAATTACCTTAGTCGCCTTTTCCGATACCTCGGTAAGAAATGTTCTATTCTACTCAGCCGGATACCACACGGCGATATTATTATTATATATTTTTGTAATCCATTTAGATAAATAGATTATACTAAAGTAGGGGAACCACACTAAAATATGTCTAACGTAAAAAAAGAGAAAGCTAAATAATCTACTGTTTGTAATATGAAGTTTGGATTTAGTTGGTTGGATCAAACTGGATGTTTGAAAATTAAAAAAAATAAATTTGAAATAAAAAATGATCAAAACATTGAAATGAAACATGCGCTATAAATATTTTTCTGCGCATTTGTGATTAGACAAAGATAAGTACATACATTCTCCTGCCCTTATCTCACTCTAAGTAGGGTCGGCACAACATGTTACAAAGACGTTGTCACATGATTTGGCTACGTATTTTACGACCAGCCGCCTGCCTGACGTCAACTTACCTTAGTCGCCTTTTACGACACCTCGGTAAGAAATGAGGGTGGTCTATTCTGTGCAGCCAGATACCACACAACACATACCTTAGTCGCCTCTTACGACACCTCGGTAAGAAATGAGGGTGGTCTATTCTGTGCAGCCAGATACTACACAGCACATACCTTAGTCGCCTCCTACGACACCTCGGTAAGAAAGGAGGGTGGTCTATTCTATGCAGCCGAATACCACACGGCACATACCTTAGTCGCCTCTTGCTGTATAAAGCGCAATGGAATGCCTAGATTATATTGAAAGCAATTGTGCTCATAAGTAAATAAATTTTTGTTACGAACAGGCGTTAATTGAGCCTTTTTGAATATTTACATTACTATTACAAAACGAAGTCTCCCTCTCAAACAAAGACTCTCCGTGTCTGTCTCGAAGTACGTACCACTAAAACATTTACTTTTTTTTTACAAATTACTATATTTTTTTAAGGGATACAACTATTATTATGTGGTTGATAAAAGTCCACTAAGCTTGTACTGATAAAAAAAATGTATAACTATATTCAATAAGACAAAACAAGCAATGAAAAAAAAAACAAACGTAAATGAAAAAAATATATAAATAATAAGAATATTAATAACGGTTATGGGTGTATATCACGAAACTAAATAAAATTGCAATTTATTTTAAAGGTGTTCATTTTATTGTTCATAATATATTAATTTTCACTATTTTTATTGTAAATTCAGAAAGTTATGTATTATCGAAATCTATTAAACAAATCAAATTATAAGTTTAAAAACAGCGACAGCGTATAAATATCAACCCGATATACGTTTTTTGTTTTTATTCCGTCCTTTATCTTCGAAGTTAAAAAAGGGTGGTTTTTGCGAGGGGCTGACGCGTTTATTGTAACAGGAATCCAATTAGTCGCCGCAACCCACGCCGGCTGGAAATATTATGGTAGACTTTCCCGCCGACGATGTCCGCCCGCCCTTTATTATGCCTTCTCTTTATTATCGGCGATTACAGGTGATTAAGTGCGAGCATAATTGATTAAGTGCGAGCATTCTAGAAGGCATACTCAGGTGTACTCGCCAATCATCGTCTATGATCGCCTAAAAAAAGTAAAGTACTATTCCACAGCTGGGCATACGCTTCCTCTCTCCGATTTAGGAGAGAAGGATTGGAGCTAAGACCTATCACGCTGCTTCAATACGGATTAGTAGGTTACACATATCCCCAGAATTCTCTTTAGATATGCAGGTCACGATGTTTCCCTTCACCGAAAAGCGTATGAAAATTGTAATTATCAATCAGACACATAAATTTTTTGAATAACTCATTAGTGTCCGCCTGAGGTTCTCCGCCTCAAAAGATTTGCACGATCTCACCGCTAGGCTATCTATGATCGCCTACAAGCCGGGAATTGTCGATTTTTCGGATTCGTATTCATCGAGAATCGCTGGTTGAAATGTTTAATTATCATATGATACGGACGATAGCGTAGATACTTGCTAGATGATCGTGTTGATTATAGATTATATATATAGTGATTATAGCCATTATTGAAGTGCAGGCATTAGATAGTTATGATTGTACGCAGCTAGTATATCTAGTACCATTCAGCGACTAAATGAAAATTGGAAAAAAATGTATAATATATCTAGTATTTCTTTTTAAATTAGTGGTTTCTTCAGAAAGAATCTAGACTTTATTTATTTTGCATCCCTTAAAATAAATTTTAGTCATATCTACTCACTAAGACTCTACGTCTACGTTTTGGAAATTTTCAACGTACTTTTTTTAATGTATACAAAAAATGATTTTGATGAGTTTATATCTTTGTATTACGCTTAAGATAATATATATGATTTTCCTTTTGAAAAGTCATTTGTATTATCATTTTAAAGTTTTTTCGCTAAAACGCATAAATATTCGTATTAACAAATAGATACATAGTAATTACTTTGTTTCCTTTGATAAAGAAACTCTACAGTATTAGGAGGATTAATCAACCCACCCCGTAAGTTTACGAACGAAAGAGGATGCTCTCTTTTTCAATCAAAACGAATGAACAAATTACAAACGCAATCAAAACGCTCTGTAACGATTTCCGGACGAAGCATTTTTATTTTTTTTTTCATTCGCCACCTAACACTGGATCTCGTTCTTTTTTTGAAATCCGTATGTTTTCGTAAATCGGGACTCGATTGTGAGAGCACTCACTAATTGACGAATCGGTATCCAAATTCGTTGCGGTGCGTTCCAGTAGAGGAATCGAATAAAAATCAAATGGAAAAAAGGTCAATGTATCGAATCGATTGACACGGCTGTCGACAAGCGATCTATTTGACTCCCCAGATGGCACTGGGAAAGCATTGACAAGATGTAATTAATTTTGTTTGTAAACATGTGGCTCTGATTTAAATTACATGTATTATTTGTTTAATTAGTGAGGAATCATAGCGGGGTTTGCAATAGATCTGAGATCTATTTAATTTTGGTATCATAAGGTGAGTACCTAATTACTAAATTTTATAAATACATAAAGCATAGTATTTATTATTTGATATTCATGTCAACCAAAATATTTTTAAAACTCTTTGTCGCGAAAGTGATCTACTCAATTATACTCAATCATATAATCTTTGAATAAAACATTCATAGATTATACAAATACTTAAAAGAAATGTTTTTTCCTGACAAACTCAAAGAGAAATAATATATTATATTTAACAACAACGTCTCATCGATGAGAGAATAATCTGGTCATGTCATTGTCAGTTTTGTGTAGGTGTAATAAAATCAGAACCTCTGTTGCTTATTTGATCTTTCTATCATAATTAGTTACTACAATAGACTCTTTGATCACGTCTTAATACGAATAGAACAATAAACGAAGCTCGTACGTGCCAACTAAATAAAATTATAAAGTCCTTAGTAAATTTGTTCTATTAACAAAATGGATGGCTTCTTGATAAGCAGAAAACGAAGCTGTCTTCGCGTTAATAAAATGATTCCTCAACGTCACCCCGACTGCAGCAACAGCACAGCTTTAGCGATCAGTTAGGTATGACATCCAATTTGTGTACAATTTGAAATCTTAATAAGCCGTCAAAGCGTTCCAGAAATAGTTGACTAACTAATTACGTTCTTTACAAGGGAGGATGGCGACAATTGACAAATGCGTTCTGCGACGGGCGATACATACAATTAGCCGCGGAATGTTTCCGAACGCAGCGATCGTGTCACAGCGCTGTCAATGTCAAACTTTGGCGGGAAATTGAACTTTTGCACAGCTAAAATAGAGGTCACATTCGCACTATAATTATTGCTGGATTGAGTGTTTGCTTTGCGATGGGGTCTATTTGAGAGGCCTTTGTCTGCGGACGGAGATAAATCATTTGGTGTCAGTCGTCTGGTTGGGATGTGTGACAAATTACCCAAGCGCCACCTATCGTTGCGGAAGAGATTTCCTATCGGCTTATTATATCGCGTGATAGACCAAAAGGTTGATAATGGTTATGTTTATAAAAATGTCTCCAGCAAAGAGAGCATCCGAATAAGTAGTTCAGAATTGGTTGTAGATATAACCAATTCTGTAGATAATACAAAAGTAAACTAAATTATTCTGCTTTATGCTTATTTTAACGCCATCCATGACATCACGCTACGAACTAAGAACTAAATTTAAATTAAGAACTAAAATTTAGTGTTGCTCTTCCAAGTAATGGGTCGCAAATTTGCAAGTGTAGAACACTCACGAGTTTTGTGGGCATTATATTCCACAAAATAACTTTTTGAATTCGGTCACTTTAATACAAGGCGTGCGATATACTCGCTGTTAAATAACCTGCGCCTACCCTCGTAGAGAAAAAAAGAGTATTTAATAAGTTTTTAAATAAATAAATATGGGACAATTAGACATACGGCTGTGTCCGCCCTCAAAGTAATATGTTATGGATGACAGATAACTGGTAAACATATACACATATAATTCTAGATAAGTACTTAAATATATATATACAAAATGCAGGTCCTAGATGGCAATCGAACCCGCGACTCGTGATGCTGAGGGTAGGGTTATTGCCAAAAGCGCAAATGGGCCAGTCATTATATTAAGAATTAGTTTTCACTTTTACATATATTTTAACTAAAAATGATACAATCTTATCACAAAGAAGTGCTAGTAAGTAGGTCTAAAATATCTATTAAATAATGATAGATAGACCACGCAACGTTACGAATAGACCATTTATTTAATCTTCAAAGAGCAACAATAATACAGCTGTAATAAACATACTCAAATTAATTATTCCAAATTCATCCTGAAACGTCTAATTAACGATGGAGAAGTCGCTCGTAATATGGTTTGAAAGGAAATAACTATTCTAGGTACGGTTGCCAAATATAAAGTAAGAAAATTGGGACTGAATTATAAAGCTCTATTTTTATTAGGAAATATTAATCGTGAGTCTTTGATTACCATACAATTTGCCAGTGGAATAAATCCCAATCAGAATGTCGGGTAATGAATAAGACGGATGAAAGAGGAGTGCAAGCAAATGAGATGAGAATATGAAGGTGGATGTGTGGTGTGACTAGACTGGATAAAATACGAAATGAGCATATAAGGGGAAGTCTTAAAGTTGCGCCCATTATAAAAAAGACAGTGCAAGATTAAGACGGTATGGACATGTAAAGGAGAGGGTTGAAAATCATGTCAAATGATTGTTAAATATGAATGTGCATGGATATGTGACAAAAGAGAGGCCAGAAAAGAGATGGTTGGATTGTGTGAGTATGATGTATATAATAGGAGTATCGCCAGACTTGACGAATGATAAGACAGAATGGAAACAAAAACATTTGCCGACCCTAGTTAGAGTGGGATAAGGGCAGGAGAATGATGGGCTTTTATTACCAAAACGCAGTATCGATACCTAAATTACATATTAAGCAGTAATAAGGAATCACCTATAGATCGCCTATAGTGATTGAGATAGTCATTTTAAGTAACCTTTTTAAAATTAAGGATTGAACTCGACTTATGGACGAGGAAAGAGCATTTCAGTGACGCACTGCTGACTGAAAGAAATTGTAGTAAAAAAAAGTTCAATGGGAAAGAAGTTTATTTTGTTCCCCGTTTTAATCAACATAGCATACGTCATCATAATCTGGAATTAGTAAAGGAGTTATTGGAGCTAATGCTGATATGGGGTATGAGGAGAAAATATGGATTTATTCCTTCGTCATAGACAATTTGTTGCTTATTCAGTTACGTGCGGTATTCATTAAAATAAATAAAGTAACACGTTTGTACAAACAAACGCGGATTATAGCAAAATAATTCTACCATTACTTTTGTCCTATGGAGTTCCTCAAAGTAACGCCTACTTCTATAAATTAATTTTATGAAAGTAATTACATTGAAATTGCTAGTCATAGCTTTTCCTTTAAACCATAGAAAATATTATTTGTAAACGAGGATTGCAAATTACTTTTCAACGAATCCCAAAAAACCGGTGCGTATGGTAGCCCTGTTTGAAAGTGATTTGTTAAATACAAATTGGTTATTAAAATTCTTGGCGCTGCGACAATCTGGTGTCGCCTTTGGGAATTTTAATTTGGGCTTTTATATATCAATTTGATTTGGGAAAAAAGTAATTGTATGACAGTCTTTGCTACTTTTATTTGCGTTTTATAACATAATTCAAATGATACTTTATGTTGTCTTTTGGATAGGCAAAGATTTATCAAATGGTACTGCGAATATACTTTTAAAAAAGCGACCTCATTATGAGCTGTAAAATAATGGGTTTTTCTTTATTCAAACAATTTACTGATACAATTTTTATTTTAATATAAATTAATTTATTGTAAATTTGTACTTAAATAATAATACAATTTTCCTTTGCTTCTTGGTATCCGGCTGAGTAGAATGGACCACCCTCATTTCTTACCGGTGTAGAGGCGACTAAGTAAGTTGACGTCAGGCAGGCGTAAAATAACCAGCCAAAGTATGTAACAACATGTTTAAAACATGTTGTACCGACCCCACATAGAGTGGGATAAGGGCAGGAGAATGATAATTTTCCTTTGCTTAAGTATACATGTTTAGTAACAGTTTAATAAAATAAAACTGTATTTTATTTACCGCTCGGCCATGTTCAGTTTTTGCTATTTTTTCACATTGACTAACGCCATAGAGTTATTACACTAGAGTGGAATTATTATACAGAAATGTCACAACAAATAATAAGAGGGAAGTTGATACTCGTATACTTAATCTTTGTCCAATTACACATAAAAGCTGATAGATACACCCTCATTTGCTTTCTCTATATTTCTGTTAATTGAAATATGGACACATTTTAGGCTGGCTCCCTTACTTTAGTATGAAATGGAGTACTCTATGAGTAAAATACGTTTATTCTTTTCTGAGTATAACACATAATTGTCCTAGAGTTATTATAATAGAGTAGGGGAGCTAGCCTTAAATGTGCATAGATAATACAGAGAAAACAAATGAGGCTTATTATCCGTCTCTCTTTTTTATAATAAATATAAATAAATAAATATATGGGACACACACACGGTCGACCATCTCGAAAGTAAGTAACTTAATACTTGTGCTATGGGTGACAGATAATAGGTAAATATATATATAAATAATTTTAAATACATACTTAAATAAAAATATACACCCAACCAACTTGTTTTATAGAATATGTTGGCCCTCGGCGGGAATCGTACCCACGACCCGCGGAGCTGAAGGTAGGGTCACTACCCACAGCGCCAAAAGGCCCGTCAGTTTATGTGTGATTAGACAAAGATAATTATAGTACCTGGCATTAAATAATGCACATAGATGTGTAGAACGAAACAGCCGGCCAGTTCGGTTTCGTAGAGCGCTGTCACTGTCACACACGGGTTCGTCAGTCTGTGCGACAGGCACTACATGCATTACGATTTTTGTCGTGGAGTCTATCCTCCTGATGATGCTTCGGTTTCGGGGCGAAACGATCGTCGAGATTGTGGTGGTGGGTGTGTGTGTTGCTTGTGTGCGTTGTTGCTGGTGAAGGCGCCTTGGGGTGCATGTGGTGGCTTGTCCTTCATGTATAAGGTGCGTAGATTTTGCCTGCTTCATACACATTGGCTTTGCATGCATTCGCTTAACCCGTGCGGATTATAGCAAAGTAGTTAGTTCTGTTATATTGTTATATTACGTGAAATTTCGTTAAAAGCTTCTTTAAAATCATTTTTAACTTGACTTATTATTTTTATTTGTATAATAAAAATCTAGTTTATATCGTCATCATTCATCATTCTCCTGTCCTTATCCCACTCTAAGTGACTCCACTTAGAGTACCTAAAATCTGCACAAATCTGTGTTTTTTTACTTTTAATTTATGAAGGATAACCGACAAGATTTACACAATGTAAGAACACTAATGTAACAACAAAATTATAAAATACTCCACATCATCCTCCTGCTCTTATCCCACTCTAAGTGGGGTCGGCACAACATTTTATAAACATGTTGTCACATGATTTGGCTACGTATTTTACGACCGGCCGCCTGCCTGACGTCAACTTACCTTAGTCGCCTTTTACGACACCTCGGTAAGAAATGAGCGTGGTCTATTCTATGCAGCCGGATACCACACGGCACATACCTTAGTCGCCTCTTACGACACCTCGGTAAGAACGGAGGGTGGTCTATTCTATTCTGCCGGATACCACACGTATGTAAAAATTTAGTTAATAATCTACTTTAAATATATTTTCTTAGCGTTGGAAGGATTCCGTAACGACGATTTAAAAAATAAAGTGCCATAATGAATCCTCGTAAAATTTTAATTGGGATCGCGCGGTCTCGCGTTTTTTCACGCCAAACTTTTTAATTAATCTTTCACTGGAACGGATGGACTTCAGTTTTACAGCCAGCCGTGTTTATTAATTATTCCAATTTTGTTTGGAGATATATTTTTTTATCCTTTTATCGCCCTGTTTCTTAATTTAAGCTGATAATTAATTGATTGTTATCAGTAATGAAAAAAGTTTTAACGCAAAATTCTTTTCATTAAAATAAAAGTGTAGGTAGGTTTTTAAAATTTAAATTAATGTATTGACTTCGTTTTTAATAAATGCAGCGGTTACGTTTGGAATTAACTAAAATTTAAAATACAAAATTAAATACAAAATATTATTTAAGTAGACTTGTAGACAAGTGCTTTTGAATCATCAAGTCTACTGCTCGTTTTGAAAGCTGTTCTAACGAGAAGAGCCAGTAAGGAACTCAAGGGTTCTTTAAAAAATTTGCTTTCTTATATCTAAGATAGATTTTGTCATAGCTATCTCGCATAAGGTCGAACAATAACTATATCTACGCGTTCTTATCATCAATGGAATCTTCAACAGTATAGTAAGGCTTTATGTATCACGCTCTTTTTTAAATTTTTTTAAAACTAGTGTTATTTATATATATAGAAGTAGAGGTTCCTTTGCGATAACCTATACTATATTTATCAAAAGATTTTGACGATTTACTAATGACTACTAATATTCAAATTCAAATTCAAAATATTATTTATTCAAGTAAACTTGTAAACAAGTGCTTTTGAATCGTCAACTTTACTGCTGGTTCAGAAAGCTGTTCCTGCCGAGAAGAACCAGCAAGAAACTCGGCGGTTGCTCTTTTTAAAATATAAATCTTAAAACTAGTAACATTTATTTTTTACTGTCTTGTACAGGGTAGAAGTGCTCCTATATCCAGACATCCTTATTATCTAAGTAATCTTTAACAGTATAGTAAGTAGGCTTTCTGTATCAGCCTCTTTTTAATAGTGTTTTTAAACGGCTGTAATGGCATGGCCAAAATTGATTTCGGAATTTTATTATAGAATCTTATACCCAAACCCACAAACGATTTACGTTCTTTTGCTAGGCGCAAAGCAGGAGTCGCATGCTTATGTCGCTTCCTACTTTGTCTAATAAAGTTAATAGTTAATATAATCTGAAATTTTGCAATTATTTTCAGATTCAAATTCTAGAATTGAATTATTCATTTCCGAAATATAATGCGAATCTCTGTCCGTCTGTTACGTTTTCAAACTATCAATAGGATCGCAGCTTATACAGGACTCACATATAGGGTACAAAAAATACCGCTTTTCTTTCGGGAACAAGAAAAAAGCATTTGAGGGTATACTTATAATTAAGTAAATGCAGAAGAATTATTAAACGTCATTTAAATATTCATGATATCAATTTACATAATATTTAGTAGATTAAGCAAATAATGCGTTTGAGGAACTAATGAAAGTATAATATTAATCATATTGTAAACGTACAGGGATGAACCTAGACGTGAACTAGGATAAAAATACCTGATGACTGTTAAAAAGAACTTTATTCAGCTTTTTACTATAAAATTAGCACTTACAATTGCAGAGGCGCGCTATACAACCGCTTATATAGTAGATGAACCATACCATATTAACGAAAATATTCTGCTTCTCGAATACTCGCAACTCGTGGCGGGGATACGGAACACAATTCGTAAACAACGTGAATGTTTCAGACGATTAGCGTCAAGCGGCTTTGAACTCTATGCCTGATACATTGTGAACTTTTTTTGCATGTTCGCAAGAATATTGATTCCTTTCGATTCAAAAATGCTTGAAATAGCTTTTTGATTATCTTGACTTGAAAAAAAAAATAAACATTAATTCACCTAGCGCCACCGATATAATAATCGAGGAATATTTATAAAGGCATGTAATAAATAACTAAAAGTCAAAATAAAGAATAGCGATGTGATTGGTTTAGTCTGCGACACAAAGCACGCCAGCAGCGATCCTAACTTCTCGTTTTATTAGACGCGACGGAATGTTGTACTTTTTGTACACAATAATATACAGGACGAGTGTTAAAACTTAATTAAATATCTTTTCACACAAGTAATAATGAAATTGCTTTGCTATAATCCGCAATTAACTAAATGATTTTTGTCGTGGAGCCTATCCTCCTGATGATGCTTCGGTTTCGGAGCGAAACGATCGTCGAGATTGTGGTGGTGGTTGTGTGTGCTGCTTGTGTGCATTTTTGCTGGTGGAGGCGCCTTGGGTTGCGTGTGGTGGCTTGTCCTGCATGTATAAGGTGCGTAAATTTTGCCTGTTTCATACACATTAGTTTTGCATACATTCGCTTAATACGTGCGGATTATAGCAAGGTAGTTAGTTCTGTTATAGTGCTTGTAATATAGAATTCCGCAAAGTAACGCCTGCTTCTATAAATCATTTAAATGGAATGGTACCGACCATACAACATTAACTTTAATTCCAGGTCCAGGTTTAATCCTACACACTTTAGCAGCCTACATAAGAAATTCCAGTTTATTTAGCGAAGTAATTTAACCACAGGAATTTTTTAAAGTTTTAAATAAAAGATCATATAGAAGGGTGAATGACCGTAACCCATTACATTCCATTTTGTATGTAATGCATTGAACTTGACCGTGAGACTACATACAAGTGCGAAGGAGACAGAACTATAATATTATTGTTTTATCCTGTTTTTTTAACAAGCGCGCCGGGTCAGGTCATTCAACCATTACTTGTTAGCGAGATCTCAATTAAATTATATTTATTTTGTTTCAAAATACATTGTTTTTTCAAAAACGACTTTAAAAGGGATTGAATAATGCCAAAGTTATCTTATACGTTTAAGCAATCTGTGGATTCATTTAATGTCGTGTCGTCGGTATCACTTTGTATAATGCCGAATGTAGAGTGGATTATCCGTTTTAATAACTAATACGTACAGGACTCGTAAAAACTCATGCACAAAACTCCACCACTGCCAACACAATACACAAGCACTATACACGCTCACTATCACAAACTCAATCGTTGCATCAGAAGACTCCACGACAAAATTGCATAGCATCTTTTGTCTTTTCACATACACATATAGTAAGCTATGACATGCGAAGGAAACGGCGTCAACTGCGGCGGAAATAACCGACGCTGACAAACTGCGAAAGTATGCATCTCTCATCGAGAGTTAAACATTTGTGCTGTTTGCAGTTGAAAACCTAGGGTTATAGAGATATATAGATAGATAGAGAGATAGATAAAACACTTTATTGCACACCAAAATAATACATATAAATAGTTAAAAGAAGTATCTCTACAATAGGCGGCCTTATTCTTAAAAGCGATGTCTTTTTAGGCAACCTTAGGGTAGAGGACTTTCTAAAAAAATCAGCGGTGGGTACAAGATAATTAAATACTAAATATATAAATATTATCCTACAAAACAATAATAAAACAAATAAATAAGTATAATATAAATGACAAAAAAGATGAAAAATTTAATGAGAGACAATATACTACGAAGTTAGAAGGAAATGTAAATCAGGAAGAATTTAAATAGAATTGTATATCTTTTTCTTTAAACACAGAAAGATTAGAGGAAAGATAGAGGTAAAGTGTAGAAAAATATATCCGTTTAACACCTTCTCCCATACCTCTTCAGATGACAAAAGATGGCTTCTTTTTCGCGAAAAGGAAAAGGGATTCGGCTTAGGGATTAAACCGTGTTGAATTTGAAGTCGAATGCCACGAGCATTCTTCGGACCATTGCGCGTGATTTGTATAACGTGTCAGTAATTTAGGATAGATATATTTTGGTTGTATATAAAAGTAAAAAGTAACCACATTTAATATCTGGGCAAACATCTCCTCTTTCTTTGTAGAGAAAGAGTTCCGCCCGGTGACGACGTCAAAGCCATTAGCCCATTCTATAATGGGCAATTGACATATGCCCATTTGCCAAGTATATTGTATATTGCCAAGTAAAAATTGCTTGCGTCTATATATGTTCCATAGATCTCCCGTACTCTAAAACCAATCCCAATTTCATTCCCAGTCAATGTCATTCAGTCGAGTCTCAAAAATAGGTCTGCTGGAAACAATATCGTCAAGATTGGATTGTCAATGGAATTGCTTTCATATTGCTTAAGCCGTTTTCGTTTATTTGTTTTATTTTTATCTATTTATTTGATAAAACCGATCCCAATTTCATTCCCAGTCAATGTCATTCAGTCGAGTCTCAAAAAATTGGTCTGCTGGAAACAATATCGTCAAGATTGGATTGTCAATAGAATTGCTTTCATATTGCTTAAGCCGTTTCTGTTTATTTGTTTTATTTTTATCTATTTATTTGATATGCCAACGATACAATATATACACATTAACCATTTACACTTATATTAATTCTAGTACTTAACGCCGTGTGGTATCCGGCAGAATAGAATAGACCACCCTCATTTCTTAACGAGGTGTCGTAAGAGGCGACTAAGGTAAATGCCGTGTGGTATCCGGCTGCATAGAATAAACCACCCTCATTTCTTACCGAGGTATCGTAAAAGGCGACTAAGGTAAGTTGACGTCAGGCAGGCGGCCGCTCGTAAAATACGTAGCCAAATCATGTGACAACATGGTTGTAACATGTTGTGCCGACCCCACTTAGAGTAGGATAAGGGCAGGAGAATGATGAGAATGATGATTAATTCTAGTACTTACAGTTATAATGGTCAATTACAGGCGTATTCACACAGCATTGTCTTATGTTAGCTCTTAAATATGTTACAGTTACATCATCCATCAAATTGAAAGCTTCCATAGGTCGAAATTAAATAAAAATTTGGCAAAAAAGTCAAAACTAAAAATATGTCAAAAAGGTATAATATATTGTCGTTACACTTGAAGAATAAATAATGTAAAAGAGAGATAAAGCTTTTAAGAATTATTTGCTAAAAATTTTATTATTTGCTATAAACATTCAGTACCTAGTAACTTTCTGAAAGTTACAACTTATGTAATGCGTCAAGCCACGTCTAATGGGTGAATTTAATCTTAGAGGAGACAAATATATTTTTCTAGATTAGAGACCAAAACAGTTAAATAGATTTACAATATCGTAAATTTTTTTAACAAAGAGCCGTTTAATCAAATAATATATGATATTAGAAACGCTTTTTTATGTGACGAATCGTATTATTCAAGACGAAATAGTAAATACGCGGATTTTTTAAATTTATAGATCGGCTTTTAGTTTCTGGAAACACTCTGTAGTCAAGTAACAAAAAGGAAACCGTATCGAAGAATTCAGATCGTGCATATCATTGGTGTCGTTTAATAGGAGGAATCTTTAACGGCGATTAAGTGTTCCGAAAAAAAAATAAACACCATAGACGATTGACAGCTTTCGACCGTTGAAAAGAGTATATTATCGTTTGAAAAGCGTGAACTCGTTCCGAGAGTTACTGGATCAAGTGATTCAAGTGTAAATGTGGTCTCTACTCATTAACTGTCAACAATAATTAAAGTGGGAAGTAAATGGTTTTTTAAATCACAACTTTGTGCCCGAATACGATCTCTGCGGGTGGTAATTAGTAATTACTCATACGTTTTAACGTTTTCTATAGGCTACTGGGACGCTAAAAGCGTTTCACTGTCTCCGTCTAATAATTTACTTTCAAAATATTCCTTCACATTCAATTTCCTTCAACTCATCATCATTCTCCTGCCCTTATCCCACTCTAAGTGGGGTCGGCACAACATGTTGTCACATGATTTGGCTACGTATTTTACGACCGGCCGCCTGCCTGACATCAACTTACCTTAGTCGCCTTTAACGCTCGGTAAGAAATGAGGGTGGTATATTCTATGCAGCCGGATACCACACGGCACATACCTTAGTCGCCTCTTACGAAACCTCGGTAACAAAGGAGGGTGGTCTATTATCTGCCGGACACCACACGGCATATTCAATTTCCTTCAACTGTTCTTTCTCTTATATTTCCTACTAGCTATTAATCGCAACTACGTTCGCACGGACTGCAGTCTTATTATTTTAGTAAACCGTAATACTTTATAGTTAAAGTGGGTCAACCTTAAAAGCTGGACATCTGTCGAGGACTTTTATTTAGAACTTCTAGAGGGAAACAATTTTGTATTATCGATGATTTTTAAATCACTTTCACCGTTTACTTAGCGCACGCAAGGAGAGCTTTAAATTTTGCCGTTGTCGCAATAGTTTTTATTTCTGCTGCACTCCTATTCAACTTAGCGTGATGTTATATAAATGATAGCCTTTTGCGATAAATGGACTATCTTACACTCAAAGAATTTTTCAAGTCGGTCCAGTAGTTCTTGAGATTAGCGCATCCAAGCAATCAAACAAACTCTTCAGCTTTATATATTAGTATATAGAAGTATGATTAAAATTAGAATTAAAATTTAATTTTATTAAATATGTACTTTACAGATAAATAATAGACCGGCAACGAATATTTATCCAAGGATAATGATTTCGCTATTTTGAGACGCAGGTCACCAATCCATCCAATGGTTTTATAGCCAGTTACGCCAACAAGTAATCTACCATATATCACCATAAACCGTAGCTCAGCTCCACGTACCCATAGCGATATTTCTACATATGTTTGATGTAACATAATAAAACATATAAAGGCAAATTTTGAATATAAAAATATATAAACTGACTCTGAATTTACTCCAAATAAGTAAGCTAATCACTTTAAATCATTTCGTAACTAAACCAGAATCAAGCTTTCACATTACATTTTCTCAAAGCCAACCTAATTTGAATGAAAACACCACTCTGTGATGCTATATTTATTGAAATGAATACTTGATTTATAATTACTTAAAGTAACAGCCTGTTACTATGCCCACTGCTGGGCTAAGGCCTCCTCTCTCCGTTATTGGAGAGAAGGATTGGAGCTAAGACCTACCACGCTGCTCCAATGCGGATTGGTAGGTTACACATATCCCTAGAATTCTCTAGAGATATGCAGGTTTCCTCACGATGTTTTCCTTCACCGAAAAGCGTGTGATAAATAGCAATTATCAATTAGACACATAAGTTTTTTTTTTTTTTAATGGAAAACTCATTGGTGCCTGCCCGGGGTTTGAACCTATGTCGTCTCTAGAGAGTCGCACGGTCTCACCGCTAGGCTATCACAGCTTACTTTCTTTATTAACACTTTGAATGGCCAAACTCATATATAACTTTAAACTTATATTTTCTATTTTTTCTATTCTATTCTATATTTTCCAAAAATTTAAATTTGTTACAACGCTATTGCGCGGATGAGGAAACACTTGACGGTTAGTTTCAGTGCCATGGAATCAGCATTCAATTACTAACTATAAATTCAACATGCTCATTTAAGTTAAAAAAACATACTTTATACTAGTATTATAAATGCGAAAGTCTGTCTTTATACTAGTATTACGCCTTTAATCCGCTGGGGCAATATTGATGTAATTATGCACACTTAAAGCATCTGTGTTATCATTTCTATCACATTATATAAATGAGAATAGACTCCCCCTTATTTCTTACCGAGGTGTCGTTAGAGGCGACTAAGGTAAGTTGACCCAACGTGTAGTATCTGGCTGAGTAAAATAGACCACCCTCATTTCTTACCGAGGTGTCGTAAAAGGCGACTAAGGTAAGTTTACCCACGTGCTGTATCTGGCTGAGTAAAATAGACCATCCTCATTTCATACCGAGGTGTCGTAAAAGGCGACTAAGTTATGTTGACGCACCGTGTGGTATTCGTTTGAGTAGAATAGACTATCCTCTTTCTTAACGAGGGGTCGTAAAATACGACTCAGATAAGTTTACGTCAGGCAGGCGGCCGGTCGCAAAATACGTAGCCATCATATGATAACATGTTTGTAACATGTTGTGCCGATCTCACTTTAAGTGGGATAAGGCCAGGAGGATGATGTTATTCTATCGGGAAAAAACCAATATTGTATTATTGTTGATACATCTATGTAAATGATTAAGTTGGCGTGGACATGAAAAGTCGCAGTAGAATAATGATATTGTACGAGTTGCTGCTACCCTGTACACTCTTTGGTTGAAATGTTGATAGAATTAGATTGATAGATATGATTTATGTGTTGCGACACTTAATTAATGGTTTATTGAGAATGATTTGAATCATTAAGCTAGTTTGTTAATAATTTTGTATATTATAGCGTGAACACGCGCGGCCGCTATCGTGTTGATTTCTAATTAATGCGATATTAAAAATATGGCGTAAATGCCTATGTTGCAAATGTATGTGTTTGACATACATACATACATTGATTTGATTCCAATCTTTTAAGAATCGTATAAACGCAAGTGACATAAAATGAAGACTAGCAATTATATATTATACATTACATTAAAAGAAATAATTTATACTTACTTTTAAACTTATAATTAACAAACAATGTTAATTTTGAGAGTGCCTACGACTAAGGTAAATATTATAAATATTATTATATTTTTCACTATTTATTATACGTAATGAATAAGGAATGAAAATGAATTAGGTCCGAGAGGAATGCAGAAGTTTGTTTTTAACCCATTAACTGGTCGCGACATTTATTTATTGCCCTCAATTATACTTGGAGTTACTCGACTGCGGCATTAAGTACGCACCTTCGCTTATAACACAAGCGGCCAAATTACGCAAAGTTTTCGTTATAATTAACAAAGTTAATACTCTCACAGGTATTTAAAGACCTATCCAAACACGTTAATGGCGCAAATCGCTCGCAGCACCGACCGAAACCCATTAAGTTCAAAACTCAATAAACATCATTGTTTCAGCGCTTAACTACGAAAATAACCCGGCGGAGCCGCACGGGGCCGCTTTAGCCCGATCTACAGCTCTCCGCGACCTCTAATATTCATAAGTCAATTTCCTGCCCCATTAATACGTAACGAAGTAGCGCAAATGGCCTTATCGCTTGTGCGCGATTACTTGCTCGCCGCTCTCTTACATAATTCAACGTATTAAACGAAATTGTTTAAACCTTATTGCTCGATTACGTTTCTCCACCCCTGGCACGCCTCGTTTCCCTCTGCCAATCGGCGGGCTGGCTTCTCTTCTCCCCCTACTCTAGTGATTCCCCCCTCTTTACCAATCCCCGCCCGTTCCGTTCACGGTTTCAGTGCGTCGTGACGTTCGGATGTTAGTTGATGACGGTTGTGTTGACTTTTGCTTGCTTCGACCGTTTTTAGTGGCTTATCGTACGCGATAAACGTTCCTAATTACTTTACAAAATAAACAATTCAGTATTATTACAAGTAATTAGACAATATTTTTTGAGTCGAAGTTATAATAAGAAAACAACATAAAAAAAGACATTAGTAGTGAAGTGTTAATTGTGTTTGAACTATTTATTATGTAAAAAAATAAGACGCTACAGAACTTGAATGTGGAACATCAAATACCAATAATGCAGTTAAAATACAATAGGCCTTAGACAAAAAACTTCGATGTGATATATTAAAATAAGCAAGAGCTATGACGATGCTGGCAATGGCGCGAGGCTCTGAGGACAGAAGAGACGAGGATGCCGAAGCTGAATCAGAGGCCAACGGAGAAGTTGATGTAGTGGGTGTAGAAGAGGCCGCTCCCGTGGACCTTACGAGGCGGCTCGGTCTCACGAGGCCGCCCGACCGACCCGCTATCGCTTTCTCCGTAGAGAATATATTGGATCCGACGAAATTCACCGGACGGTCCGAAGTTCCTTTGCGGTACGACGAAACTTATTGGAGGCCGCATTATGATAGAGATGATAGTGATTCTGGTAAGTAACGATGTGATGCGCTACAGATTTCAGTTTATGATGTCAAAAATTTTAAAATGCTTTGAACATCTAAATTCGTTTCGAGCCATTTCATAATACAAGTTTCGATCCTAAATTGTATTTCAAGTTTAAATTTCTCAAAGCTTTTTATAGAAGCAGGCGTTAGTTTGCGGAATTCCATATTACAAGCAATATAACAGAACTAACTACTTTGCTATAATCCGCACGGGTTAAGTGAATGCATGCAAAGCCAATGTGTATGAAGCAGGCAAAATCTACGCACCTTATACATGCAGGACCAGCCGCCACATGCACCCCAAGGCGCAATTCACCAGCAACAACGCACACAAAAGCAGCACACACACCCACCACCACAATCTCGACGATCGTTTCGCCCCGAAACCGAAGCATCATCAGGAGGATAGGCTCTTTGACTATATTATTTTAGTAGTACAAGCAATATTACAGAACTAACTACTTTGCTATAATCCGCACGGGCTAAGCGAATGCAGTACGATTTTTGTCGTGGAGCCTATCCTCCTGATGATGCTTTGGTTTCGGGGCGAAACGATCGTCAAGATTGTGGTGGGTGTGTGTGCTGCTTTTGTGTGCGTTGTTGCTGGTGAATTGCGCCTTGGGGTGCATGTGGTGGCTTGTCCTGCATGTATAAGGTGCGTAGATTTTGCCTGCTTCATACACATTGGCTTTGCATGCATTCACTTAACCCGTGCGGATTATAGCAAAGTAGTTAGTTCTGTTATATTGCTTGTATACCAATAAATCTATACTTGTTATAAAACAAAGTCCCAAAAAGCTGTCTGTATGTAATCGATTTTCTCAAAATCTACTGAACGGATCTTTGCACGGTTTCACCAAAAGATTGTGCAATACTTCTGGATGGTTTAAGTAAATAGTACATATCGGTATTATGTAATTATATTATCGGATTATAGCAAAGTAGTTAGTTCTGTTATATTGCTTCTCAAAGCTTGTTATATCGGAGAAATTAATTATTATCATTTGTTTTTGTTTTTTGTTGTATCCCTTAATTATTTTGGTAGAATGGCGTAAGTAATGCCTACATTATATTATAGCAATAGTACATTATATTATAGTAATTGATAGCTAAGTAAATTATCCCTATTAAATATATTAAATTTATAAATGAGAAATAACAAATAAAAAACTATACAAGCCTGCCTATAAAAGTTCTTTATTTTCTATGACTCAAACTATATGAATAAAAATTTTATACCGTCGAATGTCTTGTCCTGGTATAAATAAATTTCCAAGTCAATGGTACGTTACCAACATTTGCCGATGCAAAAGATCTTGTAAAAGTATGAATGAATAAATTAATGACCACTAAAGTGCGCTAAAGATAAATTAAATATAAAACAATTTGAGGATCGATGCGATTTCCTCAATAGTTACTTGCCACGATGTATTTCCGCAACAACCAATATTTGTTATTTGTTTTGAATCGATCTTTAATACGATTGTAGTCTTACAATTTAGGTATATTTAGTTCGTATATTCGTTAGGTGTAAATAGTTGATTTGACGAACTGATTTTTTTTAACAATACATTAATTTGATATTCTTATATTTCGTGAGTGACATAATTAGAATACACTTTAGTAATTGCAGAACATTTTAAATTGAAAGTTTACTATCAATTTCTAATGTTCTACCGTCAAAAAAAGCGTGTTTACATACAAGTCGCTTTCTTCGATCGCTCTTCTATTTTCTTTTGCAAAATATTCTGTTAGCCGAAATGGTTTTAACAGTCACTGGGACCGGGTTTAGTACAGAAGCAGAAGCAATAAGTGCGGCAACCGGCAAATCTCACTTTCTCACTCGAAAGTGTTTAAAAGTGAAATAAAAGTTGTAATCGAGAGCCGCGATATCAACGATTTCGATTTGTTAAATTAAAAACCACTGAGTAAGTTATAGAAGAAATGTAGTTCTGTGACGTCATTTAATATATATCGGCACCCGGGACCGTTCCTCAGCTCAAGCGTTCTCTACCTGTAATTTTTATTTTGTTGATTTTAATGTTATGTGATAAATAAATGATATTATAGTATAATGTAAATGATAAATCTTTTGGCAAGCTAATGAAGAAATAAAGAAATCGTATTTTTTTAAGTACTTGTAATTTTTTTTAACGTAAAAATAATAGTTATTTCGTAAACGATGATAGCGCGTCCGCTCCGGAAACTGCAAACATTTCGACACGTTGCAGTTGTACAATATATTTATATTTGTATCAAAATCATAATAATCTTTAATACAAATAAACTTTTCTGATTAAGTTTTAACGAAGCTACAATTGGTTCAGAATGTTGCTCTTAACGAGAACCAGCAAGACACTCGGCGATCAATCTTTAAAAAACATTTTCAATTTACCCTATTTAACTGCAGTTTTGTTTGAGGCTGAAAGGATATTCAAATTCAAGAATTTTTATCATTCAAATAATTTTCATTTGTGTTTACGTATGGGCATATTTCTTATACGTTTAAACCTTTCTAGTCTGTTCTTTCTGGTCTAGTATGGATTTTATTAGATAAGTGACTACCGAGACCAACGAATGAGTTGCTAATTCTGCTGAGACGCGACTCACAAGTTTTTATTGTGACCGAAATTTAATGTATATACGTACGAGAGTATATATGTATATACATCAAATTTTGTATTATACATTCGCGACACTACAGTAAGGATAGATTTAATGAATCGTTTGATACGCGATATTTTCTAAATTAAAGCATAAATAGATAAAAAATTATATGTTTTATAATTATATGTTTTTTAAACATCTACCTAATATTTACATGAGGTTTTAACCGGTTAAAGTCCGGCGTGACTGCACTACCGCTCCTCGCAGATTGCAGTTCCTATGAAGGGTTTCCTAATTTAAAAAAAAAACGATAAGGTCTTTAGTTATTGTATTCGATTATAGTTCAAAAGTAATAATAAAATTATTTCACTATAATCCGTGTTTAAGTAAAAAGAAAATATATATAATGCTAATTGTATAGTGAACTATCCGTTTCTTCATATACGATACATGCAGGATTCGTAAAAACACATGCACAATCTTTCACCCCCCACTCCACCGACACCACAATACACAAGCTCTACACACGTTCACTATCACAAACTCAACAATCGTTTCGCTCCGCAATCGAAGTATCATCAGGAGATTGACTCCACGTCAAATTCGCAAAGCTTTGCGAGTCTATCTCCTGATGATGCTTCGGTTGCGGGGCGAAATGATTTTTGAGTTTGTGATAGTGAACGTGTGTATTTCTTGTGTATTGTCGTGGTGGTTTGTGCATGTGTTTTAACGAATGCTGCATGTTTCAGGTATAAAAACAAATAGTCCACTCTACATTTAGCATTTTATATATTTCCTATTCGGATTATAGCAAATTAGATTTACTATTACTTTTGTATTATGGATCTCTGCAAAGTAACGCTTATTCTATAAATTACTGTATAAGTCCCTTAACCAATGCGTTTAGTTGTGATGAAACCTGCATACCCTCCAAATATGTGTTATCAATTTTTTAGTAAAATGCTGAAACCGTTAAGTTTATAAGAAAGGTATATAAATCATGTCAATTTGTGACGGGAATAAACAGGGTACATATCGGATTTCAAATACTTAGGCCTAGGGTTTTGGATGATTAGATTTTTTTTTATACAATACTATCTCCTCCAACATGATTGGAGCTTATTTGTGCTGATTTACTCTTTCATACCAGTTCTCGCACTTATTCACCATTCATGCAACATACTTATTCTTTCTTGCATTCATCTCTGTCATCAATGTCAGGTGGGATTCCTGTCTAGCTACTTAATTTTCTTTTTAATTACAGGATATTATTAATAATACACCTTTATTTGTTAAAGCTTTTTAAAATTTTTGTTTCGTCTTATATTTACTTTAACTATTTATATTTTTAACCTATTTCTGTGTACATTTTAATATTATTTATCTATTTATTCTTAATACTATTTATATAATACTATTATGTATTACTTTAGTATTTTTGCTTAACTACTTCTTATTTCTATTGTTTACTAGTTTTATGATTTTTATACAATAATCTATAAAGATCTTATGGTTTTTACTGTTTATAATTTCATTGATTTTATTTATTTACTATTTTTACTCCTAACATTTGCTCCGCGCTGTATCGCTTGGATGATTAGATTTCCAGGTATTCACTTCAATTGGGAAGTAATTTCACTTAATTTTTCTCAAAATTATCCGTCCAGAACGTTACAGTGCTGCAGGCTTTTGTTTGTTTTTAAATGAATCAATCTGTTCTCACAATAGAGTCATTGTACTGGAATAGGAAGGAGCCTTGGGAAGGCCTGTGACAGTGTCACTATAAATTAAGAGAGGGAAGATCACACTCGTATACATATTTTTGTGTAATTACACATAAAAAGAGAGACAGATAGATACAATCTCATTTGCTTTCTCTTCCCTAATGTAGTAAAATAACTCTTTGATAAGGAGATGTCTGAAAGTTGCGCCCATTATAGAAAAGACGAGAGGTGCAAGATAAGATGGTATAGGCATGTATAATGAGGAGGGAAATCAAATGTGACCAAACGAGTGTTAAATATGAATGTGGATGGATTTATGGCTAGAGAGAGGCCTAAAAAGAGATGGTTGGAGTGTGTGAAGTATGACATTCATGTTAAAGGAGTAGCGCCAGAGTTGTCGAATGATAGGAGAGAATAGAAGAGAAAAATTCGAGCCGACCCCACTTAGAGTAGGATAACGCAAGGGGAATGATGATCAGCAGGCCTATCATGAACTTTTATTGCGAGTCAATTGAAGACGTAAACTAAATTGTTTTGCTTTTTCATACCGTGACGTCTTAAAGACGCACACTTTAAGTCGTTTGGAATGCGTCCTAAAAAATTTCAGTAAAAGAGATAGAGTTATCTATAGTTCATATAACGTTGTTCTTTTCAAACACACTTCATGGTACGAAAAGAAAGCGGTTGGGTTTAGGTACTGACTTTGAATTGATTCGTCACCTTAAACTTCATGGTAGGCCTTCAGATCTCACAGACGGCACAGGGTAGTTTTAAATATAGATTATGCTATTACATTTGTTATACAAAAAATGACATGTACAGGAACAAAGAAAATGTATTAAAATCATGACAATAATTCTCTTATTCCTGGACCAGTAATATGGGGGCACCGTCTTCGTAATAACTAATTAAGTTGCATAAAAACGTTCAATTCCAAGGCTCCCTTTTTTTAAGTCCGTTAACGAGGTTTCCCTATCATGAAACATTAACAGGCAATTATTTTAATAATGGCCAATCGCTTGAAAGGCAATTTATACAAATTACTTCATTGTGGTCCCGATTGATAACGTGACAGCATTCAAGTGATACAAATTAATTTGCATTCACATAAAGAATATTGTGGACTTTATTTCTATATAATTAAGAGTGCGGAGACAGTTTTCCAGTTCGATTTTATATTTGTCTGTCGAACTTGAAGACTCTATTAAGTACGTGATGAAAGTCAAACGGCGTCCACAATCTTGTGTGCCGGAACACGAAGTTTATTTTTAGATCGTTTATTACGAGCTAATAAACGGTTCGTAAATTGAAATGTCAGTTCCGCCAAATTTGCTATATTATTTCTTTTTAAAGTTCCAATAGGAAAGCTTTTTTTTAATTTTTGCGAGGCACGTTCAATGCCTTTTGAGCGTTTCGTAGCAAATGTTCGCCGGTGTTTTTTTCTTTTACATTCAAATTATTCTTTCTTGCTTTTGATTGTACGTATCTGCTGTTTACCTTGTTTTGGAACTTGTTAGTCCATTTCAAGTTAATTTTAATAGAGAAAATAAAAGAGGATTTTATATTTGCTATATGTGACATGAGTGCGTTTGACCACTACTTAACTAAATCCTGTATCTGGAAGATACAACTTATTCATATCGAAATATTCTAAATTTGTATATCTATTTGTGATCTAATAAATAACGTTCACATCTACTATATACATTAAAATTATGTTTACTGTCCTAATCTCATATATTCTTTGTACGAAATTCTCCAACTTGAAATTCATCGTCCTATCAACATAAAGTGCCTGTTGATTTTAGTCACTAAATCATTTGTTAAAAAGTTGTGTAAATTTATTGTAGATAATAAGTGTATTTTAGTTATATCCTTAATTTTTTTTTATTTCATAATTATATATATTTTGTACTATTTTAGGTAGTGAGTTCATTTGATGCGTTGTGTTTGAGACAAATTCTTAATTCCATTACTCTGTGTTTGCCATTTTACGTGATACCTACTGGTAGACTGATTTGCGCGTAATTTATGCTGTACAGGCCAATAAAGAAAGGATCAATCCAATTAAAGTAAAATAATTCGTAGTGTTCTTTCACAAAGGTTAAATTCCATAGCCACTGCGGTGTATAACTATTGTTAGCAATTTTAACATTTATATAATAATTGTAATAATAATATTGTATTGATATTAATTATTGTATTAAGTTAAGTGTATTTGGAAGTTTAAGTATTGGCATTAGCCTCAAGTTGAGGGGATATTAAAAAAGTATAGGTTAATTCATTTTGGCGGCAGTCTGGTGTGACGAAAAATAATTAATATAAAAGTAATTACGCGTAATAAAGTGTTTTAAGAATGGTTTTGATATATTATTGGAAACCTTTATAAGTATTTTAATACTATTAAGTTTTTTAATTGCTCAGTTTCGAAATTAATAAACCATCTAGGCTTTTAATTTTTTTTTGCGAGTATAAAATATCTGCTAATAGAGGTTACAATAGTTTGAGTGGGAAATAAGTATAAACATATAACGACGAGAATATTTTTCCTTTAGAATATATCCTTTATTAATAAATAAGAAGCAATTTTTCAAAAGTCAACCCATTTTAATCTGTTTCAACAACTCAACACAATGACAGTGACAATGCTTTTTATTACTGACCAACTATATGAAGGAGGTTGTATTTAAAACTCGTCGTAACAAACAATAGAGTAGGTCGTTATAGCAAATCTTTTCTGTAGAATAATGAGTATTTGATGCATTGGTTGCTATTTTAAAGATGTGTACTAAGGAGCAGAGAGACGTGCACCTTAATGACACTAGTTTAGCCACTTCGCTAACGACGACGTCATACTTTATTGACTTCGGTGACAAGTCATCAAGCTATCGGCACAACGAGTCACCAAGGTGACGCTCTAAGCTCCTCATACTTTGCACCAAATTTGTTTCTCTTCAGATATTTGTAAGTAGCGGCCTATTACAATCCCACTGCTGGGAATAAGCCTGCTCTCTCCGTTTTTGGAGAGAAGGGTTGGAGCTAAGACATACCACGCTGCTCCAATGCGGATTGGTAGGCAACACATATCTCCAGAAATCTCTAGAGATATGCAGGTTTTCTCACGATGTTTTCCTTCACCGAAAAGCGTTTGATAAATTGCAATTATCAATTAGGCACATAAGTTATAATAGAAAAACACATTGGTACCTGCCCGGGGTATGAACACGTGACACCCTCGAAAGAATCGCACGGTCTCACCGCTGCGCTATCACAGCTCAGAGCTTAGCTCAGATATTTTTAGTACTTGTTTAAATATAAACCTAACAAAGACATACAAAAGGTCATAATAAGTTTGTGATTCCTGTGACGTGACTCAGCAGAGTTAGCAACTCATTCGCTGGTCTCGGTATTCGCTTTTATAATAAAATTCCGTACTTTATACTAGACCAGTCTACAGAAAGATTTAAATTAACTGTAATAGATATGGTTATACGAAAAGCATATTACAAAATTGAACATTATTTGGATGATGAAATGCCTGGATTTAAAAATCCTTTCAGCTTCATATAAGACTACGGTTTTATAGTGTAAAATTGAAATTTTTAAAATATTGTCCGCCGAGTTTCTTGTTGCTTCTTCTCGGTAAGAATAACGTTCCGAACCAGTTGTAGCTTTAATATATTGATCCTTGACAATTCAAAAGTGCTCGAAAGAGCTTACTTGAATAAAAATTATATTGATTTGATTTGAAAGGTTTTATGAAGGGGAAAGCTAAGAAAATTACATTTTTTATTTCAACTTAACCGTTACTAAAAAAGAAAGATGTTTCAAGGTGTTTGAAAGTTCGCTGGGTTAGAACGTCGTATGTAATTTATCCTATAAAGGTTTTCAAAATAGTTACCACCTTCAAAATAATAAGGATAAATAAGAAAAATATTAAAATATCTGACAAAGAAAAAATATCTATTATTTATTTAGTCAAAACAGTAATCAATTTCATTTTTTGTGTAGTTTCTCAATATAATAGTCTAATTTTTATAAAGCTGTTAAAAGTATTTATTTATATATCAAATGAGTCTAGTTGTCCAGCTGTTAAGTGGTGACATATTTGCAACTTCCGGTCCGTTTCCGGATAGACATTCGTTTGTCACTCCTATATAAATTTTAAATTGTAGAAACTAAAAATTATTTTGTTGTAAAATGTAATGTTGAAATGTTTAGATCATTGATTTTTGAAAAGTTGATTACACGTTAGTGTCATCTATGAAAATATTTTGATTTGTTATTGAATACCGACTTAATGTTATTGATTATTGTGTGACGACTAAGTTAATATTTGCATGCCTCCATACGTAATGCCAATAGAGCATAAATAAGGAGATTGAGTTTACGTGTGTTTCGCAGGCTACTCCTCTCTTATATACTAGTCGAGCTTCTGCGCTCTACTCTCTGCATTTTTTATGGGTGACGGACAACTGGTAATTATACTACATATATATGTAGAATAACTACCAGTTTAACTAACTTATATAACTAACTTATCTAACTTATATAAGTTTAAATACATACTTAAATACAAATACACACCCAGGCTCGAAGAACCAACAATTTGTTTATAGAACATGTTGGCCCTCGGCGGGAATCGAACCCGCAACCCGCGGAGCTGAAGGCAAGATCACTACCCACAGCGCCAACGGGCCAGTCAAGTGGTTTTACCCTCGACGAAGGTTCTGTACTCGCTCATCCTACCATGTGAGGCTGTAAAGGCCATTATAGCTAACAGCATACAGCAGTTTGAAAAAACTTTCCACGCCCAAGTATACATTAAGTTATTAATAAGAATCCTATAATAACAATGACGCAATTTTTATATTAATCAAGCAAAGATAGTTCTGTTTAGAAATGTCATCATCTCATCCTGTTATTGACACTGTTGTACATAGGTCTCTCCCATAGCACCCCACTGAGCTCTGTTTTCAAATCTTCTTTCCCTAAAAGAACGCTGCCCCGCCGTAACCATGACCACCGCCGTGGCCAGGGATAGTGGGATGACCGGGAACTGGGGGCCGTTGTGTATCTGTGTGTGCCATTGGAGGCTTTAAAAAAAACAAAAATTCATTTACGCCTTAACAAAGTTCTTCATTACTATACTAAGGTTGGAATCTTCTAGTGAGTAAGTCAAGTATACTCGTGTTAGAAGGTCCCGCTCTTCCATATTTCATTAATAGCACATAACCATGAACAATAAATGAGTGTATATATGTTTGTGTTTGTGTGCGAATGTGTGTGTGTCTGCACGTGCGTGCTGGATTAGTATATGTTCGTGTGCGAATGTGTGGCTGTGTGTAATATGTACGAGCGTACGTGTATGTTTTATGATTATAAATGATTATATGATCATTTTTTAACGTTTTATTGGTATCGATTCTATCTTATCATAATCTTGTGTCTTTAACCATTCAAGGCTTTACCCATACTCACCACGTTGGGTAGACGGTTGATGATAGCACGGCGTAGTTTATTGCATAGTCCTAGATGCAATGGTTAAACCGCCATTAGTCGGTTGCTAAAGCCTCGTTCGCAAATCGTACACGGGAAGGTGAGGTTGGCTGAGAGTATTAAGGTGGAATTTTACTCCCTCAGATAATTAGAAATCTAATTTATAGAAATTCTGGTTGCTTTTTAATGACAAAACCTTTCATATCGCTGTTCGTGAGCTATGAGAAAGTGGTAATACTAAATTTCCTGTCTTTTTAGCCTGTTCTATTTTTTCCAATGGCTGGATATAATGGGAGATAAATATCTTACGTATTCCGATTTTCATTATACGCTTTTTTACCAATATTTCATTTTTAGCCTCCCGATTACAGCCTTTGGATCCAATTTCAATACAATATTGCTTGCCCAATGCGGAAAACTTTATCAGGAACATGTTCGCACTATTAAATTCAAATGGCCATCGATTTAGATTTAAGATAAACTTGAGATAGATGTACGAGTATTCAGGGAAATTTTATTGCTTTGCAGCCAATGCGATGGTGTCTATATCATTGAATTATACATAATTATAAAAAATTGGCGATGTATAATATATATAATAGACAAAGTAGGAACCGACATAAGCTTGCAGCTTCTTTGCGCCTTGTAAAAGTACATGAGTCGTTTGTGGGTTTGGGTATAAAATTCTGCAAACCATTTTAGCTTTGCCATTACAGCAGTTTAAAAACAATTCAAAATAGTATTTATTCAAGTAAACTTGTAAAAAAGTGCTTTTGAATCACCAACATCTACTGCTGGTTCGGAAAGCCGTTCTTACCGACAAGAGACGGTAAGAAACTCGGCGGTTGCTCGTTTCAAATATAATTCTATAACTAGCATTTAGTCATTGCTATCTTGTGCAGGATACATAATTTTATATTTATCACGTTTAATACGTCAATTACGATAAACATTCGACTCTCCATCAGCAGTATTCAGTTTCACACCGAACTGTATAAACTAACCTCAAAAGCATCCTTTCGAAGCTGTAAACTCTGAAAATACGAACACTTTACTCCTTTATAGGATTGGTCCCGGCTAGAGCGAGACAACATCAATCTCCCTGAAGGTTAGAGCGAGACGCGCACCCGCACCCTTAGCCGCGTCCCTTTGCGCACCAATCCGTGAAATTAGACTCGTCTAAACGAATCTAACGATTATTTTATTATCCCTTTTGCGCTAAGATTTGTTCCTTGCTCACTCAAATAAAAATAAAAGGTGAATAAGGCGTTTCAGGGGTCAAACGGACATAAATTTCGTCCGTTCACGGTCCATGTTGGCTTATTTTTCGGCCCTTTAGGCGCGTGGAGGCCATTTAGTTTTTCTGGACAAGGGTTTTTAGTGCCGTAAATTTGATTTATTGTGCGTGTTTAATATTATCTCCCCATACGATATTCATATATTTATATAAGTTAAAATATGCATAGAGAAATATGCAGAGGAGAGTAAATACGTAAACACATCCTAACTCTCTGCTTCGAGGTTATGAATGTTTCATCATGATCCAGGTTCTCTTAGACCACGCTGGGGCCCTCAGCAACGTAATCCGAGTTCGATTAAAAGTAAATAATAAATCATATAAATCATGTAACACTTCCTTTTATCAAATATGGTCATACTTTTTCGTGATTAGGCTGGAAGGGTCGTAAAATACGACTCAGGTAAGTTGACGTCAGGCAGGCGGCTGGTCGTAAAATACGTAGCTAAATCATACGACAACATGTTGTGCCGACCCCATTTAGAGTGGGATAAGGGCAGGAGAATAATGATCTATTGTAACAAATTATACGAAAAATCTAAACGTTTTAGCGGACAATTAAAATGGTGTAAGTTGTAAATATTTTTATCAACCACAAAAACACAACATTTATTTGATCCGCCCTTTTTTGTATATTACAAAAATTATTAGGTACATTTTTTAAAATTTTGTGTTTCAGTTCATTGCCTCGTATCTAAGTGCCGTGTCATTTGTACATAATTTTTGTAGTTTCCTATTGTATTCGCATTTACCGAACAAGTTTAACAAGCAGAACAGAATAGCGTTGAGTTTTTTGTTTTCAATCTTGGATAACGACACAAACAAGTTGCAAAACTAATTTTACTCGACCTCTTTGTGAAATCAATTTTTCGTATTTAGGCTTGCAACCATTACAATTTGCTTGTTATACTATTTTTGCGCCTAATTTAAAACTTTATGTGTAGCTGTCAGTAATTTGTCATAAGACCTCAGATTAAAAAAGAAACAAGTATCGAGTACATTTTTCCGGCTCAGTAATGGGCATATTAAAACCGATATTTTTCTTTATGGATACAAAAAACTAAGCCGATCGCAATCCTTAGCGAATCACCATGATAGTTATTGTTTGGCCTTATATAATAAATTTAGAAAGGATAGTATGTCTAAAACTAATAAACGCAAATACAAATGCAGCAATCGTTGCTCAGCAAAATATATTTATCTAAGATTATCCATTTTATCTTATTCTTTTCCTATCAAACTAGTCAAGAAAGTCATCTAGAACTTAGTAAATACATAGGCAATTTGTGGTTTTCAATTAAACTGTTTTTATTATAATAAAGTTCATCGTTCAGTACATTTAACGATTTGGTCCTTCGAGCCAGATGCGGAATCCGGTTGCTAGTCCTAAAGATCGCAGTTGTCGCACCCGTATAGTAAATATTTATTCTCTTATACTTTATAGAATTGAAGATCTTATTACCGCGCCCAGTGGCGTACTAATGGAGTGACCCATGTCCAACAGTCGACAAGATGAGCTTGATGATGATGATGATTCTCTTATATACTGGCCTTACTTCACGGTCTTTAATAAATTTAATAATATTGTTTGCTAAACGTAAAGGTTATGACCTATTTAAGCCCATTGCCATTCGCGCCGGTGTCGCGGCGTTGTTTTCACGTAATTTCAGGCTCGTAATTAAAAAGTCAGCGCTGCCAACATTAAGCCGTCGTTTAAGCGCGTCTGCAACCGACTTTATGATGTAACAAACCCCTTTATTTTACACGACTTTAAATGTTTTAATTTTAACTGATTAAGTATTTGACCCGTAGCTAATGTAAGGGGTGATTGAATTGAATCATTATACGTGAAATGAAATTATTATTTAGATACGTGCTAATATATTATGAGGTTCTTAATTTGATTGTTTACCCGTCTTTCTCCGAACATAGCAATGAATTTATGTACCTAACAGTTTTGCTTAGTTTTGTTTTGCGGAGGAGGGATTACCAGAAGCTATTCTAGTATTGAAGAACATCGTCCTAGTGACTAGACCATGTTTTAAGGAGACGTGTAGCATGGGCGTAGCAAGGGCAAGGGGGGCAGCTGCCCACCCTTACACTGAAAACTGTACTGTGTTATCAACCCCCATAAATGTGTCTTGCAAAAGTCTCACTATCCCTATATTCATATACGTACAAAATAAATTAACTCTAAAACGCTGCGATATCTTTAAACATAACTGCGAACATGAAAATCACCCAACCAAGAATCCTTCCCAAATTACAATTCTCCATTTTCTTCATTTAACAAATTGATGGGCCTTGTTTACTGACATCGCTCACATAATAATATATTTTATCTAATTCAAAATAAAGATCAAAATCGCGTACGAGTTAAGCAAAGGCGCTGGAGCGCTTACGCCCAAAAGTAAAGGAAGTTTGTAGTGATGTATTTGCGCCAAGGGATTTTTGGCTTTAAAAGTTAACTCTAAAGTTTATAATTGCTCGTCAATAGGTGGAAGGGGGATTCTGCGGTCCAAGTTTGTAATTAATAAAGCCCTCTCGATTACAAGTAGCTCTCCGCGCTGGGATTTGAGCGGGCCGTGTTTGGGACTCGAAATGTAAAAGCTTTTGATCTGACTTCAATATTGTTAGTACGATTTGAATTGGGAAGCTCTAATTGATTTCATATCATAAGAGTCAGAGTAGCGCAGATTAAATTAACTGAAGATGGAGTTCAGATTGAAAAAATCGCAGCTTATGTCAAAATTGTACCAAACCGATAATAAATAAACGATTTTTCTCCCATCAAAATAAATCGATTTGTATCATAAATAATCGTTTTTTTTCTGACTATTTCGCAAAATTGCCTTTTTTAATACCTATAATTAATTAATTAGAGCAAAGACTAATTAAAGTGGAGTGCAAGTACGAATTAAAAAAAACGAAATTCGATTAAAATGTGTAATTTGGCTCATTATTTATTGTGACCCTGTTACTTACAGGCCCGCCTACGATTACTTTAGCCTTACTCTAGTATTAATAACTCTTATGATATTTAAACATATGCAGTCTATTATTGACACAAGGTATACGTGGTACTCTCAAAAACAAACTAATTTTCTGCACAGATTGGCTAATAGCTGTTGCGCCGTTGTTTTGCACGTACTAATTGTTGTGCTTGTCATTTGATTGCTTGTCACTTGCTCTTATATTTTTATTTCAATGACAATTAACAGCTAAATGTACGAGATCTACAAAAAAAATCAATCGTCAAAAATTAAAAAAAATGTGGATGTTTATCTGAACAACCGAAATATGATCATGAGATGGATTCCATAGTATTTCATTATTAAATATAGCTCTATAAGCATACTTATTAGCTTAGCTATCATAAATAGTTCAGTTTATTAAAAGAAGGAAAAAAGAAATTAAGATATATTAGGTAATGACCTAATACAAAGAAAAGGACTTAAAAACGATCGTTCAATTATGAAAAACAAAATTTTCGCGCGGCTTCGTTCGCGCGGAATTTGGTCTGCCACGTTAAGTTTCGTGACAGATTATTTTAAATTTAAATAATTCTATTTTATTTTAAATATTCAAAAAAATATATCTATTTAGTTAGTACATCCAAAATTTCAGATCAGAACTTAAAAACTGATGGATTCCATACAATCATCGCGCGCCGCGCATTTTAGGCAATCTATGGCGCTTCATTCAAGTCAATCATATCGTGATAACTTTTAAACTATTCGGCCTTACAAACTAATTACTTAGTTTGAAAGCCAAAGCTTATCTACATGAGATACTGAAAGCGAAAAATGTATTGATATTTATAAGAGTTTGATAAATATACTAAAATGAACATTGTAAAATAGTATCTTATTTAATTAAATTTATGATTCACAGTTTTGGTCATAGTGGCTTCCGCATAAAAGGTAGATATATGCTGCCGCGAACTTTTATTTAAAACTATACAAGACAAACAATCCTACGGTACATCATCTTTGTGTAACTCCAATGGTTTAGGCAGCGTACGCCAAGATAGCTCTCAGAGGCCAGATTTTTCCGACTTTATTGACATGTATATTACATAAAATGTAATAAACAAATTGTAGCCTATATCTTATTCCGATGTATAACCTATATAACTGTAAATTTTCATCCAAATCCGTGCAATAGTTTTTTCGTAAAAGAGTAACAAACATCCATCCATACTCGCAAACTTTCGCATTTATAATATTAGTAGGATTAGTAGGAAAGAAGTAGGATAGGGTTAGAAGAAATTATATGTAATAAAGACTAAAAATGTATCGGTTGTTGTTATCATATTAGCACTTCGACTGGAACGAACGCCTTATAAGACTTTTATTTAATTTTAGCCGTCATTGCACGTCGCAAGCGCACCCATGATATATCTGTCAACAGAACATCTGCTTGTTATTTTATAGCGCTAATTCGTATCTGGACAACAGGCTTATTGAGAAAAATCATAAGCCGATCCTGCAGCAAACTAATTTGAATTTAAAATGCTTATATACAAGATTCACTTTTAATTATCATTGTATTGGAGTTACAGTGATTTTTATTAGAAAACTCGGTACCGAAGTGTCAGAAGCTGTTTTGTTTTGTGTTATAAAGTTCGAATTATCGCTCGTGATATGTTTTTGAAATTTCATGACATTTATCTTGATAGCCTTATATTTTTTGTTTGTTTATAACTTCGTCTTCAATAGACCCATTCAAAATTAGACTTAACCAAAATCATTTCAAATTCAAAATGTATTTTATTTAAAAAAAAGTTGTAAGCAAGTGTTTTTCAATCGTTAATTCTACTAACCGACTGTTTAATTAACTTATTCTTATGTCCTAATGGGCCTAACAGGTATATGACCTCATTCTTCCCATATTCACGGGCTTAGGTCCTGAACACCTATGAGTTTTTTTTTAATCCGAAACTCGTATGCTCTATAAATTTTTGGAACTACGGGAATTTCTTTTAAGTTAACAGTAAGGCTTTAAACATAAATATATTAATACTGTGATTATTTAGTATGGTAATTAGTATCCAATAATTTTTATTTGTACTAATAAACACAAATGTAATCTTAACTAACAACCCAAATAAATATTACCAGTCTTAAAATTAAGCTAAGACCCAACTGATGCATATATCTGTTAATTGTTGAATGAATATTAAAAATAATATCGCCTGTTAAGCTAAACAACATTCAATAAGGCACAATTTTTAAATTTACTAATTAAATATAATAATAAACTATTATATTTATCTAATATAATTGACAGGCATAATAAAGATTTTATTTATTTTAAATACAAAGGATTAAAAATTGTTTTTGTTATTACGTATCATTAAAAACCTACTTATAGTTGATTGACAAATGTAAACAGCGGCAAATTAACGGAATTTTTGTTTTTAAGTATGGCAATAAAGAAATAAACATATTTGAAACATTCGCGCTTGTTTGAGCTTCATAAACTTTACTGCCTTATCATAATTTATAACGTATAAATTCAAAACAAAAACTCAATTTGCAGAAGTTCATCTGTACTAAAACGTATCACCGCACAAGTTTAAGTGTCGGTGATTATTTTGATATGAAATTATACGTGTGTCAGCAAAAGTTACTACCGCTGTCGGTGTGTTATGACATATAAAGATGCTGTGATTCTGATTTGACGCTTATTAATGTTGATTTTATAGTTATTTTGCGCGATTCGGTCATTTCAACGTCCCAACTAAACACCAAGACAATTCTGTTAATATTTATATATCCTGTCAACCATTAGAGTCCGTATCTTACTAATTTCACTAAGCACAAAATAGTCGTAAATTATATTTTAATGTTTCCGGACGTCTAAAAATTTGCTACCAATGTTGCCGCTTTAAAAATTAATATCTTAAAAACCATTTTGCAGTGGCAGCCCTCGTCGATGGAGAAGGAAACGGATATGATCGTTATATCTTATGAAAATGTTGTGATTAAACAAGAAAAGTTCAAAAAAATTATCACTGGGAAATTGTAAAATGTGAAATTTATAAGTGTTTTATTTGTGGTTGATGTTTTTGGGTCTAGCCGTGTATCGTTAAATTAGATTTGTCGTGACGTAATGTTCTTTATTTCTCAAGTTATTTTTATTTCAGTTCCGTAAGTTTTATATTTATCTTAAGTTTATATACAAAAAAAGATGCATTATACGTTGCAAGAATATTTCAGTAGTCTGATGTGTTTCTTAAACTAAAAAATACTGTAGACGGGGATATAATACATAATACACGCGAAACTCCTGCAATTGATTGTTATAGAATTATTCTTTTCGCATAACGTTTAATGTCAAATATGTCAATGTGTATTAAAAACATCTATACAGGACACATCCTGAGAGTGTAAAACGAAGTAGCTGATTTTAGAGTGTATGTGTCACTATTTATTAACATGTTTATATACCTTATACGTAACGATTGAGTGTCGTTAAAAAAATGTAAAAAAAGGATGTAATTTCCTATGCCTTTAAGAGATTTCCACGTCACATGATGCTGTATCGCTTGGATCTAGTGCCTGCCATTGTCTTAAGATTTCCCCTTGTCTTCTATGTATTTGTCTTTCTTATTGGTATAATATGGGTATATATATTCAATTTTGCTTTCTTACCTTTTGAATATTTTTTAAATCTTATCAAGTATACTAATGTAAGACACTCTTATTCCATTATCAGTCTCCATATTCACAGTTCACTTCCAAACCAAAAATACCCAATAAAATCCTCTCTTACCGACCGTCATTTCTTTAGAATGACTTCCCCCACAAACCGACGTCGTTCTACCCCACCTTCATCAGTGTTGCCGACACAAAATATATTTAATAATTGGTAATTATTTGTTCAAAAACCGTTAATCTTATACTAAAAAGTATCATTCTCTTACAGTAAAGGATCATCTTCAACACTCGGACCTAGAAGCCGACGATGTGGAAACCGACGACCAGACCTCAAACATGGATGACGATATCCTCACTCAGTCAGACCTCGATGAAAATGGAGACCCGAAGAGCCCCACGAGCTCTAGTTCCAAGAAAGGAAAGAATGGGTCATCGAGAGATTCAAAAGGCGGCACAAAACCGAGAAGAGCCCGCACGGCCTTTACATATGAACAGCTAGTTTCTTTGGAAAATAAATTTAAAACGACGAGGTATTTGTCCGTTTGCGAAAGGCTTAATCTAGCTCTAAGCCTCAGTTTGACGGAAACACAGGTAAGATATTCTCCACTTTCTTGAAACAACTTTCTTTCTATACTAAACTTTCTTTATTATAGTAATTTAGTTTATCTAAATTTAACCAAATAGAAATTAAATATCTACATATTTCCCTTAATTAGTGTGATTTTGATTCTGTTTCATGGTATATATACTAAAGCTAGCCTTTCCGAAATATTTACATCTCTTGTGTCTATATACTGCCTCTTATTTTTTTTCCCCTATATATTTAAATAACGGTTTAACTGTTCACTTAAATTCATAAATATTGTTTATAATAATGATTAATCCGTTTCTAATCTTATTCAAAAGATTCAAACAGATTCCTGTTTTAACGATCGTGCTATAGAGGAAATTCAGTACCAATTGTTTTTAGATTTGATTGATTTTGGAAATTAATCAGAAAATTGGGAAAAGATATTTTTTGTAGTCATTCCAATTCACATTAATGAAATGACTCGACTGTAAAATGTTGACTGTAAAACAATATTCTTTGGTTCACAGGTAAAAATCTGGTTCCAAAATCGTCGAACGAAATGGAAAAAACAAAACCCGGGGATGGATGTAAACAGTCCAACTGTTCCCCCTCCTCCTGCAGGGGCGTTTTCTTCTGGCCCTTATCCGGGGGGACTTTTGTATTCCCACGGAGTTCCTTATCCGTTCACCGGACCGGGGCCCTACGCTCCATACTTCCACCATCTCGCAGCAAACCATCACCACAGCCACGGCTCGCTGGGACATTCGCACACGTGATTGTGGCAACGGCCAGGGTCCCAAGATCCGAGGGTCGACAAGGATGAGAGTGGACTTTCGAATTAGTGTTGACGTTTTTGCTATTGTTACGTGGTCTTATCTATTAAAGGGACAGTGATATCTGATATTTGATTTTCATAATGATGTAAATAATTAATGCTTATCCTTAATAGTAATGAATTGTAACACATTTCGAATCGTACACAAAATTTTTACCAAAACAAAAGAATAGCGGTTGCAATATAAACGGCCTAAAATACATCTCCAATTAATACAGCTGAACATTACGGTTTTTTAAAAGATCTGAAGGTAGAATCTTGCAAGTTAAATTTGAGCTACTTTCCCGGGATCCAATTGAGCTGAAATTTTACATACCGGTCCAGTCTCGATGACAAGGGATGTTTATAAGCATGACTAAGATGATCCTGCCAGTATTGGCTCCTCAACGGTTAACAATAGGGACATGAAATTTTGCCAAAAGCTTTCTCAGAGGATTTTAACTTGACTTGTTTATATTAATTCGGATAACTGATTTAAAGTACCTAAAGAAACAGTCTATTCAGATCATCATCAGCAACCCGTCTCTGTCCACTGTTGGACATAGGTCTCTCCTATGGCACGCCACTGAGCTCGGTCTTCAAGATATTTGACTAAGAAGGAAAGGATATACAGTTAAGTTAGATAAATTAGATAAACTCAGAGGGAATAGCTTTTTGTGACATTGATAAGATTTTAATTATCTAAAACTACGCTCACTTTTCATCTACCATTCTAATATTACGAATTTGAAATAGATAATGATGGGATTAACATTCAATAAATAAATAAATAATAAATAAAATTTGTTTATTGCTTTCACTTAAACTAAATGTTACATAATTACTGCCGGGGACCTCCTTTTAAATTCAAAATTCTAATTCAAATTCAAAATATTCTTTATTCAAGTAAACTTGTAAACAAGTGCTTTTGAATCGTCAACATCTACTGCTGGTTCGGAATTAAAGGTTATTCGGTTAAGCAATAGATATTACTTGTGCTAGGGATTCCCGCACTTTCACATACAAGACAAGAAGTTTAATGAATCATGTTTTTTAATTTAAACGGTCTCTGTGTGATTTGGATTCTTTGCAACTAAACAAATAATGCATTATTATGCATTATAATAATAATAATATTATTATTATTATTAATAATAATAATTTATTAACAATAAACAAATAAAGTTTACCTAAAACAACAACAACTCAAGTTAACAAAACGTTTAATAAAATTGTATGTATAAAATAACGTAGATAAAGTATGTAAAATTTTCGCTCAATCGGACCCCGGAAAGTGGATGAAATTTAACTTTCAAGATTCCACCTTTACATACACACAAGGAAGGTTAAAGTTTTTTTTTAAAAGCTTTTAAAAAACTTTTTTATCGACAGCTATTTTGTGACACGTATTTAACTTTATATGAGCTTTTGAATTAGTCTTTATCTGCTTGGACTTCAGTCATCATTCTCCTGCCCTTATCCTACTCTAAGTGGGGTCGGCACAACATGTTAGAAACATGTCACATGATTTGGCTACATATTTTATGACCGGCCGCCTACCTGACGTCAACTCACCTTAGTCGCCTTTTACGACACCTCGGTAAGAAATGAGGGTGGTCTATTCTATGCAGCCGGATACCACACGGCATTTACCTTAGTCGCCTCTTACGACACCTCGGTTAAAAAAGGAGGGTGATGTATTCTATTCTGCCGGATACCACACGGCTTATCAAATTTAATTATTCTACTACATTATTCAAAAACTTAAATACCAAACAGGTGTTCCAAATAAGTAATTACTAATTCACTTGAATCAACAGAGCATATTTTCTGATTATAATTTAACAGTAATTATGTTTTTAAAAAAAATTAAATACATCATTTCTTTGTCTTTACACATTATGCCGCACTTTTTGCTAGTCAGAAACTATATTAATTTATAATTGCGTCAAGGTTGTTCAACCGTGGCGAATAATTTTAAATAACATAATTATATTAGTGCAATTTCAAATATATTATATATAATTAAATGTAAGATGTAATGAATCGAATGTGATACATATTGATAGGGAAATTCATCGTGTAATAGTTACACTTTTATTATAATATTGCTGATAAATCTTTACAAAACTACTTTTGTAATGAATACAGCAAGACAAATTACAGACTAAATACTATCAGAGGTCTATACAAAGTTATTTGACTGTTTCTGATCGATACAGCATACATTTTTTTTTAGTTTTTATCTTGTTGAAACGACTTAGTTCTTAGATTACTCTGTTGACTGAAATACGATCGCGAAAACAAAGAAACATACATTGTCCTGCCCTTATCCCATTCTAAGTGGAGTCGGCACAAAATGTTAACAAAACATGTTGTAACGATTTGGTATTTTACAATCGGCCACCTGCCTGACGTCAAATTACCTTAGTCGCTTCTTACGACACCTCGGTAAGAAGCGAGGGTGGTTTTATTCTACTTAGCCGGATACCACACGGCACACAAACAAACAAAGCAACCTATGATATAGTTAATCTCCTACTTTTGCACAGACAAGATACAAGATTCATGTTGCGTCAATATCCCATTCTCCAATACTAAGCTAAAGACCACCATGGTAGCTTTAAGAAATTGACTATATTTATTGATATTTAATTTTAAAATATGTTATAAAAAACCCTCTAAAATGTGTAAAATTATTGTAATAAAAGTGTGATTCATCTGTTTAATTAATCACTAATTATTTTAAATTTAATTAAAAATAAATGCAATTTCGTATTAGTACTTCGATCATTGTTTCAAACTTTGACAACGATTAAAATTGTAAATCGTAGGAGTGTTAAATAAATTGTGTTAAATCTAATTCAAATTCAAATTCAAAATATTCTTTATTCAAGTAAACTTGTAAACAAGTGCTTTTGAATCGTCAACTTTACTGCTGGTTCGGAAAGCCGTCCTACCGAGAAGAGCCAGCAAGAAACTCGGTGGAGCTCTTTTAAAAAAGAAGATTCTTAATACTAATTACATTTTGTCATAGCTATCCTGCACAAGGTCAAAGAGCAGCTATATCCACGCATTCTTATCAGCAATGTAAGCCTCCACGGTATAATAGGCTTTCTGTATCAGCCTCTTTTTAACAGTATTTTTAAATTGCTGTAATGGCAAAGTTAAAATTGATTGATCTACAACGGTATTTATATCAAATTTAATAAATAAACGATTTTTATATGAATATTGGAGCCAATTGTTACGCAATATTTAAATTTGAATGTATCTTACGCACAGATAAAAATATGAACGAACAATGGAACTATAAATTAAGTATTTTACCAAACATAACTCTATACTCGACGTATTATTTGACTGTATTTTTTATTTTAATAAACTTTTAATTATCCCTAACATTTACAACTCACGCATGCAATTTCAAAATGCTCCAATCCAATGTTCGAAAGATTGATTCCTATGAATATGGTGATGACAATTCAATAATGGCATTTCCAAACAAAATTTCCAAATTAATGAATAACGCTTTTGTATGTTACTCTGTACCATAGATTTCCACACATAAATACAAATTTAACTGTCAAATAAACTATCTATTCAATAAATTCTGTACATATTAATATAAGTTTTGTAAGGCTTAAAATGTTACGATGCCATTTTTATATAAATAAAGCTTAACATAAGGAAGTTTATATACGATAAGGTGATGTAAATGCACACACAATTGTTATTATAAATATTGTAAAAATGTTTTAAATTTACTTGTATATTACGTCAATCATAAACCCGATTATCAGCCATTCTGCACCCACGACTAGTCAAACGAAAATATATTTTCTGTTCTGTAGATATTCGATTCTATTCTATTCTATTGCGATTATCGGTAACGAGATCGCTATTTAATTTTCTTTTCATTTTATCACCTGTATAGGTGATACCGATCATACGTACCGATCACATAAATTTTAATTTTAGTTACCAACGCACCTCAGCACCGTACATTAAAAAAATAGTTAATGGTGCGAAGTATTTTAGACACAGGACTTATTTTACGTTTCTTAAAAACTAAACACGATTTATATAGATCAACGACCGTACCTTATTATGACACACGAAATTAAAAATAACCTTGACCTGAAGACGAAATAGTCTGGTGTGAGGGAGAGAAAACAACAATGCTAATGTTTTCTTCTGATTTTTGAACAAACACGCCGCGCCAGGTCAGTCAACCATTACTAACAAAGTCAACATCTCAATTAATTATATATATCGTTTTTAAACGATATTTGTGACTGGCCCGTTGGCACAGTTGGCGGTGACCTGTCTTCAAGCCGCGGTCTGCAGGTTCGATTTACACCGAAGGCCAAATTTTCTAACAACAATTTGTTGGTTTTTCGGGTCTAGGTAGGTGTATATATGTACTAATATATTTGCCAGTTGTCTTTCACCTATAATACTTAAGTTACTTTGGGGACGTACGACCGTGAATATGAGTGTCCAATGTATATTTGTTTTCGTAACGTTTTACAAACAACGTCATTAAATAAGGAATACATTTGATTTTGATGTTCAGCGTATATACATTGAAAGAAAACTGAAGATAAGTATTTTTTTTAAAGATTAGGACTAATCGTGGCTTATAGCAAAAATTAAATTATCATTACTTTTGTATTACGAAAATTCGGAAAGTATCGTACTATTCTATGTAATCTATCTAATGAATTATCTAATGAACCGAACAACTATTTTCGATGAAAGTGTGATAGAATTAAGTTGTATAGTTTTCATTTTTTTTTCCTTTTTTTATGTATTATTTATATCATAGATTACAGTGAGAAAATTTTAAACAGAATGTAATATTATATTTTCTATTTTTTACCGAATGGAAATGTCGTTACGAGAAAGTGTAAACGGGCTACAGTTTCATAAGTTAATATTGTACAGTGTTGCTTTTAAGTCGTGCGATTTTACATTAAGGTATTATTATAATATAGTTAGCTCTGATAATTCGCTGAAAGAAATGCTCAACGCTGTAAATACCAGCTCTGTGAAAAACTTTGTAAACTCAATGTTGATTATAAATAGTTTCCAGTTATCTCTTGTTTCATTTTATTACTTAAGTGGGGTATTCGAGACAGCGACTTTGATCACTGGCGACTGGAAAATTTGTGTGTGGACGTGAATATTAACAGAAGGCTTAACATAGCTACAATAACGGCCATCCGATCGCTGCAATTCTATAAAGTAGTATAAAATCTGGCACACCGTTACCAAAAAAAATTAAAATGGCGGACTTTCGTAATTATTCACGTTTGTAGTGGAAATTGTTCAACTTTACTAAAATTTACTGACATTGTGGATCAGTAAAAGCAAAGTTGCCGTTCTAAAGACATTAGAAATAACGAAGCACACTAGAATAGGAAATTTGAAAATTTGAAATGGTCCATTCACATCTACTACTAAATTGACAATGTGCGATTGCTTTAATGTGAACACAAAAGCTTAAAACTCTCTCACGAATCGACGGCGATCAAAGTCGCTGCGTGAGTACCTAGCATAGATATCACATCCCATTCCATTTTAACTTATGTTAAATAAATATTCGGCAAAGTCCAAATTTTAAATGACTATATAGAAGCACATTAAAACATTATCGCACAGATGTTTATGACACCGCGGGCAGCGACTCTTTAATACTATCATAGTTGTCAATATAAGTATTGTTTATTACATTTGTAATGCTGAATTTGGTTTGTGTTCATATATAATTATTATGCTGTAAGGCAATTTCCTTGTCAAGGGTACCATCATAGAACCTAAAAATTTTCTATAAAAAAATATCTGTTTATTTATGTTTTGAATCATGCGTTTAACGCTTAAGGAAAATATTCTGAGGAATCGTATGTATATGAGTACCTCACCGCCCTCCTCCTGGTGTAAACACCAATTCTGTCCCCAAGTAGGGAAGACGTCTTTAGTCCAATTTATAGTAAAAGGTTTACTTAATTTATGATATCTTACTATTGAGTACAGATCTCACCATAAGCAAACAAATAAGAACTTCGGCAAAGCGCACTATGCACTATTCATTCATAATATTTTATCATTAAGAAAAATAATACCTTATAAAAAAGATAGAACGTAAATCTAGAAAAGCTTAAAATTATATTTCTTATCATCCCTCAAATTCAAATCCCTTTGTAATTTAACAAAAATAAATTGTATTTCGTTCACTGACAAAATATTATTATAGCCTTTCTCAGTATATGCAAAATTAATTTGTTTTAAAATAATGAGGTAAAAAATTCTTTATCCTTTTTACCATGGAAAATCCTTATAATCATTGATATTATTGATGAGATGTTTTCATGGTTAATAAGCTGAACAATATTAGCATCAAAACACGTGTATAGTGATTGTGCATTGTGGTGGCAGTGGTTTGTGCATGTGTGTTTTTACGAATCGCGGATTATAGCAAAATAATTTTAGTATTACTTCATTATTATGGATCTCCGCAAAGTAACGCCTAATTTTATATTATTTATACGCCTAATTGATTAACCTTAGTACCATTTAAGTTTCAATACGGCGCTTACATATACGATAAAAAAGTATTTTTACCTTAAGTAGCACAAAAATACACAGCAGATTATCGCTGGTGTTATAGTTTTAGTAGACATGATAGAAGTCGCTGGAAATCTAATTTTATATATCACACAAAAAGGTGACAACATTTTGTCAACCTTTTTCAAATATTTAATTATTTTGCAATTTTCTATTACTTGGAAAACTTGGAAATCATAAATTAGTATAGATTACGTAGACGTATTACGTATTACTTACTCTATCTTCAAGTATGTATAGAGCATTCACTCTGGATATACTTGAATACTATTGCACTATTTACTATTCAAGTAATATAAATACGAGTATATCTGCGTATATAATTTGAATTTAAACTCTCATCGTTGCTGACTGAGAACATGAGCTTGGGTCGTCCTCCACTTCAAGTCTACCATAAGCATTTAAGCATTCGCTCTGGTAATAGATACTAAAATAGAAAATTAGAATATTAGAATAGAATACAAAACCAGTATAGAAAATTCATTTATATATAATATTTTCTTTATACAGTGCAATCTTAATATAACGAACCTCAATATAACGATTTCGTCGATTTAACAAATTTTACGTATCCCCTTAAATTGTCTATAACTATACTACTAACTAATATATATAAATATATAAAAAAAAACAAACATCGTGAGGAAACCTGCATATCTCTAGAGAATTCTGTTGATATGTGTAACCTACCAATCCGCATTGGAGCAGCGTGGTAGGTCTTAGCTCCAACCCTTCTCTCCAGAAACGGAGAGAGGGGGCCTATTCCCAGCAGTGGGATTGTAACAGGCCGCTACTTTTTTACTTTTTTATATTTATATTACGAATTCTTGTTACAATCAAACTCCCCATAACCAACTATAAAAAAATGCAAATAACCACTAATTAACGAATTTTTTTTTATCTTAATTTAGGAGCTTAATCTTTATAGCTTATGCCGCTCCGTACGACGACTACAGAATTTTACTATATCTTAATTATTTTAGCTAATTTTATTATATTTTAATTATTTTAGCTAACTGTAACAGTCTTGGTCTGACAAAGGCACGGCCAATGCGCTGTTACAGCCGCCAGTCTCCCTCAGCAATGAGAATTTCTCAAAGAGCTTGCGTCTCAGGGATTCGTTCCGAACACATTCCAGTAAAATATGGTACACGTCCTCTACCTTAACGAATGTTGACTCATAACCTCTATATAATGTTCCCAGCAATATATGATCCTTAATCCTGTAAAATGTCATTCAGTCGCGATAGGTTGCGACACAATTTTTTTCGTAAAACAATCGAAGCTGTTTGATGGTAAACAGAGCCGCTCATCATTATTGTTAAATATTACACATATAATAACTCAGGAACATGATGAAGTAAATTAAACTATTTTTTACCTCTTTATAAAAAATGGCTACTCGGCTTAAATTATGATGATATAAAAACTCAGCCACGCACTCATTCACACACACACACACACACACACACACACACACACACACACACACACACACACACACACACACACACACACACACACACACACACACACACCATACGGACGCACAGACTTAACAATTATATTTCCAAAAGTAATAACAAAATTATTTTGCTATAATTATATTTCCCATTATGTATGAGATGTTATGGAAGAGCGGGGCCTCCCGTCACAAGTACTAGTAGAAATACTTGTAACTTACTAGGATGGTCCCAGATTCTGTATATAATTTTTATAATGTATTTGTGGTGGAAATAAATAGTTTTGAAATATTTTGAAATACCAAATTTAGAACAACCTTACCTCAGTATAACAAATCTCAGTTTAACGAATTACTTGATATAACAAATACTATTGTTGTCCCCTTGCGATTTTTTATATCGAGGTTGCACTGTAAATAGTATACAAAATTTTGAGTACAAATTGAATATTTTCTAAAAAGATAGAAAAGAATAATCGAAGACAAGTCCCCAAATTAGATCTCTAATTTCGTCTTGATTGACGTCAATTAAGAAACTTAAGCATGTAAAATCTGTTGACCGGATTTTTTCGGAAAGTTTCAAGGGAAACTCAACCAGCGGCGTCGTTTGAACGGCGCGAGTCAAGATGGCGTCACTTCATCCGTCATTTTTAATTGCGTGTCAAACCGGGCTGAGGGCGCGTCACGGCAGACCGCGAATATATTTAGTTTATTGTGTTATAAACGCGGCTAATTTTGTATCTGTACAGCTGCGCGTTAAAGTCACATCTTTATGTTACTATTAGTAGCAAAATTATTTATAATACACTTTCTGGCCATAGTTGCCATATTCTTAAAGTTAAAATTCAAATTAATCTTTAATTAAGTTGGCTTTACTTCATTGATACATTTATAAATCACTATAATCTTTGCAAGAGGTTTAGATTAGGCACATTGTTCAAAAATTAACCTATTGTCAGTCATATCACATGGAGATATATCAATTATAGAATATCATCATGAAATAGTTTCACAATAAAGAATGTGAAAGATCTATATCTACGTAACCGTCATTATCGTTTTTCTCAGTTTCTTTTCATAAAAGTAAAGTAAAGTAACGGCCTGTTACTATCCCACTGGTTTGCAGGCCTCCTCTCTCCGTTTTTGGAGGGAAGGATTGGCGCTAAGACCTACCATGCTGCCCAGAATTCTGTAGAGATATGCAGGTTTTTGCACGATGTTTTCCTTCACCGAAAAGCGTATGATAAATTGCTATTATCAATTAGACACATACCTAAGTTTTTAATAGAAAAACTCATTGGTGGCTGCTCGGGGTTTGAACCCGTGACCTCCTCTTCTTCCTTTCATATTCAATGTATAATTTACGATTTTAATTTTGCTAATACCTACAAAAAGGTATATAAAGAAATATAATAAATTATCCAAAACTACGTGTATTTTTAATGACATTTATATTATAACTATATTGTTCACACCTTCTAGTTTATTCTGTATTCAAAGATCCTTTATCTTCTTTTGACATTTCGCGAGTGAATTTATCGCGTTTTAATGCACTAGATGACAAGTTGTACGCCTATACAGCAAACGTTACGCGACATAACATCTGTTTCCTTTCATCTTTTTTTATTATACATACATCACAGAATAATGATCGGCAGATCTAGTTATGGAGACGTTTGACAATTGCAGAATGCATCTAAATAACCGCTAGACATATTAAGATATCGAAATAAACTTTTCAAACGTAAAATAAAGTCGAATATTATCGTTTTTTTTTCTAGCATTATTGTCAACAGCTACAAATATATATTTAGAAGGATAAATATAAACGATAAAAACTGATCTTAAAACTGCAGACCTACCACGAACTCTTATTGCGACTCAATTGAAGCCGTATACGAAATTATTTTGCTTTTTCATACCCTTATGTCTCAGAGACGCATACTTTAAGTCGTTGCTGAATGAGCGTTCGGAATTGGTCCTAAGAACAAGTGAGTAAAAGAGTTATCTATAGTTATCTCTAGTTCATATAACGTTATCCTTTTCAAACATTGTGACCCCAATGCAATTCACACTTCATGGTACGAAAAGAAAGCGGTTCGCGGTCGTCGTTTACGTCTTCAATTGACTCGCAAATAAGAGTTCATGGTAGACCTGCTGAAGTTCGTTTCTTTGTAGATGATAACGACAAGATGGTTAGCGATAGGTCAATATTAAAAAATAAAACACAATAGAAAATATTTATATGAACCGTGCAAAGCTTATTTAAAAAAATCATATAGTATATAAAATTCTCGTGTTACAATGTTAGTTACTACACTCCTCCGAAACGGCTTGACCAATTTTTATGAAATTTTATATGCATGTTCAGCAGGTCTAAGAATCGGCTACTACCTATTTTTCATACCTTTAAGTGATAAAAGTTTTCACCCCAAACATTTTTCGATTTTTTTTGTCATAATTTTTATAGTGTAGATTATAAATTCCCTAAAAATAATTTATATGGCAAAATAAAGTTTGCCTGATTTGCTAGTAACTTTATAATATTTCTTTTTAACTATTATTATTGTTTTGCGTTCCGTTCCGTGTTTCCGATTCGCTCATGCATCCTCTGCAAATTTCGGTGTAATCAACATCTATATGAATTCGATGTTTATTTAGTATAAGAAAGAGAGGTAAGGTAGGTACAATAATACTTATCATTCTTGAAAATTGGGTCTACTTATAGGGTGAAAACTGTTCATCAAACAAGGATTCAAAGAGGACATTAGTTCCCTGGATTGGCTACAGACCAGAATCAGAATTTTTCATCAGAATTTTTTTTATAATAAAATTCTGCGATTAAAAAAAGGAATTAAAAAAAAACTATTAACAGGAGGCTGATAGAGAAAGTCGATACTGTTGGGGTTTACATAGATGATAAGAATGCGTGGATATATCTAGCTACTCTTTGACTCTGTACAAGATAGTAATGTCTAAATTTAAATAGTTATAAGAATTCTATTTAGAAAAGAGCAATCGTCGAGTTTTGTTGGCTCTTTTCGGTAGGAACAGCTTTCCGAACCAGCAGTAGAGTTGATGATTCAAAGACACTTGTTTTCAAGTTTATATGAATAAAGAATATTTTGAATTTGAATTTCGATTTGATGAGATGAATATATTTTCAAACGAGCAATTACGTTTCATCCGTAACGTTAATGCTCAAATAATTCTAAAAGCCTCAACGCTATTGCAATTTAAAACTGTATTCTCAATCTTTTTTTAAAGAGATCACAGAATCAAAAGACTTTGAACGCGTCGAAACTACAGCGCGTAACGCGGCGGCGACACAAGAACGTGTAACTCATACCATTTGTCACTTTTAATTGCCACTTGTTGGTTGTCGAAAATGTCCGAAGAAACGCTATATATTACAGTTTATTGGGAAATAAACGTACGTTGCTTTTCGTCTAACGATATTAAGACATTAGGATGTTTTTTGTTAGGAAGCGCGTTTATATTTCGTCGAGCGTATCGTCTTTGATGTCAGACTTGTTTAAATTCTAATCGGTTCGGTCTTACATTTGATATGATGCCTGGGGATTTTGGCGCCGTTGAAATTAAAATTTTGGATACTGGAGGTACCAAGCCACTGTCTTATCTTATTCGTGTATATGATATACTTGTTGACGATGTGTGTCATGTATTGATGGAATGTGTGCGGAACGATTCTGAGCGGCCGAGTGTACTCATTACAAGTAACGTGGATATTTGTAATAGTATACTCGCCGCACCTTTACCAAAAAAAGCTAGGATATTAGCGGATTTAATATTTAAGTGAGTGATGATGATTACACGGGAGTGACATAGTCAAATTGACTAAACTTCTTAAAAAAATATAATTAAAAAAAATAAAAATAAATAAACTTATATGTTCAGCCGGCTTCGCAGGACTCAATTCAAAGACATATGAATTACAGTTAAAAAAAAAATGCTCCGATCGTGACAAAACATTAAATGATCTTCCAAATTCCAATTCAAAATATTCTTTATTCAAGTGAACTTCCAAAATCGTCAAAATCTAATGCTGGTTCGAAAAGCTGTTCCTACCGAGAAGAACCAGCAAGAAACTCGGTGGTTGCTCTTTTCAAAATAATATTGATAATTAGTTACATTTACATTACTATCATGTACAGTGTCGAACAGTAACTATATCCACACATTGTTATCATCTAAGTGATCCTCAACAGTATAGTAAGCTTTTGGAATCAGCTTCTCTTTAACAGTCTTTTTGAACTGTTGTAATGGAAAAGCTAAATTTAATGGCGGAATTTTATTATTGAATCTTATACCTAAACCCACCAACGACTTACGTAATTTTGTAAGGCGCAAAGCAGGAGCCGCAAGCTTACATCATAGAAGAACGTGATAAGGATTCTATATTGAAAGGAAGTTATCTAAGTCTGATTTTAATTAGTTATAGTAATTATAGCCGTAAAATGTGTGCAAATATAATATACAAATAACACAATATTTAAGCTAATATTATTTTAGAACGTAACCGCACCGTCGCTAATTGCGATCAAAGCTTGCGCGTAATGGAGGACTATTTGCTTGTAATTAAACATAACGCGTACAGTTTCTGTTTAGTCTACCCTCTTAATACCATGACTTTGACTATAAATATGTTGAATTAAAGACAAGGTATAATAAAAGTAGTAAAGTAGCGGCCTGTTACAATCCCACTGCTGGTAATAGGCCTCCTCTCTCCGTTTCTGGAGAGAAGGGTTGGAGCTAAGACCTACAACGCTGCTCCAATGCGGATTGGTAGGTTTACACATATCTCCAGAATTCTCTAGAGATATGCAGGTTTCCTCACGATGTTTTCCTTCACCGAAAAACGTGTGATAAATTGCAATTATCAATTAGACACATAAGTTTTAATAGAAAAACTCATTGGTGCCTGCCCGGGTTTGAACTCGTGTTCCCCGCGAAAGAGTCGCACGGTCTCACTGCTGGGCTATCGAGGCTTAGAAATCGGCTAGATTCTGCTTCATAGAGCATCGTCTCTGTCGCACAGACTGACGAACACGTGTGTGACAGTGACAGCGCTCTACGAAACCGAACTGGCCGGCTGTTTCGTTGTAAACATCGATGTGCATTATTTAATGTCGGGTACTATAAACCGTGACATCCCAAAAGTAAAATAGACACGCAGGCAGTAGTGTCTTTATATGAAACCTTATGTCTAATTGATATTTGTATTTTTGTGTATATATAATATATCTCAAAAGAATATTTCTCAAAAGCATCTTTAATGTTCTAAATCGTAATTATTAATTATAAATCGTTATAGAATCATCTTATTTAACCACAAAATTGTTCAATCTATTTACCCTATATTGATGATACGAATGCGCTATTATTTCAGCATATATAATTTTAATGTTTGTCCGTTAATAATTTCGATCAAAGCGTTCGCGTAATGGAAGAAAATTTGCATCCAATTAAACGTTACGCATACTATGTGTTTAAGGTGAAGTTCGTTTACATCGATTTTGTTATAAATATATATATATAGATATATATATATGTATATATATAAAAGAGAATATATGTATGTTCCTTATAGGCTCCAAAAACGCATCGATAGATTTTAATGCAATTTTCAAACAAACCCGACTGACCCAGCGGATAATCCTGTAAAGTATTGCAATAGTTGTGGTCGCAACATTTTTTGAACTTTAGATGACATTTTTCGTTTCGAAGGTAACTCCAAACAAGAGTGATACATCAACTTGTGGTTAAACCATTAGTCGGTAAAATATAAAACATTTAGTTCCAAGTTATACGTTGGAAACTATGAAACGGGCAGAAATAAAAATCAAAAAGCGCCATTTTTTACACATATTATTTTTAATCTTCATTTTTAGGAATATTAAAGAATTCAAAATTTGAAAAATATCGTTTTAGTTTTTGTATTTATTTTATCTTCAATATAAATAATAACAACGAAAAAGTAATAATCGGTGAGTAAAAGTCTGGTGAATATGAAGGTAGTCATATTTCAGAGAATTTAACTTGCCAACAGAGATTGAAGCTTTATGTGGTCTTGCGCACTCGGCAGTCCGCCATCTGCAGTTCTGTCAGCTCGTGCTGTACGTATGAGTCCAATTTTTTTACTTTGTTCATTACACAATTTTTTAACACAGCCGTATGGCAAGTTCGTAGCTTAGACCCAAGTTTACGAATATATGTGTCTGGATCGGATTCTAGAGTCGTCCTTTATTGCTCGTTATCAATATGTTAGTTGTCTTCCTTGAGGTTCATTGACGATGCTCAAATTAACAGAACGAAGTTAATGAACACCACTAAAAATTGTTGTGAAACGACCTCTTCAACTTAATTTACATAAAACCGTCATGTACTAGGTAGGTTAATATAACCTAAACCTTTGGGAGTAATTGCACTACCTTTTAGTAAAAACCGTACTAAAATCCGTTCAGTAGATTTTGAGAGAATCGATTACATACAGACAGACAGCTTTTTGGGACTTTGTTTTATAATAAGTATTGATAGATATCGAGCATTTATTCCCTCGGTGGATACATTTCCTAGAGGTTTGTTTCTCAAACCTAGACCTGCACTATGATTCACTTTACATTCATATAAAAAAATAGATGGAAATCATATTTTTTTCATCAGGTTTCGGAGATACACAAAGTAAAAATCCAGCACAAGCTTGAATAAATTAAATTTATAAATAAAAATTTCGAGCTCACATTGTAATGAATCTCTGTGAGCCGTTGTTGAACATTGACTTACAGACGAGATCTCTCAGTTCAGTCTCTTTTTTAGTAAAATTAATTAGATTCGAGTTCTTATACAGTCGACAAGCATACTGTTCCTTAAATGTGATAAATTTGAAACCTATCCGCTACGCTATCTATCTCCCTCAGCTCATTGGGAGTGATAGAGACGCGGGCAGACTCAAAGATGCTACTTTGAGCGACTGAAGCTGGTTTGATAATATGCGGTTGGAAGCGAAAAGTTGAAGACACACTGGGAGCATCATTATTAAAAATAATGTAGGAAAGTTTGTATTTTAAAATGACAACTTTCCAGCTGTCAGTAGTTCATCCTGCTATATAACTATGGAGCCATCTCTGACTATCCATCATTTGTACCATCTAAAGATATGATTATATATTTTTATAGTGCAACTTTACTAATAGCTCGTTTTCATATGCGCTATAGCCTTTACTAACACATACAATACACACATATATATAATATAATTTTTATGACTAACAGAAATCCATGGACGATGAGATCGGATCAAACTTGCAATATTACATATGTGAAGGTGAAATCTTAAGTTAAATTTGACCCCGGAGTCTAGTTGAGCTTAAATTTAAATCCCGATGACAGTGCAAGTTTATGATAAACATGACCTGATGCTACTGCTAGGATTTGCTCCAGACGAGGAAGCTCCTCAACAGTTAACAGTAGGGACATGAGTTTTTGTTAAAAGCTTTTTATTACTTAAGTTAACAGGTAAACTTAAAATAACTCAAAATTGAGGTGAAATGAGTTTAGCATGGACCTTACCAAGATAAAAACATTAAATCTAAATGCATGAGTGTAGAAACATAGTAGAAGGTGGAAAATGTTAAGAGTAGAACGCAATTCTTGGCACGACTTTTATTTTTATTTGACGAATATAAACTTAAGACTCTTCCATACGTCTTTTAAAACATACGTATAAAAGTAACAAAGTAAAGTAACGGCCTGTTACTATGCCCACTGCTGAGCTAAGGCCTCCTCTCTTAATTTTTTGGAGAGAAGGATTGGAACTAAGACCTACCACGCTGCTCTAATGCGGATTGGTAGGTTACACATATCCCTAGAATTCTATAGATATATGCAGGCAGGTTTCCTCACGATGTTTTACTTCATCGGAAAGCGTTTGATAAATGACAGTTATCAATTAGACACATAAGTTTTTAATAGAAAAACTCATTGGTGCCTGCCCGGAGTTTGAACGCATGATGGTCTCTAGAGAGTCACGGTCTCACCGCTAGGCTATCACAGCTTAAACATCTGTATATTTAATATTATTATCTATGTGTAAGTGAACCAGGTATACCTATGGCTTTAATAGTATCAGTTAGAGCGGAACTAAGCCAACAGTGTTTTAGTTTGAATTTCCGCAGCAGCCAGCCGAATTAGCACTCAGGCCTGCATAGTTACTACAACTATTCATAATCGTACTTCGATACTAATATAAATGCATACTGATATTATAAATTAAAAAGTAACTCTGTTACGATATCAATTCTTAAGCATTGAACTGTATTGGACCTTGTATTACCTACTTATCCTAACAAGTTGCGGGTACCATTCCTGTTCAATTATAAATAACTATTAAATTATAAATTTTGGCACTACTAAGTAACAGTATTTTAGAAATAACTGCATCCCGCTATTTTACCAGCCGTGTAAAGGTTATGTAAAAGTAAGTTTGGTAGTAAGTTATATATAATCGTAATTTTATGCTATTAAAAGGTCCATCTATAAATATACCGTACTAGCTGTGCCAGCGGCTTTGCTTGGAAATCAGGGTGTCACAATTTTTTTTTAAATTCAAATTTTAAACATAAAAGTAGTTATTGTGAGTTAACCATAAGAGATAGAGACATGCTATCGCGGACTTTTTGTAGTGTTTTTATAGCTCTACAATTCTCTGGTCCATTTAGCGTATTTCTGCTCGTTTACGCAAAGCATGCGACTAAAGCTCCCAGCAAGCAAGTTTTTTAACAACTGCTCGATCTCTTTAACACAATTTACATAATACCGATATGTAATATTTACTTAAACCATCCGGAAGTATTGCATTATCTTTTGGTGAAAACCGGACAAAAATCTGTTCAGTAGATTTTGAGAAAATCGATTACATACAGACAGACAGCTTTTTGGGAATTTGTTTTATAATAAGTATAGATTATACAAACACTCGTAATACACACACACGTACGCACGTACGCATGCACGCACGCACGATCGCAAGCACGCATAGACGCATGCGCACACGCGCACGTACACAAACACACACATATATTTTCTCGTTTATAATATTAGTAAGATATTAAACATGAGTTTAATATACTTTTTTTATATTTTACTACTACTACTCAACCACTTCCAAAAAAATATCAGTTTCATCAAAGTTACATTCAACCGTAACTGGCTACTAAAATACTATGTCTAGAAACAAATAGTATTCAATATGCGTTGCTTATTACGTGTCGAAACAACTGATGCTGGCGATATCGCTGCAGACACGACCAAATGGCGGCAATTCTGTGTAGTGGATTTGCTTACAATATTCAGTAACTCGGTAATTTTATTATATCTGTATTTCTACAACTATATCGATACATATTAAAAATAGTTTTTGTTAAGAGTTATATGAACTCTGAATAGTATAACCTAGTAATGAAGCGTCTGCTGGATTCGTGAATTCTGGATTTAAGTAGTTAGAAGTACCAATACTTTGATCCAGAAATCATCGGCCTCGATGGTTGATATATTCAATTTCAAATTCAAAATATTCTTTATTCAAGTAAACTTGTAAACAAGTGCTTTTGATCGTCAACTTTACTGCTACGATCTACAGCCTGTTGCTGCAAGGATGGTACCTCGGAGCAAGACGCGGCGGAGCAGATAATAAATAAATAATTAATTCCTTATTTTGCACCACAAACCATACATATAATAAACTTAACTAATTTAATTAAATTCCGAGATCCGGGAAGTTAATTCCTTAGATCCGATCCGCTGCAGGGCATCGGGGCAGAGGCAACTCGATGAAGACCGTCACAATTCACCACAGTGCACTATATTCTGTCCAGGACCAGTCCACCACAGTTCGGCACAATGCTCAATCCCAATCCGTCGTAATCCATCGCAGTCGATCGCAGTCAATCGCAGTCTGACGAAGTCCGTCGCAGTCTGTCGTATGCTGCCCTTACAGCGAACTCCGGATGTTCCCAAGGGTGAATGGGATGCCCCGTAAGAGTAGGTCTTCGATGTGGTAGATACATCTGGTGCTCCTGATAAATTGATTAGCGAAGGAAGGGGCCACTGCTTAGAGATGCCCATATCCAGAGTTTTCTTAGCAAGATCCATGAGAGCCGGTAGAAGCATGTTATAAAGTCTGGTCGGACGGCGATACGCAAAGGCTAAACCCCTTACATTAAAAAAATCCACTGCTTTGCACTGTATTAGGAGATTATTATTCAGGTAGCCACCTTTCAAAAATATAAAAACTACAATGTATCTTTTATAAATATTTATTGTTCAGCTATAAAAAACAACGTACGCTTCACTGTTCATTAAATATACATGCGGCTTCCTATCACGAACCTCAGTCGGCCATCTTGAAAATTGTTCTCCCAAATTTCCAACAAATAATATCTAATACAAATTGTAGAATGTGAACGAAATGGTAGATAAAGGATTGTTATACTTAGTCTCTTTTATTACCAACCTATTGATTGCGATTCTCCTGGCCAATGTTTTTCAGTTTTAAAAACATTATCTAACGTTCACTGTTCAGTTCCAGATATAAGTTAGAGAAACGCACTGGAAAACGCACGAAAACAAAAAAAAAATTAGTCCTAATTCAGTCCACAAGACATTGTTTTAATAAAATTAAAGTCAAAATATCCCACGGCCATTTCCCGGCTCACCCGGATATCCGGGATATTGAAATCGACACTTAAACGTCGCGAGTCGTAATTGCGTATTCAGTTCTTTTATAAATTGCAATGATCTTACGACCTCTAAGATTGTTTCCATTTCCGTATTTACACATATTAAAAGAAAGTCTTAAAAGCTGTCTGTATGTGATCGATTTTCTCAAAATCTACTGAACGGATTTTTGTAGGGTTTTCACTTGAAGATAGTGCAATTCTTGAGAATGGTTTAAGTTAATAGTACATTACGATTTTCTTTCAATTGACTGAAATATAAAGCGGGAAAAACTTTGTGACACTGATTTGTTTGACGGGGCGAAGCTGCGGGCACAGTTTGTACACTTCTCTACGAAAATTACGCAAACGTAAAGAACAGTATTAAAATGGGGACAGTTATATTTAATGTAGAGAACAAATGTATTAAGATATTTTTATCAAAATAATGAATAAAAATAAATTTAAACATAATAAAAAAAACCCTTACACGCCCATATATTCGCAGTTTTAGTATTAAAGTGGCCTAATTCAAAAAAGTTGTTTTGTGGCAAATCGCAACAAAGCGTAGCGTAGCGCCTATAAATCTCGTGAGTGTAGAGATCCATATCTTGAAAAAGCAAAAAACCACCTAGCTTTTTTAATAGTTCGTAGCATGATGTCATAGATTTGACATAGATACATACAACATAGATTTGACTGGGCCGTTGGCGCAGTAGGTAGTGACCCCGCTTTCAGCTCCGCGGGTCGCGGGTTTGATGCCCGCCGAGAGCTAACAATTTCTAATAACAATTTGTTGGTTCTTCGAAGCTGGGTGTATATTATATTTAAGCATGTATTTAAAAGTTATATATGTAGTATTCTACCAGTTTTCCGTCACCCATAACATTAGTATTAAGTTACATATTAGGTCCTTACATATGAAATTGGCGTTTACTATGGGAGGAACATAAAGTCGTTTTTTTTAATGAAATATATTTAATTAATCAAAGTATGTACCATTGCTATGTATGCACTTTTGCCATCTCATAGGTAGTTCATTGATCCCCTTACTAAAAAAACCATTCGGGCGGGAATCAATAAAATCTTTGAAGGCGGTTTGGACTGCCCCATCGGAGTTGAATTTTTTTCCTTGCAAGTAGTTATCCAAATTGCGAAAATAATGGTAATCTGTTGGAGCAAGGTCCGGAGAGTACGGTGGATGTCTAAGACATTCTAATTGAAGCTCCTCTGATTTGGTAGCCATCTGTTGTGCAGTGTGTGGTCTAGCGTTGTCTTGAAGCAGCAGTGGCCTAGAGCGATTGACCAGCCTCGGTTGTTTAGCAGCCAGCTTTTCCATCATGGTTTGCAGTTGCTGACAATAGATATCTGCCGTAATCGTCTGGCCAGTTTTAAGAAAGCTGTAGTGAACGACACCGGCACTAGTCGACCAAACACTTACAAGCAACTTTTTTTTAGTCAATTTTCGCTTAGGGCAGGATTTGGCTGGTTCGCCAGGGTTCAGCCATTGCGATGAGCGCATCCGATTATCATAGAGGATCCACTTTTCATCACAGGTAATGATTCGATTTAAAATGCCTTCATTATTGTGCCGGTTGAGTAACGTAACGCAGCAGTCGACGCGCGTTTGTCGGTTTTTCTTTACCAATTCATGAGGTACCCACCTTTCAAGCTTTTTCACCTTCCCAATTTGCTTCAAGTGGATTAGAATAGTTTTATCACTAACACCGGAGCCTGCAGCTAACTCGGACGTGGTTTGCGATGGATTCCACAATAAACTTCAATTCTTCATTATCAACTTTGGTCTCCGGCCATCCACGAGGCTTGTTCTGCAGGTCGAAATTTCCAGAACGAAAACGTTGGAACCAAAAACGACTGTGTTTTCTTTTGCGACACCGTCACCATATACATCATTAATCCTTCGAGCCGTTTCTGCAGCACTGGTGCCACGGTGGAACTCATACTCGTAAATAACGCGATATTTCATGTTTTCCATTTTGTAAACAGAGTGACACAAAGAAAAAAACAAAAGAAGAAAAACAAATGAATTAGGGGGTTTGAAACACAAATGCATGAGTAAATAGCTGTATGAATTTGAATTTGGAATTCCTAACCATAAAGGTAATATTTGAGATCAAAGTGGCCAGTACGACAAAACGCCAATTTCATATGTAAGGACCTAATACTTTGGTGTCGGATGACCGTGTGTGTAAGTGTCCCACATATTTATTTATTTCTTTATAAATTGCAATGAAAATTAAGGACAGACTTTATCTCTCATTGGAGAAAAGGTGCTTCAATGTGTATTTTTAATTATTGGATTTAAATACTTAGTATGTTCAAAGAACGTTATAGAAATATCAGACAATGGAAACAGTGAATGTCTAAGACTTCATTTAAAAGCTCCATATTTAGGCGGATCCAGAATGAGCTTTAAGCTTTTAAAAAGAATCATAGCGGCACTAGAGTACACCGGCAGGGTAAATTGTATCACAAGATATCTAAAGAATACAATGATATTTTTCAGTAGAGTGAGTTGAACCTATATAAATATTTACTTCAGTCGTTAAGTCTTTAAGTTGTGGCCGAATGAGTGTTCTGAATGCGTCCTAAAAACATTTGAGTAAAAGAGACACAGTTATTTACAGTTCATATAACGTTACCCTTTTCAAACATTACGATCCCAATTCATGGTACGAAAAGAAAGCGGTTGGGTTTAAGTACTGGCTTTTTATTGAATCGTTTTCTAAATGTTAATGGTGGCCTACAGATTATATCATTACATTTGACTGGCTTTAGCGCAGTTGGCATTGACCGTGCCTTCAGCTCCGTTGGTCATGGGTGCTGTTCCCGCAGAGGGCTTACATTTTCTATAAACAATTTGCTGATTCTTCTAGTCTGCGTGTATGTATCTATTAAAGTATGTATTTAAAATTACATATGTGTATACCAGTAGTCTGTCACACATAATACAAGTATTAAGTTACTTACTTTAGGAACGAACGACCGTGTTTGTAAATGCTCCGTATATTTATTGTATCACATCGTTTATTTAATATTATATTTAGATTGTTTCCTGTGATCCAATTTCCCGTGTGCCTGTACGTCCGCCTTAAGCAGTACGGCTCACATTAAATCCGTGCGAGAAAATTGCTTTCGCCAATTTGTTTTTACTCCCGTCTCTGCATAATAACATTATCCTATAAAGTGGTCTGGACCATGTAACTATTATCTTCAAGGAATCTCGACTTAGATTGTTTCATTAAGGTCTCAGGAGCTTTACGGCTTTAAAAATCGAATTGGCGTGCGTAAGGATAAAAACTACGTAGTTTGTTTCCTAAATTGTTATTCGAGCTGCATACAAAAAAGAGCCATACGTGGCATTTACAATTTAAGTTCGCGTGATTCTCTGCGAGAGAAGTTTAATGAAATAGGTATGCCTTCATTGGCCTCACAGTATATTTTTAGCAATTCGTTTTTTTACATAAAAATATAAATAATTATAAAAAGATTGGCGATGTATATAATAGACAAAGCAGGAACCAACATAAGCTTGAGGTTCCTACTTTGCGCCTTACAAAAGTACGTAAGTCGTTTGTGGGTTTGGGTATAAGATTCTATAATAAAATTCCGCAATCGATTTTAAAATTTTCGAAGCTAACTTTACCATTACAGCAGTTTAAAAACAATATGATAAAAGGCTAATACAGAAAGCCTACTGTTGAGGATTACTCAGACGATAAGAATGCGTATATATGCGTACATAGCTACTCTTCGACTTTGTAAAAGAGGGTATTTACTAAATGTAACTACTGATATGAATTTATACTTTGAAAAGAGCAACCGCCGAGTTTCTTGCTGGCTCTTCTCGGTAGGAACAGCTTTCCGAACCAACGGTAGAGTTGACGCTTAAAAGCACTTGTTTACGAGTTTACTTGAATAAAAAATGTTTTGAATTTGAATTTGAATTAACTGCCGGAAAGCTGAAATGGGAATATTAATTATAAAGTAAATTGTCGGTATCCTTTAATGCCGTGTAAAGGTATACATGTAATTCGCAAATCACCGTTCGATCCAAGAGAAGAGTCGCTTGTAAATTCGTTTGAAACTGTAAACTATTGCAAAAATTTGGCAATGGATTAGTAGAGCAGTGGAATAGTCATTTATTAATTTATTTTGTTTTTATCCATATATTTATTTATCGTTTGCTTAGACACGTCGCTACACTTTATTGATTTTTATTTCTTTAAATATTTACGCCTATTATTACTTTTCTTGTTCTATTTGTTTGCTTACCGCACCTATTTATATATATTTATTCTAATGTTCCGCTTGACCCAAAGATTGAGTGGTAGAGAACACTTAGTTAAGTGCTATGTCCGTCCGTCTTTCGTACTTTTAAATCATAATAGTGCAATAGAGTATTAAAAGAAAAACTTTAACCCTTCTACAAATTTGCCCATTGCCCAGAATTGACATATTAACAGGTGTAACGTAACGTATTAGTAACACGGTTTACGGAATGTAATAACAGATGGCGCTACTAGTACTTTGCTCCGCGCTATCGAAGTGCTTCCGCAGTTATATAAGACGTCCCCATACAAAATGTTCGATATATACATCGCCTACCAATTTCTAAGCTTTAACAGTGCATCCTACTGGAACACTAAGCCTTAGCGACTTTGTAAACGGTGCATCTTCCAGTACATCCATATTTGGAATGCTGTGAAGGACCCGTCCGCGGTATTAACTGTATACTTAAATAAAGTACTTTCCTGTAACTTTTACATATTCATTCCCCGCCTGAACGCCCTTCCGGTTCGACGTGTTACAAACTGGCGACCAACGCGCGGCAAAAGAGCGACCCTGAGCACATTGTAACTAGATCCGGACGCAATACGGAAGTGCGGAAGACTTCGAAAATGTTGACTGAGGACCAGTTCTCACGCCTTCTCGAGACGATCGGCCAGAAGAATTCCCTCGCGCAGTGCACGACTTTTTATCACGGACAGCGAGATTCTACACAAGTTGAGGCGTTCTTACAAACAATTGAAGTATACAAGCAAGTCCAAAAAATCCGCGATACGGAAGCTTTGCAAGCCATACCATTGCTGTTAAAGGACGATGCTAATGTCTGGTGGGTTGGGGTCCAGGATCAAATAAAAAACTGGTCCGACTTCAAGAATAGGTTACGTCACGCCTTCGCACCCAAAAAACCAGCATACTTGCTTTACCAAGATATCGTGAATATAGTTCAAGAAAAAACAGAATCAACCGAGAACTTCATCGCTCATAAGCGGATGCTTTTCTCACAGTTGCCGAAACCAGAACATACTGAAACACAACAACTTGACATGGTATTTGGACAATTAAGGATGGATATTCGTGACAAAATGCCCCGAAATTCGATATCTACCTTTGACATGCTTTTAGAGGCAGCACGGGGTATCGAACAAATTTCATACGATAAGAAATTAATTTCTTCGTCTACACCCGTTATAGTACGAAAAGTAAAATGCACGTTTTGTCACTTTCCTGGACACACAGTTGAAGAATGTCGCAAGCTGATGAAAAAGAGGCAATCGGCCGTTATTAAACATGATTTTATCTCGGATAACCGGCAAGCTGTGGCTGCAACACAAGTGCCATCGCCTTCAGAACCCAAATACAGTTGTTATGGTTGTGGAGCACCCGGAGTTGTTAGGAGCAAGTGTCAAACTTGCTCTCGCAGAAACAAGGAGCCCACGTGCGACGTTGGATTTTGCTCGCTCGATATCACGGACGTGAGATCTCGGCCGGTAGTATTCTTTGAAGTCGATGATTACCGTGGCGTAGCTCACATAGATTCCTGTGCGAAAACAAGTGTAGCATCCTATACTTTTTTTTGTGAATTAAAGAAGAGGGGATACAAATTCCAAGAGACGCGTGTACGCCTCACATTAGCTGATGGGATACCTCAAAATAAACTTGTTCTGACTACTGAAGTACTGGTAACCTTAAATGGCAAAATCACTCCTACGAGATTTATAATCATGCCAGAATCAAGGGAAAATAGAACCCTATTGGGAATAAATTTTATTCAAGACGCAGCCATACACCTCAATATACCCCAGTTTACGTGGAATTATATAGGCGAAAATCAAATTTACGAGCTTTTAGAGGAAGAGTTCGTAACGTTTCCAGAAACTAATCAATACGTTGTAGCAGATTTACCGAGGGGAAAAGCAGGCCTACCTATTGAAAGTTCCTGGTCTGTCATTCCAAAGAAACTTAAGAGGACAATCGAAGCGACGCTTCCTATGGATACAGCACGAACTGCAACACCATTGTTTGACGGATATTCTCCACGCTTCGTAGACTATATCATGCAAGATGCCCGAATCAATATTGAACAATCCGAGAACAACTTATCTCCCTACTCAAGCCAACTATTCCCTGATGTGAAGATAGATTTTTTCGAAGTTGGAGAACTAAAAGAGTTTCAAAAACAACAGTTAGACGTGTTATTAACGGACTTCAGCGATGTCTTTTGTGAAAATGGTGAGCCCATTACATCAGTTGAGCATTGTATTGATACAGGGGACAATGCACCCATATCCGTCCCGCCATACCGCTTAACAATGTCTCGAAGAGATATCCTAAGAAATGAAATAGATAAAATGGAGCAGAATGGCATCATCGAATCTTGTATTTCTCCATGGGCGGCTCCTGTAGTACTTGTTCCAAAGAAGAATGGAGATATGAGAGTCTGCATTGATTATAGACGCCTAAATTCTATCACGGTACCCGACTCTTACCCTATGCCTAGGATAGATGATCTGTTACACGATGCTAAGCCGACAAGCTATATGACAACGCTAGATTTAAAAGCGGGCTACTGGCAGATTAAAGTTCGTGAGCAAGATCAGGATAAAACGGCCTTCATAACTCCATTTGGGATATTTAAATTTAAGAGGATGCCGTTTGGACTGCGTAACGCCCCGGCAACCTTTCAACGCCTCATAGACCGCATCAAAGTACAACTGGAACATATCAAAATGCTTGCATATCTCGATGACGTCATAGTATTCTCCAACACTTTCGAAGGCCATCTTTCAGATCTTAGAGATATTTTCATAACATTCAGAGAAAGGAATATTGTTATCAACCAAGTGAAATGTCGTTTCTTCTGTACATCTATAAAATACTTGGGGCATATAATCACCCCAAGTGGCTTGAAAACAGATCCAGAGCGTGTGAGCACAATAATCAGTCTACCTGTGCCTCAGAATTTAAAACACCTGACATCTTTCCTGCAAACCTGTTCGTGGTACAGAAGGTTTATAGATAAATTTTCCGCTATTATAGAACCGCTATCTCGCTTGACTAAGAAAAATGCCGACTGGGTGTGGGGTAACGAGCAAGATACAGCATTTAATGAACTTAAACACCGATTGACCTCAGCACCGATTCTCCAGCAGGCCGATGAATCTAAGCCCTATATTATAAAGACGGATGCGAGTAATTATGCTTTAGGTGCAGTTCTTGTCCAGGGGGAGGGAGAGAACGAACATCCGGTGGAGTACGCTAGCAGATTACTTACTAAATCAGAACGAAATTACTCGACTACCGAACGCGAAGCGTTAGCGGTGATATGGGCTCTTGAGAAATTTCGAGGGTATATAGAGGGACTTCCAATTACCCTTGTCACAGACCATCAAGCGCTTAAGTGGCTTTTGAATTTGAAATCACCATCGGGACGACTTGCCAGATGGGCGTTGCTTTTACAATCGTACGACCTCAATATCAAATATTCGCCTGGTCGATCGAATGTAGTGGCTGATACCCTTTCTAGACCCCCTTGCCATGAAACTAATGTTATATCCGAGTGTGGGGTTTGTACAGTAACAGTCGAACTACCTACCAGAGAGTTAGCAGATATTAGATGTGAGCAGTTAAAAGACGCAAATATAAAAAGAATTGTTGATTCATTAGAGGACCCTACGTATTCAGAGAATGCAGAGTATTGGAGTAATAAAGGCTATCTAATGAACAATGGATTGCTTTATCGAATGAACCCTGACTCTGAAAATGAAGATGCTTCCCTAGTAGCACCGGAACATGAATGGTCTAATATACTTGAGACTTATCATGATAATCCCCTCGCTGGACATTATGGAGTTGACAAAACTTACGAACGTATCGCCAAAAGATATTTCTGGAAAGGTATGCGAAAATACATAGACAGCTACATCAAGCGTTGTTTAGCCTGTCAACGTTATAAACCTTCAAACATGAAGCCGTGCGGCTTAATACAAACCACATCGCTGAATCAGAGATTTGAAGTCTTGGCTTTTGACCTGTTTGGTCCGTTACCTATATCCAAAGATGGGAAAACATGGATTCTAGTAGTTGAAGATTTGGCTAGTCGTTGGATTGAACTATTCGCACTTGAGGTCGCAACTGCCGAAGCTTGTGCTTTAACCCTTATTAATGAAATATTTCTAAGGTACGGTACCCCAAGGCGTATTGTAAGTGATAACGGGACCCAATTTGTCAGTGCTGTAATGCAGAAAGTAACGTATTCCTTTGGCATCAAACATAAATTCACTCCTTTATATCATCCTGAGAGTAACCCAGTAGAACGTCGCAATCGAGACCTAAAGACGCAGTTGGCAATACTACTACAACATCGCCTACATGATGATTGGACCGAACAACTACCAGCCATAAGATTTGCCATGAATACTGCAAAATGTACTTCGACTGAAGTATCTCCGGCCTATCTTACTTTTGGTAGGGAGCTCCGGTTACCCCATGATAATGAAATAGATTTTAGACAAATCATCGTGTCTGAAAATTTTGTTCCACAAATTACACCAGACTTAAAAAAGTTGGGTGATAATCTCATGAAGGCCCGGGAGGTGCAAGAGCTGAAAGAGGAAAGACGTAAGGAAATCGTGGATAAGCACCGGAGAGAACAACCTTTATACAAACCTGATGATCTCGTATTAGTGGCTACTCACCCAATAAGCAGAGCTGCTCTCGGAGTTAATAAGAAATTTGCACCGAGGCGTGATGGTCCATATGTCATAAAGAAAAAACACGGGCCATCCTCCTACGAGGTATCGAACGTCGGAAATCCTGAAACCATTGGCATTTACCATGCCTCCGCACTGACCCCTTACCGAGGAAATTCAGACGAAGTACCGGCTCCTGTGCACCACCTTCGAAAAAGAGGGAGACCAAGGAAGCAACCGGCAAAGTCAGACACAGTAACACCAACTACGCGACGTGGTCGGGGGCGTCCGAGAAAACAATTTTAAAAAACTGTCCTACTCGTCGGGACGTCTTCGTGGACAGAGGGGGAGTGTGTAACGTAACGTATTAGTAACACGGTTTACGGAATGTAATAACAGATGGCGCTACTAGTACTTTGCTCCGCGCTATCGAAGTGCTTCCGCAGTTATATAAGACGTCCCCATACAAAATGTTCGATATATACATCGCCTACCAATTCCTAAGCTTTAACAGTGCATCCTACTGGAACACTAAGCCTTAGCGACTTTGTAAACGGTGCATCTTCCAGTACATCCATATTTGGAATGCTGTGAAGGACCCGTCCGCGGTATTAACTGTATACTTAAATAAAGTACTTTCCTGTAACTTTTACATATTCATTCCCCGCCTGAACGCCCTTCCGGTTCGACGTGTTACACAGGTCTTTTAAACACAATTAAAATGAATTCACACCTATTAAAAGACTCATGCATGATGTTAACGAATCATGAAATACATTATAAGGACATTATTTATTAAATTACCATTGTAACGCAACATAACGCTTGTATTTTCCTGACTATATCATAACAGATGGCGCCACCAGTACTTCACTACGCGCTATAGTGGTGCTTTTGTAGTTACTAAAGGAGTCCCCATATAAAATGAACGTTGGATCGACAACGCCTACCAATTCCTATGATTCAAAGTGCATCCTGCTGGAACACTAAGCTTAAGTGAATCTGTAAATCCTCCAGTATATCCTTACTTCTAATTCTGTGAAGGACCCTTCCGCGATACTCTCTGTATAAGTGACAATAAATTACTATCTTTATATGGTTGTAGCCGAAAAACTATTCAAGATATTACAATAAAAAAGTTATTAAAAGACACTCATCAAATATATATGTAAAGTTATTAGTTGTAAAGATTAGTTGTAGTAGATAACGCGAAAAATAAAAAAAAATACAAAAAAAATTAAAATTAAAAAAATACCAAAAAAACTATAACAATAATAGTAATAAAAAATGATTATTATTATAATTAAATATATTAAAAAATATTTATTGTATTAACATTGATGCATTAGAGTAAGTTTCGTTTTTAAGTACAAGTAAATTAAAAGTTACAAATAAAGCTTAACAAGGGCACGGACATAAAGTCTGTATGTAATGTCATTTATTTAAAAAATAATACAAGCAATATAACAGAACTAACTACTTTGCTTTCGCAGTACGATTTTTGTCGTGAAGCCTATCCTCCTGATGATGCTTCGGTTTCGGGGCGAAACGATCGTCGAGGTTGTGGTGGTGGGTGTGTGTGCTGCTTTTGTGTTCGTTGTTGCTGGTGAATTGCGCCTTGGGGTGCATGTGGTGGCTGGTCCTGCATGTATAAGGTGCGTAGATTTTGCCTGCTTCATACACATTGGCTTTGCATGCATTCACTTAACCCGTGCGGATTATAGCAAAGTAGTTAGTTCTGTTATATTGCTTGTAATATGGAATTCCGCAAAGTAACGCCTGCTTCTATAAATCATTTAAAAAATAATAATAATAAATTACTATCCCGTCATATATATGTAGGTACGTATTCTTTCCGCATCCGTACAACCCTCCAGTTCAACGCAATACACTATATTATTTAAAATAACCTTTAAATATATGGATATGGCCTTCTGAAGCTTAAATAAGAACCAAAAGCTGTAGCCTACCTATCTATAAAGCATTAATTTTTATGTGTCGCTCTCAAGTCGAGTCAGCTCCGCATTAGCGGATAACGACATCGTCCCCAAACATTCGCGCCCTTATTAGGTGTCCATCGAACCGTGTAATTAAAAAATAGTCAAGTGTGAAAGTACTTAGCATAACAATAATGGGATTAATTGTTTCGCTACTGTTGTGAATAACACCGTTTAGAGCGGGCTTTTTATAAATTATTTTGTTTTGAACTAAGTGGGCCTATTTTGAAAGACATCGTTTATTGCAATACATTCATTTAATACATAATTTAAAGTCGTGTAGTTTCTTTTAAAAGAAATTAATTAAATGGGTATTTTCGGTAAGTATACATTTATGAAATATTATTCTACAATCGAATGCAGTTTTAATGCAAAGTAAATTTAACTATTGATATGATAATTGTGCAGAAAACAAAAAATGTAAGAATGATAAGAATGTGTGTATTTACTTTTGCTCCTACCATGCAATATATGAAAAAAAGATAAATTAAATAGAAATATTAATATTCAAAAAAGAAGAAACTATTACATTTCTTGCTAGTGCTTATTTAATGAGAGTAATTTGTAAACTTTCATAGATTTCCAAAAAATTAATTAATTCAATAAATTATAAACTATGAATTCATTTTTACGTAAAAGCTACACGCCTTAAAACTCAATGCATAAAAAAATCCACTACGATCATGCAGGATTCCTATTCTAAATATATTTAAAAAAGAGCAAATATCGCATTTCCTGATTGCGCTTCTTCGATAGAAATTTTTTTCAAAACTCTGTAAATTAGTAATTTAACGTAACATAAGTAACTCAACACGCTATATCCAGCCTTAAATGTCAAGGAATAAAAATATCCACAGGAGATTATCAAGCGATAACGCAAGTCAGATCTAAGAGTCACTGCTTCCTTACAGTCCTCTTAAAAAGAAACGGAATAGCTAGAACTGAGGTTGTGTGTATGAGTTTATTAGATTAAAAATCCGCTCCAAAAGCGATTCGCCTACCCTCAATATCACGTTCTACGGTATTAGCTGCTTACTCAGTCGTGTGATTAAAAATTATGCAGTCACGCACCGACCGCCGCTGCGAACGCGTGCCTGCCCTCTAGCCTTTAAACCTTTTTAAATGATTGTAATGGATCATATTAGTGGCATTTTAATTGTGGGTTAATTTTTCTGTTTTTTCATAAACGTCTTTTCATAGCATTCGCATTGAGAGTCTTGTAAACGTTTAGGTACGAGATAAGTTATATCAAGAATTAAATAATAAAATATACCCATATATATTTATTAATTGTGTAATCCTCATATGGCCTTAGTTTAAGGTGTTAATTTAATATGTATTGAATAAGAACTTTGTTACGCTGTAGGATTATCTAATAAACTAATAAATAAACAATTAAACACCCGTCCGTCCGTAAAGTAAGTAACTTAATACTTATGTTATGGGTGACAGACAACTGGTCAATATATACATATATAACTTTAAATACATACTTAAATAAAAACAACACCCAGACTCGAAGAACCAACAATTTGTTTAATTAAGAAAGGCCATCGGCGGTAATCGAACGTACGACCCGTACAACTGTAGGTAGGGCCACTGCCAAACTGCGACACCGGGCCAGAATTGACCTTGTTACTGTAAAACAAATGAAAATTGTAGTAGAAAATTGTAGAAAGTAATAAAAACCTAGAATTTGACCGAGAATGTATCCAACTTCGCACTAGACTCAAAGGACAATAACTGTTACTAATATTTATTCAAATGTGCAATCGCCAAAGTTATTCTGGATTCTGCGATAACTTCAAAAGCAACATTCCAAAATGAGACGATTCGTATGAGCTTACTGTTCCAAATAATATTTAAGTTACATTTTTTGTTAAAGTCCAATACCTTCACAAAAATACGCAGGTCAAGTCACCAAAGTTTCATAATAATCGGTTATATGGTTTAAAAAAACATAGTCAATAAAGATACATTTAATTTAAGTATGTCGAAGCACGTAAAAAATTATACATACATCATTTTTAGTTATGCTAAATTTAATTTTTACATGAAGCATACAGCTAAATTAATTTAATAACATATTATATTTGGCTAGCGCCGTATGGTATCCGGCTGAGCGGAATAGAGCACCCTCATTTCTTACCGGGGTGGCGTAAAAGGCGACTAAGGTGATTTAACGTCAGGACGGTGCTAAAATACGTTACCAGCTCCGTAATGACGTAGACCCCATATAGTGTGGGATAAAGGCTCATGATTATATTTGGCTAGCGATCATCTTTGGTATAAGTGATAGCGGATGGGTTTCCTTGGTGAAGAGCAGCTTTCCGATCTACTGGTAAGTAAGTCTTCAAGAACGTAGGGAATTGTTCGACCAAGTCTTTCTATTCAAGTTGGTAAGAGGGGTAATCGATTGCCCAGAGTTACTAGAAAAAATTAACTTAAAAACTTCATCTTAACTACCAAGGCAATCAAAATATTCGCCATTTGCTACAAGTTCGGCAAAAAGTAACCTGGGCCACCACGCCACCTTGAACAGAATACAACGTCGCTATAACTATTTATCAAAAGAATTAGATGTAGACATATTTAGCGATAGCATACATACTTTTAAACATAATATAATTAAATTTAACAGAATGAATTAAGTAGATAATATTTTTATAATTAGTATAATATATATATTTTATTTTATAATACACTAAAAAAATGTACGCGTCCCTCTTACATGCCGTGGTAACCTATAATACTATGACTACATTTAATTAAGTAGCTTGTAGAGTATTTTGTAGTAATAATAATGTAAGTTTTGTTGGTTATCCTAATATATAAAAATAAAAAAAATATAATAAGTAGCTTTATTATCATTTGGCATACTCGTATTTTAAACATCGCGTGGAAATGAACCTCTATAGACCACACACAGCAGACATCGATACTAATTTATGAATTTGCTGATAAATATTTTCGCAAATAGACTAAATATTTGAATTTCTCGCTTTGTAACAGATTTAAATCTGAATTTTCCTTACGCAAAAACCGCACGTAAAGTTCATACAAAGACCGAAACATGGCCATTTAAAAGACATCGCAATTCGCAAACTCCCGACACGGGTGTTCATGCGGAAAATGGTCCTGCCTATACCGAGGGGTCTGCTTGAAAGGAATTAATACGCCGCCATTATGGCTGCATATAAAGATGCTACGGGATTATATTGACTTTAGAAAGATTACGTTATCATTTGAAATAATATATGTAGTTAGAGAAAGTATGCTTATACGTAAAGCATATTGCACAATTGATATATGAATGATAGAAATGGTTGGACTTGAAAACCTTTTAAGCTTCATACAGTTAATGTATCGTTAAAACGTTCTGTAAAGAGCTTATGTATAAATGCCTCAGGATGGGCTCGAAACTATTCAGGCTAACCTGATAGAATAAGACGTAAGTATAGCCGGTTTCTATACATTAGCTTCGTACAAGACTACGGTTTTATATGCTGTATTTATCACGTGTTCAAACGGATAGCACGCTCTTTATTTAGTATTTCATATATTATATATTCTATCAATCCATTTATTATATCCATCAATCGCGGATTAGAGTAAAATAAAATATTCATTAGTTTTGTTATAAATACTTTTGAAACTTTTAAATTAAAAAATAGTTTATTACTTATGCCCCGACCTTGATGACTGGTTACACAAAGAAGAAGGAATATGGTATTCATAATACACTTCAAATAAATTAAATAATATACAAAACAAAGATATTGTGTTAACGAATAAATTCCATATTATTCCACGAATAATTGAAAGTAGGTATTATTATTCTTTCTTTCTAAAGTCACTTTAGGGAAATGCAATTAATCTATAGTCTTCTTTGGACATTATATAACCATCGTTGGTAAAAATAATTCAGTGTCAACTGTCTTATCTCACTTTCTTAGTCTGAGTTTATATTATGACTTCTTTTATTACCATTACAGCAGTTTAAAAACACTATTAAAGAAGGGCTAATTTAGAAAGCCTACTATACTATTGAAGATTACTTAGACGATAAGAATGCGTGGATATAGCTACTCTTCGACCCTGTACAAGACATTAACAACTATATGTAACTAGTAATAAGAATTATTCTTTGAAAAGAGCAACCGCCGAGTTTCTTGCTGGTTCTTCTCGGTAGGAACAGCTTTCCGAACCAGCAGCAGATGTTGACGATTCAAAAGCATTTGTTTACAAGTTTACTTGAATAAAGAATATTTTGAACTTGAATTTGATTATTATGACTGCAAAACGAATAAGTATTTCTTTATAAACCGAGCTGTTAATAAAACCACAATAAAACTTTACAAGAAAGTCATGAAACTCGATCAGGAACTCCCGACGTGGTTGTTCGAGCGGAAAATGGGACGCTTCGTATATCGATTCAATAATGGGGTTTCACTGAAAAGTATTAATATACCAACGAAATTTAACACATTTATATAATACACAACACAAGTATGTTGCGATTGACACAAAATGGCTGGTACTTTGTTGGCAAAAAATATGTGTGTGTGAGAATCTTATCGGTAAATAATAAATACTTTTTCATTGTTGTCATGTTTTTTTTAAGTAATACGATGAATGTAAGTTCACATTTATTTTAATACCTACAATCAAGTCATTTAATTGCCTGTTTATTTCTATAAAACAGTACAAAACGTTGAGTAAAAAGAAAATATCAATAGGATAAATCGATAAAACTTCGATGTAAATAAAATCGATTGATTAAAGAAAATGAGTCAGACTTGCAATTTGGACATCACTACTTAAGCTGTCTAAAGTTAAATAACTTATTGGAAAGACTATAATGAATAATCGTTATTCGATATAGTCTTGCTTCTCTTGTTTGTGGTTATTTTCTCTAATCCATCCTCCTGCCCTTATCCCACTCTAAGTGGGGTTGGCACATGTTACTAACATGTTGTCACATGATTTGGCTACGTATTTTATGACCGGCAGCCTGCCTGACGTCAACTTACCTTAGTCGTACTTAGACTCCTCGGTAAGAAAGAGGGTGGTCTATTCTACTCAGCCGGATACCACACGGTGGGTCAACTTACCTTCGTCGCCTTTTACGACACCTCGGTAAGGAAAAAGGGTGGTCTATTCTACTCAGCCGGGTACCACACGGCATAGGTTATTTTCTCTAATATATCCATTAATTTCACATCACATCACTCGCACTCTGCTCGTGTTCCTTCAAACAGGCATTATTTACTCAAAGCCGTTAGTACGTCTATTAATTTACATACTAATTTATCTTGTAATTAAGTACGCCGCAAATTGCTATCTCAGCCCTTCATAATCCTTTCGCGTTGTTGCTTGTACTGCAGATGTATGATGAGTATAGATATGCCTATTGTACTAATTATTAAGAATGTTTAATATATGTTGAATACCACTAACGCGCGTTATGTGTCATAGTCTACCTATTCCGGTGGCGCACATGGATCTTTATAAAACGATTGTTATATAATAAATAAATATATAGGCCGATGATAAAATACAAATATTATAATAAATTACAGATAACATAATGCATAAAATAAATAAGGTTGTATAGTAGTGTAATAGCGACTAGGTTTTGGCGGGCTATTCTCAATATAAGTAAAGGAGCGGGTAGGTGCAAGGAGTTAGTCTGTCAGTGCTTGTCTTAGCAGTAACGCTGCAGGAATTGGGTTTGATTAGAGTAAATAATACTTTTGCTTGCGGACATCCCGAAATATTTGTGTAACATATACTATCATCATTAACATATAGAATGTTTAAACAAAATGTAGAAATACTACATTAATAACCCCCCTGAAATTGAATGAAGTTAAACGTACAATAACACATTATCAGCTAACTAGAAATACGTGCGGCTTCTCCCGCGTGAAATTCAGTGTTTAGCACGTTATAGTCGCTCGAGTCTCGGCATGAGACTGGCTGTCTGATACCCGACACCGCTTTTTATACCTATTTCCCCCTCTAAACTACAATCGACACCGGTTTGTTTCTACCCCCACTGTAAATTGTTGTAAAAAGACCTCTTCAACTCAATTTACATGAAACGGTTATGTGCTATTAACCTAAACCTTTCGGAGGAATTGCACTAGCTTTTAGTAAAAACCGTACAAAAATCCGTTCAGTAGATTTTGGGAAAATCGATTACATACAGACAGACAGCTTTGGGGACTTTATTTTATAATAAGTAAAGATTCTCCTGAACGGCTAAACACATTTAGACGGTACTTTCACTGAAACACAGAGTAGGTTGTGCAGCAACATAAAGGCATAACATCTATCTTAGAATTCCCGCGGGGTCGACATTTACGTAAAAAATACTTTGTGACACACTGATTTTCACAACGCCTCGGGTATAGATAGAATTTTAATAATATTATTTTTAAGACCAGTTTTAAGACTTGTTTTGCCCCAAAACCGAAGCATATTTAGGAAATAGACAAAATATTAAACTATATCTCCCGATTTAATTATTTAATATTTTAGTTCATATATATCAATTAAAATATCGATTAGAATTGTTTTTTTTTACTATTAAATATATTAATTTCTATTTAGTGATATAAGTAACTAGGAAACTTTTTTACCGGATACACAATTACGTTAAACAGTTATATTACCTTAATCGTTAGTATGAATGAATAAATGAATAAATGATAAATCTTTTATTGCACACCACAAAAATAATACATAGCACTTTATCTAAATAAAAATAAGCTTGTACAATCTGTCGGTCTTATATACATAGCGATCTCTTTCAGACAACCAACTCAGTAAGAGGACATACCTATGAATACAAGGTAGGTGTGGTGTATTCAATGTATAAACAATATAAGAAGAGAGAAGTTCAAGGAAATAGGAATTCTTACATTGGCTTCACAGTATATTTTTAGTAATTTAATTTTTGTACATATGAATATAAATAATTATAAAAGGATTGGCGATGTATATAATAGACAAAGTAGGAACCGACATAAGCTTGCGATTCCTGCTTTGCGCCTTGCAAAAGTTCGTAATTCGTTTGTGGGTTTGGGTATAAGATTCTATAATAAAATTCCACAATCTACTTTAACTTTACCATTACAGAAGTTTAAAAACACTATTAAAAAAAGGCGTATTATACTATTGAAGATTACCTAGACGATAAGAATGCGTGGATATAGCTTCTTTCAACCCTGTACAAATCATTAATAACTATATGTAACTAGTGATAAGAATTATTCTTTAAAAAGAGCAACCGCCGAGTTTCCTGCTGGTTCTTCTCGGTAGGAACAGCTTTCCGAACCAGAAGTGGATGTTGACGATTCAAAAGCAAGTTTACTTGAATAAAGAATATTTTGAATTTGAATATAATACTTAGACATAAACATACACATATAAAATATAACATATGCATAAATAAATAAATATACACATACCTACATATATGTATACGTATAGTATGGTTAATTTAAAATAATAACGAGAATAAAAAAATATACAAAGGTATTAAGTATCCCTACTTTATAGTAGATCAAATGAATCGGAACATGTCCACACAAATCGTACTCCGTCCGCGGCTGGTGTTGACACGCTGCCGACAGACAGGGATTAAGGTTATCTGCATCACAAAGCCGGCCTGCACTGGACTGTGGAACCACGATCTCCGACGACTTCTATACACGGAAATGTATAAAGTACTAAGACTTAACATCACTGGCAAACGTGTATTTCAATTTTATAATGATGTATTGGTAAAATTTGATTAACTTGCGTTTACCTGCTATAACGTCTGAGCGTTATCTAAATCTAATGAACGGATTTTGTACATTTTGTCATGTGTAAAAAAGATGCTAGTATTTACCGGTGTGTACTGGTTTTGAGCGAGTTGCAATAATTATAATAGCGTTTGATACAAATATTATTCCAAAATATCACCTAAACTTTCAATTGGCGCAAACTAATACCTAATTGTATATTGATAAAATTATTTTAAACATCAAATTTTTTTTCTCATCTTTTGCGTGTGGTATCCGGCAGAACAAAATAGACCACCCCTTCTTTTTACCGAGGTGTCGTAAGAGGCGACTAAAGTAAGTGCCGTATGGTATCCGGCTGCGTAGAATAGACCACCCTCATTTCTTACCGAGGTGTCGTAAAAGGCGACTAAGGTAAGTTGACGTCAGGCAGGTCGTAAAATACGTAGCCAAATCATGTGACAACATGTTTGTAACATGTCGTGCCGACCCCATTTAGAGTGGGATAAGGGCCGGAGAATGATGATGATCAATTTATTTCTCATCTATAGCTTTCAGATACGCTAACACAGCAAATTTTCGAACAAATTATTAGTCAAAGTAAAAGCAAAGTTTACTCAAGAAACAACTTAGCCATACTCAAATAAAGCGGTCAAACCACCCTATGAAATAATAGGGGAAAAGCTATAGCAATTACAAAAATTATATTTGCACAATGCTTACGTAAAGAACAATGTGTTTGCTGATATAATATTAATAACGATTTGATTCCGCAATCGGCGCCATGTTTGTATAGCTGTCAAACAATACAGGGAGACGCGCGCGCGACACGTGTTGGCGGGAAGTTATAATCTAATTGGCCGATGACTCTATATTACCCCATAATATAATCCAAAAAGTTTGAATAGGATTTATCTTTTTATGATAACATTCACACAGATTTTAATTTAAGAAAAATTCTTACAAAAATAACTTTATTTGAATTCAGTATTTAAAGTTTTAAAAAGTACATAATATAAGTATATTAATTCTATTAGACATTTCGTGGTTTATAAAAGTTATGGAATAAGATAATTAAGTGATTGTAATTGAAATAATTAACAATAAAAAAATAAGACAAGATTTGATATTCTATTAAGCTAGCCAAAAAAAAAGAAATTTTCATGAAGCTAATTATGACTAAATCATTTTAATCTGAAAAATAAAACCTCCATGGTAGATATTAAAAAAGTAATATCATCCGGCCAGTGTCAGTTGTATAATATCCGATATCAAATCACAATTTGGCGGGAGATTGCGTCGACAGATCGAGATCCGATAAGCCGAGCATCCCTTGTTTATTTGATTAGATGCCTCTCAGTTGGTCCCTAAATAATTTTTATGTTTGCCAAGGAAATTATGTTTGTGGCCGCACGGACGATGTTATCTAAAGTTTTAGTTGATGCGTGAATAAATAGCTTATGTGATGAATTTGATATAAAATGAGTTTTTAATACTTTGCTTTTAAAAGACGGTTCGAAATGATAATTTTGTAGAGACGATTATTACTCGCCTTCATTATCATCCTCCTGCCTTTATACCACTCTAAGCGGGTTGGCACAATATGTTGTCACATCATTTGGCTACGTATTTTACGACCGGCCGCCAGCCTGACGTCAACTTACCTTAGTCGTATTTTACGACCCCTAGGTAAGAGGGTGGCCTATTCTACTCAACCGGATACCACATGATGGGTCAACTTACCTTAGTCGCCTTTTACGACACCTCGGTAAAAAATGAGGGTGGTCTATTCTACTCATCCTGATACCACACGGTGGGTCAACTTACCTTAGTCGCCTTTTACGACATCTTGGTAAGAAATGAGGGTGGTCTATTCCACTCAGCCGGATATCAGACAGCATTATTATTTGCCAATAAAAAATAATATAGAACTCGTTTTGATACTCGATTTAACTTTCGCTATTTAGCATTTCATTCATAGAGTTATTAATATTAGAGTAGGAGAGGTAAATAATAGTGTCACAATAAATAATGAGAGGGAAATGAGACTCGTATACCTACTTCATCTATTGTCTGATCACACATAAAAAAGAGATAGATTCTTTTACTTTCACATTATTTCTCTTAATTGTACTATGGCACATTTTAGACAGGCTTCCCTAATTTCATATAATAACTTTATGATTTAACTAGCCGGCGGCTTCGCCCGCGTGGAATTCAGCGTGTCACAATTTTTTCCTAGAATTAATATTTTAAACATAGAAATAGTTATTGTGAGTTAACCATAACAGATAGAGACATGCTAACGCGGCCTTTTTTGTAGTATTTTAAATAGATCTACAATTCTCTAGTACATTACTTTAGCGTGTATCTGCTGGTTTACGCAGCGCACGCGACTATAGCTCCTAGCAAGTAAGTTTTTGAACAAATGCGCGATATCTTCAACGCAATTTACATAATACCGATATGTACTTTTTACTTAAACCATCCGGAAGTATTTCACTATCTTTTGGTGAAAACAGAACAAAAATCCGTTTTGTAGATTTTGAGAAAATCGATTACATACAGACAGACAGACAGCTTTTTAGGACTTTGTTTTATAATAAGTATAGATTAAACAGCTATGGACCTTATTTGTATCAGGTTTGTTTGTAGGTATATACTTACAAACATTAAATAAAACATGAAGTACATTAATATACTTGCATTGTAACAGGCAAACAATTGAAATAATTAAGACAATTCCTAATAATTAGGCTGCATTCACTAATCTTAATACCGTTTCCCGTTTTAGGAGGGCAAATTGGATCATTTCTGCGCACGGCCGATAGCTTTGACATTTCTCTTTAAAACATAATGGAATAAAGAAACAGTAAGTTAGCAACCCTCGTTCGGTGGGGGCACTTCGTTACCGAAAAGTCGCACTGCAAATCATGAATTTTGATATTTTGGCTTTATTATTACCCAATATCATTAAGAGTAGAAACAAATAAATTTTACATAAAAGTTTGTATCTGTTTGGTACATTCTTCTTTTAAAATCATACCCGCAAATAATATGACGTAATGTTGTTTTAAAGTACCTTAAAAGGAATGAAAAAAAAGAAACCGTTTCTTTAAAATAAATTATTATACATTCCTGTTTTGTGTATACTTGTATAGTTTTTAATAGCTTTTATTTAACTTGCCGTGTATATATGTGAAGATGGAATCTTGCAATTCAAATTTGACCCACATCCCGGTGTCCGATTGAGCTCAAATTTTACATACTGGTCCAGTCCTTGACAATGGATATTTATGATAAGCATGACCTGCCAGGATTGACTTCAGATGAGGGCACTCTTCAACGGTTAACAGTAGGGACATGAAATTTTATTAAAAACTTGTTTAACTTGACTTCAAAATTATCATTTTTTCAAACTGACTGTATGCTGTTAACCTGAACGGCTTTGCGTCACCGGGCGGGACAGGCGAGCGCAGAAGCATCGTGGAGGTTGCGAAATGTAAACAGTAGAGCGCAGAAGCTCTACTAGTGTCAGGGAACGTCATACTAAGGGTGCCTCCTATAAGGCCGGCTTAGGGCGACGCGTAGTGAGGGCTGACTTATTTATTATTTTTATTTATTTCTTAATTGTACATACATAATAATACATTTTTAAAAAAATAGCACAAGTTCAAGGGCGGACTTACAGGCAACCTTTGAGTAACAGAAAGAGAAGACTTTAATTACTCATAACGATATTGGAAAGGCGGCGAGAAGCCAAGCCAAGAGAAACCAACGTCAAAAAACTGTTTCAAAATTATCATAGAAGTTCAGGTAGTAAAAATGAATGAGTCATTTAAAATTAAATCAAATATATTAACAAATAAATATCATATATCAATACTGCTCCGTCGAGTACACGGCGTAGCTATAGTAGCACCATTCAGAACGAATCACCGTACAAAATGATATTATTTGTAACGTAATCCGCGAACAACTACACGGGCGAGATTGATATTACGCTGGGGTGATATTGACATTAATTTATATGGATACGGTTTAAAAATGTATAATGGGTAGGACGCCGACGCTAATAAAGTCCCTAGAGGGCGCTGTAGCCGGCGAGAATTTTTGGCGCGGAATAAATACATATTTTATAATAACGCTTAATACCTTTGCGTGGTGAGATTTGTGAAAAAAATAAAGCCTATAATCGCGTGGCATTTTTGAGTACAATGACGCATTTTGGATGCGTTCAGAAATGATAGATTGGTTGATTGTGGATGATACAAAGCAGTTTCGTCAATATTTCTTCCTCATTACTCTATTTTGTGGTGGTTAAATGATATTGTTTAATTTTTTTATTATTATTTTGCTGTCAATGAAGATAAATGCCTGTAATCACATCTGCACATATCACAATGATAACGCTGCTGTTCGCTTTCGGTAAACCTTGTGAGGAAAGAAAAAACGATAAGTCAGTCCTTGGAACTTCTTCAATCCAGCCTTTTTTCAAGAAGCCATGTCTGATGTTTCCGATAAACATTTTATTATTGTTTTTATTTAATGTTACTTAACTTTAAAATCAAAGGTAAAAAATAGGGAGTCATTATCTCTGCTTTTATGTTCGACTAAACTTTTTGACTTAGATTTACTTCCGTCCTTAAAAACGGTATTGCCGATGTATATGCTAATTAATATATTCATATTTAAAAAAAACAATATTTATAGAAGTTACGCACTTTTAGATTTAAAATGATTTTTATTTTTATTTTCATAATAACAAGATTTTCGCCGCGTCTATCCTACCAGAAAAGCCGTTCCGCTTTGCGATTCAGAATTCCGGTACGACGCATTTTAAAACCGATAATTGTCCTGATGTAGTATAAGATAAGGCTTTTTAATGAATATAATTATTTTTTCTCTGTTAACCTGTACTTAACGAGTTATATGCAATTAGTCTTTTCGGGCATAACGGTAAGTTGGTAAATAACGGTAATACGTTAATTTAAGATTATTATGTTTCATTGAATATTTGACACTAATATAATAAGTACGATTAAATAGGTAGTAGTTTATATTACTTATTATATTTATATCATACAAACCCCATTAATAAATGTTTCTTATATCTATTGTTTATTATATTTATATATTGTTATCTTTATTTTCATATTTCTAAGTATTTAAAAAAGCTGTGATATCCTAGAAAAAAGCTGTGATAGCCTAGCGGTGAGAAAAAAGCTGTGATAGCCTAGCGGTGAGACCGTGCGATTCTTTAGAGACGACATAGGTTCAAACCCCGGGCAGGCACCAATGAGTTTTTCTATTAAAACTTATGTGTCTAATTGATAATTGCAATTTATTACACGCTTTTCGGTGAAGGAAAACATCGTGAGGAAACCTGCATATCTCTAGAGAATTCTAGGGATATGTGTAACCTGCCAATCCGCATTGGAGCAGCGTGGTAGGTCTTAGCTCCAATCCTTCTCTCCAAAAACGGAGAGAAGAGGCCTTAGCCCAGCAGTGGGCATCGTAACAGGCTGTTACTTTAAGTATATACTCAATCAAGACTTAAAGATTATCATTTAATTTGTATATAAATAACCTTTATAACTGAAAAATCCGTATAAAATACTATAACGAAGCGAATGAACATAAATCTTTCTTAAATTGTAATACAAATATAACGTTCGGAAATTGTGATTCAATATTACAAATTATGTAAATCAGCTTAACGAAAATCACGTGGCCGTATACAAATCGCGTAAAAATAATTGCTAAATAGCGTGTAAAATTTGTCCTGTGCCTTCCATTGTGTTAGAACAAGACAAACTAGTATAATTTTATAATTTAACGTCCGGCTACGTACTCCTCATTCAAAATCAACTGCGTGATAAATTTAAATAAACGACATGATGCTAATGCGCTTCCAAAATTTAAATTTTGGCGCTGATGTCGCGGTTTTGACGTCTTTATTCGAAATTCGAATAACGAGACGTCAGTTGCGCATGAATGGGCGCTTTCATATTCTAAACTCGTCTGTTAGCGTACCAATTAACATTTTGACAATCGAATTCTAAAAAAATCGTGTTGCTTTTGATAAATTATTTAATAATTAGACCATACCCAAAAAAAACTAAAATTATAAATATATTTATTTGTTATACTGAAATTGAACCTAGAACTATTCACAAATTAACTTTATAAATCTGGGAAGTCAAAATAAAGTTTAAGGCTGTCTATAAATAAATAAAATAAATATATGGGACATTTACACACACGGTCGTCCGTCCCCATAGTAAGTAACTTAATACTTGTGTTATGGGTGACGGACAACTGGTAGATATACATATATAAGTTTAAATACATACTTAAATACTAATACACACCACGGCTCGAAGAACCAATAGTGTTTATAGAAAATGTTGGCCCTCGGCGGGAATCGAACCCGCGACCCGCGGAGCTGAAGGCAGGGTCACTATTCACAGCGCTAAGGGGTCAGTCAAATCTATGGTTTGTAAAAAAACGTATAACTAAGAAAAAAAACTAACAATGAATAAAAACGAAGTTTATATTCAAAGAATTTTAAAAAAAGCTCTTTTTTACTTACCTAGGTTTATTTAGTTACGTTATATATAATGTCATGAGCGAAACTTGATAGAACTCGTCGCCTCTAATTATCAGACGCGTTCAAATCGCGCCTCCGTCCCCCGGCAATAAATCAAGCAAGTAAAATAATATGCCCCGGGGAGACGGTGACATAACAGGGTATTGTAGGTTGGTAACGAGCGATTCGATAGTTTTGATGATAACCTATTATGGGATACTAGTAAATGCATAGCTGTTATGTCTTAGCTCATTTTGTTATTCTTCTTCGTTTTCAACACATTTGCGTGAAATTGACGTTAACGTTTACAGCTGTACGATAAAAAATTCAAAGGATGAAAATCCTTTGATCACACTTTTTTGCCGTTTGGAAGGAGTTTTGTGGTTTTTAGGTTATCTGTTCACCAACAGAAGCGTTTTGTTACAACAATTTTAAAATATTAAAAATATTGAAAAGAAATTGATATGCCAGTACTTTACAGCGGAAATAGGTCCAAAAATTGGTGATATTAGACAAAGACCAGCAGGCCTAACATGAACTCTTATTGCGACAGAATTGAAGACGTAAACGAAATTGTTTTGCTTTTTTATACCATGACGTCTTAAAGACGCACACTTTAAGTCGTTGCCGAATAAGCGTTCTGAATGCATCCTTAAAACATGTGAGTAAAAGAGACAGAGTTATCTATAGTTCATATAACGATTTTCTTTTCGATCATTACGAATGCAATCCACACTTCATGGTTCGAAAAGAAAGCGGTTGAGTTTAGGTACTGACTTTGACTTGAATCGTTTTCTAAAAGTTCATGGTAGGCCTACCGGTCTCCTGCTGAGACTCGACAGACTATCTAAAAGTCGATCGAGTGCTTTGATATGGTGTGCCAAGCTAATGTGTAGTGTCACATGTCAATGTGTAGTGTGATATGGCATTTACTGTTGAGCCAATAAGATGCCATGGCTGCCACAAATTTTTCGTTCGTTAGTTTTCGTCAAAAAAAATTTATGGTAGATTTTGTAAGATTTAGTTAGATTAGTTAAGTTTTTTGGAGTTATTGAGCTGGTGTATATGAACGTTAATATATATTATACGTTATAGATTTAAGAAGAAGTAAATTGGAGTAACTTTAGTGTTTAAAAATGTTTTCTAGAGGCGCACAGCTTTTTAACAAAGTTCGCTTTTTAATTCGAACTGGTGTTTGGCCGGCTTTTTCGTACATAGACGCGTTGGTCGATACTTAAATTCAAACCTCCTTCTACACCAGACTCTGTTCGTTTGAACAATTTATGTATTCGTAATCCTGTACGTTTACTTACAACAACATCATTTTATGGATAGAAATATAATCTCTTATACGAATTCTGATTTACTTGTTCATTGTTACGTTAAAGTGGGATAAGTACAATCGTGGAGGCTGTTCACGACTGAGCTTGTTGTCATTCCCCTCCTTCACGCCGTACCGTATTCCCGGGACGACATCGACATTAACCACCATAGATACAAGTATATGGCAGATTAAAAAAGCTTGTTATTCCTTTATTGCGAGTTATAGAAGCAGGTATTTTGCAGAATTTCATAGTACAAAAGTTACAACAGAATTATTTTGCTATAGCCGCGTTTTTTAAGAGAATATATTTAATGCTAAGTGTATGAGGCAGGCAACGTTAACATTCCTTATACATCCAGGACAAACCACCACACGTATCACAAAACGTCGCTACCAGCAATCATCACAGAAGCGCTCCACACACTCCACACAAGAACTCCACATATGCACTACACACAAGCACTACCCACACTACACACACTTACTAGAGAGTGAAGTACACGTTTACTATCACAAACTCAGCAATCATGATCAGCAGGCCTACCATGAACTCTTATTGCGACTCAATTGAAGACGTAAACTAAATTGTTTTTCTTTTTTATACCATGACGTCTTAAAGACGCACACTTTAGGTCGTTGCCGAATGAGCGTTCGGAATGTGTCATAAAAACATTTGAGTAAAAGAGACAGAGTTATGTATAGTTCATATAACGTTGTCTATCAGCGACGTACTACCAGCGAGACATTTGTATATTTTACACGCTATCTTAAGATTGCATAAGTCGCTCCCCCTAAAACCCTCCATCTTGCAAAAAAGAAGACATAATGCTGTTGCTCCTATAACAAGAACTACCACTTCTTTTGCTAATCATCATTTTAAAAGTCAGTTTAGTCGCGTGTAGAATAAAATTAATAAAATAATAAATATTTACCCTATAAATTGACATGAGTGTAAGAAAAAGTTAAATTTATATCTAAAAAACTTAAGTTATGAGGAAGTGGAAGCTCTATTGCATGTTATTTTTTAGTAGTATTATTACACTTACGTACATACATTTCGTAAACGAACGAGCCCACACATATAAATTTTCACACATAATTTTTATATATTTCTCACAACTACTCATATAACAAACACAACCTTACACATTTTCTATTTTCTTTTATTTGTCTTTATTTTGCTTCTTTTGTTATAATTGTTTATGTAAATTCTGTAAATGTAAATACCAATACTTATATGCTATAGAACAGCGAGATCTTCTAACACAAGTATTTATATACTTACCAGAAGATCTTGATCACCTGTTTCAAAACCTAAAAACAAATTGTAATGGAAATAAACAATTTCATTTTTTTTTAAACACACTTCATGGTACGAAAAGAAAGCGGTTGGGTTTGGGTACTGACTTTGAATTGAATCGTTATCTAAAAGTTCATGGTAGGCCTACAGGAGATAGACTTGACGACAGAATCGCAAAGTAACGCCTAATTCTATTAATTATATATCCGGGCGTTAAATAAACATCCTGCTAACATGAAAATATTTCAATATTACCCAATTTTACAGCGTTATAAAAATATTGCGTATTAATTTTTTTATTTATTTATTTTAATGATTAGTATAATCTCAAGTAAATCTGTGAGGTAATGTTAATACATTAATAAAATACAAATTCAGGCCATGAACATATAAACCATTAGAGGATTGAAATATTAGTTTTATCGCATATTTAATACAAAACAAAACTTATAAAATTTATATACAGAATTATGCATATTACTTTAAGTTTGAATACAGAGACCGCAACTGAAGTTCAGTGTGTACTTTTATCTACATAATAGCATTGATTTATTGTGAACCCAACCTGTTAGAGTCGATTAATCGAAGTCGAAACAGCGGAATTGTTTCTTTAAAGAAACAATTAAGACACGAAGTATCTCGAGTACGAAGGGACTTTGATGAGGTTATGAGGTATTTGTTACAAAGCATTATAAAATCTATGAATTATCTATCCGAAAATTTATGATATCGTGTCATTGCTACGCATAGTTATTATACTAGGGTAAGGGAGCCAAAAAATTCAAAAGTTTCTAACATTCAAATTATGATTTTAATTAAGATTCAATCAATTTAACTATTATTATAATTAAATATATTATACTGTTGAGGATTACTTAGATGATGTGTGGATATAGCTACTCTTCGACCCTGTACAAAACAGTAATGACATATAACTGGTAATAAGAATTATACTTTGAAAAGAGCAACCGCCGAGTTTCTTTGTAGGAACAGCTTTCCGAACCAGCAGTAGAGCTGACGATTCCAAAGCACTTGTTAAAAAGAACAAGTTTACTTGAATAAATAATATTTTGAAAATGAATTTGAATTTGAAAGTTTAATCAAACATAACAAAGAGAAACAGATAGAGTTAATATGGCACATTCTAGACAGGCTTCGCTACTTTAGTTTAATAACTGTATGTTTTGACAAGAGTCCATCCATGCCACCCACTTTATAGATATTTATTGATGAACTAACTGCTGCTACGTGGTTTCTGACTCTGCCGATTTTAATTGACACATTTTGTATTGAGCATTAGCCGGTTGGAACGGTGGCGCTATGTCAAGTAACGCTTATTTGTATAGGTTATATAAAATCAATTTTATAGAATTAAGCGTTACTTTGCGGAGATCCATAAAACAAAAGTAATAATAAAATTATTTTGCTATAATCCGCGATACAGTAAATAGAAAATATATATAGTGCTAAATGTATAGTGGAATATCCGTTTTTTTTCGTTGATTCGTCTTTCCGTCTTTTTTTTCGATTGTTGAGTTTGTGATAGTGAACGTGTTTAGTGCTTGTGTATTGTGGTGGCAGTGGTGGAGGTGTGTGCATGTGTTTTTACGAATCCTGCATGTAACGGGTATGAAAAAAAACGGATAGTCCACTATACATTTAGCACTATATATATATTTTTTCTATTTACTGTATCGCGGATTATAGCAAAATAATTATATTATTACTTTTGTAAAATCAATTTTATCTAAGAAAGCTTTGCCAAACTACACAATAACACCAGGAGCTAGTTAAGTAGTGATTGGAGTGCAATCGATAGCCCTCGCCGGCCGAATCCCAGTCCCCTGGGAAGTGCGGCCACAGAAATTGATTCCTTTGTTAACGCTGAATGGGGCCTGCTCCTCTTGTCATCGCGATTTATAGCTACTAAAGATTATATAATTAAATCGTTGTTTTACTGTACTCTAGCTGCGTCTGGCTTAATTAAAGACTATTATAACATCGATATTTTTCCAATACACATATTCAATAAATAAAAAGCAATTATCTCAAAAGTCAGACCATTTAATCTTCTTCAACAACTAGTCATATTGACTGCGAATTGCGTCAATGTATTTTTTATATTAATGACGTAACTATTTGAAGGAGGTTGAGTTTGAAACACGTAAGTTGTAACACTATAACAATTTCAATGTTTATATAGATGCTACGCCGTTTTCACCATTTATCCACGGCAAGCCGTTAGTGAGCGCGTGTTTGTTAAAGACGTTTCTTTTTTAAATTTTGATAACACAAACAGTTGAAGAGCATAATTTTTTTTTTAGTAGCAACAATGCCAATCTATTCAGTAGGTTTTCCGTTATTACGCACAACTGCGAGCCTCTGTGATTTTATAATGGAAAGTGTATATTATTGCTAGAGGTTATTTTCAGATTTAGAAGATCCATTCAAATATTATTGATGCAAAAGTGGTTTTGTTGTCGGCAGAGCTATACGATTTTATTGATAGAGACTTGGAAATTACCTGGAGGGTTATTTTCAGTCAGAAAATCTATTCTAATATTGCAAATGCGACTGTCTTTTTTCACGTTTGAATTTCAATATAAATATCAAAATATCTCCTTTAAGTACATTTACTGACAACGCTTGTACTGCGTAAGGTTATATAAATAATAAAATAATGGAATGGTAACCAGCTATGTACTAAAATGAATAGTTAATAGAAAGTATTTATTATGTAAATAATTTTAAAAACAATCTCTTCTCGGCAAGAGCACCTTTCCAAAACTTAAGTAACTTCATAAACATAAGTGAATAAAAAATATATGTCATAAACTTAAATCAACTTCTATAAAAAATAGTTCAATTATTGCTATAATAGAAGTAGTAGTTCTATAGTAAATATTATACCTAGCAACTTGGATTCCTTTGCGATGGTCGTACGATCGAAAGAGCTGGACAGTCTAAAGACGGGAGCACTCAAGGGGCGAGGGAGTAGCTCGTTAAAACGTTAATCGAATCTGGACCTAATGGGATTTCTTTCTTGGCCCCATGTCGCAAAAGGATTAATTTATATCAATTTAAATGGGTCTGTACTACACAGGATGTTTGAAAATCGAAATAAAAAAGTTTTTTTTATCTTCAAAAAAGAAATAAAAAAGTTTTTTTTTATTTTCAATCATAATCAATTACAAATAATTATAAATTGTGATAGCCGAACGGTAAGGGACTCGGGGGTCTATTTAGGAGATAATGGTAATGCACGTCGTCAAGCACTACATTATATGCCTGATTGATATTTCCAATTTATCAAACGCTTATCGGTGAAGGCAAACATCATGAGGAAACCTGTATATCCCTAGAGTATTCTGGAGATGAGTGTAACCTAACAATCCGCATGGGAACAGCGTAGTGATTCTACGCTCTAACCCTTCTCTCCGAAAAAGAACAGAAGAGGCTTAAGCCTTTACTTTTACTTTTATCGAAAATAGAATTCGCTCTGTTTAATATATTGTAAAACTAGCCACTTGTTCTTTCAATGTAAAAAAATTGTAATAATAAAATCAAAAGTAATAATAAAATTATTTTGCTATAATCCGCGATACAGTAAATAGAAGATATATATAGTGTTAAATGTATAGTGGATTATCCGTTTTTTCATACCCGATACATGCAGGGTTCGTAAAAACACATGCACAAACCTCCACCAACGCCACCACAATACACAAGCACTACACACGTTCACTATCATAAACTCAACAATCGTTTCGCCCCGCAACCGAAGCATCATCAGGACTCCACGACAAAATCGCAAAGCTACAAGTCTCATTTAATAATACAGCAACTAGATAAGAATTTATATTAAATCAGATGAAATAGACATGACAAATTTCGAATTGACAATATGATGTTAGTAAAAAAAGTCCCAACAGTTTTATATATTTTGTACCCTCATTAAATTGTTCTAATACAACAATTTCACAGTAAAAACACGGAATGACTAAGAGGCCTAAAGTTCCCACCCATATACAGTTTTGCAAAAAGTAAAAATAGTGTCTAATCCTTGTTATAAAATTTTTCACAGTGCGTATACTTTACACCCAACTGTCAAAGCGTGTTAGTTTTTTTTTCCATTCCCCGTTACAAATCCGCAATCGAATCAGCCTGTGTATCGGCTGAGGACCGCTCTTACAGTGGGTTCTAATCCGACCGGCGCTCAAATGTATGTGAGAGACACCGTGTGCGGACGAATTAAAAACATCCGACTTTGTAAACAGATTGATATATATATATTCATATCCTACTAGCCGTGCCGCGACTTCGCCCACGTGGAAATCAGTGTATCACGAATATTTATTACCGTCAACTTACATAAACCGTAATGTAATATTAACCTAAACCTTCCTCAAGAATTACATTCATCATGGCTAGGTATTTTACGACCGGTCGCCTGCCTGACGTCAACTTACCTTAGTCGCCTTCTACGACACCTCGGTAAGAAGTGAGGATGGTCTATTCTACTGAGCCGCATACCACACGGTGGTTCCTCAAGAATTACATTATCTTTTAGTAAAAATCGTACAATAATCTATTCAGTAGATAGTAGCAGTAGTAGATGTCGGGTATCGATCACATCAATTTGTTGTTTTATTTTCATTTCTGTTTTTTCTTCACTTTCTAAATTGTATCCGAATATACTGTTAATTAAGTAGTTTATATGCGCAAATGTATAAATAGCTTAAGCTGTTCATTTTTCAAATAAATATAAATAAATAAATTATTGTGAAATGGATGGAAAATCGATTTGTTTTTGAAATTTTCCAATGTTTTGCCTGTACTTACATTTTTTTTTAATTTCATGAACTTCAAGAATCTTCTGACAATAATTAACGAAACAAAAAAGAATAAGTGAAATTGCTTCGTTTATTTTTATTCATCCTAACAGCACTCCTTCTTCTTCTTTGACGGACTGTTTACCGTACTTAGTCACATTTTTGGCGACCATTGTGCGTAAAGATGAAAGGGGAGATGGTAACTCCAACCAGCCGGGCCCTTTCCAGAAACCGTGTACCCTAAACAACTAACAAGGCTTCCTGCAATCTCCTCCGTGTGTCTTTCTCTCTCTCTCTCTCTCTTTTTTGGTTTGCCACCTCCGTGCATGACGTGAGATGGTGTTTCCGATTCCCTCATGCATCCTTTGCAAATTGGGATAATTGGAATAAGCGTTTTTTTAGCACACAATGACCAGTGATAATGCTCATCCGAACAGCACTTAGTGATTTGTAAATACTAAATAAGCCAATAAGTTTTTAACAGAAAACTGATGAGCTACAGCTACAGGTGAGGTATGAGATAAGAACTCGCGATAACATGAAAACGGGTAACCCTTCTGGGTTACCCGTTTTCACCGTTTATCTTTCATAGTTGTCCTTCTACCATAAAGAAAACCACTAACTGTACTTTACTTAAAATGATCGATAAACCTATGAGTTATTAAGGTTTAATAATAATTCAAATAATTTAATAAATCATCCTATTTATTCTTCAAACAAGAATCATCCTATTAAAGACATTTAAATTCCATAGATTGTTAAATACTTTAAACGAAATAAAATCCCTTTTTTGCAAGGTACACGAATACTAAAAAATTCATACCGCGCCCACCATTGCGACAGATTAAACTATTAACAAAACTGCGCGGGGCTTTTCGCAAATACAGATACCGCTTTCCATTGATAAAAAATAAATAAAATCAACATTCCCGCTCTACTCAAATTGGTTAATCCCGCAAAAATAACCTTTTAGATAATGGTAAAGCTTTTAAAAATTCACGTACGAATTTGTACTTATTTAACCGGCTTTATTTTGTATTGATTCTATAGATCAATCAAACAATAATTATAACGTCCAATAGGTCTTATAGTATAGACTATAAAGATTTACATAGAAAATGAGAGTGTAGATATCTGTCCCTCTTTTTTATGTGACTAGCGGCCCGCCCCTACTTCGCACGGGTATAAAATATATAAGTATAGGCTGTCACTCAGTGAAAAAAATGATTAAAATAGATCCAGTAGTTTTGATTTATTCATTACTGCCCGCGGCCCGCACGCGTTAAATTTGGAGTAAAACAATTCCCCTTTCCCTATACTATGAAGATTTCCTGCTATCTTTGGAATATCTTAATTTATATAATAGATTATACCTAGTTCCTTTTTACATTTTTCTCTATGTATTTTATTTTTACAATTAATCGAATCGCTGCTAAATTATAAGTGCTATAGGGCGAAGCGCGGCCTCCGATGCGCTATTTATAGGCACGCGCCGCATATTAAATCTGTAATATCTTCGAAAATATTCATTTAAATTACATGCTGTAAACGGCCATATTGATCTATATTAAATCAACATTGTATTTAAGGTACTTAATTGGATAAGGATTGATGCTGTATTGCTTAAAATTGCTTCGAAAAGAGGGCGTTGTTTTTTCTAAAAAGTAAATGACAAAAAAATGCTATTGTGGGTTATCCATAACAGATAGACATATACCCTCGCGGAGTTTTCTGTAGACCTTTTTAAGGTGTACAAATTTTTAATACATTATTTTGATAAATCTTGTAGTGTTCAGCCTGCGTCTGCAATGTAAGCGGAAAAAAATGTAATTATTTACGACATCACGTTAGAAGCCTCAAAAATTACAATATTTCTCTACTCCCTATTGACTGTTATTGTACATATAAACCTTCCTCTTGAATCACTCTAACTATTAAAAAAGCCGCATCAAAATCTGTTGCGTAGTTTTAAAGATTGAAGCATACATAGGGAAATAGGGACATAGGGACAGATGTGTCTGTCCCTATGTCCCTTTGAAAGCGACTTTGTTTTATACTATGTAATGATTAGACAAAGATACGTATAAAGGTTTCAGCTTCCCTTTCATTATTTATTGTGACACTCTCACTTTCAGTTCTACCTATGGCTCCCCCAGTCTATTATAATCCCTCTATACAGATTTGCAATGATCAAGACAAAATCTATGAAGCCTATTACGATGCTTCTGTCATCCAGTCACGCTATCTTAAAGCAGACTCTAATATTGTATTGAAATAAAAAATTAGCTTCTGAAATTCTAATAATGATTCAAAAATACGTAATTTATTAATATAAGATAAACAGTTAATAATTTTTTTAAAGAATAAGCAATCCACGTGCTCATATGGCTACGCTTAGAGCATTGAATAAAATAAATTTACAATTAATCAATTTGCTTAAATTCATAGTTTCAATGAACAGATAATAATCCGCCATGACACTGTTGCTATGCAACGACTAATTGGCGGGAAATCGGCTATCGGGTTGACATCACGCGTGTCGAGTAAATCGTATGAGTTTCGTTTATAACAACGGGGATTTTATTTATTAAGCGAACTGTTGAACATTTATAGTTCACGCTCAGCTTGTTACAGTTCACTGTGTTATAAATGTATACAAGCTTTTAGTATACCTTTGATTAGTAACTTTTAGAATGCAATTTAATTCTTGCTAATTAATAAAAGACATATGAATAAAAAATGTTATGTGCGCGAGCCGAAAATTTTCGTATTATTTTCTTGCTACGAGTTGCTTGCTGGTTTTTCTCGGTGAGAGCAGCATTCGGAACCAGTGTAGCTTATTCAATTGATCCTTGACGATGCAAAAGTGCTTGTAAAAAGCCTACTTGAATAAAGATTATTTTGATTTGATTTGCTACGTAAACAAATATAAGTAACTTTTCTTTCGAAAGTAATAATAAAATTATTTTGCTATAATCCGCGATACATTTTTGTATTGTATCGCGGATTATAGCAAAATAATTTTATTATGGATCTCCGCAAAGTAAAGCCTAATTCTATAAATTATAACTTTTCTTTAAAAAAAAATTCGGTTTATATTTATAAGAATGCCATTTTTTATGTGACTTCTAATACAAAAATATAACTCTTTCTATTCAAATCTTGTATCAATAGCTTCGCTATTGGTATTGGTAGCTAAAAATTTTTTAGGAACAAGCTCAACATCATAGAAAGCTTTTAACGTGGACTGCGAACAAATAGCAGAAACGATTCCGCTAAGTACAATTCGATTAAAAAAATCATACTGTTTCAGTGCATGTTGATAATATCAGAATATCACATAAACTCTTACAATAATGTCCTTCAATAAAACCGCTGTTTTCATTGATAAACCTTTGCTAAAGATTTCCCTGTATCATGAATTTCTGTTATATTTTTTACTAATTGTTAATTTTTGTCCGGATGAAATATTTTATTATCATAAATTGTTATCCCGTAAAGCTTGCTTTGCAAATGAGAAGTCCTAAGAGACTAAATTTTTCTTTTCCGGCTATCGTTTTTTTGGTCGTTACAATCTACCATTTTAACATGTCGAGGCATTTCCATTACGGGCTTTTGGATAAGCACTGGAAAGTAAGTTCATGTATCTGTCGTAAGAAATTTACAGACCAAACGTTTGTATGTGTTTAGTATAACTGCTTTCTGTAAGAGTATGTACGTGAGTGGATGTATGTATTTTAAACTGTTATGTAGGGATTTCGAACGACTCCGGTGGAAGATATGATTATTGGGATAGTTCGGACACAATTTATTAATTTATGATAATTGGGATAGTTCGGACACAATTTAATTTCTTTATGGCCTGTACAGCGCAAATTAGGCGCGAATAACTTTGCTAGTGTCACATAAATTGCAAACACATCATTATTATTAATAGTTTTAATATGTACACTGTAGTCTTTGATTAATAGCTTACTAGCATGTCATTTTACATAAAAAAAATACTTTATATAATAATTAATTTACAATCTGGAATCTAGTCTTTTTAAGGCCCATTGTAAAAATTAAAAAAAAAACGATGGCCGCCGAGTTTCTTGCTGGTTCTTCTCGGTAGGAGCAAACTTCCGAATCAGTGGTAACTTCTTGAAAACATTGACGATTCAAAAGTACTGTAAACTCTAGAATATTTTGAGTTTGAGTTTGAGGGAAATGTTTGACAGCGTCGCGAAAGGCACAGACTAAATACTTTGTATCTCTATTCTATCTAGTTTCTAGGTTTATCAAACCGATAGCACAAATATTCACTATCCATCAATAATCCACTATTTTTATGTTACACGTCACGTACAACAATATTTAAAAGCACAACAAAAAAACACCGAAGATGTAACAGGTAATGGGACAACGCTTCCGACACGTGTCTAATCCAAAGACACGTGCGACTCGCAAAATGTGATTTAGCACCCCATTGCAACTCTGATACGGGGATATTTTCGGCTTATTACGAGCTGCAGTAAAGCTTGACATCCACTTTGCGAGTACGTTTCTGTACGGAGTTTGTTTCTATAGGAGCATAAAGACCGAAGTCGACTTTTAAATTTGCTAGAAAGCAAAATTATAGTTTTTGATGTTCTTACAACCCCTTCAATGATAGAAATCACATGACCTTTAGAAATGATGTTTTCTTTCAAAAGGTCATGAAATTCCTAAGGAGTCACAAAATTATAACAGATTTATTGATTTTTCCAAAGCTATCTTCTAATTTACTACTAGTAACCAAGAATACAAGCTAGGCTTAGTTTGGTTGCTAGTGGTGACATTTAAAGTGTATTTAAGGCATCAATAAGTTTTTGTAAACATTGTATATCACAACTGTTTTAAACAAAATAAATAATTTCTAATTTCTAATTTCTAATTTAAAATATATCTATAATCTAAAAAGAGATACTACACAAAGTGTTCCCCTCTAAATAGATTAGTATTATTATACAATTACCTGTTGTAAAGAATTCCCGATCTGGATATATTTTATGACAATAGCAATAAGTTTAAAAATGCGATAAAAATAATCTTATATAAAATCAATAACTTCTTATTTCTGTTTGTTTAAGGTTTACTTATTTAGGAATAATTGTAGTTCATTTTTTTTTTTTATTAGTAAGAGCTTAGAGCCGCTGTTATTATCTTATAATAATTTATAAGATAATAATTAATTATTAAATAATTAATAATTAAATAATTAATAATTAATTTATTATTAATAATTTAAGCATGTCATTATTACCTATAATTAGTGGTGCAATTGTAATAATTAAATGTAAATGTATTTAAGAAAGTATTATTTATTTCTTTCTTTATCGTACAAACAAAAGGCGGACTTATCCCTAAAAGGGATCTCTACCAGCCAACCTATGAGTAACAGAAAGAAAATGAAAAGAAAAAATGGATTATTGTACCCATTGTTGGTAGTATTATAATAAATATAAAATAAGTGTTTAATAAAGATGCGATATTTCTGTAAATACATCCTGACATATAGTAATTAAGTTTATCATCGAAATAATATTTTTTGGTACTTGCTTACTGGCGCTGCGTATAAGCCTTTCATAATCTGTAATTACCCAACAAAAACTGTAAAAGATAAAATGGTTTTTCTCGTTTTGAATATAATAATTAATTATAAATGATGCGTCTTAATCATAAAATTACTGAGTGTACATATTAACTGACTTTTTGCGGTATTAGGATCATTCTCTTTAAAAAAATAGGCTATTTTTTAAACTTGTAATTAAAAATAGGATATAATATACGATTCTATAATAAAATTCCGCTATAAATCTGAGCCACTAGCAGTTCAAATTTAAAATAACTATCAAAAGGATGCTGATACAGAAAGCCTATACTATTGAGGATAACATAAATGATAGAAATTGGTTGTAGATTTAGTTACCCTTCGATCTGGCACAAGATTGACGAAATGTAAATAATTATAAGAATTCTATTTCGAAATGAGCAACCGCGAACTTTCTTCTGGCTCTTCTCACGTTTTTAAATTTATGTTTAAGTATATTAAACACTTATTTCGGAATTATATAACAGACACAAAATCCCATAAAGTTACTCTTGACTTATGTTTAGTTAACAGAGTCCATAAATTTGAAAAAAACTGTGCTGTTACGTAGTTTGAAGTCAGTGCTTTCATTATAGATACAAATCTTAATATGCCATCATCTATGAAGAATGTTTTATAATAAGAATCAAAGAAAGTTATCAAACTCATCCGAAACGGCTTTACCGATTTTTAGGATATTTTATATACATATTCAGTAGGTCTGAGAATCGGCTACTATATATGTTACATACCCATAAATCATCATCATTGTCCTGCCCTTATCCCACTCTAAATGGGGTCTGCACAACATGTTTTAAGCATGTTGTAAGGTGATTTGGCTAGGTATTTTACGACCGGCTGCCTGCCTGACGCCAACTTACCTTAGTCTCCTTTTACGACACCTCGGTAACAAATGAGGGTGGTCTATTCTACTCAGCCGGATACCACACAGCACATACCTTAGACGCCTCTTACGACACCTCGGTAAGAACGGAGGGTGGTCTATTCTATTCTGCCGGATACCACACGGCGTGTTTCATACCCATAAATAATATACGTTTTTCAACCCTAACATTTTATTTTTTATTTTTTGGACAACTTTTTTTTGTTTCTTTTTTAATGCATATGTACACTAGACATTCCTTAGAAATAATTTATATGGCAATACATCATTTGCAGTGTCAACTAGTGTATTTTTATTGAAATATAGATTTCAATAAATACGCCGTGTGGTATCCGGCAGAAAAGAATTGACCACCCTCCTTTATTACCGAGGTGTCGTAAGAGGCGACTAAGGTAAGTTGACGTCAGGCAGGCGGCCGGTCGTAAAATTCGTAGCCAAATCATGTGACAACATGTTTGTAACATGTTGTGCCGACCCCACTTGGAGTGGGATAAGGGCAGGAGAATGATGATAGATTTCAATAAATATATACACCGGAACTAGAAAATACAATAAATAATTTTTAGAAAATTTTGGGTCAGCTAGTTTTATAATAATTTATATAGGCTAGAATAAAATATCACAACCTTTGTGATGTCTGTTTTGTACGAAAAATTAAAAATAAATTTGACAAGTACTCAATGTAATGTACTTTTGCTCCTGTTGTTTAGTTTTATTTACTGTATTATTTTGTGATTTAACACGTATAAAATATGTATTTACGTAAAAAATATGCCTAGTACTAATATTAATTCCATTACAAACGACGTTTTCAAAAGTTCCTCCACTCATTTCAGACAATCCTACCAACAAAGACATTCCTACCAACTTAATATTTCAATGATGAAGTGAAACTTTTAAGTGAAAGTGAAACTAGAGTACCTGCGACTGTACGCATCGACTTAAGTATTAAAATCCCTTCAATCATTCACTGTATTCATTACACTATATACTTTTTCCTGTTTAATCAACAAAATGGGGAATTTTTTATCCTATATGTTAGCCCGACGTATAAGCTTCAATGGTACCTAATATCATGTATAAATCCTCGTTTTTCCTTCGGGAATAGGAAAAACAATATAAAACATATAAAGGTATTTTAACATTAAAGTCGATGCGAAAGATAGGTTCTAAACGAACGATAGGACTAGTAGGTCATAATATTACTCTCACACACACACTGCTATACTTAATGCTATAAGAATCTATAGCATAGTATTATCGTTAGACTGTGGCCTTAATTTCCACCAGCCACCTGTTAAAGATTATAATTATTTATGTGAGGTCATACGAGTGAACATCATTTAATTATGTATGTATTTAATGCTTTTTAAATCGATGCTCTTTTTAAAGTGGCCCGTTTTAAAATAGGGTATACTTAAGTATACCCTATTTTAAAGCGAACCTTAAGGTTCGCTGCTCTGAAGTTAATTAAGTCATCATCATTCTCATCATTCTCCTGCTCTTATCCCACTCTAAATGGGGTCGGCACAACATGTTACGTATTTTACGACCGGCCGCCTGCCTGACGTCAACTTACCTAAGTCGTATTTACGACCCCTCGGTAAGAAAGAGGGTGGGTATATTCTACTCAACCGGATACCACACGGTGCGTCAACTTACCTTAGTCGCCTTTTACGACACCTCGGTAAGAAATGAGGGTAGTCTATTCTACTCAGCCGGGTATCACACGGCGGAAGTTAATTAAGTATAAGTAAGTAACTCATAGGTACATTGTAACAGAACTATAAAATAAATTAATGCACGGTCGTCCGTCCCCAAAATAAGTAATGTAATACTTGTTTCATGGTGACGAATTGGTAAATATATACATATATAATTTTAAATACTACATACATACATATATACACCCAGACTCAAAGAACCAGCAATTTGGTTTTAAAAAAAATTATATAGTTCACATATTATAGATCATATTTTTTTTTCATATTTTATCCTGTCTTGTCACGTCCCACATCAACCTTAACATTCTCATTACATTAATTAAATTTATATGAAAATATCTTATTAATACTTTCATATAAATTTTATTATTCATCATTCTCCTGCCCTTATCCTACTCTAAATGGGGTCGGCACAACATGTATTAACCATGTTTTTACATGATTTGGCTAGGTATTTTACGACCGGCTTGACGTTAACTTACCTTAGTCGCCTTTTATGATATCTCGGTAAGAAATGAGGATGGTTTACTATTCAGCTGAATACCTCACGGCGTTTTATAAGTATGAATATAAAAAATCAAACAAGCTATTTAGGTAAATCTTTGACACTCTCTCATGATATACTGTCGAATACCGATTTATCAAAAAAACTGGGAGGGGGTCAAATTAACTTGTCTATTAGTGGCGGGCGGCAGGGTCTGAGGGGGGAGGTGGGGCGTTATCGGCCCAATTATAATTCACCGCGCAAATGACACCGTCATTACCGGCCGCTCGTAACCGGCTTAACACTGTACCCGGATCCAACAACAGAGTACCGTTGACATGCAAATATATTTTATTGAGCACTGAAAAACAGCAGCCTTAAAACAGTTATTAACTCATTTGAACTCTATCAACCAACCGTTAAGGTTCACAGCTTATAGTTTTCCAACGTCAATCGGTCGTGGCTTCTCGGCACGCTCGTATGACGACTAGTCACTGGTCACAATCAGTTTGACTGGCCCGTTGGCGCAGTGGGTAGTGCCCCTGCCTACAGCTCCGCGGATCGCGGGTTCAATTGCCTCCGAGGGCCAACATTTTCTTTAAAGAATTGGTTGGTTCCTCGAGCCTGGGTGTATGGGTCTATTTATATTTAAGTATGTATTTAAAATTATGTATGTAATTTATTTACAGGTTGACCGTCAGCCATAGCACAAGTATTAAGTTACTTACTTTGGGGAAGGACGACGGTGTGTGTAAGTGTCCCATATATTTATTTTATCTATTTAGTCACAGTCATACCACCAGCCCTCCACGATACGTCGCCCTAAGCCATGGTCCGGCCTCACAGGAAGCCCTCTTAAAACTATGCTATTCTGTTCTACTACCTATGCTAGTAGAACTTCTGCCCTCTATTCTCCTCATTCCGCAAACCAAACGATGCTTCTGCGTTCGCCAGTCCCAGCCAGTGATGATTTAAAAGCCTAACATCATATAGTCAGTCTAAAAGAAAACCGTAAGCATTCACAGCTTGATAGTATCACCGGGCGAGCGCAGCAAAATGTGATGTTGGTTATTCGAACAAAACGTTTATGTTCTTGTTTCTTGCCTGTACAAAAGAATCAACATTTTTTTTATTTATAACAAAAATGAACAAGTCATATCTATCTTAAATTACTTACACGCTACTACTATACAAATCATGCCCACGTGGAATGGTCCCAAAATCCTACGAACCCCTGCTGATTCTAATCAATCACCAAATACCTTAAATACCACGATATTGTAGAATTAGGCGTTACTTTGCGGAGATCCATAATACAAGAGTAATAATAAAATTATTTAATAATAAAAAATAATTTTATTATTGTACCACGATATTGGTTAAATCAAACAAATTGTAATTGTTTTTTTTATAAAGTATTCTGCTGTAGTTCTTTGCTGGTTCTCGATAGGAGCAAACTACTTAATTAGTGAAAGCTTCTTTACTAACATTTGAAGATTAAAAAAAACTGGAAACAGTCTACTTTTATAAAATAGAATAAAGAATATTTTGATTTGTTAAATAAAATCTTACCGTTAAGTTATAACGGCTAAGACGAGTAAATGTTGTGAAATGTAAAAAAATTAAAGACAAGTTTTACTTTTAAGTTTTACTTACTTTAAGTATTATTTAATTTACGCTTTATTGCCGACAGTACACTGGGGAGGTTTGCGGATAAACCACCCCTTTAAACAAAGGCAAGCCAATTATTATTAAATATTCGCGAGCCAATTTATGACCGACGAGGTAATTGTCCGACCAGACAATACGCCTTTATAATAGCGTCGGCTTAATTAGTACAATTAATACGTTTACATTTTGACTATTTTGTGTGTCACACTGTTATGTAAACGGGCTCTATCTGTACATGTTATAAAGCAAAGGCTCAAAGCTGTCTGTATGTATGTCATCGATTTTCTAAAAAATTTAATTGTCCTAGACTGAACTCTAGATACAAATCAACATTTAGCATAACTTTTTCTAAAAGGAAATACGCATGAAATAGGTTTATTGATAGAAGTTGCAAACAACATAATAAACTGAATTCAGAAATTGTCATTTTTCTCTCCCTCTCAGAATTTAAATTAAAAATTAGAAATTTAATAAATAATTAGTCAATCATTAATAATTTTATATTCCTATTTTCGTATATTCTTTTTAATTTTCGTAAATTTTCTTTTTCATGCACTTAATTAAACTGTTTGTTTGCTATACTGTTGTTATATGTATTTTAGTCATAGGAAACTGATAATGGCTTAAGTTATTTTAATTGTATTTTATTTATAATAGTTTTGTAGCACTGTATGTTTCCAAAATATTTAAATAGATAAATAAATAAATAAAAGATAAAAAAGAGATTCTTGAGAAAAGTTGGTGTTGATAGTACGTAACGTTAGAAGCCCAGCGGAGTCGAAATTTAAGCGGGATAGTGTGTGTTGTGAAACCGAGAACAACTAGTTTTATAATTATTGATGTCACATTTGCAAATTAGTGTTCAAGGATTTATACGAAAAACCTCCATGCCTATCATTGAAAACTACGCGTTTTCATTTCGTACCAAAAACCTACACCCGTCTTTAACTACAACTACGGATCATATGGGAGATTTCTTAACGCCTTTTATATTTGTATATGCAATTAGAATTTCTATTTATCGATCAAAACAATAAATATCTATGTCATTGCCGCGAATCTCCTATATGCAAATAAATTACATTGAATCGTTGTTTCTTTTTTGTCAAAAAAAAAAAAAATTTACGCAAACTAACAAATTTCTAGTACAACGTATACTTTAGAAAGATATGTTTTATACTGAAAGAAAGCTCACTAGTTTTTTTCACACCGAATCAATGTAACGATTTAACGCGAAAACGTAGCCATCATTCAACAATGTGAAATAAATTTAAGTTAAATGCTATTTCTGTATTTTTGTAAATAATACAGATGTATTATTGTATTAAATTGTAAAATATCAATATTCTTCGTATTCTTAACTTAGGCCTTTAGTGATCTTCTTCAGAAGAAATCCTTCTGTAACAGAAAATCGAAGTTTTGGATATAATAATCATGAAATTCTATTATGCAGGATTACTGAGAAAGTTTGTCTGAGAGAAAACCTAGATAATTAATTGTAATTTCAACAAAAAAAACGTAATCTAGAGTCTCATTTTTTTAGCTGTAATTAGGACAAAAATTTGATGTTTTTTGAAAAAACCTTATAGTCCAAATATCTCGACACCGGTTAACTTTCAGATACATTATAGGGGTAAATCTATCAGTAATTACCTGAAAAATAATGTCTTTAATTATCTAAATCGACTTTCCCTGTAAACTAAATAGATCAATAATGCAATATGTATACTTCTCTGTTTCTGAAAGAAAACCGTGTATATTTTTTCCTATATCTAACTTCGATGTATAAGCTTCAATTGTGGCTAATTTTCTAATTTCATCATTATTGGTCCAGCGGATTAGCCGTGAAAATATAACAGACAAAGAGACAGTCTTACGCATTTATAATATTAGTATGGATCTTGATTAACCAACCACATGTCATCCAATATAATAGGTTATCTAATCAACAATATTTTGTAACAAACTCACCCCAGAGACGACATTTTATGTGATGCCATATGGGTGGACTGTAAACGCCTGCCATTAGGAATAACTGACTCTCAACTCCCTGAGGAGCGAAGTGTTGTGTCGTTTATTTTAAATGATTCTAAATTATATCGAACAATAGAGAGAGAATATTCTTTTATCACGCTAAGGAATATACCGTTGTTTAAGTAACATAAATAATTATGTCTTAACTGGTTTATAGAAGAAGTTACCTTTCGGACTTTCATGTTACAGAAACTACATAAAAAACTAAACTATATATAGAAAGGTGTTTCTGTACATCTTAACTTTTTACTATAAGCATGACGATTTGCGGCGAAATTATTGTTTAGATTGTGATAGTGAACGTGTGCAGTACTAGTTTAGAAAGCAACTTAGTACATTGCAAATGTTGATAAAGCAACTTTTAGTCTAATCTAATAGTTCCCAAAATGCTTAAAACGTTAACCGATGAAACCCCACACTTCGAAGAAAGTCTCCTTACGATTATGTGTTTATTGAATATAGCTGCTTCTTACAACCTTTTGGACGTCCTCGTAACACCTATCTCGGGTTCAATTCTGCATCCAGTCACTCACTTCGAACTAACAGTAGAGTTGACGATTTAAAAGCCCTTGTTACAAGTTTACTTGAGTAAAGAAAATTTTTAATTTGAATTTGAACACACTGCTTAGTAGATTTTTTTTTTAAATTTACTATGGAACTGCTGAACGTATGTCTGGTAATTCAAAGTATTTTAAAACATAACGGTCTTGAGCCGATTGAATCCAACTTCTCTCTACGACTTAAAAAAAAGGTAAGTAACATCCTTCTACGATACCACTGCTGGGCATAGGTCTCCTCTCTCCATTTTTGGAGATAAAGATTGGAGCTAAGACCTAACACGCCGCTCCAATGCGGATTGGTATATTACACTTATCCTTAGAATTTTCTACAGTTATGTAGGTTTCCTCACGATGTTTTCCTTCACCGTCATCAAGCGCGTGATAAATTGCAATTATTAATTAGACACAAAGTTTTAACAGAAAAACTCATTGGTGCTTTTCCGGGGTTTGAACTCGTGATCATCTCTAGAGAGTCGCACGGTCTGACCGCTGGGCTATCACAGCTGGGATCTTGAAACCTTCTCACTTAGAAAGGCTACATTTTCTTGTTCAAGGTCTCATACCAACCCCTTCGATTTCACTATTGGTTTTTCAAACTATATACTTGTACAGATAAATTAAATGCATAAGAAATCATTGACATCAGATGTGTGTGGATATTAACGTAATATACGATTACTATTGTTTTAAAAATTAATAGGAAAAATTAAGTTAAACTTACTTTTAAAAACTTTTAACAAAATTCCACGTCCCACTATCAACCTGTGGGAGGAGTTGCCTCCTCTGGAGATTTTCCTGGTAGCAGCTTCAGGTCATGCTAATCATAAATATGCATTGTCATCGTGACTAAACCGGTATGTACAATTTCAGCTCGATCGGACACCGGGAAGTGGTTTGCGATTTTGTCGTGGAGTCTATCTCCAGATGATGCTTCGGTTATGGGGCGAAACTATTGTTGAGTTTGTGATAGTGAACCTGTGTAGTGCTTGTGTATTGTGGTGGCAGTGGTGGAGGTTTGTGCATGTGTTTTTACGAAACTTGCATGTATCGGTTAAGAAAAAACGGATAGTCCACTATACATTTAGCACTATATATATTTTCTATTTATTGTATCGCGGATTATAGCAAAATAATTTTATTATTACTTTTGTACCGGGAAGTGGGTTAAATTTAATTTGTATGAATTCACCTTCACATACATTTCAAGTTAAATAAAAGCCTTTACAAATAACCGTTACAATTTTTTTTTTGTTTTTTTTTGCTCTAATTAATATATTTTATTTTCTTACTTATAAAAACGTGTTACCCTTGCATTCTGTGATCTTATTTACTTATGACATTGTTAATGCAACTAAACCATATTAATGATTCTTGGTAAACAGACTCCGCTGTTCAATTATTTGACGAAAGTCTGATCAATTATTTTATGATTAATCAAGATTATTACTTTGGGGCATTAAAATTATGGACTATAATTTACAAAAGTTATGATTTAAAATCTAAAATCCGCTAAGAAAGTAAACCCGTAACCGAAGCATCATCAGGAGATAGGTCCCACTGCAAAATTGCATTCTCTATAATTTAACTTAGTCCTTAACACTCTTTTACTTGTCATTATTAAATTATTTTACTATTATTCGTACCCGCGACTTAGTTTGCGTGAACTTAAACGTTTAATTACCCTCAATAAGCACTATTTACCGGCAGGCCTACCATGAACTCTTATTGCGACTCAATTGAAGACGTAAACTAAATTGTTTTGCTTTTTCATACCAAGACGTCTTAAAGACGCATACTTAAGTCGTTGCCAAATGAGCATTCAGAATGCGTCCTAAAAACATGTGAGTAAAAGAGACAGAGCTATCTATAGTTCATATAACGTTGTTCTTTTCAAACATTACGACCCTAATCCAATCCACACTTCATGGTACGAAAAGAAAGCGGTTGGGTTTCGGTACTGACGTGGAATTGAATCGTTATCTAAAAGTTCATGGTAGGCCTAATGTTCCTAAAAGAAAATCGAGAATTTTATATCTTATGTAAGCCTGTTGTACAACACTTGTTTCAAATTTTATCAACATTGGTCCAGGGGATTATTTTTGAAAGCGTAAGAAACGGTTAAACAGCCTTTCATGTTAGTCGAATAATCCGCGGTAACAGAAAAGCTACGTACTTAAAAAATGGTTATTTTGGGTATAAGATTCTATAATAAAATTACGAAATCAATTTTGGCCATGCCATTACAGCAGTTCAAAACCACTGTTTAAAAGAGGCTGATACAGAAAGCCTACTATACTGTTGAAGATTACTTAGACGATAAGGATGTGTGGATATAGGTGCACTTCTACCCTGTACAAGACAGTAATAAATAAATGTAACTAGTTCTAAGATTTATATTTTAAAAAGAGCAACCGCCGAGTTTCTTGCTGGCTCTTCTCGGTAGGAACAGCTTTCTGAACCAGCAGTAAAGTTGACGATTCAAAAGCACTTGTTTACAAGTTTACTTGAATAAAGAATATTTTGAATTTGAATTTGAATATAGCAGTGTGTGTGTGTGAGAGTAATATTATGACCTACTAGTGACATCGTTCGCATCGACTTGAATGTTAAAATACACTCATGTGTTTTTATTGTTTTTCCTATTCCTGAAGAAAAAACGGGGATTTATACATGATATTTGGTACCATTGAAGCTTATACGTCGGGCCAACATATAGGATAAAAAAATCCCCATTTTCCTTTTGTTGATTGACTTCTACCCTGTACAAGACAGTAATAACTAAATGTAACTGGTTTAAGATTTATATTTTAAAAAGAGCAACCGCCGAGTTTCTTCTCGGTAGGAACGGTTTTCCGAACCAGCAGTAAAGTTGACGATTTAAAAGCACTTGTTTACAAGTTTACTTGAATAAAGAATATTTTGAATTTTAATTTTAATTTGCAAGGTTTTTTCCACCAATGTCATACGAATAATGATCATTATCATAATCATAAACAGTTTTAGAATACTCATAAATTCGCAGGGGTTAAAATCTCAAACGTACTTGTACTAATTACATATACTAAATTCCCACAAGAGTATAAGCCACCCAGGTCCCAGTTCAATTCTTAATTACCTAACCTACTCTTAGAATAGCCTAACAAATCAAAGCCCCTTGAGCGGGTCGGGGCACTTAATTTTGATTTACCTACGGAAATTACTTTAAGACCACCCTCCAAGGTATTCTAAGACTTATCCGTTAGACATTGTGTATAAAATAACTTGTTTTAACAAGTCTAAAGTTGTCCATACGAAAAAAGCATAGTATCAAACTAAAGTACAATTAGTTTTTATTTTCAAAGGTTTTTCATTAAATTGCAATTTATGTATGAGAAGGTGGAACCTTGCAAGTTAAATTTAACTCACTTCCCGATGTCCTATTGAGCTAAAATTTTACATATTGATCCAATCCCGATGATAATGCATGTTTATGATAAGTATAACTTAATACTGGTGCCAGGATTGGGTCTAGACGAGGGAACTCTTTAGCGATTAACAGTAGGGACTAGAGATAGGTAGGGAGTAGATATTGTAGTAGTGAACCACCACCACCAGCAACAATTCACACAAGCAATACACAGGCATTGCTTGTGTGATTGTTGCTGGTGGCGGCATTTTGGGATACATGTGGTGACTTGTCCTGCATGTGTAAGGTATGTGAATGTTGCCTATGAAGCATCATACAGTATGTATGTAATGCTAACATTACATACATTGTCTTAACAAAACGCGGATTATAGCAAAATAATTCCATTATAACTTCTGTACCTACTATGGAATTCCGCAAAGTAACGCATGCTTCTATAAATCAAATCATTTATAACTTCAAAATTAACGTGAATAAAATATTTTTATTTGTTTATCTATTTAGTAATATTTATTAAATATGGTAAAAATACTAGTAATAGTATATAAACTATATATAAATAAGGATGTCACCAAATATACTCGTATTATAATTATAATTTATGAGTGAAATTTTCTTTATAGAGATTGATTAATAAGTTATAGACTAAACACTACACAGCAAAATATTCTTTATCAAATAATGCTCTTTCAGTCACTTTTGAATCGTCAAGGATCGATATGATTGATGAAGTTACATTTAGTTCGGAATGTTGTTCTTACCGAGAAGAACCAGCAAGAAAGTCGAAGGTTTAAACATTTTCAACATTTTTTCAACTTTTAAACATTTTCAATTTTAACTTTATTAAACCGCAGTTTTGTATATAAATAATAAAATTGCCTTTTTATCTATATTTTAAATAGATATGCCTTTCGTTACCGCCTTAACAATCAGAGCTCTTCTACGAAACACAAAAATTAAGTAATCTCAAAAATATTTAACACCTTCAGGTGACTTATCATAACTCATAGCAGTAGCTTAAGTCTTTGGTCCGTTTGCATTAGTAATATGTTAATGTTTCACATTTTTTGATCAGTCCGATCAATAAGTGCTAATATACTATAGTCTAAAAATATAAATATAATTTTTCTAAACCTTGAATTACAAGATTGTGGATTCAAGATCCATCAAAAGAGCTCTTGCCACCATCGACGTTCCTGCTCTTCTTGAGCCCTCCGGGATATGTCGGGATGATGGCAAGAGACCAGACGGTCTGAAGCTGGTTCCTTGGGAACGGGGACGGGCCCTAATGTGGGACGCAACATGCGTTGATACGTTAGCCTCGTCCCATATCAGGGAAACGGCGTCCAGACCTGGAGCTGCGGCGGAAATGGCCGAATCCGGCAAGCGGCGAAAATATGCATCTCTCGTTGAGAGTTATATATTTGTGCCGTTTGCAGTTGAGACCCTAGGGCCATGGAGCCAAAGTGCAAAAAATTTTTTATCCGTTTTAACACCTCGGTTGATCGCCTCTTCGGGTGACAAGAGGGCTGGCTCCTTTTTCGCACAAAGAATCAGCTTAGCGATTCAACGCGGAAACGCTGCCAGCATTCTTGGGACCATTCCACGTGGGCATGATAGGTATAGTAGTAGCGTGTAAGTAATTTAAGATAGATATAACTTGTATATATTTGTTATAAATATAAAAAAATAATAATAAATAAATTAAAACGCAAATAATGTTCTGGCAGCAATATATTAAATAACGACCATAATTTAAATTTTTAATTATCTATATAGAACTCGTGTGTAAATAATCTTACCGAGTATTCCAAGCACTTCATTTGCGAAAATGTTGCCACGACTGGCTTAAGTGTTCCTCGCTGTTAAATTAATGAGCCAATCTCGAGCTCTCGGGTTGCCACCTCCGTATATTTTACAAGGTGGTAATGCTCAGAGCTTAGGGTGCTTTGTTAAGCTTACAGTAATTCTATCGGCTAATGTTTACGTTTAAAAGAGAATGGGTTTTAAAAGCACTTGCAAAGTATGCGTTGCATATTAATTAATTTTATCAACATTTAACTTTTAAGGATACATACAATTTATTGACCGCCGTGTGGTATCCGTCTGAGTAGAATAGACTGCCCTCATTTCTTAACGAGGTGTCGTAAAAGGTGGCTGAGGTTAGTTGACGTTAGGCTTGACTTGTTCATATAATTTATAGCCTTACACCTTACATTTTGTAAACATAAAAAACAATAATGTAGTTTTCAAGTATATTTGTCTTATTGGTATATTGAGATCGGTATCTTCAACATTATTTTTCTCGCTTGTTGTGCTCGCTGTCATTATGAAATAATATACCCGCACTAACTTATTATTAAGAATACTTTGTTTTGATTTGGTTTATTTTATGTATAAGGTAATAATTTATGTGTTTTAGATAAGTAATAGTTTAGAGGAATGTTCAATATCCAAACAAGTCGGCTAGGCATAAGATTAGTTAGATGTAATTTGTTTTTAAATAAATAAATAAATAAAATAAATAAATAATTCATTTTGGTGGTTCCAATCCAAAGTCACTGTCTTCTGATTCGCATTTCTTACTTAACACAGAATCTAGTCAAGTAACTAACTGTAATTTTCAGCGTTCTGATATTTGTATCTTCTAAGAGTCTTTGCAGACTTTGTCTTTGCAATACATGTTGCTAGCGGTGATAAAGGGAACATATGAAAACTCGGAACCTATGACCAGATAGAATAAGATAAAAAGCTTAGTATCTCCTCACGATACAAGTCAGAAATGAGAAGAAATATAAAAACAGTAAAGTTACTTAGTCAGCTGACATCTGCAGAGTCAGAAGCTAAATTGTCAATGAGTCGATTTCGGGGTATGTTTTGAAATAGCGAACTGACACTGGTTTAAGAGTTATTAGAAGACATATCAACTTACGTGGATTTAGTGATACGATACGATTAAGTGGATCTCAAAAAAGTCACAGCAAGTCGCTACATAAATGATTCAAAATCGCGTCACTTGACGATATCCAACAGTTGATATTATTTAACTAGATTTTAATGAAATTATGATAAGACTAGTAAACGACAGAGGATGGTAACCTTCTGTCGTATAAGTTAGGTAGGTTATTAAGCACCAAAACTCATTGCCGACCCTTAATTTTTTTATTTTATTTATGACTTATGACAACTGCGACTTCGCGGCAACTTAATCGCTTAAGTACCCTCAATGCAATTTATTTTATCACTCTGTCCGAAGGAAATCCCGGATTTATTATGCTACACGCTACTCCGGTATATAAAATTTAATTGTGAAAATTCCATAAATATTGGTCGAGAAATTTGAACAGACATAATGCATGCATCTGCATGTCTCTTCAAATATCAGTGAAATTTGAACAGACATGCAGACTTTCGCATTTATAATATTACTATGGATTTGGCAACAAGATAAGATGTATGTAGAATGGAACGATCAACGAACTTCGTAATAACTAATAACTACGGCGTACCAACTTCAAGAACCTATTGTTTCCGACCTACAAATGTAGCAATTAGTATCCCACCCCCTCCCCTTGTTGAGTGATAGCCACCAGACCGTGATTAAGACGCCCGAAGATACAAAATGTACCAGCTAGAATTCCATGTCTTGAATGTGATTGATATTTCTATAAAGTAACGCGACCTGTAACTATCCCTATTCGTATTGGAGAAGCTTGTTGGCCAATGTTTATTCCTTCTCTTAAAAAAGAGTGCGTGAGTTCCTTCTGAGTGGAAGTGTGGACAGTTTTCTGGATTTTTCATTTAATTGAGGACTCCGCTGTGCTATTTTCTGAATAAAACTAAGAATACAAATAGCTTTATATTTTTCTCAACATGATACATGTGTTGCGTAATGCGTGTACAAAAAAAGGCGGAAGGAAGAAGAAGTCAAATGACATAAGACCGCGGACAAGCAAATTAAAAAAAAAAACAGTAGGCAAGGGTTGTGCCTTATGCATCCGCTTGTACAAAGTGTTTTCCCAGCATTGTACAACGGGAATATAGTAATATGCAACATCTTTACTTTACTTTCCTCATAATGTTTTACGTCACCGTCAAAATCATAATGAATAAAAAATATTATACACCGAAATTTTTATCTAATATCTATTACTATTCAATCTTACCACTTATTTGAACCAACTGTAAATACTATCTTAATCCATCATCATCATCCTCCTTAGCGGGATCAGCACAACATGTCATATGATTTGGCTACGTATTTTACGACCGGCCGCCTGCCTGACGTCGACTTACCTCAGTCGTATTTTACGACCCCTCGATAAGAAATGAGGGTGGTCTATTCTACTCAGCCGGGTACCACACGGCGGGTCGACTTACCTTAGTCGCATTTTACGACACATCGGTAAGAAATGAGGGTGGTTTATTCTACTCAGCCTGATACCACACGGTATAAGTACTATCTTAATAACTAATTACTAATAACTATTCTGTAAATATTTGTTTATTAATTAAATATTTCAAACTTTTGTTGTCTACAAGTATGGAAGTATATGACGCTATTCAGTTTTAATTATAACTGAGGATGTTATTATACTTATAGAATATACTTTATTGTACACCATAATCCTAATATACAATGAAATGAGACGTTGATCATAAAAACATTTTTTTATACATAATTTCAATGTACAATGGGCGACCTTATTGCTAAGTAGCAATCTCTTCCAGGTAACCCAAGCTTAAAGATCAACGAAAAGAAATCTCAAAATATGTAAAGCTTATAATAAATATCTATCCTTTTGTCTATATATTATAAGACTATCTTTTGAGAATAGGCTTCTGCGTTAAACCTTTTTAGCAATTGTGTGATTTTTTCATTCCTTTTCCTTTTCTCCGTGTTTAAAAAAAACAATTATTATATAACTCTGCTTGCTTGGATGATGCGTTGTTTTGCTATTTTATCATAGAATCTATCTCCTGATGCCTACTTCTTCGGTTACATCCTACTAATATTACTCTCTCACGAAAAAACTATTGTGCGGATTTGAATGCAACTTTACAGTCATGAAGTTATATATTGGAATTACATATAGGCTACAATTTGTAATGATTTTATGTAATGCAACGATACATGTCAATAAAGTCGGAAAAATCTGGCCTCTGAGAGCTATCTTGGCATGCGCTGCCTAAACCATTTGAGTTACACAGAGATGATATAGCATAGTATTGTATCCCTTAAAAAGCTCTAAAGAATATTCCGGGAGAGCATATATCTACCTTTTATGTGTAAGATAATCTGTCAGGACACGATGTGGCAAATCAAATTCCACGCAAGCGAAGCCACGGGCAAAAGCTTGTTAAACATATTTCTTCGCGACACGTAATCGGGCTCGAGGCAACGATTTCAGAGTCCTTAGTCCCTACAAGGTTGATAAGTAGTATGGCGAACGCTTATTTGTTTCGTTAAACAACTGTTTGTTTCCGGGCGGACCCTGTTAATACTGGCAATGGATAGATTAGCTAATTTGGGACCTTCAATGAAGCCCGCAGTTTAGAACGGTGATTCTTAGACTATTCATTATTTACTGTTCTAATAACGTCATTAATTTCTTTAATGGTTATGTCGGTGCAATTACTAAACTTACCTACTAACTACTTAAATCAGACATCAACGAAAAAATATCTAAATTGTTTTTTTTTAATATATAAATAGGACCGATGACCTCCGTCCCCAAAGTAAAAACTTTATACTTGTGTTATGGGTGACGGACAACTAATAGATATACTACATATATAATTTTCAGGCTCGAAGAACCAACAATTTTTTTATAAAAAATATTGGCTCTCGGCGGGAATCGAACCCGCGACCCGCAGAGCTGAAAGCAGGGTCACTAGCCACTGCGCCAAGGGGCCAGTCAAACGACCCCTCGGTAAGAAAGAGGCGGGTCTATTCTACTCAACCAGATACCACACGGTGGGTCAACATACCTTAGTCGCCTTTTACGACACCTCGGTAAGAAATGAGGGTGGTCTATTCTACTCAGCCAGATACATAGATATATAGATGTAATCGAAACACAGAATGCCGAATCAGAAGGTTTAGGTTGATAGTACATTAGGGTTTTATGTAAATTGTGTTGAAGCACAATACGATAGCATGTTTCCTTCTCTTATGGTGCTAAAATTGATTGTTGTGACACAATGATTTCCACGCGGGCGAAGCTGCTGGTACTTCTAACAATAATATCTAACAATAATAACATGTTTTTTTTGTTTTTTTTAACATTATTTATTAAAATCTTACTTTCAAACGTACTTTATCAACTTTTAAAATAAGGTTGAGCAATACGACGAAAGCTCAATCGCTTTTGATAGCTTAGTTTTTTTTTTTGAGTCAACTGGTTTCAACCGTCAAACTTTGTCAAAACAAAACTTAATTTGTTAGTATTGTGCACTTAAACTTTCAAATAAGGTCATTACCCACATCAAAATGAATCCTTATTTTCCTTGGTCATCGCATCGAATAGAACACTATTACTCAACTAATTAAACTGCAATCGTAAGAAAATGTTAAATACTTTACGAAACATGTGTCTACACATGTAACTCTATTAAAATTCAAGGGACAAATCCAAACAAACGGTGTCTCTTTACACACCAAAATAACTAAATCTCGAAAAGAAAAAACCACCGTAAATACTAAAATTTGAGTTCAATTTAAATGTACCACCCAAAGGATATGACTACTCGGACTTAAAAGATTCCTTATAAACAAGTCAACGATATTTTAAACCTTATTCGTTTTTATTAGAGTTTAAATTGATCAGTTTTTGTTTCCATAGTGCAAGTTGCTGTTGGTTTTCTGAAGGACTCAATCAATTTACAAGTCGTGTTTGACCAGACAAGAGCCGTGTTGGGAACCTACTTGCAGTTCCAAGTTATTTTGCATAAAAGGATCGCGGTTAGTTTGATCAATTTTATATCTGGATAATGGAATGGGTTTTTTACTTGAGTGCTGTGTAAATGTTTAAATAGTTATGTGCAAATTCTTGTATTTGGCATTACGATTTAACATCCATGCACGTCTTATCACATAAAAATATATACTTTGTCTATGATACTGTTAACGTGATGCCATTTGTCATAGAGTTTTACTATGTTATTATACTAGAGGAGAGAAGCCAGCCCAAAATGAGCCATTTTACAATAAAGAAAAAGCAAATGATATTTATCGTTGTTTTGCAGATGTACTAAAAAGGTCCTTACTATTTTTAAATTAAGAACGCACCAATGTTTCTTTGCGCATTTGTGATTAGACAAAGGTAAACATACGAACCTTATCGTCCCCCTCATTATTTATTGTAACACTGACACTTATGCCTATGACTCCCTTACTCGATTAATACTCTATGCCTTTAGTAGGGTTTACATACATACATAAAGTGCATCCTTACATTAATTTTCTCTATGCCAATGACTAAAATTTGTAATGTAGTCGAACTTGAGCATAGAGAAAATTAACATAAGTATTTTGTTAGTTGCGTTTTTGAAAATCTAAATACAAATTATTAAATCATTTATATAAATTGTAATACGCCCAATTATTGCTTGATTAGTAAATTCGATTCAGGATGGTACGGTTCACTTCTAACACCGTCTATTAGTTTACTTCTTTGTTCGAGCAACATGACCTAGTTACAGTTGTCTTTGTAATTAGAGTTTGGAAGTTCTGGTTCATAATTACTTAATTGTCATATCCGTAACACTGTCTCTTATTCGATTACAAAAATAAAAGATTCCGAAGCGACTCGATTATCAAAACTCCAGGATCGGGCCGGATTGGCGAGATCGCGCAATAATTGATGAGTGCATTAGACACACGTGTCGGCCATCTTTTATTCAACAGCGAGCGTCGCAGAAGATTACGTAGCGTTCACGATGACGTCAATATTTTTCTTAAGATATCTGTGAACTGTAGCTTAAATTACATAAAAAAAATGTTTTTCAAAATGTTATAAAATACTATTATATTTTGAGATGCTTTTGTTTCTACTTTTCTAATTTTGAAGGACCCTGTTCTAGCACTAGTTAAGTTAGTCCAAAGTGAGATAAGTTCTAAGCTGATAAAACATAGCTTAAACAAGATTAGATATATTTTAATTTTCCTGTTTTATATACTCCGTTGTATCTTAATATCTATTAAATTTAAAAAATATATATTGCTACCTATATTTGTTAGGAAATTATAGACTAATACAACTTCAAATAATTTAAATGTTAAAGTTATGTCGAATAAATATAAGATTTAAAATAAAATCAACGTGAATTTAATAAATTATTTTGTAACAGAATACGTAATATTCACATATTGTGATAATCTGGTGAAATTTAATTACGTAGACAGATTTGATAAACAGAAAACACTTTTCCTATCACATGTTTTTCTTCGTACCGCTTTGAAAAACTCAATTTAAAGGCTACAAGCGGTGGGAGCCAACCCCTACGGACACTCGACACACTTAACTCTATCCGGCACTTAGTAATTTCATTTAATCCGATATACAAGTTTTAATACCAGGGCCCGTTCGCCCCGCGGCGATGAAAAAAGGGACTTAGTCGAAAAACTGCACGTTTTCACACGCTTAAACTAAGGTGGCCAAGCTTTGACGATTTTAATAGGAATCGCAATAGGATTTGAAACGGAATTCCCAAATGGCAATTTTTATATCTTAACGTTTTGTCAATGACACACGGGTCTGCTTTCCGCCTCAATTTTCTCCATCATGATCATTGACAAGCAATGAGTTATCGACAAACATTTTTCAATTTATTCTATTAGTCAATTTATATTAAACAAAATAACAATGTTTTTGTCAATCTATACTCATACTATAAAAATACGAGAATATCATCTTCAACCGATGGTAGTCCACTGCTGCAGGCCTACCATGAACTCTTAATGGGACTCAATTGAAGACGTAAACCAAATTGTATTGCCTTTTCATACTATGACGTCTTAAAGACGCAGACTTTTAGTCGTTGCCGAATGACGGTTCGGAATTTGTCCTAAGAACATGTGAGTAAAAGAGACAGAATAGATAGTTCACATAACGTTATCCTTTTCAAACATTCCGACCCCAATGCAATTCACACTTCATGGTACGAAAAGAAAGCGATTCGCGGTCGCCGTTTACGTCTTCAATTGAGTCGCAATAAGAGTTCATAGTAGGCCTGCTAAACATTGTTCTCTTAATGGGCTCTTCAAACCACACTATTTTGTGCCGCCGAATCCAGCGACTCCCCGAGACCTCATTGAGGTCGTCAATCTCATAGAGGGTCTACCGATGCTGCGTTTTCCATTACATGGTCGCCATTCCAACACCTTTAGACCCCAACATCCATCGGTTCACCTCACTATGTGTCCCGCCCATCTCCCTTTCACCTTCGAGACACGCTGAGCCGTTCGGTAACTTTGGTTCTACTACGGGTCTTCTCATTCTTGCAGGCCTACCATGAACTCTTATTGCAACTCAAATGAAGACGTAAACGACGACCGCGAACCTCTTTCTTTTTGTACCATGAAGGGTGAATTGCATTGGGATCGTAATGTTTGAAAAGGATAACGTTATATGAACTATAGATAACTCTGTCTCTTTTACTCACATGTTCTTAGGACGAATTCCGAACGTTCATTCGGCAATGACTTAAAGTATGCGTCTTTAAGACGTCATGGTATGAAGTAGCAAAACAATTTCGCTGACGTCTTCAATTGAGTCGCAATAAGAGTTCATGGTAGGCCTGCTGATTTGATCGCGTAGGTAGAGATACTCCAATCATAACTCGCTCCATCGTCCGCTGAGTAACTCTGAGCTTTCTTATGAAGCCCATATATCTATAAAAAATATTTGACTGAAAACCTATTCTGAAAACACGCATAAATGTCACGCAATTAAAACTAAAGTGTTTGACTTTAGTTTTAAAACATTAGAATTCAGAAACGAATTGTTATAATACGGAGTGCCAAACCGCAATCTACAAAAGAAACAAGTCGGAAGTTGCTCTGCGTTCGATACAAAGGGGAGCGTGCTCGTTACCATTCATAATTCACGAAAAACGAAAACTCCCAGTACGTTTTCCCATTAGGAATTTTATAAGGTTTTTTATAACGTCCCAATCCCGCGAAAAGTTGTGTTTGACAGGTGAGAGCGCGTGTACGGAAGGTTGCGTTCAAAATAATACCGCATTCGTATTGTAATTTTATTTTAATACGAATGCCAGGGACTTTCCTAAAAATACATACTTTCATAATGTCTTAACCAATAACATAATGTCTTAATTTAATATGAAAGTTGTTATCACCTCTAATTAAAATACTATTTATTTTTAGTTGTTCAATGTACAGTGTTAATGCTAATGTAAAGTGTGTATTTTGTTGGTGATCTATAAATAAATAAAAAAAATACTTTCTTTACCGTGTGGTATCCGGCAGAGTAGAATAGAACACCCTCATTTCTTACCGAAGTGTCGTAAAAGGCGATTAAGGTAAGTTGACGTCAGGCAGACGACCGGTCGTAAACTACTTAGCTAAATAATTTTACAGCATGCTTAAAACATGTTGTGCGGACCCCACTTAGACTGAGATAAGGGCAGGAGAATGATGTCCTACTTTCCTTACCGCGATTATGTTTATAAATAATTATATGATATCCAAACAAATACAGAATAGATAGATTTGTATAGGGCCTATAATAAAAATTTCATTTCATTTCATTTCAATTTATATTATTCATTGAGTATCTAAGGCTATGCCATCAGCGTAACCTTATTTGTAATTTACCGATACAGACAGGGATTAAGGACTGTAAAAATTCTTAGGATTATTCTATTAACTACGGCAGTCGGCTTATCATGTGTCCATAGACAATAAAGAGAGAGCAAATGAGACTTATTAGCTGTCTCCCTTTTTCATGTGCGATAAGACAAAGATAGGCATATTAGTTTCATCTTCTCTAACAGTATTTGTTGCAATACTCTCACAGGTCTGCCTATGACTATTCTATGGACAAGTCACAGAACACGAAAAAATTATATTGTCTTAATTTTCTGAAACACTTTACATTGTTCATTCCAATATTGGTCATTATTCAAATTCAGGCATTCTTATAATTGATATAATCTTCAATAGTATAAATGCTATATAAACGAGTTGAATCAAATAAATTGAAGCGTCTATTAAAATACGAGAATTTTCTTTATACTCTGTGGCAATGGTAGGTACTAAACGTAACCATCGAGGGAGTCTCTTGACTTGATTACATTGAAATTTGGCGGATTCCTTCTCGGAAAAGTTTTACTGCGTTCAACTTTGATAAGAATTTCTTATGTCCCTCCCAGATACACTTGTACTTGTCTTTAATAACTTTAATTAACTTGTATTTGAATGTTGCGTGTATATTTTTAAATTCCTTAAAACCAACTTATAAAAAGTAGCGGCCTGTTACACTCCCACAACTGGGAATAGGCCTCCTCTCTCCGTTTCTGGAGAGAAGGGTTGGAGCTAAGACCTACCACGCTGCTCCAATGCGGATTGGTAGGTTACACATATCTCCAGAATTCTCTAGAGATATGCAGGTTTCCTCACGATGTTTTCCTTCACCGAAAAGCGTGTGATAAATTGCTATTATCAATTAGACACATGAGTTTTAATAGAAAAACTCATTGGTGCTTGCCCGGTTTGAACTCGTGTTCCCCTCGAAAGAGTCGCACGGTCTCGCCGCTGGGTTATCACAGCTTATAGGTTCATTATAATTTTAAGTTGTATAATAAATAAAACAAGTTAAGTTAAAAAGCTTTTAGCAGAATTTCATGTCCCCACTGTTGACCGTTGGGGAGTTCCCTCGTCTCGATCCAATCTTGGCAACAGCACCAGGTCATGCTTATCATAAACATTCATATTCACCGGCTCTGGACCAGTACGCAAAATTTCACCTCAATCGGACTCCGGGAAGTGGGTCGAATTTAACTTGCAAGATTCCACCTTCACACAGCAAGCTTTTAATTATAAATAATATTTACAACTTATTTGTACAGTGCAGTAAAACACTTTTTATTATACACTTATCGAACTCATTATTATATAAATAAACGGGTCACGTCGCGGCAAAATCGAGTTACCTTTTTACAAGATAATATCAGTGTGGTGTGAAGTGACGTAAGGTCTCTTTTACGTGGATTGTGCGGTTCAAGTGAGGGTAGATGAACAAAATAATGACTGTAGTACTCGGGAACGAAGACGCCGCGGCGCTCCAGTCAGTTCGTGACCATGGCGGATGCAACTCTGCCGAAACGTCGAACCTTGTAAAAAGGTAACTCGATTTTGCCGCGATGTGACCCGTTTATTTATATAATAATAAGTATGAATCGCGAAAGTTTAAAATTTACTACTTATTGAACTCGTCTTTTAATTGGTTGGCGTGAAAGTAAAATACATTTTTCGTACAAACTGTATTTCTTCTTAATACATCTGTATGTATTAAGAACACACGCACGCATGAACGTACCTACCTGTCCGCAAACTTACGTTTCTCACTTTGATAAGGTCTTCTATAAGGAATTACAGAAGAGTATTTCGTCATAGACATCAAGTCGCAACATAGTATGAATTGTGTTTTCTAAAATCAACTTTCCACCATCAACATAAATAATCTATACTAAATTAGATCCAATGTGACTAGTTCAGGGGTCAGCAACCTTCTAAGACTAGAGAGTCATTAGTGACAATTTTAAAAAAGATTAGATTTGAAATAGCCATTTTGTGATATAGTATTTACATTATATATTTGATTTCTGATCTAATACAACTGAATTTAAGAAATAATATTTGTTCCGTTTTAACATATTTCCATCACAAATTTCCATTCCAGCATTCTTAAATCAATAGGATCATGGATGTAAAAACTTTATTACTATTTATTGTCACGGAACTGGAGAGCCGCAACTTTACATTGAAAGATCCGCAGATTGCCAATACCTAGATTAGTTATTTCTCAACGATAAAAAATAGCACTGAATTAATATGAATAATGAAGGCTAATTCAGAATATAGGTTAAGAAATGTAATCACTTCTTCCTTTGTAGATTGAACAACTTAATTTTACATCTTACCACTCCTTAAAATCAATTAAAGTCAGTTGTCAAATTTAAAATTTTCATTCATAAAAAAAATGAAACAATGGGGCAAATAGCCCAAATCTATTATATCACAAATCCATTCAATATACATTGCAACAAAATCGTAATAGTTACAAAATTTCCAATCTCTGTTATACATTATAACTGTTATTGCTCGCCAACCCTACAGCACTCATAGGCTGAGAGTTAAATCACAAGTACTGACGCGTTATTATATTAAAAATTATATCTAATAAGTAATACTTTTTTTTATCGGGGATTCGTAAAATAAAAGCAAGCGACCGGCCGTAAAATACGTAGCCAAATCATGTGACAACATGTTTGTAACATGTTGCGCCTACCCCACTTAGAGTGGGATAAGGGCATAAGGATGATGAAGATGATTATCTAATAAGTAATACTGACGTAATGGGTTAAACTCTTTTATGCTGGAGGAAAAAATTACAGAAAGTCTATAAAATCTGAATGGATATTACTTACATAAAATTGTTTATACACCGGATTCGGCGGAAAAGCATATTAACTGATTATACTCTATCTATATATGTATTTTTATAGGTTTAGGGTATTATAGGTTAAATATCTAAGGGTCTTTTGTGTCCTAATTAACTGACGACCCCGCGTTGCACAGCGCAGCGTTATCAGAAACAACACCCCCCCCCCCTTTGTACCCCATTTAGACGGACGACCTAAAAAGATCGCAGGAAGCTACTAGATTCAGGGTCAATATTTATACTTATTATAAAACAAAGTCCAAAAAGCTATCTGTCTGAATGTAATCGATTTTCTCACAATCTACTGAACGGATTTATGTACGGTTTTCACCAAAAGATAGTGAAATACTTCCGGATGGTTTAAGTAAGTAAAGTAAGGTAGTACATATAGGCATTATGTAAATTGAGTCGAAGAGATCGAGCAGTTGCTAAAAAAACTTGCTTGCTGAGGGTTTTAGTCGCGCGCGATGCGTAAACCAGCAGAGATACGCTAAAGTTATTTACTAGAGAAATGTAGATCTATTAAAAATACTACAAAAAAGTCCGCGATAGCATGTCTCTATCTCTTATGGTTAACTCATAATAACTACTTTTATATGTAAAATTTTAATTCTAGAAAAAAATTGACACGCTGATTTCCACGCGGGAGAAGCCGCTGGCACAGCTAGTAATATATATTATAGTATAGCGTAGATACCCATGAAAATAAGTTCAGCTGTGGATGGTTGTATGAGAAAAAGAAATATTAGATATACTATCAAAACTAATAAAAATAAATGGTTATATATAGCTTTATAATAAAAAAGTAATGACTTATTACTATCCCATTGGCCATAGGCCTATCTCCCTTTTTTGTCTAGAGAAGGATTGGGACTTAAACCAACAACGCTTCACCCATGTGGATTAGTATGTTACACTTATCCTCAGAATTCTCTAAAAGTGCGTATTTCCTAACCATGTTTTCCTTCACCGAAAAATGTGTCATAAATTGCAAGTACAGTTTTTCATATCATGCTTCAATATAATAAATACTACAGACTGTTCTGTTTGTATATATTATATTTTAACTAATATTGAAAAAATATATGACAAGTTTTTTTTTTTTTAAATACAAATCATACACTCAACGGTCCCAAGAATGCAGTGTTTCTGCGTTGAATCACTGAGCTGATTTTTTTGTGTGAAAAAGGAGCCAGCCCTCTCGTCACTAGAAGAGGCATTTAACCGAGGTGTTAAGATATATGTTTATAATAATATGTTTTCGATTGCTACCAATTTCAACGATCGTCTCTGGGTGTACTGACGAACTCTATTAATTAAAACGCTGTGTAAACCGAGCTTTATCGGGCAGCCGCGGCACCCAATTAGTGCGCACCAACCAACGCGCGCCAAAAATTATGCGGCTTAGCGGTTCCCGCGTAATTTTGACAAACGACCGTTCGGAAATGTCGTTTAATGGAGTTTGATCGATTACGTCCGCCATTTATTTTCTATTTATTATTAGTTGAAATGTATGTACATGAAATAAACTAATTTTTATTAACAATTTTTACACTTTTATTTAATGTATAATAATTTATATATTCCTATTAAATATATATTTAATAACCTAACCAATTTCCGTTATTTATTATTAGCCCTAAAGGTTAGTGTGTGACAATTTTATTTGTGATACTAAAAAATTGCATATTTTTATTTAAGCTAACATTGTTAGTAATACAAAAAATACCAGACATTTAAGTGTATAATTATTATTTTTTATATAGCTACGAGCATATTCAATCTTTAATCGTTTGTGCAAGAAAATCACCAATAAGTGAGGTAATGATTAGATGCCATAAATCTTATCTTTGTATCTTCCATAAATCAAAAAACCTTAAATGTTAATAAATATCTCCACGATCAAGGCATAAGAAATCGACTTCGTTTTAATAATTTTAATTCACAAATGCGCAATAGCGGAAATAAAGTAAAGTGTTTTAGGCTATGTTGCCTACGAGATCATTCCTATATAAATCAGAATATTATAAAAGTACATTTTCAGTAAATCCAAGTATGTTTATTTATATATATTATTTAAATGTGCCTCGAAAATAATAACGAAAGTGCGTTCAATACAATATAAAGACATTCACAGATAGAATGATTCGATAAAATATATTATAATGTCGGCTAGGCTCCCGGAGGACGCAGTAACACGTCATACCAATATTCCATTCATCAGGCGAGGCGTCACTAAACACCGGCAGCCGCGGGAGATAACCGCTGTAAACCGACAACAATACCGGCCTCGCACTCAATAAAAGATGATAACACATGAAATATGAACTGGCAACAACCCCTCACACGAACCGGCGTTCTTATCCTAAAATTGTACCCTATCACTAAATAAATATGACCGAAATCGTACTACAGCATAATCCAAGTTAAGATACTTTGGAATCAAAGAAGTTTCTAGAATAATAAACGTGATCTTACGAAAACAAACCGCACAATGCTAGCGTATACAGCCAAATTTTCGAACGAAAACTTTGATAGTTACTACGTTTCAGAACGAAGTCGCGGCGGTGCAAAACAAAAGCGCGCGAACGGCCCCCATTGGCGGAGGAGGTAGGCGGACTCCCGGATAATATGGCGGAAATATTACGAGGCGAGGAGGTATTCAAGGTGCATTGCATTGAGAGAGCTGGTGTGGGAGAAAGGGGGATCCCTCCGAGAGGTTAATTACCCACTGGCCGATAAGGCAGCGGCTCGCTAATTACGTACTTATGGCGGACTGGAATTAAGTTATCGTTGGCGGGGAAACGACGCTCACTTTGTTTGCGTTCCATTTTACGGATAATATGTATTCTGTGGTACTTGAGAGTAATGGAACAAAATTGGCGGCTATTCCGCTTTATCTTTTACGTCTAAGTGCCGGCGCTTCGAGATAATGGAATCATTGTTCAAGCAGCTCCCGGGGCTCCTTTTTAATCGTTTACCTTAATTTTTACTTTGTTTTAATTCGAAACAAAGCTTAAGAATAAATAACAAAAAGTTCTTTAAATATTTAGTAATGTTAAAACAGCGATTTTTACAATTTACGTTTTTGGTAATAAAACATGAGTAGGTACGATCTAACAATGGCAATGATATGAAAAGCATACAAAGTATATTTTAAAAGCCGCAAACAACACGGTTGGCAGCTGTGTTTCCTAAATAAAATGCGATAAAATAAAAAGACTGGCGACAAAACGTAGATACTTAAGAATGGACAAACTTTTCATGAATACCATACTTATTTCAAAAGGTTCTTGTTACTCAAGTATAAGGTTGAATTTTGTATAGAAACAAATTTGCAGAAGGAATGGAAAATGTTTGTCGGTTTATACATATTTACCACAAAAGCGGCTCAGCGAGAGATCGCGGGATCCGTTCCCCAGTTTTATTTTTCCAAGCTCTAAATGGAGTCGGTGGAGCATTTAAATAAGCTTCGTCGTCTGAAGTATGGTAATGTTAGTAATACGCGGGTAGAAGGAACGCGTCAGCGTTTCAAACGTCCGCCATTTTGAATTAATGCTCGCAACTTAATTCACGTTCCACCGATGTGTTTGAATAAGCCCGATGAGTATCGTCAGACACTTTTGTAAGTTAATCTGTTCCAGATTGTCTCAGTAAATATTATGTACTTATTATCATTGTTTCGTACATTAAATGGGAAGCTATAATTTTTTTATTTAAAAGAAACATCCTATTTATAAAAGACGCTTTAAAGTGAAAAAAAATAATAAGAACAGCATAGTGTATGATGTTGCTTTTATTGTGTTTCTTTAATTATACTTATTAAAGTCATGTATAATAATTATTAATCTATACTTATTATAAAACAAAGTCCCAAAAAGCTGTCTGTCTGTGTGTAATCGATTTTCTCATAATCTACTAAACGGATTATTGTACGGTTTTCACCAAAAGATAGTGCAATACTTCCGAATGGTTTAGATAAATAACACATATCGTTATTATGTAAATTGTGTTGAAGAGATCCCGCAGTTGTTAAAAAATTTGCTTACTGGGAGCTTTATTCGCGTGCGCTGCGTAAACCAGCAGAGATACTAAAGTAATATACTAGAGAATTATAGATCTATAAAAATACTACGAAAAAGTCCGCGATAGCATATCGCGGACTTTTTCGCAGTATTTTTATCTCTATCTCTTATGGTTAACTCACAATAACTACTTTTATATTTAAAATTTGAAGTCTAGAAAGAAATTGTGACACGCCGATTTCAACGCGGGCGAAGCCGCTAGGACATCTAGTCAACTATAAATTAACGTCAGATTTACGCTCTACCATTGACACTCGTTGGTATCACAAACTTTTTCTATAAAGTTAAAATACCAAAAAGTTAAAAGGGCCGATGTAAGCGTTCGGTGCCTTTGTACCATAATTAGTAACAAATTATGACACAAAAAAGCGACAAGACGTCCCGTTTGAGAGGCGCACTCGCTCGGTTGAGCGTGTCGAAACGCCTGAAATATCAGAACATAATGATCAACTAATTAAACACATACTTCTTACTGGTCGATAAAGCTGGGAATTTCTAGTGATTTACTTAAATGTGTTGGTATAAGTAAAACTAGCACACTCATATGTCAGTATTTACAATTATCACGAACTCAATTTGCCGAAATTGTCTCGACTCTTTCAATGGCTAATAAGGTATAGTTACCTAGACTAGATAAACGCCTCCTATTTTGTAGTATTCGGCATTTTTGTATGCCTCAATTTTGTACTATCTTTGCAGTATTCGGATAGAATCTTCCAGAAAATATTTTAAAGCATGACTACTCTATCCACCCCAATACCAGGTAAAGTTTTGGCAGGTAACTGTCCAATAGCTTGATAGATTATTACAGCCTGCGCCTCTTTTTCTCGTTCCATATAAATCTACTCTCTTTCTTATTCAATTCCGATATTTATCTTATATCTTGAGGCGCTGAACAGAGCTGGCGTAAATTCAGATTTCGGCATGTAAGCCACGCCCACAATTTCTGCGACGGCGTAGCGACAAACTTAATTTTTTTACACCCATTGTAGGTGTACACTATTTTATCCAAACTTTTTTTGTACAATTTATTTAAAAAACTTATGTCTAATTAATCTTATAAAACTAAGTATGCTGAAACTATAACTAAACACCTAAAAAAAGACATATTATCAACAAGGAATAGTCACAAAAGGCGGCAGCTAGCGACACACGTCCGTATAGCAGCGCGCCTCAGCGGTCACTGTCTATATTCGTAGATGTAAAAGAGAAGCGAGACGATGACTCGTTTCAGTTTTGCTATTTTCTAAAAAATATTTAATTTGAATGAAATATCTTAATTAATTCAAAATTTAAATCTTACATTCTCTTTATATTATAATGATTTATTAGTCTTATTAATTTTACCAATTTTTGTTGATAAATATTAGAGATATTTACGATAAAAGTAAAAATCAGAGGTCTATTCACCAATTTTTTTTATCGAAAAAAGGTATCGTAATCATGTTTTGAAATCTTACATTCTCTCTGAGATATGATGTATATTAACATATATTTTTCTTTTAATCGTCATCCCTATAGCTTTTGTTAAAAACGTGTTTAAAGTCAGCCTATTTAGCTCTGTTCAGCGCCTTAAGAGGATATGTACAAGTAAAAGTACATATTTTACTTGTACATATACATTTACCCCACTGCGGTGGAATCGACGGTTTTGATTTAGTGTAAATAGATTTAAATATGTATATATAATTTTTGTTTTGTTTTTTTTATTTAGTTTTATTCAGTTAGTTTTAATTTTGTTTTAAGTTTTTATAAAATCTTTATTTTAAAATATTGTAAAATACTTTAGTTTCGTGAATTGTAAATAATTATGTAAATAAATTATAATCTTTTAAGTTGATATGTTAAACAGTATACATGTAAATTTTCATGAACGCATTTTTGTGTAGTATATAATATAGGTAATGCTTTATTTATTTTATCCTAAAAAACTTTATAAACAATCTTTGTAATATTAAAACTTAATGAAGTTTAAATTTGTACAGCACATGGCTACTGTACGTATAATAATTATACTCTACGTCTAATTATTATACGTAATGTAAATAAGTATGTGTATAATAATTGCAAACAAGGTGAAATATATTAAGGCGCTGAACAGAGCCAAATAGGCTGACTTTAAACACGTTTTTAACAAAAGCTATAGGGATGACGATTAAAAGAAAAATATATGTTAATATACATCATATCTCAGAGAGAATGTAAGATTTCAAAACATGATTACGATACTTTTTTTCGATAAAAAAAAAATTGGTAAATAGACCTCTGATTTTTACTTTTATCATAAATATCTCTAATATTTATAAACAAAAATTGATAAAATTAATAAGACTAATAAATCATTATAATATAAAGAGAATGTAAGATTTTAATTTTGAATTAATTAAGATATTTTATTCAAATTAAATATTTTTTAGAAAATAGCAAAACTGAAACGAGTCATCGTCTCGCTTCTCTTTTACATCTACGAATATAGACAGTGACCGCTGAGGCGCGCTGCTATACGGACGTGTGTCGCTAGCTGCCGCCTTTTGTGACTATTCCTTGTTGATAATATGTCTTTTTTTAGGTGTTTAGTTATAGTTTCAGCATACTTAGTTTTATAAGATTAATTAGACATAAGTTTTTTAAATAAATGGACAAAAAAAGTTTGGATAAAATAGTGTACACCTACAATGGGTGTTAAAAAATTAAGTTTGTCGCTACGCCGTCGCAGAAATTGTGGGCGTGGCTTATATGCCGAAATCTGAATTTACGCCAGCTCTGTTCAGCGCCTTAATAATAAACTTGCATCGTCGTATTCTAAAAGCGTTAAAACAGTCACGTACCGTTAAGCACGCGGCGCGATGCTAGTGATCCATAAGTTACGTTCCGTTCCTCCCACTCCCACATAATTAGCTTCCGTTAGCTGTAAATCTAACGTATACTACGCCGACGTCAACGCAGCCGCTTTGATCAGCGAGCAAGTGAAACGGAACGTTGGAATTAATGAAATAAGTGGTTTTTGAACGCAGCGTTTAATTTAAAATGTCTTTGTTGTTTATTTATAAAAAAATATATATATTAAAATTTAAATATAAGAAAATGGGATTAATATGACCCCCTTTATTATTTGGAGACTGACCAATCCGCGACAAAATCGTAATCTAACCATTATCCAAGATATAAGAAAGTATAGTCATTCTACATTTAGCATTACATTTTCTGAATTAAATAATTTAAATAATTTTTTATCATTTCTTTTTTGTCCCTCTCCGGTAAGTTTCGCACTACGCAGTAGTGGGATATCCATCTACACATTCAATGGAAGTCAAGCGAATTCCCGCTATCAGACCAACCAGATCATTACCATTTCTCCAATAATTAGATACGTCACATACGTGGCGTCAATAATCGTTCTATCATATCAATCAGTCGGGCAGAAACAATCAATTAGAAAACGATCCCCTTTCAATTATTCGCCGTATCGGTCGTAATTGCCTCGCCCGTTACGCCCGGCGAGGGGCGGGCACGAATTACGCATCTAACTAGCGATCGATTTGTATGGGAATGCGATCGACTAATACGAATGTTAAAGATGACAGATCATGTGAATAATGAATGATTAATGACACGATTTGCTTTAGTCTTTCACACACATACAAGAGCTCACAAAAAGTTTGTGATTCCTGTGTTCCGACTCAACAGAGTTAGCAACTCAGTCGTTGGTATCGGTATTCGCTTTTACAATAAAATTCCGCGATCCATACTAGAGACTAGAGTTTAAATTAAGTGTAAATATGGTTATACGTAACGCGTATTAGACAATGTTTGAATAACCTTTTAGCTTCAAACATGACTGCAGTTAAATAATATATAATAAAAATGTTTAAAAGATTGACCACCAATTTTCTTGCTGGTTCTTCGCAGTAAGAATAGCATTCCGAATCCTCAGCTTCATTAAATCTCATTGATCCTAGACGATTCAAAAGTGCTTGTAAAAAGCTTACTTTAATAAAGTTTATTTTGATTTGATTTGATCTAAATAATTCATTACTGCTTACGTCTTATCCTTATATCGTCGTAAGCTTGTATCGATCGTCTAATGTTCTCACAAACTTAGACTTAACCTCCATGCATCTACATCTTTGCATCTTTGTAAAAAATGTCAATGATGGTATAAAAGTAACTGTATTGGTCCTCTTAGATTTAAACAGTGCTTTTGACACTGTTGATCATGATATTTTAATTGGACTCCTAAGTCAGTTTAACCTATCTCCCAGATCAATTGAATAGTTTACGTCTTACCTTTCAAATCGTCAACAGTTAGTCATTATAGATGAACAACGCTCAGAATGGTGTAATATCAATGCTGGAGTCCCACAGGGTGGAATTCTGTCTCCTTTGTTATTTTCGATATTTGTGAACAGTGTTACTCAGCTTTTAAAATCATCCTTTCATCTTTATGCAGATGATCTACAAATTTACACGGCTGCCTCTTTATCTGATTTAGATGAAGCCATTTCAAAAGTTAATAGAGATCTAGAGGCTCTTAATAACTGGATTAAGAACTTTGGTTTGCTAATTAATCCACAAAAGTCTCAGGCTATAATTCTAAGTAGTTCTTATAAGGTTTCTAAGCTTAAGAATACTTTTGTGCAGCACATTAGTTTTAATGGAGCCATCATACCTTACTCTAATTCAGTAAAAGATTTAGGTATTATTTTTGATGAAACACTTAGCTGGGCACCTCATATCACACTCACTTCTTGTCATTTTCTTTCTGTTACTCAAGGGTTGGCTGGTAGAGGATTTTAGGGATAAGTCCGCCTTTGTACATGTGGTAATTTTTTTTCTTTCTTAGTTTTCTATTTTTATGTTTGTACAATAAAGAAATAAATAAATAAAAATGCATGGCATGAACTCAAATCTCTTCATTTAATACCAGAAGGAACAATTTTCAATGTTTCATTTAAACGGGTAGTTTAATTATTGTAATCGGAGAATTTCGTTAACGGTTGCGTGCGCTAAATGTATATTATATTATATACCCTTATTTAGTTTATCTGTTACAGTCGGTAACTTAGTTTGGTAAATTCTTAAAATTATTGTAACTTTTGGAAGATAAAACGGCGGGTTGTTGTGTTGTTATATTAATCGAAGTTCCGTTAAATAAATAATAACGCACATTATTATTTGCCTCAATAAGAATTTAAATAGATATATTTTCTAAATAATGACTGTAATTTTTTTGCCAATCTATCAGAATTAATCCTTCTGATTTTGTCATAAAAACTGGCATACAAATTATTAAAATTCTCACACACCAATGAATAGTTACATGTTCCATATATAAACATAGAACATATAACTTTATTCTTCGGACTGGGCGAAATGTAACATTCAAAAGTCCGTTTCCGTCGCAATCGATCATATTTAAACGATACAGACATCGTCAGTGGCAAACAAAAGTAATTCAACAATAATTTCACAGCACATTAACTGTAATGACACGTATTCGGACCGATCCCGTCGTCACCTGAGCCGCGGACGTGATGGATGACCCAGCCGGACCCTAAAGATTACTCTGATGTAACCATAATGACTTCTATATATGACAAGGAAAAAACGTCTAGAATTTGATAATTCTTTTATTAACCTCACCCACAGATAAAAGTAAATCAAGTTAAAAAAGATTTTAACAAACACGCAACCACTCATGCACTCACACGCACACTTTCACACACAAACATATACACACACATATTTTCTAAGAATAATGTTAAATGATTCTTTTATTTTTGGTTTATGTTAATATTTAATATTCTCTACTTAACGAACAATTATTTGTAAAAAAAACCACTAATTGTGTAATCGTCATATGGCCTTAGTTTAAGGTGTTATTAATATGTGTTGAATCAGAACTTTGTTACGCTGTAGGATTACCTAATAAATTAAAAAATAAATAAATAAAATTGTATGTCCCTTCTGTTAACCATGGCGAAATTCCCTCGCCTGGAGCTAATCCTGGCATTGTCATCGAGACTGGGCCTGGATATAAAATTTCAGCTCAATCGGACCCCGGAAAGTATGTAAAATTTAACTTGCAAGATTTCACCTTCACATACATTGTAAGCGGAATAAAAGCGTTTGAAAAAAGCAGCGTACGAAGTGTACAAAAGTAGAATAATAAGTGAAGAAATTTACATTTTCTACATATGGATACAAATACTAAGCCAATTTAATTCTTGTTTAATATTAACTGATTTAATTGAAACTTTCTACAATTATCAACACAATACAATAAATTATAGACCTGGAAATATATATTTTTAAATGTTTTAACACCAAATCGAGCTACAAAGTTAAATATAACCTATAACCTCATCATTCATTCTCCTGCCCTTATCCCACTCTAAGTGGGGTCGGCACAACATGTTCCAACATGTTGTCACATGATTTGGCTACGTATTTTACGACCGGCCGCCTGCCTGACGTCAACTTACCTTAGTCGCCTCTTACGACACCTCGGTAAGAAAGGAGGGTGGTCTATTCTATTCTGCCGGATACCACACGGCGTATAGTGTTTAAAAATAAAAACAAAAACACGCTCCCGAACTAGAAAGTGAAATAAAAGAAAATTTTACTTTTATTGTGAACTAGATATGTCAGCGGCTTCACCTGCGTGAAAATCGTGGTCACAAATTTTTTCCCGAATTGAAATTTTGAACCTAAAAGTAGTTATTGTGAGTTAACAATAAAAGATAGATACATGCTGCCATCTTTTTGTAGTATTTTTATAGATCTATTAGTTTCTAGAACATTACTTTAGTATATCTCTGCTGGTTTACGCGGCGTATGCTACTAAAACTCCCAGCAGGTAAGATTTTTTTACAATAGCGCGACGCCTTCAACACATTTTACATAAAATGGTAAAGTACTATTAACCTTAAACTTCCGAAACTGCCTTTTAGTGAAAACCGGATAAAAATCTGTTCAGTAGATTTTGTGAAAATCGATCTTTTACAGACAGACAGCTTTTGGGGACTTTATTTTATAATAAATATATATATTCGTGGGGCGCTTTATTCCATATATACATATTTCGGGTACCCATGGCTTTTTACAAAATGAAACTACAAAGTGTAAGCTTGTTTCGTTGTTTTTCACTTTTTAGTTCAAAACCGTGTTTTTTTTTAAACTTTATTTATTTCATTATGACGATCTTAAATAACATCTCATTTCGAAAGGAATTAAAAAGAAAATAAAATTACGTCATTCCAAATTTGGATAATTTCGTTGTCCTATTGACAAGTTTAGTTATATACTATTCGTTTGTTAAAATGTTAATACAATCTATGAAACAGTTTTAGAGCCGATAAAATGGTATTCGGGAATAATGAACGCAACCACCGCCGCTGCAGTGGGATTAGCACTTATTGTGTTGGTCCTGTTCATTAGATGGAAATGGAGAAGACCTAAAGAGGTATCTTCCGGTTACTTTATTAAAGGTTACAGTTTGGTTGTGTCTGTGTGTGTACCAGTTTAACGCTCAAATGGCTTTTGTTAACTGTATGTACGATATTTTGCGACCAAACTATAGATGGGTCAAATCCTGATATGATATATGATTATGGAAAGTTGAATGGTTTCCAAAATTAATTTTTAATTTAAAACTAGTAACTCTCAATTTTTACATAACCATTTCTTCGTAAGTGACTTAGTACTCTAAATAGTTTCACAAAAACATTGTTAAAATATCTTTCATGCAAAAGAACTTTTAAAAGTGTTCCATATTTCATTATATTTAAATTCACATTCAAAATATTATTTATTCAAGTAAACTTGTAAATAAGGGCAACTCTACTGCTGGTTCGGAAAGTTGCTCCTAACGAGAAGAGCCAGCAAGAAATTCGACAGTATAATATACTTTCTATATCAACTTCCTTTAACAATGTATTATATAGTAGTAGTACAAATTTCTGTTAACTCTATGCATTATAATTTTTTTTACATAATCTAAATATATATATTAGAGAAAATATTTCTATACGAATATTCTGCCAATGTTATTTGTAGCCCGTACAATTCTGCCCACCATGCCCCCCAGTGCAGCTTGTGCACAAGCTCTGCCCCCATAACAATGTAGTGCAGCGATTCGAAGTAGAACAAAAGGATAGTCTCGACGAACACCTAGATGTTCTTACAAGGAAACTCGCGGAAAAGGTAAGTTAGTAAATACAAGTAACAATAACAGCCCGTTCCTATCCAGTGACGTACCTAAGTAAACAAAAGCGCAGGGGCAATCCGAAGGGCCCCTGAGCACCCTCCTACCAGTCCTCCGATAGCTACGCCACTGTTATTATCCCACAGGAGCTAAGACCCATCACGTTGCTCCACATATTTTAGAATATACTAGAGATATGCATGTTTTCTCATGATGTTTCCCTTCACCGAAAAGAGTGTGATAATTGCAATTTATCACACAAGATTTCAACAGAAAAACTCATTGGTGCCTGTCCGGGATTTCAACCCGTCAACCTCTGTCGAGAGTCGCATGCTCTCACCGATGAGCTGTCACACCTTATAATTTCAAGATTCAAATTTAGGTATTCGATACTTAATAAGTATTCAATAGTTTCAAATATCCGGTTCAAAGAAACAGAACGTTCAATTATGCCTATCGCAGGTATGGTAGTGCGTGAGGCAACGTATTTAGTAATGTTTATTTAATTCTTTCTTTCTTTGCACATACAGAATAATATAAAAAAGAAAGAAGAAAAAAGAAAAAACAAATAGCATAATGTTAATGTTACTTGTTTCTCAGAACAAAATTCCTTAAATTAATTCAAAGAACTTATATCCACATAATTTCCTATCAGTTTCAAGAGTACATTTACCATAGGTAACAAAACGTTTTGTTTCCGAAACCGTGTTAAGCTAAGTATTGTTTGAAACTTTTACACTGCACACTCATTAAAAAAACTGCCGTGTGGTATCAGGCTGAGTAGAACAGACCACCCTCATTTCTTACCGAGGAATCGTTAAAGACGACTAAGGTAGGTCGACCCGCCATGTGGTATCTGGTTGAGTAGAATACAGGACCCTTTTTTTTTTGGTGGGTCGTAAAATACGACTAAAGTAAGTTGACGTCAGGCAGACGGCCGGTCGTAAAATACGTAGCCACATCATGTGACAACATGTTTGTAACATGTTGTGCCGACTCTAATTAGAGTGGGATAAGGGTAGGAGGATGATAACTCTAGTCATTAAAAAATAAACAACGAAATACTGTCTTAATTGTTAATCATATTCGTAATCCATCGCCTCTGAATTATCAAAAATCTCTTGCATTTCAGAGGCGAAGAATTGCAAACCTTCTTTGTGTTTATTTCTCAGGAGGGCCGCCTCCACATGTCCAAATACAAAATCCGCGAAACCCAAAACGAGATAGAGAACCTCCATGCCATAGATAACGACGTTCGTGTCAGATATCGTGAGATTATGGACGCGTTGCGTACTGATTTGCTGTCGAACGAAAAAGAGTGCAAGAAATTACAAGAACAAATAGAATGGGTGTCGAGACGACGAGCAGAGTTGCGGGACGAGGTAATAGGTTGTCATCTAAAAAGCAATAAATTAGATAAGAAAAAGCATAAGAGAGAAGAAAAGTAGAAAGAAGAGTAATTATTATATATATTTTATTATTTATATATTTTATTTTATAACCTACCAATCCGCACTGGAGCAGCGTGGTAGGTCTTAGCTCCAAACCTTCTCTCCAGAAACGGAGAGAGGAGGCCTATTCCCAGCAGTGGGATTGTATGAGGCCGCTACTTTACTTTTTACTTTTTTTATATTTTATTATCAATCTTCTCTTATTGGAAAAAACATGGCCATCAAATCTTTATTATATGATAATTTATAGAATTAGGCGTTACTTTGCGGAGATCCATAATACAAAAGTAATAATAAATATATTTTATTATATCTAACTAGCTGTGCTTGCGACTTCTCCGGCGTGGAAATCAGAGTGTTTTACAGAATTTTTCCCGCGTAAATCCCAACCCTGCGGCAGTTTAACCGTAATTTACTATTAACTTAAACCTTCCTCATGAATTACACTTCTTTTATTAAAAACCGTACAAAAATCCTTTCAGTACATTGTCACAAAATCGATCACATGCAGACAGTCGGCTTTTTGAGACTTTATTTTATTATATGTACAAATTTTTAAAAATTATAATACGTGTTAAAAAAATTTAGTACCCATATATCCCATAAAGTTTTAAGTTCAAATACAAATTCAAATTCAAATAAGTCTTTATTCAAATTGGCCTATTACAAGCACTTTTGAATCGTCAAATTAAAATTAAATTGAAGCTACAACTGGTTCGGAAAGGTGCTCTAACCGAGAAGAACCAGCAAGAAACTCGGCGGTCACTCTTTTAAAAAATAAATATTACAGTTTTGTATTGACTATTGTTAACAAACTTAGATTATAATATCGTCTAGTACATAGCTGGTCGCAATTTAGTTCCAAGCTTTCTTATCATTAACATAGTCTTCAACATTATAGTAAGCTTTATTAATGAAAGTTTCTTTAATTGCTTTTTTGAACTTGTGTAAAGGCAAGTCCAAAATTGATTGAGGAATTTTATTATAAAAAAGTATACCGAAGCCCACAAACGATCTACGTACTTTCTGAAGCCTTAGCCTTGGTATTATTAATTTATTTCGGTTCCTAGTTTGAAGTTAAATATGTAGTACAAGAACAAGTCATTCTTAGTAAGTTAGATAATGTTGCGGAATTTGTTATGAAAATGTCTACCGAGACCGACAAATGATTTTAGGATCTAGTCGGCGTCGTTAGTTTATATCGGTTTCTATTATGTCTGTCATATCTATAGTGAATATTTTTTCGCACAATTAGTATATTACTGTAGATATAATGTGAACCTACAGTCATAACCCCTATTACTTTAAATTCTTCCCTAAGAGAATCACGAGGTTTTATTATAAATAGCACGAAAGCGAATGAATTTCCCAGTTATGTCTTTTTTTTAGTATTTATCGGAAAATGAACTGGTGTTACTACAGGTGCGTCAAGGTCAAAAGCTGTACGGCGAAGCAGCAATGGAACTGGCAAGTAATTTAGCAGAGCTCCAACGCGGCCGATCCATTGAACACAAAGTCATAGATAAGCCCCAACAACGATCCTATTGCTCCTTACGACTCAGAAAAGAGCCGATTTTACCTCGAGCCTCTCCAGTCAGCTCCTTGATCATCAAAACATCACCTCCATTGTCTAACGAGTCTATTCGCATCCCAAGGTATAATTCTCCGCTTTAGTAATGATGGTCTCTAAATATTTTTTTCTTTCAAATTTAACCTGTGTTATGTACAATTTTATTATTTTATTTATTTTACTTATTATTTTTAATAAATTATTTCGAATGAATTCTGTATTACGTTTTTTTCATCACGCATCTAAACAATGTGTTTTTAATGATCTGATTTATTTTGTACAGGAAACCGCAGACCTGGTGACTTGTAATATATATATACGTTTTTTTACATAGCAGCATTCGACAACCAATTTGTATTGGATTCATTAAACTAAAGTATATTATAGAAATTTCATAATTTCATTAAATCACTTAAGCTTATTAAGTTACATGTTTCAAATACAGCCTCCTTCAAATAGTTATGTCAATAATATAATAAAAAATTGCGCCGTCAAGGTGACAAGTTGTTGAAAAAAGACAATGGCTAACTTTTGATGAAATTACTTCTTATTTATTGAATAAGTGTAAAGGAAAAATATCGTTGTTTTATATTGAAATGATTTTCAGATTATGGTGTGACGAAATTAGCATTTATTGCAATATTATTATGATTAATATATTGGTAAAAGCAGCACTGATTATGGTGCGAGTGTCAGCTATGTTTTCAACAACCCATGTAGTGGTATGCATCGTGATTGTTGTTATAAAGACGTTATATTGACTGTGTTAGTAATTTTCCTTGTTAGTAAGTTTGAACGTCGAGTCCAATGTATATTTTACTGAGCGGGAAATAGATATAAGTGTTACGAATTTCGATTGTAATATTTATTATAAAAGGATATATAAAAGGATTATTATATAAAAGGATATATAAAGATATATATATATATATATATATATATATATATATATCTTACACTTATTCAATAAATAAGAAGCAATTTTCCCAAAAGTCAACTCATTTCTCTTTACCAACAACTAAACACATAATGACATTGACAATGTTTTTTTTTATTACTGAACAACTCTATGAAGGAGGTTGTATTTAAAACACGTCGTAACATATTGTTTAATATAAGATGAGACTAAAAAGGCTACAAGGCTACATAACCTGCATAACTCCGGGGAGTTATGCAGGTTTTTCCACGATCCTTTCTTTCAGCATAATGTGCTTAATAAATTGCAAATTTCAATTATTTCCTATTCTTATTTGTCGTTAAGACTTATCGTGATCAATGAAATGAATATTTATATTAACCGAATTCTGTAGGTAAAAAAAAGTGAAAAGATGAAAAGGTTTTGTAAATTATTCAGTTTAGCTTTATTCAGTAGCGTTTACTTTTTCACGCTTATGGACTTAATGCCATTTATAATTTTACATCCGCGAAATTAGTGGCTGCAGGACTAAATGTCTTTTACCATTTGATCAATACAATTATCTATACTTATTATAAAAAAAGTCCAATAAAGCTGTCTGTCTGTATGTAATCGATTTTCTCAAAATCTACTGAACGGATCTTTGTACGGTTTTCACTAAAATAATCTGCAATACGTCCAGATGGTTTAGGTTAATATTACATATCGGTACTATGTACATTGTGTTGAAGAGATCACGCAGTTGTTAAAAAAATTGCTTGCTGGGAGCTTTAGTCGCGTGCGCTGCGTATACCAGCAGAGCGTATCTCTGCTAGTATTGTACTAGAGAATTGTAGATCTATAAAACTACTACAAAAAAGTCCGCAATAACATGTCTCTATCTCTTATGATTAGCTCACAATAACTACTTTAATGATTTATAGAAGCCAGGCGTTACTTTGCGGAATTCCATATTACAAGCAATATAACAGAACTAACTACTTTGCTATAATCCGCACGGGTTAGGTGAATGCATGCAAAGCCAATGTGTATGAAGCAGGCAAAATCTACGTACCTTATACATGCAGGACAAGCCACCACATGCACCCCAAGGCGCAATTCACCAGCAACAACGCACACAAAAGCAGCACACACACACCCACCACCACAATCTCGACGATCGTTTCGCCCCGAAACCGAAGCATCATCAGGAGGATAGGCTCCACGACAAAAATCGTTCATTTGAGATCTTTCGCAAACCAACTTACACCGATACGATCATACCGGCTTCGTCTTGCCACCCTTGGCAACATAAACTTGCTGCCTTTCATAGCTACGTCCATAGGTTATTGTCGGTCCCTCTCTCAAAAAACAGCTATGAAAAGGAGTTACAAATAATTTACCAGATAGCACTTTCCAATGGTTACAATACAGACATGGTTAAAAACATAATTAAAAATAAACACAAGTCTCAAGTCGCTAAACTTTTGTATGCGGTACCATCTTTTAATAAAACTAATTATAAAGCCAGTCTGACTTACTTTGGAAAATTAACAGATCGAGTGGCAAATATATTTAAATCAAAATCGGGTACTAAACTCTCTTTTAAAACTAACCAATCGCTTCGTAGTTTGTTGTGTAAAAATAAAGATATATTAGATAAGGTTAAAAAATCTGGGGTTTATTAAATAGATTGTCCTGAGTGCAACGGTACATATGTAGGTCAGACTGGCCGAAGTTTTGCGGTTCGATTCCGGGAACATATGGCTGCGTTTAGGAATAATAAACCACAAAATTCTAATTTTGCAAAACATTTGCTGGAAAGCGGTCATAAACTGCCTAATGACCATTCATTTCATATTCTCCACACTTGTGATAAGGGACTCCGACTCAATACGTTAGAGCAACTTGAGATAATAAAGAATAACAATGGTCACTTAATTAACGAGCAAGTAAATGTATCTAATTCCGTTTTGCTGCATGTGTTCGGAGGGGAGGGTATTGGTGGGAGTTGAACTATTTAAGACTGCTTGTATGGGTAGCGCGGCGCAGTACGATTTTTGTCGTGGAGCCTATCCTCTTGATGATGCTTCGGTTTCGGGGCGAAACGATCGTCGAGATTGTGGTGGTGGGTGTGTGTGCTGCTTTTGTGTGCGTTGTTGCTGGTGAATTGCGCCTTGGGGTGCATGTGGTGGCTTGTCCTGCATGTATAAGGTACGTAGATTTTGCCTGCTTCATACACATTGGCTTTGCATGCATTCACCTAACCCGTGCGGATTATAGCAAAATAGTTAGTTCTGTTATTTTGCTTGTAACTACTTTAATGTTTAAAATTTGAATTCTAGTACAAAATTATGACACGCAGATTTTCACGCGGGCGAAGTCGCTGGCACTGCTAGGAATAAGAATAATTGAAAATACAAAAATATCAAAAGATGGACTTAAGGTCCTTTAAATTTCACCTACAGAATTAAGTTAACGTCAAATTAATACACGTAACGTATCCAAAGTACGAAACAAAACCACGTCGCCGCTGTCCCCCTTTCTGTATCTCCCGTTAATTCAGAGGGTTAAAATCCCCGAAAAAGTGAGCACTTGCCTTGTTTACAAGGTTTTAGATTTTAATTTAGATTGGGGTCGCCATTTTACCGTGCGAAATGACGTAAACGTCACACAGAACGGCGGGAATATTGGGATCTTTTTCATACGCGGTTAGAACGTGAGATGTTTTATGAGGGGGAGTCGGGTGTATCCATTAAAATCGCATTCGTATGTGATCACCTAATACAATATCATCAAGTCCGCGCCGGGGGTGCTTTGTGAATAATTTCTCGGCAATCTGCTCGCATTTGTGTCAGAGTTTATTATAATTCTATAATTGTTCTTTCAAAATAATACTAAATAATAAATCAAGTTTTATTGACCACAAACAAAAAATGTAAAAGTAAAAATAACTCACACCCAAGCAACGTAGTCAAAAGCCAGCCACTTCAGCAATAAGTAAGTATAAGTTGATGACAATGAGTTTCATATATAAAATTTACAGTAGATACTATAACATATACTCTTGCTTTATTATTGCCTTTTGCAGTTGAGACCATGGAGTCAAAGTACAAATAAATTCTTATCTGATATAGCTGAAATCGGGGATTTCAAAATATTTTTTATATTTTTAGTATATATATATGATGATTGTGATAATTAAATATAAATATTTTTAATGAAATATTTATGATCTCATGTAGAAACGAGCGTAAAAGATTAAAAAATAAATAAATCCGTATGTACAACTTCGCTATTATATTTTTGTTGCATTTATTATTGTCAGGAGAAGTTTCTTATGAGAAAAACATAATAATAGTTGAATAGTGGAACATTTTAAATAACTCTTTTTTTCGTTCATAATCTAGACAATCATCTCAGTCTTAATGCCTATTAAAAAGTACCTTTTCGTTGCGGATAGTACCGAGGGGCGCAGTGCATACTAAAAAATATTTTTAAAAGCTTTGATTAACTTGCCGTGTATATATGAAGGTGAACTCTGACAATATAATGGTAAGCATGACCTGATGCGCTTGCCAGGATTGGCTCCAGTCGAGGCAACTCCTCAACATCGGTTCCTCATCAACGGAACGAAATTTTGTTAAAAAGCTTTTTTAACTTGACTTGTTGAATTTAAAATACCGTGATTGAATGGTCCATACTTTTCGGTGCTACAATATTGTCTGTGACCACAGGATGTGGCTGAAAAGAAACAAGCAAACAGATAAAAAAGCAAATAGTATCAGCTTTTTTAATTAATTCCATTTCGTCGGCAATGACATCTGCGCTTTTTAACTATCGAGTATTTTTGTGTTTGTTTTTACGTACACTTGTTTAGCCGGGGGATGTTTAATTGAATCGGCAAACACTCATTCTAAATAGACGCGATGTCAAATTGATTACTAATAGGGTACTCCCAACCCCATAGTGAAGACTTGTTAAGAACAGATGATATTAATTAATTGGCTTAAAAATAATTATAGGTTACGACGTGTTTTAAATACAACCTCCTTCATATTGTCGGTCAGTAAAAAAAACCATTGTCGCTGTCATTATGTGTTGAGTTGTTGAAAGAGATTAAATGGGTTGACTTTTGGAAAATTGCTTCTTATTTATTGACTAAGTCTAATAATAAAAAATATGGAATGGAATGAAAAAATATTGTTGTCGTTATATAAATTAATGATGATTAAATTATTTATTATTAAAAAAAACCAAACCTGAAAATAACCCACAGGGGCTTAGCACAGGGAGATCATATTTAAAAAATATATATCGATAAAACTAAAAGACACGCTTTTATATCACATCCAACTAAATAGTAACAAGTCAAGTTAAAAAAGAAGCTGTGATAGCCTAGCGGTGAGACCGTGCGACTCTCAAGAGACGACATGGGTTCAAACCTCGCCCGGGCAGGCACCAATGAGCTTTTTATTTAAACTTATGTGTCTAATTGATAATTGCAATTTATCACACGCTTTTCGGTGAAGTCAAACATCGTGAGGAAACCTGCATATCTCTAGAGAATTCTAGGTATATGTGTAACCTATACCAATCCGCATTGGAGCAGCGTGGTAGGTCTTAGCTCCAATCCTTGCTCTTCAAAAACGGAGAGAGGAGGTCTTAGCCCAGCAGTGGGCATAGTAACAGGCCGTTACTTTTTTTACAAGTTAAAAAAGCTTTTGACAAAATTTCATGTCTCTACTGTTGACCGTTGAGTAGTTCCCTTGTCTGGAGCCAATCCTGGCAGCAGCATCAGATAATGCTTATTATAAACATGCATTGTCATCGGCACTGGACCTGTATGTAAAATTTCAGCTCAATCGAACACCGAAAAATGGGTCAAACTTGCAATATTTGACCTTCACAATCATAGGTACACGGCGACTTAAACAAAAGCTTTTAAAGAGAAAGTGGAAAAGATGTTTTTATGTAGGTATAATAGATAGGTATATATAGATAGGTATGTATAGATAGATATATATAGGTATAAAAGAATATTTCGATATTTTTATTTTTCTTCCTTTTTTTTCCATCATCAATTTTTTTTTTTTCATTTTCTTTCTGTTACTTGTTGGCTGGTAGAGATCCCTTTTAGGGATAAGTCCGCCTTTTGTTTTTACAATAAAGATAAATAAATAAAAAAAATAAAAAATAAGAATGAACGTAAAATATTTCTTGATAGATATCAATATAGATATATCAAATCAAATCAAATCAAAATAATCTTTATTCAAGTAGGCTTTTTACAAGCACTTTTGAATCGTCAAGGATCAATAATTACATTTAATAAGCTACACTGGTTCGGAATGTTGCTCTTACCGAGAAGAACCAGCAAGAAACTCGGCGGTCAATCTTTTAAACATTCAAATTTATATTATTTATTTGCAGTCTTGTTTGGAGCTGAAAGGATATTCAAATCCAAGCATTTTTATAATTCAAATAATCTTCAGTTGTGTAATATGCTTTACGTATAAACATAGTTCTAACACTTAATTTAAACTTTTCTGTAGATAATTCTAATACAGATTGCGGAATTTTGTTGTAAAAGCGAGTACCGAGACCAACGAATGAGTTATATCAAAGCATCTCATAGTTTTTCAAGTCTAAGCAGGAGCCAACTCTGTGTCAACCTTAAACGCTTTTTATAAGAAAGAAAGAAAGAAAGAAAGAAAGAAAGAAAGAAAGAAAAACTTTATTTACAACATACACTATCAACAAATAAGGAATATGTATATAAAACAAAAAAGCATTAAACTTAACTTAAACAAAAATAAAAAACGAAAATAAAAAAAACAAAAGAATACGAGATATTAACTAAAAATCATATATGTTGATGACATCATTATTTGCCAATAGTGTACAGTAAATGGATAACTGCTCAGCTTTCAGCTAAGACGATTGTCTCAGCGCTGATTTTCAGCAGTCACCAGATGATTGCAAACGCATCGACAGCGACGACTTATGCAGATTTTATAGATATATATAATTGTATGTATAATAAAAAAGTGTATATTGTATATAATAACAATCAACATTTCTAGTAATGGAAATAGGCAAGTGTCATTTCTCTGTCATCTCAACGCAGTAATCACGTGACCGGTATCAGGATAGACTTGTTATAAAACTCGACGGTTATTAGACGACGAAAAAAGCTGTGATAGCCTAGTGGTGAACCGTGCGAGTCTCTAGAGACGACATAGGTTCAAACCCCGGGCAGGCACCGATGAGTTTTTCTATTAAAACTTATGTGTCTAATTGATAATTGCAATTTATCACACGCTTTTCGGTGAAGGAAAACATCGTGAGGAAACCTGCATATATCTAGAGAATTCTCTAGGGATATGTGTAACCTACCAATCCGCATTGGAGCAGCGTGGTAGGTCTTAGCTCCAATCCTTCTCTCCAAAAACGGAGAGAGGAGGCCTAAGCCCAGCAGTGGGCATAGTAACAGGCTGTTACTTTACTTTTTTTTTTATTAGACGCTTATACGGCTAGATCGTTTTGTATCGTATAACAGTTCTTCCTTTAAACTACAGCGGTTGGTTTTTATAACTTGAACCCCCATTAAAAATTGTTCACATTATTAAATTACGATATTACAGATTCAAAAACCATTAACGGAAACCTACGTATTTTTTGCTCTTTTCCCTCTAGAAACATCATACCAAAAGCAAATTTATTTTTGTGTTACACAGAATTGAAGAGCGCGGGGCGAGCTGTAAATAAAATGAAAATGTAAATGACGTCCCCGCGCCCGCGGCCCGTGCCAAATGTGCGGCCGGCTTTATACATTGCCTTCCAAAGTTGTGACTGGATAAATGTGAATTATTTATCCCATGTACAGCTAAACATCATTAATAGATTAATGAACCTTATAAATCGAAAAGATGTAGAGATCTACGCCGACCTGGTGGCCCCGGATTCAGTTCATATATATCTTAAATTGTATTCATAAACTATTTATATTTATTTATTATTACTTGATACAATTCGTGTGGTAGATTGTGAAACTAATAATATTTTTATAATGCACTTTTTTAATGGATTTACGTGGCTGAAATCAAACAATTAATTAATCTTTCCAGTATTACTAATTTAAGTTCAAAATTGCGAATATCTGTTGGTGAAAGAAGCATTCAACGTGCTATTAATAATAACGTAACAAGCAGGTAGTTTTAGAAGTCTTTATTTATATTATAACACATTGAAAGTAAAGTGGAAAAAAACTTATATCGCGATGCTTCCGATTCTTACGTTACAAAGGAGTTGCGTGATCTTCACACAGCAGGAGGTTTCTAAAGGTCCTATGTAGACTATAAAAGTCTAAGACTCAGAAATAAATGCTTCAAGATTGCATAAAAGACAAGGTAACACTAATGTACAAAATTTAAAGTCAATATAGTAATTTTTAATATAAAAAACTTATTATTATATAAATAAACAGGTCATATCGCGGCAAAATCGAGTTACCTTTTTACAAGGTTCGACGTTTCGGGATCGCGAAAGTTTGAAATTTACCATAAAAAACTTAAATAAAATAACAAAGACGGGTTACTACTACTTACATTAAAGTAGAAAATAAGGTTTGCCTATAAAAAATAGTATTGTTATAGTTAGAACATAAAACCGATGAAAATCATTAATTTATATGTTTATTTTCTAAATATTGATATTCAACTGGGTTTATAGGTAGGTTTTTTTTTATTTTTTTCAACTAATTTACCTCCATCATGGGGGGATGAAGCCTATATTTAACAATTTTCCTCTACCATTCCAGTTCTCTCTTTTGACTCACACTTTCATACAACATACTAATTATTTCTTTTTTACGTTTCTTTCATTCTGTATAGGGTGGGATGCCCGTTTATTTCTAACTATTCTTTTTAATAAGGTTAATAATTGTACACTTTTTTGTTTTTATTTTTACATTTTTTCGTACATTTCATATTATCCACTTCCTTATACGTTAAAGTTTTTGTTTAATCGCTAACTTAATTTTATTTCTTATCTTATTTCTGTTCCTATTACAATTTTAAACATATATATTATTATACTGTTTTTGTTATTATTATATATTTTTATTGTTGTTATTCTATTATTCTTATAGGTATTTACTCATATTCAAAATCAGAATCTCAAAATAACCCACGCTCCAAAACTTTGAGGATCTCATAAAAATTTTCCCCACTCGTAATAAGCGCATTAAGGGAGGAAAAAATTTAAACTCGCCGCGTCCTGAAACTTTTCGCGTTTTCTTTTTACATTAAAGAACAAAAAGGAAAAAGTGCCTACTTAGTGGGGTGGCACAACTTTTAATATTGCCAACTCCGCTACAAAATATTAAATCGACGTAAGTCAGTCTTGACTTTATGATCATAAGGTATATTATCGTTCGGTCGCGTTGTGTAGCGATGGAAAAAAACAAGTTTGTGAGTTTTAATATAAACACGTTGTGTATGTGAGGCGCTTAGCGAATTTAAAAAACTGATGGGGAGTAAGTCGCGAGGGAGTGTTTTACGCCTGAACTGTTTTTCTCTTATGTAACTACGTCTATACAGTGCACGTTATTATATAAACTAATGGTCGCATAGTGACCAAAGACATATGAAAATAGTGTCGAAATTTCCACGGTGAAATATGGTCAAATTTCGATTTGACGGATAATCGAAATTCGACCGTATTTTACACTGATATAAACATATAAAGACTTGTGCTTACCTTTCAATCAGGATCATATCCTCAATTAGACCTCATACTTTAAGCATAAACAAAGGAGCATATAGATATGTATATACATGTATGTGTGTGCGTGTGTGTCAAATGCGCGGTAGTGGGTGATGGTTTTAAGCGATTCAATGTTCATCATCCTCCTGCCCTTATCCCACTCTTATTGGGGTCGGCACAACATATTAAAAACATGTTGTCACATGATTTGGCTACGTATTTTGCGACCGGCCGCCTACCTGGCGTCAACTTACCTTAATCGTATTTTACGATCCCTCGGTAAGAAAGAGGGTGGTCTACCAACGGTGGTTAAACGATTCAATGTTATCTATACTTATTATAATACAAAGTCCCAAAAAGCTGTCTGTCTGTATGTAATCGATTTTCTGAAAATCTACTGAGCAGATTTTTGTACGGTTTTCACCAAAAGATAGTGCAATACTTTCGGATGATTTAGGTATATAGTACATATCGGTATTATGTAAATTATGTTGAAGAGATCGCGGATTTGTTAAAAAACATGCTTGCCGAGAACTTTAGTCGCGTGCGCTGCGTAAACCAGCCGAGTTACGCTAAAGTAATGTACTAGAGAATTGTAGATTTATAAAAATACTACAAAAAAGTCTGCAATAGTATGTCTCTATCTCTTATGGTTGAGTCACAAAAACTACTTTTATGTTTAAAATTTGAATTTAAAAAAAAATTCGTGACACGCTGATTTCCACGCAGCGAAGCCGCTGGCACAGCTAGTATTATATAAATATTTTTTAGGCATTACTAGTATATCTAGCTCGCTTCGCAGGGCTAAGATCGAAGATATATGAATTATAATTACAAAAAATACTCCGATCGCCACCATACCTTACACGAACATCCACTGGGTCAGTCAAAAGATTATCCGAAAATTTCAATAGAATCTGCTTTCGGAGTCTATAAGGAACATACAGACACACGTTTATTTTTATACATAAGATAATACCATATATATTATCATTCTGCACTTTGTTATCAACTGTGCAAATTTCATACTCCTCCGGCCGCGTGATTTCTCAAAAAGGACTAAAAAGTTGTTATTTCGCGTATTAAAGTCGGTCGCTTGAAAATTAGTAATTTTTTTTCAAATAGGGCTTCAACTGTACTATGTTTTAAAATTACAGGCTAAGTGTTCAGATCATTAAGACTATTAGGCTCAAGCAAGAAACCCATGCGAAAACCAAGGAATTTTAAAGACCGTATCTCTAAAGGCTATAGTTTCGCTATGGGGTGATTGCAGAACTTTTACAACTAAGTTACTCAAATATTTTGTACTATTGGTCATCTATGAATCTGTAGTGCTTGTATATCATTTTTTATTTTTGTATCATTCACACAGATCCAAAAGTAAAATATTGAAAAAGTATAGTAGGTAAAGAATAATTTCATTATTACTTTTGTACTATCGATTTCCGCAAACTAACGCCTAATTCTATAAATCATTCACAGATTCATTAAAAGCTGTGATAGCCCAGCGGTGAGACCGTGCGACTCTTACGAGTGGAATACGAGTTCAAACCCGGGCAGGCACCAATGAGTTTTTTTATTAAAACTCATATGTCTAATTGATAATTGCAATTAATCACACGCTTTTCGGTGAAGGAAAACATCGTGAGGAAACCTGCATATCTCTAGAGAACTCTGGAGGTATGTGTAACCTACCAATCCGCATTGGAGCAGCGTGGTAGGTATTAGCTCCAACCCTTCTCTTCAGAAACGGTAGAGGAGGCCTATTCCCAGCAGTGGGTAAGATATATAATTGCAGATAATTAACATTTATCAGTTCTTATATTATGTCGTAAAACCAATATTTATCGTATCCACAATGCAGTTAGCACCAGAATCTACTGTTTTAAAAAAAAATCGTTTACAATATAAAAGAAGGTAGTCAATAATAGGTGCTATGTTAATAGTGAAAATTTTACTGTACAAGAAAACACCGCCTATTATATTTATCGCAGTCATAGATGATAGATACACTATAATATATCGCAGTTGTCGCGAGTACCGCAAATGCCTACTTAGCATTCTTTGATTTATCATAGTTACGATTTATATATAGAGTAGGGTAGCTATAGGCAGGCCCCTGCGAGTGTCCAACAAATGAAGAAAGCAGCCAAGAAAGCAAATAATGCTTTCTTTTTATCTTTTCCATGGACACGTTCTAGGCTTCCTAAACACTTTCTTATACCCTCTTATATTAATACCTCTATGTTATTTATACACTAGATTATACATATTTACTAGCAATGCCCCGCGGTTTCACACGCGTCAATACCGATCTCGTGGTAGTGGAAAGTCTACGAAGTCGGACTATAGATTATTTGTAGATTATTTAATTATAAAAAATGGGTATCATTAGTATTCTTGGAATAAGAGCTAACTCACCAAATGCAGGCCCTGCTATAACGGACGCTACAATGAATTTGTTATGGCATTATTTTCTTTCGATTTATATTCTTAAGGCGCTGAACAGAGCTGGCGTAAATTCAGATTTCGGCATATAAGCCACGCCCACAATGTCTGCGACGGCGTAGCGACAAACTTAATTTTTTAACACCCATTGTAGGTGTACACTATTTTATCCAAACTTTTTTTGTACAATTTATTTAAAAAACTTATGTCTAATTAATCTTATAAAACTAAGTATGCTGAAACTATAACTAAACACCTAAAAAAAGACATATTATTAACAAGGAATAGTCACAAAAGGCGGCAGCTAGCGACACACGTCCGTATAGCAGCGCGCCTCAGCGGTCACTGTCTATATTCGTAGATGTAAAAGAGAAGCGAGACGATGACTCGTTCCAGTTTTGCTATTTTCTAAAAAATATTAAATTTGAATGAAATATCTTAATTAATTCAAAACTTAAATCTTACATTCTCTTTATATTATAATGATTTATTAGTCTTATTAATTTTACCAATTTTTGTTGATAAATATTAGAGATATTTACGATCAAAGTAAAAATCAGAGGTCTATTTACCGATTTTTTTATCGAAAAAAAGTATCGTAATCATGTTTTGAAATCTTACATTCTCTCTGAGATATGATGTATATTAACATATATTTTTCTTTTAATCGTCATCCCTATAGCTTTTGTTAAAAACGTGTTTAAAGTCAGCCTATTTGGCTCTGTTCAGCGCCTTAAATTCGTAGTCTTTTGATTGGGACGTCGGATTTTAATAATTTAAAAGTATCTTACATGCATTGAAATATTTTTTAATAAAATATCATTTAATGGGATAAGGATTAATACAGAGATATGAATAAAATGGTTAGATTATTGTCGGCAATTTTATCAACTTTAATTCAATCATTTTTATTAACAATGTAAAAAAGTAGTTGTATTGGTATAACTATAATAGTTAGACATATTGTATCGCGGGCTTATTTGTGGATATTGATATGTTCTATAATACTGTAAAACATTTTTTGTTCTATCCTCAATAGTTTCCTCAGCGCACGCGATGTTTACGAAATGTTTCACAACTAATTACAATTTTATTAGGGATCCCTATTTTTTTTTAATGTCATATAGCCTATGTTGCTTAGTGAAGAAGCAGCTTTCCAATGGTGAAAGAATGTTTGCATTCGGTCCAGTAGTTTTTGCGTGAAAACATTACAAACATACAAACCTTACCTTTTTATATTATTAGTATAGATATACAAGTCAAGTTAAAAAATCTTTTAACAAAATAACATGTCCCGATTGTTAACCGTTGGAGAGTTCCCATGGCAGGAACCAATCCTGGCAGCGACATCAGGTCATGCTTATCATAAATATCGGATCGGACAATCGGGAAGTGTCTCAAATTTAACTTGCAAGTTTCCACCTTAACATACATTGCAAATTAAATGAAAGCTTTCAATAAAACAAGTCAAATTAAAAAAGCTTTTACCAAAATTTCATGTCCCTTGTTAACCGTTAACCATTTCCCTCGGGTGGAGCCAATCCTGGCAGAACATCAGGTCATGCTTATCATAAACATGCATTGTCATCGAGGCTGGACCTGTATGTAAAATTTCAGCTCAATCGGACACGAGCAAGTAGGTTAAATTTAACTTAATTCAACAAGGTCCCACCTTCACATACACGGCAAGATAAATAAAACAAATATTCGATTCCATGATAATCTTTATTTCTATTTCGTAAACAACTAACTCAGTACAAAAAAAAACAATAAATTGATCAACAATGATAGATAATTAAAAGGCGCAGTGCAACTTTTTACATACGTTTAAAAATTATATTTAATCCGAAATAATCATTAATTTTAAAAATAGATTGCTTTCTAACAACCATTAAATTAAAATGAAATATAAATAATTTTTAAAAATCGAATGTATTCCAAATTTATTTAAGATCTAACTGAAATCTAACAACCTTTAAATTAAAATGAAATATAAATAATTTTTAAAAATCGAATGTATTCCAAATTTATTTAAGATCTAACTGAAATCTAACAACCTTTAAATTAAAATGAAATATAAATAATTTTTAAAAATCGAATGTATTCCAAATTTATTTAAGATCTAACTGAAATCTAACAACCATTAAATTAAAATGAAGTATAAATAATTTTTAAAAATCGAATGTATTCAAGATCTAACTGAAATCTAAATAAATAGTATTTCCATATCATTCATTATACATTGTTATAGGGACCTAGTGATTGTTTGTTAATAAAAAATATCGCGAGGAAAACCTGCATATGTGAGAATTGTGTGATATTTATTGTCTATAATCTGTCTAAGATTGAAAACAATTTGGTTCTTATCAGATTAGGGTGGGTTAAAACGGAATAAATTGAAAGTTTTTATTTTTATTCTTTGCTTTCTACTACTATAGTATAATCTTCATCCAGAACAACCTGAAATTAAAAACTCTCATATAATATCGTAGAATCTTAATTACCTTATCAGGTATAAATATTAGATTGCAAATGTTGCACTGCCTAATGCTGCGAAAATAGCAAATAAGCTCTTCATTAATAATGTGCCACTAATAACGGAAGATACAACTGTATTTTTGGGAGTGACCTTGGATTCAAAACTCCAATGGAGCACACACATAACAACTCTCGCTGGGAAACTCAGTTCAGCGGCTTACGCTGTCCGAAAGATAAGACTGATAACAGATGTTGAAACAGCAAAACTTGTTTATTTTGCTTACTTCCATAGCATTATGTCTTACGGAATATTGTTATGGGGTAAATGCGCGGACATTAAAAAAAATTTTTGTATTACAAAAAAGAGCCATACGTGGCATTTACAATTTAAATTCGCGCGATTCCCTGCGAGAGAAGTTCAAGGAAACAGGTATTCTTACATTGGCTTCACAGTATATTTTTAGTTATTTAATTTTTGTACATATGAATATAAATAATTATAAAAGGATTGGCGATGTATATAATAGACAAAGTAGGAACCGACATAAACTTGCGGTTCCTGCTTTGCGTCTTGCAAAAGTTCGTAATTCGTTTGTGGGTTTGGGTATAAGATTCTATAATAAAATTCCACAATCTAATTTAACTTTACCATTACAGCAGTTTAAAAACACTGTTAAAAAGAGGCTGATACAGAAAGCCTACTATACTGTTGAAGATTACTTAGATGATAAGGATGGGTGGATATAGGTTCAATTCTACCCTGTACAAGACAGTAATAAATAAATGTAACTAGTTCTAAGATTTATATTTTAAAAAGAGCAACCGCCGAATTTCTTGCTGGCTCTTCTCGGTAGGAACCAGCAGTAGATGTTGACGATTCAAGAGCACTTGTTTACAAGTTTACTTGAATAAAGAATATTTTGAATTTGAAGTAATAAATATATGATACACGTCCGATCTCAAAGTAACTGAATATTTTTGTTATGGGTGATAGACAACTAGTAAATATCTATATCTATACTTATTATAAAATAAAGTCCCCAAAGCTGTCTGTCTGTATGTAATCTATTTTCTAAAAATCTACTGAACGCATTTTAGTACGGTTTTACGGAAGCTCCATAGTAATAATTTATATAATAAAAGTAATAGTTTCGTAGCATGATGGAGTTGAAATAAGGTTGATAATGTATCTAACTCAATGTAGACTAATTTTGATTTAGGTTACTTTAATACTAAGCGTGCTATATGCATAAGACTTTTAATTTCTTTGACAAAAAATGGTGTAGCCAAATCATGTGACAACATGTTTATAGAGAACTTGCCCAACAGTGGATATCAGTAGTTATTCAAACACTTCTTACCCCTTGCATACTAGCCACTGCCCGATCTGTTTCTTTCTCTTCACTGTCTTCATCTTGCTCCTCGACAACTTGCATATGTGTTTCTTGGTCGCCATCTAAATACAAATATTTTGCTATAATCCGCGATACAGTAAATATAGAATATATTTAGTGCTAAATGTATAGTGGACTATCCGTTTTTTTCATACCCGATACATGCAGGATTCGTAAAAACACATGCACAAATCGCCACCACAATACAAAAGCACTACACACGTTCACTATCACAAACTCAAAAATCGTTTCTCAACCGAAGCATCAGGAAATAGACTCCACGACAAAATCGCAAAGCGATTATAGCAAAATGTATAGTTAGTTATAGCCTATTTACTTTCCCACTGCTGGGAGAGCCTGTTTGAGACGATATATACATTACACTGATCAATTCGGATAAGCAAGTTAGACACTACCTTTTATATGTATGTATATCCTTGAAGGATAGTGAATTTTCTCACAATAATAGGATTTTTGAGCAAAAAGAAGATCAAAAAATATTAATGTCTTTGCTTCAATTAATTGATAGAGATGCATCAAGACCTACCGTATTTAAGTATAAATAAACTTGTTAAAATATTATAACATTTATTTATAACGATCAAAGTTAGTAAAGTAGTTAAATTTCTAGATAATTTTGAAAATAATTTGCAAAATTAAAAAATAACATGGAAATTAATAGATTATTAGCAAATTTCATTAATTAACAACGAATAAAGTAAACGACTACTAAATAAATTTATAATTTAATTTTGTGAATAAAATTATTATCAAGTTATTTTCTACCATTGAGTTTAATTACTACCAAATTTAGTAGTTTTCTACCAAATGATGTGACAACCCTGTCTAGTACATAACCACCGAATCTATTACCTTCAGGGGACGTCTCAATAAGTTGTAGAGTCCCATCCACTAGCTGGCCAGTGACAACATTAGTTATGGTGTTTGCATTTAAATGTTGTCTAATCTTTTTAGCTTCCTGTTCAATCTGTTGCTGGATGTAGAGCTCTTTGTGGTGCACTTTGTTGTGGTATTTGAGATGATGGGCCTTCGTGAACTTCTTGTTGCACGGAGTGCATCTGTAAAATTAGCCATTATATATTAGAATATTATAAAGAGGAAAGATTTGTATGTTTGTTTGTATGTATGTTTGTTACGTTTTCACGCAAAAACTACTGGACCGATTTCAAAAATTCTTTCACCATTGGAAAGCTGCTTTTTCACTGAGCAACATAGGCTATATGTCATTTTCAAAAAAAATAGGGATCCCTAATAAAATTGTAATAACTTGGTAAAAATTTAGTCGTAAACATCTATCATCGCGTGCGCTGCGGAAACTATTGATGATAGAACAAAAAAATGTTCTACAGTATTATAGAACGTATCAATATCCACAAAAAAGTCCGAGATACTATATGTCTAACTATTATAGTTATGCCAATATAACTACTTTTTTACATTGTAAAAGTTGGTAAAAGTGCCGACAATAATCAAACCATTTTATTCATATCTCTGTATTAATCTTCATCCCATTAAATGATATTTTATGAATAACTGTTTCAATACCTGTAAAATACTTTTTAAATTATTAAAATCCGACATCCCAATCAAAAGATTTTACGAATTTAAGAATGTAAATCGAAATCAAATAATGCCATAACAAACCTAACCTACCGTTATAGCAGGGCCTGCACTTGGTGAGTTAAGTCTTATTCCAAGAATACTAATGATACCCATTTTTTATAATTAAATAATCTACAAAATAAATCTATAGTCCGATTTCGTAGACTTTCCACTACCACGAGATCTGTATGGACGCGGGTGAAACCGCGGGGCTTTGCTAGTTAGAATATAAAAATAATTAGTAAAGACGATAATTTTAATTAAGTTTCTACACAAGACGCAGCTGTCGTAGGTAAAGCAGATTCTTTGCTTTGGAAATTTATAAAAACAACACCTCATACTACAATCCTATTATAAGAATGTGTCGGCAGTGTAATGAAATCTTGCAACATAAGGCGCTTAACGTAGACATTTTTGATTCTCGACTCGCTATATTCGTTACTCGTATTAAAAACCTTAAATTCAATAATCACTATTAATGGTCATAAACGTTTTGAAAATTTACATATCTCTTAGTTTTAATTCCCGATTAATTGTTGTACTTACACCTTAAGGGTTGCAATTAGATTATAAGTGTTGCATAGTATAACTTATTATATTGTTCAATTGTAACCTGTTGTGTTCGCTTAAAAAAAAAAAAAAAATTTTTGTAAACATGTCATTACTAAGTATCGTAATTCGATTTTTATTATTAATTTAAAGTATTAAAAAAAATTTAGAAAAGTATTTATTTATTTATCACCATACATAAATTATCTTCTAGCTACCCTATTCGAAAATGACGTTACAAAAACTTATTGTTTTTCTACCACCAACAGTTAAGTTATATGATATTAATACGTCGAAATACTGGCCATTTAAGGTGGGATTAATATCATTTTGGTATTCGCGTAGTTACAGTAACACATTTCTTTTAAGTTTTTCGACGCTAGGGTAAAACAAATATTGCGATAAAAGAAATCTATATACAATAATATCTATATATATAAATTCTACATATTACAAAACAAAGTCCCCAAAAGCTACCCGTATATGAACAATTTTCTCAAAATCTATAGAACGGACTTTTGTACGGTTTTTACTAAAAGATTATGCAAATCTTCATGAAGGTTTAAATCAATATTCAATTTTCCATAATGGTTAAAATGATTTTGATGGGACTTATCCTAAAAGATAGAATTCCTGCGAGTTTAGAATTTGCGCACGAAAAATTTTATGACACAATTTCCATGCGGGCGCAGCCTCGGGCATGGCTAGTAAATATATAAAAAAAAATACATATTCTTTGAATTAAATACATTTATGACAAATTATGACTCGGTGCTAAAATAGGGCCCGTAAATGGACCATATCCTATGATAAATAAAATTTGCATTTCATCCATCCCACCGAGAATTGAACCCAGGACTTCTAATTATAAGACAGCGCATCAATCACGATACGAAGATTGTCCCTCGATGTATACTTACGAATACTTCTTCTCGCCAGTGTGCGTAAGCATGTGATTAGCCAACACGTAGGAGTACGTGAAAGACTTGCCGCAGAGGGCGCACTGATAAGGACGTAGACCCATGTGCAACCTGAAATATAATCGCATGTATTAGAAAAAAAAATAACAGGTCAAAGAAAAGTTACTTTACTGCAATGATATATTATACCCATATATGCACAGTTCCATACATATCGACTGTGAACCGGCAATACGTCCTATCTCAATTTTAAGCCGAATTACTTTCTAACAGCATTAGTTACCACTGCCCATCATTTACCGTATCAACATAAATTTTCTACTAGAATATTTGGATATAAATAAACATATTTAATGTCAATTGTTTTTTATTACATAAAAATTATTGCGAATTTATTAATAATGACGTTTATTCTTCTTCCTGAAAACTTGACAAAAATAAGATAGGACAATTTGCCAGTTCAAAGTCGATATATCATTTCAAAAACTGTGCCCAGGGAAGTAGAATAGACATTAGACAGAAGGATGATACAAATTTCGGCATAATAAACAAACATCGACCTTAATGGTAAATATTAAAGTTGATTTTTATTCGAATTAACGAATTAGTATATAGGGGGTTTCGGGGGTGATATAACGATCTAGCTAGGTTTATATTTTGTCTAATGTCATCGTCGTCTATTCTCAGGCATTGAAAAACTGCTAAAATATAAGTTGAAAGCAAAGGTTAATTTTGCTGTTATTTTTAAAGTTGTAATAGCTTAGTGGGGAACGAGCTGACTAAGGAAGTGAAAATACCCCAGTCCGAGTCCCAGATATTACCTGCCCATTCTTTTTTTATTTATTTTATATCTTAAAAAAATTACCGAGCAAGACTCGGTCACCAAGGTTTTCAATATTAATTTAATTTGTTTTGTGAAGATCCGTTAACAATGATCTGAATGACGATTATGAGAAGCCTGCTTTTGGAGGACTTTTAAGAGATTTCCATCTGCACCTTTCATCTGGATCCAGCGGTTCTCTAAAACTTTTTGAGATAGCCTGTCCCACAAGTGATGTTTTTGAGGTTTTCATTTTAAAACCTTGGGTATCGAATATTGGTTATTCGAATGTCCTATGCCCATTTTCGAATTCAGCGTCTAATAGGCGATTCTTATTTAATTATTTTTTTAATTTGTAATCAGAAATTGCAGTCATTACGGAAATAGTAGGCCCTTAATCAGTGACCAAAAAAAATAATTACTAGCAACACATAACACGCACTGTTCAAAAACCAGTTTTTTTTAGGTATTATAATTAATAGTAGACAGTGTAGCATCAAACAGCTGTGATAGCTCAGCGGTGAGACCGTGCGACTCTTTCGAGGGGAACACGAGTTCAAACCCGGGCAGGCACCAATGAGTTTTCCTATTTAAACTCATGTGTCTAATTGATAATTGCAATTTATCACACGCTTTTCGGCGAAGGAAAACATCGTGAGGAAACCTGCATATCTCTAGAGAATTCTGGAGATATGTGTAACCTACCAATCCGCATTGGAGCAGCGTGGTAGGTCTTAGCTCCAACCCTTCTCTCCAGAAACGGAGAGAGGAGGCCTATTCCCAGCAGTGGGATTGTAACAGGCCGCTACTTTACTTTACTTTAGTGTAGCATCTCGCCAATACTGTATATAATTTGGTGCATGTATCAGACAATTATGTTATTCTTGTAATGTTTTAAATGATGGTGAGCCTTAAATAAATAAATTGATATGATAATACTATACCTCTCGTGTTTCTGCCGAGTGCCGTAGTCCGTAAACCTTCGTTCACATATACGACATTTGTAAGGCTTCTCTCCTGTATGTTTCAGCATATGACGTTTTAACGCCTCCTTCATAACGCACGCGTATCCGCACACGCTGCCGTTAGTTTTTTTTTTTATTTATAAGAACCGAGCAAATGTCGCTACTTTACATGACAATGGACATATACATAGATAATAATTCTCATTAATGACTAAAAAATTTAATTATTTACAAAATTGTTTATCACGTAGTTAAATATTCGCTTAATTTAAACGCTTTTCATTGACTCTAAGAAAAAACAATGAAAACGACAATGTTATCAAAACTAAAAGGTTTTAATGAGGTTTATACTTAAAAAAAACATATTTTTACTACTTTTTTAAAATTATTGTTAAGGATTCCACGCGCCTGCGGGATTAAATTATCAACACGCTAATGCTCATTACTAGTATTATTAATTTGATGTAAACAGTTGGTAATTACACGTCAAAAGAGCACTGAATTCGTTTTTCTTTGTCCCCCTTTTCTTTGTCCCCTTGTCGTTAAAATAATACCGTTAGAGTCCCCAACATGGTCCTTCGAGCCGGATACTATTTGTAAATAGATATAGAAAAATCCAGTGACTTTACGAATAATTACGTGAATAAATCGTTAAAAAGTGTATTATAATAGCCTTCATCGATTTACTATATTATAATATAAGTAAATAGAAGCACAAATTTCCGAACTTTTGAATAGCATTTTTTATCTGTAATTCAAGATTATCGCAGCATATGTTCATTGTACATGAAAAAAATATTTTAGACTTTTCGGAAGAATAGTTCGAAATCGTACAGCAAATTACTACTTCGTGGTTTTTGTGTACCTGAAACGTTTATTCTAGAAGCCTAACGATTTTCTTAGGTAATATAAACTCGCCTCTCATGTTTTTGTCGGCTGCCGAAGTCGCCGAAGCGCCTATCGCACACACGGCACTTGTAGGGCCGAACGCCGGTGTGCCTCATCATATGCCGTCGCAGCTCCATATTTAGGACGCAGGAATAGTCGCACACACTGCGAAATGCGTCCATAGAGTCATTTTACAAAAAGTAGAGCAGCCATAGTGAGTGCGAGTGTCCAACAAATAATATGAAAGAGAAGTTGAGAGACCAATATTCATCTTTGTCTAATCGTACATGCGCGCAGAATCCATGGTGCGTTTTTATTTTAAGTACTTTGAACATTTTTTAGCATACATTCAAAATGTTGATGCGTTTTGTTCATGCAAAAGGAAATTACAAAGTAATTTTCAATTCACACATTGATCATGATCATTGACATTTGATCAAATAACATTCAATAACCAGATAACGCGCAAAATAAGACAGATAGATATACTAGACTAGAATTTTGAGTCGCGGGTTGATCATTGACATTTGATCGCGTAAATTTTGTGTCGCGGGTTTGTTTTATATTTTCGACAAGGAATAGTAATGACATTAACCTACTTGGGATGAAATCAAGTAGTTACCACATAGAAGTGTTGTTCATAATATTTTCAAAAATTATACACCAGAACCCAATAACGACCAAATTACTAACAACAACGTTATTTCTTACTATATTTTTGTCAATTATTATTTTATGAAGAAGCGTCGGCCAAAAACTATAGATCTTGCGAAAGTCATATAGAAGGAAAACATTAAACAAGACCACAAACATTTACAAGCAAAAAAAAAACAAAAATTAGGACATCGAAAGCACAAAAAATTTCATGACACACATTTAATAAATATTCGAATTATATTCTCATATCAATAAGGGACGATTTATTCTATAACATACCTAGTTCAATTTAAATTTAAAAATTAACGTTTACTACATTGAAATACAATGTGGAAATTTTGAATTTATAGTAGTAAGTATAGCCTTTTTGTTGGATAAGCAGACAACACGGAGAGGTAAGCCTGGCTCACTCAGGCTCTCTGAGCGGTCATGGGTGTTCAACACCTATCTTTTGCCATTGGAAGAGCTTTAAGCGAAGAAAGGACACCCCAAGACATGTTCTTCTTGAATGTCGTGCCAGCATGGACCTAAGGGCAGCTGCCCAGGGTGAGAATGCAGAGGTTAACGCCAGTAACCTTATGGCACGCATGCTATCCAGTGCAGAAGAATGGCGCACTTACGAAGAAATGTTGAGGCCAATAATGCACCGGCGAGAGGCAAAGGAGCAAGAACAAGAAAATGAGAGTTCACATAAACCGAAGATTGGCATGAAGTAATCCATTGCGGTTCCGTGCCAATCTTTCAGTTTTCTGGGAGGTTGTTTTAGTCCATGCGAGTCGGACACACCCTGCCTTGAGGCAGAAGTCCGTAGGGATTTTTTCCTCACTGGATGAAAAAAAAAGTATTTTTGGTGGTCATACTTTAGCAGTAACTCGCCTTAATAAATTTAAATTGTCAAAACGGATAACAGATAAGGGAGAAATACCACGAAGGGTGTCAAAATGCGAAGACGAAGGGTAATCATCATCAATGATATGATAATGTAGATCGACGTTCTAAAGTCCTTGTGTTTAGCCAAGCTACGACTTAGAGCCTCATGTATTGGACCATAGAATGGCATCGACTAGTAATTATATATTACTAGCTGACCCGGCAGACGTTCTGCCATATAAATTAGTACAGAAATGAATTTTGACACTTCGAGAATAGAAAAAGTTTGATAGTTTAATAATAGATGGCAATTTCATCCTATTTCTGTGAATAAACAGGATTTATATATGTTACTCGGTGTATAATGAATAATTGTGCCAAATATCATCGATATTGGTTCAGCGGATCCGCCGTGTAAGAGCAAAACAAACATAAATCGATACTCACAAACTATCACATTTATAATATTTTTATTTTGAAAAATTACTACAGATTTGACACATGGTGAATAAAAACACTTAGGTTTATAAAAGATGGCGCATTCCAATGTTTTCCTATTCCTGTAGAATTAACAAAATTTCTGTAACCTATAGGAGCTGTGATAGCCTAGCGGTGAGACCGTGCGACTCTTTCGAGGGGAACATGAGTTCAAATCCGGGCAGGCACCAATGAGTTTTTCTATTAAAACTCATATGTCTAATTGATAATTGCAATTCATCACACGATTTTCGATGAAGGAAAACATCGTGAGGAAACCTGCATATCTCTAGAGAATTCTGTTGATATGTGTAACCTACCAATCCGCATTGGAGCAGCGTGGTAGGTCTTAGCTCCAACACTTCTCTCCAAAAACGGAGAGAAGAGGCCTATTCCCAGCAGTGGGATTGTAACAGGCCGCTACCGTAGCCTATACTATTGACGATTCAAAAGCACGTGTTTACAAGTTTAATTGAATAAAGAATATTTCGAATTTAAATATATTTTATCCCCGTGTATAAGGAATAATTGTGCCAAAATTCATCGATATTGGTTCAGCGAATTCGCCGTGAAAGAGTAACAAACATACATCCATACTCTCAAACTTTAGCATTTATAATATTAAGTAGGATAAGTAGAACTAGTCGATGAGCTGCGGGAAGCTATGATCAAAAGACATTTGAAACCTCATTTGGGTTAACTGACTTATACGTTGAAGTTGTATCGGTGAACACAATTTGATTGTGGATGTTTAACACATCCACAATCAAATGACAATCAAATCAAGACACTCTGTGGATGCCTATCGTTTTCGTTAGGAAAATCTAACAGGATTGTATGCCACGCAGTTATACGTGGCTCTATGGATTTTTAATTTCAAATCTTCAATTCAAAAACGTATCTTTTCTTTATATAACCTGCTTCTTTTAAGATAAAGAATATTTTATTTCTACATTTATGCGTAAATTTTCATTTTGTCTAAAAATGTTTATAAAAAAACGCGGGTGCGAGTGATATGCTGTACGATTTCGATCAATTGCCACAATATGGGCGCAGGTGTTAAGCTTAGATACATATAAAATCATAATTTTTTTGATTATGATAAACTATATTTTAATAATTTATTATATTACAGGTTAATCACCCGCACCCATGTTTATTTAAGATTTCAAGAAAAAAATATCTTAAATAGAAATACAGTAACCCCCTTAAAACGCGGTACTCTGATAACGTGTTTTCACATAACGCGATTTCAGTCCCTCATATAACTAGTGTTTTCCGCGATATAACGCGGCGGCTTCCCATGTTCCACGTATTATAAAAAAAAAATTAATTTTGCGCGTTTCTTGTTATTGAATCGTAAGAACATTGATTTTGTTATTATATTCTGAAGGCGTAGAAATTTTATTTTAAATAAAGTATTTATTTATCAGCCATAAAACGTGTATATTTCGTTTAAAATATAGTTCTATCTTAATATTCACATTGAAACCCCCTTTAACGAGCACCATACGTGCGCAGTATACAAAAAATACTCCTACAACACGTTTTTCGATAACGCGGAACCTACCGCGTTATAGGGGGGATGACGTATAGATAATAAATATGGAAATGTAAATTATCGAGTCAACAGACTAAAACACAAATATATTAAATGGTTGTTGATGATTAATTTATTGAAGTTAGGTACATACCTCATTTTATTTTTGTAACAATATTGAGCTTAAAGTGATATAACTTAGGTACTAAAATTACTTTAGAGTTAATTTTAATACATAAAAGTTTTAATTTAAAACCCTTGTTTGACTTACGTGTTTTTGTCTGTTGACCTTATACTATTTTTTCGTAAAATCAATTTTATTTTAAGAAAGAAAATAGAAAGCTTTTTGGCAGTCTCGTTCGATATTCCAGAAGTTTTTACATATACCAGACACTAAGAGTTTCATGAGATTTTGCATTAGGACACTGCAACCTTTTAAAAGTTCTGTACATACGTATAACCACTCAATTTGGTTAAACCATAGTCATAAGTCTCCTAACACTCGGGTGCGGGCTAACCAGTCATGGAATTCGAACATCCATGGATCATATCGATGACTATGGAAATGACTTCCTGCATAGATATCATTATTTGTGATAAAGTTGAAGCGTGGGTGCTTCAACTTATCCATTATCAATAGAGAAACTCTTTCAATAGTCTCTTTCAATAGATATTGAATTGAGTATCAAATAATTTGCTCCGTATAAAGCAGTCGATATAAATGGTTTATAGAAGCAAATGTTACTTTGCAAAATTCCATATTACAGAAACTATAACAGAACTACTTTGCTATAATCCACGCAGGTTAAGCGAATGCATGCAATGCTAATGTGTGTGAAGCAGGCAAAATTCATGTATCTTACCCATGCAGAACAAGTCACCACATTATTTATAGCAAAGTATTTCTGTTATAGTTTCTGAAGTCGATATAAGTCTCTGAATAATTTTATTATATACACATAGAGATATATAAACACGTCAGTCGGTCAGTCCAGTGAAATGAGAGATGAGAGAAGAGGTTAAAAATGGACATACCTGCAAACAAAAGGCTTGATGCCCAGATGCCGTCGTATGTGAGCTTGCAACGACGCGTTTGAAGTGAACGAAGCACCACAGGTTTCGCAAACATGTCTAAAAACAAACATACCCATTCCGGTATTAGTATTATGAGATTTAAAAAAATCCCTTCAATTATGGATACTATTCAGAATATGTAAACTATTTAATGTATGTAACTATGTAAAATATATATATATATATATACACAAATTGAAGCATTTCATGCATAGCATAAACATGCACTCAACTATGCGCACACATGCAACACATTTACACACACACACATACACTTCTCTGGCGTCCTTATTATATTGATAATATTGTTAGCAAAATTAAAATCCGTAATTGGCTGTAAGTTAAATTAAGTAATATTTTGTAAATTAATATAAGAGCTGTGGATTTTGTTAAAGTAAATAAATAAATAAATTAATTAATTAATAAATAAATTATTCATAAAACCTGTGTATGAAAACGATGTCTGTGGCACAATTTCGGACCGGGCGACACTAGAATAATATATATGCACTGTCCATTATATTAACCATCTTTTGACAGATTGATGATTTACATATTTAGTGATGTCCTAAAGATTCTCGTATGCGATACCATTCCGATTATAGTACCTACTATCATTAATCGAATTACGTACCTAAGTAATTCGATTAATGATAACCTACGTAAACTAATAACAGATATAGAAATCAACATTTTGATTTAATATTGCCTTAGTTTTTTGAAAATAAATGTTAATCCGTGTGTATTTATTATAATCATAAAAAATATATTATACATCAACTGGCAACATCAACAGACCTTCCGCTCGGCCGCCATTTTGACGTGATCTGTCACTCTCAACGAAACGCCCGTGATAGTCACACGCATTTACGTTCGCTGAGTGTTCTCTCGCATCTGTTACACCTTGAGTTAAGTAGCTTTATTCCTCGGAAAAACTTTTGTGAAACTTATATTAATTGATCGTGAAAATGCCGAAAGGACGTGTGTTGAAAGCACAATCGAGACAGTTAGTGTTAAAACTTCATGAGTATTTTGAGCAAGAAAATCAAAATGGCGGACCTCTTATACCTATCACGCAAGTCCGAAACCGTGTTGCAGCCGCGTTGGGGATCAGTCTATCAACTGTGACTAAAATCACTACTGATGCCTACGGCAGGAGCGGCTTGGAGCAAAACAAACCTACAACAAAAAGAAAGCGCCGGGCTCATAAGGTGACAGCTGTTGATGACTTTGACGCTGACGCTATTCGTCGTCATGTATATGATTACTACTTGAGAAAAGAAATTCCAACTTTGAGAAAACTAATTGTTTCTTTGAAAAGAAGTGGTCTATTTCATGGTGAAAAATCTTCTTTGGTCAAAGTTTTGAACACAATTGGCTTTTCATATAAAAAGTTAAATAAAAGAAAATTATTAATGGAACGCACAGATATAGCTATAGCACGTTGTGATTTTTTAAGAGAGGCAAAGAAAATACAAGATTGGGCAAATATTGTTTTCACAGATGAAACATGGCTCAACGCTAACCACACACTATCTCGTTTCTGGACTGATGATACTGCTGATTCCACTTCCTCAGTACCAATGGGAAAAGGTGAGCGCCTAATCATTTGCCATGCAGGTACAGCAAAAGGATTTGTACAAGACGCACTGTTGGCATTTAAATCGAAGAAACCAAATGACTACCACGAAGAGATGAATGCAAATGTGTATGAAGAGTGGTTCAAAAAAATGCTCATTTCATTGGAAGAACCATCAATAATTTTTATTGATAATGCGCCCTACCACTCCCGTCAAATTGACAAAATGCCAACACAGGCTAATAAAAAGCATGAAATAATTAATTGGCTTCGGGACAATGGAGAAAATGTGGACGACTCAATGTTAAAAGTTGAATTAATAAAAATATTAAAAACCAAAAAGAGAGCAAAACGCTATGTAATCAATGAAATGGCAGCAGAATATGGCCATACTGTTCTTCGGATTCCTCCATACCACTGCCAGTACAACGCAATAGAACTTATATGGGCACAAGTAAAAGGGCATGCTGCGAGATGCAATACAAGCCCCCCATTCACAGCGAATAAAATGTTGCAATTGCTAAAAAATGCTAGCACCCACGTAACGGCCGAGAACTGGGCAAGTGTGGTGGAAAGAACTAAAAGAGTAATATTCTCTGATTGGGAACGTGATATTGCGTTTGATAATATATTATCTACACAAGAGCTAATAATAACTGCTACTGAAGACTCCTCATCGGAGGAGTCTAGTGTTTATTATCATTCCGACGACTCGTGCTAATAAAATAAATTAAAATATCCTGATTGTTTTATTTGTATTCATGTATTAACTAAGAAGAAAGTAAAACTTTATATAATGTTATTAAATGTCTTTTAATACTCGTAACATCGATTTCTACCGATTATTTTTAATCTGTGGCATAATCGTAGTAACCATTATGTGTGACATCACTAAGTGGGCGGTACCCATCCATAAAGTACAAATATTATTTGTATGATATTTGTACGTAAGCAATACAAAACTTAATGAGCGTGAGCTGTCAAAAGACTGATAATATGATGGACGCAGTATAAGTGATCCTATCTCCAGCTCGACGGATCGCGAGTTCGATTCTCGCCGAGGGCCAACATTTTCTATGAGCAATTCGTAGTTTTCGATTCTGGGTGTATACAGGGTGGTACCGACCATACGACAATAATTTTAATTCCAGGTTCCTACACACCCGTCGCCGTGTGGTATCCGGCTGAGTAGAATAGATCACCCTAATTTCTTACCGAGGTGTCGTAAGAGGCTCAGTTAAATTATATTTATTTTGTTCGAAAATACACTTTTTTTAAAACAATTTTAATGAAAATTTAACAATGGCAAAATTATCAAAGCATTAAAGTTTATTACTGTCAAATCGCAGGCTTAGTATAATATGTTCGGCACAACATGTTATAAACACGTTGTCACATGATTTGGCTGCGTATTTCACGACCGGCCGCCTGCCTGACGTCAACTTACCTTAGTCGCCTTTTACGACACCTCATTTCTTACCAAGGTGTCGTAAAAGGCGACTAAGGTAAGGTGACCTGCCGTGTGGTATCCGGCTGAATAGAATAGACCACCCTCATGTCCTACCCAGGTGTCGTAAAAGGCGACTAAGGTAAGTGGACCCGCCGTGTGGTCTCCGGCTGAGTAGAATAGACCACCCTAATTTCTTACCGAGGTGTCGTAAAAGGCGACTAAGGTAAGTTGACCCACCGTGTGGTATCCGGCTGAGTAGAATAGACCACCCTCATTTCTTACCGAGGTGTCGTAAAAGGCGACAAAGATAAGTTAACCCGCCGTGTGTATCCGGCTGAGTAAAATAGACCACCCTCATTTCTTACCGAGGTGTCGTAAAAGGCGACTAAAGTAAGTTGACACGCCGTGGTAGTATCCGGTAGAGTAGAATAGACTAGCCTCTTTCTTACCGAAGGGTCCTAAAATACGACTCAGGTAAGTTGACGTCAGACAGACGGCCAGTCGCAAAATACGTAGCCAAATCATGTGACAGCATGTTTAAAACATGTTGTGCCGACCCCAATCAGGGTGGAATAAGGGCAGGAGAAGGATGATAATATGTACATATTTACCAGTAGTCTGTCACCCTTAACACAAGTATTAAGATACTTACTTTGGGAGTAGACAGCAGTGTGTGTAACTTTTTAAAGCTTGAGTGAATCAATTAAAAATATCTTACGTCTTTTCATATACGTATTTCTTTTTAGGCTGATTCTTTCGTTTTTTTGCTTTCGGATTTAGGATGTGATCTGGAATGGGCTCCGAGAAGGCCATTATGGTTTCCTTTAGCAGCATATCCTCGCCATTGTCATCGTCTTTGGGCTTCAGACCATCTTGTATCGCTTTACGGGGTCTACCTCGTTTCCTTGGTGGTGGCGCCTGAAAATAAAAAATAATTACACTCTGCCAATAAGGAATTCCTTGAATATGCCAAGAAATTCCTTATCGACAGAGTCCTTATTTTGCCAATTAAATTTTTGTCTAAAAATATACAGCATTCTAAAAAAAATTTGCGATGTATATAGTACACAAAGTAGGGAGCGACATAAACTTGCGGCTCCTGCTTTGCGCCTTGCAAAAGTAAGTCATTTGTGGGTTCGGGTATAAGATCCTATATAAGATTCAGCTATCAATTTTAACTTTACCATTACAACAGTTTAAAATAACTATTAAAAGGAGGCTGATACAGAAAGTCTATTATACTCTTGAGGATTATATAGATAATAATAATGCATGGATATAGCTAATCTTTGACCCTGTACAAGATAATGTAAGATTGTAAGAGTAATGACTAAATGTAACTAGTTATAAGAATTAAATTCTAAGAGCAATACCCCCGAGTTTCTTGTTGGATGTCGTCGATTGGAGCAGCTTTCCGAACCAGCAGATTCAAAAGCACTTGTTTACAAGTAACTTGAAAAAGACATTACAAAGTGAAAATGAAAATTGTGTGAAAATTATTTTGCTATAATCCGCGATAAAGTCAATAGAAATATATATAATGCTAAATGTAAAGGGTACGGTACTATCCATTCTCATACCCAATACATGCAGGATTCGTAAAAAACACATGCAAACAAAATATAACTAACGGTCCGGCATTGAGTTGCTGTGGCTGTCTGCTTTCAATTTCTCCTCAAAACAAAACTCATAAAAAATTCTCAAATCGAAAAAAAAATCATTAAAATCGGTACAGCTGTTTCGGAATCTATAAGGAACATACATAAATACTTTCGTTTTTATATAACCTCACCTCCTTTTTACTTTCGGGCTCTGATTCCACATCCTCTGCATCAGGCAAAAAATCAGGATCATCTATTGCCCCTGGATCCAGTTCTACAGAATTAGAAAATAATTAATATTCAATCATTATTAACTTTTCACTACCATTTAGCTTATGAGAATTTTAAATGTTAACATAACCAACCATCTGAACAATATGGCTCCATTCATATTCATAGGCTTATCTATACTCTATCGGCCTTACAAATAAAATCACGCTTATGCGAGAGTTATTCTAGGAATAGTTATGCTTAGAATATCCTAAGTTTAAGGAGACAAATATATTCTTACAAATAAACTCGGTATAAGCTCGTCATAACTATTCCTCCGTTATGCCATGCATGCATAAGAAAAAGTAAAATTTTGTTTATGGCTGCCGTGTTTTTTGTCATTTTGACATAGCTTTGACATTTCTATTTGTAATTTAGAGGGCGGGAACGACTGTGAATTGTGATTTGTGATAGTGATTAGACTGTTTATTATTATTTCTGTGATTCTCTTGATTAAAGAAACAGATTTATTTTGTTAATATGGCAAACAGCTATGATGGCAAATAATCGAGAACGCTCTATCAACTGGGAACGAAACCACCATCCCCTTCATCAGAAACTGTAGAACTAATGGAGTTGTACCTCGAGAATTTGTGGCAGATACTAACAAGTTCGATTGTGATGGTATTCAGGTATTTAACTTATAATAATATTAAATAATATACTTACTCTGCTAGCTTAGCAGACAGAGTGTAGATTACAATTAATAGTGTACATACAGTAAATATATTGGTACTAATTGGTAAAAATTATTTGCATATTTTTTATAGGACGAAATTAAACCACCAAAACGATCTGTAAATAAAAAGTTAACCTATTTATTCTTTTTCAACAACTTGTCACATTGATGGTGATAATGTTTTTTTTATTATTGACCTACTTGAAGAAGGTTGTATTTAAAACATATTGTAACAATTTAGTATCTAAAAAATCAACAAGTTCTTGTTTTGTTACAGCTAAAAAAGGAAAAACAAAGTTTTAATTTTGCAGTCTCTTCACATACAGATATGCATAACTTCAGAGTCGTAGAAAATGAGAGACTGCCAAAGGAGCGTGAACTCAGGACGAAGAATGCCACTGAGCTACATAATCAAGTGATGGAAAATTAAACCTTTAAAAACAAATTCTTCTTAAGACTTTGGAATCATTAAAAAAATAATAAAGAATTTAATAAAATGTTTTTATTGAATAAATAACAGTTTTATTAATCTTAGAAATTTTCTTCTACAAATGTGGCGCTCACTGCAGCTCCATGCAATGTATTTTGTTGTAAAGGTGCCATGGTTGGTTGAGGCGGGGAATGCACATTGTCAGTTTCATTAGTTAAAGGCTCTTCATTCAACTCAATGGCTATAGCATAATAGGCAGTGTTACATAATATATTATGTAACACTGCCAATGCAAAATGCAATATACATTTTGGTGTTCTCTAGAGATGTTCTGAATCCTGTTAGTAAACACATAAATCTATTTATCCAAACATCTTTCTATAGTGTTACAAGTTCTAATGTGGGAATAGTTGAATAACTTTTGTTTCCGTGTCCTTGGATTTAGTAGTGGGGCAAACATGTATGGAGTACATGTATAGCCTGAGTCTTCTAGTAATCTACCATGGAACTGCCCTTTTTCAAAACATTGTTTTATATCTGCTGCTTCATCTTGTATCTGTAAAGAAAGCAAAAAAAAATATATCTATTTACCTACCTAAAAAAAGGTAACAGTAAACTGTGCCATAACAGTAAGATATTAATGATAGTAGATACATATTAAAAAGCTACTTACCTGCTTGCGACCCCAGTGCTATTAATATCAGGAGAGTAGAAGGTAATCCTGCACCACACTTATCCATACTTGAAGATTACTAAATAATTGGTCCAGAAACATAACACTGCTATTAGAAAATCTATATTTAATACAAAATTCTTCTTCACCATACAAATCAAAGTGATTTTCTTTGTTTTTGAATGTTTAACTTTCCCTTCTGTCTGTATTTGATTAACAATATTATTTACTTGCTATACTTCGTATATTGCTATTAATGACATCGTTAATAATAAAATAACTAAAAAATTAACTTATTGTGCTTGCTAAAAATAAACACAAGTCAATGATTTTTGAGGTTATTCCTTAGTTAAACTAGGGCAAGGGTAAGTATAACGTGGGAATAGTGCTAGTATGAAAAGATATTCCGACGTTATGCTAGGTATAACTTATTCCGAATTTATTTGTTGAAATCTTGCTTATTCTCCTTTTATTCTCAGTATAACATTATTGTGTGTAGTGTTTATTTGTAAGGCCGTATAGGTTTAGGTACTTAACTAAATGTAAAGAAACAAAACAGTGTGATAAAATAATAGTATGTACGTGTTAGCTGTGATAGCCTAGCGGTGAGACCATGCGACTCTCTAGAGACGACATAGGTCCAAACATCGGGCAGGCACCAATGAGTTTTTCTATTAAAACTTATGTATCTAATTGATAATTGCAATTTATCACACGCTTTTCAGTGAAGGAAAACATCGTGAGGAAACCTGCATATCTCTAGAGAATTCTAGGGATATGTGTAACCTACTAATCCACTGCATTGGAGTGTGGTAGGTCTTAGCTCCAATCCTTCCTCCAAAAACGGAGACAGGAGGCCATAGCCCAGCAGTGGGCATAGTAAGAGGATGTTACTTTTTTTTTACTATGTTTGTGTTTAGGGGTGCCAAACATTTTATTAAAATAATATTGTTTACAAATAAAGAAATTGAATTAAAATTACATGTGTACAATATGTATTTTATAAAATTCAATTTTTCATCCTTATTAAATATGCATTGTTTTTTTTTAAGTTTTAAAATACCTGTACTCTTACCTGTACCTTATTTGTTTCAAAATTTTTAAGATTATTATTTAGCAATCACATCATTATAAAATGATGTGTTGCTATTAATCAATACTATCAATAATTTTAAGTGCTTCAAAACAAATAAATAAGAGCAAATTTGAATGGTAATGTAGTGTGTTGTAATTTGCATACTATAAATAACCTTTTTTCGATGTTTACATTTAGTTAAGCAATTAAACTAATGGAGTACAGTATATTTAATATTTTGCACCATTTTCTTAAAAAGGTTTAAAATACCTGTATTTTTGGGTCAAAGGCAAATAAATAAGAACAATATTTAATGGTAATATAATGTGTTGTCGTTTGCCTACTTTAAACTATTTACATTTAGTTAAGCACCTAAACCTATGGAATGGAAATATGGAAATGGAATAAATAACATGTAAATGAAAATGCATTACTGTATGGTACAACTTACCCTCATAATGAAGCTCTTCATCAGGCTCTTGTTTCAGATCCAAAGATCCTGAAGCTAATAGAGTAGTTAATGCTTCAGGTTCTTTTATTTCTTCCTTTGGTTTTTTACGTTGATATGGAGACACATCTAGAAGTAAAGTAAACTTTATCTAGTAAATAGTAATTATTTACACATAAAAAGTAGCCCAGTAAGAATGACATAATCTGTAACATCTTTTGGTCTCTGACAAGGTGGATGGAAATTGGCAAGAGGCTGCAATTAGATGGTCTGATCCTTGCCACTAAACATGAGGTGGAAGGAAGTCCTATGAAAAAGACTAATGAAAAGCTTTCTAATTGTAAGATTCACCACCCTCAGTAATGACTCATCACAAATCACACTGTCTCCAGCAACAATGCCCTCGGTATACTGCCCTTGATCCAAGAACTAAGCAAAAGTCTCTTGAGATGTTTGTCAAAGCTCTTCACTAGTAGACTGTCTACTGATACAACAATCGGATTACAATTATTATTTTACAAAGTATTTGCTTCAGTATACTAGAATTGACATAAGGAAATATTGTTATTGGAAGTTAGAGGACTGCTTAAAATTTTTTCATGATATGTTTAATTTTATTTTTTTTACTTTTATGTTTAAAATCAAAACAAAACTTTATTAACTTAGCTATTCATTTATTAACTTAGCTATTCAATCAGTTTTAACCTTACATAGAAAATATTAGATCTACCCCTTTTCAATCTAGCATTGCATAAATCCACAAAATAATATAAAAAAGTTAAAATATAAAAGGACTCATATTAAATAAAGGGTAGTGTCCATCACATACCAATTTGTCCCTGTTCATTTGGGTACTTCCTTGGTCTCCCCCTTTTCCTTTGACCTGGTGCTTTGGTAACAACAGCACTGTTGGGGGTCTTAATAACTGTCCGTGTCCATTTGGCTTGAGGGTCATGCTCAACGGGAAGCTCATATTGCAATAGTAGCCCATTTTCTTGTTTGATTGTTATAGTTTCTGTTTCATTGGCTAAAACCATATTTAATTTTGTTGAATATAATGAGGATTAATCATTTATATGATAGGTATTCAAAATTATCAAGACTAACCTAGAAAACCTTAAACTCAATTCCAAATAATATATTCTATCATTAATTTATTATACGAGAAGGATAAAACTATGCATTTTAAAAGCACAAAAAACCTTGTTTAAAGTAATAAATATTTGATTTAATCTTGAAAGAAAAACTTACATTCACTCTTGTTCCCAGAGACAGCTTGTGTTGTCTTCCAAAATTCATCCAGACACTCTTTTAAAGTGTCGTTTGAAGAAAGACACTGCTGCTTGAATTGGCAAGCATAAGTAAGGCGATCCACGCAGTTCAAACAAATAAGCGTTGGCAGTGAATCATTTTTGGATACCTAAATAAAATTATTGATGAAAAATTTGCGTTTACAATATTAGAGATTTTCTGGGATGTCAGCAAAAAATCACCAATTCACAATAAATAAAACAATATAGCAACATTATTGTTGGAAAAAAATTATAGGGTGGCCATCGCTACCATTTGCAGTGGTAATTTTTCCGTACCTCCACGCCACAACAGTAGGTGTACTTGTCGCCCAGTTGTTCATTATTTTCGTCCCAATCAAAAAGTGAAACCATGTCTCCGTTTTCCAGACAAACGCGACAAGTTAATTGCCAGTCCATTTTCAAAAATGAATCATATAATTAATGAGAAAATAAACTCAACAAAATTCTACTTTTATTATAAGCGGAAATAAGAATGGCAATTAACACTACCAACATAACTGCGTAAGCTAAAAGCGTCAAATGCCGTTCCTTTTTACGATATGAAAACGTGACAAATCGCCACTAACTTTCTACAATCAGGTTTCTCTTTCAAAAATATGTCAAATACTTAAAATAAACATAAAAATTATTTAAAATAATAAAAAATTTACATCTTAATCTGTCACCACTGATTATTTTTGTTTTATTAGTAGATTTTAGTTTTACCTTTTCCACTGTCACTAATCAATAAATGTAAACGTTCCTACGTAGAACGAAGCAACACAGTCATTGCATTTACCAATCCCATCATCGACTTATCTACCCCTCCCCCATTTCGTTTGAAAAACGTCAAGTTTTGTACGAAATTACAATAACAATAAACACAATGAAATTAAGTGCAAATAATGTATATATAAAATAAAAATTATAAAAAATGGAGCTGTTCCGATCCGAATTGTATTATATATTTGTGAGAAACGATTCAAGCCTTTGGTGGAATCGACTGACTGGAGCATTTTCAGTTCGATCAGGTATGTATTTAATTTCTGTTTTCCTGCTTCTTGTTGTACTAACACCAAAAGAAAACCATCTACTTGGTGATATTGTTTTTTTTATTAACGTGCCCAGCGTTAAATTTTTTACAAATATTTTCAAGCGTGGGACCTTTCGGATATTGAAGATATTGAGTGCTTGGGGATAACAGAAGGCATCATAGGAAAAGTGGAACACTCGAATATATTTGAACCGCGCCTAATTATAATTAAAGAAAGTGTTCCCGTCGGTCAAATATATTTCCATCACACTATATATAAAATAAAATCAATATGCTTCCTGAACATGGGTACATCGAATCAAGAACTGGAGTTATGTCCATGTACGAAACACGGCTCATCAAGTATTATTGGAAATGTCAACAAGGCTGGGGGTAAAAAAATGGGGGCCCGGCTATTTGAAAACTCTGCTTTCTTGAATAAAACTGTTGGTGCTGTTAAAAATGTGAGCAACACCATCAAAACTACAACACAGCAGGCTGCAACACAGGTACTATTAATACACATAAACAATATTTTTATACATGAGGTATATTCAAATTAATAATATGCGGAATGGTGACACTGTGTATCTCTTACAAGGGAGTAAACCTTAAAGTTGTGTAAAAAAATTATGTGCCCATTTTTTGTTTTTAATCGATCAGGCAGAAAGTTGTGTAGAGTATATATTTCTTAAGGTTGATATTTATAAGTCTGTAGTAAAATATATTTTGTCAAATTGAATCAAAATAATCTTTATTCAAATAATTACTTTTGTATCGTCAAGAATCAATATGATTAAAGAGGCTAAAACTGTCTTGGAATGTTGCTCTTGCAGAGAAGAAGTTATTTTTTAAACATTTTAAATTTTACAATATCAAACACCAGTCTTGTATGAAGCTGAAAGGATTTCCAATCCAGGCATTTTTTATTAAAATAATCTTTAATTTGTAATACTTAAACCTTTCTGTAGACTGTTGTAGCATGGAACAGTTGTGAATCGTTGTGAAAAGGAAGTATTTCATTATCAAGGGGCTCTTGTGTGTTCTGTCATAAATATGTTCAAGGAAATGGTACATAACATGACCAAGGAAATAGAACATAACACTTTATTAACAAATAGAATTCTACTCTAAGTCCACATATTATGTCTTACAAACTTCATCATCATCCGGCACAACATGTTAACATGTCACATGATTTGGCTACATATTTTAAAATCGGCCGCCTGCCTGACGTCAACTTACCTTAGTCGTACTTTACGACCCCTCGGTAAGAAAGAGGGTGGTCTATTGTACTCTACCGGATACCACACTGTGGGTCAACTTACCTTAGTCACTTTTTACGACACCTCGGTAAGGAATGAGGATGGTCTATTCTACTCAGCCGGATACTACACGGCGGGTCGACTTACCTAAGTCGCCTTTTACAACACCTCGGTAAGAAATGAGGGTGGTTTATTCTACTCAACCGGATACCACACAGCGTATTATGTCTTACAAACTTATGGTCTGAATAATTAAATTAGCTGAATTAAAAAAGTTGATTTGCGAAAAATTGCAATTAAATGCAGCATAGCTTGTAAAAAACTTTGTGTGTTAAAGAGACCCATCGCTTGGATTACAATGTATTTAACTCAAGCCTAATTTTTAATTCATACTCTTTGATATTTTGATTGTGTGCAATGTTTTAGGGTAATTTAATAATATTGTGAGATAATTGTATAATAATACATAAATGATTAAATAGCGGCATTTTCATTACAACACTTGATAAACATATTATTACCTAAATGCTAGTTTATAAAGATAGATAGAAATAAAATTATATAAGTAAAAATAGTTAATTTATTCCTATTTATGCTATGAAAGTAGTTATGATATAAATGAAAGTGTATTAAGATTTATTTCATTTTACCACAGCAGAATAGTAAAAGTAAAATGCAAATAGTATAATATGAAAGTTGACCTATTTTATTTTTGTATTGTCATTCTTTATGTGCCTATGTAACGAAGTATTTTGCTAAGTTATTCACTTTGCAAATTTCACACTTTTTTTGCAATGTATCAAATATTACATTATGTATGCCGTGTGGTATCCGGCTGAGTAGAATAGACCACCCTCATTTCTTACCGAGGTGTCGTAAAAGGCGACTAAAAATCATAGACTCGATCGACTATAAATCAAATTTTAAATAATAAAGCCTTACTTTCATAGGTAAAACAAACAGTTAAAAAGCAAAGGGATCCAAAAGTAGCTGAACGCTTTGAAAAACGACTAACTGACGAACTACACAAAATATTTGATGATTCAGACAGTTTTTACTATTCGAGAACACTTGACCTTACTAACAGTTTGCAAAGACAATATGAAATTGAGAAAATACTAGAGATGGAGGAAGGAATCGGGAAACCTATAACAGATATTACAAGATGGTGGAAATTTGTCGATGACAGATTCTTCTGGAATAAACATATGCTCAAAGATATAATGGCACTAGAGGTATTTATTAAAAAAAACAGTTTAGCCTATGAAGGGATATAATAGGTTAATAATAAAAAGCTTGGCAAGTTATAAAATATGCATGGAAATATTTTTGACTATAGGGATACGAACAATCAATGATCGAATTATTTAATTTTATTTTTTTATTTATTTATTTATTTATACATGGCAATTTTTTTAGTAACAGTATAAAGGTGTAAACATTAACTTATTAAAGTTCTACCGTACACCAGGGTCGTCGACAATTGTGTTAACAAAACAAACTCATGTTTATTTTTTTTATACATTAACGAAATTGTGTGATATATGGACATGCATATCAAAGGAATAGCGCCAGAGTCGACGAATGGTATGAGAGAATGCAAGCAAAAACAGCTGACCTTATTTATAGTGGGAAAGCAATGATGAAAGTATAATTTTTGCCCTAGAGTCCCGATTGTGATCAATGGGTGTTACCAATCATCCAGGGTTATGTTCATCTGTCACAAATAGCAGTGGAGCCACCGGACTCGAATCCGCTTAACACAGAATCGTTATCGAATGCTAATACGTGCGATGAAAAATTTACATTAGGGCTTATTTCAAGGCGATCGAGATATCAGGCTGGAACAAGGTAACTATAATAAATATGTGGGACAATTACACACACAGCTATCAATGGCCGAATTAAATAACTTAATATATACAAATTTGTGTTATAGGTAACAAACAGCTTTAAATAAATACTTTTATACATATCGTTCATGTTCTGCAATAGTGGCATAACTCAAAAAACACGTGATTTTGTCTAATGAATTTGTCAACAGCAATACCGGCTGAACTTATCTATCTATCTATACTTATTATAAAACAAAGTCCCAAAAAGATGTCTGTATGTAATCGATTTTCTCAAAATCGACTGAACGGATCTTTGTACGGTTTTCACCATAAGATTGTGCAATACTTCCGGATGGTTTAAGTAAATAGTACATATGTATTATGTAAATTGTGTTGAAGAGATCGCGCAGTTGTTAAAAAACTTGCTTGCTGGGAGCTTTAGTCGCGTGCGCTGCGTAAACCAACAGAGTTACGCTAAAGTAATGTACTAGAGAATTGTAGATCTATAAAAATACTACAAAAAAGCCGTAGATAGCATGTCTCTATCTCTTATGGTTAACTCACAATGACTACTTTTATGTTAAACTTTGAATTGTAGAAAAAAATTGTGACACGCTCATTTCTACGCGGGCGAAGCCGTTGGCATGGCTAGCAATTCAATATAGATCGTTCGTTTAAGCAAACTAAAGCATTTTTAAATGCATACGCAGTGCATTTTCCTTAGCAATTTAAACCCATTTATACCAAAACGTGGTTTTGAGTTTTACCACCATTGCAGCCCATGAGCGATATATACACCCAGACAGAAGAACCAACAGTTTATAGAAATTGTTGGCCCTCCTCATTGACGTCCTCACTCCATTTCTAATGAGAGAAGGTTTGGATCTAAATCTTACCACGCTGCTCCAATGCGGATTGGTAGGTTACTCATATCCTTACAGTTGTTTAGAAATGTGCAGGTTTCCTCACGATGTTTTCATTCACTGTTACTATGCCCACTGCTGGGTTAAAGCCTCCTCTCTCCATTTTTTGGAGAGAAGGAATGGATCTACCACGCTGCTCCAATGCGGATTGGTAGGTTACAAATATCCCTAGAATTCTCTAGAGATATACAGGTTTCCTCACAATGTTTTCCTTCACCGATAAGCATGTGATAAATTGCAATTATCAATTATACACATAAGTTTTAATACAAAAACATATTGAGTTCTAGGGTTTGAACTCGTGACCCTCTCTAAATAGTTGCACCGTCTCACCGCTGGGCTATCGCAGCTTGAACGAAATAAATAAATAGTGAATTTTCACATCACATTTCAATGTTGCCGGTATAACGATATGTTAAATTTAGAATAAATGTAACGCAAAAACAGAAAGCTTTTTTTAAATTTGAGTTCCAAGATAACTTGGTTGTTTGTGATTATGTATTAGAATAAATTTAAACACTACCAAATCAAATCAAAATATGCTTTATTCAAGTAAACTTGTAAACAAGTGCTTTTGAATCGTCAACTTTACTGCTGGTTCGGAAAGTTGTTACTACCGAGAAGAACCAGCAAGAAACTCGGCGGTTGCTCTTTTTAAAATATAAATCTTAGAACTAGTTACATTTATTTATTACTGTCTTGTACAGGGTAGAAGTGCACCTATATCCACACATCCTTATCATCTAAGTAATCTTCAACAGTATAGTAGGCTTTCTGTATCAGCCTCTTTTTAACAGTGTTTTTAAACTGCTGTAATGGCATGACCAAAATACCAATTTTTAAGGTACAATCGTCGCGGCATCGAACCTATTGGCAAAGTCGCTAACTATGTAGAGACAGAGCAGATCGTGTCTATCATATGCTCAGACAGTATACACAGAGCCTCATTTGTTCAGGTGGGTAATAGTTTTCATTATTATAAATATTTTATAATGCAATTTTTGAATTTAAACTATCGTGAGTGGTATTCATAATTAGTGTTGAGAGACCGGCTATACTCACGTCTTATTTTATCGGATCAATTCGCGCCGCAATAACGCCGCGTAAAAAGCTCATAAGAGCCCCGGATGGGCTTGACACAAATCGGGCTCACCCGATAAAATAAGACGTGAGTATAGCCGGTCTCTCAACATTAATTATTTTATAATGCACCGTGTGGTATTCGGCTGACTAGAATAGACCACCTCCATTTCTTACCAAGGTGTCGTAAGAGGCGACTAAGGTAAGTTAACCTGCCGTATGGTATCCGGCTGAGTAGAATAGACCAGTCTTATTTCTTACCGAGGTGTCATCAAAGGCGACTAAAGTAAGTTGACCCACCGTGTGGTATCCGGTTGAAATAGACCACCCTCATTTCTTACCAAGGTGTCGTAAGAGGCGACTAAGGTAAGTTAATCCGCCGTAAGGTATCCGGCTGAGTAGAATAGACCACCCTTATTTCTTACCGAGGTGTCGTAAAAGGCGACTAAAGTAAGTTGACCCACCGTGTGGTATCCGGTTGAAATAGACCACCCTCATTTCTTACCAAGGTGTCGTAAGAGGCGACTAAGGTAAGTTAACCTGCCGTATGGTATCCGGCTGAGTAGAATAGACCACCCTTATTTCTTACCGAGGTGTCATCAAAGGCGACTAAAGTAAGTTGACCCACCGTGTGGTATCCGGTTGAAATAGACCACCCTCATTTCTTACCAAGGTGTCGTAAGAGGCGACTAAGGTAAGTTAACCCGTTGTATGGTATCCGGCTGAGTAGAATAGACCACCTTAATTTCGTACCGAGTTGTCGTAAGAGGTGACTAAGGTAAGTTGACCTGAGCTGTGGTATCCAACTGAGTAGAATAGAGCACCCTTATTTCTTACCGAAATGTCGTAAAGGCGACTAAGGTAAGTTGACGTCAGGCAGACGGCCGGTCGTAAAATAACCAAAACAACAACAACAGGTTTAAAACATGTTGTGCCGACTCCACTTAGAGTGAGATATGGTTAGAATAGAGTATTTTTTAAAGAGATAAGATAGAATTGTTCATAGTACTTCATATATGCATCACTCGAGCACAACACTTATGTGAAAAAGTTGGATTTGCGCCAAAGAGTACATTTTGTGTCCCATTTTTCAGAATACAGCAAAAAGTTACGTTTTCATACGATTTTAAATGGAAAATACAATTTCACTCTCTTTAAATGTCTCTGTAGCTGTAGTGAGCATGTAATCAGAAGTTTACTGAATTATAAAATTTTATTCCAAAAGTAATGAAAATATTATTTATATTGCTATAATTTAAATTTTTGTAATGCTTAATGTAGAATGTAGTATTGATTTTCATGCCTGAGACATGCAGGATTCGTAAAAACCAACCACCAAGAACACAACAATACACAGTATTTCCCACGCCCCACAGGCAGACAAATTACTAATTGATATTACTCTAATGTAACCGATCATTTAAGATTTTTAATTAACAATTCAATTTTTTAACATTAAAAGTTATGTATGATGCAAAGGATATAAGACAGGACAATGCGTGCGATTTATAATATGAAACCACGTGACTCGCTTCGTGATAAATTTAAAGAAATAGGTATTCTTACTGTAGCTTCACAATACATTTATAATAATATAGTGTTTGTGAAACAAAATATACATCTTTTTAATAAAAAAAGCGATATTAGTAATAGGCAAACTAGGAACCAAAATAAATTAATAATACCAAGGCTAAGGCTTCAGAAAGTACGTAGATCGTTTGTGGGCTTCGGTATACTTTTTTATAATAAAATTCCTCAATCAATTTTGGACTTGCCTTTACACAAGTTCAAAAAAGCAATTAAAGAGACTCTCATTAATAAAGCTTACTATAATGTTGAAGACTATGTCAATGATAAGAAAGCTTGGAACTAAATTGCGACCAGCTATGTACTAGACGATATTATAATCTAAGTTTGTTAACAATAGTTAATACAAAACTGTAATATTTATTTTTTAAAAGAGTGACCGCCGAGTTTCTTGCTGGTTCTTCTCGGTTAGAGCACCTTTCCAAACCAGTTGTAGCTTCAATTTAATTTTAATTTGACGATTCAAAAGTGCTTGTAATAGGAGAATTTGAATAAAGACTTATTTGAATTTGAATTTGAATTTGAATGCACAAAAACACTGTCAAAGTGACTACACTAGCACAATGTGTTTAAGTTAATTATTCGTTATTTAAGTTAAATAAAAATTATAGCTGACTGCGCAAACGTTGTTTTGCGCAGTCAGCTATAATTTTAATTTGTAGTGTACATTATAAAAAATTAAAAAAAAATTGGGAATGGACAACCCCCATTATTTGTCGGTCCTATGTTAAGATTAAAACAAAGTTAGGTTAGATTAGAATTACCAAAAATTAGGCTTAAGTTTTTTATCAATACTAACAAAATATATGTAAATATTGTACATTATGACTCATAGTTGATCGAAATAAAATAATTTTATTTTATTTGTTTATCACTTAGGGGGTATGAAAAATAGATAGTAGCGAATTCTCAGACCTACTGAATATACACATAAAATTTTATAAAAATCGGTCAAGCCGTTTCGGAGGTGTATGGTACCATTGTTAGCATTGTGACACTATAATTAGCCGTGTGGTATCCGGCAGACCAGAATAGACCACCCTCATTTCTTACCGAGGTGTCGTAAAAGGTGACTAAGGTAAGTTGACGTCAGGCTGGCGGCCGGTCGTAAAATACGTAGCCAAATCACCTGACAAGATTTTTGTAACATGTTGTGCCGACCCCACTTACCCCCTTGAGATAAGGGCAGGAGAATGATTATGATTGTGACACTATAATGTTATATATAAAATACTTACTGTTGTTAGTATGCGTGACGTATTGGTTGGTTTAGAAAGATATTATCCAGCCCCGTCTATAAATCTAGAACGATCTCTTGACCTTTCTGTAGCAATCAATCCTTGACTGCTCTTACATCAATAGGTCCGTGGATCGGTGCCAATATTTTGGAGCCAGCCCGACTACAAGTTTCGACCGCCCCCGCGCCTTGATAGATGTACGTATAGCCTTTTCACTTATGTATATACTTTAATAAATATATGTATGCGTTTTTATAAGTATAGTATCTGTTATTATATGTATAATATGTGTGTACTTATTTGTATTTGTGTATAGCAAATTAACATATATATTTAAGTATTTATGTTATTATGCTCTATTTGTGTAACGTAGAATGTAATATTAATAAGTAAGTTTATCGATTTTATTAAGTACAGTCCATCTTGTGCACCGATCTCAACCTGTCTCTTATCTCTGTTACTGTAACGTAGGGGTTGTCTGTAAGAGATCACTTTTGGTGATAAGACCGCCCTTGCACTTCTGCTTCCTTCTTATGTCTCTTGTGTTTGTTTTCTGTTTACTTGGTGTGCAATAAAGAATTATTATTATTATGTTGCACGTATACATATCAGTAGACTAAAGGATCTTAAGGCACATTTTATAAATTATTCAGTAGAGCTTTATTCAGTATCGTTTATCACGCTTAGGGACTTAATGTCATTCATAATTTTACATCCGCGAAATTAGTAGCTGCACAACTAAATGTCTTTTACCATTTGATCAATACGAGTATTATCAAAAAAAATCATTGAAAAAACAAAAATGGACTTCAGATCATTTAGCTTTCACATTTATGTGGTTCTATTTGTATGTCACCGACTTCTTTTGACTCAATTTTGATTTACTATAAACTGACTGGTTTTATATAAATTTGTATATTTATCAAGAACCATTAGAATAAAATAGATTTCGCTTATGCTTTTTGTTTGTGTTAATTATTGTCAGAATATGGTTGTTAAGTAATAAAAATATTTGTAAGTGTAGTGAAAAATTAGAAAAATTAAATAACCGTGGTTTTTGTCTATAATAAACATTGGATACGTTAATTATAGATTGACTAACTATTCGCCGCGGACATTACTATTGATTGACTAAACGAGAAGTTGTGTTAGGTTGAACGTTGAGATCGTATGCCTCTTTGGAGGGGGTCATATGTTCAAACCCAAGCACCAATAAGTTTTTCTATTAAAGCTTATGTGCCCAATTTATCATGCGCTTTGCGGTGAAGGAAACATTGTGAGGAAAGCTGCATATCTATGGAGATTTCCTGAGATATGTGTAACGTGCCAATTCCCATTGAATTAATGTGATGGGCTTAAGTTCCAATTCTTCTCTCCAAATCAAGAGAGAGAAGACCCATACCAATTGGAACAGTAACAGGCCGTTACTTTAAACGGGGAGTAGCTAAATATTTGCTTTTTGCACTAGCGGAAGAAGAATCACATGAAGCGTTCAGAAAACACTTCGAGGAAGAGCTTAAAATCTACAAACAAGTGTGTATAGTGAATTTAGTTGAGCAGCAAGGAAGGGAGCGGATCATTTGGGAGGCCTACGGGAACCATGTGCTAAAGTATAACAGTCCTGATGTGATTTATGCTACTTTCGATTTCCATGAATATTGGTAAGCATTCTATTGATTTTTAATGGTAACATCACATCCAAAAAGAAAAGTGATGTTCTTTTCGTAGTCTAATTAATACAAGTCTTATATTTTATTCTGACATGTAAGGTCGAACCTCAGAATAAGTGCACTAATTCCACAAACTAAAATACATACTAATTCAGATATTGATTTGGTTAAGAAGTAAATACTTATTAAATTTGTAAGATACAAGAAGTCAGCAGGCCTACCATGAACTCCTATTGCGACTCAATTGAAGACGTAAACGACGACCGCGAACCGCTTTCTTTTCGTACCATGAAGTGTGAATTGCATTGGGGTCGCAATGTTTGAAAAGGATAACGTTATATTAACTATAGAGCTCTGTCTCTTTTACTCACATGTTCTTAGCACGAATTCCGAACGCTCATTCGGCAACGATGGCGTCTTTAAGACGTCATGGTATAAAAAGGAAAACAATTTCGTTTACGTCTTCAATTGAGTCGCAAAAAGAGTTCATGGTAGGCTTGCAGTTGCCAAATTCAATTCTCTGATGGACGTTAGACACTACGCGAGATGCTATCGTCCGAAATACCTCAGCGCCTCAAGACCAAGGTCTTCAAACGCTTGTTTCCTATGATAACTTACGAATTCTAAATTTGGTCGCTGACTACGAGCCTTATAGGAAAGCTCGGAAGCTCAGACAGCAGGAATATAACGAGCTAAGCGTGTGTCTCTACACGATCAAACCGAAAAGAGGAAATCCATCGGTTAAAGAGATTTTTTATTATTTTTAACTGTGATAAATACGTAAATGGGTACTAGGTAATTTAGGTATTATTGAGTCTTACTCAGCAAAATAGACAATACCTAAATGCTAGGTAATTTAAGTATTATTGAGCCTTAATCAACCGAATAGATAAAATCTGATTGCATTCATATTTAAAGCGTCTATTTCGGTTTAATATTGTGTACTTTATCATTTGTTTAAACCGTCTTTTTCGGTTTATTATTATTTACTTTCTTTCGTTAAAAGCATTCCTTTCGCTTCAATATTGTATACTTTGTCTTTTTTTTACCGTTCGTTTAGGTTCATTATTATTAACTTTGTCATTCGTTAAAAGCATTCCTTTTGGTTTATTACTATGTACTACGTCATTTGCTTCATTAGATACTGTATTCTTTTTAGTCGTGGCATGCATTATGAGAACGTTAGTATATTGATAATTGAATCGTACTCAACCAAATAGACAAAATCTGATTGATAGATCCATTCATATTTAAAGCGTCTATTTCACTTCAATATTGTGCTTTGTCTTTTTTTTACCGTTTGTTTCGGTTCATTATTATTTACTTTTCCTTTCGTTAAAAGCATTCCTTTTGGTTTATTACTATGTACTACGTCATTTGCTTCATTATATACTGTATCCTTTCTAGCCGTGGAATGCATTATGAGAACGTTAGTATATTGATAATTGAATCGTACTCAACCAAATAGACAAAATCTGATTGATAAGATCCATTCATATTTAAAGCGTCTATTTAGCTTCAATATTGTATACTTTGTCTTTTTTTTACCGTTCGTTTCGGTTCATTATTATTTACTGTGTCATTCGTTAAAAGCATTCCTATCGGTTTATTACTATGTACTACGTCATTTGCTTCATTATGTACTTTATTCTTTTTAGTCGTGGAATGCATTATGAGAACGATAGCATATTGATAATTGAGTCATACTCAACCAAATAGACAAGATCTGATTGATAAAATCCATTCATATTTAAAGCGTCTATTTAGCTTCAATATTGTATACTTTGTCTTTTTTTTACCGTTCGTTTCGGTTCATTATTATTAACTTTGTCATTCGTTAAAAGCATTCCTTTCGGTTTATTACTATGTACTACGTCATTTGCTTCATTAGACACTGTATTCTTTTTAGTCGTGGAATGCATTATGAGAACGTTAGTATATTGATAATTGAATCGTACTCAACCAAATAGACAAAATCTGATTGATAAGATCCATTCATATTTAAAGCGTCTATTTAGCTTCAATATTTATTTATTTATTTATTTATTTATAACTATATACATATATATGTTAAACATATTTTAAAATTAACTAAGGCATTGACAGACATGCAAGGATGGCATTGCGATAGTATTAAACTGTGTTGCATATGCCATCCTCACAGTCAAAAATAATCAAATGAATATTATAAAAAACAAAAATAAAATATTACAATAAAGAAAGTGTGTGCGAAAGAAAGTTTGAAAGCATGTTGTGAGTGAATGTGGTCATGTACTATAATGTTGAATGTGTGAATGTAGTGTGTGATGAAACGGAAAGTCATGAAGTCATTGGCAATATTGTATACTTTGTCTTTTTTTTACTGTTCGTTTCGGTTCATTATTATTTACTGTGTCATTCGTTAAAAGCATTCCTTTCGGTTTATTACTATGTACTACGTCATTTGCTTCATTATATACTGTATTCTTTTTAGCCATGAAATGCGTTATGAGAACGTTAGTATATTGATAATTGAATCGTACTCAAACAAATAGACAAAATCTGATTGATAAGATCCATTCATATTTAAAGCGTCTATTGAGCTTCAATATTGTATACTTTGTCTTTTTTTTACGTTCCTTTCGGTTCATTATTATTTACTTTGTCATTCGTTAAAAGCATTCCTTTCGGTTTATTACTATGTACTACGTCATTTGCTTCATTAGATACTGTATTCTTTTTAGCCGTGGAATGCATTATGAAAATGTTAGTATATTGATAAATGCGATTGCCGACGTGATCGGCGAGATGCGTTTCTGTTGGCGGGATGACCGCGGACTCATCTGTAGTCAAAATGGCGTCTTCCGCGTCAACTGCATCGACTGCCTAGATCGAACGAACGTTGTCCAGGTTTGTTTTGTTAAGTAAAAATGTACACTTAAGACAGTGTAGGGGTGCATGTTGCACGATTAGTATTAGAGTGACGGGGAAATAGCTATAAAAATCGGTGTAGGTTATCAGAGAGGCAGTCTCCTGCCGAGACTCGAGCGACTATTACATGTTAAACACTGTTTTCCACGCGGTCGAAGACGCACGAATAGCTAGTTTTAATTATTCATATCTCAGCCATGGATTTAATTATGCGCATATATTTCATAACATAGTTTTATCTTAATATTACATATAAACCCCCTTCAACGAGTCATAAGAGCACAGTATATGAGAATAATCGTATAACGCGGGAACAATCTAATGCGTTATATGGGGAATTACTGTATTTAGATTTAAATTACACGCAAACGAAGTAATATCGACTGTGAACTGGCAAATTGTCCTATCTCTTTTTTGTCAACTTTTCAGGAAGAAGAAAAAAACGTGATTATTAATACATTCGCAATAATTTTTATGAACTAATAAAACAGTTAGCTTTAAATATGTTTATTTATTTACAAATTTTCTAGTAGATAATACATGTTGATATGGTAAATGATGGGCAGTAGTACCCAATGCCGTTAAAAAGTGATTTGGCTTAAAATTAGAGATAGGACATGTTGCCGGTTCACAGTCGATATGTACTTTTAAAAAAGCGTATTTAATATTATATTATCTAATTGATATATAATTTTTAACAGACTGCAATAGCAAAGTATGTGCTTGAACTGCAATTATGTAGACTCGGCCTGGGTACCCCAGGCTGTGGTCTTCCGCCCTCATTGCGGCAGGCGTTCCTGACGATGTGGGCCGATAGCGGCGATCTAGTCTCAAGGCAGTACGCTGGAACTAAAGCTTTAAAGGTAAATCAATCATCACTCTCCTACCCGTATCTCACTCTAAGTGGGGTCGGCACAACATGTTTTGAACATGTAACATGATTTGTGTAAAACGACGCTGTGACAACAAAACACTCGCACTGTGATTTATAGAAGCAGGCGTTACTTTGCGGAATTCCATATTACAAGCAATATAACAGAACTAACTACTTTGCTATAATCCGCACGGGTTAAGTGAATGCATGCAAAGCCAATGTGTATGAAGCAGGCAAAATCTACGCACCTTATACATGCAGGACAAGCCACCAAATGCACCCCAAGGCGCAATTCACCAGCAACAACGCACACAAAAGCAGCACACACACCCACCACCACAATCTCGACGATCGTTTCGCCCCGAAACCGAAGCATCATCAGGAGGATAGACTCCACGACAAAAATCGTACTGCGCCGCGCTACCCATACAAGCAGTCTTAAATAGTTCAACTCCCACCAATACCCTCCCCTCCGAACACATGTAGCAAAACGGAATTAGATACATTTACTTGCTCGTTACTTAAGTGACCATTGTTACTCTTTATTATCTCAAGTTGCTCTAACGTATTGAGTCGGAGTCCCTTATCACAAGTGTGGAGAATATAAAATTTTTTTATGACGGGCACTTTATGACCGCTTTCTAGCAAATGTTTTGCAAAATTAGAATTTTGTGGTTTATTATTCCTAAACGCAGCCATATGTTCCCGGAATCGAACCGTAAAACTTCGGCCAGTCTGACCTACATATGTACCGTTGCACTCAGGACAATCTATTTTATAAACCCCAGATTTCTTACCCTTATCTAATATATCTTTATTTTTACACAACAAACTACGAAGCGATTGGTTAGTTTTAAAAGAGAGTTTAGTACCCGATTTTGATTTCAATATATTTGCCACTCGATCTGTTAATTTTCCAAAGTAAGTCAGACTGGCTTTATAATTAGTTTTATTAAAAGATGGTACCGCATACAAAAGTTTAGCGACTTGAGACTCGCACTGTACAGAGAAAAACTGACACATCATTTATTGTGTACCCCCTTTTTATAAAGTAATGTTCGCGCTAGCAACACGAATTAACGGATAATATACAGTAAAACGATACTTCCGGAATGTTAATTCACATTACATTCCGGTTGTTAGATACATGTAAATTAAGTAAATAATTAAAGTAGTTTTTATACAATTTTATGTAAATTATTTGAGCTATAATTAATTATTTAAGTGATAAAACGTTTATTAATCATTCATGTTTATAATTAAAATGGCGCCACAACCGCTGGCGCCGAAATATTATGTAATAGTCAATCAATTACTGTGCCGTGTGGTATCCGGCTGCATAGAATAGACCACCCTCATTTCTTACCGAGGTGTCGTAAAAGGCGACTAAGGTAAGTTGACGTCAGGCAGGCGGCCGGTCATAAAATACGTAGCCAAATCATTTGACAACATGTTTGTAACATGTTGTGCCGACCTCACTTACAGTGGGATAAGGGCAGGAGAATGATGAGTCAATCAATTACTGATTTAAATATAAACAATCATTAATCAATTTTAAAATCACAACAAATTAATACATGATATTTGAAAAACAAATTAACAACACTTGACCACAACATTGGGACATCAATACGTCACTGGATGTGACGTATTCGCCAGGTGTTACTCGTGTGATAACATTTGGTTATTAGGTATACCGGCCGCCTGCCTGATGTAAAATTATCTTAGTCGCATCTTGCGACACTTCGGTAAGAAATGAGGGTGGTCTATTCTATCATCATTCTCCTGACGTTATCCCGCTCTAAGTGGGGTCGGCACAACATGTTTTAAACATGTAACATGATTTGGCTAGGTATTAGGTATACCGGCCGCCTGCCTGATGTGAAATTATCTTAGTCGCATCTTGCGACACTTCGGTAAGAAATGAGGGTGGTCTATTCTATCATCATTCTCCTGCCCTTATCCCACTCTAAGTGGGGTCGGCGCAACATGTTTTGAACATGTAACATGATTTGGCTAGGTATTAGGTATACCGGCCGCCTGCCTGATGTAAAATTATCTTAGTCGCATCTTGCGACACTTCGGTAAGAAATGAGGGTGGTCTATTCTATCATCATTCTCCTGCCCTTATCCCGCTCTGAGTGGGGTCGGCACAACATTTTACAAACATGTTGTCACATTATTCGGCTACGTGCTTTACGACCGGCCGCCTGCCTGACGTCAACTTACCTTGGTCGTTTTCTACGACTCCTCGGTAAGAAAGAGGGTGGTCTATTCTACTCAACCGGATACCACACGGCGGGTCAACTTACCTCATTATCGTATACCTTACCATACCTTACCTAATTATTATATTTTAATTTAGATTATTTTTACATGGTTACAATAACCCCACTGCAATATTTTATATTATAAATAGCTTTGGAAATCGGTGTGCCACAAAGTTTGTCCTTAATAAAATACCTTCATTTTATTCTGAGTTAAAAATATTTGTATTTATATGATTCCTATGATGTACAGAACAATTTTGATGTATATTAAATGGTAAAGTTAAGTAACGTGTATGTTTTGAATAAAATGACTCGCCCGCCGGAGACGCGACCGGCGAAATCAAGGACGTTTTATGCATTCGATTGCTGACAGAGCGGCCGACCGCTAGTTACTTTTCAAACACGATAGGGACAGGCCGCGTGCGCCTGTACACGGCATTCCTTTATAACGCACACGTGTAATTTTGCGTTTCGGGTGTTATTCTCAGATTTAGTGAAGTGTTTGATAAGACGCGACCGTCCACGGTTTTGGTGCGCGTTGGTTACTATTCCCCGATATAGGGACGATTCAATAACGTGTGACCTTACGAAGATTGTGTGCACACCGGGTGTTATTTAGCCGATATAGTGAAGTGTATACTCAGGGAGAAACAGACATTACGTGTCCGTGGAAGAGTGCAGAGGCGAGCCAACGGTTTCGGGGATCGGCCAAGTACATACAAGCACACACACAGACGTGCACATATACACGCAATGACTCACGAGGCCGGACCACATAAAGCTAACGGCCGCATAAGGTTGAAGCGCCGGGGCGTCGGGCCCAGGTCCCGGAGGTTGTTTCATCCGTCCGCACGTTTGCGCGGAACATATACAAATTGATACTGAACATAAAAGTAGTTATTGTGATTTAATCATAATAAATAGAGACATGCTATTGCGGATTTTTTGAATTGTTTTTGTAGATCTACAATTCTCTCATACATTACTTAAATGTATCTGTTGGTTTGCGCGGCGCGCGCGATATAGCTCCCAGTAGGCGAGTTTTTTAAACATAAAATCCCCATTATTATACTATCAGATTAGTATATTATTATTATACTAATCTGAACCATCCGAAAGAATTGCAATATTATTAAGTAAAAAAAAAATCCGTTCAGTAGATTTTGAAAAGATTGATCACATACAAACACAGCGTTTGGGGACATTGTTTTATAATATGTATAGAAGCCTATGGTGTTGACAATTTATACCATTACCGGCTGGCAGTATAAACAAAAATAATTATAAAAAACTGCAACATCAAAATATTGAAATTGTAATATTTTTGTGATATTAATTTCAGGGCGATTACACACGCACCGGTGAGAGAAAGTTGACAGGAATGATGAAAGATGGTGTCGCATCTGCAAATAGGTATTTTAGCTTTCCATTTTTACTTTCTTGTGTAAGAGGGACCATATCGCAAACTTATTATTAAAGTGACCGAATTCAAAAAGTTGTTTTATGGTAAATTGCAATAAAACGTAGCGTAGCATTTACAAAACTCGTGATAAAAAGACTCATAACTTGGAAGAGCAAGAAATCACTGTAATATATCTATATATAAACAATAGTAATGTATATATATCTAATCTGCTAATAAAAATACTAAATGTAGGATATAAATTAATAATAATAAATAAATTTCACGCTTAGTATCATATTGAAATAAAGCATTGAAATAAGGATTACAATGTATCTAAATTAAGCCTAATTTTGAATGAGGTCACACTATGTAAGTCCTATAAATAGAGTGAGACTATGTTTACGAGTTAATATGTAATATAAATGTACATAGACTATCCTTATGGTAGTGTAATTTCCTTTTTCAATATTTATTTATAACATGTTAGACAGAAATACAGTTTCCTTATACTACATTTGTACCTTAAGCACAGATATCGTTAATTAGGTCGGGAATATCAGGGCTATCATTGAAACCTTTTTTTCAAAAGAAAGTGGTGTTTTTACTCAACCCATGCCTGCAAAACTATTTAAAAAATCTGTTATCTAACACCTATGGTTTCAAATTACAAACAAAACCCTTAACTCAAACGTGGATATAGCTGATTTCTATACAACCATATATACAGAGTATTATGTTATGTTATTTCTCCTGCAGATTTTTGATTCATCATTTTAATGACGCCATAACCCAGTGTGCTATAGACATTGTTGTGGGTCAAAAAATCAATATGGCGACCGTAGACCAAATTGATTGTCTATGGCGAGATATAAAAACCGCGTCCTTAATGGTTTTCGAAAATATAAACACAGATAGACCGAAGTTAGAATTGATGCCGTCTTATTTTGGACACACGTTGACCAAAGAAATTATTACGATGGAGATCTGTTATGGATTAGGGAGGTCAGTGTCTATGGTTAAATAAATAAAAAAAAAACATTTATACAATTTCTCTAACGCAATTAAGCCTAATTTTGAATTAGGTCACTTTATTATTAAGGGTGCGATATGTATGTACTATAAATAGAGTGAAACTATAGTTATGACTGAGTTAATATATAAAAGAAATTTACATTGGACTTGCCCTTGGCGCAGTTGGCAGTGACCTTGTCTTCGACGCCACGGGTCGCGGGTTCGATTCCCGCCGAGAACTAACATTTTATACAGAATTTTTTGGTTCTTCGAGTCTGGGTGTATATATGTATTTAAGTATGTATTTAAAACTATATATCAACTGGCAAATTGTCCTATCTTATTTTTGACAACTTTTCAGGAAGAAGAGAAAACGTGATTATTAATATATTCGCAATAATTTTTGTGTAATAAAAAACAGTTGACTTTAAATATGTTTATTTATTTACAAATTTTCTAGTAGATAACACATGTTGATACGGTAAATGATGGGCAGTAGTAGCTAATGACGTTAAAAAGTGATTTGGCTTAAAATTGAGATAGGAGATATTGCCGGTTCACAGTCGATATGTATATATTTACCAGTTGTCTATCACCCATAACACAAGTATTAAGTTACTTTGGGACTGGACGACCATGTAAATGTCCTATATATTTATTTATTATTTACATAAACTATCCGTATTAGTAGCTTGGTTTCCTTTTTTTAGTATTGATTTATAACATGTTAGACACAAATACAGTTGTACCTTAAACATGGGTAACATAAATTTTGAGGAAAAAAATGCTTTTTTATTCAACCCATGCCCCCAAAACGGCTAAGAAAAGTCTGCAATCTAACTAATTCAATGACGGTACACGTTCTTATAATAAAATTCGTCAACAGTATCTAGACTTTTTTTTTTTTTTTTATACAGGAAAAAACCCCTTATGGGTACCACCGCCCGACGGGGACAGGCGGTGGTTATGTCGGACTCGCACCGACTAAAACAACCTGTATGCTCCCCACGCTGCTGGTGGCGGGTGCAGGGTACCTTATTTGACCCCACCCCCGCCAGCAGCAACTCTAAACCCCAGAGTGCGCCACCTCTGGGTCGGGGCCTCTCTAAAAGTGGCCCCTCCCTCCGCTAGACGATGCATCGGGAGCACCAGATGCATCGACCGCCTCGGGGACCTTATAAGGAGGGCGTCCGACAAACCCCGTTCGGAACGCCCACGAGGTCCCCGTTAGGGCGGCATGCGACGGACTTCGGCGAGTCGCCTGCGCCCCGCTCGCCTGCGGCGGATCGGATCCAAAGACTCGACTTCCCGGATCCGTCCCGCCGCCTCCTTCCGCAAGATAACATCCTCGCAGAAGGAGGCCATCGCTGCCCACGATCCCTCCCTGTCCACCATGGCACGAACCACAGTGGGCAGGGAGAGATCGTGCCCCACCTCTGCCACGAGCTTCGCCCGCTGAACCGCCCAAGCTGGGCAGTCTGCGAGCGTGTGCAGCGCCGTATCAAACTCGGCGCCGCACTCGTGGCACACACCAGATGCTTCGCACTGGGCCACCGTCCACAGATACCTCCCGAAACAACCATGCCCGGAAAGTACCTGTGTCAGGCGGAAGGTGAGGACCCCATGCCTCCTGGCGACCCAGCCCTGGAGAATGGGCTGGATGGCCGAAATCGTCCAGCCTCCTGCACTGGGCGATTCCAGCCGCCGCCTCCATTGGCAGAGGAGCTCCTCCTGAGCTGCCCTCCGCCAGTCCACCTCGACCACCGCCGAGTCTCCCCCCGATGAACGGGCTTCAACTCTACGGCGGTAGGCCTGAGCGAGCACCTTGGCCTCCAGGTCCCAGGGAGGGGACCCAGCCAAGGCGCAGGCCGCCTCGCCGGAAATGGTCCGGTAGCCCCGCACGAGTCTGATCGCCATGATCCTCTGCGCCCCGCGCAGCAGGGGCAGGGACCTGGCAGTCAGCCGCTCCGCCCACACGGGAGCGCCGTACAGGGCCATAGAGCGGACCACTCCGGCATAAAGACGCCGGCAGCCTGCATTAGGACCCCCCAAATTCGGGAGGAGCCTGCTCAGGGCTCCGGCGGTCGCCGTTAACTTGGGGGCGAGCCGCCGGAAGTGGGCCTCGAACGTCCATCGGCTGTCGAGGAGCAATCCCAGGTACTGTAGAGTACCCGAGATTTCGATGGACGTCCCGCCCACCACCAACCGGGAACCCACTGGGGGCGCCTTCCGAGGCCTGTGGAAACAGATGGCCTGCGATTTCTCCAAAGCCACCCCCAGTCCCAACCGGCGAATCCGGGCCACGACGTGAGCGGTGGCCGCGGTCGCCAGCACACGGGCTTCTCGGTGAGTGCCTGCGCGAGCAGTCACGAGGGTGTCGTCCGCGTAGCAGAACAGACGCACCCCCGGAAGCATTTTCCCACGCAGCACCCAGTCGTAGCCGATGTTCCACAGGAGGGGGCCTAGAACCGACCCCTGTGGAACACCGCACGACATCCTCCGCTCCTTCCACCCACCCCCAGCCGTCGGATACCTGACAGCGCGGTCAGCCAGATAATTACCGACAACACGCTGCAGGTACATGGGGATGCGGTGAAAGCGTAGGGCCTCCTTGATCACTTCCCAGGGCAATGTGTTGAAAGCGTTAGCGATGTCCAACGACACCGCCAACACAACCTCGCCCCTGGTTGTCGCCTCCTCCGCCAGAAGTTTTACACCCTCGATACAGTCAAGGGTGGACCTGCCCTGGCGGAATCCGCATTGGAGACGACTGATGTCGGGCCCTACCTCTTGTAGGTGCTGGACTATGCGGGAAGCTATTATGCGTTCGAGCAACTTCCCCGCCTCATCCAACAAAACGATGGGCCGATATGCGGAGGGTGTATCGGCTGGTCTACCCTCCTTCCTGAGCAGGACCAGTTTCCCCGTTTTCCACCTACGGGGAAAGAGGCCCTGCTCGAGGCAGGCACTGTACGTCGCCCTGAGTCCAGACTCCAACGGACCCAGGGCAAGAGCCAAGGCGCGCCCGTGTATACCGTCAGGGCCAGGAGCGGTGTTTTTCGCCTTCATACGACTTACCGCCCCGGCTAACTCCCACTCCGACACCAACGGCACACCCGACACAGTGGCATGCTCTTCCTCGAGAGGCGCCATACGAGGCGGATCCACCTCAGCTGCTTGCGGGAACAGGGCTTCCACCACGGATTCCAGGAAATCCGGCCGAAGGCTCTCAGTGAGGGGGGGGGGCGCGGGCACGAAGTTTCCTCCGCGCCGCTTTGTACAACCTCCCCCACGGATCCCGACTAAGCTCTTCGGCCATTTCCCTGTGGGCCCTGTCCTTAGCCTCGGCGATGGCCGCCCGTAAAGTGGCTCGCGCAGCCCTATAGGCCTCATAACGGCGCCTCTCCTCCTCGACGTCACGTCGCCTACGACGCCTGCATCGGGCATACTGGTAGCGCACAGCTCTACACTGATCACGCAGCTGCGCCAGCTCCTCCGACCACCAGTATACCCCGCATGCTGGCCCTGTGCTTCGCACCCTCGGCATGCTGGCATCGCAAACGAGCGACATCCGCCGCTGGAAATCCTCGACTTCCGCGGCAACATCCTCCCCCGTGGACCCAGCGGCCCACGCCTGGACGATTGCGGCCTCAACGAGGAACTCGGGATCCATCTTCTTGACGGACCACCGAGGACCGTCATCTCTTCGCGACCGAGGGAATATGGGAGTGGGAGTACGGCGTGCAGACACCTCGAACCATATGTAGCGATGGTCCGAGAGTGATTCCGTACCCACTAATACCTCCCAATTCCTGACACATGGTGACATGGCGGCGTCGACAAAGGTAACGTCAACTTTGGAGCCGCCATTCCAACGCACGCATGTGTCAGCCGTCCCCCGGTTCATGACGGCCATGCCAGCTGAGGCCAACCAACCCTCCAGGAACCTTCCCCTAACGTCCGTGACCGGAGAGCCCCATGCGGCGGATTTCGCGTTGAGATCTCCGGCCAGGACCACTTTGCCGGGGCGCAGCCTATTCACCAAATCTCCGACTTCAGCCATAAAAAGCTCGAAGTCGGAGAACGGTCTATTTGGTGAAAAGTATGCCCCGATTACAGATACGTCTCCAATTTTGGCAGAGACGTATCCACGTCCCCTCACCACACGTTCCAGGGCTGGGGAGCCGACGGCAGCCCTGGACGCGATAGCCACGTCTCTATTACGGTCTCCGACCCACTCCTCGCCCGATGGAACGAAAAGTGGTTCGGAGATCACTGCCACATGCACCAAGCGCTCCGCCAAGGTCTGCAATATGAGGTCCTGGGCCCGGGTGGAGCGCATTATATTTGCCTGGAGGAATCGTATTGAGGCCATCAATTAATGATCTCCATTGGGTCCTCCATAACCCGGCTCGTAGAAGGCTGAACCGGGCCGGTGGCAGGTGGTGAGGGGACCCTCGGGCCATCACCCCCCCTTCCTCTCCTCTTTGGAGCAGATGGTGCCTTACACTGCCCGCTCCCCGCCCTATGGTCGGCCTTCAATCCCGCTCGCTCACAGCTCCCGCAATGCGGAGCTGCCGAGCAGGATTGGGCCTTATGGCCTGTTTGACCGCAGCGATAGCATTCGCCACTGCGGTCAATGGCCGACGAACACTCGGCCCTCAGGTGCCCCTTTTCAAGGCACCTGTAACATCTTTGTGGGCGGGCCTCAAGCAGCTGAACTCGAGCCGAGACCCAGCCCACCAGGAGCCTGCCACCCGCCACCAACTTCTTGGCCACCGCGACAGGGACTCTGAGCCAGAGAGAACCCAGAGCATTTTCTGTCCTGCGAATCACCCCGGTCTGAATATCTTGAGTAGAGCACTCCGCGACCCGGGTGATGGCGGTAACCACATCTCCTTCGGTGGTGGCATCGTCCAGGCCCACAATGCGTATTTCAGCACTTTTTGTGGGCGTGGACACTCTTACCGCTGGCTCGCTAGAGAAAAACTCCCTGAGCCGACCAGCCAGGGCACTCGCCTTCTCTGCCTTCTCGGGCCCGGAAATTTGATACATTCGGGCCCCCGTCGCCGCTCTCTTCAGACGCATGCCGACACCCAACCCCAGGTCGTCGATATTCACACACCGATAAGCCCTGGCCAGTATGTCGCCATACGTCAGGCCTTTCTCAGCGGCCTCCTCACCCAAGGTTACCACGACTGCAGCTGAACTTGGGGTTTTGAGTATGTTCTTTCTCCCTTGTTTCGGCTGCACTTTGTTAGTGGTGGTGACCGCAGGACCATCTTTCTTTTCTAGCGCCAGCTTCTTTTTGGTGCCCTTCCTTGCCACCACATTCCACCCCTCGCTCATAGAAGCTGGGGCTGGTGGCAGCGGGCGAGGCTCAGGTCGCGGCTCTTTTGTGGCAGCCTTTGCCTTCTTTTTCCCCTTCTTCTTTTTCTTCGGTTGGCTGGTCCCCTCACTGCTAACAGAACCTGGATCAACCACCCGAGTAAAAGGTTTCTTCAGAGGCTCTGGAAGACCTTGCGACCTTGAAGCAACCACAGAATTGTCTTTGTCCTTGTCCGGCACCCTTTTCTTTTTTCCGGACAGAGCTTTGATCTTAACCAATCCTTCCCGATTCTTATCTGAGGCCAGTGGTGGCCTCAGCCTTACCTCAGGAGGCAATCGAGTCTCCATGGCCTCAAACCTAGCCGTGACCATATTCCGAAGGCTGACCACCTCTTCCTCCATGGTCCGACCTCCTGCAACCGGCTTTTTATGAAGGTTGGCTTGAGCCGCTGCACTATTCGGGACATCTCCCTTAGGCACTCCATGGGAAGAGATCACAGGGATCATCTCCTTGAGAGTGGACACCTCTCTGGACCGGTTACTGACCATCAAAGCTAGCCGGGCGTTTTCGGCTTTAAGGATTTTGATTTCCTCTGTCTCTGTGCGCTCAGCTAGGACTCCTGCGATCTCCTCCAATTTCCGGGCAACTTGATTAAGGGTGCCCCGACACTTACCACTAATGTTGCGTGACTTCCCCACTGTCGCCTTCATCTCCTTGACATTTTGTAAGAGCTCATCACAAATCTGTGATGAGCAAAGAGTCGTGATTGTAGTTCCTGCTTGGCTTCCGGAGACCTTACGGAATCCTTCAGCATTTTTTTTCTTTTCCGTTGCAGCAGCCGACCGTCTTGTCGACCCGCCACTAGGCGAAGAATCGGTATCACTATCAGCGTCTCCAAAAAGCATGTGACGTTGAAATTCGTCACGTGCCTCCCTTAGACCCACCTGCGCTCCTCGTACATTTGTCTTAGTCCGGGATTTTCTATTAGCCTTTTTGGCCCCTGCATCTTCATTAGAGTCTGAAAAACTCCCACTCACACTTCTAGGACGTTTTTGGGGCTTAGTGCCCGATTTCGTCTTCGTCAGGTCCTCCATACTGACACTGCAACCCAGATCAGATGTCCTATTTCGACTTCTTTCCGAGCCAGAGCTCGCACTGCGAGCATCAGCCACCTTCTTTAGATTACGCGCGGGATTGCGCCGTAACTCTTTGCACGTACCAGCGGAAACTCCAGCTAAGCCGGTCTCGGTCCCACCGATACCCCCTCCTATCTCCTCCGAAGCATTGGTTGCCCCCCCAGATACAGTGGGGCGACCGAGGCCAGTATCACACGGCATCCAAAAAATAAGATTCGCGGAATGCGGTGAAACACTAGTCTCGGTGAGGGATTCCCCGGGTATTGACCCGGGACCCTCCTGGGTAGTCGAACACGCTAGTTTATCCATTGCTTCATATTTGTTTTGTAGGTTGTGTTTACCCTATCGACCAGACTCCCTCTGGCCATGCATCCCATCGGCAGGCAAAACCTTGGGATTGGGTGAGGCCCTCGCGACTGGATTACCCCCCAGCCACTCATCTCCTCGGCGAGCCCCAAAACCTTGAGATTAGGGGTAATTTTTTAGAGAGGTTTTCTTCCTCACGGTCCCTCCCCTCAAATGAGAAGAGCGGCCCCCGGTTCCGCACTAACTTGCGGAATTACGGTTCGCCCGACGTGGCTCCCGAATTGAGAGCCAAAAGCCTACCGACCATGAAAAAACACAGCCGGAATGGCTCGCCGCGCATCGTGGGCGTTTCCGCCCCCCACGGGTAATTTTTTATAGAGGTTTTCTTCCTCGCGACCCGAAGGCCCCCGTTCCCGTTGTCGGGCTTACGGGCTCCGCCAGTCCGTCCGCCAGGCCCCTGGAATACATATAATATTCAAGAGACCTGCCCAGGGTGCGCCACGAGGAGGCCGACCGACACTGGCACCCCAACAGTATCTAGACTTGCCTTTACACAAGTTTAGAAATTATCTTAAAACGATGCTACTACATAAAGCTTACTATACAATTGAAGATTATTTGAGTGATAGTAGCATATCTTAACTGCAGTCAGCTACGCACCAAGCTGCAACGATTAATTTGTAACCATCAATCAAATTGTAAAAAAAAATATATAAAAAATATTTAAAAAAAAACAATGGCCGCCGAGTTTCTTGCTGGTTCTTCTCGGTAGGAGCAAACTTCCGAATCAGTGGTAGCTTCTTGAAAACATTGACGATTCAAAAGTACTGTAAACAGTCTATTTGAATAAAGAATATTTTGAGTTTGAGTTGAGTTATAAATTTACATTGGACTTGCCCTTGGAGCAGTTGGCAGTGAACTTGTCTTCGACGCCGCGGGTCGCGGGTTCGATCCAGCCGAGAACTAACATTTTCTATTTAGAATTTGTTGGTTCTTCGAGTCTGGGTGTATATATGTATTTAAGTTATATATGTATATATTTACCAGTTGTCTATCACCCATAACACAAGTATTAAGTTACTTACTTTGGGGCTGGACGACCGTGTGTGTAAATGTCCCATATATTTATTTATTATTTATTATTTACATAATCTATCCGTATTAGTAGCTTGGTTTCCTTTTTTAGTATTGATTTATAACATGTTAGACACAAATACAGTACCTTAAACATGGGAAATTTTGTCGAAAAAAGTGCTTTTTTATTCAACCCATGCCTCCAAAACGGCTCTGAAAAGTCTGTAATCTAAGTAATTCAGACAGAAACGGCTGTAGAAAATTTGCTTGAAATTTAACATAGGAGAGAGCCAACAATTGGTTTATTGAAAAAATCCATTTTATTCCAGGTATTATCTGTCGACGTTCAAAGATGCTCTCCGCCAGGTAGCAATAGATGTGATGACGGGAGAGTCCAGGTCTATACCTGAGCAGCTGATAGTTCCAGATTGCACTCGTTGCACCTCAGTCAAGGTGCTTATGCTTAACGTGCGTGCATGATGTTGCTTTATACTGTATCTTACTTAGCCTTATTTTTTTTGGAATTTATAGAATTAGGCGTTTCTTTGCCATAATAGAAAAATCATTAAATAAAAGTAATAATAAAATTATTTTGCTATAATCCGCGATACAGTAAATAGAAAATACACATAGTGCTAAATGTATAGTGGACTATCCGTATTTTCATGTGTATATATATTTTCTATTTAGTGTATCGCGGATTATAGCAAAATAATTTTATTATTACTTTTGTATTATGGATCTCCGCAAAGTAACGCCCAATTCTATAAAAATTTTTTGCTATAATCCGCGATAAAAACAAATATAATAAAGTAGAGTAGACTATCCGTTCTCATACCTGATACATGCAGAATTCGTAAAAACTCCTGCAATGAGTTTTTCTGTTCAAAACTTATGTCTAATTAAATTTACTAAGCGCTGATGATGCATGCAGAAAAATGAATCTCTGTGGTAGTTAGTAGATAGTTAGTTAGTAGTTAGTAGAGCCTAGCGTTGCAAATAGTTTATCAAAGAGCCGTATTGAAAAAAGCTTTTTAACTTTTATATGTCGCCTTATCCAAAGAATAAAGTCACATTTCCCATATATAACCACTAGCAATGCTCCGCGGTTTCACCCGTACATACCGATCTTGTGGTTAGTGGAAAGTTACTGATTCGGACTATAGATTTATTTTTGTAAATTAAATGTTTGGCCCTGAGTCTTATTAATAGTTAAGGCAAATAAAGTGTTAACTGGATATTTAATTATTTTAAGAGGTAGAGCTATCATTGGGTATCATTGGTATCCTTGGAATATAAATCATAATAACTCATCAGTTGTAGGCCCTGTTATAATGGTCGCTATGATGAATTGGTTATAGCATTATATTACTTTAGATTGACATTTTTAAACTCTCCGTTTTTAATAAAATATCATTTACTGGGATAAGAATTAATACGGAGATATAAATAAAATGGTTTAATTATTGTCAGCACTTTTATTAACTTTTACAATGTAAAAAAGTTGTTATATTATCATAACTATAATTGTTAGACATCTGGTATCGCTGACTTCTTTATGGGTTTTGCTACGTTCTATAATACTGTAGATATGTTCTACAGTATTGTATTCTATGTTTTTGTTCTATAATCTAAAGTTTCCGCAGCGCACGCGATGAAAGATCTTTAAGACTGAATTTTTCACAACTTATCGCAATTTTATTAGGGATCCGTATTATTTTTGAAAATGACATATAGCCTATGTTGCTCAGTGAAGAAGCAGATTTCTAATGGTTCAAGAATTTTTGAAATTGGTCCAGTAGTTTTTGTATGAAAACATTACAAACATACACACATACAAACAAACATACCAATCTTTCCTCTTTATAATATTACTATTTTATTAACTTTTACAATGTAAAAAAAGTTGTTATATTATCATAACTATAATTGTTAGACATCTGGTATCGCTGACTTTTTCATGGGTATTGATACGTTCTATAATACTGTAGAACATTTTTTTGTTCTATAACCAATAGTTTCCGCAACGCACGCGATGAAAGAATTTTACGACTTAATTTGACACACCTTATTACAATTTTGTTAGGGATTACTATTTTTTTTTTTAAATGTAATATGGTTATGTTGCTCGGTAAAGAAGCAGATTTCCAATGGTGTAAGAATTTTTGAAATAGGTCCAGTAGTTTTTGCGTGAAAACGTTACAAATATACAAATCTTTCTTCTTTATAATATTATTAGTAGTAAAGTAAAGTAAAAGTAAAGTAGCGGCCTCTTACAATCCCACTGCTGGGAATAGGCCTCCTCTCTCCGTTTCTGAAGAGAAGGGTTGGAGCTAATACCTACCACGCTGCTCCAATGCGGATTGGTAGGTTACACATATCTCCAGAATTCTCTAGAGATATGCAGGTTTCCTCACGATGTTTTCCTTCACCGAAAAGCGTGTGATTAATTGCAATTATCAATTAGACACATGAGTTTTAATAGAAAAACTCATTGGTGCCTGCCCGGGTTTGAACTCGTATTCCACTCGTAAGAGTCGCACGGTCTCACCGCTGGGCTATCACAGCTTATAATATAAGCTAATATTATTAGTATAGATGGGAAATACTGTGTTGTGTTCTTCAGATCTAATGTTCTTCAGATCTGGCGATCTAATATGGTGCCAATAAATCGCAAATAAAATTGAATCTTGCAATTTGGTTCCAGGATCAATCTGCCCCGGATACAGCGGCAATGGCACAACACGTTAAATCGTTGATAGACGACTGCAAGAAGTTGTTAGTCGATACAGAACCGGTGCTCGGTTCATGGGGACTTATTGATGCTGACCCGCAGTAAGTAGTATCAAGTCAGAAGTTTCTTTGCCAAATTAAAGCCTTGGAATTTTACATGTCGAAGTCAATTAATAAACACAGAAACAGAGGAAAAATATACTCAATGAGCTTAACTTTAACATCAGTAAAAATCGAATCGAATCTAATCGTTTTAAAAAACGATTCAAAGTTGGTACCTAAACACAACCGCTTTCTTTTCGTACCATGAAGTGCGTTTGAAAAGGACAACGTTATATGAACTATAGATAACTCTGTCTCTTTTACTCAAATGTTTTAAGGACGCATTCAGAACGCTCATTCGGCAACGACTTAAAGTGTGCGTCTTTAAGACGTCATGGTATGAAAAAGCAAAACAATTTAGTTTTACTAACTTTGTAATACAATCATTCTCTAACAAGAAAAGTATTATCACATATATGTCGTGAGTCTATGAAATTCTATTTTACGCGAACGCCTCATTGGTTTTATAACCCCGAGCATAAGTTATTATAAAGCTTAGTCCTTTGATGCGTTTGTATTATACATTGCATACTAAATAGTAAAAAAAAATTCTATACCCGTAACATATTTCAAATTTAACTTTTCAACCCGTTAGAAGCAGTGTTTCATTTTCTCGAGTGAACTACTGAATAGTTTTGAGGATACGGCGTTTGTTTTGAATAAAATGACACGCGCAACGCGACGCGACCGGCGGGATCAACGACCTTTATACATTCGATTGCCGACGCGAGCGGCCGACAGTTAGTGACGTTTCGAATACGATAAGTACTGGCCGCGTGCGCCTGTATATGGCATTCTTTTTATAACGCACACGTGTAATTTTGCGTTTCGGGTGTTATTCTCAGTAGTGACACGACTTTATTGACATTTGAGACTGATATAAGTATTTAGTGACGCGTTTAACCAGTGAAGCGTTTGAGAAGACGCGACCGTCCACGGTTTTAGTGCGCGTTGGGTTACTATTCCCCGATATAGGGACGATTCAATAACGTGTGACCTTACGAAGGTTGTGTGCACACCGGGTGTTATATAACCGATATAGTGAAGTGTATACTCCGGGAGAAACAGACATTACGTGTCCGTGGAAGAGTGCAGAGGCGAGCCAACGGTTTCGGAAATCGGCCAAGTACATACAAGCACACACACACGTACACATATACACGCAGTGACTCATGAGGCCGGACCACATACAGCTAACGGCCGCATAAGGTAAGTTGAGACGCCGAGACGTCGGGCCCAGGTCCCGGAGGTTGTTTCATCCGTCCGCACGTTTGCGCGGAACAGCGTTTGTTAAGAGAATCTATGTAATATCTGTAGGAAGAAGACAACGTGGAATGCGTTACCTGTAAATATTCGAAAGGCTAAAACCATACACGAGTTCAAATTTGAGGTCAAGGATTTCTATGTTTCGCTTTGCTGTTGACGACGATGCTGATTATTTTATTTTCTTTATTATTTATATATGTTTAGTATAGCATATAACTATTTATGTATTTTTGGAGAAGAGAGGATAGAAAGGCGCTGGTATTTTTAGTAAATTATATATTTCTTCGAGAGCTCAAAAAGTACAACTTTCATGACAGGACGCACGGAGAGAAGGGCAGTCACAGACAATAAACTTAATTTAACAAAATTCCCACAGAGTATTCAACAATTTTAATTAAATATTAGTGTGTAATTTTATGCACCAAATGCAAAGTATATTAAATAAATAAACATCCACATACCTTTTATATGCAGGACCAGAAATTGAATTACTTTAATACATATATATATAATTTTAATAATTGTTCTACATATTCTGAATTTTTTTTAAACACTCTTTTGAGTTGTTAAATATATCAATCTGGGTATAATTGAGATTATAGTTTCGAAGCAGTCGACATAGTATCGAGTTCTCTGCATACATAGATTTCGTGAAAGGGAAACAGAAAGGTATTTGAGAGTTGTGTGTTTAGGAGTGCACAATCGCACTACATTATTTACAAGATAAACACAATCAAAATAACGTCGAAAAAAAAGAGTGGGATAAGGGCCGAAGAATGGGTGGTAACTTTATGCCACTGGTTTTCACGTTTACAGCACTGGCGACCCTCAGGAAACGGAAATGGACAGCGTGCTGGTCCTAACAAGTGAAGCGTACTACGTAACCGATTATGATGAGACTTCGGACCGCTTGCTGTCTGTACAAAGAGTGCCTCTGAAAGACGTTACTGCTATCGAGTTAGGCACTTTGGATACCAGCGGCACGGTGAGATAAACCTCTTCTTCAACAGATGTCAACTGTAGGTTAAAGACAAAAGTAATAATAAAATTATTTTGCTATAATCCGCGATACAGTAAATAGAAAATATATATAGTGTTTAATGTATAGTGGACTATCAGTATTTTCATACCCGATACGTGCAAGATTCGTAAAAACACATGCACAAACCTCCACCACTGCCACCACAATACACAAGCACTACACACGTTCACTATCACAAACTCAACAATCGTTTCGCCCCGCTACCGAAGCATCATCAAGAGATCCACAACAAAATCGCAAAGTCTTGTTTTGTATTATGGATCTCCGCAAAGTAACGCCTAATTCTATAAATTATTTGATTAAAGAATATTTTGAATTTGAATTTGAGTTTAATGGCGGCCACAGATCGCAAAACGCAGCGTTGATAGATCTCCTACGAGGTGAACTGATGATGTTAGAAAAATTGCAGGACTCAAGATACTTGTGTATTGTGGTGGCAGTGGTGGAGGTTTGTGCATATGTTTTTACGAATCCTGCGTGTAACGGGTATGAAAAAACGGATAGTCCACTATACATTTAGCACTATATATATTTTCCATACTGTATCGCGGATTATAGAAAAATAATTTTATTATTACTTTTGTATTCTTTATTCAAGTAAACTTGTAAACAAGCACTTTTGAATCATCAACCCTACTGCTGATTCTGAAAGCTGTTCCTACCAAGAAGAGCCAGCAAGAAATTCGGCGGTTACTCTTTTTGAAAATAATACTTATAACTAGTTACATTTAGTCATTACTATCTTGTATAGTTTCGAACAGTAGCTATATCCACGCATTCTTATCATTTAAGTCATCCTGAAGAGTATAGTAGACTTTCGAGAGAAGTTTAAGGAAACAGGTATTCTTACGTTAGCTTCACAGTATATTTTTAGCAATTTGATTTTTGTGCATAAAAATATACATAATTATAAAAAGATTGGCGATGTATATAATAGACAAAGTAGGAACCGACATAAGCTTGCGGCTCCTGCTTTGCGCCTTGTAAGAGTGCGTAAGTCGTTTGTGGGTTTGGGTATAAGATTCTATAATAAAATTCCACAATCAATTTTAACTTTGCCATTACAGCAATTTAAAAATACTGTTAAAAAGAGGCTGATACAGAAAGCCTATTATACCGTGGAGGCTTACATTGATGATAAGAATGCATGGATATAGCTGCTCTTCGACCTTGTGCAGGATAGCTATGACAAAATGTAATTAGTATTAAGAATCTTCTTTTTTAAAAGAGCTCCACCGAGTTTCTTGCTGGCTCTTCTCGGTAGGACGGCTTTCCGAACCAGCAGTAAAGTTGACGATTCAAAAGCACTTGTTTACAAGTTTACTTGAATAAAGAATATTTTGAATTTGAATTTGAATTTCTGTATCAGCCTCTTTTTATTAGTGTTTTTAAACTGCTGTATTTGCAAAGCTAAAATTGATTGCGGAATTTTATTATAGAATCTGATCAGATCAGCAGCAGGGCACAAGATAATTATATTATCTGATGCCCACAAAAGACTTATAGTACCCGGCAATAAATAATGCACATCGAGGCTTAGAGAAATCGGCTAGATTCTGCTTCATAGAGCATCGTCTCTGTCGCACACACTAACGAACCCGTGTGTGACAGTGACAGCGCTCTACGAAACCGAACTGACCGGCTGTGTCGTTGTAAACATCGATGTGCATTATTTAATGCAGGGTACTATACGTACTTTTGCAAGGTTTTGCAAGCAGGAGCTGCAAGCTTATGTCGGTACTTTGTCAATTATATACATCGCCAATTCATATATATATAATTGTTTTGAATAAAATGACTCGCCCGCCGGAGGGGCGAGCGACGCGAGCGGGGACGTTTAGGCATTGGTTTGCTACCAGAGCGGCCGACCGCTAGTTACTTTTCAAACACGATAGGGACAGGCCGCGTGCGCCTGTACACGGCATTCCTTTATAACGCACACGTGTAATTTTGCGTTTCGGGTGTTATTCTCAGATTTATTGACGCGTTTAACCAGTGAAGTGTTTGATAAGACGCGACCGTCCACGGCTTTGGTGCGCGTTGGGTATTATTCCCCGATATAGGGACGACTTAATAACGTGTGACCTTACGAAGGTTGTGTGCACACCGGGTGTTATTCAGCCGATATAGTGAAGTGTATACTCAGGGAGAAACAGACATTACGTGTCCGTGGAAGAGTGCAGAGGCGAGTCAACGGTTTCGGGAATCGGCCAAGTACATACAAGCACACACACACACGTACACATATACACGCAGTGACTCACGAGGCCGGACCACATACAGCTAACGGCCGCATAAGATAGGTTGAAACGCCAGGACGTCGGGCCCAGGTCACGAAGGTTGTTTCATCCGTCCGCTCGTTTGCGTGGAACAATAATATATATTGTTATTTTTCTTATGTACAAATATGTGCATAAAAATATGGAGTGTGAACTGGGAACTCATCTTCAACAGCATAAAGTAAAGAAGTATATAATTGTTATTTGTTCGTCAGGGTTATATAGCATGCTTTTCGGACGCCTGTTTTAACCTTTTAATCGACCTAACGGGGATGAAACCTTTAAGTTAGGTTAAGTTTTTATTTTTATTTTTTGTAATTAATTTAAATAAATGAGCTGTGATAGCCCAGCGGTGAGACCGTGCGACTCTTTCGAGGGGAACACGTGTTCAAACCCGGGCAGGCACCAAAAGAGTTTAACTATTAAAACTCAGGAGTCTAATTGATAATTGCAATTTATCACACTTTTCGGTGAAGGAAAACATCGAGAGGAAACCTGCATATCTCTAGAGAATTCTGTTGATATGTGTAACCTACCAATCCGCATTGGAGCAGCGTGGTAGGTCTTAGCTCCAACCCTTCTCTCCAGAAACGGAGAGAGGAGGCCTATTCCCAGCAGTGGGATTGTAACAGGCCGCTACTTTACTTTAGTTTTAAATAAATAAATAAATATTTAAAGTTCGTTTCAAGCATAACATTATACTGCATTCCAGATTTTCAACGTAGGCCGTAAGAACAACGCAGAACCAGTACATTGTATACGGTTTAACTACGTAATGAGCAACGAGTCCGGCTATTTTCATATGTTCAGATCGACATCGCTGCGGTTCTTCAACAATATGGCTGTGGTCATTAACACTAAGGACGAAATGATTGGTGAGTTTAAACGTTATACTAAACTACAAAAGTGATAAAATAAATCAATAAATACAAAAGTATATAATAGTATTTAATAGTATTTATATTATACTAGCTTTTAAACGCAACCTCGTTCGCGTGGTCTGCAGTCGTATTATTTGAGTAAACCGTAATACTCATATTAATTATGGTTAAAGTGGGTTAACCTTAAAAGCTAGACATATGCTGTCGCGGACTTTTATTTAGAACTTTTAGAGGGAAACAATTTTATTGTAAATGATTTTTAAAAAACTTTCACCGTTTACCTAGCGCACGCAAACTTAAAATTATGCCGTTACAAAAGCACTGCACACATTCACTACCGCAATCTCAACAACCGTTTCACCCCGTAAACGAAGCATCGTCAGGAGATTGGACTCCACGACAAAATCGCACAAAATCACGAAAAAAATTTTGAGATTGTGGTAGTGAATGTGCAGTTCTTGTGTATTATGTTATTGGTGGCGAGTTTCTATGTTGAATATAATCGACGATTAGAGAAAGTGTTACGCTAAAACTAGAATGTACTTTACGTTATCGTACATTATGCACGCAAAATTTTCTTTGCTATTTGTAATTGTGGAGTCTATCTATGATGCTCCAGTTAACGGGCGAAACGATTGTTGAGATTGTGGTCAAAAATGTGTGTAGTGTAGTGTCCACTACACTACCCTAGCACTCCACACTAATGGATATGCATGTGTTTACGAATCCTTAATGCATAAGGTATGAAAACGAAAAGTACACTACATTAAAAGTAAAGTAAAGTAGCGGCCTGTTACAATCCCACTGCTGGGAATAGGCCTCCTCTCTCCGTTTCTGGAGAGAAGAGTTGGAGCTAAGACCTACCACGCTGCTCCAATGCGGATTGGTAGGTTACACATATCTCCAGAATTCTCTAGAGATATGCAGGTTTCCTCACGATGTTTTCCTTCACCGAAAGCGTGTGATAGATTGTAATTATCAATAAGATACATAAGTTTTAATAGAAAAACTCATTGGTGCCTGCCCGGGTTTGAACTCGTGTTCCCAACTATCACAACTAATTTATTTAAATGAATTACAAAAAATAAAACTAAAAACTTGACCTAACTTAAAGGTTTCATCGCCGTTAGGTCGACTAAAAGGTTAAAACAAGCGTCCGAAAAGCGTGCTATATAACCCTGACGAACAAATAACAATTATATACTTCTTTATTTTATGCTGTCGAAGACGAGTTCCCAGTTTCCTGACGTCGATCGATTTTGTACAAAAAAAAAAATTATATATATATATATATATATATCAACATTTAGCTATGGATTAATTTCCTGTCTTCGTAGATTGTAGCAAAATTTTTCATTTATTTTTTTTAAATTATATTTTTATACTACGTTCTATTAATTCCAGAATCTTTACATTCCATTTGCGAATCTCTCGTCGTTGCACGCGATATCGCGAAATTACCGCCGGTACCGTTTCAAGGCGGCATCAAACTGGAGAAGAAAAAATCGAAGGTAACATTATTTTCACTACTGTGCAGATCAGAGATGAGCAACATTTCTTTAATTGAATATTTTAAACACTTTCTTCCTTTAATATCCTCCTCCTCCTCGTGTCGATATCCTCATTACTGAGGGTCGTGGTTCCCCATTTGAGGAAGTACTTTCTCTTTGACGATGGTTCGCCATTTGGATCTGTCTTTGGCATCGTGGAGAGCATTGTGTAAATGAGTATTCAACGAAGAGCGGATCTGGTCTGACCATCTGATGGGACTACGGCCTCTAGAGCGTTTGCCATCAACCTTTCCGGTGATAAGAAGTTGCTCCAGGTTGCTACCTTCTTTCCGGGCGATTCCTTTAATATATTGTTGGAAAATTAATTATAATAAAATGGTAGTACATACTAAACATTAAAAATGACCTGTGATAGCCTAGCGGTGCGACCGTGCGACTGTTTCGAGGAGATCACGGGTTCAAACCTCGGGTAGACACCAATGAGTTTTGTTAAAACTTATATATCTAATTGATAATTGCAATTTATCACACGCTTTACGGTGAAGGAAAACATCGTGAGTAAACCTGCATATCTTCAGAGAATTATGGATATGTGTAGCCTACCAATCCGCATCTCATACCAAGCAGCGTGGTAGGTAGCTCCAATTTTTCTCTTTAAAAACAGAGAGAAGAGGCTAACGGTAGTTAACTACATGATAACGTCGTATAAAGAGCTCACGAATAAGAGCCACGCATGTACTCGAAACTAATCGGTTGCACGCATTATTAAAAGACGTGGGTATAGCCGATTTCTATTTATTTATTTATTTACTGCTAAAAGATATCAAATACATACAAAAAATAATACATAAATCTATACATTAACTATGTCGTATAAGTAGTACCACTTTATTATTATTTATTACACACAACTACGAAAGTCGAAAAGTGTGGGAGTCGAATCAATGCATAAGTAATGGCCGGTTATTATAAGTGAATAAATATATGGGACACTTACACACACGGTCGTCCGTCCCCAAAGTAACTTAATACTTGTGTTATGAGTGACGTAAAACTGGTGGATATACTACATATAAAATTTGAAAAACTTACTTAAATGCAAATATACACCCAGGCTCGAAGAACCAACAAATTGTTTGTAGAAAATGTTGGCCCTCGGCGGGAATCGAACATGCGAACTGCAGAGCTGAAAGCAGGATCCCTTCCCAACGGGAATTTGGAATTCTCTAGAGATATGCAGGTTTCCTCACGATGTTTTCCTTCACCATCCATTCTAGACCAATGTACAGAAAGATTGCAATTAAGTGTAAAAAATATGCTTATATATAAAGCAAATTACAAAATTGAAGATTATTTGGATGATAAGAAAGCCTGGATTTGAAAATCCTTTCAGCTTCATACAAGACAGCGGTTTAAGAATGTATAATTGAATATATTTAAAAGATTGACCGCCGAGTTTCTTGCTGGTTCTTCTCGGTAAGAGCAACATTCCGAACCAGTAGTAGCTTCAAATTCAAAATATTCTTTATTCAAGTAAACTTGTAAACAAGTGCTTTTGAATCGTCAACTTTACTGATGGTTCGGAAAGCTGTTCCTACCGAGAAGAGCCAGCAAGAAACTCGGCGGTTGCTCTTTTTAAAATATAAATCTTAGAACTAGTTACATTTATTTATTACTGTCTTGTACAGAGTAGAAGCGCACCTATATCCACCCATCCTTATCATCTAAGTAATCTTCAACAGTATAATAGGCTTTCTGTATCAGCCTCTTTTTAACAGTGGTTTTAAACTGCTGTAATAGCAAGGCCAAAATTGATTTTGGCCTTCATTAAACATATTGATGCTTGACGATTCGTAAATGCCTGAAATGGTTTATTTGAATAAAATTATTTTGATTTGATTTGATTTCACCATAAAAGGGTATGATAAAATGTAATTATCATTTCTTTAGTTAATTTTGATTGGCCCGTTGGCGCTGTGGGTAGTGACCCTGCCTTCAGCTCCGCGGGTTGCGGGATTAATTCCCGCCGAGGGCCAACATTTTCTATAAACAAATTGTTGGTTCCTCGAGCTTGGGGTGTGTATTTGTATTTAAGTATGTATTTAAACTTATATATGTAGTATATCTACCAGTTGTCCGTCACTCATAACACAAGTATTAAGTTACTTACTTTGGGGACGGACGACCGTGTGTGTAAGTGTCCCATATATTTATTTATTTATTTATTTATAATAACCGGCCACTACTTATGCATTGATTAAACTCCCACATTTTACGACTTTCGTAGTTGTGTGTAATATATAAAAGTGGTACCACTTATACGACATAGTTAATGTATAGAAACCGGCTATACCCACGTCTTTTATAATGGGTGAACACGATTAGTTTCGAGTACATGTGAGGCCCATATTCTTGAGCTCTTTATGGTGTCTCTCTGTAAAAATGTCCCATATATGTAATGTGTATAATGTGTAAATGTCCCATATAGTTATTTTTTTTATTTATTTATTTTACATTCTCTCTTTATAATAGGTCCATCCAACGCAAGGCTCTTCAGGTGGCATGAGGTCTTCGTTGTATTTGGACCTTTCCCGCCTACCCACACTTACTCGCAACGTCAGCGAAACGCAACTGGTCGCTGATATACGTAGTGTTGGTGAGTTTTATTATTATAAAACACTAGTGGTACGTAAACGTTTAAGTACCCTCAATAATGTAATTTTTTTATCCTAGACATCAACCCGGTATTTAAGCTTAAATTGTGCCAAATTTTATTTATATTGCTTATAGCGGATTAGCCTTGAAAGCTACTTACGACAAAAATCGTAATGCATCACGACATGCATGACATAATCGCATTACGATTTTTGTCGTGGAGCCTATCCTCCTGATGATGCTTCGGTTTCGGGGCGAAACGATCGTTGAGATTGTGGTAGTGTGTGTGCTGCTTTTGTGTGCGTTGTTGCTGGTGAATTGCGCCTTGGGGTGCATGTGGTGGCTGGTCCTGCATGTATAAGGTGCGTAGATTTTGCCTGCTTCATACACATTGGCTTTGCATGCATTCACTTAACCCGTGCGGATTATAGCAAAGTAGTTAGTTCTGTTATATTGCTTGTTTTCTATACTTTAGTCTAGTTAATATTTGACCTAGCAGATAGGCAGATGACAGTGTTGTAGATTAATTTTTTATTTGCATTCACATAACATAAAACGTAATGAAAATTCAAGAGTAATAAGGAAATTATTTTGCTATAATCCGCGAACAAGTGAATAGAAAATATATCATCATCATTCTCCTGCCCTTATCCCACTCTAAGTGGGGTCGGCATAACATGTTACAAACATTGACACATGATTTGGCTACGTATTTTACGACCTGCCGCCTGCCTGACTTCAACTTAACTTAGTCGCCTTTTACGACACCTCGGTAAGAAATGAGGGTGGTCTATTCTATGCAGCCGGATACCACACGGCGTTAAATAGAAAATATATATAATGCTAAATGTAGAGTGGACTAACCGAGTGCATATCTGATGCATGCAAAATTTGTAACAACACATGCACAAACCTACACCATCGCAACCACAATACACAAGCACTACACACGTTCACCAATACAAACTCAACAATCGTTACGCCCCGCAACCGAAGCATCGTCAAGAAATAGGCGGATAGTCCACGCTACTTTTAGCATGTATGTAATCGATTTTCTCAAAACCTACTGAATCAATTTTTATACGGTTTTCATTAAAAGATAGTGAAATACTTCCGGGTGGTTTAGATATATAGTACATATCGGTATTATGTAAATTGTATTGATTAGCCTTTGAAAATTTGAGATCTCGCAGTTATTAAAAAAATCTTGCTTGCTGGCAGCTTTAGTCGCATGCGCTGCGTAAACCAGCAGATCTCTGTGTATCTACACATAAGTAATGTACTAGAGAATTGTAGATCTATAAAAATACTACAAAAAAGTCCCCGACAGCATGTCTCTATCTCTTACAGTTAACTCACAATAACCAATTTTATGTTTAAAATTTGAATTCTAAAAAAAATTTGTGACTCGCTGATTTCCACGCGGGCGAAGCTAGTATTTTATATTTACATAATCGCGGATTATAGCAAATCAATTTTACTATTACTTTTGTATTATGGATCTCCGCAAAGTAACCTCCAATTCTATTAATTTGTCTATCTTAGATCCAAGGGTACCCGAATCCTTTCTAACGACCTCAGTACTTGACCAAATCCTTCATCTCAGCCCAGTGAATGTCAAATGCACGCAGTACCGAATAATATCACCCTTGAAACCATATTTTCTAACCTCGCAATGTACTCAAACTGTGTTAGTTGCAATATATTCTTTATTGGTAGCTCTTGCTTTTTGGCATTGTAAAAGTTATGCATTTATCTCTTTATCATCATCCTTCTCCCCTTATCCCACTCTAAGTTAACTGGCCCGTTGGCGCTGTGGGTAGTGACCCTGCCTTCAGCTCCGCGGGTCGCGAGTTCGATTCCCGCCGAGGGCCAACATTTTCTATAAACAAGTTGGTTCTTCGAGCCTGGGTGTGTATTTGTATTTAAGTATGTATTTAAACTTATATATGTAGTATATCTACCAGTTGTCCATCACCCATAACACAAGTATTAAATTACTTACTTTGGGGACGGACGGCCGTGTGTGTAAATGTCCAATATATTTAAAAAAAAAAAAAAGTGGCGTCGGCACATGTTACAAATATGTTGTCACATGATTTGGCTGCGTATTTTACGACCGGCCACCTGCCTGACGTCAACTTACCGTAGTCGTTTATTACGACCCCTCGGTAAGAAAGAGGGTGATCTATTCTAATCAACCGTATACCACACGGTGGGTCGGCCTACCTTAGTCGCCTTTTACGATACCTCGGTAAGAAATGAGGGTGGTCTATTCTACTCAGCCGGATACCACACGGCAAGCATTTATCACTTTATACAATTATTTAAATAAATTAATAAATATATGCGACACTGACACCCACGGTCGTCCAGCCCCAAAGTAACTTAATACTTTGTGTTATGGGTGACAGACAACTGGTAAATATAGTACATGTATAATTTTAAATATATACTTAAATACATATATACACTCAGGCTCGAAGAACCAACAAAATTTTTATAGAAAATGTTGACCCTCGGCGGGAATCGAACCCGCGACCCGCGGAGCTAAAGGTTCACTACCCACTGCGCCAACTGGCCAGTCAAGTTTATCAGTAGGTAGTAGATCCTCACAGGTTTTCTACGATAGTCTTTTCAACTTAATCCCGCGTCTAAATTACTAAAAACGGTATCTATAGAATATGTATATTCTATAGATATTATAGTACGGGGTCATTATAGTACGGTTGGACATATTGCACTTGACCGACTCCTAAGTGTTATTATTAGGTCCTTACATATGAAATTGGCGTTTTGTCGTACTGGCCACTTTGATCTCAAATATTACCTTTATGGTTAGGAATTCCAAATTCAAATTCATACAGCTTCCAAAAGAAAAGAATTCCAAATTCAAATTCATTCATTCAACAGCCAAATCCTGCCCTAAGCGAAAATTAACTAAAAAAAGTTGCTTGTAAGTGTTTGGTGGACTAGTGCCGGTGTCATTCACTACAGCTTTCTTAAATCTGGCCAGACGATTACGGCAGATATATAGATATCTGCCGTAATCTGTCAGCAACTGCAAACCATGATGGAAAGCTAGCTGCTAAACAACCGAGGCTGGTCAATCGCTCTAGGCCACTGCTGCTTCAGGACAACGCTAGACCACACACTGCACAACAGACGGCTACCAAATCAGAGGAGCTTCAATTAGAATGTCTTAGACATCCACCGTACTCTCCGGACCTTGCTCCAACAGATTACCATTTTTTTCGCAATTTGGATAACTATTTGCAAGGAAAAAAATTCAACTCCGATGGGGCAGTCCAAACCGCCTTCAAAGATTTTATTGATTCCCGCCCGAATGGTTTTTTTAGTAAGGGGATCAATGAACTACCTATGAGATGGCAAAAGTGCATACATAGCAATGGTACATACTTTGATTAATTAAATATATTTCATTGAAAACGACTTTATGTTCCTCCCATAGATAACGCCAATTTCATATGTAAGGACCTAATATTATCAGCAATATTTTGACATCATAAATCCTATCGCAATCTGTATAAAAAATATATTATTTTTTTTAAATATTTAATTCACTGTATTCTAGTACCTTTTTTACCATTTTTGTTGCTATGTTGTTGTTGGTCGCTTATTTGTCATATACACTAATGTCTATTGAAATATACAATTGGAATTATTATTAAAAGTATGTGTTTATTGCTTAGAATCCTTGACCTAGCGGATAATCCTGTTAGTTAGCGATTTGAGCCTCGTTTTTAGTATATAATAAAATTAATATATTTTAAAATTAAGCTCGGCGAAGTTGCCTAGGTATGTTAGTAGATTGATAGATAGAGGCTTAACAGCATGTTCGCAGTACTGGTAGAACAATAGCTGTAGTAGCTGTTTTAGATTTTATTTGTGATATAATAAAAGGTTTTTGATGCCCCAGGATCAAAAGCCCTGAACAACATGACGGAACAGTTCAGCAAATTAAATAAATTGAGTGCCAGAGCACGACCGAGCTTGCAGTTAAAATTCGATCAAGGCGCGTCAAAGACTAAAAAAATTTTCACATTGGGTCAAAATAAATCCGACAACAAAAAGAAAGGCAGTCTAAGCGATGGCTTGAGTTCCGATTGCTCATCCGATGACGAGAACAGAACGAATATATTTGAACCGACATTAGATAATTACGAGAACATGCAACATTATATCGGCGGCCAACAAAGAAAGGACGAAAACGATTGCGATCTGATCGAAAACCCTTTGTATTCATCAAAAATTGAGTCCCACGAAGAAGTGTTCGAACCTAGCACTTCAGTTTTAACAGAGAAACACACTTTAAAAACGCCCAGCACTAATATAAAAAGAAATCCATTCGATTCGGAATCTGTAACGCCTGAAATACAAGTAGAGACCGATGAAACGTTTAAGCCTGTACCGCCGAATTCTTTAGTTCTATCCCAGAAACTTTCCCAAAGTTCCGGGTATATCAATTTTGAGGAAGGTCCGAATATTGCAGAGGGTGCCAGCTATCATATGCGATCGAATTCTCAGCACGAGATCACGTTGAATATATCACAGTCTCACAGTGAATCGGCACTTAAGCAGTTGAAAAACATCGCTAGTCCTGTGTCGAGTGCTACGCGAGATATGGTCTTATCACCTTTGTCGAAACTAGCCAAAGGTGTACAGACTTTGGGTGCCAATTTGGATCCGAGGAAGATAAAGGTTAGTATATTTAATCCACGTATTTTCCTAATATAACTGTAAAGTTTCCATACAATTATGATACTAGAGTAAGTGGCCTGTTACAATCCCACTGCTGGGAATAGGCCTCCACTCTCCGTTTCTGGAGAGAAGGGTTGGAGCTAAGACCTACCACGCTGCTCCAATGCGGATTGGTAGGTTAATATTTAATTACATTATACAATTACACTGTAATATTTAATTATAATTTACTTTACATTGAGATCTACAAAATGACTACAAAAGTAGCGGCAGTATATCTAATATTAATAATAATAAAAACATTTATTCTCTGATAGGTAATATACAAGAAAATAAACTAAACTAAAAAGTAACATAGGCAAGCTAATATTACCCCAGAGAAGAGATAAAAAAAAAGTAAAGTAACAGCCTGTTACTATGTCCACTGCTGGGCTAAGGCCTCCTCTCTCCGTTTTTGGAGAGAAGGATTGGAGCTAAGATCTACCACGCTGCTCCAATGCGGATTAGTAGGTTACACATATCCCTAGAATTCTCTAGAGATATGCATGTTTCCTCACGATGTTTTCCTTCACCGAAAAGCGTGTGATAACCAATTATCAATTAGATACATAAGTTTTAATAGAAAAACTCATTGGTGCCAGCCCGGGTTTGAACTCGTGTTTCCCTCGAAAGAGTCGCACGGTCTCACCGCTGGGCTATCACAGCTCTTATAGATACTAAAGTAGGGAAGCCTTAAATCATCATTTTCTTAGCCTTATCCTTAAATGAGATTGGTACAATATGTCTTCACCTTCCATTCTCCTCTATCATTCGTCAACTCTGGTGCTCCTTTTATTATATGCATATCATCGTGATCGTCACACAATTCAGCCATCTTTTTTTCGGCCTTCCTCTAGTCATCCACATTCATATTTAAAACTCTTTTGCTCACGTCATTTAGAGAGAGTTTTAAATGTGTCATATTATAATAAAAAAATCAAAGGAGACTGTTTCTATCTCTCTCTTTTTTATGTGTTATTAGACAAAGATAAGATACGAGTTGCATCTTTCCCCACATTATTTTTTGTGACACTTTCAAGCTCCGCTAAGCATTTCTTCTACATACTATAATAATTATTCGTACAAAGATGTATTTTATTACAAATACAGAATGTTTCATATATTGAAACTAGTGGTAACCGCGACTGCGTTTTGCGCTTAAATACCCTAATAATGCAATATTCGTTTTACTGGTATTCATTTTATAAGAAAAACGATTTTTTTCCCATATGTTCGGCCAGAGTATAAACTTCAATTATAAACTTCTATTCTCATCAATATTGGTTCAACGGATTAACAGTGCGATTAACAGTGTACGGAACAGACAAATAGATTTTTGCATTTATAATATTAGTATGAAAATCTAATCTCTCAAAATCAAAATCAAAATCAAAATAATCTTTATTAAAGTAGGCTTTTTATAAATTTTGAATCGTCAAGGATCAATAATTAGATTTAATAAGCTACTACACTCTGTTTACGGACAACTCAAAAATAGTAGGTCAAAATAATTTTCTTCGTATTAAACTTTAATATCTTTAAGTCTTTTCAAGTTATTTCCGACTAATATTTACGATTTTCATATTACTATTATATAATTGTAGGTAATATTCTAAGCTGAATTTTACAGATGTACGTCGTACAAAATTTTAATTCATTAACAAGTGAAAGAAATCTTGTAGTTACTTTAGCCTTATGTTTTTTTCTATTTCAATCAACAGAATAATGCCCAATAAATTTTTATGTAAAGTTCTGTTAGAAATTATTCCGGTTTACTTTTGTATTACTTAAATTTTACCTCATGGATGCGTTCTATACATAATCTTGTTATACATAAAAAGCTATAAAAAATGAACTTTTTACTTCAGGGACAAGCATCAGTGAAACATATATCAGACCAACAGTACGAAGAACATAAAAGATTGCAAGAAAAATGGCAAGGTTGCAACACCCGGCTCGTTGCTCTCTAAAATGTTGCCAGTACCAAAGCTAATGTGGGTAAAATTGTTACCATTACAAAAATTCCTCAAAGGTTAATTTTTTTTATTTAATATGTAAATTTGTCACAAAAGTTTACTCCAAATTGCCAGAATAGTTAAAGCTATAATTCGATACAGTAAAATGTTTTTTTTTATAATCAAATGCATAGTACAAATATCTATTAAGAGAGTTTCTTATTAGGTCTTTGCATAGATTTTTTTTATTGTAATCGCTTGTGTTCATTGATATAGTAATTTATTATTGACATTATTCCCATGTAACTCGGATATAGTAATTAACTTTAATAAATTCCTTTTAAATTACTTATTAAATTTTACTCAATCGAATTATAAATGTTTATTAAATAGTTTATATTTAAGGTGAATCCTTATTCATTAGTTTACTTTGGAAAATTTAACGCATTCGTAACTGTTTATTTTTTCTGTAGTGCATAAGATAGTTCTTACACAAAATCATTGACGCTAACCGCCTAATTCCTAACCGTCAGAAAATATTCTTAAAATTATTTTGAAAAAATCTGTTTAAAACATTTTGAAATAGAGTAAAATAATTTATGTTATTAATTTTTTTTTAGCTTTATTTTTTGTTTCGCAATCCTACCATTGTATTAGCGTTCTTTTGAACTCCGTAGTTAGTAAGATTCTCAAGTAAAATACGTGAATATATTGAACTAATTAGATTTTTTTGTATTAATTTTATTAACGGCCTGGATCCGTTAAGGCATATTTAAATCTTGTTACCATAGATACCATAGACGAAATATGAATTTTTGAATTAAAACTATCGTGAGTGGTATTCATTATTAATATTGAGAGACCGGCTATACTCACGTCTTATTTTATCGGATGAGCCCTCGGATGAAACTAGTCGGGCTCATCCGATAAAATAAGACGTGAGTATAGCCGGTCTCTCAACATTAATAACGAAATATGAAATAATATAAGGATTCGCCTTAAATTATTCCAGTGCTCGCTATATATAAGTGGCAAACGAATTGCCAAATTTCCATCGCTTAGTTCAATTACTAGAATAATTATAATAACGTTTAAATATATAATGTAGCGAGATAGTGTTATTGCAATTTCAATTTATTTGTGATCTTTTGACTTTATAATAGGATTAATTGATTTAATCTATGAACCACTGTAATTTTTTATTTTAATTTTCGATCCTCTTGCTTGGATCATGATCGCAAAGGATCGCAAAAAATCTGCGAATAAATTAATATAGAAAGGTCTAAAATAAATAGTAAATTGTTGTGCGTATTGTGTAAATAGGTATGTGTGTTAAGTCACATACTTATGCGGACCGCACCGCTATACCGCTATACTGACTTGTAGGCGCAGTTGGCATTTGACTCTGCCCTCAGCTCCGCGGATCGCGGGTTCGATTCCCGCTGAGAGCCAACATTTACTATAAACAATTTGCTGATTCTTCGAGCCTGGCAGTATATTTATATTTAAGTATGTATATAAATTATATATGTATACATTTAACCTGGTACCCGTCACCCATAACACTAGTATTAAGTTACTTGATTTGGGGACGGACGACCGTGTGTGTTACTGTCCCATATATTTATATTACGGTATTTATTTATAGAGTAGAAAGTAGAGTAGCAGCCTGTTACAATCCCACTGCTGGGATTAGGTTTTCTCTCTCCGTTTCTGGAGAGAACGGTTGGAGCTAAGACCTACCATGCTGCCCCAATACGGATTGGTAGGTTACACTTTAGAGATATGCAGGTTTCCTCACGATGTTTTCCTTCACCGAAAAGCGTGTGATAAATTGCAATTATCAATTAGACACATGAGTTTTAATAGAAAAACTCATTGGTGCCTGCCCGAGTTTGAACTCGTGTTCGCCTCGTAAGAGTCGCACGGTATCACCGTTGGGCTATCACAGCTCATTTATTTATAGGTCATAGTAATAATATTTGACGGAATTCATGTCACAATGACTTGTTTAACTACATTTTTCTAAATTTTAGAAAATAGTGAATAGCCACTGTACTGGTAGGCCGAGTCGATCATGTGTTACATCGGTTGCTTTCATAACGAAGTGGGGTTGGCGCATGTTATGAACATGTGGTAACATGATTTAGTATTTTATGACTGACCGCTTGCCTGACGTCAACTTACCTTAGTCGCCTTTTACGACACCTCGGTAAGAAATGAGGGTGGTCTATTCTATGCAGCCGGATAGAACACGGCAAAGTTTGTGCTAAAGCCAGCTTTTAATAGCTCTTAATAGGACAAAAAAATCTAAGTAACATATCGATATTTAATTAATGCCCAGTCTTGTTAAAGAATTTTAAAGTAATAATAATGTAGAATGGGTAAGTTGACGTCAAGCTGGCGGCCGGTCGTAAAATACGTGGCCAAATCGTGTGACAACATGTTTGTAACATGTTGTGCCGACCCCACTTGGAGTGGGATAAGGGCAGGAGAATGATGATGATCTTTTTCTTTATTGTACATACATAATGTTAGAAAACAGAAAGAAAAAATAGCACATCTATCCCAAAAAGGTATCTCTTCCAGTCAACCTTTGAGGGACAGAAGGAAAAGGAAAAGAAGTGAAATATGGATATTGAAAAAAGAAGGAAGAAAAAGAAAAATAACGAAAAACTATATACATAGATTAATATTTGCACATTATACACAAAAGATAAAAAAGATGCAATTTAGATAAAAGTAATTATTTAAATTTAAATATATAATTTAAAAGCTGTGATAGCCTAGTGGTGAGACCGTGCGACTCTCTAGAGACGACATAGGTTCAAACCCCGGGCAGGCACCAATAAGTTTTTCTATTAAAAACTTATGTGTCTAATTGATAATTGCAATTTATCACACGCTTTTCGGTGAAGGAAAACATCGTGAGGAAACCTGCATATCTCTAGAGAATTCTCTAGGGATATGTGTATCCTACCAATCCGCATTGGAGCAGCGTGGTAGGTCTTAGCTCCAATCCTTCTCTCGAAAAATGGAGAGTGGAGGCCTTAGCCCAGCAGTGGGCATAATAACAGGCTGTTACTTTACTTTTATATAATTTAAAAATAAAAATGTAAAAGAAAACTTTATTTAACTACTTTTCAGCATTAATTTATAAGTATTGTAAAATTGTCATGGGGTTTGAGAAATCTAAAAAAAAATAATTTTATAATAATCCGCCAGAAAAAACTTAACGTTTTTGTTAATTTGTATCCACGTAGACAAGTTATAATAAAAATATTAAAATTTTCTTATTAACACACATTAAGTAAATTCCACTCGAACTGCCAAATAAATCTCAAAAGCCTTGATTCCAATCACTAATCATCATGATGACTTCTTGAATCTTATTAATAAAGATATATAAAATTTAAGTGACATGCGGTGCGGTCCGCAAGTATGCTTAGCTTTTAGTGTACAAATGCCAAAAAAATGAAAACATGAGTGGTATTTTATTTAATTTTTTTTTTCTAATTAAACATGTAAAGGCGCTGAACTTATTCATAATGAAATTGCTTATAATTTCATTATGATAATTACTTTATGATTTAAAAACAAATAGGTAATTTAGTATTTAAATGACAATAACTCATGTTTTCTAAATGAGATATCTTAAATATATTTTATTACTAGACTTCCACTGGGCAGATATTATCTTTGAATATCAGTTATCCATGAAGGATTTAGCCTCACCATGTTGAAATGGCATATTCAGGATTCAGGAGCTAATCTATTCTCACGAATAACGCTACAACTCGTTATTGGTACTACAGGCCTACCATGAACTCTTATTGCGACTCAATTGAAGACGTAAATGAATTTGCTTTCTTCTTCTTAATGACGTCTTAAAGACGCACACTTTAAGTCGTTGCTGAAAGAGTGTTCGGAATTCCTCCTAAGAACATATGAGTAAAAGAGCCAGAGTTCTATAGTTCATATAACGTTATCCTTTTCAAACATTACGACCCCAATGCAATTCACACTTCATGGTACGAAAAGCAAGCGGTTCGCGGTCGTCGTTTACGTCTTCAATTGACTTGCAATAAGTGTTCATGGTAGGTCTGCTGGCCATTTTAGCCAACATTTTCTATAAACAATGTTGGTTCTTCGAGACTGAGTATATGTAATTATTAACTAAAAACTATATATGCATAAATTTACCACTTGTCTGTCATCCATAAGACAAGTATTAAGTTACTTTGGGGAGGGACTATCATGCGTGTAATTGTCTTTTATTTATTGGTGTTAAGTATTTAGATCATAAAAGATTTTATCGACATTATACGGCCGCTGGATCTTGTTTATATATCGACATATTCTATCACCCATTTCGACCTATACACGTCTTATTGATCCAATAAATAAATTTAATTTTTTTGAATTTTTAAATAAATAAAAAACAAAAACGCGTTATAGCTATAATCGTATAGGATATTAAAATTGTATTAGTGACAATTATTAGCCATTCGTATGAAATAGAGTGCAGAGTATTAGCAAATACAATTATATTGCCCAGTATATAAGCTTGCGTCGTTTAAGTTAAATTAAAGAACTTAGACAAAATAAAACTTATAGCCTGTTTAACAGTGTGCGTAATTTTTTTCATAAACCTTGCAACGTTTTCAACAAACATTTCTTTGCAACATGTGAAGCAATATTACGTTGAATTACAAGTATAGTACCCGGCATTAAATAATGCACATCGATGTTTAGAATGAAACAGCCGGCTAGTTCGGTTACGTAGAGCGCTGTCAATGTCACACACGGGTTCGTCAGTCTGTGCGACAGAGACAATGCTCTATGAAGAAGAATTTAGCCGATTTCTCTCTAAGCTTCGATTTGCATTATTTATTGCCGGGTACTATACATATTTCGATTAGATAATAACTCTTACTAATAAAACAGTTATTGTACTGCAGTAGGGGAGCCACCCTAATACTTAGAATCCCTATTAAAGCGATCTTTCATTGTCCATTTGATAGTAGATGTGAATGGTGAAATTTTTCCGTTTCTAGTCCAATCCACAAAAATCCAGAACAATCTCTTGTGAATAATTACGAAAGTCAGCCATTTTTATTGTTTTCGGAAATTGACATTAAGTACCGGCACACCGCGGTGATATCGTTGGCGACAGTGACTATAGAATTTAAGTCGCGGTTAATTTTCTTTATTTATTTATTTATTTATTGTATATACTTAATAAAATAAAAAAGAAAAAAAAATAGCTCATGTAAAGCGGACTTATCCCTGAAAGGGATATCTTCCAGTCGACCTTTGAGTAACAGAAAGTAATGTCCTTTTCTTTCTGTTATTCAAACATGGATAATGAAAAAGAAAGGAAGAAAAAGAAACATAGATCATGATGCAATATAGATAATACTGATTAATATTCAAATCCACACCCTAATTTTCCAGTCGCCAGCGACTCGCCGCCGACCAAAGTCGCTGTCGTGTGTCGTGTACTTAAATGTGACCATTGATAAAAAGGAGAAAAGCAAATTAGGCTACCTATCTGCCTCTTTTTTATGTGTGATTAGACATAGATAAGTTTGGGACTGCCATCTTCCCTTATTATACGTTGAATACTCGCATTCACCGGCCTGCCTGTTTTCTACTCTATGACTTATAAATTTCGAGTAAAGTACATTTCAAGCATTAATCAGTACCGTCTATAAAAAAAGTATTATTACAACTTTACTTATTATTTTATTTATTTATTTAAATTATCATAATTAAAACGGCTAACCGATAACACTAATTAACTTTAAAAATCAAACATAATATACTAGACAGGATATAAAATAGAAACTAATATTGAAATAAACTAACAAACTTAGCCTACGAACATAGTGCAGTTATAACGGTCGCTGCAATTTAGGCAACAATAACTTATTCAAAATATGAATCTTGACAACATAAAAGTAATAATTTAAAGGAACATAGGAACAAAATAACACATTTAATTAAAATAAAAACGGAATGTAAAAATGAAAACATAGAATTTGTGATATTGAATTTTTGAATCAATTCATTTTTTAATTCCAACGTGTGAGTGTTAGACTATGGCTTGTATATGATAGTTATATAGAAGACTAGCCAGGGTCAATCGAGTTTTAAAACATAATTTGATTAGCTTTTTCAATGAAATCATACATTCCTTGTTATAAGATTATGTACGATAGTTTTTGGAATATTTAAACTTTTCTTATCTTTCTATATTGATATCTACGTAAGTCCTGTACTATGCAGTAAAGATTTTCATGTCTTTTTTGACATCACATATTACCATAAATATTTCTATCTCTCTTACACCCTATTAGTTATATATTGTCCATATAATTTGGACACAGATAATTGTTAAACTCAAGCAGCTCCATATTCCAGATGTTTTATGTTTTCGTCTTCGATTGTTAGAAATGCTACACATTTCAGGTCATCACTATTTAAGTTCACTTATATTTTGGCTAGTAGAATTATATATAGGTATGTGTAAAAGGATTGGAGAGTGATCTTTGAAGTTTTTTTTAAATTATGAACTAATAGGATTTCCCAGGTATTAATTGCTTTAAAACTTCCCAGTCTTCAAAAATCAACTTTGCAGAATCTACTGCATATGTCTTGGTTTGGTTTTATTTTGTCAACGTAAACAATTATGAGCAAAATATTATAGCTTATAAAACTTTTCTGTTATCTAATATACAATAGGTGCTTTTATAAAATATACAAGTCTTATTGTAATAAAAAAATAATAACATATTATATGGCTTACGTAAATATGTCAATTAAATTATTCATAGAATTAGACTTACTTGGCGGGGATACAGAATACAAAAGTAATAATAAGATTATTTTACTATAATCCGCAAAAAAGTAAATATAAAATATATATAATGTTAAATATAGAGTGGACTATCCGTTTTCATACCTGATGCAGGACTCTCAAAACACACGCACATACCTCCACCACAGCCACCACAATACACAAGCACTACACACGTTCACACTTCACAATCAAAAATTCAACAATCATTTCGCCCCTCATAGCTTTGCGATTTTGCCGTAGAGTGTATCTCCTAATAATACTTGGGTTGCGAGGCGAAACGACTGTTGAGTTTGTGATAGTAAAGGTGTGTAGTGCTTGTTTATTGTAAGTGCATGCGTTTTACGAATCCTGTATGTATTAGGTATGAAAACGGACAGTCCGCTCTACATTTAGCATCATATATATATATTTTTTCTATTTTTGTTATCGCGGATTATACCAAAATAATTTTATTTTTAAGTTTGTATGTCAATTAAGTAAATACTGTAACAGTTTTGATGGCACTTTACCGTTTTGACACGTCTATACAAAATAACCTCACCATTGTTCTATATTAATAGCTTATTACCTCCGTAATTGTGGCAAAATTTGGCAGTATTATTATATACTTAATAGAATATATTTAACCTAGTTCGCCTATAGTTATGGAATTATTGTTATAATATTTGCTAAGTAGGTCGTGTTATATAAAAATGTATTAAATAATAAATTGAAGTTTATTCCTAACGTATTAATTCATTTGTTTACTTTTTTAGTTTTATTTTTAAATTTTGGGTATGCTTGCATGACTTGCCAGAAAAATATTATTCAAAAGTTGCCAGATTTTTTTACCGATTAATAATTTTTGAGTGCTTTGTTTTAGTTTTTTATTTAAAATCACAGAACTTAAATACATATTTTATTATCATTTATATACAACAACACTATTACAAAATTAAATATATCTCAAAAAAGTAAATTATATACATTGTGCGAATATTAGAATACATAATTTTTTTTAATGCTTATGTTATTTGTTATAATGTAACAAATGTATTAAATTATTAATCTAGTTATTTATTTTGTTTTTGTTATAGTCCTCCACCTAAATGTTCTATTTATTCCCAACAATGAATATTGTAAAATTATGGCAAATAATTCATTTATTCTATTAAGTAATTTATTTATTGCATTTCTTTCAGATATTATTTATTAATTCAAAAGGTACTATTTGTACGTACTATTGTAGTTTAACTAATTACCTTATATATGTGTCAGGAATAGAAAATGTTTTCTGGTATTTATCACTTTTTTTAACATGGCCACAGATAAAACCTAACTTGATTTTATTATTTATAAAATGTTAAAATCATTGTAGTGAATTCCAACCGTAAAGATGTTAATTTATAATTTTTAATGCATTGTTTTATAATGATTTTGTCTGTGATTGTAATATACCAGTATAGTTTTGTTTGTGTTTATTTAATACATTAAGTACATTAAAATGCTTCGACATCTTATTTTCTGGTTTCATTTCATTTAGAATATTTCTGAATTAAATCTATTAGAATAATTAAATAGACAACAATTAAGTAAGTATTTATTCGGAATTAAACATACAACAAACAAAAGAAACAAGTGTACTAATATGTCAATTCATGATCTTAAAAATCAAATAAAGGAGAAATACTCCAAGCATAGCTCTTTCTTGTGAGATCCATAGTCAGATCGAATTACAGATCCAAATGACCGGCAACAGGCATTGTAGAAGGTTGAAATCATATCTAATTAAATAGCGGTAACGACCGCTATAGATTTATATTATATTGAAATTAATATATTACAAGAGCTAAGTGGTACACTGCTGCACACATTCGTTTTATTGCTTCTACACTGCATCAACAACTAGAAAAACATATTGACCTTTGACCTACATTGTGATTTATACTTTATTTCTTGTATATAATCTAAGTGAGTGTACAGCACTTTTACTTGTTAGGTCTTAAAAGAGTAGATTCTAGGGTGTAAATGAATTAGTAGAGTGTCAATCAACATTTTAGGAATTGCAAACAAGTTCTAGTCTATGTTTTTTGAGTTGTTAAAAAGTCTTAGTTATTGTCTATGTAAAAAGTAGTACAAAATACAAATGTCAAAACAAAAAGATTGTTTAAATAATTGATTGATTCAATTCTAAATTTAAACAAGGTGTAGATAACTGAGGTAATTCTTAAATTTAATAATTACTCTTATTATATTGAACTTTTATTTAGAAATATAACGCCTACAAAGTATACAACTCAAAAAAAAATTGTGCTAATAAAAATCAAATAAGTATTATATATCCATAAAATTATATAATTACAAGTTTATACAAATAAATAACCATGGTTACGGCGTATTACATTATGAAAATGGCCAAGAAAAACAAAAGCATCGATATATCCGAGTATTATAGTAAATTATGCGTTACTGATATAAAAGAACCATTCCACAAAAACAAAAAAACATGCAGAATTTGTCTGAAGGCTGGTTCAATACCAATATATGGCATCGATAGAAGTTGTGAAATTGTAGAAGCCTTAACCATTTTTGGTAACATAAAACTTGACAAAGATGATGAGTATCCTAAACATTTGTGCCAGGTTTGTAATAAGTTTATCATGGAAGCTATTTCATTTCGAACAATAGCGAAAAAAGCGGATGATGTTCTAAAACAGTCTATAAAATTTGATGATTATGATAATTTCCATGATAATGAAGTTGAATATGAGATCGAAGTATCAGAGCAATGCCCAATCAAAACAGAAATAGATGAGATGGTTCCTACGCGTCACATAGTAAGTGATAAAGAAAAGAAAAATGTCAAGGTTCAGTGTACTGTGTGTCACAAAATTGTAACAAATGCATATTATAAAGAGCATATCACAATGCATGATCCAAATCATCACAAATATATTTGTGATATCTGCGGAAGGTCATTTAGACTGAGATGTTCCTATCACAATCATAGATTACGACACAGAATTGATTTTTCATTTAAGTGTCAATTTTGTCCATACAAAGGCAGATATAAAGAACTTTTAAAGACTCATATGCGGACACACACAGGTGATTATCGTTATATGTGCACAGAATGCCCTGCAAGATTCCTTTTTAAAAGCAATTTAAATCGTCATGTTTTAATTAAACACAAGGAGCCTCAACATAAATGTGATGTATGCAAAAGAGCATTTCATACAGAAATAATGCTCCAAAAGCATAACGAGGTCGATCATTTAGGTTTTAAAAATCATACATGCAATTTATGTGGAAAAGCATTTGGATACAGAAATGCTATGATGAAACATCAAAGACATGTACATAAAAGGGAGAAATTGTCATTTTCCCGAATGCCCACTTATTTACAGGTTGAGAAAAATAATCAGGGAATTGATGTGTAAACAAATACAAAAAATACTATCAAATACACAATATAATAATAATGAAGCCAAACTACAAAAAAAACTTCTAATTCATACTGATTATAAAATACCTATCATAAAAGTTTTCATTATAACTGATCTGATTAAAAAAATTTAAAAAAAAAATAAAGCTTTAAATCAGTATTATTTATTAAGAATGTGCATATAATTTTTAAGCTAATATATAATACTTAAGTTATAAATTAAAATAAATGTTTATGTGTATAAGTCTATGTGAATTTTATTTTCATTCTATTATTTCACTTCCCTATTTTTTTAATATATTATGAACATACATTCGAGGTGATGTATATCTAAGTGATTTTTTTGTGATACTATAGTGGATGATAAATTACAATACACTTCTACACTTTGCCATAATTCACGATAATAATATTTTCATTAAATAATTTACACAAGTAGGTGTTACTTTGTGGAATTCCATAGTACAAAAGTTATGATAGAATTATTTTGTTATAATCCGCGTTTGTTAAGAATTAAGAAGTGGGAAGCAATTATTTTTATACTGAAAAGTACAAAAAAAAATTAAATTCACAATCACTACAAAAACAAACAACTAAGTAAAATATTATTCCTTGAATTAAATAATTCTTCACGACAAAATCTTAATTGACTTTGTGATTTTACGTGGAGACTATCTCCTGACGATTCCTTTTTTATAATCGAAAGGCAAGCGCCTGGCTACAATCTCACTTCATGGAAAGTGAAAGATGCAGCCTAAGGTGAACTGCGCTTGCAACTATAGTACCTATTCACTTTTTTTAATTTGGCAATCGTCCGGAAAAATGGATGCAGGAAGAGAATTCTACATTTAGGCCGTTCGCACAGGAAACGATGAGCCAAAGCGTTTAGTGCGTATTTTGGGGATATTAACTGTATATCGGTGGAGCCTTCGGCATCTGGTCGTACGGTAGTAAAATGGTGAGGGAGGCATCAGATCGAACAAATCTGTGGCGCACTCTCCGAAATATATTCTGTAAAAAACAGAAAGAGATGCAACTGCACGCCTGTGTTCTAGCGTCGCGAGCCTCGTTTGAGCCACCTTACTACCGGTACTTACCGGACAACATCTCAAAGATGACTGCAGTACTCCATGCAAATAGAATGCTTCGGTTACAGAGTGAAACGGTCGTTGAGATTGTCTTAGTGCTTGTGTAGTGTGCTGTTGGAATATTGCTGTAGGGTAAAGGCACCGAAAGTGAAAATTTTGTATTACAAAAAAGAGCCATACGTGGCATCTACAATTTAAGTCCGCGTGATTCCCTGCGAGAGAAGTTTAAGGAAATAGGTATTCTTACATTTGCTTCACAGTATATTTTAAACAATGTAATTTTTGTACATAAAAATATAAAGAATTATAAAACGATAGGTGATGTATATAATAGACAAAGTAGGAACCGACATAAGCTTGCGACTCCTGCTTTGCGCCTAGCAAAAGTACGTAAATCGTTTGTGGGTTTGGGTATAAGATTCTAAAATAAAATTCTGAAATCAATTTTGGCCATGCCATTACAGCAGTTTAAAAACACTGTTAAAAAGATGCTGATACAGAAAGCCTACTATATGTATATATATGATGTGTGGATATAGGTGCACTTCTACCCTGTACAAGACAGTAATAACTAAATGTAACTAATTTTAAGATTTATATTTTAAAAAGAGCAACCGCCGAGTTTCTTGCTGGTCCTATCGGTAGGAACCAGCAGTAGATGTTGACGATTTAAAAGCACTTGTTTACAGGTTTACTTGAATAAAGAATATTTTGAATTTGAAAGTTGGTGGTGTCTTGTGATACGTGCGGTAACTAATCCTGGTATATAAGGTTTGATTTTTAAAAAATAACAAAAATTAATCAATATAATTCTATCATAACTTTTATTTACGTTTTATATGTTCATTACTTTTGTGTTATGGAGCTCCGCAAAGTAACGCATAATTCTATAAATTAAAAAATATACTTATTGGATTGTTTTTAAGTAACAATAAAATTTGGGATAAAGATAAAAAGTTCCAAAATAGCATCAACAACAATTCCTTCCAGGCCAGAAAAAGATTATACTATTTCTAATTTCTATTAGGGATGTTGCCAGTAACCTATCTATCGCCAGTTTCGGGTTACTAGAGTTAGAAAAGGCTATCTATCGCAGGATTTTATCCTAATCTTGTATCTACGGGTAAAGACTCTTATCATCCCACCCTATCTATCGAAGAGGTTTGGAAATCGCCACAAGTAAGCCTTTCCTCGGCTCTCTTATTATATTAATGTGGATCCAGATACATTAAACAGTTACTTAGAGTTACAACAGTAAAGGGTTTAGGTTTGATGCCGCCCTAGGCCCTCTTTATGACGCCACCCTTGATGTTATTGAATAAAATAAAAATTTGATCCAGTATTTTTATATTAAATTTATTTCGTTAGAATATAATTATATTATAACTCATAAACATTATAGACATACAATTTGTTAGCGACGCAATAATAATTAATATAAATTAATAAAATAAAAATATAAAAAATTTGTACCTAATATTTTAAATAAAAAATGGGAAAAGGAACGTGCGTCGTGTGACAGTTCAGTACAAACGTTTTTTCAAATTTTGACATATACGTCAACTCATACGCGCGCCAACGTTTTTAAAAGCTCCCAATTTTAATAATTTTTCCTAGCGAGTATAATAAGCAGCACGACGTACACTCCATTACCGATATAAAATCCCTCGCTTGTTTTATTTATAAAAAAGTCGGTTTCAAGTGGTCCTTCGAGCCGGATCATGGCGTGTGGAAATGAGTTAGGCATTTTAGACTGGCTATCCTTCCAAGGCAAACCGACGTGCCATCTTCCTTCCTTCAATTCGGAAGAATTGTCTAGGTAAGCTAGTGCCCGCAAGTCTTCCGAGTTTTCTCGTGGTCTAGCTGTTATACCTAGAGAATCTATAGCGAAAGAATTACGAACTTCTTCCTGTATTTCACGCAGTATTTTTTCATTTTCTGCGTTTATCTTACAATTATTGGAGCTGAGGAGCAAGGCAGAGTGAGTAAAACGTCCAGTTGGTTGTGAGCCATGCATACACCATCCGAGTGGAGTAAGTGTGGCATATGGATCCCCAGGTTTGCCTTCTAACACTTGCAGTGGTAATAATAAGTGGTAGTTATCCTGTCCTATCAACATTTTTGGTTTGCAATACCCCATACGGATCTGATCCTGTATACCACAAAGATGATTATATTTTGTGACGCATAATGAGGGAATATCTTGCGCTGGTAAGTTTAAATTATTAACACTATTCGCGGCGAACGTAAACAATTGCCCGTCTCTGTTGGATAACGTTAAGTTTACTATCTCGCTATCGCATTCTAGTGCATTATCGTTCCATGCCCCGCACACACGCATAGGTCTCTTATAGCCGCGTAGCCCCACTCGCGCCGCGAGCTCCGAGTCAATGAGCGTCACAGTTGACCCATCGTCTAATAACGCGGCTGTTGTCTCGGTTCCGTGCGGTCCGTGAATATGAACGGTTACCACTTTTAATAATATTTGTCGATTGTTTTCCGATATGTGCGTGATCTGTTGTATGTCTCCATTTAGTTCACTTTCCGTCGGTTCTGTAGTCACGGTAGGGCTTACGGTTTGTGCAATATTTACATCGTAGTGTAACAAAGGGTGATGTGCCTGATTGCAATTATTTTTGTTGCACGCCGGCGCCGGGCAAGTGTTTCTATCGTGCCGCGATAGTAGGCATTTATAGCATAAACTATATCGCTTCACGTGACGCCAGCGATCCTTACGTAGTGCTTTTTTAAACGCCCTGCTGTCCGGTAAATTGTGTTTTGACGTGCGACAAAACCGACATTTTGTTTCTTCCGCGTTTGTTTCTTTGTTTACCATGACAGTTAAAGATTTAGTTGCGTAATTATCGGAATATTTTTTTCGATATAAGTTGCTATCATTCGAATAAGTGATATTTACCGCCGTTTTCGTGATTTTAATAGCTTCGTCGTTGAGAAAATCGGACAATATTTCTAGTTTCGGTTTAGTTTTTTCAATTATGAGGGGATAGCTGTAATCCGTCCATTTAGCTAATAAAACCGTCGGTAACTTAGACAACACGACCGATATGACATTCATGTTTTGCAGGTATTCATCTTCACCTATAGCGCGAACAGCCGCGACAAGATTTTTTACCTTAACAGCAAATGCGATGATATCTTTGTGATATTCTATTGACATGGCTGGTAGCTTCGTAACATCACGAACTATCCTTGAAATAATTATGTCCGGGTTGCCGAACTGAAGCTCCAGTGTGGACATTATAACGTCGGGTGAGGCGGCGCTGATTAATAGCGCCGTGACGGCTTCCTTGGCCGGTCCACAAAGACACCCACGTAATCTCCACATATTCTCTTTGGGGGTAAAGTTACATACTTGTGTGGATTCCTCATACGCTTGTTTGAACTGTAACCATTCCATGGGGTCACCCACCTTGGTAGGTCCCGCGGGGTGCTGATACGGCTAAGCATATTATTGTGAGATGCGTTACCTTTTGAGGCGGCTGCCAAATCCTTAAGTGCGCTTGCTAGCATCTGAACAGTTCCTTCAGTCACACCACCGGTCGCGGCGGGCGGACACAGCTCACCCAAATCTAAACCATCCTGCTGAGCGGGCTGTGCTAACTGTTCCTGGTTGCTGCGCTCTAACCACCTTTCTACATTAGTATGATTTGTACGCACCTCTTGCTCCTCCAACTGCGGACTGTATTCTTCCTCTTCCTCCAGTGCCGCCATATCAGCCTGTAGTCGTTTATCAATGAGCTCCATCTCTATGCGGGCCTTCGCTTCCGCTGCCTCGAGTTGCAGCCGCTTCTTCCTTGCCAATATAGATGCAGCACTCGATTTCTTAGATCTATGAGTAGTGGCGGACACACTTGGTGCCACTTCTGCTCCTGAGTCCTCGAAAAGCTTCTTTCTGACTTGCTCCTCGCTAATAGCCTCAGTTTTGGGTGGCTCAGTATCTACAATCGATTGTTTTTTCTGCTTCTTCTCCACAAGCTCCTGTTTTCTTACAGTGCTTCTTGTGTTCACCATGCTTGGAGTATGAAACATACCTTGTATAATCAAGAATCCAAAAGATTACTCCCGATTACTCAAAGCAATCGATATTTCGATTCGGCTCGAAGACCACTTTTGAAACCGACTTTTTTATAAATAAAACAAGCGAGGGATTTTATATCGGTAATGGAGTGTACGTCGTGCTGCTTATTATACTCGCTAGGAAAAATTATTAAAATTGGGAGCTTTTAAAAACGTTGGCGCGCGTATGAGTTGACGTATATGTCAAAATTTGAAAAAACGTTTGTACTGAACTGTCACACGACGCACGTTCCTTTTCCCATTTTTTATTTAAAATATTAGGTACAATTTTTTTATATTTTTATTTTATTAATTTATATTAATTATTATTGCGTCGCTAACATGCCCCTCCCCAGTGCTGGTCCAATCCGAACACATCGAAAATCGACATGACGACTCGTAACATTTCTCGTTTTGTAGGTCTCTTTTTTCCAGAAACAATTATCCGTGCCCCGGCTGGAATTACAAGCTGCCGTATTAGGGGCTAGACTAGCGGATACAATAGTAAAACAGCACACACTTAAACCGCAAAGAAAATACTATTGGAGCGATTCAAGTACGGTGTTACACTGGATAAAAAATAATGCTCGCAATTATCTTCATTCGTTGCTCATCGTCTATGAGAGATTGATGAACTTACCTGCTGGAGTGAATGGCGTTACGTTCCAACCAAATTAAATATCGCGGACGCTGCTACCAGAGAAATATGTGACAAGGCAATATTTTCGGGCGAGTGGCTTTATGGCCCTTCGTTTCTTTATAGTAACGATAGCATGTGGCCTGAGGATATAATCAGCACAACCTCGGTATGCCCGGAGGAAGTAAAGTACGTTACTACAATTAAAAGTACAGACCAAACCTTACCCGCTTGCCCGGACCCTGAAAGGTTTTCTTCTTGGTTACGTTTGCTAAAATCTACGTGTACGGTGTTATCATTTGTTGATAAAAAATGTAAAAAACTTACCGGTGAAATAGATGGTGCCATGATGGCGCGCGCAGAACAGTTATTGATCAAGTACGCGCAGGGTCAATCTTTTCCTGAAGAGCTGGAACACCTGAAAAGAAAAAAACCATTAGATCGAAAAAGCAAGTTACTTACCTTATCGCCGTTTCTAGATGAAAATGGAATCCTCCGTGTGGGTGGCCGCATTGATGCTGCACCTGGAATTACGAGAGAAATTAAGCAACCTATTATATTAAATGGCACTCATCACACTTCAAGGCTTATAGTAATGCATTATCATAAAAAATTTGCACATGGTAATCACGAAACTGTCGTCAATGAAATTAAGCAGAAGTTTTGGATAATACGAATTCGACCCACGGTGAAGAATGTTGCATCCAAGTGCATGCTATGTCGAATCCGCAAGACACAGCCGTGCCCACCAAGAATGGGAAGTTTACCAGAGGCTAGGTTGGCCCATCATCAACGTCCCTTTACATTTTGTGGACTAGATTTATTCGGCCCTATGAAGGTAACTATTGGCCGGCGTCACGAATTAAGATATGGTGTATTATTCACATGCATGACAGTTAGAGCCATTCACATAGAAATGGTATCAACACTTACCACTGATTCGCTAATAATGGCTCTTCGACGAATGGCTGCGAGACGAGGGTGGCCCCAGCACCTATTTTCTGATAATGGCACCAATTTAAAAGGAGCAGATAACGAATTGAAAAAATCAATCCAAGAATTAGATCAAGAGGTATTAAAGGCACTGGCCGTAAATTATGGCACCACATGGACTTTTATCCCTCCTTGTAGCCCCCACTGGGGTGGGGCGTGGGAGCGCATGATAAGGAGCGTGAAAACTTCACTCAAGGTCATATTAAAAGAAAGAGCTCCTAGAGAAGAAGCGTTGATCACCTTGATGGCAGAAGTAGAACAGATGGTCAATAGTCGACCACTATCTCATGTATCAGTTGAGCCCACTAGCCGTGAGGCCATAACCCCTAATCACTTTCTTCTAGGTTCTTCATCTAATCTTCCCATTACCGGCACCTTTGATGACTCCGACCTGTTCCTGAGGAAGCAGTGGCGCATATCACAGCGTCTGGCGGACCTTTTCTGGCGCCGCTGGGTAAAAGAAGTCCTACCTGAGATGCTACCTAGAACACGATGGCAAGAAGAATCAAAATCACTAGAGGTTGGCGACATTGTCATCATCATCGATCCCAATATGCCACGAGGTGTGTGGCCTCGAGGTGTCGTCGTAGCAGCGCTTCCTGGCGCAGATGGACGGGTGCGAGTGGTAGACATCCGAACAAAATCAGGGCTGCTGAGAAGACCAGCGATACGCGTCGCCAAACTACCTGTTGGAAAGGAGTGCTGAGCCCAGCACTGGGGAGGGGCATGTTAGCGACGCAATAATAATTAATATAAATTAATAAAATAAAAATATAAAAAAATTGTACCTAATATTTTAAATAAAAAATGGGAAAAGGAACGTGCGTCGTGTGACAGTTCAGTACAAACGTTTTTTCAAATTTTGACATATACGTCAACTCATACGCGCGCCAACGTTTTTAAAAGCTCCCAATTTTAATAATTTTTCCTAGCTAGTATAATAAGCAGCACGACGTACACTCCATTACCGATATAAAATCCCTCGCTTGTTTTATTTATAAAAAAGTCGGTTTCACAATTAATAAACATTATATAATAAATAAATATATATTTTTTAATATTAACTGATTTTAAATCGTCTTTGGTCTGAACAAGAATACAATTATATCTTTATAATCAATTTCTTTGAGTAATTGAGCTTCAATAAACAGTAATGCCACAACATTAAGTCCATCTTTACAAATAGGTTTTTCTCTTATCAGAGTAGAAAAAGATATTTCTTTCGAGAATACTTTAAAAAATTCGTTAAGGAATCCCCAAATTTGGGTCAATAAAAAATTATATGTTTGCATATTATGTATGATTTGCATATATAAAAATTAAATCATAGAATATTTTTTCATAAAAACTAATCTGAATTTATCAAGTTTCTTTACATTTTTTCGTCACTAAATTTGTTTCATAAATTTCAGCTTCTCTAACCTTGCTGCCTTAGGCCAAGGCCTAACGTTATTAACCTAACGCTATATACATATATTTATATATGCTGGAATACATATTATTATACATGATTAATATACATGAACTTAGAAAAAAAGATTTTAAGAAATCTCCATGGTTGATATCAAGAATCTAGGTAGAAATGTATTAGAAATATTACTATTTGTCTAGTTTTGGTCGCATTCAAGTTGCCCAACTTCATCTTTATTTGATATTGGTTAAAGCATTGAAGCACTTAAGTAGTAAAGAAACCACTAGTTTAACCACCATCACCTTTCATGATAGCCTCACTCCATCTTATATTGCATTACATGCAATTTTATTACCATCCCCTTAAGGCTAGGGGAGCCCAGCTCACCTTAGAATGCATTGCCATTTAGCATCTGGTAAAAAAGAAAATTAGAATTAGAATGTATTGAAAAATGGAAAGATCTTTTATGGATCAGTTTTTAAGAATAATTCACGAATTTCTAATTCTAATTTTCTTTTCCTTAGTTCAAAAATTTCTGCTTCTTGCTTTCTCTTTTCTTCATAATATTCAGCAATGGCCTCGTGTCGTCGCTGCAGAGATGACTTAACAACAGCACTGCTTCGATGTTTCAACTTCCCTAAAAATTAAAATTATGTTAAAGTTTCAAAGTTGTTTATTGACACATAATTCAACACAGTTCTGTGAAGGCAGATGTAACATGTTCTACAAACAGCCATACTCTCTTTACCCTAGAAAGAATGCTGATTATAAAACTAATTTCAGACTTTTTTTTCTATTTAAGATTGACTGAATCAATATGAAATTTTAAAACATATTGCATGCTTAGTATTAAAGTGCCTGAATTCAAAATTAGGCCTAAGTAGTTAGATATAATATATATCACACTATGAACTAGTAGCAAACCTAGTGTTTGCTTATTCCTCCAAGCTAAGGATCTCTTTCACACTCACAAGTTTTGTAAATGCATTCTATGCTATATTGCAATTTGCAAATAAACAACTTTTTTTTAATTCGGTCAATTTGTTACTAAGCATTAGATATGTTTAGTTTTTAAGATTTATTTTGCTCGTTATTAAAAAAGCTACAAATAAACACAGTAAAAGTTAAAAATGAATTTTAAAAATAGAAGATTTAATTTATTAATTACCTGATAAAGTAGCATTTAAGGGCAGTTAAAATTACATTCTGAAATACTTATTGTGTTAATATGTCTTACTAATAAATAAAAATGAATTTTCATATTCTATAAAGAAGAATGTGTCAAATAAATTTTAATAAATTATTATAAAGCCACATGCTACTTTGCTTGTTACTGATTGGAGAAATATATTTTGGAACCTTTTTTCTGGGATGGTCCAGGCTGGGGAGTAGCAGGCAGTGACTGAAAAGAAGGATCTAGTATAGCTGCTACTCTATCCAGAGCATCATCTACTGTAATGTGCTCAGGATTGACAGCTCTATTCTGAAAAAATGTGACAAACAAAGTGAACTTTCTAATGAATAACAAACACATAACGTGATACTTTTGATATTATAAAGATAAAACAAAAATGCATTATAGTATGATTTAGTCTGATTTAATAAGTAGTTATTAGTTAACTATGTAGTAATAAATCTCAATTATAATACAGGCTTGAGTTTTCTCCGTTATTATTGTTATCTACACCATAAGAATGGAGAAAGAATACATACCGTAAGTGTATTATTCTTTAATGTAGCCTTTTTACGTGCCGTCTTTTTCAAGTTCTCCCACTTCAGCCGTAAAGTCTCCGGCTTGCGTGGGAAGTTAGCAAACGTTTTATTAAATGTTTGTGTAATTTCGCGCCATGCGTTTGCTTTTAATTGATTGTTGACCGCATTCGTGACCTTGTTTAAGACCACGGGATGTGCTTCAATCAATTCTAGTAGGTTCGTCACTTCGTATTTTGTAAGCGGCATGCTTTTGGGCTGAAATAAATTAATGAAGGTTAAATGATACCATAACATTTGTAAATGCATAACTAATGCAATAAAACTTACTGTACTCATTTTTTCTGGAAAATTCAATATTTACAAATATTTCAAGAGAAATAGCCAGATAGACAGCGCGCCAAACACTTATGTCAGATAATAACGGCAATCATACTATAGTAAAAAGATTTCATTATCATTATATCTGTTGTTGCATATTTATTTTAAAAAAATATATTTTTACTCAAATCAAAAACGTTTCTATCAAATCTTAGTTAAAATACGGAAATTTATATTTTTTTAGATCAAATATCATTAATGCGCTTCCGAAAACATGAAAATATTAGCAGTGAGGTAACCAACTGGCACCCTTAGTAATATTGCGTAACATGGAACGTATAGGACTCAGATAGCGGCCTATCTAAAGAGAACTATCGTTTTATGATAGAGATAATATGATTCATATATCCGAATGGAAAACCATAGGTAGATAGATAATTCGTTACTGAGCGATGAAGATAAGAACCGTTTATCGATCTTTATCTGTAGATAGGATATTGATAACGGTCGTAAATGCAAATGCCGGCATACCTTTTTTTTATTGTGCACTGTAGTCTTTGTATATCTTGTTCCAACATTATTTATACAGCTGAATTTGAATTACCTGTCGGGTATGCAAATGGTTTTAGTGTGGATACACTGCTGCTGTACATTAAACACGATTAAACAGTTACTTCTAGTTATAAACATTCATTGTAATTATTCAGCTTATTGCATTCACAGATACACAAAGGAACTGTAGGTGATAAAAATAATATGACGCAATGTATAACGAAGGTATATTTAAGGTAGCAGTAGTAGTATGTGAGAAAAATACAGTTGTCTTTAATATACTATTGATTATTTAGTGTGGCACAACAACAGGAACTATATTTACACAAATAATATTCATCTACATGCTATATTCACATAACAACATTATGTTTTATCATCTAGCTTAATTGTTAATTAAAACTATACAACATGTGAGCTATGGTTTTACACCACACAAGTAACATTGCATTACAAGCTATTTTATGGTATAAATAACATCCCCTTCTAGGTAAGCCCACTTCATCTTAGATTGCACTACCATTTAGCATCTGGTAAGAAAGAAAACTAGAGTTAGAATCTTTTAAAAAAAGAAAATGAGAAGATCTTTTATAGATAATTTTTTTTTTCAAGTTCACGAATTTCTAATTCTAATTTTCTTTTACTTAATTCAAAAATTTCTGCTTCTTGCTTTCTTTTTTCTTCGTAATATACAGCAATGGCCTCGTTTTTTCGCTTCTGAGATGTGATAACACCAGCACTGGGTTGATGTTTCAGCTTTCCTAAAAATTTAATTATCTTAAAGTTTAGTATGCTGTTTATTGACACATAATTTATCACAATTCATCCTGTAAATGCAGATCTATAATGTGTTCTATATAAAAAACCATGCCCCCATTTTATTTTACTTACCCAAAAACAATACTGATAATAAAAAATTACAATGTCAGCCACCACAATAATATAGTCATGCACTTCCTCTCCCAATAACTCACATTCATTCTACCATAAATAGACTTTCACCATTCCCATTCAATTGTAAGAAGGATGTGTTTAATAGGTTTTTATAAAATTATTTAAAGCCATATACACCTTTAGAACTTTTTGGTTGGGGCAGTACAGGCTGAGGAGTAGCAGGTAGTGATTGAAAAGTAGGATCTAATATGGCTGCTACTCTATCCAGAGCGTCATCTGATGGAATGAGCTCTTGTTTCCCAGCTTCATTCTGAAAAAATGTGACAATCTTAGTGAACTTTCTAATTATTAACAAATATCTAATATGATACTTTGATATTATAAAGATAAAAAGAAAACAAAAATATACTACATAGGCATCAAGTTCGATTTGATTTTTGATAGGTATGAGTTAATGTAGTAACAAATCTCGATTATATTATAATCGAGATTTCAGTTATTATTGTTATCTACACTATAAGAAGAGAAAATACATACCTTAAGTTTATTATTCTTCAATGCAGCCGTCCTTTTACGTGCCGCCTTTTTCAAGTTTTCCCACTTAAGCCGTAACGCCTCCGGCTTGCGTGGGACGTTAGCAAATGATTCATTGAAAACTTCTGTAATTTCGCGCCATGCTTTCGCTTTTAATTGATTGTTGGTCGCATTCGTGACCTTGTTGAAGACCACGGGATATCCTACAATCAATTGTAGTAGGTTCATCACTTCGCTTTTTGTAAGAGGCTTACTTTTAGGCTGAAATAATTATTGAAACTAAATGATGCTATATACAAAAGTAATAATAAAATTATTTTGCTATAATCCGCGATACATGTATCGCGGATTATAGCAAAATAATTTTATTATTACTTTTGTATTATGGATCTCCGCAAAGTAACGCCTAATTCTATAAATTATTTGATGCTATATACTTTTTAATACACAACTAATAAAAGTTACTAAAACTTACAGTACTCATATTTTCTGCAACAATTAATAAATACATAAGTTTTGAGTGAAATAATTCTACTATAACTTTATAGCATAGATTACTGTCTAAAATATGCCTTTGCCTTATAGCAATTAGCAAAATTCACTTATTCTCATATTATAGTGATTAGACTTTAGAGTATCATCTATGGCAACATAGTATGGCAATTAGAAAATACAAAATAGCAATATAAATTATAATTATAAACACCACAGAATACATTATATATATGCTTGACACTTGACAATGATGACAGGAGACAGCGCGCTAAACAAAATTACAGATTCAATAAAGGCTGTCAAACGTCATATTCATAAGCATAGAGTTATTATCATAGATTACTAACTGAAATATGGTTATTATACCTTTGTAATTTCATAATATAGTGTATAATCTATGTTTATAATATTGCGTAAGCTGGAACATAAATGAACTCGGGTAGTTGTTTTTTTACTACTTTGAACTATAAAATTCACCTATCCGAATTATTGGGAGAGTTTCGGTCATAATGTTATTACATATAATAACTCTATGGATTAGGTAGATAGGTAGTTAGAGATCTTTCATTCTAAAAGTGCACCAAACCTCCACCTAATTACATTATTTTCATGTGTGAGAGAAAATATTGACTGTACTATTTTATATGTGTGCGCGCAGCAATTTCAACCAATCCGGTTACACAGGTTACAAGTAACGTTTGCATAAAAATAAAATTAATATTATATAATATTTATAATCAAATTTATGTTGAAAATTCTTTAGAATAAAAAGTAAGTTTTTAACGTTTCCCTGGAGTAATAGTAAGCGCTGTGGATTGTAAACGGGAAGTTCCGCATTCGAATCCTAGAAAAAACATATTAGTATATTTCTAAAATTTATCTCTGGTCTTGACTAGAGGTGTAAGAGTAACGACAAAAAGCGTACCCGTATGTGTTCGTTACTACAACAAGTAGTACTCGTTACTATCGTATCGGTACTTTATTCGTTACTTTTGATACCTGATACCATAGCATTAAAGTAATGTCTCAAGTCGTATTCCCGTTCGGTATGATATCGGCGCGACATATTACTTACTTGCATAGCTACGTAAGGCGAATCATCGTATCATGTACTTTTTTCGAAATCTTGATTTACTAAAAAAAATTTTGAATTGTAGAATAATTAAAAGCACAAGTAAATTGTAGGCGGAATCTACTGGATTTTGCAATGGATTTATTATTTTAACTGTGAGAATAAAATAGATATTGTTTCGATTAGAATGAAATTTAACATAAAATATGATAAAAATATTTTAAAGGAGATTTCAAATAATTTAAAAATATTTATTTTACGGGCCTAATAAACAATTTAAAAAAACAAACATCGTTCTACGTAAGGTACGTTTACATTCATCGACAGCACACATACAAATCACAGATTAGGTACCGTATTATGTAGTTACTAATACGTACCGATACGAAAGATGCGAGTAACGAGTAACGAATAGCATTCGTGAGTAACGATTCGGTACTCAGTACTAGATGGCGCACCCGTTACTCTGTACCGAATCATACGGTCTGCTTACGGCTTTAGTTGACTAGATAGATACTTCCGAGTTCCGACGTACCCTTCTAACAAAGACGTACCACCAAGCGGTTTAGCATTCAGGTACGATGTCGTGTAAAAACCCTGAATTCTAACTCATTTAGCGTATGTCGAGCGACGAAATCTAATGAGGGGAAACTGTTTTATAACCTGTCTCAGAGGTGTCACTACAACTTTACCGTAATAATCAACTGTAAGCATTCTTATAACAGCTCATTTAAAAAGTATAATTGTGTAACCGAGCTTTGCTCGGTATTTTTTTAGAAATAATAAAAAATTATATTTTCATTTTTATTTTAAATAATGATTAATTAATGATTCTGAACTTTGAGCCCGCTTGTTATTAGCTGGGTTACAGTGACAATGAAACAGACAGTGTAATCATCCTTTGTTTTCTAATAATATTATAGACATTGAAACATCTGTTGAGCATTGGAATGAAACTTATTTTGTTTTTCTACCTATGAGACTATGAAGAGGTAGAGTTCACGGTGACCCGAAAAGTGACTCTTAGAGGGTTTCACCCCCCAGGAAGCAAGAATGAAGAAAAGAGTTATTGAAAAGTCGCTTATTGTTGGTTGTAACTCAACTTGTAAATAATTAATAATATTAAAAATAATGGTCCTCATTCTAGGACGAGACGACATCCGCAGTTTAACATACTAGAAAAAACCGTCTTTAATTATATATTTCAATCAACTTCTTCGAATCTATGAGGCCTTTTATTGCAATTTCGCGCTATTTTAACGAAAACGGAATGTAGTCGTTGACTATGGGCCTCTTAAGAAAACTCAGTCACTCAGCGGGCGATGGAGCGAGCTATGCTTTAAATATTTCTACAAGATCAAATCAGTAATGAGGAGATCCCTAAAAGAACCCGAGTCACCTTTATAGCTCAGCGTGTCGCGAAGAAGGAACAAACGTGGGGGCTAATAATGCGGAGAAGCGATGGGCATTGGAGTCTTGAAGTTTTGGAATGGCGACACCGCACCGGAAAACGCAGTGACGATGTGGACTGACGACCTCAAAAGGGTCAGAGCCACTGGATCTAAGGGGCAAAAGAACGAATGGTGGGTAGATCCCGTGAAGAGACCTATGTCCAGCTGAGGACGTCCATCGGTTAAGAAGAATAAAGGAAACGTAAGTTTTTACAATAATAATCTGGTATAACTACAAGACGCTAACTGTATTAGGCCCGTAGAATTATTTTGCAGACCTCATTACAGATTATTCATGGATTATATTATACTGTGATAAGATTTTTTAAAATTAGAAACAATTTTTGTTAGCAGTCTATTATGAGAGCCAAAGATTACAGTGTACATAATGAAAATAAGAACCATTATGTACACTGTAATCTTTGATAAGAACTTAGGATTTGGACAAACATCATACCATAGACTACCATCATGCATAGACATTATATTTTAAAACTTCAATCGAAGTTATTTTCTTTAGACGAATATGTATTATTTATCAATCAATTATCTATTTACAAATTTGGATTCATTTATGTCAGTTTAGTTATAACCTTGTAGCAAACATTGTATGTAAACAACTTATAGTTATTGGTACTGGCATAGTTTTCACCGAGTTATCTACTTAGCCACAATTTTTTTGTCCATTCTTAAAATTTAAATACTTAATCCCACTACACACAGTAAGTCCTGACCTGTTAGTACTCAGAGATCTGTGTATTTACTAGAATATCCGATTTTAAGCGGCGTTCAATTGGCATAAATAGACATTAAACAGAAAATGGTGACCTCATACTATATTATGAAGATGACTAAAAACAAACAAAACATTAATACGGAAGAATATTACAGTGGCCTCCAAAGTGCACCGAAATTAGCTGTGAATAGTAATAATAAGCAATTGAAGTGTAGAGTTTGTCTTCAGGGTGGTGATATACCAATCATTAATGATGAAAACTTCTTTGATATTAGGGAAGCACTAAAAGTTTTCGGTGACATTGCAATATGTGACGATAACAAAAATCCGACACAGTTGTGTTATGTTTGTTATAAATTCTTGAAGAGTGCTATCTTGTTTAGAAAAATTGCCCATCAAACTAACAAAGAATTAAGGAAACCCTTAAAAATAGAACTTGACCAAGTCCAAGCAGAATGTTTGGAGACAATTGAAAAGGAAAAATTTAATAAATGTTCAAACAATGACAAGATTGGATTTTTTCCGCATAGGAAAAGAGAATGGCCTATTCATGATGACTATTTGGAAACTATTGATGACAACAAATCATTTGAATATTCCAATCAAGATGAAGACAATATTTTCACTATTCCTTTGAAAAAGAAAGAATGGCCAGAGCATGTCCAAGATATCAATATAGAAGATATTGAAGAAAACAATTCAAATGAGTATTTATCAAATAATGATGATGAAATGGACCTTTTTCCTCCTAAAAAGGAAGAACCTAAAATACAATGCCATACATGCAAAAAAAGTTACTCCAAAAGATATTATAAAATACATTTAACTATACATAATCCTGATCACAGCAATCAATTTGTCTGCGACATTTGTGGGAGATCATTCAGGTTACGGGATAGTTGCTACAATCACAGGCTCAGACATAGACAAGATTATTTCTACAAATGTCAGCACTGTCCTTTCAAGGCCAGATATATGGGCAGCTTAAGAAGTCACATGAGAACTCATGCTCATAAACACAGATTTGCATGTACAGAATGTCCTGCTAAATTTTTATACAAAAGTAATTTAAAAACCCATGTTCTGCTCAAACATAAGGATCCTCAATTCAAATGTGATAAATGTGACAAAGCTTTTCACACTAAGGATTACTTACAAAAACATATTGATGTTGATCATCTAGGAATTAAGAGGCATGTATGCACAGTATGTGGACTCGCTTTTGGTATAAGAAGTGCATTGATGAAGCATCAACTTAGAGTTCACAAGAGAGAGAAAATAAAACAGAATTATAGTAAACGGTCTCTAATAAACAAAGCAATTAATAAAAATAATAAATGATTTCTATTTCTAATATTTTGTTAAATTAAATGACAATATATAATGTTAGTGCCTGTATTACCATACTGTGTACCATACTGCTCATTCTATGGTCAATAAATTATACTCAAACAAATATAAATTACACTAAAGTATAAATTGTTACTTTTAAAATCAATAAAATATGATATTTGTTAATAATGAAAAGCCTTAAAAATACTTTCAAATAATCCTGTGTGTGTATTTCTATATATAAGTGTTGGATTCTATTGCAAATTATAACTTATAAACTATTAGATTTTTATAAATTACCATCATTAAATTTGGAAAATTATAAAGTTAACATGATGATATTTTATATATAAATACTTGAAAATATTTACTACTTTACAGCAATAATATTTTAATGCAGAATTGGTTAATGATTGACAAAATTGTTTAAAAATAGTCTTTGTTTTGTACTGTTTCATGTTTTAAAATAATTTGACTGTATAAATAATAAGCTGTAATATAATATAAGAGATAGTACAATTTGCTAGGTCAATATACAGTTCTATATTTTAGTAATGTTGAGTTTTGTTATTAAATTTTAATTTTCATTGTCTTTACTATCATGCCAAATATTTGCTTTTTACTTTCTTTGAACAAATGTATATTGTAATCTTTGGAACAAATTAATGTATCAAACAGTTTTAAGATCCCTGGCATTGCCATGTTCTCATTTATGTCAAAGTATTATGGTATGACTTGAAAACTATGATGATAGACAAAATTCTATATTATTTCATTTGTAATCTTGGATCAATAAAATATATTTTTTAATTTAAAGATTGGATTAAAATTTCGAAATGTTTTTGTTTATTGATTTTATTCGTTCGCGATAACTAAAGACGCAAGGTCGCAACGAAAGATTCACGTGCATGCGGAAACTTTTTCGCAAATTGAGTATATCCTCAAGGATACGATACAGTTTTACAATAGCTACACTGGTCCAGAAGGAAAAGCAATATTAGAAATGCCTATAAATAAAATAAAAGGTCAGCCATAAAATATCATCAACAACGGACAAAGTAGCTTTTCAAATATTTTATCGCGGATTATAGCAAAATAATTTTATTATTACTTTTGTATTATGGATCTCTGCAAAGTAACGCCTAATTCTATTTTAATTATTTAAATTTAGGTTACTTGTAAAGTAAGGCCTTTAAGAAGTTTTCCTGATGGACGAGCCCTCCCGAGGGAGCTCCTAATCCCCCCTCCCGACGACGCGCACAGCGACGAAGACGAGGACGAAGAACGCAGGATGCGTCCCTATAACGTGCGTGTGAAGAATAACCAGAATCATCAAGTAAGGCCTAATGTTGAGTAGTCAATCCACGTGTCTCCCGAAAATAGACTAGCTTTCATTAAAGTATTAAAATAAAAAATATATTTGGTCCCTACTTTTAGGGAAACCTTAAAAAATGATATTCTAATGTTAGAATTAATCAAATAATAGTAAATCTATGAGTTAGATGTGTAAAGTATTTCCTTCTGCCTTTTTTATATGTCGATGTTTTGAGCTAACAATATCGTAGACTGCAAATAGGTATAATGAAATTTACTATTTAAAACGTGCTTGTTTGCTAATGGCGGCGATGGTTTTTGTATTTGTATTTTGTATAGAGAAATCGGCTTAGTATTTGACAGCATTTTGACAGATAGATGATTATTTTTTATTTCGGTAAAATCCATTTACTGTTTTATTTAAGTTTGCAAGGTCATCGATTGCGCTAGTAATCTTTGGTTTCTACCGTAGTCTTAAGTTTCGACGGTCACCAGGTATACACAAACGGTTATAGAATAGGTTACGGACGATTCATTATGTACACTCCAAGCTTAGTACAGACGTTTGAATTTTGGTATTTTTCTGTGATTATGGCTGCTTCTTATTTCAAATTAAGAATTCTGAAAAATAGAAAAAATGCTCTACAGTCAAGAATGCTAACATTCAATAATATTGCAACAAAAGTAAGGAGTAATTCTGGATTGACTGAAAAATATTCTAGGAACTGCAGAGTCTGTTTACTGGAGGGTTCAATATCAATATTTTCTAAAAACTTTATCCATTTCAGCACTTGAATTATTTACAGGTATTAAAATGTCTGAGAGTGACAATTTACCTAAATATATTTGCAAGTCCTGCCATTCTTTACTTCAAAATGCCATATTCCTCAGAAAAAAAAGGCTCAAGAGACTCATAAGCTCTTGATAGAATTGACGCAGCATGAATCACCTGACATAAATGCTTTTTTTTAATGAAAAGTTAATTAAAAAAGGAAAAGGCAATCAAATAGATGATTCTAATAATATGTATAAATGTAAAATCCTAGATGTACCTGTAAAATCAATTTCCGTAACTGCAAAGACTTAACGAAGCACAGAAATTCAAAACATAAAAATGTCCGCATACAATGTCGTATTTGTCAAAGGATATTAACAGCTCAATTGTATAAAAAACATTTAGCGCGGCATTAATGTCCTTCACGTGTTGTGTGCGAAATATGTGGAAAACTATATTGCAAAAATAATCTGGTCAGGCATCTTCAATTACATAGCCATGATCTTCCATTTAAGTGTGATGTTTGTCCATATCGCGGAAGGTTTGCAGCATAGACTACTAACTAAAATAAAGACGACAATGTTTCATACTTTGGCGCGTTAGAATATTAGGAAGAGTGGGAGATGGTGGGAGGTGCGGATACGTACTATAGGTACTAATTATAGTCATTCATCGAAATGTATCTGCCTCTCACCCGTTTCATTCATAAATCCGGAAATAGTCTCAGCTCTGACTCTCTCTAACACATGGAAATTTACTATGCGTAATATATATAACGAATGACGTAAATTCGTAGTAAAATTAGTGATGTACTTGTTGTGCTAAAACCGTAACTAGTGATTCCAAAGTTTTATCGATTCGTATTTTTCTGTTACCGATTATTTCAGTTACCGGTTTTCTTCAACATACTAATATTAATCTTAAAATTTAAATAAAACAAAATATTTTAGTAACTTCTTTATTAAATTTATTATTGAATTAAAAAAAATGTTTTAAAAACAGCGCATAGAGATGCAAAAAATTTAACTCAGCATACGTGCTAAAAATTTTTTTTTCCTAAACACGCTAAAAGTATAACAAAAAAACACAAATATAATTTGTACATAGAAAACAGAATAAGCCGACAAAAAGTTATTCAAACAGAGATTTCACAGGCCTCAAACATAGACACGTAAGCGATCATGTATCTTTAAATTGGATTTGTAACTTATTAACAAAAAAAAAGGAATTTTATACATTCACTCGAAACAATTTACAAGATCAATATTTGAAACGATAGATGTCGCTTTTGGTAAATTATAAATATTAGAGTGAGAATGTATGTGCAATCGCATATCACTTATGGTAATGAACGGGTCTTATCTCTACTTATATTATTTACAATCAAATCAATGAACACCTGAGATTAATACATAGTTAAGAAAGAATAAAATCACGAAATTATAGTATTATTTGAAATAATTATCACGCTTAAACAAAGTATGCTCCATAACTTATTTAACTAAATGGAAACATGTAAAAAAGTACTTTGTAGTAGTAGGCACAAAACACATTATTTTACATTAATATCTAATATATAACAACAATATATAAACTTAGTTATAGTTTTCGCACTATTTGATTATGGCGTGATTGCTATCAATATTTTTTTTAAACTTTGAAGCAAATAAATAAGTATTATTTAATATCAACTTATAAAAACCTAAACATAAAGTATTTTAAACATTTTCAAGTATATTAAAGTATTACAGTATCACAGAGTTAATTCATAGAATATTGATATTATGTTACATACGTATATATTTATGTTTTGCTATACTTTAATACGGCAAAATATATATAAAATACAAGGTACAAATATTCAATTTTATAAAATAAATATTCATTAAAGATATTATTTTGACAACTTCAGTTCAATTTGTATTTCTTCATTTGTCAATTATATTATTGTAATGACATGGTTTTGTTTGTTTACATTAAGTGAAGTATCTACTTATGGAATATAAAAATAATAAAATTTGTCCAACAAGAAAACTATATCGCTTTACAAATGTTAAGAATAGGAATTTCAGTTTGCTACTTTTGCCTCATGTATTTCAAATAACCTTACTTCTGATAAAAAATTTACATTTCAATTCCCTTTTTTCAGCTATCTGTAAATTCTTCTAGTAAAACTAATAACATAATTTTTCAAGTAGACTAAACAAATCGTTGACTTAATAAGTCTTTTCTTAAACATATATAATACTGTTCAAAAGACATAAGTTTCTGTGATGGATAATATAATTTCACACATGTGATGTCACTGGCAATATATTCTCTATTTTTTATTAAAGCAATTTAATCAAATCTTTCAATTTTATTAGAAAACAGCGTACTTATAAAAATTTCAAAATTTACAAAATTCAGATTTTTCATTCAATAAAATATATCGCTTGTGGAATGCAATAGTGGCACTATTAAAAAACACGTCTATCGGAATAGGAATAAAATGTGTAAATGTTAAAGTACACATTCTATTCAGCACCAACACAAGAAGAACTCATGGTTCAATATTAGGCCGTCGTTTCAAACTATAACAATTTTTATACATTTTCCTTAGCAACAAAAACTATAAACCCATTTCAAAAGATCTCAATCAACCAGTCTCAAAATATAATTTTTTGCGATATATCGATGTACCGCACCGAAAATATACGGATTAGATTTGGAACATATTTCTGATGGAATATTAGGTTCTGTAACTATCAAACTTCTGCCTATCACTGAGAATTCCTAACATTTTATCACTATCATCGGCACATTAGCATACAAAGATTTACTGGTACTAATATTATTAACCAATAATGTTTTAAACTAACAAAACAACAAAATTACGATCAGTGCTAGTGTGTCAGCTACCTTATCTATGATTATGAGAAAAAAATCCATGGGCTCCTAGTTAACATCCTTCAAACTTTATATTGTTTGTCAATTTTAATATTATGAATACAATTTTATAGACATTGGTTTGCTTTTTCTTGAGTCTCAAGCATCGAATCGCATTGACTTTTACAGCTGAACTTCAAAATTCAGAATGGTTTGAATTTACTGACAAAGAGAAATTTTAGATGTCCACTACTATAATCAGAACAGGTATTTTATGCCAAATTATTATTAATATTGGTGCTAAATAATTGTGATCCAACTGAAGCTCTTCATATATCTTCATCTGCATCATGTGGCTGGTAGATACTTCCCGGCGGAGGATTGTGCAGCTACTGATCCTGTAATGCATATGTATTGTTTAAATAATGTTATGATACTAAAAATAGTGATTGCAAAAGCAATCTTACAGACAATCTTGGCATATAGAATTGACAATATTTTGGTAGATGCAAAACAATAATAAACTTGTGCGATTTTATGTAGAAATAAATACTACGTATAACAATTAAGAATTTTCCTTTTATGAAAATTATTCTTAATCTTAGAAAATTTACAGGAAGTATTATAATAGAAATGTTTAAATATACAATTTGTTATTAAAACTGTACCAATATTATTAATCTAGTATTATTTAAATAAACCAAGAACTTTAATTAGACATTTTATAATAATTAGAATTACGATCTGTATTTTATCCTGTTCTCATAAGAATAACAGGGTTGCTTGCATACTTAATGTTACAGCGAGTTATAAATGTCTATTTTGTGAGTTTTATTTAATAAATAAATAGAGAGTGGCTTGTGTACATTAGAACACTCCTAAAAATATATATAATATTTTCCTGTTCCTGAAAGAAAATTGAACTCTTTAACCCTATCTGTTAGTATATAAGCTTCAATTGTTGTGTATTGTGTGTGATGCTTTAACAAATAACAGACAGAAAGATAGATTCTATATTTAAAAATATATTCCTGCTCTTAAATAGTGTCCTCAAAATATTTTTATATTGGTCTTTAACTAACAGACTTGACTGTGTCTAGAGTTCTGATATCTAGGTAAAATCTCTACAAGTGATGTCTAGATGTCTTACTTTGCCAGTTTTATATAGACACTATAAATATATATATATTTTTGTTGTTAAATAGGCGAGCGCTTGACTGTAATCATGCCTCATGGTAAGCAATGATACAGTTTAAGATGGAGCGCGCTTACCTAGAAGATGCCTATTCACTCTTGCCTTAAAGGTACCCATATTGTAAGTATTGGGAAAGATAGATGCCAGGAGAGAATTCCATTCCCTTGCTGTGTGCAACAAAAAAGACGAAGCGAAGCGTTGTGTGCGTCTTCGTGGAATGTCGATGACATAAGGGTGGAACTTCTCCTGGTGCCTAGCGGTGCGATGATTGAACGGCGAAGGTGAAATAAGTACCTGGGCACACTCTCCGAAATATATCTTGTAGAAAACCGATAAACAGGCAACTCTGCGCCGGTGTTGCGGACTCTGCAATTTGGCATTTGTCAGGGTCTCATCACCTATGAGTTCCTGGCACGTCGATCCACCGAGTCCAAAGCATCCAATTGGTATTTGGCAGATCCTTCCTACAAATGGCAGCAGTATATTTTAAAATTAATAAAATAGTAGGTATATCTGAGTCTCTTTGTAATTTAAATATCTTTGATTATGTACTGTTAGCAAACCAGGTTTTAAATAAGAAGCTTTCCAAATACTGTAACTCAGCATCATTGTCACAAGACAAAAAAAGTTAGAATAATTATCACTAACACATCTTTACATCTGTTCTTATATCACATACTTATATCACTCTAAAAGAGAAATAATTGATTTATACAGTATTTTATAATATCTCAAATCGAATGGCCCACTATATATATCAGCTTCAGATGTACCTAATTTTAAGTGAAAGTGAAATAGCCAGACAGACATACAGGCATTGAATTAATATTTACTTGCCTTCATCTTGTCATAAAAATTGGGCTAATCTTTTGCTTCATCCCACAAAGCATCAGCATATATAGCCTAGGACGTCATCCCACTGAATACTCTCTTTGGCAATTACAAGGTTGGTCTGAAAAATATTACACAAAGATTTCAATAAACATGGAACATCGATAGTATCGAAATAACTTTATATTTGACTGGCCCTTTGGCGCAGTGGCTAGTGACCCCACCTTCAGTTCCGCTGGTCGCGGGTTCGATTCTATCCGAAGCCCAACATCTTTTATAAACAATTTGTTGGTTCTTCGAGCCTGGGTATATATTTGTATTTAAATATGCATTTAAAATTATATATGTAGTATATCTACCAGTTGTCCGTCAGCCATAACTCAATTTTATTATTATTATTAAAGAATTAAAGATTGTCTATAATATATTTTCTCTTACAGAAAAAATAATAAACTATCAATAAATAAATACTTTAAACATAGGATATAACTGATATTGGTTAAGATTCGATTCAATGAACACATAATAAATATTATTATGAAAGGAAATGTTTTAACAATTTTGTATATTTTATTTTAAGATTAAATTTTATAATATTAGTATGTCGAATAAAAAAAAGATTCAGCTTTGAGGTCCCTGCCTAACACCATAGAAACATATTAAAACAGATATTACATTTAGATAAATGTTTCTAATAAAATTGAGGGACATTACCATTAATTTTACTATAAAAGATTTTACTCAAAAAGGCCAGTTCATATATAGTAATCTATATATATGTAAAAATAAATGTTTGTCTGTATGTTCCTTATAGAATCAGAAAGGGCTGGACCAATGTTAATTATATTTTCAGATAATCGTTAGATTAACCCAGAGCATAATTCTGTAAAGTTTGGTGGCAATCAGAATCATAGTTTTTAAATGGTCAATGAGAATTTAATTTTGAGAGGAGTTCGAAACCATACTGAGTCACAGCAATGTGAAACAGGATGGCTAGTATACTATATAAATGATAAACATACTTGGTCTAAAATGTAAGCTCATCTTGCACAGGATATCTATGATGAAACATAAAGTATTAGAAATTAATTATGAAGATATCAATCACCAGGTTTCATGCTTGTTCTTCTTGTTAGAAGCAATTTTCCAAATTAAAGTTTAAATTAGCGATTTAAAAATCCTCTAAGTTCCTTTGGATAAAGTAAACTTGAGTTTAAGTCGAGAAACTGAATAAACTATATCATTAAATGTTTTGAAGGAGTTGTAGGGATAAGCCAGTTTCTTTGATCTGTAATTTATATGTACTCATTATTTTCTTAACATAAACACAGTATTTAAAAACTAAGAGTACATAAAAGTGCTATGGGTGTAAAGTGTTAACATATGCCACAATATTAGGAGTAAAAAACAGACTGAGCCAAAGACTTGAGAGAAATAGATATGCGACAAATAACTAGAAATAATAATATTTCCCCTAGAAGCCAGAGCAGAAATTTACTTAAAATTATATTTAACCCCTCCAAATATGGGGGGGGGGGGGATTGAAAAATCCAAATGTTTTCATCACCAGCAAAAAAAGTTATTATAAAATGATTTATTGTATTCAATGGGGAATTTTATAACAAAGAAATTGGTATATCAATTATAAGTATAATTATTATACATATAGTAATAACATGATTTAAAAATTAAGGTAAAAAATTAGTACACCCTCCTGCTTCTTGTCAGTCAAAGGGTTAAAGTTATTACTTGAATGATTTGTAATAAAAAAAAGACTTACATACTTAATCTTGTTGTCGCAGGTATGTGTAGAAATTGTTAGATAAGATGGTAGGTAGCTTGAGTGTCATCTTTTTCACAAATATAACTGTATATATTTATAGCCTTTAGTCATACAGTCTAGTCTTAAATTTCTGAAAATATTTTTGGTAAAATTGAGAATAAATTCTGTTAAGTACAAACAGTAGCATATATAAGTGATTAATTAAACAAAATAATTATTCTTTTGTAGTATTATTGAACAGTCTTTCTAAATTGCTATTATTCTTTCATTCACTACACATAGCACTATATTGTTTATCAGCACTGAAAATGTAAATATATCTTAAACCACAAATCAGATCATGTGATAATCAAATTTAGACAAAAATTACATAAATTTATTTTGAGTTGCTTATATATTACAGAATATGCAATTGATTCAAGAATCCTGGGATTTGACTTTCTGTACATCTGTTTAAACAGTCTTAAAATTTGCTTTGGCTTTTTAATTACAAACCAACAATAGTTTTATATAAAGCAATATACTCTATTGCTTTATACAGAATAAACTTTCTCTATTATACTATTTACTAGTTTTTTATCTGAGTGTCATTTTTAAAAACCTGACAATAAGTTTTAAATTACATGTTAATATATTACATGTTACTTCAATCAAAAATACTGTAAAGAATGTAACTTTATGTTCACACAGTTCACAAGTATTGGTTTCTAAGCTATCTATAAAATTAAGGTATAAGAGGTACACAATGATTTCCAATGAGCAAGCGGATCTGATAATATTTTTACATTTTATGCTATGACAGCGAACTCCATTTTTCAAAACCATTTTAATTCTGTTCACATTATTAATAACTAATATTCACCCTTAAAACCATTTAAAACAGCTTCTAATAAACTAACTTAAGACTTTAATGCTACATTATTGATCGTTTATAGAGCAACAAGACCACTAGACCCTTTATATAAAATTGCAGGACATAATATATTAATATTTAATACAGGTAATTCGTCAATCTAAATTAATGTGCGTAACGTACAACAGTAATAATAAAATTATTTTGCTATAAACCGCGCAATTTTCATATTACGATAATTGAATCAGTTGTTAAAATTTTTACTGTAGTAATAGTTTTGAAATACAATTTCAGCTTGCAAGGAATTAGGTTATTATATTTAGAATGTGAGAATATAAATTTTATGAATGCTCTTACTATTATAGAAATGCACAAAATTCATTAAAACTCAATACTTACATTAAAATTAAGTAAATCCTCTTCGTATTGTTTTTCCACGTGTTAACACACAATTTTATTTCATTAGTACATATTTAAGAAATATCTCAACAGATATTAGTGAAATAAGACTTTATACATTTAAATTGTAATAAGCAATATTTGTTTTAAGTATATTTCTAACAAAATTAAAATAAAATTATCAATTTTTGTTAAAATTAAAGTAGTTAAAGTTTTCAACGGGAAGTTTAAAAAATTTAAAATGGCTCCCATACTTTCATTGATAAATTTTCTTGTTATATTATACACTGTCAAAATAAGAATGAGTGCGTAATTAATATGTATGGCGGAGTGGAGCGAGATGCAGCTGAGACTATTTTCATACGATTCATTCATAAAAACGTGCATGTGCAAGAGGGATGCAAGAACTCTTGTATTGGCGCCCGTAGTAAAACTGCCCTGGTTTGCAGTGTCTCTAAAACTTCATATGAGTTCACATACTGGACTTAAACCTTTTTAAATGTGATAAATGCCAGTTTTGCTTCTCAACTAGAAGTAATTTGAATAGACACATTTTGACACATAATAAAGTTCGTCCTCACAAATGTGTAGAATGTGGTAAAGGATTCGATGTACAGAAAGATTTGGATTTACATCTAAGGTCTAATGCTGGCGTCAAAGATTTTAATTGTAAATCTTGTGGTAATAAATATAGTACTAAAAAGGCTCTTATGAGGCATGAATTAAGAAATCATAAAAGAGATAAAATGATAAAAGGTTGTTTGCCATTATATTTACAACCTGAATATAAAATATAGATACAAGAAACTTTACTCATTTAATTCCCCAAAAACATATTCCCTAATATGTTAGTATCGTGTATAGTTTGATACGAAAATTTTACTGGGACAAATAATAATTTCAAATTTAGTGCTCGTATAGCGATGAATGTTACCTAACATTGACATATTGGGAAATAATAAAATCATGCCACTTCTCAGCTTCAACTCTCCATGTACTTAATTAAGTTATATGAAACTTTATACATCACAGAATTTATCTTATAAAATCAAAATCATCTATATTCAAGTAAGCTTTTGTAAACATTTTTGAATATTAAAGACTTAATTACATTTAATAAAGATACAACTGGTTTGGAATGTTGCTCTTACCAAGAAAAATCAGCAAGAATGTCATCTATCTATCTATCTATTTTTGGGGATGCTTATTAGTACACAACGGGTGGTCCGCTTCTAATTCTGGAATATTCTACCCATTTCTCCAATGAGAATGTCATGGTCACATATTTTAATTTCCTCAGAAAGATTAATAACTGCTAAAGCTATAAGTAAAAATTAAATCTATCTTGTAAATCTTTGGCAACAAGTCTACAATAGTCTGTCACAATATATTTAAGAAATGTATACAAAATAACGAAAAAAACTATAAAGGTGTTTAGATTAAAAAAGTAAAATTAAGTTACATATGACTAGAATATTTAATGACTCAATACAAATATCAATTAATAACAACAGTACACAAATAGGTATAAATACATTGTTAAGTGTATAAATCTAACTATACTAAGTAGTTGAAACTTTATATAATCTCAAAAATTGTAAATCTTTGGTGTTATTACACTATCTGCTACTGTATATTGGAAGTATAAATCCGACACAAACTTCAAAATTTGTACAAAAGGTCACTTTTGGTTTTAAATACATCTTAAACTTGAATAAATAAATATGACAAATGTGGTCTTGTCTTTTAAAACAAACATGTAATAACTTATAAATCTATGACAACTACCTATATATCTAACCTCCTTTTCATTACAAAAGTAATAATAAGATTAGTTTGCTATAATCCGCGATACAGTAAATAGAAAATATATATAGTGTTTAATGTATAGTGGACTATGAGTATTTTCATACCCGATACGTGCAGGATTCGTAACACATGCACAAACCTCCACCACTTCCACCACAATACACAAGCACTACACAGGTTCACTATCACAAACTCAACAATCGTTTCGCCCCGCAACCGAAGCATCATCAGGAGATCTCCACGACAAAATCGCAAAGCGAAGCGTTATCCAAACAAGCGTTGTTAAATAATACTTGGTTCATCCCCACCCTTTATTTTACCTCGGAACACGTGCAACAAGCTTGAACTAGAGACATTTATCTTCTCGTTAATGAGGGTGCCATTGTTATGCTTAATGATTTCTAATTGTTCCAAAATATTTAATTTCAACCTTTTTTCGCCGGTGTACAGTATTTCTAAACAATGGTCATTAGGAACTTTATGACCACTTTCTAACAAATGTTTAGCGAAATGTGAATTTTGTGGCTTATTATTCCTGAAAGCGACATAAAGTTCATAAAGCGGTCATAAAGTTCCAGTCCAAATAAACTTATTATTACTTTTGTATTATGGATCTCCGCAAAGTAACGCCTAATTCTATAAATTATTTAAATCCTTTTCATTATTTTTTTTTCTATTACAATAATATTTATTTCTTTTAATGGTGAAGTCAAAAGAAAAGAAAAACTAATAACAGGGGCAAAAAATAGTATAACTAGATATTTCTGTAGGATAACTTTTAAATTACTATACTAAATTTTGGTCAGAAAAGGATAGTCAGATATTTATTGAAATGTACAGTATATAACATGAGATAAAATATCTGTGTATGACAAATATTTTGCATTTCTAATATCACTACATAACTGTCATATACAATATTTTAATTATTTAAGTTTTCGATTTATTTTTTATTGGGTTTTATGGTTCAACAATTATAGGAAATAGCCTTCAACACTAGATCAGGGCAATAATTTTAATATAGTTTATAACTAGTATTCAAAATAATGACAATAATATATCTTAGCAAAGATAATGTTTATAAAGCATTTTACTTACATAATATTAAATACAAGTAACAATTTCATTTATATAAGATTTCTTAGTATTAACCATTACTTTGTTTTATATGAAAATCTTTAAAAAACACTAATTTAATGTAAAAATGTATAAACAGGTGATTTTGAATACAAGTTTTTTGAATAACAGTGTATAACAGGTAAGTAACTAGGATATTATTGGTCATGGTAATGAAGGCACTTGTTGCATTAATATTTTAGGCATATTCAAAAATACCCATTTGCTTGCATGTAAATTTCAGTCTAGATTTTGATCATTTTGAATTTTATATTAAAAACATTGCAAGAAATTAATTAATAAATATATATAAATAATAAGCTGAAAAAAAGTTAAAATTCATTGAATTCATAATTATTATGTATTTTGATACAGAAATAACAAAAAAATTCAGTTTCAACTTTATAAATGTTTATGTATGGATTGTATGCATGACTACAATAATAATAATTATTTTTTATTATTATTATTGTAGTCATGCATAATAATAATAAATAAATAAATATGTCCCATATATTACACATACTGTCATCCATCACCCAAAGTAAGTAACTTAATACTTGTGTTATGGGTGACGGACAACTGGTGAATATATGACATATATAATTTTTAATACATACTTAAATACAAATATACACCCAGGCTCAAAGAACCAACAATTTTTTTATAGAAAATGTTGGCCTTCAGCGGGAATAGAACCCGCAACCCTTGGAGCTGAACGCAGGGTGACTACCCACTGCTCCTACGGGCCAGTCATAATCACAATCTAATATTATTATAAAAAAAACTGAATTCAAGTTGAAAAATAAAGGTGTCTCAATTGTGCATAATTTTTAACTATATCTGAATAATGTTTTTAATTATATAACAACCAGTGTTGTTTAAAAATTGTTTCAGTATCAGAAACTATGCTAACTTATCTTGTTTTATAATGTAAGATTTTCCATTAGATTTAATCGTAGGAAGGTCCTCTACACATAGTGACTATAAACATGGACGCAAATACAAACTCACACATCTGTAAGGCTAGCATTAGAGTACACCAAATATACTCAATTCTTAAAACAACCACTTGCCATTTGAGTAAGTATATTACACCTACGATTGAAGGAACTGTCAGCAGAACGGAAAACATTACTGGCACATCTGCAGACAAAAATTTGAGATCAGAGAATATCTAATACTAGTTAACATTAAGTAGTTATTTATTTAATTATTTACATAACAAAGACGGCAGTAATTAATAAAGTTGGTATTTTGCAAAATTAATAAAATGTTTTCTTTTTTATTATTAATTGGGATAAACTGTATTGAATATTGACTTATTCGGTTTGATAAATGTGAGCCTTTTTGGTAAATAAAATGTCATGTAAAATAAAGGGTTTACCTTTTTCACTTAGACTTCCTTTTCGTCCTAAGACAAGTCTCGCCGCTTCAACTATGAACAGAGCAACTAAAACTCCGTAATCCTGGCCTAACTTTGTCTTATTCGGTAAAGTAGCGTCGTCATACTTTGCACCGATCAATACAGACTTCAGAATTAGTGTACCTAATTCACATGTTGCGAAAAGTCCGAAATAAAATGAATTTATATACAAAAGTATTTCGTATGCTAAGCTCGAGTTTACCATTTTTGTTGAGTGAGAATAGTTATAATTAAACAAAAATTAGTTTTATGATAAAACTAAAAAGCATCAAGACTACTTTACTCGGCACTCGCTTTCGCTCAATTCTATATGAGAAAACTCAAAATTAAAAATAGAACTTTAAAGATGAGAGGATTCGCTGTCCAAAAATAATCGATTTTTATATTAATCGCTTATATACCTACTCTATTTTTTTATACCATGTTCTATTAAAGTAAAAATGATAAAAAAGGCGTTGTTGGATTAAACGGATTAAATTAGAAATTTCATCAAATTTTCGTTCAATGAGCGTCATCTGTTTTTTTTATAATATTTTCACCAGTCCACTTTAATCTTTATTTAAATTAATTATTAATATCGGCTCATTAATTTTATAATTATATTTAAAAAATACAAGTTATGGAATAAAAAAAATAATTTCAAAATATATTGATTACTTTTTATTAAATTTTTACATTTTGTTTTACTTTCGCTTATTTATGTACAACGCAAATACACACGTTAAAACTATTTTTAATTACTAATCTTACTTATTAATTTACATTAAGTCCTTTATAAATCGTTTTAATTTAAAGAGCAAATCGATTATACAGTAATCGTCCTCTCCAAGTCCATCCCTAGAGAGGTTCAATCAGACCACAGATTTTACAATTTACAAAATACAAAGCATACTTTTGGTGCGTGATATATGGATTACTATAAGTGTATAATCTATGGGTCATAGGATCTAATTTTTTAAATTACATTTATTTGTAATCTAAATTGACAAGATTCATACTGGTACAATATGAACATTATTATTTATTATATTGACCTTTTTATAACTTGTATACAAAAGTAATTATAGATTATTTTGCTATTATCCGTGTTTTTTTTTTAAAGAAAACCTTTGTAATGCTAAGTCGAGAAAGTAATAAAATTAATTTAATTTAATTAATCTGATTATCTGGATTATACCTTACTTTTGCGGTATTGTCGTGCTTTAGCTTTAAATATACAAACATTAGCACTGCATACATTGATTAAAATAATTTCAACAATAGTTTCCCCGTTATTTCCGTAACTATAACGTATTCCGTGTCATCAGATATATTTTGATGACACGGAATGCCTTGGTGACAAAATCGCAAATCTATGCGTTTAAAATCCCTTTATCTATATAATATCTATTTAATCTCGGACACGCAATGTTCAGCTCCTATTCCCTACTATACCACTCATTTCGCCTAAAAAGTTGCAGTTTCCTCGAAGTCCCTTTAAAGAAACAGGAATTAGAGTTAATATCTGCTACTATGCGGATTGACAGGCCACACATATCTAAAGAACTCTTCCGGGAAAATGGATATAAAGTTTTTCTTTCGCGTGAAGTTAAAGAAACTACATTCTAATTTCTAGCCAAGAATAGAGCTCAGACCTCCGACTAAAAGTCGCGCGCTGTGACTCTTTTGCCATCACGGCTCTGGGTTTTTTTATATTTTATATTAGTCTACATCACAGACAAAAACTACGTGAAAATTTAGTGAAATGAGATATGATCATTGAAAAATATAATGTGGTTAGCCAGTAGCGAGTATTTTAGTTAGTAATCTATGGTAGCGAGTTCTTGCTCAACGATATAGCTTTTTAGTAACTTTATAAAGTTTTTGAGCAGAGAATGTAAATATTAAATAATTTAGCAAGAGTATTAAAATCTACGAAAACTTTGTACAATATTTTTTTAGTCTGTGACTCCATAAAATTACAGACTACCAACTACTGGACAATATTTTTTTTTGCTAATATTCAGAAATACAGAATCAGTCTATGATGGGAATTACGACGCTAGTGTAAGCGGTCGTTTTGTAAGAGAAGTACACGTGCAGTTTTAAATAATAACCTTACTAAAGTTAAATATAGTTGAATATGAGTAAAGATTTATAATGAATTGAAAAGCGATAATTTTTTAAATTTCAGTGGGGCATAAATGTCTTGGTAAGTACAACCGTTTCAGGTGTTCCTTCCGACCACGCGCCTTTTATGAGCACATTTATTTAAAAAAAGAATGTTCTTTTTTTATTGTTATATGACTTCTTTATTTGAAACTTAGACAATAGACATAACTCTGTCATATACATCTTTCTATTAGTATGTTACTTGTAAGCATTTAAATGTAGAGCTGACATAGCTTCAGGTGTATGTTATTTACCGCTTGTCTAGTAATCCCGTTTCGACGCTTTTTTGCGAAGGGTACTGTAATTGTCCTGTTAGATAGAAATTGCTATATTATATTCGTATTACCAGTATTTCCATTCTTTTCAAATAAAACTTTGTCTTCCAACAATTAACGAATAACGTTAACGGTATCAGCATTTTTGATCACATTTAAAACTTTTTATTCAAGTGTTCACTGTTCTCCCAAGCACATGTGACGCTTATCGAGATCATAAATTGTCACAAGTTTTATTAGTGCTTAGTTTATTTATACATACTTAAATAATTAAAATAATTTTTTGATAAAATCAAATTACACTCTGAATAAATTTTCATGGTTTGAAAAATTGTCTCTTGTTTGTCTGTTTATAAATAAAAGTGTGACTGTGAAATTTTTGGCTTTGATTTACAAAGACTGAAATCTAACATAATTTTAACCTTCTAAAATGAACTGCAGTACAATATATCAAGCAGTCAGCAACATGTACATGAGTATTAACAAATTCTGTTAAATCACATTAAATGAAATGTATATACTACAATATCTCATATATGCTTGAAACTGTGTGAATTACTTAGGTATTCATAAGATTATATTATATTATATATGATATGATATTTTTTTTTATAGATATAGATATCTATTGATATTTAAAGCCAATATGATTGAGTTGGCACATTGACCCTGCCTTCAGTTCGGCAAGTTCGATTATGCCATTTTCTAACAACAATTTGTTAGTTCTTTGAATCTAGGGGTATATATAATATGGTATATTAAGTACATTAAAAATATATTAGAATATATTTTCCAGTTCTCTGTCACTGAAAAAACAAGTATTAAGTTACTTATGGACAGACAAACTGTGTGTTTAAGAGTCCCATATATATTCATTTTATATATTTGTATAAGCAAGATTTGTAGAATGGTCTTATTAAGTAGTTTCTAATATGTATAAAAAATAAAAGAAGTGAGCAGTATTGGTGGTATTTGTATCAAAACATCTCCCATCATTTGAACACAAAGCAGCATTAGAGTTTTTTTTTATTATTAAAAAAACATTATATAAAGTTTATACCGGGGTCATATCACTAGTCTCTTGTCCTTATACCACTAAGTGGGGTCTGCATAACATGTTTTTCTCTGCCATTCTCTCCAGTCTTTCTGCAACTTTGGCACTACTCTTTATATAAAAGTAATAATAAAATTATTTTGCTATAATCCATGATACAGTAAATAGAAAATATATATAGTGCTAAATGTATAGTGGATTATCACATTTTTTCATTCGATCTCCTGATGATGCTTCGGTTGCCGGGCGAAATGATTGTTGAGTTCGTGGTAGTGAACGTGTGTAGTGCTTGTGTATTGTGGTGTAAGTAGTAGTTGGTGGAGGTTTGTGCATGTGTTTTTACAAATCCTGCATGTATCGGGTATGAAAAAATGGATCGTCCACTATATACTTAGCACTTGATATATTTTCTAATTACTGTATCGTGGATTATAGGAAAATAATTTTATTATTACTTTTGTATTGTTGATCTAAAGTAACGCCTAATTCTATAAATTACTACTCCTTATATATGTATGTCATACTTCTCAAAATCTAACTATCTATTTTTTGGCCTTCCTATAGACAAATATCCACCCACATTCATATTTAAACTTGTTTGTCACATGATTTCATAATTCATCCCTCATTATATGTCCATACCATTTAGGAAAAAAAATACAGTTTTTTTTGTATTTAATTTATTTATTTATTTCGTTATTGTACAAACATAAAAATAAAAAAAAAATAAAGTTAAGTTAACCTGAAAGATTACTAGAGTATTTTAAGCAGTACTTTGGCAGATAATTTCACACTTTAAAGTCAAATGTTTTGTCATTTGTTAACAGACGAAGCAGGAAACACAGATGTCAGCACCAGTTTTATGATAGTGGGCGCGATGGAGATGTCCCATCAGGGCGGCACTGAGGCTGAGAGCCTCCTGAGAGCGGACCGAAGCGCCGTGGTCATGCCGCATCAACGACGTAAGTTCACAAATCTATGAATTGTCTATTTATACTCATTATAAAACAAAGTCCCAAAAAGCTGTCTGTCTGTATGTAATCGATTTTCTCAAAATCTACTCCATTTATATGTATAATTATAAAAGGTATTGGAAAACATAAATTATATGGTGAATATTTCAGTGAAGTCGATAAGTCTTTCATATCGCCCATACAAACTTAAATAATCTTTTAAACATATACTACATGTAAACATATCTATGGCTGCCCTGAAAAGTGCGTTTTGCACTTGTTAAGTTATTCACAGCTGGTATCGATATAGTGTGGGGTAGCTATAGGCAGATCTGTGACTAGAAGTGTCCAACAAATAATAAGAGAGGGAAGATGACAAAGCCATGCTTATCTTTATCTAATCTCACATAAATAAAAGAGATGGGTAGCGTTATTTTCTTTCTCTTTCTTTGGATAGACACATACATTTTACTCTTATAATATAATCTATTTATGTATTGATGCACGTGTTCTAATTTCATTTCTAACAGACAGAACCACAGCAACCTGTGGTTCTGTCTGTTTTCAAATTCCCCTCTAAACAGAACTCAACAGTTAATAAATCTTTATTGTGGCTGGCTCCAAACGCCTCTAAAATTTACAGGAACATCTGCTAGGACATTCTAAAAATTGTCTGAAAATTTTATTATAATCGGTCCAGCCGTTTCTGATTTTGTAAAGGACATAGAGACATTCATTTTTATACATAAGATGCGTATTTATCCTTTCACGACCTAACATAGCGATGAAACAATATGATTATCGGTTTTGAAGCTACTCGTATTAACGACCAACGTTCTCTAACGTCATTACCCACTTAATTAGGTGCATTGAAATTTTAACTAAATAGGACATAATTAGCTTCAATATAGCTTTGATCGATCTAAACGTAGTATCGATATAAAATAGATGACAAGACCAAGCTATTTTATGTGCATATTGATCACCGAATAAGAATGATCTCGTCATCGTTTAACCTTGAACGAATCGATATTTCACTTATCAACGCTAATGAATTGTCTATTATATGCAATACGATTTTATTATTGGCTTATTACACTAAATCCTTAACTGACATTTTGATGCAATATGATAAATACACGAAGATGTAATATAATAAATACTTTAATGAAATCTAATTAATATTACTTTACCGATAAAAAGGTACGACAGGACATTGTGAACGAAAGACATTACATATTACATACACAATTAAACCGATGTGCATATACTCATAATGTTTTTATCTATTTGTCAATATGATATTAGCCCTAATAGCTTATACAACATGACTCATCCGAAAAGGCGAGTCGAGAAGCATCGTCGAAGGGATAACTGGAAGCTTTAGATGATTAGAGAATAACTAAATATCGTCTACACGTAAATCGAACCTGTCTGATAAACGGAAGGTGCCTAGATATCCCGAATGTGTGTTTTGCATTGTTTAGTTTTATAAAATTTCAATTTGGGGTTAAACGATTTTGATTGCTTTATATTAGGTCCTTACATATGAAATTGGCGTTTTCTATGGGAGGAACATAAAGTCGTTTTTTTTTAATGAAATATATTTAATTAATCAAAGTATGTACCATTGCTATGTATGCACTTTTGCCATCTCATAGGTAGTTCATTGATCCCCTTACTAAAAAAACCATTCGGGCGGGAATCAATAAAATCTTTGAAGGCGGTTTGGACTGCCCCATCGGAGTTGAATTTTTTTCCTTGCAAGTAGTTATCCAAATTGCGAAAAAAATGGTAATCTGTTGGAGCAAGGTCCGGAGAGTACGGTGGATGTCTAAGACATTCTAATTGAAGCTCCTCTGATTTGGTAGCCGTCTGTTGTGCAGTGTGTGGTCTAGCTTTGTCCTGAAGCAGCAGTGGCCTAGAGCGATTGAGCAGCCTCGGTTGTTTAGCAGCTAGCTTTCCATCATGGTTTGCAGTTGCTGACAATAGATGTCTGCCGTAATCGTCTGGCCAGATTTAAGAAAGCTGTAGTGAACGACACCGGCACTAGTCCACCAAACACTTAAAAGCAACTTTTTTTTAGTCAATTTTCGCTTAGGGCAGGATTTGGCTGGTTCGCCAGGGTACAGCCATTGCGATGAGCGCTTCCGATTATCGTAGAGGATCCACTTTTCATCACAGGTAATGATTCGATTTAAAATTCCTTCATTATTGTGCCGGTTGAGTAACGTAACGCAGCAGTCGACGCGCGTTTGTCGGTTTTCTTCACTCAATTCATGGGGTACCCACCTTTCAAGCTTTTTCACCTTCCCAATTTGCTTCAAGTGGATTAGAATAGTTTTATCACTAACACCGGAGCCTGCAGCTAACTCGGACGTGGTTTGCGATGGATCCGCTTCCACAATAGCCTTCAATTCTTCATTATCAACTTTGGTCTCCGGCCGTCCACGAGGCTTGTTCTGCTAGTCGAAATTTCCAGAACGAAAACGTTGGAACTGAAAACGCACTGTGTTTTCTTTTGCGACACCGTCACCATACACATCATTAATCCTTCGAGCCGTTTCTGCAGCACTGGTGCCACGGTGGAACTCATACTCGTAAATAATGCGATATTTCATGTTTTCCATTTTTTAAACAGAGTGACACAAAGAAAAAAACAAAAGAAGAAAAAACAAATGAATTAGGGGGTTTGAAACACAAATGCATGAGTAAATAGCTGTATGAATTTGAATTTGGAATTCCTAACCATAAAGGTAATATTTGAGATCAAAGTGGCCAGTACGACAAAACGCCAATTTCATATGTAAGGACCTAATATTTTGCTTGTTTCCATAGCATTACGTCTTATGGAATAAGGTAAATGCGCGGGAAAAAAATTAAAAAAAAAGTAATACAAAAAAGGCATTTACAATTTAAGTCCGCGTAATTCCGTGTGAGGGAAGTTTAAGGAAATAGCTATTCTTATATTTGCTTCACAGAGTTTATTTTAATCAAATTCCCCTATCAATTGTAGCTTTGCCGTTACAGCAGTTTAAAAAAACTAATACAGAAAGCCTACTTACTATACTGTTCAGGAATACTCAGATGATAATAATGCGTGCATACTACTGCTACTAGCTACTGTTTGTTCCTGTACAAAATAGTAATGACAATATAACTAGTTATGGAAATTATTTTCAAAGGGAATTATTTTAAATTTCCGAACCGATTAGAGTTGACGAATCAAAAGCACTTGTTTACAAGTATACTTGAATAAAGAATATTTTGAATTTGAATTGCAGGTTCTCTGTAGTTTCAGTTGTCGTGTTCCGATTATTATTGCGTTACCAAGCTCGCAGATAATGTCAAGGTGAATAGATAAAACTGCACTATCAACGAAAACGTGTTATGTTATATGTGTACGCTACGTGATTATTGTATACGCTTCGTGTAGGGTTGCCAACGTTTTTCAAGAAATAAAGTATTTTCAGGTGTTAGAATAATATTAAACATTATTTTATATTTACATATTTTTCCTTTATATCGTTCCTTACACAATTTTTTAATTGTCTTTTTGAAATCTTCATAACTAAAACTATAACTCAAACTATATAGCTAATGTCTTGAATTTGTTTGTGGCTGCATTGCACTGCGCACTCTGAGTAAATACAGATAATTGCGTAAGGTCTAGACTTAGACACATATAAAAGTAAAAAAGTAAAGTAGCGGCCTGTTACAATCCCACTGCTGGGAATAGGTCTCCTCTCTCCGTGTCTGGAGAGAAGGTTTGTAGCTAAGACCTACCACGCTGCTCCAATGCGGATTGGTAGGTTACACATATCTCCAGAATTCTCTAGAAATATGCAGGTTTCCTCACGATGTTTTCTTTCACCGACAAGCGTGTGATAAATTGCAATTATCAATTAGACACACGAGTTTTTAATAGAAAAACTCATTCGTGCCTGCAAGGGTTTGAACTCGTGTTCCCCTCAAAAGAGTCGCACGGTCTCACCGCTGGGCTATCACAGTTCTTAGACTCTCTACAGTCTATTGAGCTGTAAACACACACATATATATATATATTTACCAGTTTTCCGTCACCCATAACAAAAGTATTAAGTTACTTATTTTGGGGATGGACCACCGTGTGTGTAAGTGTCCCATATATTTATTATTATAATAATAATAATTATTTATTTTATATGTATCGCGGATTAAAGCATAATTAAGACAAAAAACATAATAACTTTTATAATATGGATCGCAGCAAAGTAATGGCTTATCCTGTAAATTATAGTTTGATACTGTTTTTAACACTGCGGCAACCCTAGTTGCGTGTGTAAACACGATCGCACGTTTCGCATTACATTGTTTTGTATTGTCATGTAATGCGAGAAGTATCTACGTTTGTTTAGAAATATATTGTTCATGTATTGTAATATCATCCTAAAAGATTAATGTGGCGGATTTTTACTATCTCCCTGCTGGTTAAAAGACTTCTCTGTTTGGAATGGTTGTTTAAGCCTAAGCTGCTCCAATACGGATTGGCATATTAATTATATTCTGATGATCTGTGGCAGCCGTATGTTGAAACCATTTTATTTACAAGGTAGTCACCGGTTCGGACCTCCGGACACCAATAAGTTTTTCTGTGAAACTTATGTGCCTAATTGATATTTGGAATTTATCGTACACTTTTCGCTGAAGGAAAACAGTGAAAACAACATTGTATTATTAAGGTTAATTAAAAGCTTAAGTTGGTACGAGTGGATTCGCGAATTATATTTCGAGAATGTCCGCGTTCCTGCAAATCTTGCCAGATATTTGCGTCGTCGCGATGCGGTGCATTCAGGCGAAGACGAATGCCTGACGGACCGCTTTCGGTAAATTAGCGAGCGTCAAAGGGTTTGTTTACGATAGAGTTCGCTCGCTTGAGCCATATTTCTCCACAAGCTATTATTTGTAATTTTTATGGTTCTATGAACGTTATATATCTGTGGAATTTAGTATCAACAAAACTAGTCTATGACTACATTCCAGCTTTCAGCTGTCTCCATATTAAATATCACATCGATCCTTTGCTCTATTAAGATGGGAAATAACGAACTAAAACATACTATCGCATTTATGGTACTACTGGTATCGTGATAGTGTTCGCGCCAACTGAAGCGTTTAAATATACTCCTCCTGCCCTTATCCTGCTCTAAGTGGGGTTGGCACAACATGTTACAAACATGTTGTCACGATTTGGCTACGTATTTTACGACCGGCCGCCCGCTTGACGTCAACTTACCTTAGACGTATTTTACGACATCTCGGTAAGGAATGAGGGTGGTCTATTCTACTCAGCCGGATACCGCACGGCATAAATAACATGATCTTAATCTCTTGGCGGTCAAAGATATATTTAACATTATATATTTAAATATACTCAATGCAAAATTTTATTTCCCAGTCCCCGAAAGAAAAACAGGATTTTTGTTACCCCGATATATATTTCAGCAATATTATTCCATAAAGGCAGTGAAAAAATTATTGACTGAATCATAATTATAGATTCAATACTTAAGTATTTTGTATATCTTGATGTTTTCATTTAAATATAAATGTAATCAATAATTAATTATTCTATGATAATATGGTTACTTCCTCAGTTTTATGTTCAGCGAACGCCGTTAATGTGAATTAATTTTATTTAATCGCCGATTTAGTTAAATATACACCGGCAAAAGCTTGAAAACGTGGACAGATACGTATTGTTACTTTACAATGCTGTTTTTTCGTTTTCTATATGATTTTTCGATTAGTTTCCGTTGGCTTATGTATGATGACTGACGAAAAACCGATATAAATTTTGATAAAGCGGAAGTCGCAAGTGCAGTTTATAATATATATTTATTTTTTTCCTGTTAATGATTTAGAAATAGACATTCTTGTGACTTGTAATGGGACATCCGCTCATAGAGTTAGATATAGAGTAGGGAGGTATAGTAAGCCTTTGAGGGCGAGTGTCCAACAAATAAATAATAAGAGAGAAGATGAGAGACCCATACTTACTTTGTCTAATCACACATAAAAAAGAGAGACATATAGGTAACCTCAATTGCTTCCTTTTTTTTAAGCTGGTTCCTCTACTCTAGTAGTATAAATCTATGGTGAGAAAGCGTCACAAAAATATTTTAATAGAAACGTTCATTGTATACTTGAAAATTTCTCTTAAGTTTTTGTACCATTTTTCTTGGGACTATAAATCCCATTGCTCCAAAGCAGGTCTTAATGTATAAGTTTCATTTTCGTACGTTTATGTATTTTTTAGGTATAACCATTTTAAAAATGAATATTAAGTTTAAACCAGTAGGTACTACTATCTTGAGAGATGTTTAAGAAAAGTTTAGCGAAGCAAATTGTCAAAGTTTCAAGGTATTTTAGGTTGAACGTGAGCGTGGGTTACTTCTGCTTCGTTCTAACAAATGCTTAACTCTTTGCTCGTAAATTCTTAATCAATTTATTTATTTATTTTAAGTTACTTTTTTCGTCATTTAAGTGTCAAACTATTTGTTAAGATATCTTTAATCAAATTTTTAAACATTTATTTGGTGTGAAAGCTGACATAAAAGGCCAGAACAAGTAAGAAAAACTGTAGATAAAGTGGGTCAAGTCTTTGCGTTCCTTATATCTCAGAGACTAAGTAATTTATCGTCTGCATCTTATCCATTAGGAAATAAATAATAAGAAACGTCACGTACATTCATAGTTGACATTGCCGCTTAATGAAAGTAGTCTATATAAGGATTTTAATTCTATCATCAGATCAAGAAAAAAGAAAGTATCTTAATGAATAATCGAGTTCGGAATTGTTAAATATTTAATTTTAATTAGATTAAAAGCGCTTTATAAATTAAGAAAAAACTTTGAAATGAATGATCAAAATCTTATATTCTTAATATCGTTAGGGCATTCCAATTATGGAGTAGGTACCGTAGAGTTTAAGGGCCTGATTGAATTGCCAATGAAATTGCCAAGGATTAAAATGCATTCCAAGGAAGTCCAAGATTCCAAGTGCTTCCTTCTCAGCCGTATAACGATGACAGGCGTTACGTGGAAAAGTACCAACTTACAGTACTAAAACGAATTTATTTATTTCATTGGTCCGCAAACAGTATACAGTAAATGTCAACTTACTATTATTACACATATGTAAAGTCTAATGCCACCCTATTTATAGGTGGACAAACATGCTTTAAAAAAATTACAGTGCATTTGGAATGAAATAATGTCAAACATATTAAGGCATCAAAATGTCAAAAAATATTTACGTAGTTGTCATTACAATAAATCAAAATAAATGTCGAAAAAGCAAATAAAAAAATAGCAAATAACAATAATAACTGGATAATAAAAATAATAAAAATAATAAAAATAAATATATGTTAAAAAAAAAATTAAAGTTTTAAGGTAAACAATGTTTAGCACATAGAATATCTATCCAAAACTTACAATAATGTCTTGAGAAGGTAGAATAAATAAATAAATAAATATATGGCACATTTACACACACGGTCGTCCGTCCCCAAAATAAAGTAACTTAATACTTGTGTTATAGGTGACGGACAACTGGTAGATATACTACATATATAAGTTTAAATACATACTTAAATACAAATACACACCCCAGGCTCGAGGAACCAACAATTTGTTTATAGAAAATGTTGGCCCTCGGCGGAAATCGAACCCGCGATCCGCGGAGCTGAAGGCAGGGTCACTACCCACAGCGCCAACGGGCCAGTCAAGCCAGAAGCTGAGTTAAGTGATTATTTCCTTATAGTTTATTATCTTATTTATTTCCGACAACTCTTGATTGATCGTGCAGTGAATTGTTACATCTCATAGAGGGGTTTATATTGTAGATTGTATCCATCTTCACTATTTTAGTCCGACAATCTTATGTGTGGGAATAAAGAAAAGTGTTGTTTTAGGACTTTTTTAAGGCAATTTTTCAAAATTTTTCTCTCCGTAAGAATCATCCTCGAACTTGAAGGAATATTATAAACAAAGAATTAGCAAAATCGGTTCTCGAGATTTGCGCTTAACTTTTAAACCCTACTTTTGTACTATGTTATTTGTCTTGTTCCCCAAGTAATTTCATCCGATACACTGGCCCGGTATATGAGCTTCATCAACTTACCTTAGTCGTATTTTACGATCCCTCGGTAAGAAAGAGGGTGGTCTATTCGACTCAACCGGATACCACACGGTGGGTCCTCTCACCTTAGTCGCTTTTTAAGACACCTTGGTATGAAATGAGGGTGATCTATTCTACTCAGCCGGATACCACACGGCGGTTGGACTTACTTTAGTCGCCTCTTACGACACCTCGGTAAGAAAAGAGGTCTATTCTACTCAGCCCTATACCACACGGCATCGGTATATGAGTTTCAATTGTACTAAATTTCATCAATATTAATGCAGCAGATAAGCTTTGAAAGAGTAAGCAGATTCAGACTACCAGAATTTAATAATATGGATTCTTACAATTTAAATACATTAAAATTCTTATTCCTGTATAACTAATAAGCTACGTGACATTTTCATCCATATCGTTTAGTTCCGACTATATATACTACTAATATAAAATTAACAAAATTACATGTTATGGAAATTCACTATACGTGTAATGAATTGATCCGCAAACTATAATGTCCTGGCGTCACGTCATATTGCGTTTTAGCAAAATAATGAGCTTATTAAAAGCAGGACGTTCATTTTTGGCATGAAATATAGGCATTTCTGCTTATAAATAAAAAAAAGTTAAGTAACGACCTCTTACAATCCCGCTGCTGGGCATAGGCCTCTACGTTTCTGGAGAGAAGGGTTGGAGCTAAGACCTACCACGCTGCTCCAATGCAGATTGGTAGGTTACACATATCAACAGAATTCTCTAGGAATATATAGGTTTCCTCACGATGTTTTTCTTCCCCGAAATGCGTGTGATAAATTGCACTAATCTATTAGACACAAAAGTTTTCAAAGAAAAACTCATCGGTGCCAGCACGGGGTTTGAACTCGTGACCCACTCTAAAGAGTCGCACGGTCTCTCCGCTGGGCTTTCACAGCTCTTCTCTGCTTATATCCGCAATGAAGAATATAAAATACTAGTAAACTTAGCCCGTTTCGTTGAGCGTACTCTAAAGATATCAGTGGTAAAAAAAATGTACCGAACGCCATCAAACTTAACAGGATTATCCGCTGAGTCACTCTACAGATTGTCTCAGAATTTCATTAAGATCGATCTAGCTGTTTCAAATCTTATAAGGAACATACATACACCCTTTTTTTTTATATGTATAAAGTCATAGGTTAAAAACTCATAGGAGCAACAGGCCTACCATGAACTCTTATTGTAAACGACGACCGCAAACCGTTTCTTTTAGTACCATGAAGTGTGAATTGCAGTGGGGTCGTAATGTTTGAAAAGGATAAAGTTATATGAATTATAGATAACTCGTGTCTCTTTTACTCACATGTTCTTAGGACGAATTCCGAACACTCATTCGGCAACGACTTAAAGTGCGCGTCTTTAAGCCGTCATGGTATGAAAAAACAAAACAATTTCGTTTACGTCTTCAATTGAGTCGCAATAAGAGTTCATGGTAGGCCTGCAGGTCCAAGAATTTGAACTACCGAACTCGTCGTAAGGTAGCAATGGGGTCGCAATCTGCGTGTTTAGAAATCAATATTTTGACGGGCTACTGTTTAAATACTTCTAAAAATAATCGTAAAATGAGTAGTGTGAAATAAACATTTAATGAACTTAAACAATTATTTAATGAATCTAATTTGGCCAAAACTTTCTTTGACGCTGTTGTTTTTTTTTATATTTTCGTAATGTTTCGTTTACAATAAACACATTACATTTGAAATCTTTCAGTTAGTAAGAATGTTAATGCTATATCGAATTTTGAGAAACTATTAGGTAACCTAGTTTTTTTCAAATTTTTTGTCGCAAATACTAGAGCCAATACATACCTAATTAACTTTACCGCATTGAAGTTTCTTAATTATTCAAAGAGGTTGATATTCACAAAGTTCGCTTTCAGGTATTGGAATTCACTTGAAAACTGCACGACGAGTTAAAATATCGTTTGAAATGCAAATTTGTCAGCTTATAAAAGACTAGTAATGCCCCGCGGTTTCACCCACGTCCATACCGATCTCGTGGTAGTGGAAAGTCTACGAAGTCAGACTATAGATTTATTTGTTATTGTGATTTATTTATAATTAAATAATATTATAAAATTATAATATCATTAGTATTATTTGAATAAGACCTAACTCACCAAATGCAGGCCCTGCTATAACGGTCGCTACAATGAATTTGTTATGGCATTAATTTTTTATTTATTTATTTTCTTAAATTCGTAATATCTTTCGATTGGGATGTCGGATCTTAATATTTTAAAAAGTATCTTACAGATATTGAAATAGTTTTTAATAAAATATCATTTAATGGAATAAGGATTAAAACAGAGATATGAATGAAATGGTTTGATTATTGCCGGCAATTTTATCAACTTTTACAATGTAAAAAAGTAGTTATATTGGTATAACTATAATAGTTAGACATATGGTATCTCGGACTTTTTTGTGGATATTGATATGTTCTATAATACTGTAGAACATTTTTTGTTCTATCCTCAATAGTTTCCACAGCGCACGCGATGAAAGATCTTTATGACTGAATTTTTCACAACTTATCACAATTTTATTAGGGATCCGTATTATTTTTGAAAATGACATATAGCATATGTTGCTCAGTGAAGAAGCAGATTTCTAATGGTTCAAGAATTTTTGAAATTGGTCCAGTAGTTTTTGTATGAAAACATTACAAACATACACACATACAAACAAACATACCAATCTTTCCTCTTTATAATATTACTATAGATTTCATATAAGAAACCGCGTCCATTCGTTTGTGGATTGCCCTATTTAACAATATGCACGATTTTAATTAATCATGAGACTGATATCGATAAAAAATAAACAAGAATGTATTGAACTCTTTGTTACTGGGGCGCGGTATTGTCTGTTGTAAGTCAGTCAAGTAAATTTTAAAATCGAGTTCCTAAAACCAAGAATGCATTCAGCATTATTGTAGCTTTAAACGATACAAAGTATTATAAAATTACTTAGAAAATGTATTTAATAAAAAATATATTGATGAAAAAAGGTTAATACAGAAAACCTACTATACTATAGAGCATGACAGACGATAAAAGTGCATGGATAGTGCAGGATTCGTTAAAACACATGCTTTGCGGTTTTGTCGTGGAGTCTATTTCCTGATCATGTTATGGTTGCGGGACGAAACGATTGTTGAGTTTGTGATAGTAAATGTGTGTAGTGCCTGTGTATTGTGGTCGTGGTGGTGGTGGAGGTTTGTGCATGTGTTTTAATTTTTTTATAAGTAAATATATTTATATGTCGCCCCTTCTCAGGAATAGAGTTACATATGTTTATAAATAGAACATGTAATTCTATTCTTCGGTTGGGGCGATTTATAGATATGCGAATACGTGAAGGTAAGGGTATCATTGCTGCGTTCATTAACCTGGCTACAGTAAAAATACGGAAGAATGGAAAAGCGAAGTGAGCAACGTGGTCGAGAAGGTATTGTCTATGCGCGGGCTATTGTGCGTTGAAAGGATCAAGCACTCTTGAACCTTTCGAGGTTTCGAAAGGCACGCTACATCTGGTAGAGTCGTAGGAATCATATATGTACATATATGAGTAAGTTATCTATACTTATTGTAAAACAAAGTCCTCAAAAGCAGTCTGCCTATATGTGATCGATTATCTCAAAATCAGCGGAACGGATTTTTGTATGGCATTAATTAAAATATAGTGGAATTCTTGCCAATGGTTCAAGTTAATAGTATTTATGTATTTATCCGGATCTCCAAAAGCATTACGTATTGAATTATTTATATAATATCCTATATATTTTTAAGTTAATTATGTACCACCAATTATAGGAGATCACACCATTCGTAGTTACAGTGTTAGAATTATAAGTAATTCTAACAAATAACAATTTTAAACACGAGGATAATGAAAACGTAAAAAAACAACATTAAGCTCAAATATTACAATTCTGAAATTAATACATTTTGTCATAAATAATGAAAGGTGATAACGTATATATGCAGCAATTATATAAGTGATATATAAGTGATAGTGATACTACGTTATCGTTATATGTAAATCTCGCCTGTTGGGAGCAATAGTCGTGTGCGCCGCATAAACCTGCAAAAATATACTAAAGTAATGTATTAGAGAATTGTAGATCTACAAAAATACTACAAAAAGTCTACGATGGCTCTATCTCTTATGATTAACTCACAGTAACTACTTTTATGTTTAAAATTTCGGGAAAAAGTTTGTGACACACTCATTTTTTTGCGGACGAAGCCGACGGGCACAGTTAGTTAATAAATAAAAAAATATGTCCAAAAATAAATTAGTTATTCATATGAATTCGATTAAACATTTAGCAACAGGGCAAAGTAGCTTAATTTTTTTATTTGATGGAACTCAGGTAGAATCAAAAGAATCATATTTAAAGTTAAAGTAACGGTATGTTACTATATAAAGAGGAAAACAATGTTTTCCTCTTTATGAGGATAAGAGTTGAAGCTAATACCCACCAATGCGCTGCTCCAATGCGGATCGGTAGGTTACAAATAGTCCCAGAACCCTCCTCCACAAAAATGCGTGTGATGAATTGAAATAAGACATAAGTTTTGAATAGAAAAACTCATTGGTCCCTGCCCGGGATTTCAACTCGTGACCCTCTTCAAAGGTGGCACGGTCTAACCGCTGCCCTATCACAGCTTTATATGTATGAGCTATTTATTCGGTATGTACGGCAATTAAATTTTTTATCTCCTAATGTATAACGGAATATGACCAAACGGTGAGAGATTGTGGTCCATTATAATTGTGAAGTTATGGTTTTTAAAACTTATAATTGAACAAAGGAAAATAGAGACTGCAAAGCACTCGTTATTAAGATAGTGCCCCACTAACCTATTAGAATTTAGGGTAACGCACATTGTGCCGCGGCACGTCGGTCGTCACTGCATAATCGGCCCTGATTTCTTAAGCCTGACTTTTCTGATTTAAATCTGCTATAATAGCTATACATATTATAAAACAAATTCCCCAAAAACTGTCTGCCTGACTGTAAATATATTCATATTATCATAATCATCATCGTCCTGCCCTTATCCCACTCCAAGTGGGGTCGGCACAACATGTTACAAACATGTCACATGATTTGCCTCTGTATTTTACGACCGGGCGCCTGCATGACGTCAACTTACCTTAGTCGCCTTTTACGACACCTCAGTAAGAAATGCCGGGTACAACACGGCATGTGAAAATATTCGTATATATACACCCAGATTCGTAGAAACACCAATTTGTTTTGCAAAATTTTGGCCGGGCGGGAATCGAACTTACGAGCTTCTGAGCTGAAAAGGTGGTTAATTACACGATGATCTCGACTTAGTTGGAATGTGATTACTTTTTACCTCAACTTACATATAATCACACGACTCTCGACCGGTCTATATATTTTCTTATGTATTATTTTCGGACATATAAAAATCTTTCTTGTATTTATATAATGTGATCCGACACAGATTTTTTTCTTGTATATATGTATACAAATAATCTGAATTTCGGAAACGGCTATAACGATCTTTACAAAATTAAGTATGCAGTGAGTTTCGGGCAATAAATCGATTTAACTTAGGTTACAATTTTAGAAAACTTCGTTTTATCTATATATCATTAAAATACGAAGGTAAATTTCGCCGCCATCTATAAGGCGTTTATAACAAGTTCAGTTAACATTTATTTATTTAAGTTAACATTTATTTAAGTTAACATTTATTTAAGTTAACATTTATAACAATTGAGCGGGCCCTAAACCAGAAGCCAGTTCGATTATATTTTCCGTTTTCTAATACGTTATTAAGTATATTTAAAAAAAAATCCGACCGAAGCTTTATCATCTAGGTACTGTAAAATCGCATAAATAATTGCACTTTTAGCATGTCATCGTACAAAAGCTTTTGCGCGTTTAATACTTTCGTGCATGTAATTTGGATTCATTCCAAGTCCAACTCTTGCATGAAGGATTAAGGGCCCTCATGGAAGCGGGATTCAAAAGTAGTCCAAGCGCCTACAGGTCAATGCACATCGCACACCTTTTCATGCGACATAACATTGTTTTGGCACTTTCATAACTTGGACGCTAATTGAGAAAGCTCTTGAAAATATTACAAAAGCAAACTTTACATACCATAAAAATGCGTGCCGTTGAGTTATTTTATACATACAGTGGTTTTCAGAATTTTATGCTATAGTTAAAATCTTAAAAAATGAATAAATTAGAAAACGCTTCAGCCAACGGTTCCTACAAGTACCTTAGGTGTTTTCGATCTGTCGGTCGAAGGTCATTGAACATACTGTATAATGGTTTCCAATTACTGTATGCAGAATATACTTTGGTGCTCCGTACTTTCATTTTTTTTCAAATTTAGAGCAATTAGGTTGGCAGCGATGCAAGAAATCTATCTAGACATAACAGGTAAAGTACGTATTTTCCTTATAGACTTCGAAACGGCTGGACCGATTTTTATAAAATTATCAGATAATCTTTATATTTACACAGCGAATAATCCCGTAAAGTTTAGTGGCGATCGGAGCATTTTTAACCCTCAATGACGGTTTTGTTTCAAGGGGTTGTCGAGAGCAACGCGTGACAATACCTCTAGTCTTTTTTAATATAAAAATTAATGGTTAAATGTGTTGCGTTGTGTTGTAGCTTCAATTTAATTTTAATTTGACGATTCAAAAGTGCGATTTTGCTAATTTAGTACTTCTTTTTTTTTTTTTTTTTCTTGAAGTACGAGAATGGTTTTAACGGAAGAAATTTTTTTTAAAAATTTGAAAAAGTCTGAAATCAACATTTATCTATATTCCTATAAGTTTCGTAATGTTACTTAAAAGTCAATTTCAACTTTAATACCATAACATCTAGTTTAAGTGTTAATAAAGAAGTTCCGGGAATGCAAAAAAACTGAGCAACGTTAGTATCAATATAAATCAAATTGTAATTTTCATTGTAATTTTTGTAGAAAGAATTTTAAGTGTTTTATAATTTTTATTATTTTTACATAATGCAATTGTTGACTTATCAACTTTCTTTTTTTCTTACTAGCTGACCTGTTGTCATGAATAGCAGAATAAGTTTAAAATACAAAATTAAACAAAAGTAATAATAAAATTATTTTGCTATAGCAAAATAATTTTATTATTACTTTTGTATTATGCATCTCCGCAAAGTAATGCCTAATTCTATAAATTATTTACAAAATTAAACAATCGACTGTTAGGCGGTACGAAGTTCGCCTGGTCAGCTAGTATTAAGTATAAACGACTAGGCAGTTGCAACTGCATTATGATTTCCATGATTTTTATTATATGTATTGACAAGCATATGCGTTCTAGTTTACATGCCGGTCTAATATTATAAATGTCAAAGTATGCTTGTTTATTAGTCCTTCTTTAACTTTTGAATGGAGCTAAAGGTACATTAAGGGCTAGATAGACATAGACTCAAATAATGTCTAATAATTCTTACGATGGAGACGAACTCGCGTGCAGAAATTCATGCTTATGTAAACCTTACTAGATTTATATGAAAAAAGTGTTTTAATTGTCAGAAACGCAAGACCATTATAAAATGGATCGTAGGCGGCGTCTGGGGTTTTCCTTTTTAAAATAGTTTTATGTCATCTGGTTTGAAATGTGCAAAGCGACCTCGTTATTCAGATATACGTTTTGTTAAAGCTTACAGATACCGCTTTATTAAGTTGCTGTCATATTCAAGTTTTGCGGACTATATTGAGAATTAATTATTTACAACTCGTCCATTAAATTATAAATAACTAGTTTTTGCCCGCGGCTTCGCTCGCTAGGAATTTTGTCTGCCACAGTATCTAACTTACTTAAATTTATGATTCAAAATTTTAGTCATAGTGGCTTTCACATGAGAGATAGGTATATGCTGTCGCGGACTTTTATTTAGAACTATTAAAGACAAACAATACTACGGTACATCATCTTTGTGTAACTCTAAAGGCAGCGTACGCCGAGATAGGCCAGATTTTTCCGACTTTATTGACATGTATCGTTATTTTATATAAAATTATTATAAATTGTAGCCTATATGTTATTCCTATGTAGAACCTATATAATTGTAAAGTTTCATCCAAATCCGTTCAATAGTTTTTTCGTGAAAGAGTAACAAACATCCATCCATACTCACCAAACTTTCGCATTTATAATTTTAGTAGGATATTTGATACGATGTTAGTTTTTCGTGGAACCACTAAGATTGGATATCGAACTCCTTTGGTATATAATTGCTATGACTTGTAAACTCACTATGCTGTTCCGATGCGGATTCGTACAATAGTTAAGATAGTATTTTGCCCAGGAATTTTTCAGTTTTAATATTTTTATATTAATAAGTATTACTTTTTATGGAAAACTCAAAAATGTCGGGGTTGAATCTGCGATCTTTCTTTGCACTTACGGTCTCTCCGGTCGTTACTTCTTTCTTATGTTTTTGCAAATATTTTATTATAATCCGAGGTGACTAATGTGATGGATTTATATTACTGTAAAAAAAATACAAAGATTCAGGGAGGGTAAAAGCAATAAAGTAACTATTTTTAATGATAAGTGTATGTCGTAAATTTGCTTGTCTTCTTTTGAATTGAACGCACGTGACATTTTGAATCCATGAATAAATTATAGGTAAACAATATTTCGACAGTCACGAGTACTAATACGAAATGAAGCAACGTTTCTCTATTCAGATTTAATATGACGTCCACATTCCGTACAGAAGAGTAGGCGTTAGCTTAAGACACTTTACTTACACATGGGTTCTGGTGATACAAAATTTGTTGATTTCATCATTTTCGTTCGGCCCGTATCCGTTTTTCAGGGGTCGGCAACCTTTTAAAATAATAAAGAAATACGTGACATTAAAAAAATCTACATTTTCAACAGCCCTTAAAAAATAATTTGGCTTTCTGATTTCGAACAAGCGAATTAAGAAATTATATATATTCATTCGAAAGAAATATAAACTTAGTTTTATCAAAAATCATTTTTCCAGCATTCTTACATAATTAAGGCCATTGACTGTTTAAAAGAAAGGGTTTTTATATATTTTCGTATGGAACTGGAGAGCCGCAGCTTTATATCGAAAGAGCTGCGAGCTCGCGAACCGTAGGTTGACGATCCCTGCGTTTTTCGAAACTTTGTTAGTTTGCCTCTCAAACAAAGTGAGATACGGGTTCTATTGTCATTAGCACGGACACACATGCATCTTGTTTTGTATTCGAAAATAAATATTGGTGTGAATTTGGCATCAACTTTTAAATAATATTTTACCTTTTAAAACGCGTCGATAAATTGATCTGATTCGATAAATTTATCTGATTACTGAATCGAGTAACTATTTAAATTGTGTATAGGTTTTAAAAGCAATTACGTTTTAGTTCTGTTAATAATCAAAGTGGCTATATAACGGTTTATGTCGTGAATTTAATTCTATAGTACAGTCAATGCAAACTGTATTAAAAATATTGGTTATTTACATTTATTTACATCACTACGATATTTCGAGGATATAAACGTAAACATTGCCAAGAATTCTGCATATTAATAAAGAATTTCTGGGATATATGGCACCTATTAGCATATATCCTGCTACAGATATAACTTCATACCACTTTGAAACGTATAATGCTTCCTATTCTATTGACCATAGTTTATGTATACCTGTGTTTTTTATCCTATTTTTAACACCAGAAGCTGGTAAATATTAAGTCCATCTTAAAATTGCATAAGGGTGCAAGATTTGTCTCACTCTGGATACAAACGGACACTAATGATAATGGCGACTTCGTTCGCAACAACTTATGTGTGCGTTTAGCATCCTCCATTATGCAATATGTGTTTATGCCTTGTTCCGAAAAAAGGGGATTTTTTAACCTTATGTTCAAGGGAGTAGTCAGAATTTTACTAGGGGGGGGAGGCAGGAAATCCTCGACTATTCGTCTATTATATATATATTTTTAAGAGACAGTGGGACCATGGGAATGTCGATGTCTCTAACTGAGGTTGAATACGCCTAAAATCATAATCTTAAAATAATCATAAGTATTGTGGATCGAAGTAAAGAAGTCGTCGCGTGCATCCGAGACGTAGTCGCAAAATTCTATTAGGGGGATTTATCTTAGAAAATCTAGATTATATCTTTAAACGTGATATTTAAATTAAGAATAGCTCACATTAGTAATGGAGGCGGGGTACATCATAGGTCTTATGCAAGCCTTATAATGTGTCACTATGTTGCGAGTTGTCAGTTTCCTGGTTTTCAGCATAAGGGGGGGGGGAAGCAGCCCCCCCCATGCTCGTTCCTCGGTACGCCCATGCTTATGTTACCCTGGTGTGTAAGGTTTATGTCAAATTTTCTCTATATTAGTCCAGTGGATTGGCCGTGAATACGTACCTACATATACAATATTTGTTATAAATATTAAGATGTTAGCATAACAAGTAAAGCAGTCAGTTGTTCTGAACACTGCGCTGTCCGATACATCACTCGAACTGTTACTGTTAACTGTATGTAAACAAAGCGCGATGAAAGTTGATACATCTATTCTAATGTTTGCATTCCATAGTGAATCAGCCAGATCACAGACCGCAGGCCATAGGTCGTTATTGTTTGCCCGCTGCGCTCGTACATAGGTTGTGTCAATTGAGTTGAGCGTAACGACCTCGTTTAGTGGCGATTGATTAACTACAATAGAATCTTTCGGAACAATACGATTCTTTTTTCTTTTAAGAAGTTATAATAACATCGTATTTTACTTAGATTGGCTTAGAGCATTAACGGCCATTTACGGCTTGGTATATTCAAACCGGAACGCAAATGTTTCTATGTATCGTTTAGTTTAGTGAGTCGTGATGATACAATATTTCGAAACAACAACTAAAATAGCTTAATATCATTAAATCATTTTAAAACTTTGCCCCCTAAAATTATTCAAGATCACATACATATGTATGTAACCTTGAATAAGCCCCGGTATATACTACTTTCACATTTCAGAAAGACTAGTCTTTCTATTTCTACATTTTCTTTTCTTTCGTACGATTTTTTACATAGTTGATCGTCCACCAAATCGTATCGAGTGATAGATTTACAGAATAATTCAAAATCTCAAGAAGTGGTAGGATTATTTTCTGTTTCCAGTAGAAAAATTCTATACATACATCGTATTTCACATTGAATGGTCTAGCAGTTAATTAAATTAAGTCAAATATTGCCTAATTTCGTTATCTTAACATTTGTAATATATATTTACATCGTTTATTACGATTAACAGGGATGTTTCTACCCTTACAATGACAGAATTGCGGTATTCAAAATAATTCATTAAAAGCTTCTTACTTTGTCTTACCGCTTTTTGGAGTATCTTTTTGTGGAAACTCCGCAAAAACTTTACCGTTTGTTCCTTTACTTTAAGGATGGGATTATTTTATGAATTTAAATACAAAATACTTATAATAACCGCGACTGTTACACTAATTTCATTTGTGTATGTTTGGTAGCGGAAGTGTGGATTTGCGACTGAGAATTAAAGTTGCTTTTAACAATGAATAGAAGCCAGTCATGTTTAGAACATGGACTTGACATGACTATTAGATGCTCTATCATCTAGATTGTGTAGTGTCCTGTGGTGTTACTATTGTTTTTATAGTCAAGTACAGCCTCATAGGATCGATAGTAACGACAAAGAAGGACGGTTTAATGTGTTTGCTTAGGAAATAACAACATTTAAAGTTTGTTTTTTTTAGAATTGATCTTCAATTTCCCTATCATCAATTGTGATTCTTGCCGATTCTTATCATTGGATGAAATCGTTTCAAACGGGTAGTAGACACGTTATGACAATTTTGTTAAGAATAAGTCGTAGAATAAAACCTATCTAACGTTACTCAGTATATGTATTTTCCCAATCTTTCTGTATCCGTCATACAATTTTATAGCACAAAGTGATGAAATCGGAGTATATGGAGGTCGACAAATAAGTTATCGTGTATTCATAAAATTTTTGTTATCGAAAACTGTTCACGTGTTAATAAATCGTCCAACTACTGATTGTGTTTTGATTTATGACACAAGTTAATTTAATAAACACACACCATTACATTTATCTTAATTATTAGACGCAAAGTGATAAAAGATCTTAAATGAAAACATGATATGTTACTAGCCGAGATGCATTTAAATAATTTATTAATGGTTTTCACGACATACTCGATTTGATTTAACGCCTTTTGTTAAATGAAAATTGCTGCTTGTGATATTTTTGATAAGGTACTATAAATATATTTGTGGTGGTGGACGCCGTGTAGTATCCGGCATAATGGAATAGGCCACCCTCCTTTCTTACCGAGGTGTCGTAAGAGCCAACTAAGGTATGTGCCGTGTGGTATCCGGCTGCATAGAATAGACCACCCTCATTTCTTACCGCGGTGCCGTAAAAGGCGAACAAGGTAAGTTAACGTCAGCCAGGCGGCCGGTCGTAAAATACGTACCCAAATTATGTGATAACATGTTTGTAACATATTGTGCCGACCCCACTTAGAGTAGGATAAGGGCAGGAGAATGTGTGTGTATTATAAAAATATTTAGAATAAAAAACATGTTTTTTGTATGTACATACACTAGTTAAGACAAATAAAAATAGAATTTGATGTTTTTGACATTGCTTAGTTGGTTGCTTGAATATTTGATACGTTTTAGTCTGTAATTCCATTCATTTAAGTGCGGAAGCGACAATGTGGCCGGTACGGCTCTGGCTTTGACTTCGCTGACAGTATAGCGGTTAACTGTCGTTACTTGCGGTTAGCTGTGACTTGGATGACGTGGCATATGGCGAGGCGTTACAATAGTTATCATAATATGTCATAATTTCAATCATTAATCGTACAATTTACTTCGATTCTATTAACATGATTTTTACTTTAAAATAAATTATTAATCGTCGATATTTCGAGGATGTATATATAATAAAGAATGATTAGCAAGATTCCATTACGGCAATTTCAGTGTAAAGTCATTAATTACATCGATGTAGACTAGGGTTGTCAACTTTTTTACAAGGTATGTATTTTTAAACTAGTTGTGAAGAATCTTAAATACCTATACATATTTTAGTAAAATGAACCATACTTTATTTAGTTAATGTTTAGAATACATGGTTTTTTTATAATTAAGTCCGTAATTTGGAATATTTTATACTGATACATTCGTTATTGAGTTTTATTTGTGCCTGCGCTGCACTAAGCGCCCTCTGACTTAATGAAATAAAAATATATAAGAGCTTTAGTCTAACGCTTATAGTGATAAGCATTTCGATGCTGAAAACATTATTTTGTATACTCTATTTTTGTTCAACAGTAAAAATGAAGTAAAAGACAGTATGATACTGTTGGCAATCCTGTTTTAGACATATTTCTGAACCATTGTGTAGCAGCAGGATGTCGGGATTAGGTTCAAATATGCTTTGTGTCGCTTTGACGTCGCGGTGTGTAAATATTTAATGCGGATTACTAGCGTACCGAGATTTTAACGTTGCGTATAATATAAAGCTTTGCTTTTTCGTAGAAGTTTCTTTGTGTTCAAAGGCAATTATTTTGTAGCGTCGGCGGACTAAATTTTAACAAGTCAAGTTAAAAATGCTTTTAAAAACGCTTTTAACAATATTTCATGTCCCTACTGTTAGCCGTTGAGCAGGTCCTTCGACTGAAGCCAATCCTGGCAGCAGCATCAGGTCATGCTTATCAGTAACATGCATTGTCATCGAGACTGAACCAATATATAAAATTTCAGCTCATACGGACCCCGGGAAGTGGGTTAAATTAAACTTGCAAGATTCCACCCTCACATACATATAGTCAAATTCAAATAAGTCTTTATTCAAATTGGCTTATTACAAGCACAAATTAAAATTAAATTGAATCTATAACTGGTTCGGAAAAATGCTTAAAAAATGCACTCAATTTTTTTAAATTGACGTAATGCAACCAACTATTGCATGTCTAGAAATTGTTAGCAATCTGATAATATCATGCTATGATTCATGTAATATATCTACAGATTATAGCCAAATAATTTATTATTACTTTTGTCAAATGAGTATATTGGATCGCACTTTGAATAAGAGCATTTAAGCATTCAAATATATTTTGTATATAGAATAGGGTATATCCGATGTCGTAATGGCTCCTGCATTATCTACACGTGTGTGTCACACTTTACATAATTATACTATCTCCATTACTGTAATGATAATAAATGTTTAGGCTGTATGTTCATTGACCCTTATTCCTAGTCGTACGTTGGCTAAGTTAAAAATTAAACAATTTTATAAAAGTAAAGAACCGGCCTGTTACTATCTCACCACTGGATGTAGACGTCCTTTATCCTTTTGCAGAAATGGATTGGAACTTAGACCCACCACACTGCTCCAATGCGGTTTGATAGGTTACACAAACCCAAAACTCTCCAGAGATATGCAGGTTTCCTGACGATGTTTCTTTCACCGAAAAGCGTGTGATCAATTGCAATTCAATAAGAAACTATTTTTAATAGATAAACTCATCGGTGCCTACCCGGATCTTAAAACGGTGACCTCCTCGAAAGAGTCGCAGGTTCTTACCGCTGGGCTACTACAGCTTATATTAAATAAAGTAAAGACAGAATTATTTTGCTCTAATTTGCGTTGTAATATAGATAGATAAAACACTTTATTGCACACCATAATGGTACATGTAAATAGTAAAAAAAAGTCGGTACGATAGGCGGCCTTATCGCTAAAAGCGATCTCTTCCACGCAATCTAAGGGTAGAGGACGTTATAAAATATCAGCGGTGGGGGTGTACAAAATAATTAAGTAAAGTAAAATCCTAAGTGTAGGAGGTACAATCCATTCTCATACGTGCAGAATTAAAATTTTGTCGAAGAGCTTACTCACTTGCATCACCTTCACGTGCATATTAACGTAATTATTTTCTCCAGCAATTGAATTTTCAAAATACAAAGCAATGAGGCTGACAATTTTTTTAGCTAATTAAGGCCATGAGAGCACACGATACCGTTTGACCCAAATGAAGGCAAGGCATATTCACGGGGATGAATACATCCTATAGTAGTCGACCTATAGAAGCCAACCTTGTTGATGATATTAGGATTGACAACATAAAAACATAAGCAAGGCCTTCCTCTGTAAATACGAGTTCTCAGTGATACGTCGGTGTATCTTGGCATGCTGCAAATAAACCTATCGGAATTCCGGCTATAAGTAGCTCATTACAACTTTTCCACTACAATTATCCCTACAATAGTCTTAATTCAACTTAACTGGATGTGATCGTAGCTGACTTTTATGACGCCGCAACTTTACAGTTTAATCCCTAGATTTCGAACCCTTTACGATCGTATTTTGTCGTGGAGCCTATCCTCCTGATGATGTTTCGGTTTCGGAGCGAAGCGATCGTCGAGATTGTGCTGGTGGTTGTGTGTGTGCTTGTGTGCATTGTTGCTGGTGGAGGCGCCTTGGGTGCGTGTGGTGGCTTGTCCTGCATGTATAAGGTGCGTAAATTTCGCCATACATTGCACATTAGCTTTGCATGCATTCGCTTAACCCGTGCGGATTATAGCGAGGTAGTTAGTTCTGTTATAGTGCTTGTAATATGGAATTACGCAAAGTAACGCCTGCTTCTATAAATCCTTTACGATGCTTTTATCGCGTGTCTCCAATGACATGGTGACGTTGATAAGATTTAAATAAAATAGCAATTTCCTTGCAAAGTTTTTAAACAATGTCATTAAAATGAAAGCTGTGATACCAACTCGTTTTGGTTATCACGTGGGTTGATAAGATTTAGGCTTGCTCGCTTGTGGGTGATGTTCAAAATAAGCTTTATGGTTATTAAACATAGTTTCGTATTCCAATTTAAGATTTGATTTATTGAGTATCTGAATTTTGAATATTAAACATAATTTTTGATGATTCATTTTTTGTTGATTTTGTGAATTATTTGTGAATACTATAGGACTGGATGATTTAGATGTAAAAGTATCGATTTCGATGATGTACTTTTTTGGTAGTAGACTACCAAAATAATTCTCAGTACTGTAAGCCTACCATAAACTTTTAGAAAAAGAATCAATTAAAAGTCAGTACCTGAACTCAACGGATCCACACTTCATGGTACCAAAAGAAAGCGTTTTTCGTACCATGAAGTGTGGATTGCATTGGGATCGTAATGTTTAAAAAGGAAAACGTTATATGAACTATAGATAACTTTGTATCTTTTACTCAAATGTTTTTAGGTCGCATTGCGAACAGTCACTCGGCAACGACCTAAAGTGTGCATCTTTAAGACGTCATTGTATAAAAAAGCAAAACAATTTAGTTTACGTCTTCAGTTGAGTCGCAATAAGAGATTATGGCTGCAGTCGTATTGAACCAATAATTTTGGATCATTTTTTGGGTAGGATAAGCATGAGAAAATAGCCTGTACGATAGTTATTGTAGGGGCGTAATATCAATTTCTGGATATGTTTTTGCTCTTAATTCTAATCTATATCTATACTAATATTATAAAGAGGAAATATTTGTATGTTTGTAATCAATTCATGCAAAAGCTACTAGACCGATTTCAAAAATTCTTTGCAACATAGACTATATTACATTACAGGGATCCCTCATAAAAATGTAATAAGGTGTGAAACAATTAGTCTTAAAAATCTTTCATGGCATGCGCTGTAGAAACTATTGATAATAGAACAAAAAATGTTCTATAGTATTGTAGAACGTATCGATATCTACAAAAAAGTCCGCGATATTAATGTCTAACTAATAACTAATAATACTATAGTATTATAGTCCCAGGGCCATACTTTTAATTTACAAAAAATAAATCTATAGTCCGACATAGTAGACTTTCCACTACCAAGAGATCGGTATGTACGCGGGTGAAACCGCGGGGGATTGCTAGTCTGATATAATCATCTTAAAACGCTACAGCTGTGAAGATTAGCGGTTTATGAGAAATACGCCCAGAAATTCTCTAGTCGTAAGCAGGATTCGTCATATTTTACTAACTCTATATATCAGTCAAAGAAAGATATTTTATAGAAATCACTTTATTCATGCTCGGGGTTTTAAAACGTAAGCTGTTTGTTAAGGACCATGTACTCGTATAGTTAGGCCATTTAGTGAGTATTAATATATTATTTGAATTTTAGGTATATTCATCCCATTACGGCCTTTTTGCTTGTACAAGAACTGCAGACTGACTTGTATTAGTTTTTCCACGCTTTTATTTGTGGAAAATGTTATATGCTATAATTTTTTAACTGGCACAAGCCAATAGAAATTATCTCCATAGACTGTCGAGTTTACCATTTTTTTACCAACAAGACCTATGGCAGCTAAACCAAGGTATAATTTAATAAACACTCGCGATTAGGTCGGCACACTCGAAGCTTTTGGGTGTATAAAAAAACATTCGACCTATTTTAAAATTTTTGTATTTTAATACCATATTAAAAGCCTACTAAATGCGAAATAAATCAGCACAAATTAAATACCAATTTAGAGCGAATCTTTTTAGTTGGAGAATTCCTTTTGAATGGATTTTTCGCAGCGTTCAACAGCGACTTGATGCAAATTGCATTTCCATCCTGCTTTTGTGTAGATAGTGCTATGAGTACTATCATACTAAAAATAATTTTCAGTGTATTTACGCAGTTATTAAATGATCATAAGACCTGTCGTATTGTATGGATCACAATTTTGAACAATGAAAAAGACTGATGAAAGAAGGGTACATGCAAATGAGGTGGAAGTGGTGTGACAAGACTATAAATTATTAAATGAGTATATAAGGGGAAGTCTGAAAGGTGCGCCCATTATAGAAAAGACGAGATGTGCAAGATTAAGGGGATATAGACATAATGAAGACGGATGAAAATTATGTGTCTAAACCAGTGTTTCCTAACGTGGGGCCCACGCCCCACAGGGGAGAAATTTGAATGTTAAGAGGGGGCAATTCGAAAATGGACTCAACACGAGTTAAACTTTTTTGTTACCGGCCAATTAAATGCAATACTAGATGCCGTGACAAATTTAACGATGAAAGAAAATTGTTAAATAATTATAGTATATAATCATAATATATAAATATGAATATTTGTCTGTATCTCCTTTATAGACTCTGAAACGAATGGACCGATTTAAATGTAATTTTCATACAATCTTTGTAATGACCCAGCGGATGATCTTGTAAAGTTTGATGGCGATCGAAGTATTCTTTTTTAACTATTGAATTCTGTTTCGAAGGGAATTCGACACCAGAGTGAGCCACAGCAACGTGTGGCCGGACAGCTAATTATGTTAATATATAAAATTAATGTTGAAAAATATCCTATCTAGATTTATATAATAATGAATAAATATAATAATAGTATTATGATAAATTTTGAGCGAATCTTTGGAATGAACGTAACGGTGAATGGGATAATGAGCTAGTTAGGTATAAATTCAATTTAACATATCATTTATGTTACTTTAGTCGACAATTCCATTATTAAACATTAAAAGTTATGAATGTTACATTTGGCATAAGAATTTTTGGAAAGGCTAAGGTGGGGCATGCCACAAGAAAGGTTGGGAACCACTCTTCTGAACGAATCTTAAATATGAATGTGGATGGATATCTGACTAGAGGGAGATCTAAAAAATGATGGTTGGATCGTGTTTCGTATGATATACATGTTAAAGGAATAGCAACAAAGTTGACGAATGATAGAATAGAATAGAAAAACATAGTGTGCCGACCCCGTTTAGAGTGGGATAAGGGCAGGAGAATGATGATTAATAATATTTGTCGCTGTTTAAGTCATTCTGCAATATACGAAGAAAAGGAACGTCGAACCGCCGTTTTTTAAAATTCATATTCAAATTTTGACAGATTCGCAAAACTTTTCGCAACACTTGTTATAAGTCTCTTAATACTATTGAAAGTTCGCAATTAAACTATTCTAAACCAATTCAAGCACGCCTTTTACTTGAGTCGCAACAAATTAAACGTTATACTAGAAATTAATCTGTGTCCTAGACACCAGGTGCTCCGATTAAATTCACCGCTCATAATATTATACAAAATATTTCCCCCACAATAGATAGACCTTCTTTATGAGAATGTAATAATTTATTGTGGCTATAAATGGTTATTATAAAAGCAGGATATAAAAGGTTTATAGCATCCCGCAAATTTAACGTCCCATTGTTTTGTAGACAGAAATTGGATTTTATGACAAAACACAATCATATTGGATTTTTTCTGAATCTGCAAAGTTACTGCTAAAAATAAATGTAGTTAAAAAATTAGCTTCTCTAGCAAATCGAACTAAAAAGTCGAAAATATCCGTATTATCTTATACATATATTTATAAAAATTAATGTTTGTATGTATTTCCTTTATAGACTCCGGAACGGCTAGACCGATTGTAACGAAATTTTCAGACACTCTTAAAATGAGCCAGCTATGGTGGCAATAAGAGCAAATTTTTGAGCTGTCAATGAGACAAAAGTAATATTAAAATCATTTTGCTATAATCCGCTATACAGTAAATATATATAGTGCTAGAGGTATAAGTGCACCATCCGTTTTTTCATACCCGTTACAAGCAGGATTCGTAAAAACACATGGACAAACGTCCACCACTGCCTCCACAATACACAAGCACTACACACGTTCACTATCACAAACTCAACAATCGTTTCGCCCCGGAACCGAAGCATCATCAGGAGATAGACTCCACGATAAAATCGCAAAGCTAGTAAGAGTTTTTTTAAAGCTTTTATTAAATTTGCATTGTATGTATGTGAAAGTGGAATCTTGCTATTTAAATTAGTTAATTAAGTTAAATTTAACCCACTTCTCGATGTCCGACTGAGCTGATATTTTACATACTGGTCATAGGGACTGCTCCCTATGACCATGCATATTTATGACAAGGATGACCTGATGCTGCTGCCAGGATTGGCTCCAGATGAGGGAACTCCTCAACGGTTAACAGTAGGGATATGAGATTATGTTAAAGCTTTTGTAAAAAGCTTTTTTAAATTAACTCGGTTACTACTGATATTAATTGGTAAACAAACAGCGTTTCAAAATTAATGAACAATAAACATTGCTATTTAAAAAAAAAGGCCAATAAAAGATTACACTAAATAATATAATTAAACTTTAATTTAACAGAAAAAAAAGTATATTGCATGTGTGTGTTGTGAGTGTGATGCGTGTGCGTGTGTATGTATGTGTTGAGTATCTTAAGCCCAGCTTTAAGGGTATGCTACTTGTGCGAATGTAGGCTAAGCGTGGGTAGCTCGATATTATAATATTTTTCGTTACTTTTCATTTTTTAGTTTGATGTTATAAAGGCGATTTTTTTTGTTTTTTAAACTACATATATATAATTTCCCAGTTTTAAGTGCGAATGATTGCTAAAAAATTATTTCATAGTATTTTCACAGGTTTTTAATAAGTGTACAATAATTGCATTTAATCGGTCCGCTCAAAATAGGTCAATAATATGTTCAATGCAGTCGACTACAAACATACATATGCACAAGTGAGAGTACTTAAGCGTGTAATTTTGGGTATTTTAAAGGTATATAAGTCTAGATTTCTCTAAATATTTCGGCAATAAGACGTAGAATTGTGGTTGGACAAGAAGGAATAGACTGGTGATAAATTATGATGAGTCGACTTCCCAAGTAAGGTGGAAAGACACAAAAACCGACGTCAAATAATGAGAACCTCGCCGGCGTAGAAATTGTGTATACACAGTACATAAATACTGTCAGTATTTAGTTAAATGAGGTTACTTTTTTTTTCGAACTGACTGTATGCTTTTAGCCCTAATGGCTTTTACAGCGTCACCGGGCGAGCGCAGAAGCATCGCCGAGGTTGCGAAATGCAGAGAGTAAAGCGCAGAAGCTCTACTTAAGTCGGGGAACGTCGTCCTAAGGGTGCCTCCTGTGAGGCCAAAAAAAATGAGGTTACGAGAGCGTCTATAACTTCGATAGCAGGGCATTATAGATCTTTGGTATATTTGTACAGAATTTCACTGTACTTAGTTTTTTAGACGGAATTATACAATGATAAAATAACACTGTCTGTACGTGACTGTACTTTAATTTATTGGCGATAAATATAAAAGGTTTACTGCAACCCGTGCGATAACACCCCATTGTTCGTTGGATAGAGATTGGATTTTATAACGTAACGAAATCTCCATTGTGGAAGTGGTGCGTGAAATTAATTGTACTAAATATAAATCTACGGAAGTTTGCTTAGAATTTTATTGGTTGTGCAAGTTTACGGTTGAAATAAAAGAGAGAAGTCGTCGACTTTAATTTTTAAAAGTGGATCTACAGTAAGAATAAAATAATATTTTGAATTGATTTATTTAAAATTTACGTAACTGCGTTTACGTGAATTTCAAATACATTTTCTATTAAAAAGGCCAAAATACTATTTATTAATTTATAGTGGAATAATTTATAGAATTAAGCGTTACTTTTGCGCAGATCCATAATACAAATGCAGGATGCAGGATTCGTACAAACACATGCACAAACCTCCACCACCGCCACCACAATATACAAGCACTACACACGTTCACTATCACAAACTCAACAATAGTTTCGCCCCGCAACCGAAGCATCATCAGGAGATAGACTCCACGACCAAATCGCACAGCATATTACGGGTATGAGAAAACTGATAGTCCACTATACATTTAGCACTATATATATTTTCTATTTACTGTATCGCGGATTATAGAAAAATAATTTTATTATTACTTTTACAAATTGTAATATATAGATATACTTAACGAAAGAATACAATAAATTACAATGGTAAAGCAACAAAACGTAACAAAAGAAAAGAATACACAAAGAACAACTTTAACTAGCGTTTCATCCGGAAAATAATTTGATGAAAATAGGAAAATAAACAGATCAAAATAATTCTTTCATTCCCTTTTATCACATGATATGGGAACCGTTACAAACATACGGATTCTTATTTTGTTGTGTTAATTATTGAAAAGAGACGGATAACATTAGGAAATTTAAGAAAATTTCTTAAATACTTAAGATAGAACAACGTCTGTGCTGTTAACTATTTGGTTTATTATATACTAATATATGTTTTGTTTATTTATAAACTTGAACGGAATCACCAGGTCATTTAAATGAAGACAAATATAATTATATATTATAGAATATTAAAATAATACAAAAGATTGTTAGAATAAATATATTTTCAGAACTCACAGTTACAAATTGTGTTTAACAAATTATACAATTAAATAAATAAAATATCTTCAAATTTATTTACATTGATCGATTGATATTTTATTTTGATTCTTAATGAAAAAGAATTAAAATGAAATGCAAATATTAATAAAAATGAAAATATTGATACTTTTATTAAAAATATTATGTATAGTCCTTTTCACTGACATTACTCACCCAATTATTAATGAAATAATACAAAATAGACAGTTAACCTGTCTATTTTGCTGTACTGTATTATGCTGTACTAGGCAAAACGATATTTCGTCAATTTATAAAAAAAACAGTACTTTTCTATCCCTTCTAAAACCCACAACCCAACGCAGTGATACCATCTCTGTGGTGTTTATCACTTACAACAGTGGGTATATTATTGCTTTACTAAAACACACGCAGATTTACAACAATAAATTTGTGTGCACCTAAGTATTGCTACATTTAAGTTTTCACAATTAACTTTGACAACTATTTATATGGTAAATTTTAAACTTTCGCGATTCATACTTATTATTATATAAATAAACTTATTATTATATATTGTCCCATAATTCGGCTGCCTATTTTACGACCGGCCGCCTGCCTGACGTCAACTTACCTTTGTCGTATTTTACACCTCGGTAAGATATGAGGGTGGTCTATTCTACTTAGCCGGATACCACACGGCATAGAAGTTTGATACACTATAAAATATTTTTACCAGAAAATCGGGAACGTTACTATGATTGTATCTTAATTTACGTGACAGTAAATTTCGTAGTCTATTTGTCACGTATATTACTAAAACGATTTTTTTTATGTTGTTTATCTAATTAGTTTGGGTCTAACAGAGCTGCTTTTTTTTAGCGGGATCGCAACTGCAACATCTTAGAGCCCCGATATCCATTGGCTCACCCTAGACTTGTATCATCATCATTCTCCTGCCCTTATCCCACTCTAAGTTGGGTCGGCACAACATGTTACAAACATGTTGTGACATGATTTGGCTACGTATTTTACGACCGGCCGCCTGCCTGACGTCAACTTACCTTAGTCGCCTTTTACGACATCTCGGTAAAACAAAAAAGATGAGGGTGGTGAATTCTATGCAGCCGGATACCACACGGCATTTACCTTACTCGCCTCTTACGACACCTCGGTAAGAAAGGAGGGTAGTCTATTCTATTTTGCTGGATACCACACGGCTATAGACTTGTATTATGGAATATGTAAATAATATGTTTGTGTATTTAAGTTAAAAATAACAGTACAATATTCTTGTTACAGGTTGGGATGTGTCGGAGGGTGAAAAGGCGCCTTTCCTGCGAAATGAGCCCGTGAAGCTGACGCCAGCGTGGGAGGGCTCAAACCTGCCCAATGACACGCTCAACTTGAAAGGTAACTAAAATTAATTAAATAACTGACGCCGATACTATGTGACGTGTAAAATAAAGAATTATCATTCAATTTTCTAAGGTTTTGTCGGCACAATATGTCCTCATCTTCCATTCTCTTCTATCAACTCGTTTCGTCAATCCTGGTGCTATCTTTATATGCATACTATTCTTCATACAATCCATCAATCTGATTTTCATCCTAATTTTAGTCATATGTCATTCATATTTCAATTGTTTGGTCACATGATCTTTATCCCTCATTACATGACCATACTCAACTTGATCTAAAGAATAAAGAAGATTGTAGAATACAGAAGTAACAAATATGGAGTATTCTTAATAGGTACACGAGGAACATGCGATCATTATAAATTAAAATATTCATTTTCCTATCCCAATGCTGCATTCCTATTTATTTTCTGCAATGTGACTCTGAGTGCTTGTAGAAGTAGAGTATTTATGTATTAAATCGTTGCAATTATTTTCGAAGTACTTATATTTTTCTGGATAGGTTAGATATTTTAGTAGGAAACGACTATGCTTTTGTCATACCTCCGTAGGTCTTGAAAAGGTTTTAACAGGTTGCGTCTTACAACTTTATTAGTTTTAGTCCCTTACCAGTTACCACCTTTTTGTATTATATCTTTCGTTTTTAAAAGTAGTCATGACTCAGATGTATATAATATTAAGTATTCAGGTTTTTGTGTTAAGTTTCATTATAGAACCTTGTTTAGACTTAAAACTAATAAAGTCTCGATACCATTGTCGAGTTATATATACTACATTACTACATTAAAGTATTAACAACGAAGACCTAGAATCGAACCCTACGAAACAATTCAACAAGAGACGATCTACACAACATTCAAAACTCAACTCACTAAATCTTTCCTGCATACTTAAGTATCCGGAAAGAGCAACTCTATACCGCAACTTAGCACTACTAATGCCATCTATCCTTATTATATCGGTCTTTCTGTTCGCTATGAGCTGTCTTGCGCTTTCTAATGGCATCTCTCTAGAATTTTGGCTTAGTATGACTAAACAGCTGTAGCATTTATAGCATATTCGGAATTCGCAGCCACGGCCAAACTACGTAGCGTGCGAGGAACCTATTTAACCCGCACATTGCGCAATAAATAAAGTTTATATTGCAACAATGCGGGTTGCTGACATAACAGAGATAACTTTTATTTAGATTGAAGTCAACATTGTACAAAAGGGGGGTAAGGGGAGTACGTACAGCAACCAGTACTCCTTAATGTCAACCTCACCTGCACGTGGTGCCCCCTGCCGATAACAGACGAGGCTATGACGACCGATTGATGGCGGTATAACCATCCAATTAAGCTGACTGAAAATCCCAGACTAGAGGTGGGCAGCAGCGCCTCTAGTGTCGAATCAGTCAGCTCTGCGGTCACCAACCCGCTTGCCCAGCGTGGTGACTATGGGCAGAAACCCCCATATGGAAGTGTCCAGAAAGTTCCGGCCCTCAGTTCCCGGCGGCCCCACTATTCCCGACTACGGCAGCGGTCGCGGTAACGGTGGGGCGGAGGGTGCGAAGAATCACCGGGTTACGGTAGGCTGCCAACCAACGATATACTTGGCAACGTATAATGGACGAACGTTACGGCTGGACCATCACCTCACCGAACTAGAGGAAGAGCTAAGTCGTATTAACTGGAGTATTCTAGGATTATCTGAAGTCCGAAGAGAGGGTGAGGATACGGTAACCCTAGATTCCGGTCACTTGCTCTACTTCCGTGAAGGTGATGAGGTCTCCCAAGGTGGTGTCGGTTTTCTGGTTCACAAGACTCTCATTAACAACGTTGTGGAACTCAGTAGTGTGTCGACCCGGGTAGCGTACCTTGTACTTAAACTCACCGACAGGTACTCCCTGAAAGTGATACAGGTATATGCGCCGACCTCGGCACACTCTGACGACGAGATAGAAGCCATGTATGAGGATATATCTCAAGCTCTGCATGGCACTACTTCGGCCTTCTACAACGTTGTTATGGGAGACTTTAACGCTAAAGTGGGAGTACAAAGATGCGGCGAATCGAAAATCGGATTGCATGGATTGGGGCCCAGGAATCAAAGGGGGCAAATGCTAATCAATTTCCTCGAAATGCAAGGGCTCTTCCTGATGAACTCTTTCTTCAAGAAGAAGCCTCAGAGACGTTGGACTTGGCAAAGCCCCGATACTTTGACAAGGAACGAGATAGACTTTATCATGGCGGATAAGAAGCACATATTCAGAGATGTCTCTGTGATCAACAGGTTTAATACTGGTAGCGATCACCGACTTGTACGAGGCACTTTGAATATGTGTTTTAAAGCCGAAAGGTCCCGTATGATGAAGCCTACTCTCCGACCTACGCTGCCCCAAATACATTGTACATCCGAGCAGTTTCAATTGGAACTCCAAAATCGATTCGACTGTCTGGAAACCACTGGTAATGTGGACGAGATAACCGACAACGTGGTGAAGACGGTATGTACACTGGGTCGAAAGCACTTTTCACCGACGAGTCGAAGCAAGCAGTCGAAACTTTCTCCCGAAACCCTGGATTTGATGAGACAGAGGCGTGAAATGCCGTCCGTTCAAGCCGCTTCGCCAGAACAGAGGGCCCTTTCTAAGAGGATACGAAAACTTGTACGCAGAGACCTCCGCTGCTCAAATGCAAGGGCTATAGAAGCCCTTATTGAGCAGAATAGGGGGTCGAAAGTTTTTCAAAAAACCTTAGGAAGGAGCCATCTCGCGAAGCTTAAAACAGCGGACGGCAGGACAGTTGTCTGTCGCTCTGAGATCCAGAAGGAGGTCGAGAAATATTACGGATTGCTTTACTCGTCGAGTGCACATAAGCCTAGTACCCGGGATACCGAGGATCCACGAGCACCACTGTCGCGCCATCACACAGAAGACATCCCGGACGTTGAGAGTGGCGAGATTAGTATGGCACTCGAGCAACTTAAAAACGGAAGAGCCCCAGGTGATGACGGGATTACGGCTGAGCTGCTAAAGGCTTCTGGACGTCCTATCCTTGAAGCCTTAGCAGAGCTCTTTAATACCGTTATCCATACAGGCACTACACCTCAAGCGTGGTCTAGGAGTGTGGTCATTTTATTTTTCAAAAGAGGTGATAAAACTCTTTTGAAAAACTACAGACCAATCTCGCTCCTGAGCCATATCTACAAGTTGTTCTCGAGAGTCATAACGAATCGTCTTGCTGCCAGACTTGACGAATTCCAGCCACCAGAGCAGGCTGGGTTTCGTAAAGGTTATAGTACCGTAGACCACATCCATACTGTTCGGCAGATTATACAGAAGACCGCAGAGTATAATCAGCCGCTGTGTATGGCATTTGTGGACTACGAGAAAGCCTTCGACACCATTGAGACCTGGGCTGTTCTGGAATCTCTGCAGCGATGTCACATCGATTGGCGATATATCGAGGTGTTGAGATGCATCTACAACGCGGCAACAATGACCGTTCAAATCCAGGACCAGCGAACAAGACCTATTCACCTTCAGCGCGGGGTAAGACAGGGGGACGTAATATCCCCGAAACTGTTTACCAACGCGTTGGAGGACGTCTTCAAAACCCTGGACTGGACTGAACGAGGCGTCAATGTTAATGGAGAATGCATCTCACACCTTCGTTTCGCGGATGACATCGTCATCTTTGCAGAAACGCTGGAGGACTTGCGCGAAATGTTGAATGACCTAAGTGATGCCTCCCAGCTGGTTGGCCTTGGCATGAACTTGGACAAGACCAAGGTCATGTTCAATGATCTTGTCGTGCCAAGACCAGTATCAGTGAACGGAATCCTTCTCGAGGTTGTGCAGGATTACGTATACTTAGGCCAGAATATCCAACTTGGCCGGCACAACTTCGAGAGGGAGGCTGAAAGGAGAATCCACTTGGGCTGGGCAGCATTTGGCAAACTTCGTCGAGTCTTCACGTCCGAGATTCCGCAATGCCTGAAGACCAAAGTCTTCGACCAATGCGTTCTGCCTGTGTTGACATATGGCGCCGAGACGTGGACACTGACAGCGGGACTAGTCCGCAAGTTTAAAGTCGCTCAGCGTGCTATGGAGCGAGCTATGCTCGGAGTATCTCTCAAGGATAAAATCAGAAATGATATTATCCGCGAGAGAACCAAGGTAACCGACGTAGCTAGCAGAATAAGCAAGCTGAAGTGGCAGTGGGCTGGTCACGTTTGTCGCAGGACTGATGGCCGTTGGAGCAAAAGAGTCCTGGAGTGGAGACCGCGTCTTGGAAAACGCAGTGTAGGGCGTCCTCCGTCTCGCTGGACCGACGACATCAAAAAGGTTGTTGGGGCCAGCTGGATGCGCATTGCGGAAAAGCGGGATGTCTGGCGCAGACATGGGGAGGCCTATGTCCAGCAGTGGACTGAGATAGGCTGATGGATGGATGGATGGATGGATTGTACAAAAGTTATGATAGTATTATTTAGCTATAATCCGCGTTTGTTAAGAGAATCTAAGTAATGCTAATTGTATGAAGCAGGCAACGTTCACATACCTTATACATCTAGGACCAGTCACTACACGTGTCACAAAACGTCGCCACCGGCAACGCTCCACACAAGCACTACACACACTCACTACGACAATCTCTAAAATTTCGCCCCTTAATCGAATAAAAACGTAACAGATAGACTAAAAGGCAGACAAACTTTCGCATTTATAATATTAGTAGGGATAATACTAGTAAGAAACGTCTGAAGAAATTGTAGTATAAATTTATCGATCGAGCATAATTAAAATAGATTGCATTAGCAACGAGCCGGCTTCTGGCAATTGATTTTGCGTCTTAACTTTATTAACCACTTGTCTGTCATTGAATTTTAGATGAGACTGTATAGCTATGTTTTTATTGTGGCTTCTTTCTTCTATAAAGTTGATAAATATAGATAATGTAGTAAAGTAAATCAAGAATAATGAATAAAAATATTTTGTTATAATCCGCGATAAAGTAAATAGGAAATATATATGATGCTAAATGTAGAGTGGACTATCTGTTTTCATACATGCAGGATTCGTAAAAACATATGCATAAATCTCCACCACCGCTACCATAATAGACAAGCACTACACGCGTTCACTATCACAATCTCAACAATCGTTTCTTCCCGCAACCGAAGCATCATCAGGAGATAGACGAGTGTAGTCAAACCGAAGTATTATGGATCCCTGCAAAGTAACGCCTAATTCTATAATTTAGTAAAGTAAAATTTCAACCTAGACAAAGTATTGTTTTAGAAGATACTAGCTGATTTGATTTGATACGTATAAATATTGTGATAATGTGATGATCATGCGGACATGATCGTGCCGATTTTACACGATCACACGATCATCGCCGATAGTGAAGTGCAGGCGTTAGTTTTTATTTTTATTTTTATCAAATTAAAAATAAAGTGAAAGTGTTCTCAACACTTTTTCTTTGAATGGTGGTATCCTGCTAAAATTATAAAGGTGAAAGTTTGTGATTGTGTGTTTTTTGTATCGCTTTACTGCTCCAATGATATAACGGAACAGCGAAAGTCACTTTTTATGTCTGACAGTCTGTCTGTCTAGCCGAAAATGTAACGATATCTTTAAAGGTTCAGCCGCTGGACAAATAGTGACGGAATTTTGGAAGATCAAAATGTACATATCGGACTAATATCGGATAAATAAAGACTTGAGGAATAGGAAAAAAACATGGTATAATTAATATTTTAGGTGAATTTTAACGTTTAAGTTAACGAGGTTTAAGAAAAAGAAATAAAAGAAAAGAGAAGGAAGTTATCCAAAATATGATATCATTTTTACTATAATCGAAACGGGCTCGGGGGCGAAAGGATTGTTGAGATTGTGGTAGTAAATGTGTGCAGTGCCAGTAGTGTGGTGTGATATGCGTAGAGTTGGTTTATAGTGCATGTTGTTTATGAATCGAGTGTTGCACTCTTTTTTTAGCACAACACAGATTTCCTTTAACCGCGGATTGTAGCAAAATAATAGTACCACAACTTTTGTATTATGGGCCTCCGCAAAACAACGCTTTATTGTATAAATTATTTAAAGCAGTTTTTGTTTGGGGAACTTTACGTACAAAGATTCTCGCAGCAAAATGGCCGCAAGCTCACGCATTGCAGTGAAAAATGCTACATTACGCCATGCCTCGGCGATAAATCGCCGTTATAGCGGTTATTCAAGAACATGGCCCATCTGCTCGGTAGTCTGGCAAATTTAAAATTAAACTGTTCCAAACGATTTATACATTACAAGCTGTTTGCTTGGTTTCGCCTGCGGTGCATAGGTTGTATAAAAAGTTACATGGGTTTTTTTAGTTAGACCTAGTTTTACGTAAAATTCTGTACCAAATCGTTTAACCATCATAGCGTTTCACCGAAAATATAGGCATCTAAAAAGCGTCCTGTATGACTAAGACGATCGAATAACGATTGCAAACATAGTCACATATAGTACATACACACCCAGCGTATTCGCCGGCGAAGATGAGGTCACAGTTTTCGAATGTTGCGTCGGCCGTGGGTTCTTGCCACATTCCCAATGGCGTGATGACTAATCACAGTCATTTCACCATCCCTCCACTACACGTCGCCCTAAGTCGTGGTCTTCACAGGAGGCACCCTTAAAACGACGTTTCCCGACTTTAGTAAAGTTTCTGTAGGCCTACCATGAACTTTTAAATAACGATTCAATTCAAAGTCAGTACCTAAACCGAACCGTTTTCTTTTCATACCATGAAGTGTGAATTGCATTGGGGTCGTAATGTTTGAAAAGGATAACGTTATATGAACTATAGATAACTCTGTCTTTTTTAATCACATGCTTTAGGACGCATTCCGAACGCTTATTGGGCAAGGTCTTAAAGTGTACGTCTTTAAGACGTTATGGTATGATATCAAAACAATTTCGTTTACGTCTTCAATTGAGTCGCAATAAGAGTTCATGGTAGGCCTGCTGTGCTCTACTCATTTCGCAATCTTGACGATGTTTCTGCGTTCACCCGTCCCGCCCGGTGACGCTGTAAGAGCTTTTAAGATTAACAAATATATTGTAAATTTTAAAAAATCGGGCGTTACAGTCATATAGTTACTATAAAAAAATAATAATAAAAATATCTTTATTGAATCTTACATTGTCGTGCATTACATAGATGAAGCAACCCTATTAAGTTAAAAGGATACTTGTGGTAGGGTTGCCTCGCAACTTCCCTGAGTTACAATATACCAATGTAAAGACTATAGTAGAAAAGTAACATTAGTTATTAACAAAAAGTAAAAAGTAGTTTATATGTGCCATTGTAAGTGTGTTTATGTGTGCTTGTGTTTGTCTAAGACTGTACTTAGACTAGAGGAGCCATAGGCAGACCTGCAGGCCTACCATGAACTCTTATTGCGACTTAATTGAAGACGTAAACAAAATTGTTTTGCTTTTTTATACCATGCCGTTTTAAAGGCGCACACTTTTAAGTCATTCCCGAATGAGCGTTCGGAATTCGTCCTAAGAACATGTGAGTAAAAGAGACAGAGTTATCTATAGTTCATATAACGTTATCCTTTTCAAACATCACGACCCCAATGCAATTCATACTTGAATCACATTGAACGTATGAAAAGAAAGCGGTTCGCGGTCGTCGTTTACGTCTTCAATTGAGTCGCAATAAGAGTTCATGGTAGGCCTGCTGTAAGTAACAATGATAAAATAAATAGTGTGATGAATAGACACTCGTATACTCCATCTTCGTCTAATAAAACATAAAAAAGAGAGACAGGTATAATATCATTATTTGCTGTTTATTTATTTTTCTTTATTCTTACCGAGGTATCGTAAAAGACGACTAAGGTAAGTCGACCCACCGTGTGGTATCCGGTTGAGTAAAACAGACTAGAGATCTTTCATTCTAAAAGTGCACGCCCCTTTCACCAAATTACATTATTTTAATGTGTGAGAGAAAATATTGACTGTACTAACTTATATGTGTGCGCGCAGCAATTTAAAAGTTGACTCGACTCATTCGCGCACTTAAAGGTCAACTCATTGCTTAACTGATATAAGTCAAGCATTTATATGGCGGAGAATGCACGCTTTGTATGAGACAACACGTCTATTCCGTCACGCGTTCCTATCATTTGTGCACTGGTTGACCAACCAATCCGGTTACACGGATTGCAAGTAACGTTTGCATAAAAATAAAATTAATATTATATAATATTTATAATCAAATTTATGTTGAAAATTCTTTAGAATAAAAAGTAATTTTTTAACGTTTCCCTGGAGTAATAGTAAGCGCTGTGGATTGTAAACAGGAAGTTCCGCATTCGAATCCTAGAAAAAACATATTAGTATATTTCTAAAATTTATCCCTGGTCTTGACTAGATAGATGCTTCCGACGTACCCTTCTAACAAAGACGTACCGCCAAGCGGTTTAGCATTCAGGTACGATGTGTAAAAACCCTGAATTTTAAAAAAACACGTTTAATCTCCAAACCCTTTCAAGAAACTTAAACTACATCGGCATCCATCAGGTGAATTCGCAATCAAGAGCTAGCTTGCCAACTTAATTTAATAAAGATCATATCATATATTCATTATGCAACTATTAGAATGATAAATAAAATGTAATGTACAGAAGTCTGTTCATTTATTTTATTAGTACAAAAAGAAAAAAATTAAACCTCAATAAATATTTACTATTTTAACGCTATTTAATCACGTCGCTATCTTCAGATTCAGACTCAACATTAATTATAAATTCAAAATTTTTCATATATTCTATCTCAATATCATTCACATTTCGACACGTATTTTCCCACATATTTCTATCAATCATGTCAATTCGTTCCTTAATTAAAGCAATGGCTTTAATGATGAAATAATGATAGATGTTAGGTTTTGCCCGTTTTTTTCGCCACATAGTTTTATAAAATTCTCCATATTTTTCTATTGAACAAAAAAATTATCTAATTATTATTTAAAATAAAAATAAAAAATATTTATCCTCTTTTTTTATGACATGCTAACTGTACTTTTGGCAATAATTGATGCGTGCTCCTACTTTCGTGTCTGTCCGGCCACTGAGTAACCAATTAGAATAACAAGTTTGCGTGTATTTCGTCTGTACATAAGTTTTTTGTGTGTGAGTAAAGACATTGAAGGGGCCTGCACTTTTAGAATGAAAGATCTCTTTACCCTCTTTCTTTCCGAGGGTCGTAAAATATGACTAAGGTAAGTTGACGTCAGGTAAGCGACCGGTAGTAAAATGCGTAGCCGAAACATGAGACATGAGATATGGGTAGGAGGATGATGATAGTTAATATTTCTCTTTATTATGTAATATGTCTCATTTTAGGTTGGCTTTCTTGCTCTAAATAAAATAATGATTACTGTAGTATAAACAGACAGTAATACTCGCTTACTTAACTGTATAATTTTAGTGGAATTCTTAATAATCATTGCATTCTCTTTAGTTAAATGACGTTTATCAGACATTAGAAAGAAGTGTGGTTTAGAATAATGACTTGAAGATAAGTTAAATGTCATTAGAGATGTTTTGTACTTGTATTTATAAATAATGCAAATGAGTTTCTAAATATTACCATCTATACAAATAAGGAATAAACTTTTGCTGGCTGGATTACTTAAATTAGAATGGTATGATTAATTTGATAAGCTTAGTTCTAAAATTTACTTGAATACGTTTGATCCCTATATCTTTTATAATTTAAAAAGCCCCATTATACTAAAGTTATGAATTATAAGCATAAACAGTTCACATACCTCACACATGCAGGGTTAGTTACCGCACGTATCACCGCCGCCACACACAACACACTTCGCACATGAACCATAACAATCTCAACATCAGCATCATCAGCAACGTACTATCTAAATATTCTTTATTCAATTAAACTTCTAAACAAGTGTATCGAATCGTCAACATCTACTGCTGGTTCGGAAAGCTGTTCCTACCGAGAAGAACCAGCAAGAAACTCGGTGGTTGCTCTTTTAAAAGAATAATTCTTATTACTAGTTACATATAGCTGTGATAGCCCAGTGGTGAGACCGTGCGACTCTCTAGAGACGAATGTGGGTTCAAACCCGGGCGGGCACCAATGAGTTGTTTCTATTAAAACTTATGTGTCTAATTGATAATAGCAAATTAATCACACGCTTTTCGGTGAAGGAAAACATCGTGAGGAAACCTGCATATTTCTAGAGAATTCTAGGGAATATGTGAAAGCTACCAATCCGCATTGGAGCAGCGTGGTAAGGTCTTAGCTCCAATCCTTCTCTCCAAAAAACGGAAAGAGGAGGCCTATTCCCAGCAGTGGGATATATAAACAGGCCGTTACTTACTACTTTACTACCAGTTACATATAGTTATTAATGTCTTGTACAGGATTGAAAAGTAGCTGTATCCACGCATTCTTATCGTTTAAGTAATGCTCAATAGTATAGTAGGCTTTTATAGATTATTTAGCCCCATTATGTTTAGATTTTTAGGACTGGACGTGACCAACAATATATCTTTAGCTGTTGAAATATGATTAAATAAATTCTAGATCTAAGATTCATTCATTGTACTTGCCCACTTTCCAACGCAGTGTCGCAGTTATATGTAACCGCAGTCATATTATCAACGTGGGTAAAGAAATGCTCTACTAAAACACACGCAAATTTTTTTAATAAATTTGTGTGCACCTAAGTATTGCGACATATTCATTTAACTGAAAATAATAAGCGTTATTTTTTTAAACAAAATTGTCTCTACTGTTAACCGTTGAGAAGGTCATGCTTATCATAAACATGCATTGTTATCGGGACTTGACCAGAACGTAAAATTTCAACTACATCGGACATCGGAAAGTGGGTCAAATTTAACTTGCAAGATTCCACCTTCACATACGAAAGAAAGTTACGAAGAAACGATTGATCAATATAAATGTTATTGTAAATGTCATGTCATGTATTTAAGGTTCATCTGGGAGAAATATATTCATTTCCTTTTTTCAGAGGCGATAAGTCGATATAGCTAGGTTTCACTTTTAGAAAACGTCGTCTTATCCATATTTCCAGGCAATTAAAAACTGCTACAATATCATTAGAATACAAATGTAAATTTCGTCACCACCAACAATGTTATAATAGCTCTGGTGGAAATTGGGCAGACCCGAAACAAGAAGACTCTGGGTCTTTCGAGTCCAGATGCTTCTCTCTGATAATTTTTTCTTCTAAAGCTCCTATTTTGAGAAAAACTATTGGAATCCATTTATTAACGCATCTGAGTATATCTTCTACAAAAAAAAGAGTAGGTACATAAGTTATCATAGAATTATTTTTCTATAATCCGCGTTGGTTAAAAAAATCTATATAAAGCTAAGTCTAGGAAGAAAAACCGTTCTCACATCTTATACATGCAAGTTACCGCCCGTGTCACAAAACACCACCACTGACACACTGCACAAGCACTACACACATTAACTATTCGACACTATTCGATCTCAACGATCTTTTGGCCCCGTAACCGAAAAATATTACTATATACTAAAGCAAAGTAATTCTATCATAACTTTTGTACCATGGAATTCCACAAAATATCGCCTACTCTATAAATCATTCAATAAAGTAACTTTCTGTATCAAGAAGTACCAAACACTACTTCAACCAAACGTCTTTATTCCCCTATTCACAATGAGCCTATACTATTTTTTCCAGGTATCGCCATGGACTTGGCGCCACCTAAAGACAGATGGAACCTCATCTACCTCACGCTGATGCTGCACGGTTTAGGAACGTTGACCGCATGGAATATGTTCATAACGGCCAAGGATTACTTCGTCAAGTACAAACTAGTTAACGCACCGGTGTACGCTGATGATTTTATGACCTACGTTGGATGGGCTTGCCAAGTGCCTAATTTGTTGTTCAGCTGGTTCAACATATTTGTTAAAATGGGGTGAGTTCAATGAATGAATTAATTAATCTTTATTCTTCAACACACCTCAGTACAACAACAGTATAAATAAAAAAATAGAAAATAAAATAAAATAAAATCGTTTACAACTATAGCAAATTAAAAATGTGCAGGGTGTGACGAAGAAATGGATAGCCACTCACGACTAACAGGGTTGGCAACGCAAACCCATTGCTGATTTTCAGTGGCCGTTCGCTAAATGACGGCATAGACGGCACTGTTCAATAACGCAAATTAAAAATTATAAACTATAAGGTAATAAATTTAAAAAATATAAAATAATAATAACTAAAACAAATATTTTATCTCCAAACACATTCAATCCAATTCTCAATAAATATTGTTAAACGATTTACGGGTAAAATTCACTGGGCTAATATAGTTGCTTTGGATATACTAGATACCTTGCTGATAATCCACACTAATTTTATAAATATGTTAAAATTTTAGTTAAATCTATTATCTATTACTCACCATTCTCTTCTCATGTCCTTATCCCACTCTTAAGTGGGGTCGGCACGACATTTTACGAGCGGTCCTCGGGAGCCTGACGTCAACTATTATCTATTACTGTTACTAATAATATATAAAGCTGAACAGTGTGTTTGTTTGGTTGATTGAACGCGCTAATCTCAGGAACTACTGGAACGATTTGAAAAGTCTTTGAGTGTAAGATAGTTCATTTATATAGGAAGGCTATTGACTAGACAACGTCATGCTAAGATGAATAGGAGAGGAGCAACCATAAAAAATATTGCGAAAACGGCAAAAATTAAATCTTTCCTATACGTAAATGGTGAAAGTTATTCAAAAATCATGTACATCAAAACTGTTCCCCTCTAAAAGTTCTAAATAAAAATCCGCGACATCATATGTCTAGCTTTTAGGGTTGGCCCGCTTTAACCATAATTTATATAATTATTTCGGTTAACTGAAATAATAACACTGCAGTCAACGCGATCGAATTTGCTTTTAAAAGCTAGTAATATTATAAATTAAGAAGCATAAAAAATGGTCACAAGTTGGCTTTCTATTTTAATTAACGAATCTATACTACAGTGTCTTCGGTTTCTTCTAACAATTTCCTTACTTATATTAGAATTACGACAGTCTGTCTGTCTGTTACGCTTTCAAGGTTTATCTGATTTGCCAATTTTAGTGAAATGTGGCACAATTAAAGCTTATACAACGGGTTCTTATATAGAATAAAAAATCCCGTTTTTACTGCGGTGACGTATTGAATTATTGGTGGTACTTAAATACGTAAGTTTAATGAAAGTTCGTACTAGTATAAAGAAAAGATAAATCCTTAAAGAGGCCGTAGAACGAAAGTCTTACAATGGGATCCTCATTGGTTAAAAACATTGCATAGGTTAACCCACTTCCCAACGCAATGGTATCACTTATATGGTGCTTACCATTATAAACAGTGGGTAAATTATTGCTCTTCTAAAACACACACATGTTTTTTTTCTATAAATTTGTGTGCACCTAAGTTTAGCTACATTACTTAATAAAAATTAATTAAGATTTTTAAGTTAGTAGAATTTTGCAATTTAGATAAGTGGAATTGTCTGGCTTATGATATAAATGTAGTTGTTGGGCTATAATGGAACTAGCTATATATTTAAAGTGGTCTATAAAAAAAGTCTAGAAAACTCTGATTTGACCTTCTAATAGTTGCAACGTCATCCATAAACAGTTATTTAGATAACATTAATGACATGTCGCTCATAAGTTGCAATAGTGGCACAACGAAATAATGTTGTGAGATAAATGTTAGTGAAAAATATTGAATGAAAGTTCTAATTGCTAAGGGAAATGCATAAAAAATGTTTTAGTTTGCTTAAACGAACGGATTATATTGAATTATGAGTTCAGCCGAAACTGCTGCTGAAAAGAATATGTAATTTAACATTACAAACCTAACAAACCAACATAATAAACCTATTCCTAGTCTAAAACACGTGCTTTTTGAGTTGTGTCTCTATTACAGCAGTTTAAAAACACTGTTAAAAAGAGACGGATACAGAAAGCCTATATTGTTGAGGATTACTGAAGTGATAAGTATAAGTGGAAATAGCTACACTTCTACCCTGTAAGACAGTAATGACTAAATGTAACCAGTTATAAGAATATTTTAAAAATAGCAACCGCCGATTTTCTTGCTGGTTCTTCTCGGTAGGAATAGTCTTCCGAATCAGCAATAGAGTTGACGATTCAAAAGCACTTGTTTACAAGTTTACTTGGATAAATAATATTTTAAATTGTTAACTTGAACTGCAGCCCATGAGTGATATATATATTGCAAACCACGGAATATCTTATATCAGTAGTAAAAAAATTATATTACAACCTGCTTCAAATAATTAGGTCAATAATAAAAAAATAACATTGTCATCTTCAATGTGATATTTGAGCGTTTTTAGACGCTCTCGATTATTCTGGGCTAACGAATGCACGGACGCATCAATTGATTTTTTATTCACTTGTACCCTACACGCTTGAGTAGGTTGTCACAGAGCCTATCTCATGTCAAGACTCGAACGGCTATAAGATGCTGATATCTAGGTCGTGAGCTGAGCTAACGTGTCGTGTACCGGGATAGGTAATGTTTGATGATGACTTGTGTCTTGCCTAGCCATAATAAATTAAATAAATAAATAAATATATGGGACACACACATGGTCGTCCATCCCCAAAGTAAGTAACTTAATATTTACGTTATGGTTGACAGACAACTGGTAAATATTTACATTTATAATTTAAAATACATACTTAAATACAAATACACACCCAGGCTCGATGAATCAACAAATTGTTTGTAGAAAATGTTGACCCTCGGTGGAAATCGAACTCTCGGCCCGCGGGGCTGAAGGTAGGGTCACTATCCACCGCGCCAACGGGCCAGTCAATTGCGCCATAGCTGCAAGTTTTTCGTGCGTTGAAAATATTATTTTAACCCTTATTTAAAATTAAAACACTTTCAAATACATACAAACACACATAACACTCAGTCATACCTTACCTACATACTTACTTTACCAACATGCGAATCACTTATTTTAAGACACATTCTCACTACGCACTTCCACATGCACATACACACGGCTGTAATTTTAGTTTTAGTTTCTTTTTTTCTTTAACTCAATGACCTAAAAATATTGTTCTTTTTAGTTTATTTTAAATTGCTCCATTTTGATTTTTTCCTCTTGCACATACGGAAGTTGAACCATGTAAATGTGGGCACTGATTACAATTTAAACTATCTTGGGAGCCATGGACAATAATTGTACAAGTACATTGTTGTAAAATAAAATAATAGTAGTTTATGATACTGTTGCATAATAAGGGTTCTTATAACACGAGTGTGGTTTAAAAAACGAGCCGCAGGCGAGTTTTTTTATAGTGTCACACGAGTGTTATAAGACCAAGTTATGTACAGTATCATACACTACTTTATCTACTCTCATACTATAATACGTAAAACGTACGTTTCCATTCCATGAACTCGTGGTAACATTTAATATAGTTGCTCCTAGATTTCGTCGGCAACAGGTTCACGGTCATGTTTGACGCAGCTTTCAGAATCTGGTGGTGTACAATTACCACTATCCCCGCTCTAGACATGTTTTTACACAAAAACTTATTTTTTACAAAAAAACTAAACTTCGTGTAAATATTGAATTATTAATTATATTATTAATAATTAATTTTTTAAATGTCATATATTGGCGCCAAGGCGCAAACATCGATTGCGCATGCGTGTTGCGTCGCCGCGGACCCATTCATTGAAACCTTTTTTTTAAAGGTGTATCGTTATGATTAAAAAGTTACATTATGATACAGGTGTCCATACAAGACCTGTATCGTAATGAAACTTTTTAATTTTTTATATTTGTTCTGTACGTTAATGTTTGTCATAAGAATTTTGTTTTCAGTTTTATAATCTTTGTATTATAGTATCAGAGTAGATAAATAAATAAATGTTACACTTCACTATTGTAGACACATTGAACGCTGACACTAGACTGACTAGAATAGGCCCACCTGGCTTATTTATAACCGTGTTTGCATTCCCGTTTCCGTTTTATGAAACAAATGACATTTGACTACTTCCGTCTCCCACAAATTATTAAATTATTCCTATTAATTATGTTTCTTATTACATAATCACATAATGGTAGATGTATTTAAAAGTATTTATAAGCATATTTAATACAATATATAACAGTTATATTTTCTTTCACAGAGGTAATCTTACGACAAGAATAGTATGGTCTTTGAGCATAGAGGTGCTCATTTTTGTGGTGACAGTTATACTAGCTATGGTGGACAGCTCCCAGTGGTCCGAGATCTTCTTCTTGTTGACTGTAATATCTGTATTCTTCTTGAATGGTAAGCATTTTGATAAACACCTTATAGTAACAGCTTCTTATATTAAAAAATAATGTATAGAAACTAAATAAGTATTCATCATTCTCTTGCCCTTATCCCGCTCTAAGTGGAATCGGCACAATACTACTAATCGTACTAATATTATAAATGTAAAAGTTTGTGAGTATTGATGGACGGTGAATCCGCTGAACCAATACTGATGAAATTTGGCACGATTATTCTTTATTCACCGGGGTAACATATAGAAATCCTGTAAATTCTATAGGAATGGGATGACTTTGTAAAGCGCCATCTATTATCAACCTATCAAAGCGTTTGTACTCATCATGTGTCAAGTCATTTCAAATCTATAGAGCTTTGTATGGCAAAACAACGTTTGCCGGGTCATGTAGTATGCTATAAATAAGTTGTTACATGATTTGGCAAGGCATTTTACGACAGGCAGCCTGTCTGACGTCAACTTACCTTAGTCGACCCCTGGTAAGAATTGAGGGGGGTCTATTATACTTAGCCGGATACCACACGGCGAAATAAGTATTATTCCTGTATAATGTTTTTTTTTCGTACTGACTGAATGTTGTTTGCCCTAACGGCTTTTACAGCGTCACCGGGTGGGACGGGCGAGCGCAGAAGCATCGTCGAGTGTTATAATGTCACTATCACTGTTTTTAAAGCCTATATTCAGTTCTTATATACAGAATTCAGTCTAGAATTCGTTCGTACTGAATTCTTTTGGTACTACTATATTTTTGAGTTAAAATAGAAATTTAAAGTGAACTTGCTAAGTTTCCTACCAATATACTTTTTTTTTTAATTTGAGAATAGTTTGACATTATATCGACTTATTTTTATAGCAGCAATGAAATAAATGACTTTAATATTAAATTGAAAATCTGTAAGTATTGATTCTTTATTTGTACATGCAATTGCAAATGTATCCACACCATCCCACTTTCCAACGCAATGGTGCCATTTATGTGGTTTTTATACCATTATATTCAGTGGGTAAATTATTGCTTACTAAAACACATGCAAGTTTTTCTATAAATTTGTTTGCACCTAAGTCGAGCTACATTTGTAACTTAATAAATTATATCTATATTTAAAGCCTGTGAAGCATAAACTTTGGAGCCCTCTTTTTACGAAAATTGCGCGGATAGCGGAGTGTGAAATTTGGCACACCTACAGTTTATGTGAGAAGTGCAGAATGCTAATATTTTTCAATAATAATGCTCATGAAGTATTTTGAATCAATAAATAAACCATTACACACGCTACCATGCGTTCTACACACAAACACAAGTATTTGTTACACGCATACATACTCTGTTCTCAAATTGTTTTTCCTACTAAAAATATAAAAAAAAATTATAGCCTAGCCCAGTGGTGAGATCGTGTGACTCTTTCGAGGGGGTCAAGAGTTCAAACCCTGGGCAGGCACAAGCACAAATGATTTTTCCAATAATTTATAGAATTAGGCGTTACTTTGCGGAGATCCATAATACAAAGTAATAATAAAATTATTTTGCTATAATCCGCGATACAGTACTTTGCGATTTTGTCGTGGAGTCTATTTCCTGATGATGCTTCGGTTGCGGGGCGAAACGATTGTTGAGTTTGTGATAGCGAATGTCTGTAGTGCTTGTGTATTCTGGTGGAAGTGGTGGAGGTTTTTGCATGTGTTTTTACGAATCCTGCACGTATCTGGTATGAAAATACGGATAGTCCACTATACATTTAACACTTTATATTTTTTCTGTTTACTGTATCGCGGATTATAGCAAAATAGTTTTATTAATACTTTTGGATGAGTTTTTCTGTTAAAAAATTGATAATTTCAATTTATGGATATTATTCGGTGGAGGAAAACATCGTGAAACACTCTACGAGATATGTGTTACCTACCAATCCGCATTGTAGCAGCGTGGTAGGTCCTAGTTCCAACCTTTCACTCCAGAAACGGAGAGAGGAGGCTTATGCCCAGCAGTGGGATTGTACCAGGCCGTTACTTTTACTAAAAATATATTGATTGCAGGTTTTAACGCAATTTTCCAAAACTCCGTGTACGGTTTGGCCGCCCGCCTCCCTCCACAATACACGGGCGCGGTGGTGCTGGGCTCAAATGTTTGTGGGACTCTTGTCGCCTTTATCCAATGGTTATCAGACATCTTCACCAGCAGCCAGAGGACATCGGCGATATATTATTTTATTACTGGGATGTTCGTGCTGCTGATTTGTTTCGACACTTACTTCGCACTGCCATTAAATGTAAGTTAAAGAAAACACGTAAACTATTACTATCGATTATACTACTCTTGGTTAAGACTCTTGAGTGGGTGAATGACCTCTCTTTGTTAAAAGCATATATTCAACTTTCCGTTTATGTATTTAAAGGTGGAATCTTGCAGGTTAAATTTGACTCACTTCCCGAGAGCCAGTTGGGCTGAAATTTTACGTACTGCTCCAGTCCCTATGACAATGCATGTTTATGATAATTGCAGTTAATTTTGATATGCTGCAGTTAGCATTGGCTCAAGACATACATACAATTTTGTTAAAAGCCTTTTTAAAAGTTTTTTTATTTTACCAACTTATTTGTATTATACTACTGTATTATACTCTTGAATACCATTGTATTCATTGGACATAGAAAATTCTAGACAATTCAGACGTTTCATATTTCGACATATAACCCAACCTTTTGCTCTTAGTGGTTCGATTCCCGCCTATTGTCGGTATTTTATAAAAACAATTGTCGATTTTACGAGTCATGTATATAAATATTATTTAAAAATTATATATGTATATACAGGATGGTACCCACTATGCGACATTATTATTATTTTTTTTTAATTAAAATTATAGTCGTATGGCCCCGTACATAAAAAAACAGTTAATTCAGCAAAGTATTTTTGCGACAGTCATTGTCTTACGTTTTAAAAAAAATAAACACGATTTATACAGAGATACGACCTTACCCTATTACGCCACACGAAACGAAATATAACCTTGACCCAATAACTAATAGTAATGGTACGAGGGAGAAAAATGAAAATTCCTCCTGATTTTAGAACAAGCGTGCCGCATCAGGTGTATCAATTATTACTAACAAAGCCAGATCTCAATTAAATTATATTTATTACCTTCGATAATTTTTTTTTTGAATTAAAACCATATTTAAGAAGATTGAATGATGCCATAGTCATCTATTACTTACAAATGATCTGTGGATTCTGTTAATGTCGTATAGTTGGTACCATCTATATATAAATATTAAAGAATATTTAATTATTTAAATTTATTTTTGGACTCTGTACATAAATGATTTATATTTATAATGATTAATATTCCTCTGTACATAACTATAAAAAATAATTACTGGACTGCTTAAGTGACTCCAGTAAATCCTAAAATTTGTTGATTGTTTTATGTAGTGGATATATTTTTTCTCTTACTATACTTTTTCACTGTTTATGTATAACTAAATTTGGTATATTTCAATTTGTGCTGTTTGTTTTCCAAATACTAATAAAAAATATATAATATTAATTATTGTCTGTCACCCATAACACAAGTATTAAGTTACTTCGTGGACGGATGACTTTTTTTTGTAATGGTTCCATATATTTTTTTATTTGTATTTCTTATCCCACTGAGTAAGCAGTAGTGAATCACTAGAATATAGTGATTTCATTTTCGACAGTGGGTACATAAACGCCTTACTAAACGCATCTAGATTTTAGATTATTAATCTCTGTGCACCTGAGTATTGCAACATTTACTTAAATACACGTCAAATATTACAATCCTTTATTTACATCGATAAAAATGTATCGGTTTAAAAATTGCTTAATATATTATAATTTTTTTTAATGTGTACCGAAATTATGTTATAATATCCAAGATACATAATTAGTTTCATACAAATATTAGAGTTATTCCGCCGTCTGGTATCAGGCTGAGTAGAATAGACCACCCTCATTTTTTACCGAGGGGTCGTAAAATATGACTAAGATAAGTTGACGTCAGGCAGGTGGCCGATCGTAAAATACGTAGCCGAATCATGTGACAACGTGTGTATAACATGTGGTACCGACCCCACTTAGAGTGGGGTAAGGGTAGGAGGATGATGACAAATATTAGAGTTATTGTAGGAGAATGATGAATGTATCCAACTGAATTGAGCCTAATTTTGGATTCGGTCATTTTAATACTAAACGTGATAATTATATTTAAGTATAAATAACAATAAAATAAAAAAATCTCCTAATAAAATAAAATAAAACAAGGGCAAAACGGCGAGCTTATTCCGGAATAGGAATATATTACTGCCAACCAAATAATACGTTATTTTATAAATTAATTAACAAAAATTTACTGGAAAAGTATTTGAGACCAAGCGGTATGAGGAAATTCAAATGCTATATCAATTTAAAATTTTTGAATTTGAATTTAAATTTAAATCATTCTTTATTCAAGTAATCTTGTAAATATGTGATTTTGAATCGTCAACTCTACTGCTGGTTCAGAAAGTTGTTCCTACGGAGAAGAGCTAGAAAGAAACTCTCTTCTAAGTATAATTCTTATTACTAGTTACATTTACTCATTACTGTCTTGTACGGGGTAGAAGAGTAGCTCTGTCCACGCATTCTTATCGTCTAAGTAATCCTCAACAGTATAGTAGTAACTAGTAAATCAACCGAGGTACAAGTTACCTCAAACTTTGATTTATGTGTTATTTTACTTATAGTTAATTATCTGTAACATGTTGTTACATACATGCATACTTTGTTGACTTGGTAAAATGTTATGTATTATTATAATAATACATAACATTTTACCAAGTCAACAAACTTAGTAAAAAAACTATCCAACATATTCTTATATACTATAGTATATAAGAATATGTTGGATAGTTTTAATTGCTAAGTTAAGAGCTCGGAAGCATGTCCATTACGTCGCATTAGGTTCACTCCGAAAACTGGCTTTGCAGTTGCAATATTCGTGTTGAGGTTGGACCTATATTTGACCATCATTTTATTTCTCATCTTTTTTTGTGATAGTAGTAAAAGTTAAGTAGCGGCCACAAGCCCACTGCTGGGAATAGGCCTCCTCTCTGTTTCTGGAGAGAAGGGTTGGAGCTAAGACCTACCACGCTGCTCCAATGCGGATTGGTAGGTTACACATCTCCAGAATTCTCTAGAGATATGCAGGTTTCCTCACAATGTTTTCCTTCACCGAAAAGCGTGTGATAAATTGCAATTATCTATTAGACACATGAGTTCTAATAGAAAAACTCATTGGTGCCTGCTTTGGTTTGAACTCGTGTTCCCCTCGAAAGAGTCGCGCGGTCTCGCCGCCGGGTTATTACAGCTCTTTTTTGTAGTCCATTTTATTTGTAATTTGATCAAATAAAAATTATTTACTTTTTCTTTCTTCTCTTTACATGAAATCATATGATTCCAGAGATTCTATCGCTACCATGAAACGTTGCAAGAGCGGACGTTACGCGTGAACCCCGCTCTAGCCGCTACCAACCAGAACGCCAACCCAGTGCAGCAGAGACCGCCCTATGGCCTTATATTGAAGCAGTCTTTTATACAACTCTATAACATATTTATTGTGTTCTTCGTAACACTTGCTGTGTTCCCTGCTGTACATTCAGGTACGTACTATAATAAACCACGCTGTAAAAGCCGTTAGGGTTAACACCATACAGTCAGTTAGAAATAAACTATACGAATGTAGATATAAAAGCTTGTTATTCTCTTACTACAGCTTTTACTAAACAGCTGTGATATGTTTCTAAACATGTTGTCATATGATTTGGCTACTTATTTTACGACCGGCCGCCTGCCTGACGTCAACTTACTTCAGTGTCGTATTTTACGACCCATAGGTAACGAAGGTGGTATATTCTACTTAGCCGGATACCACTCTGTCGACTTACCTTAGTCGCCTTTTACGACACCTCGGTAAGAAATGGGGGTGATCTATTCTTCTCAGCGTGATACCAAAATTTACATGTACACATATATATAACCAAAACGCATACATTTTATATAAAACATAAAAGAAACATTTACAATACAAATTAATACATTTCTTACATTAGTTATCGTTATTTTTTTTTTTAAGTTTTCATTATTCTCTAGTGTTTATTTTTAGCTTTATAATTGTAACATTGTAACTAATAATGATGTGATCTCCATGGCATTCTTATAGTTTTTATCGTCCACCTACCTTTACAAATGGTTTTTGTTTATAAGTAATCATCGCCCTCCACTACGCGTCGACCTAAGCCGTGGTCTGGCCTCACATGAGGCACCCTTAGCACAACGTACCCTGACGCTAGTAGAGCTTCTGCGCTCTACTCTTTGTATTTATGCAACCTCAACGATGCTTCTGCGCTCGCCCGTCCCGCTCGGCGACGCTGTAAAAGCCGTTAGGGCTAAAGCATATAGTCAGATTGAAAAAAAATCGAACAATCCAAATCTCATACTTACAACAGGGCATATTAGCTTATACATTGTTAAGACTTATACAAATGTATACATATATAATTTTGTTCTCCATCTCAATTTCAGACATTAAACCAATAACAAAAGGTTTCCTTGGTGCAAATTTTGTACGACTCACGTGTTTTATCACGTTCAATTTGACAGCCATGATTGGTAACATCACTGCTAGCCTTTGCCAATTTGTAAGTATAAATTATAATCATTTTTGATGTAATGAATTTAAATTCAAAATATTCAAGTTGGCTTTCACAATAATTTTTGAATCGTCAACTAATAATGAAGCTACCACTGGCTCGGAAAGGCGCTCTTAGCGAGAACATCAAGCAAGAAACTCCACAGCCACTCTTTTTAAAAATAATTAATTAAATAATATATTATTATTTAATTAATTATTATTGTATTTTTAATTAATTAATTAGTAATTAATTAAATTTAATTAATTAGTAAAAATAATTAATTAAACAATATATTATTATTTAATTAATTATTTTGATTTTTTATTTTTTTTATTTGATTTGATTATTTGATTTGATTCGACGAATCAAAAAAGCAACTACAATGACTGAGTGTGTCACTATTGCAACCCATAGCGATATCTTATATATAGAATTCTAGTGTCACAATATTAGTTACCATACTCCTTCGAAACGGCTCGACCGATTTCAATGAAGTTTTATATGCATATTCAGTAGGTCTGAGTATCGGATAAAATGTATTTATCATACCCCTAAGTGATAAGGGATATCACCCTAACATTGTTTAAATCTTTTGCACAAAATTTATTATAATGTACACTAGAAATTCCTTAGAAACAATTTATATGGCTAAACAACTTTGGCGGGTTAGCAAGTAATACACGGCAACGCCTTCCTGGGGCGCGCTTGCTCCTTTGAGCAAGACAAAAACAGCCTTAATTAAAGTGTGCCACAAAAAGATGTGGCACTCTTTAATTTTGCTATATATTCTAAGATTTAATAATTTTAGAACATTATGGTTTGTTGTATGTGATTTAAATTTTTATCTCACAGCGGTATTAACAGTGGTTCCCACTTAACGCCATGCTCTATGTCCAGACTTGCTTGTGATATAGTAATTTTTTTTCAGCCGAATCGTAAATGGTTGTTTATATTCACTACTCTCCGAATACTGTTTATCCCGATTTTTTTGCTGTGCAACTACTATCCCAGTGGGAGACAACGAACATTGCCAATATTGATTACCAACGATTGGTTGTATTGGGTGATGGCTGTATTGATGGGCTGGAGCTCGGGGCATGGTAGCTCTTTGGGCATGATGTATGTTAGTGGGTAAGTTTGTATATCTGACTTATATAAAGAACCTTTTATTGAAACGTTTATATTTAGTTAACTTAGTTTAGTCACAATACATAATCCTATGGAGTATAGTGTCCTTTGTATTATCCTCTTGTATTATCATCCTCGTGCCCTTATCCCATCCTTAAGTGGGGTCGGCGCAACATGTAACAAACATGTTGTCACATGATTTGGCTGTATATTTTAGAACCAGCCGCCTGCCTGACTGTCAACTTACCTTAGTTGTATTTTACGATTTCTCGGTTAGAAAGAGCGTGGTCTATTCTACTCAGCCGGTTACCACACGGTGGAGCAACTTACCTTAGTCGCCTTTTACACCTTGATAAGAAATGAGGGTGGTCTATTCTACTCAGCCGGATACTACATCGCATAAATAACATGATCTAAAAATGACTGACAAAAATTCTTTCACCGCACATTATATATATTTTAGTTTTAAAATAACGCCTAATTCTATTAAATATTTATTATATATTTTTCAGCACTGTTGCACCAGAGCATGCGTCCACAGCTGGTATGATCGGAGGCGCTATGCTGGTAACAGGTATTGTGGCCGGCATCACTTTCTCGAAATTTTGCCCAGATTTAGTCTCACTTGACGCCTGGACAAACATGTAGCGTATATTTACATACGCGGGGACGTTTTGGGACATCCTCATGCGTATAGCGAAGTGAAAAAATGATACAACGTGTTCGCGAAGTGAAGTGACTAAGTATCAAAGTGACATGAAGTTTTTCACCGCCATTTAACGCCTCAGTGCGATGACTGCTTGCTGACTGTAAGTTCCTAAATATTTACAGAATAAAGTGCATTTAGGAACACGAGTGATATCTAAATTGTCTCACAGATAATAAAGTAATGTACAACCTAATACTGCAGCAATAAGTGTAATATTTAACAGTAGAATTTATATATTATAATATATGGGTTATATGTAATCCATGTCTTTTATTGCATGGTTTATTAGAATGGACTAGACTATATTCAAATTGACTTTAAATGAGGCAAACTCATAACATAAAGCTCTTAGGACAAGACTATAGCACAGTCTATGCAAAACAACATTGTGACTGATATGTTCCAAAGCATTTATATAGTACCATGGAGTAATCGAGTTCTTTGAATATACATTAAATAAATATTATATATGAATAACATTGGATATTATCAAAACTGAGCATGACATCACCCAGACTTACTTCAGTAATCGAGGTATATTTGTCAAGTCCTAAAGGAGATTGTGACGTTATGATCACACCTCTGTATTGAGTACTGATGTTATACAAGAAAAAGGTCAACTAACATAATATACAGTAAGTCTAACTTTTTTTTATTGTCTATTAAACACCTGTAAAATCTTTTCTTTTTTAGTTATAACTCATAAGTTCATTAAAATCAGTATTTAAGTATTTCAGTATAGGAACACACCAGTTGTGTTCTTATACTTTCGAGAGCATGATATTAAATAGTTTGAGATTATTTATCAATTAAAAATTATGATTAAAAATTTGTACCTGCAAATTTTACTCCATATAACATGTTCAAATAGAGTACTCCATATATTAAAGGAATTGACACTGTTATAAAAATTGTAAGATATATAACAATTTTTATATTGCATATTTAATATGTAGAGACTGTAGGGAGATAAATTTTTTATATATTCAAATAACAATCGGCATTATTATTGTAGGTAATTTTTGCAGTTATTGACTTTATGGCATTTACCGCATTTGTAGCTAAAGTTATTGTTTATGATACACTAACAAAAGGCAACTCACATCAAATAATGGTTTTGATGTGTGTAGCTCATAGAGTTATTGTACTAGAGTAGAGAACAACTCAAAGGCCTGTAAGTGTCACAATAAATAATGAGAGGGAAGATGGAATTTGTATACTTATTTTAGCTTAATCACACATAAAAAACAGAGACGAATAGATACAAACTCATTTGCTTTTTGTTTATTGTAATATGAAACATTTTAAACTGGCTTCTCTAGTCTAGTATCAAAACTCTATGGTGTGGCCCAATATCATCATCTTGATGGTATTAGTCCAAACTAATTACTCAAATTAAAAAAAGTATGATGAAGCACAGGAACCTAGAAGTGAAGCATTTAAAGTAACTAATATAATCGTTTTGAACGCTCAATATCACTAGCTCTACAACACATTTATAACTAAGTACTTAAAAATGTTTTACTAGAATGTTTTGCAAAACTCCATACGTTTTTTTTGTTATTAAGGTTTTCGTATATGATAACTATATAAAGTATGTATATTGCACGCTTTGTATTAAAGTGGCCGATAAATGGAAATTAGTTTTTATTTTAATTTGAGTGAGATACATTGTAATACTTATTTCAATGATATCTATGACATAATCCTAAGAACTATAAAAAAGCTAGTGTTTTCTTGCTCTTCCAAGTTATGAGTCTCAACACTTTTGGTACAAAATAACTTTTTTGAATTTGGCCAATTTAGTATTAAGCATGCAATATTGTTACAATTAATATTTGAATTTAATGTGACTATCTTAGCAAAGAATATTCTTCTAGAACATGAATAAAGGCAACATGGAGTTATAATATTGGAATCTTACGGCTCATGTTGAGGCTGGATATAAATTGATATGTAAGGATTTATATTATAATATAAAGAGTACGATAATATAGAGTATGGATTAGTAAATCAGGATTTTGATGTAACTTAAGTTTATATTTACGGTTGGAAATTATTGTTAATGTTTGAGGCTTAGAAGGTTTATATTGTATCTAGTACAAATTGTTAAAATTGTGACAGATGTTATTATTATTTATTTATTCAATCTTTAAAGTATTTTAATAATTGCTTTCAACCACTTTTTGGGGTCCGCTTAGATTACAAATTTCCATTTTCACAATAGCTTTAGTAGAGAAGAGTGTTCTTAGTTATTATTTTACTAAGTAAAAGGGCAGAGATATTAAATGTTAATGTTAATTTGAAAATTGTTTACTGGCTTGTGTATATTGCATTATGAACATAGATGATAAAAAATCTTTTTTTTTAATGCCTCATCACTATTTATTTTCTTTCATAATTAGCTTATATAATGTTTATAACTGTGTCATTTATGTTGCAATTTATAAGTAATAATAATATAAGAATTTGTGTTTGTAAAACATACATTTCTTGTTTCTAAATATATCAATTTTTTACATTAAAAGTAAACACATTATGCCCTTAGTCTTAGATATAAAAATATTAATCCAAAGTGCTACTATATTTAAGAATTATAAGGCTTAAAATGAGAATTAACTAAGGTATAGTGAATTATTTCGGGAGCTGGCTTTTAAGTTGTAATATATAATAATTATTTTCTGCTAACAGGAAAAATTATAAAGGGTTTGAACTTGCTTTATTGGGTTACTTTAAATTATAATTTGAGTTATGCTTTAATTTTTAACAGTATTCTAGAAAGAAATTCGTATTGTATAATAAATCTTATATTAACCGGTAAAATTTAATAATACTTGATATATCATTTACCAATTATTATTAAAGCATTGTAATACAAAACCTAAACATATAAAACAAAGTCCCAAAAAGCTGTCTGCCTGTATATGAACAATTTTATCAAAATCTACTAAATGGATTTTTGTAAATTTTTATTTAAAAATAGTCCAAAGATAGTTTTGCAACGACCTAACCGATTTTGATGAGATTTAGACTTAAAGATAGATTAGCTTGAGGAGCAACATATTGGCTACTTGTTTTCCTAGTAGTCCCGCGGATTCGGAGGATTGACGCAGGAAAAACTTTTTACACTGATTTCCACAAGCTGCTAGTAATATATTATATTACTAAATATAATATAAGTAATGAGAAAGTTATGTTGATATGTTATATATAAAATTTGGATGAACATAATAAGTTTGAGACTATTTGGATTCGTTTTTATTTTAAATATTTTCGCGAATATAATATAAATATGAATATTCTATTCTTCTTCTTCTTCTTTCTCAACCGATAGGCGTCCACTGCTGGACATAGGTCTCTTCATGGGCTTTCCAAAACACACGATCTTGTGCCGCTTGTATCCAGCGGCTCCCCGCGACCTTTTTGAGGTCGTCCGTCCATCGCGTAGGGGGTCTGCCAACACTGCGTTTACCGGTGCGGGGTCGCCATTCCAACACCTTGAGACCCCAACGCCCATCGGTTCTCCGCACTATGTGCCCCGCCCATCGCCACTTCAGCTTCGCAACGCGCTGAGCTATATCGGTGACTCTGGTTCTTCTACGGATCTCCTCATTTCTGATTTGATCACGTAGAGACACTCCGAGCATAGCCCGCTCCATCGCTCGCTGAGTGACTGAGCCTTCTTATGAGGCCCATAGTCAGCGACCACGTCTCAGATCCGTAGGTCATCACTGGCAACACGCACTGTTCGAAGACTTTGGTCTTCAGGCACTGAGGTACCTTGGACGAAAAAATTTCGCGTAGCTTCCCGAACGCTGCCCATCCGAGTTGGATTCGGCGACTAACCTTTTTCTCGAAATATTCTATTCTTGAATCTTATTAATTAAAGCATTACTCGTAATTGTTTAAAATCTATAATATATCCCTAACCATTATTTAGTTTTCCTTACAGACTGATTGATTAACCCTATTAAATATTAGGTTATGTATAACATAGCTTTAAGTTTATTATTATTGAAATATTTTACAAGTACATTCATAACTAAACTAAAACGCACATTTGATATATTCTTCATTAGTGCAATTATTATTTGCACTTGCATAGATTTATTTAAAACTTTTTTGAATTGGAATTTTTATTAAGTGTTCTTTGAAGTCAAAGTATAAAGGGTACATTAGAGAAGGCCTTATTGCGTACTATTCATTGAAATTTGATTTGAAATTGTCATCGTAGAGATGTATGTCTATGGTATTTTAGACTTTATATTAAATATTTTTTATTTTTAAAATATAAATTTTATTTTGAAAAATAATTTACTTTTTATGTTCCACTACCGAGAAATGTTTTGAGTGTCCCTTTTTAGTGTGTTCAATATAAAGACCAAATATAATCTCTGCTAACTTTGTAGACAAGTAACAAGTAATTTTTGTTTTATTTCAGTTTTTATTTATTTCTCCAGTAAAAAGATTTTTTAAATTTATTTTGTGTTTTATTTTTACTATCATTTTGTCCAGTTTTATTTGTATATAGGTTTTTTGATAATAATATGTTAAGTGATGCTTTTCTAAGTAAAACAATTTTCTATTCATTAGGAATATCAACTTGAGTTGGGTTTTTAAAAATTAACACTTTTGAGAAAGTCGATTTTAATTTAACATTAATACATATAAAAATTTTATATGTATTAATGTTACAAATTATTCTACAAATATTTGCAGTAAAGTGTTTCCTATGAGTACCGTAGGTGTCAATATTTCTGTTTTCGGTAAATTTTGAATATATATTTTTTATATGGGTAAGAGTAACGATTATGTTATTTTAGACATGAGTTCTAGAGTTAGTATGCGGTATAAGTAATTACAGAGATATGTGATTAGAAAATATTCCCGCGTTTTGACAAAATTGACACGATGACACATATTTGCAAGAATTAAATATTAGTATTGCCAGTTACAAATAACGACTCATTTAATCATCGTTTTTATTAATATTTTATAATCATAAGGAATATCATATAAATTTGTCAGTATCAATAATTCCTATATTAATATTTCATTTTTAGATAATATTTCACATCTATTTTGATTATTTTTTCTATTTTTTTTCCCGTAATATGGTTTTAGATTAGTATATAACATATATAAACGAAATTATTTAATATTTTATGCAGTAATTGCTCTTTACCTTCTAAGCGGCGATACAATACTGACTCGTATATGAGAAAGTGAACCCATTAAACTGGTTATTGTATAAACCTTTTTATGTATTCCGATATAAGATAGATCACTATAAAGTTAGTTCTAAAATGCCTATAAAATGTTATGTAATATGCCTTAATGCTATATACCACTATTATATTAACTGCACTCCTTGTAGAGTCGAAGGCTGTGAAGAAATAGCTTTAACCTATCCACTGTAGATACCATGCCCTTTTCATCCTTTATACTAGACTATTTAAATGAAAAACGTCATTAAACTTTAATCTTTACGTGATATATGTATGAAAGTATGCCATTTTGTTTATTACTGAAGATAGTTTATAAAAAAAATGTATGACTAAATCATATTTTGAATTCGACGTAATCCAGTATAGCGTTTTTCAATTAAATAAAAAAATCTATTTCACACCTTCGAGTACAAAATGATCCTTTCTTATTCTATATAGTTTTAATACTTATATACCTCTTAATAATAATACCTATATGAAATAGTTATAATATAATTACCAACAGTGTGGCCACTGCGTTTGACAAATCTAAGTTCACCAGAGGCTAAGAACATTTCTTGGGCTTTGCTTTACCTAGGCTTTACCAGTTTTTGTAGGGGTTTCACCTTTATACGCTTTGTCTAATGTGTATAATATTTATGTCTAGAAACTTTATTATTGCAATAATGGCTTGGAATCTAGCCCTTTAAAGCCAAAGATATGTTACTATATATAGACGAAAATTTTACAGAATCCTTGAACTAAAATTAATTTAGCGTATTTAGTTTTTTCGTATCTTGAATACAAATTTTGCCTGACACCGATTATAGAATTGGCATACAGCTTAGGCTGCAGCATCTACTAACGCCATTATATTGTACGTTTTTTCGAAACCAAACTGTACTTAAAACGCAGTTAGTGTCGTAGCTGTGGGACGGTAAAAGGCTGTTAATATGATTGCAATTTATATCATTATTACTTTTAAGTCAACAACAATAAATTCACATCAATTATCAAAATCTAAAACATGAACTCTGTTGATAGAATCGAATTTTTTTAGTAAGCATTAATCTAGACTAAAAAATCTAGACTTGCAAATATAATCTATGAACATGTATCGACTTTTTATAATACTTAAATAAATCATGTCTGTCAAAAGGCGTTTTAGAGATCGTTTCGCATAACACGGACTGTAAATATAGTTTTTTATATATGCTCTAATTATGTTAACTGTTTTTCTGAAAATATAGTCCGCTTCGTTTTATGAAGTCGTCACACATATTTTATTTAGCACGTGTAGTTTAAATGGTGACTTTATTTTTGTTGTATTTATTAAAAGAACATTGTGATGGTTTTTAATCATGGTTGAATTTAGTAGGATCTACAATTTTTTATCCCAAAATCATGCATCTGTATTCTGTAATGAAGCATATTATAGTCCTTCTACTATGAAGTTTATACAGTTAATACTCTATGATAACATAACATTTTACTAAATAGCTATATATTATTTTAGTATCAATGCACTTATATGATATGGGAATTGTGTAGTAAAGGAACGTTATGACAATAATTATAATCCGTACATCCAATTGTAATATTTTTCCACTTTTCCACATTGTAAGAGTTTTTGACACGATCAATGATAAATACGTCGCAGTTCTACTGATTCATAGATATATAAACTTATGAAATACAAATACTTACCTATGGAAAGTTTTTTTTATTTACCTTTATTATCCTATCCTAAATTATCCTGTTTTATTGACAAAGAAATATCACATTCAATGGTTATATATTCTATAAAAAAAGGCTACGATGGTTGTGATTTTGTTTTTAGAGGGCTTTGGGATCCAATCCATAAAACAAATAATTCATTTTTGTATTTTTTCTATCGATGTATATAGAAAGAAGGACAGTTTTCATTTGCCAGTTACATAGGTTTTTAAGAATACATCTTGAGGATAGAGCGATGATAGCCTAGCGGTGAGACCGTGCGACTCTTTCGTGGGGAACGCGAGTTCAAACCCGGGCAGGCACCAATGAGTTTTTCTATTAAAACTCATGTGTCTAATCTCTACCTAATCTAGTGTGATAGAAACATATCTCCAGATTTCATGTGTAACTTACCAATCCGCATTGGAGCAGAATGGTAAGTCTTAGCTCCAACCCTTCTCTCCAGAAACGGAGAGAAGGCCTATTCCCAGCAGCGGGATTATAACAGGCCACTAATTTACTTTATTTTTTTACATCTTGAGGTGATAGCGTGATCTGTATGCCTAATGTATATAGGTAATTCATCTATTAATTTTTTATGTTCTGGATTTCAGACAAATGGGATGATCGTGGCCGGGTTATTTAGTAAGTAATAAATTCTAAAACAACAGTCGATTTATTAGTGTAATAAATAAAGAATTAAATACTGTTAATAAATAAGCCCCTTAGATTCTAACAGTTCGTTCGTGTAGGCGTACATATTTACAGTGTTGAGGTATTTAGAGTTATGATGATGAAGATGATGAGATTGAAGCCACGCTGGAGTAACTCGGTGATTGATTTGATGATGGTGACCCGTTCGAATCACTGGGGTAGTACGAGCTGTATGCGAGTTGGGATGGGTCCCACACTCTTGAGTAGGGTCCAGAGCTGGCTGGCTCCCATTGCGGGCTGTACGAGTCTTGAGGGGCTGCAGGCGTTGATGGAGGTCCATATTGTGAAGCTGGTGGACCGTACTGTTGAGCTGGAGGCGCTTCTGTTGGTGCCATCATCATTGGCATAGCTGAAAGGTAAAAGTTAAGTAAAGTACGGCATGTTACTATCTCATGGTTGGGCTTAGGCCTCTTCTCTATTTTTGGAGAGCAGGGCTAAGCTGTTCCAAGGCGGATTGGTAGGTAAATCCTAGGTAGGTTACATTGTTAACATTACATTAGATAACTTATAGAATTAGGCGTTACTTTGCGGAGATCCATAATACAAAAGTAATAATAAAATTATTTTGCTATAATCCGCGATACAGTAAATAGAAAATATATATAGTGTTTAATGTATAGTGGACAATCAGTATTTTCATACCCGATACGTGCAGGATTCGTAAAAACACATGCACAAACCTCCACCACTTCCACCACAATACACAAGCACTACACAGGTTCACTATCACAAACTCACCAATCGTTTCGCCCCGCAACCGAAGCATTATCAGGAGATAGACTCCACGACAAAATCGCAAAGCGATGTATTGTGGTGGCAGTGGTGGGGGTTTGTGCATGTGTTTTTACAAATCCTGCACGTATCGGGTATGAAAATACTGATAGTCCACTATACATTAAACACTATATATATTTTCTATTTACTGTGTCGCGAATTATAGCAAAATAATTTTATTATTACTTTTGTACATTAGATAACATTGGTATGTACATTGGTAAACCTGCATATCCCCAGACTTCTTAATAGATATTATGTAGATTCCTTCACGATGTTTTCCTTAAACGTAAAGCATGTGATAAAATGCAATTATCAATTTAGAACATAAGTTATAACAGCAAAAGTCATTGATGCCTTTGCGGGGCTTGAACCCGTAGCCCTCGAAAGTCTCTCGCAGCCTAGCTGTAAGGTTAAACAACAATATTATCTTCCTAAATCTACGTTATTATTATTATTCATCCAGAATTAAATAGCTTTTACATGCTTCATATTAGTTTCATATGTGCGTAACTGACTCCTTTGAACTCCATTTTGACCCCCCTTTACAGTTTTAATACAAACTTTTTTTAATGCAAAGTACAATAAAATAAATAAATAATTTGAAATTTATTTTTTTAAGAATGAACGAACTAAAAAGTTGAAAATAACTTAGCATCTTTTTCGTATATTATATCGCACTCTTTATTCACAATAAAGCCGTGTGGTATCCAGCCGAGTAGAATAGACCACCCTCATTTCTTACCGAGATGTCGTAAAAGGCGACTAAGGTAATTTTACCCACCGTGTGGTAAAATTTTTGTAAATATCTTTTTAAATTACTAACATAGGCTAAATTTTTGTTATGGACATAATGTCTGAATTAAAAATAAACAAATAAATAATAATATCCGGTTGAGTAGAATAGACCACCCACTTTCTTACCGAGGGGTCGTAAAATACAACTAAGGCAAGTTGACGTCAGGCAGGCGGCCGGTCGGAATAAACGTAGTCAAATCATGGGACAACATATTTCTAACATGTTGTGTCGACCCTACTCGGGATGGGATAAGGGCAATGATGATATTTTATTCACAATAATACTAATATTTTACGTTCATTATTTTAATCCTACTTATTATTTTCACGTCCTAGTTCAATAGACTATAAAAGCGTATTTTTTTTATATAAAAGTTTTTATTTAAAGCGAAATTACCACCAGAAGGTTTAGTGTTTCTGTACGATGCTGTATAAAGTGTTAGATCCTTTCTAGGTTTTAATGTTAACCTTAGACTTTATCTTCATTTGCCATTAGTAAGGATAAGCTGTTAGTTGTTATATAAGATATTGTTGTCACGATACAAGAGCTTACCTCCTTTCTTCATAATCAGATTGTATACAAGGAATCCAACGACAAGAGTGATGGCCAGTTTGCTGAGGATCAAAGCTTTGATTGCCTTAATACCGATTATTGAGACTAAGATCGGCATCAGCGCTTTCATCTTCAGCTTGAGAAGAAGAAGAACTGGTAGAAGAAGTTTCTTCTTGAGAATGCCACGAGCTGAAAAATATATACTGTTAGTAAACAGAAGTTATAATTTTATATATTTTCCATGTTTAGTTATGTTACCTTCGCCATTTTCATCGTTAGTTTCTGGGAAATCTACGTCGAATCCTCTGTCAGCGCGATAGGATACCACAGCATTTTGAAAGATGAACTCAGGCAGTTGGAACCTGAATTCATTTGTGTTCAGGATCCTTCCAACTCGGTCAAAGATCACTTTGTCGATATTCTTCTCCTCTAAGGCCCTTGCAGACTCCGATGCGACACCAAGTTTGGTGTCCAAGAAGGAAAGGACTTTCACTTTGAGACACGACATCGGAGAGTCAGCTTCAAAACAATCACTGATAACACTGTTAAGGAGATCATCACTTGTTCGCAAACGAGATGTTTCAATTTCATTGTCTTTTATAGCGTAACCGTTTACCAAGGCCGCAAAAGCCAGGAGGAGGCAAAGACACTTCATTATCACGATTTTCACTTTGTCATTAGTTTTGATTAATTAAACGTACAGCCTGGCCGATTAATGGCACAACAATGATTTAATTTTTCAATGGGCTTGGTTTTTATATGTGATCCTTTGGGCGGCAAGGCACGCGGTGTGAGCGCGTGGACTGCATATGAATCGCTTTCATACTTGGCGAAGTATTTAATTTCATTTAAGAAAGTCCTGGTGGTGAGAGTGAGTCTAGATATATTAATAATATCATATTTAAATAATTGTAAAATACCATGTTTAAAAGTTTTGTATTAGGAAAGAAAATTTATAGCTGAATCTTTGAATGGTAAAATACATTCCTGATATATTTAGATATGTTAATGCAAATAAACGTCCAATTTATGTCAATCATTGAAGAATATACAACACTTGAACATTTTATAATAACTCTTAGATCTTTATGCAGTGTAAATATTAAAAAATAGTGGTGACGTTATTATATATTGACAATTAGGTTGCAAAAGAAATACCTCAGACGCCGTAGAGTTGACGATTCAAAGTTGATGATTAAAAAATATTTTGAATTTGAATTCAACCAAACTCAACTTAAAAAAAATAACACATCTGGTGCTTATTAGAAATGAATGCAGCCAACCAGCGAAGAACAAAATTAATTATGAGTAATTCAAAGTTATTTAATTTTTTTTTATTTAAATACAAGATCAATTGGGTTAAATAAAAAAAATTTGGATTACGAAGAATAATATAGTATGCACTTTGCATTAGCTCTCACGGCCGGCCCGTACATACCAATCAATCATGTTAGATTTTGCCGCGTTCAACAATTTCGGTAATTTACATTCAAGACTGCGACTTTATATAAGACGTTGTTGCGGAATTACGTAGTTGTAACATCAAAGTTACGATGTATATGCAGAAATACTGCTCCAGTTTAGAATAATGAAGTTTCCAAGTTTTACATTAAGTTGAAGTTTTAGCCATGCGCGACACGTTCCGGCATGAGGTCTTATGGGGACTAACAAATTTAAGCCATTAACTGCGCACTTTTGGCAAAAGCTTCTGATATAATTAAAAGATTAGTTTGAGCTATTATCTCGCCACGAAGAAAGCTACTAACAACATCGGACACAATATAAAATATTCACACTCCAAAAGCGTATCAAAAGTTCTCTATGTTACATTGAATTAGGCTAAATTTGCGGTTAGCGAAAGTGCTATTTTGGTTTATATTGTGTTCGTTTTCAATTGAGTAAGAGATTAAGCTAAATATATAAGCGGTTTAAATAGAATTTTCGTCCATGTCTATGTCCTCAATGCAAGGGCACGGTGCTCTCTGCTGGCAAATATAGCTGTTGCGAGCAACTACAACAGAATAACCATTCACACCAGCTGAAGTGTATATAACTGGTAAATAGGTTAATATGGTATGGATCCTAATTGATGACATATGGTTATTTTTTCCATTACCAACCCTACTGCGAGGTGTCGATAATGCAATAAAATTCAAAAGTAATGAAAATATTATTTTTCTATGACCCGCGATAAAAGAAAATATATGTAATACTAAATGTGCTTCAATTGCGGGGCGAAACGATTATTTAGATTGTGTTAGTGACTGACTGCAGTTCTTATGTATTGTTGCGAGTATGTTATTCGTGGCTGATAGTGCATGAGTTTTTAGGAATTCTGCATGTATCAGATAAGAGAACTGATAGTACACTTTACATTTAGCATTAAATATATTTTTTATCACGGATTATAGCAAAATAATATTTTCATTACTTTTTTATTATGGACTATCGCAAAGTAACGTCTTTTTTATATTATATAATGCAATAACACTCCTTGAGCCTTTATAGAGACCTAATATCCATTGTGCTAGAGATTAAGAAAGTGATCGAAACATCAAATTCAAACTCAAAATGTTATTTACTCAAGTAAACTTGTAAACAAGTGCTTTTGAATCGTCAACTCTCTTAATCTCTAATAACACCACCACAACCGATCGTTTTGTTGAGATTGTAAAACTATTAGATCGGAAATTCGTCTTCTTCATTAACCGATAGACGACCTCTGCTGGACATATGTCCAAGGGCGTAGCCAGAATCCTATACAGGGGGGGAAAATTGTCTCAGAATATGTAGACTATTTTTTTTCGTTATCATGGTATTTAAAATATGAGCTCACATTTGTAATGAAGGTGAGACATGAGTACATTATAGGTCTTATACAAGCCTTTTATAGTGTCAATATGTTGCGAGTTGACAGTTTCTTAGTGTTACAGTTTTTAGTGTAAGGGTGGGTCCCTGCACCTGCCCTTCCTTGCCCGTACCTCGCTACACCCATGCATAGGTCTCTGTAAGGGATTAGCGATACAATCTGGTCCCATTTGGATCCAGAAACTCCGCGCGATCTTTTTAAGGTCGGAAGTCACTTCATACTGTGTCTATCGACGCTTTGTTGCGGCTGTTATATTTATCTATAATCCAAGTTTTTATTAGTAAAGTGATGCGTAACTAGTTGATCTTAACTTATTAATAGGAAAGTGAAACTTGTTGTTTAGCAAAAAGCTCGCGTTCATCTGTTTACCCAATCCTCATTATGCAATAAAGGGTTGTGTACCATTAGTTATTCGCTTCATGCTTCGCTATTTGCATTTGCCGCCATGTGTGGGTTGTGAAATTACTGTTTCACTTCCGTTTGGCGGCTAGATAGGTGTTTGTCGGACATGCTTGACTGCATTTATATTTTAAGACGTCTTAACCTTTTTATTGGGTTTTAATTCGCGGCGTGAGTTGGTTTTGAATAAGACTAACAAATCCTAAATACGTTGGTTATATAACGTAAACAAAAAAGTATTAGTCATCAGAGGGGCTAAGTGATAAGAAATATTAGCATATATCAAAACTATAAACTTGGTATGCGAGCTTTAATAAATCATTGCAAAACGATTCTGTAATCGGTTCCTTTCGTGGTGGTATATCTTTCATTAGTGTGATTGTAACTTTCTAAACGAATTTTCTATTGATATATGTTTTTAAGACGAAACCTTGGTATTTATTACGAAAGACATAATTATTGGATATGACTACAAAGATGTATATACGTGAATAAGAAGAGATTAAAATAGAAGAAGAATGTACTGAAGAAGAAAAAAAAAAACTTTTCATTATTATGAACGATTGACAAGGCGGTATGGTCAACGACCTTAGCCTGCTCGTTTAAACACGGGCGAATGGAAGGAAAAAAAAAAAAAGAAACCTTGGTATGCGACTTCGTTTTATATGCCATGTTAAAAGTCTATGGTCAGTGGGATGATTCTCGATTGTCGATGGTCATGTTCTTTGACAGTGTATTTCTTTATACGCACTTATGACTCTAGGTTCTACAAATTAGTAGATAGATAGTAAGTAGGTTATGCTAAATGTCATCTGCCTAACGGAGATCTTTTGAGAGAAATCGGTATATTCTCGTTCTACTTGGGCAATTTGAAGTTGGTCAATGAATTAAGTTTTCAAATAATATTTAAAATTATATGAGATAAAAAAAAATATGTAGGACGTTTCAAAGTTTACGCACTTCAGTATTAAAGTGTTTAAAAGCGTATTCAGTTATACGTCAATAATAGTCTTTAAAATACCTATTAATAGTTAATTTTTCTTTTAAGTAAATTCATAATGCCTTATACCAAAGTGCTACCAATTTAAGAAGGTAACATAGTACAAACATACAGCGATGTGTTGCTTATGGTTTGTAACTCAATGGTAACTAACATAAATTCCTCCATGTTAGGTAACATTGGCGCACTTTACTTACATTCCGCGTCGTAGAAGACATACTAATGATCCCCGAAACACTGTAGAATTCTCTGTGCTATAATTATTTTAAATAGCGGACTCAATAAACATTATTAGACCTTATGTTTAGAAGCGCGTGATTCTATAACATAACAAATAAAATGTAACCTATCAATTCGCAAAACAAAAACTAAGCTATAGTACCCGGCAATAAATAATGCACATCGAGAACTTAGAACGAAACCGGCTGTTTCGGTTCCAAATCGGTTTCGTAGAGATACAATGATCTATGAAGCAGAATCTAGTCGATTTCTCTCTCTGTACCTTGATGTGCATTATTTATTACCGCGTACTATACAACACAATGCGAAGAAGCAACAAATGGTTAATAAATAGGTAATATGGTTAAAAACTGTTTTTCAGCGAACTGAAAAATGAGATATTATAAAATAAAAAAAAATTAATAAAAAAATGTAATATATAAAATATAGAATATTAATTACTTAGTTATTATATATACACTAGCTGATCGGGAATTTCTAGTGTACATTATTAAAAAATATCAGGGTGGACAACCCTTTGTCCACCCTGATTTTTTATTGCCATCACCATTAGTGATTAGGGAATCACTTAGGGGTATGAAAAATAAATAGAAGCCGATTCTCAGACCTACTGAATATGCATATAAATTTCATAAAAATGGGTCCAGCCGTTTCAGAGGAGTATAAGATATAAGAGGAGGAGGAGTTTATTATATAAGATATCTACCATATTTTATTATAATGTATCATTTGTTTAAAATTAAGTGTAAGAAATATGCTTATACGTAAAGCATATTACACGATTCAAGAATGTTTAGATGATAAAAATGCTTAGATTTGAAAACCCTTTCAGCCTCAAACAAGACAGGCAGACAAACAAGACAGTTAAATAATGTAAATTGAAAATATTCAAAAGATTGACCGCCCAGTTTCTTGCCGGTTCTTCTCTGTAAGAGAAACATTCCAAACCAGTTGTAGCTTCATTAAAGATTATTTTAATAAATAATAATTAATATGAAATATATAATAAAATAAAAATAGAGTAAATAATAGAAAAAAATAGTGAACAAAAGATAGTATTATAGGTATTTATAATGATTATTCTACCTATATTAAGTTTTATTTTTCACTGTTTAGGTCGATATATAAACCGTGTTTTTTTAGTTTTTTGAACTATATTAATTTTCTAACTATATTGTTTGTTACAACTTTCTTTCAATTAGAAATTATTAAATACAAAAATATTTAATATTTAATCATTTGATATGGACGTCGATCTGTGTTAATGCGTCGCCAGTGGGTCAGCAGGGTAGGAAGCTATGGCCATCAGCATTCTATAGAATTACAATGAGGCCCTTATGGATTCGGTGTTAGTATATATTGTATTAATGGTAGTTTATATGAATAGATTGATCGGTAACTTAATTGAATGTAGGCTGCAACGGATGTACACTCTTCTGTTAGTTTATTGTCGTAGTAAAGTTACGTTACTATCCCACTGCTGGGCATAGACCTCCTCTCTCCTTTTAGAGAGAATAATTAGAGCTTTGGACTCTCCATTCTGCTTGAATGCGGATTGGTAGGTTACATATATATCCAGAATTATCTAGAGATATGAAGGTTTCCTGACGATGTTTTCCTTTACCGTAAAGCGTGTAATAAATTGCACATATTAATTAAGCACTTAAGCTTAAACGCAAATATCAATGGTGTTTTCCGGGAATACAATCGGTAACCCTAGAAAAATTCACTCGACAAAATCTATACTTATTATAAAACGAAGTCCCCAAAAGTTGTCTATCCGTATGTGATCGATTTTTTCAAAATCTGTCGAACGGATTGTTGTACAGTTTTTACTAAAAGGTAATGCAATTCTTATGGAAGGTTTAGGTTAAACATTACGTTTATATGTAGGGCGTGTAGTTGTAATAAATTCGCCTGCTGGGTGCTTTAGTCGCGTGCGCCACTTAAACCAACAGAGATATACTAAAGTAATGTACTGAAGAATTGTAGATGTACAGAAATATTACAAAAAAGTACGCGACAGCATGTCTCTATCTCTTATGGTTAACTCACAATATGTTAAAAATTCTATGAAATACGCTGGTAATCGCGCGGGCGAAACCGCAGGCACGTCTAGTAGAATATAATAAAAAAATAATGATGCTATTATTTTGCTATAGATCGCTATAACGGAAAACGATGTTATGTTAAATTACCCTTAATAATTAACACTTAAAACGGGTTCGTATAACGTATGCATTATAATCACCACCATCAAAACCACTCTACACTTGCACGCATTAACTACCACAATCTCAATAATCGAATCGCCCGAAAACCAAAGCATCATCAACAGATGCCAAGACCAAAAAGCAACCGAGAATTTTTATTGCGGTTTGTCTTGTTTGTTTTGCCAACTTCTTGACTTGGGGCGAGGCTACTAAGGTGGCAGTCTCTGTTCTGCAATCATCTAGATATAAATAGAAAAAATAAGAAAAACAAACTCTGACAATGGTATATTTTGTATAATAAGATATGTGAACAAACATTTCTTGAAACTTATTTATTAAACTTATTAACTATTACATTGAACAATGTGTGTGCTAAAATTGACCGAATCTCTTAGCGCTTCCCATAATACCTTTATTTAAATTAGCCAGCTATCATCCAAGTGTTGCGATAGAGCTTTCGTAGCGGATTCGTTGAGATATGTCTTTAAAGCAGTTTAAGTAATCATTAAAAGGAGGCTGATTCAAAAAGCCTACTACACTATTGAGGAATACATAAAGGATAAGAGTGCATGAATATAGCTACGACCCTGTACAAGATAGAAATTACTGAATGTAACTAGCTAACAAACTTATATTTTAAAAAGAGTAACCGCCCAGTTTCTTGCTGGTCTTCTTGGTAAGAACAGCTTTCCGAACCATCAGTAGGGTTCACGATTCAAAAGCACTTGTTTACATGTTTACTTAAATAAATAATGTTTCGAATTTTTGAATTTGAATTTGAATAAGATTTGTGATACAGATACACAATGATTTTCACATACATACAATGATTTTCTGACTGACTTGTGTACACATTATGTATAGTTTTGCCTTTACTATCAGGTTATATAACTGTATCGTAAGCGGCACACTTGTATTTTGGCTATTTATTTTCTTTTCTTATATCTGCAATATAAATAAGCAAAATTTTTGTAAAATAAAGTAAAAAGTAAAGTAGCGGCCTGTTACAATCCTACTGCTGGGAATAGGCCTCCTCTCTCCGTTTCTGGAGAGAAGGGTTGGAGCTAAAACCTACCACGCTGCCCCAATGCGGATTGGTAGGTTAAACATATCTCCAGAATTCTCTAGAGATATGCAGGTTTCCTCACGATGTTTTCCTTCACAGAAAAGCGTGTGATAAATTGCAATTATCAATTAGACACATGAGTTTTAATAGAAAAACTCATTGGTGCCTGCCTGGGTTTGAACTCGTGTTCCCCTCGAAAGAGTCGCACGGTCTCACCGCTGGGCTATCACAACTATTATTTATATTTGGTTATATATTATATTATATATTAGAAATAAATGTATATTATCTAATTTTTTATATATCTGCTTTTATTAAACCCTGTATAATACAAATACTTTGAGACAAATGAAATTTCAGGATTATTCGAATATGCAAGTAAATATTGTTATTTAAATTAGATTCAGATAATTGTGACGTAGGTACTCAATGAATTTATACATAGAACAACTTTCCTTTTCCGATTATTTACAAATTCGATAAGAGTTTGAAGAAGTTAAATCTGTTATCATTATACATACCCTATTACTTTTTGCTTTATAGTTTTGCAACAGCATAATTGCATCCTTCATAAAATAAGGGAATGACTCTACAAATTTTCTTCTAAATCAAAAATACTTAAAAATTCTATTGAAACTCCATATATAGATAGCAGTTTCTAGCAGTTATATATCAATTTATCGCACGCTTTTTGGTGCAGGAAAACACCGTGAGGAAATCTTCATATCTCTAGAGCAGTGGTTCCCAACCTTTCTTGTGGGATGCCCCACCTTAGCCTTTCCATAAATTCTTATGCCCTTTTAATGTTTACTAATGGAATTGTTCATAAATGATATGTTAAATAGAATTTATACTTAACTAGCTCATTTTCTCCTTCACCGCAACGTTCGTTCTAAAGATTTTCTTAAAATTGATCATAATACTATTATTATATTTAATGTATTTCCGCCGGGTGGTATCCGGCAGAGTAGAATAGACCACCCTTATTTTTTACAAAGGTATCATACAAGGCGACTAGGGTAAGTTGAAGTCAGGCAGGCGGCAAAATATGTAACCAAATCATGTGACAACATGTTAGAAACATGTTGTGCCATTATTATATAAATATAGATCGGATATTTTTTACCATTAACCATTATAAAGATAACTAGCTGTCCGGCCGTTGCTGTGGCTCATTCTGGTGTCGAATTCCCCTCGAAACAGAATTCAATAGTTAAAAAAGAATACTTCGATCGCCATAAAACTTTACAAGATCATCCGCTGGGTCATTACAAAGATTGTATGAAAATTACATTTAAATCGATCAATCGTTTCAAAGTCTATAAAGGAGATACAGACAAACATTCATTTTTATATATTATGATTATATACTATAATTATTTAACTATTTTCTTTTCCCGTTAAATTTGGCACGGAATCTAGTATCGCATTTAAATGGCCCGTATCAAAAGAGTTAAACTCGTGTTGAGTCCATTTTCTAATTGCCCTATCTTAACATTCTAATTGCCCTTCGGTGGGGCGTGGGCCCCACGTTGGGAAACACTGATCTAGAGAATTCTGGGGATATGTGTAATCTACCAATCCGTATTGGAGCAGCGTGGTAGCAGGGGGATAGTAACAGGCCGAAAATTTACTTACTTTTTAAATTGTTATACTTATTTCATATAGATCTTCCAACGCCATATCAAATCAAATGAAATATTCTTTAATATACAACTAATATTATTAATATGTCGCCATAATATATCGTATTTTATTAAAATCGTTATAATAAAAATGCGTTATATTCCTTGAAGGTATTATTACTAAAAAATATTTTTTGGTTGCATTCTTTAAACTAATACAGTATGCAGAGACGCAAAGTGATTTGAATCGATAAAAGTTTTCAACAGAGAAAGTCGCGTGCAGAGTTGTGTGGAGTGATTATTAATTATTTTTCATACATATTTTATTCGGCTCACGCAAAATTTACAGGTGCGCATAATAATGATATCCTGTAACCATTTTCACTTTGCTAATAATATAATAAATCTCACAAGGCGTTATATTCCTCAAGGGCATGATTTGTATAGTAGTAGCGTGTAAGTTATTTAAGATAGATATAACTTGTACATATTTAATTTAAAAAAATGCACTAACAAATAATTAAATATAAAACTGTTTTAAATATTCAAATATCTATGCGCAAGTCAATGAGCTGCTAAGCAGATTTCCAGATGCCGACATTCACACATAACGATAAAACTTTTTTAAAGATCGTTATGTTCTATTTAGATAGTAACTAATGTAGGAAATGTGTTGTAAATGTTTGTTTTTCGTTTAATAATGTTTTCTATATATATCATGTAAGCGTTTTGGTTTTAGCTGTATGTGTATATGTAATGAATAAATAAATTTATGAAAGGATACTATCACATTTATAAAAATATGTCAGTAGACACTGATCTGCATTTCTGGGATAATAATTAATCTATATAAATAATATCTTAACTTTGTTTTGTATAAATAAAACTCACATGTTTCTTTCAAGCAAATTTTAAAACGAATGTTCGATATTCAAAATACTAAAGTTATTCTCGTTAATAAAACCATCATAATTAAAATAATTTTATTGAAATCATGAATATAAATCAAACGACAATATTTAAAAATATGATTTATTTAAACAATAAATAACAATCACACATCAGACACACTCACACATTAAAATAAATAATTCACACTATGTACATACACGGTTTCGGAAAACCTATTTGGTTTGTACCCGTTTGTTTGATCTCTCAATACAGACGGTTCATAGTAAATCGTCGATCAGTTTTCGTTTCTCATTAACATTATATGCGAGAGTTTGTCATGGTTTATGTGAGTATTAACGGTAAATATTAACATTAAAATAGGACTAGACCAACTCTCGCAATGTCTTCGGGGTTTGTGTTAGTGGTAAGCGTTGTAAGCCAGTTCTTGAGCCAACTCTTGCGGGTCAGCGTCCCTTCTGTGACGAGAGGCGGCGTATGCGGCATCCCATGGTCCATGAGCAGAGATCTGCGGGTGGGAGTTGTCCGCCGCGATCTGGGTAAACTACAACGTTACTCCAAGGTAGAATTTTAAGATAGGTTAGTGTAGAACCCGTGTAGGTTCCAATGCTAAAGTTATTTCACATACGTACAAGTATAGGGTGCAATATGCTTTTGTGGAATTTGTAAAGTGAAATATACTATTTTTAAGTGCCATCGAAGTGAGATTCGTGAAACAAAAGGGCTTTTAAAAGTGCAGTTTAAAAATATTACTTAGTTACAATGTTTTATAATTTTATAAACTCACCTTCTTGCATAGCTGGAAGATAGCCAGAGCGACGGAGACGACGAAAGAGAAGAATGATAGCTGCAGGGCGTTCCAGGCCTTTAATCCGAGGACTCCGATAGCCAACGGGATAAGGGTCATCGCTTTAAGAAGAACGAACACCAGGATTGGTACAATGATCTTCTTGAGCTTAGCTTTACGGGCTTCCCCAACAGAGCGGGCTCCTTCTTTGTTGAACTTAATGTTCAGGCTAAGTTCATCGTTGTCCAGGTTTCTAGGGCTGACCGTGACTTTAGTGTCAGCGATAGGCATTTCGAAGATCACGTCGTGAGATCGAATATAGTCTTCGACAGTGTCCATAAAATCGCCAGAGGAACGAGCTGATTCGTTTTCAGCGCCATTCTTCGTGACTTCTACGGCATCGGTGATCTGTTAAAGATTTATTATCGCTTAAGGTTTGAGCATACTGCACACATCATTAAAATTTATTTGAAAAATCTTCTTGTTACCTGGAAAGTGTCCTTTTTAAAGATGCTGTCGAGTAAGGACATCACCTTGTATTTGATGCAGGCAGTTGCATCACCACCTTCAGCACAACCGGATCTCATCTCCTCTACCATATTATCCAAGGGAGTATCCTTCCAGAAGCCTTGTTTGGAGGGCTGCGCCAAAGCACCCCCGATTAAGAAAACTAAATACACTACTTTAATTGATGTCATGTTTGTTGATATCGCCTGATGTTCACTGGACAACTGTTGGTAAGATTGTGATAGTTTCAACAAGGACTCAATGGCTTTTATACAGCTATTTCAAATTCAGCACGTACTTTGCAGTTCCGGTGCGGATTGTCTTGGTATGTACTACTTAATGACGGACTTACGATCTTTCGATTTCTAGCACTCGAAGTGTAAGGGAAAGCGATTTGATACGAATCCTCCTATAACATTAAATTCCAAAAAGGCCTATGTTCTAACATCATGTTTTGGTACATGGACGTTTTAGAAACCTTCGCATTTGGCGTCTTTTCTGTTGTTTGTGACACCATACCCTGGTTCGTTGAGGGTATGATCCATTTCTTTTGTCCCTTTTGCGCATGAGGTAAATTGTGAAGGTAAGAGAGAGAGGATTTGCGTATGAATTAGTGACTGTTTGATATGGCAGAGAAGCCGCAGTGCACGCGCCGATTGCATACGTAATTGTGCTTAAATTGCTATCATTGAACTTGTCACTATAGAGATAATATCTTTTATGAGAGCTGTTAATCTTTATTATTCTCATGTAGTTCAATGTTACTAAGTTTCCTAATAAGTTGTTTATGCTTTGATTGGTTTGTCTTTAATTGATCTGAGTCTATTGAGTCAAGTATCTATTACATACTTGTCAAAATTGTGATACCGGAATACTATTATAAACCATTACTAAGAAATCAGAAAGAAAGAAAGAATCACTTAATCACTTTTTATACCGTATTTATTCCCTTTTCTATATATCAGAGCTTAGCATTTCCTACGGCACTATAAGCTAAGCGGTAAATGTATGAAGATTAGGTTAGCGGACGGACGTAACTTTATGTGCAAATTTGTTTAAAAAAATTTCTTTGAAGGACACTATGTTGGGTTTTTAAAGAGCTTAGCATTTCCTAGGGCACTATAAGCGGTAAATGTATGAAGATAATGTTAGTGGACGGAAGTAACTTTATGCGCAAATTTGTTTAAACAATTTTTTTGAAGGACACTATGTTGGGTATCAAGCTTTTCTCGATTTACGCCTTTTCCAATTTCATCTATCTGTACCAAATCATCAGATTCGTATAAAAGCAAAGTAATCCGACTTGACAATAGGGAGGCCACATAGGATGAAGATGCGAAAAGGTGTTGTCCAAAGGTGTTGATGATCTTAATGCGTAGAAGTCTCTTGAGGATAATTGTACAAGTTAAAATCATTACTTGAAGAGATAAGAAACCTGCATTACTTTGGGAATTTGTATGATATGTATTACCTGTTGTTTGTTCCTATTTGTAAGTCTTACGCGTAAGTTTATTTTGTACAGTGCCTATCTTTTTGGACTTAACCAGGTTGGTGTATGTCCACCATTATCCCACCTACCTGGAAATTATTAACTCAACTGTGTTCATTACTTAATCTATACTTTTCTAATACATACAATTTATACATAGTAGATGGAATTTAAACAAAACAAAAGCAATTGTTCGCAGAAGACAGAAAACAAATGGTCATATCTCTTATTGTCTCTAATTTAACATTTATAATGCTTTACTTGTTAGGTCAAATTGTACCTGCGTGACGAGTTTTAAGCGCTGTCTTGAAAGGAGAAAGGAGACTTTTGTAAAAATTGGGTAGTAATAGCACTGTTACACTAAGACTTTGTTAACTTTTAAACAGGCTAGGAGGTGTAATTTCACATAAAGATATATCTTCGATATGAAACCTTTTTAAGTTAACTGATCTCCTACTATTCATACTATTTACTTTCTACAATTTGTTTCCTATTCTTTATGCACTTCCTGCGGAATGTTGCACAAGGGAGTGTCCGTCTCCCACGGACTAATATCTCTCCTCATTTCCTCCTCCTTCTACGGCAGAAATACCTTTTGGCATTGTTTTTCCGTAGCCGGTGTCTATTTCTTGGCCTTTCTTACCCGTTCTTTCGTTTGCTTCTCTCCCATTATATTCCAAACAAACTTCAGCATAAAATTCCAGCTGTCCTTGTCGAGGAATATGTAAGGTATTAAATTTTTAGCTGAAAATGCTGTCTCTGTTTTACTCACACACGCACTTACATCCACAAAAATACATCATTCACGTACACATATACAAATACAATACGAGTTTAATTTTGTTTTTACATTTTGTTTATACAATCTACCAGTACGTACGACAATGGCACTAGTAACCAAGAATACAAGCGCTTATTTTGGTTGTTAGAGGTGACATTTAAAGTGTTATGAAGACGTTAATCATAAGCTTTTATTAAAAATTGTATATCAAAACTGTGTTGAACAAATAAATAATTTCTAATTCTAAAATTCAAAGATGGTGTAGGTGTATCTTTTGATTCATAATAGACATAAATTCTGAAAGGGTAATCTTGCTAACACCTACGACCTTCTACTACTAGATTACTCCAATTAGTTCATTTATAGAAAAAAATTATACTTCGTCTACAACAATGTATTATTGTTGAGTCTAGTAATCACTTTCTCCGATGGCGGAAGTATTCGATCACAATCGGTCATAACATTAGTATGCGACGGGGTACTGAACTCGTCTTCACAAATATTTAATACTAGAACCTGCCCCAGCTTGGCACGTATAGTAGAGCTTATTGAGACCTTTGTGTTAATGAATTTCTGCGGCCATAGTTATCTTTATTTTGTCATCTTTAACTCCTAAAAATTACGAATGATGATTCTCCTATCCTTAGTTGGGCGCCATTGTCATCTTTATTTTGAAATAACTCCTAAAAATTATCATCATTCTCCTATCTAGCAAAAGTACGTAAATCGTTTGTGAGTTTGGGTATAAGATTCTATAATAAAATTCCGAAATCAATTTTGGCCATGCCATTACGGCAGCTTAAAAACACTGTTAAAAAGAGGCTGATACAGAAAGCCTACTATACTATTGATAGATGTGTGGATATAAGTGCACTTCTACCCTGTACAAGACAGTAATAACTAAATGTAACTAGTTTTAAGATTTATTTTTTAAAAAGAGCAACCGCCGAATTTCTTGCTGGTTGTTCTCGGTAGGAATAGCTTTCCGAACCAGCAGTAAATTTGACGATTCAAAAGCACTTGTTTACAAGTTGTTTACTTGAATAAAGAATATTTTGAATTTGAATTTTATCCTTACTTAGTTTCTAATTATTCATACTGATTACTTATTGTCATTCAAAATTCATTTTAAAAAGTAAGGGACCCACCAACAAAAAGAGTGATGCAAAGAATAGAACTTGTAAAGGAAATATTTTCTTACGTTTTCATAAATAATTTACTGTTATTTCATAGATATACGTAGCTATATTTATATTTTTATAGATACGTTTTATATATTTTGTAAGCCTAGGCTTTTAATGATGACAACTTTGTCTTTAACATTTTGGTTTAAATTTACCTTATAGTACACGTAACAGTGACTTCTCAAGGTAGAGCATTCTCTCCTATCATTCGACAAGTCTGGCCCCAGTCGTTATATACGCATGTCATACTTCACACTACAGATGTTACGGAGGTGGGTTCACCGGAACCGGACTCGGAACCGGAGATTTCATATTTGGAATATCGGAGTCGAAGTCGTAATCGGAATCCTTCATTATTAATTTAAAAATTGACCCGGTAATTAGATACCATTGAGACTGAAAATAAACAAATTAACGGGAGTTGCGCGTGCGAGGGGATGAACCCCCAGGCGACGAGTTACAACTTGTAGCTGCGCATTCTGAACGCTTTCGCATGACAATTTCACCTTCGTCATACCTCCGACTAAAATTTATCGGAGCCTTAGTCGGAGTCGGAGGGGTGAATTTAATCGGAGGTTCCGACCTTTCGGAGCCGGAGTCAGAGCTCCGTAACATATCCCTACTTCACACAATCCATCCATACTACATACTCCACAAATAGTTTAATAGAATTAGGCGTTACTTAGCGGAGATCCACATTATCATCCTCCTGTCCTTATCCCACTCGAAGTGGGGTCGGCACAACATGCTACAAACATGTCACATGATTTGGCTACGTATTTTACAACCGGCCGCCTGCTGGACGTCAACTTACCTTAGTCGTATTTTACGAAACCTCGGTAAGAATGAGGGTGGTCTATTCTGCTCAAGCGGATACCACACGGCGGTTTGCAGAGATCCACATAGCAAAATAATATTTTCATTACTTTTGTTCTCTTTTAATATTAATCTAATTTTTATGGGTAAGAAGGATGAAAGATTGACGCGACTGAAATTCTATGCGTTACTTAACTTTCAGATTATTAGTCAGTTTTGGCCAATAATATTACAATCGTAAAGATTTCGTATCGTAGTGCTTAACCTTTTAACTTCTAGCATCTGAAATTACTAGTAATGCAGGATCAGGATTTTCTTCAAATATGAATAGAAATCAATATTAACAATCAAAATATGTAAATAAAACTTTAGGAAATGTACGTAAATAACGTAATCTATATGCAATAAGACAATATTTAAACTGTCATGGAGATTAATTTATAGAACTAGTCGTTTCTTTGCGGAGGTCCTCAATACATAAGTAATGACAAAAATTATTTTGATATAAAGACTGTTTTAGACGTATATACCTCTTTCAAGTAAATTGTAAAAGAATCTGCTAATTGGTTTCACACATTACGGTTTTTCTACAGTAAAAGCTATTTGTTGTTCAATGCTATCAATTGTATTGTAATATGTCTGAACTCTAAGGAGGATTGTTTTTGAATGTGTCTTGTGCTGTTATATACCCTATATGCCCTACTGGCTTGCACAGCGTCACCGGTGGGATGGGCGAGCGCAGAAGCTTCGTCGGGTAAAATTGTTAGGTGATCGAGTGTTTTTAGGCACTCGCAACTTACTGGAGTGTCGCCGAGACCGAACCTCGGCTTAAAGCAGCGCGTTTTGAAGGACTGTATCTAACACATTGACTTTGAAGAACTCTGCATCACGGCTGCTGCGGCAGAGGGCTGCGACCGCTTGACACAAGCAAGCGGGGACCTCGTCCTTGCCGGCGAAGACGCTGTTTGTTTGTGTGTTATGAGTAAATCTTGTTCGATGCTGTTATAGCATCGTCAGGGTCATTAAGGACGCTCTTAGGGCGGCTGTGGAATCTGTTGGGAAAGTTAAACAGCTTATAGTTGGACGCGGCCACTATAAGGGAATTTGGGTGTGTGGACGCTTTCTCCAAGTAAGTCTTCGAGAATCGTTTGAAGAGATCGGCTATCGTGGGAAGATTGAGATCTCTATGGAGATTCACGTTGCGCACGAACCACGGACAGCCAGTGGCTGTACGCATGAATCGACTTTGAAGCGCCTGCAACGGATACAGTCGTGACAGGACTAAGGATTCGTAAAAGCCTGGTAGTTTATGTTATAGAGAGTTTATGTTTGCGTATACAAAAATACACTATGTGCGTATTTTTGTATACGCAAACTTACATGTCATAGACGCTTTGTTAGCTTTTCTATCTGCGTTTTAGGCTTAACATTAACTTAGCTTAATAGAATCTAAAAAATTCCGTTCTAATGTACTATGTATGCTAATCTACGAGGCATCGATCTCATGTGATTGAGTGTTTTCAAGACTAGCTTGTTAGAGTTTCTTCCCCTATGATAAGCTTCTTTTATCCTAGCGGCCAAACGCCAAATATATGAAAATATAAACAAATATAGATCCATCTATTTGAACTTCGTACTTTCCGGTAATCATCAGGTCAACGAAGAATTTGACAACGTCGTACTTAATAGGATCATAAAAATCAAACAATTATTTGATAACTAGTTTAAAAAGGACGTATTTAATTTATACTATTTGTACGTATTAAGCCCCCAAATTACATATAGCCCATGTATTTGTACTTTGGGGGCTTAATGGATTCAAAGCGTGTAAGTGTTTGAAAAAGTATTATCGGAAGATTTCAAAGGAATTTCATAGTTTGCAAACCTTGTAACGTTCTGTGCTATTTTCAATTAAAAAGGAAACTGATAAACGGTCCCTTCGTTAACACAATTCGTACTAACTTTTTTAATTATCTTTGAAACTAATTAACCTACTAATGAATTTTCAATGTAGTTCAGCCATGTTCAGCGGAGCCGGTTTTTCGATTGCGTCATTCTATATCGCTATACAAACAAGTGGCTCAATTCGTTGTTCAAACACTTGACTAAATACCTTACTTACAACGTCAACAATATTCAATGCAAACTGCATTAAAGCCTATGCGCTGTTGGCTTCGAGCTCAATCGTAATCATAAATTCATTGCCACGCTTAGGAAGCGCTGACAAGCCAAAACTATGGAACGAAACCTACACTCATATGGAGATCGTAATAATTCAATACGCACGAACCGTTTAGTTCTTCCACCGTCACCAAGCCGTGTGGACAGAGTTATGTGATTGTACGAAAAATCAGTCCAGTGGCCTATTTAAAACTTTCCAAACCATTTACGCAATACCTTATAAGGACTAGACATGTCTAAGTTGACTGTCACAAATTTTAGCAGCCGAACCGGAAGCCCTTACAAGACTAAAGACAAAGACGAACAGCAAGAAGGCAAAGTACACGAAGAAGTACTGCAGAAGACAAATTATGATAAACAGAAGGAAAAGAATAACGAATTATTACAGAAAGTCAACAAGAAAGCGGCTGAGTATCAATCCAATAAACCAAATTCTGGCATTTTTACAGAAGTGGTTACTCATGGAGCTTTCAATGTGAAGAAATGTGAAAAGGAGAAGTTTAAAAGTGATAGTGCGCCAGTTACGAAAGTGAATGCCGTAAGTAGCTCAAAATCTTTATTGGGATTTCCTTCTTCAGCTAATGATTTAGCTCTCGATGCTAAATCGGATTTGGAATCAGATCCAAACATATCCAAGGAAGTTAAAGATAAAGTTATAGAGAAATTGTTTACTTTAGTATCTATGGTCCAACATGCTTATGAATCCAAAGTGAGAATAATGACTGAATTTGATAAGTTTAAGGATACGCATTTGAAGAATGAGGTTCGGAGAGAGCGGGAACATTCAGAGCAATTGTATAAACTAAATATGAACTTTCAAAGCGAAGTTATACAATCGGTACAGCAACTGAGGAGCGAACTGGATTTGACAAGAAATTTCTTAAATCATACTGAAGAATCAGGTACCCTAATGAATTTTAAGGATATGTCGATAAATTATGACTCCGGTGTATCACAAACATTTGATTCTCATAATGTAAATAGTTGTGAACAATCCGATATAACTTCAAGAAATTGATTTTCCTATAATGTAAAAAAGAAGTATATATACTATGTAATATTAAGAAGTATATATATATGTAATAGTATTATATACTGTTTCAATACCTTAAGTATTTCCAAAAACTTACGACTTTAGAAAATTCTTTAAACATGTTGATAAATTATGACTATATTTGAATATGACTAATTATGAACCGTTTGATTCTTATTATCTTATTATAATAATTATGATGTCATAATTTATGACGATTCCAATATGTACCCAAAGATGTGATGTTATTGGTGTAAGTTTAAAACCTAGTGTTATACTTAATAGTATGAGTGAAGAACATGATTGTTTTGTTAAATTAAATAAAATATCATTAATTACATGTTAACTACAGAAATGACATGCTAACGCCAGCCTTTAAATGTACAAATATGTCCAAAACTTGTGGGTGGTAAATTATTGATATGTTTTCGTTTAGTAAGGTACACTTATGTTCGTCTTGATATTATTTTTTTTTTATTATTGCTGAATGAATTTCCTGAGGCTATTTCCATAAGAAAATTTGTAAGCTATGTTACCAAACAAAGAGCTACTACTATATTATCTAAAATAACATATTGTTTCAATGTTTTTTTTATGTCGTCGAAAATCTATCGTTTCAAAGTATGAACTTTCAATTTTCAGCATTTATACATGTACGTATTCATTATCAACATTCTCCTGCCCCAGTCCCATTCTAAGTGGGGTCGGGAAAATATGTATTGTGCATGTTGATATATGTTTTGGCTAGTTATTTTACGACCCAATGTAACTTACCTTAGTCGCCTCTTGCGGCACCTCGGTAAGAAATGGTGGTCTATTCTACTTAGCCGGATATCACAAGGCGGTTTTACATGTATGTATTATTTTAAAAGTTTCTATTCATAATGTATTAAAAATCATGCCAAAGAATAAATTATTTCCCAAATCCTACGGAAAAAGTGAATATTCTATGTAAAAAAAAATCTGTTGCAAATAGACATAGCCAATTACCGAGAGCACTGATAAGTTAGAATTGATTCGGATTTTCAACGTGAGAATATCATAGAAATTTTATTTTAGAGTAGGTGAGCCATAGGCAGGCCTGTAATTGCGAGTTTCACAATAAATAATGAGAAGGAAGATGTTACTCATATATTTTATCTTTGTCTAATCACGTAAAAAAGAGAGACAGATAGATAGATACTCCCTCATTTACTTTAGCTTTATTGCTATCTATTGTAATAGGGCATATTATAGCCTGGCTTCTATGGAGAATATCGATGAATTACGTATGTATATATTAGCTTTTAATATCGATTATTTAAATATGGCAATTTCAAAAGTAATAATAAAATTATTTTGCTATAATCCGCGATACAGTAAATAGAAAATATATATAGTGTTTAATGTATAGTTGACTATCAGTATTTTCATACCCGATACGTGCAGGATTCGTAAAAACACATGCACAAACCTCCACCACTTCCACCACAATACACAAGCACTACACAGGTTCACTATCACAAACTCAACAATCGTTTCGCCCCGCAACCGAAGCATCATCAGGAGAGGAAAATCGCATCGCTTTGCGATTTTGTCGTGGAGTCTATCTCCTATGCTTCGGTTGCGGGGCGAAACGATTGTTGAGTTTGTGATAGTGAACCTGTGTAGTGCTTGTGTATTGTGGTGGAAGTGGTGGAGGTTTGTGCATGTGTTTTTACGAATCCTGCACGTATCGGGTATGAAAATACTGATAGTCCACTATACATTAAACACTATATATATTTTCTATTTACTGTATCGCGGATTATAGCAAAATAATTTTATTATTACTTTTGTATTATGGATCTCCGCAAAGTAACGCCTAATTCTATAAATTATGGCAATTTCGTTAAAAGAAACAATTGCGTTACTGTTTCACAGGGAGTTTCATATTTTTACTTTCAAAAGTAGTAATAGTTACCTGCGGTTTAGTTATTAAGTATACTATTGACGGAAATTTTGTAAGTAAACAATTAACAGCCACAAGCATGCGTTGATTTGGATTTCAAGCTTTTTGGAACTATCCTTTTTGTATTACTCATCGTACAATATTATGGCGCAACAATCTGGGTTTTTTGCTCAATAATTGCCTATTAAGGATTATTTTTAACATTAACGTAATGTTCAGTTTAGATTTTTTAATGGACAAAGTAATACGTGTTTTCTCACTCTTGCCATTGTTACTTCTTTCTAAACATTGTGGTCCTGCCTAGATAACACTCACTAGTTTATCAATTCCTCCGGTTCCGACTGGTACGTGTTAAAACTTGTGTTTTATCAACATTTAAGTTATGTATCGTAGGATATTGACATTTATATAACAGTAAGTATAGCTTTGTAATATACATTATAAAATACTGTATTAGTTAACCAGAATAAAACAGATATGAAGAATCTTATTTATCACGTGTCAAAATTAAGGGGTTAGGTTGTCCGAAATAACAGAAAAAGTTTGGGCAGAACGTCGTATACTACTATTGATAAATATTAGGACAACCTATTATAGAATAAACTTATTAAAAAGCGAGATTATTTGCAACTTATAAGCATAGACTACTAATAAAAATATAAAACATTGCCGAAGCTTTTGCGAAATGTTAGAGAACTCTACTTGTATGAACTCGTTTGCGCATGCTTACGAATTCATACAAGTCTGAATTTAACGAAGCATGCGCGTGGCGAGAACGATTAGACAACTAGGTACCAGAACTAGGTATTGATCCAATTAACGATTGGACTTCCTCGTAATACTTTTGATTGGTTAAATAGTGCAGTGGCGGCCATTTGTAAGACTGATCTTGTAACTAAATTTTCTAAAATTGCTACTGATAGTTTAACTCTAAAAAGTAACTTATTTGTATTGATTGTTTGTATTCTGTGATAGCCAAACAGTGACTTTTTCGAATTGGTCAATGTTTTAGACCGGGCAGGCACTACTGAGTTTTCTATTAAACCTTATTTGCTTAATTAATACTAGCAATTTATCACATGTTTTTAAATGAATGAAAACATCCTGAGGAATCCTGCATATCTGTAAAGAATTCTGGGGATATGTGTAACCTACCAATCCGCATTGAAGCAACGTCATAGGTCTTAGCTCCAACATTTCTCTCCAAAAAGTCTAGGTCTATGCCCAGCAGTGGGATATTAACAAGTCGTTACCTTTTTATTTTTTTGGGTGATAGAAGAAAAGTAATGAATTATACATATATGAATAGCCAAAAGCCATCAATTGTGCATGAACCAAATCAAATGTCTTTTAATCATCCCTTTCCTGGCCTTATCCTATTCTAAGGGGGTGTTGGTTTTTGACTTCTATTCTCTCTTGCGCGTCGCCTCCCCTAGCAGTATCAATATCTTTTTAACCCGTAACATATTGTAGTAAAGATTTGGCAAATCCTTAACTCCATTTATCCTCCTTGGGAATACATTCGACATACTTTGTCGGTAGGGCAGCGGTGGACGTTGAGGTCATAGTGTCCGTTTTACCTTAGCCGCCTTTAACAACACCTCGGTAAAGTGGTGGTCTATTCTACTCTGCCAGATACCACATGGCTAATACGTACGTTATATACGTACGTAATATACATCATACTATACGTTATATACGTCATATACGTACGTATAGTACGCGGCAATAAGTATAAGTATTAACATCGAGGCTCAGAGAGAAAAATCGGCTAGATTCTGCTTCATAGAGTCTTGTCTCTGTCGCACAGACTAACGAACCCACGTGTGACAGTGACAGCGCTCTACGAAACCGAACTGGCCGGCTGTTTCGTTCTAAATTATCGATGTGCATTATTTATTGGCGGGTACTATACGTATGTAATATACATGCGTCGTCATTTAATATATTGTAAAATATTAACGCGATCTACCGAAAGTTGGATGTAAGCCGGTCCGCTGGAAGCTGAATAAACAGCATTTGATATAGTTTAAATTTAAAAACAATTACGTCTGTCTATCAATAAATTATTCAAAATAATAAAATAAGTCAAAAAAAGTATTTCTGTTGCTTGTAAAGTTATGAAAATTCGAAAATACTTGCACGGTACGAAAAAGAACCACGGGCCTGTTTTCAGTTCACACGTCTTTCTGCAAAAAGGAAGTTTGCTCATATTTTTGCGCAGTGAATCATTCGCGATTCTCAAAAATCTCCTGCCATGTTCTAATAATCCCAGATGACTCGAATTTTATTTCCAACATATACTAATATATTAGATGAATGCAAAATATATTAATTGAAATACATCGAATACTCTATAAGAATATTGTTAAAGTATATTAAGATTATAAATGCAAAAGTATATCTGTTCTGCTTTTACAGCTTACCGCTGGACCAATATTAATGAGATTTGGCACAATGAAAACTCATAAACCGGTGTAATTTAGGATAAAAGACGGAGTTTTCTCTCCGGAACACGGAAAGAATACATTATTGAAAGAACCTATACGCTTAAGTTGGCGTAAACGAAGTCGCGGGCACCACCAATTACATATTATTACATAGATTTTTTTAAGAAACGCGGATTATAGTACAACAATTCTATCATAACTTTTGTATTACGTTACAGGTGCTGATGGGTTATATTTCCGAAATTCTCTAGAGATATGGAGGTTTCCTAACGATGTTTTCCTTTACCAAAAAGCGTGTGATATATTGCTGGGAGCTTTAGTCGTGAGCGCTGCGTAAACCAGCAAAGATACGCTAAAGTAATGTACTAGAGAATGATAGGTTTATAAAAATACTACAAAAAAAGTTTGAGATAGCATGTCTCTATTTCTTATGGCTAACTCGCAATACTACTTTTATGTTTAGAATTTGAATTCTAGAAAAAATTTATGACACGCTGATTTCTACGCGGGCGAAGCCAATGGCACAACTAGTTATCAATAAGACATATATTTTTATAGAAAACTCATTTGTGCCTTGGTGTTTTGAACTCGTGACCCCCATTAAAGAGTCACACGGTCTCACCGCTGAGCTATCACAGTCATATTAGTTTAACGTTTCTGATAAGGGGCTAATAATTGCAGTTAAAGTTTACAAATAGAGAAATAAAAGAAGACAAAGTTTATCGCAATTGGGTGTAATTACTTTACAATCCCACTGCTGGGAATAGGCCTCTTCTCTCTGTTTCTGGAGAGAAGGGTTGGAGCTAAGACCTAACACGCTGCTCCAATGCGGATTGGTAGGTTACACATATCTCCAGAATTCTCTAGAGATATTCAGGTTTCCTCACGATGTTTTCCTTCACCGAAAAGCGTGTGATAAATTGCAATTATAAATTAGACACATGAGTTTTAATAGAAAACTCATTGGTGCCTGCCCGGGTTTGAACTCGTGTTTCCCTCGTAAGAGTCGCACGGTCTCACCGCTGGGCTATCACAGCTTACTTTATTACTTTACTTTATACGAAGCTTAATAAAAAACTAGGTATATTGGTAATTGTTATAGATATTTATAAATTCACGTCAGTAACCCACTGGCCAGTGGGAAGTACGCAGTGAGGAAAACCAAAATAGCCGGACGGCATATATAAAGGTGAAATCTTGGATGCTTTTCAAATATTTAAAGGAATGTTGTGTAGAAAGCGATGTACTTCTTCGAGAAGGTAAGTAAGTACTTATTATATTTATTATCATAGACTGGATTATGGTTTGAACACTTATTATTCTTAGTTAATATGCAAACCCGTATATAATATAACTACGACTTCATTTGCGTCGACTTCAGTGTTATGATACCCTCGATTACTTACGATATTTCTTTCTACTCTCGAAGAAAAATGGGACTTTTATGTTCCTATACATTAGCCGATATATGTATAAAGGGTTTGACCAATTTTCATGAAATTTCAAACAATCTTTAGATACATCCAACCACCCTTTAATTCTTTAAGTTTTGTCGACCGAAGCGTTTTTGAACTGTCAATGTCAGTTTCGTTTCGAGGGGAAGTCATCATTCGCCTGCGCTTATCCCACTCTAAGTGGGGTCGGCACAACATGTTACAAACATGTTGTCACATGATTTGGCTACGTATTTTACGACCGGCCGCCTGCCTGACGTCAACTTACCTTAGTCGCATTTTACGACACCTCGGTAAGAGATGAAAGTGGTCTATTCTACGCAGCTGGATACCACACGGCATTTACCTTAGTCGCCTCTTACGACACCTCGGTAAGAAAGGAGGGTAGTCTATTCTATTCTGCCTGATACCCACGGCTACTTGAGGGAAAGTCGTTGTTTATAAATAAAAGTAAACTATATGTTTATATGTAATTTTGACTACGTAAGTTACTACTATGTAAGTACTAGTAGTAAGTATTAGTATTTAATAACAGTATTATACTGTTTTTAGTACGTTATAATTTTTAGTGTTGAAAAATAATAAAGTAGGTAGGTATGCAAAATACTGATTTTATCATCAAAATGATTATTGACACTAAAATATATTTTTTAAAAGTTGTCTCATATCTATCTACTTTTTGTTATCGCTACCTCAGCATTTACTGAAAGGGTTTTTCTATAATTAATGTAAAGTGGCAGAAGTATATAAATAAAGCAACAATCTTATATATAAAGAGCTCATCGTTTATTTTAGTTTTAATTATAATTATACGATCACAATACGATACATTTCTCTAAAATACTGTTTAATATTCTTCCTAAATATACTTTATTTCTTTTAAAGTAGGCAACCCTACATAGGCTCTTTTTGACTACTAGCTGTCCGGCAAACGTTGTTTTGCCATATAAAATATTTTTAGAGAAATTTTAGTATACATTATAAAAAAATTAAAATTTTTGTCCAAAAAATGTTGGGTCGACAACCCTTGTCACTTAGGGGTATGAAAAATACATAGCTGATTCCCAGACCTCCATCCATCCATCAGCCTATCACAGTCCACTGCTGGACATAGGCTTCCCCATATCTGCGCCAGACATCCCGCTTTTCCGCAATGCGCATCCAGCTGGCCCCAACAACTTTTTGATGTCGTCAGTCCAGTGGGAAGGAGGATGCCTTACACAGCGTTTGCCAAGACGCGATCTCCACTCCAGGACTCTTTTGCTCCAACGGCCATCAGTCCTACGACAAACATTTCTCAGACCTACTGAATATGAATATAAAATTCCATAAAATCGGTAAAGACGGAGGAGTACGGTACCTAACATTGTCACACGAGAAAATTTATATAAAAGATTAAGTTATAAATATTGGAAATTTGACTACTAATTGAGTCTTCACAAGTCCATTCAATGTTAACTCATAAGCTGTCTAGTCTGGGTGTATTTATCCTTGGTCTGCTATGTGCTATCCCACAAATACATTTAGTTTTTTTTTTCAGATGGAAAAACCGGTGAAGCTGAGCTGCAGCGTGCTCCTGATAATATTGCTACAAGTTGGAGCACTTCCCCTGTGTAATTACATTGATTTCGACCACAAAATTCAAATTTGCCATCCATCAAATATGACCGACTATAGACTAAAACGTGGATTTATCTCGGATAATACCAATGTCGAGGTCATTACACTATGCGGATGTAGCATAACAGATTTAGATCATGATTCACTACAGAACTTAGCTTCTCTTAAATATTTAGATTTGTCTGGAAATAATCTCGAGCGATTTGAATTGGGTATCTTCGACGGTACACCGACGCTTCTTTACTTGAATATCTCAAAAAATTTGATTAACACACTTCCCGAACATTTATTTGTTCATACGCCTGATTTATTGGTATTAGATTTAAAGGACAATAGATTAGAAATATTAGACTTAGAACTATTTAACCCGTTAGAGAAGCTACAAGTATTGGATCTGTCCTGGAATAATTTTCTTGGCAAAGATCTTGATCCTTTTCTTTTTCAAAATAATACACATATTACATACATAAGTTTTTCGGGGAATGATATGAATGAAACTCCTGAAGATTTATTACAACCCTTACAATCCTTAGAGACGTTAAACTTGGATGGATGTGTACTGGAAGAAGTGCCCACTTTTGCAACAAAAAGCAATCTTAGAACAATGAAAGAACTAATATTATCGTCAAATCAAATTGATCAACTTGATAACGAGACAATATTCTCAAACTTAGAATCTTTGGAAGTTCTCGATCTGGGTAATAATGAGCTCAAACAAATAGAAACAGTTGTTCTTTCTCCATTAAAGAAATTAAAAGTTATTATACTGCAACGTAATGAATTGACATATTTGCCCGATGACTTGTTTGATGACTTACAATATTTAGAAAATATAGATTTATCTCATAATAAGCTCACATCAGTTTCAATGAATACGTTTCGCTATACGCCTGTCAAAATATTAGATTTATCCTTCAACAGATTAACATATTTGAGACCAGACTTTTGTCAGGCATTGAGGAAGTCAGGTGTCAAGTTAACAGAATTTTATTTCCACCAGAATCCTTGGCAATGTGCTTGCCTGAGAGATATATTAACTGAGGTTCGTGGTTGTAATTTGGTTTACAAAACTGATGTGTCTGGTTATAAGGAACCAATATGTGTGACGTCCCGTGATACCAGATGTCATAGGGATGATACGTCCAACAGTTTTTACACCGATATGTATGACAAAATAAAATTAGTAGGAAAAAATTATATTAAATAATTCATTCCAAACCACAGACAACAACTTAAAGTTACATTCAGATAGCGCTTAGACGCTTTCAACATAAATATTATTTATAATAATACTTTATATACAAACAATATTTGTTTATAATGAACACATATTGTTAATTAATTAATTTAGTTAGTTAGTTAATTTTAACAGTAGGTTCTTAAAATCCCTTAGTAAATTTTAACAGTAGGTTCATAAAAAGTTGTTAGCTCGTATCATATTTAACCTTAATTTATTGAAAATAATACTAATCGGATTTTATTAAAATATGATATGTTTATGATGTGAGTGTATGATTTATAATATAGATGAAATTAATGTAAGTTATTGGAAATAGATTTGATATATTTTTTTATTAAAGTGTTGCCATCTAGAAGAGATTGGCAAAACTACCACGAATGATAAGTTTTAATCGATATCCTTTCCACCCATCGTAGTTTTATGTTTTCTCACTAGATGATACGTTTTTGGGACCATACTTATTTAGTTTAGTAACCTATCATTTCAAGGTCAATAAATAAAAATTTATTTATTGCCATTGAATTTTGAAGATCAATTAAATTTTGTGTAACAATGGTATTAAAATAATTAATAAAATTAATAAAAATAATTATTTAACTAAAGAGCTCTGTACTGTACTTGCAACAATCTCTTACTTTATTTTATGAAATTGGGAATAAAATCTTTTCAAAATACTGCGCCAAAAATTATATTTTGAAAGGAACTACTCCTGAATTTCTTGCTGCGTTAGTAAGTATAAGTATTTTTGTTTACCAATAGAACTCAAAGAATGAAAAGAAAGTGCAAAAGTAGACAAAATAAAATTTCGAGGATAATAAATTGCAAAGTAAAGTTTACTCGAACTAAGTATTGCGTAACTAAGAACGAGGAAATATTATATAATTTATGATGATAATGCATATACACAGATCTTTTTATAATATCATCATTTGAGATAGCGGTCAAGTGCATGTCATAGACAAGTCTTATATCTTGACAGCTGCATCTAAAATTTGCATTCTTCCACCGCAATTTATTCCTAAGTAGCCCTACTAACAATTTCAGACAATTTTATACCCAAATCGGGACCGCACAAGCGGCTGCCAAAAAAATCATTCAAAACACGTGCAAGAAATTTATAAAATCAACATCTGCGAAATCGGTATTTTTTACCGGAATTTCTTTTGGTGCTGGGTAAAAAAGTGGGTGATGGTTCTTTCAGATCACATATCGGATAGATTCGGCGTAACTTCGCGACGTGTTGGTTATTAATGGTATACAGGGTGACATATGCGGTATATTATCTATATCAAACAGAACACGTTAATCTAGACTAGCTCTTACACAAGTTTTAATCTTATATAAAAATTCTCGCGGCACAATGTTTGTTACCATACTCCTCCGAAAAGGCCTGACCGATTTAAAACAAATATATGCATATCTGAGAATCGGCTACTATATATTTTTTATAGCCCTAAGTGATAAGGGTTGTCCACCTCTATTTTTTTTTTGCGCAAGATTTTATTATTAATTTATAATATACACTACAAATTCCCTAAAATGATCCCTGAAATAATTTTTATATGGCAAAATAACGTGTGCCCGGTAAGCTAGTAGAAAATCTAATTTTTTTTTTCGACCAACTAGAGTCATAATGTTGTGTAAGTATTAATGCAAACACATAAGACTTATTTTTAATAATACTAATCTAACCTAGGCTTAACCTTAAGACAGGATCCATGTGCCAGCAAATGCACCATTGCCCAATTATTCAAATCCTGTCAACAAATGCCCTCAGGACGTTGTTGGAGCTTGCCCGGACTCTACGCAGCAAAGATGTGCACCCTTTACGCATAGGCGTATTAATTCAATCCACGCGTGCCTAAGCGAATAGTCCCGATGTACTATAAAATCGGGGAGAAAGTTTAGAATTTTTTTTTAAACCATGCTACATAAAGCTTATAAGACTCGTACAAATGAAGATCATTTGAATGATAGAAGCATATTTTAACGCTACACGCCAGGGCGAATCCAATATGTTTTCAATTATAGAAAAACGTATATTGTAAACGTAAAAAAGAGAAAATAATCATATCAAAATACTATGTTTTTTTTCTTACCAATACTTTAATACATAAAAACCCTAGACATAAACTACATTACGGGTATTACGCAAGCTTTGTATTGTCATATTGTTGCTCGGTGACATCTTACTCTCTTGCATAATTGTTGCGTTCTGCATTCACCATCATAAAGGCTATACGATAGTCGTTAATTATTGCAATAGTTCTTGTTTCTTTAAATAGACGCATTATATCCTACTATACAAAGTAATTATTTATAGGAATTTTTCCGCTTTTGGATTTCTAAAACTGCCTCGTATTGTACTTTACTTCAATATTTAGCTAAACTTTTGTATATAAATAAATACAAAAGTAAAGTTAATAAAAACTGATGTTCTGCCGTCTTTGTCTACTCACACACTCTTGTATTATAATATTATATTATATTGCTATCATCCGTAAAGCTTTGATATTTTCTCATGGAGTCCTGTCGATGTTAAGTTATATGTTTCGCTTACCGGGCGAAATGATGGTTGACATTTTGATAGTGAATGTGTGCAGTGCTTGTGTAATGATTTATTATTGGTGGTTCGAAGTGTGTGAGTTTTTACGAATCCTGCATGTATCAGCTATGAGAACGGATAGTAAGTACACTCTACATTAATTAAGCATTTTCTTTTATCGCGAGTTACAGAAAAATATTTATTGTTTATATTTATTTTTATAACTTTTTTATAAGTAGGATTGCAAACAATCGCCCTGTATACGTCCACATTTTTTGATATGTCAGGTAAAGCGAAACTTTTTTTTTAATAAAATGATTCCTCAAAAGCCTTAATTATCTGGCACGAGATCGCCGTTTTTTACCAATTCGGCCCTTCCACGCCATTTGGCAGAATCGGTTTGTATTTTAGAATAATGCTGTTATAAATTAGAAATATAATACGCGGAATGGCTCGCGTTATTACTTTATTGGTCATTTTGCGTTTAAATGGAACACTTAATGCTTTGAAATCACGGGAAACTCATTATAAGGGGATAGTTAGAAAAATGTTAATGGGATCAAGTTATTTTGAGCAAATATTAATGGTAGTATTAGTGTATTTATTATTTATATATCGGGATTAGAGCGGTTCTTAAGTAGATTGGTGCACCTGATCGATTTCTTTATTATACCGCCGATTGTTGTAACCTAAGATTTGCAGATATAAATTCAAATTCATAATATTCTTTATCCAATTAAACGTTTCAAGTGTTTTGGACATAAACATAGATTCAAATTAAAAATATTCTTTACTCAAGTAAACTTGTAAACAAGTGCTTTTGAATCGTCAACTGTACTGATCGTTTAGAAATATGTTCGTACCGAGAAGACCCACCAAGGAACTCGGCGGTTGCTCTTTTCAGAACACAATTCTTATAGTGACATTTAGTCATATGCTATCTTGTACAGGGTCGAAGAGTAGCTATATCCACTCATTCTTATCCTCTATATAGTCCTCAACAGTATAGTACGCTATTTATATCAGTTTTAACAGTTGTTTTAGACCCCTGTAACGGCAAAGCTGAAATTGATTGAGGAATTTTATTAGAGAACACATATATAGGTTATTTAACTTTAAATATTCAGACATAAAAACAAATAAAATCTTAATCCCATTTCGTATTTGGATATCGATTAATAATATTAAATTTGTTGTGGATAAAAAGGAGTCGCAAAAGAAATATTGATCGCTGTTTGCTTCGTTCACGCATTCCGGAAAGCAAATAGATATATTATATTTCAATGATGTTCTTTAATTTTTATTTTTTAGACACTTCGCATAAAAATAAGTTCGTGCTGTTTAGTTGTTAGGTAGTTGTCAAAGTTAGAAAAACTATGATCCTTGTAAGCACTAGTCTGTAACTAGATACCTTTAGGGAGCCTTACTTTTGATATAAACTATGCACGTTTTTTTGGGAATAATACAAATATAATAAAATTACATTTAAAACTTATTTATTTGCCTTCTCATATATTTAAGAAACGTGTTAAAAAAAACAAGTTTGAATTATGATCAAAAGAGATCCTTTTGATTGATGTTCATTAAAATATATTTTAATTTTGACTATAAAACTGAAATAGTTTAAAACGGACTGAGAAAAAGATATAAGAAACTGTTTGATGAATCGTGCAATTGTTATTAGGTTATAATTACTCTTTACATAAGCATGGAAATTAAATTAAAAAATTATGTCGAAAATTTCAAATACCTAATATGTAAAAATTTGGATTGGGCAGCCTTGGTTTCCTTTTTCCGCTCCGTTGGGTTTTTGTGAAATTGTAATAGGAATACTTAATTTCATAGAATGTGTATATAGCTGTTCTCTTGACTTTGTCCGCGTTGAAATGAGTGTGTTACAAAGTTTTTCACGGGATTCTAGGATAAAAGAAGCTTGTATATTACCTCTAGAATCTTCTGTATTTTCCTATGAAAGTCTCATCAATATTGGTTAAGCTATTGCGAAGGATGTATTATAAGCCTTAACCTTCTGGAAGAATTGTACCTACATTTTAGTAAAAACTGTATAAAAACCAGTAGATTTCAAGAAAATCGATTACTAAAGACAGATAGTGACTTTTTTATAATATGTATAGAGTAGCCTAGAATTCTCTAAATATATGCAGGTTTTCTCACTATGTTTCCCATCACCGAAAAGCGTGTGATAAATTGCAATGATCAATAACACACGTAGGTTTTAACAGAAAAACTTATTTTTGAACCCACACTTTTGAGAGTGTCGCACGGTTGACTGGGATACTTCCAGGCTGTTATGGTAATCATAAGCAAAAACTTTTTTTTTACAGTAAAAAGCAAAAGTTTTTGGGCAGCTGAGTGGCACCATAGCACGAGCCATACGCTCGTAATTGCTGCGCAAAAAAATAAAGAGTAAATATAAAAAATGAATTCAGCAAAATAAGACAGGAAGAGGCAGCATATTGCGGGCACTTCCGCGGTTTATTTCAACCGTTCATATTAGATGGACCTACCAAAAGTTACATTTAATTAAAATAATATATCGCTAAATTAAGCACTCAAAAAAAATTTATATATTTTTGAATTTAAACTATCGTGAGTGGTATTCATAATTAATGTTTTGAGACCGGCTATACTCACGTCCTATTTTATTGGATGAGCCCGACTAGTTAGAGAATAGCTCCCGCCGCAATAACGCCGCGTAATAAGATCCGATATAATAAGACGTGAGTATAGCCGGTCTCTAAACAATAATTATAAATTTTATATAAATATTAATATGTCTAAGTAGTTACTCACACACATTCATACACAACAAACTAATGTTATTTTGTTATATTTGAACAGAGATATGTTAATTCAAGTTTATTACTTAATTGAAATTGGATAGTACACACCACTTAATTGTTTAATTATATAATCTACAGTAAATAAAAATATTTGTCTATTAGCGGACAAAAAATTTGATAAGAACATAGTTTGTTCTGTGAAAAGTATATATGTTTTGTTATATCCTAAGTAAAGTAGTAAAGTAACCACCAATAATACACCATACAAACACATTCACTACACATTCACATACACGATCGTTTCGCCCATTAACCGAAGCATCATCAACCCATTACGATACTGTCGTAGAGCCTGTCCTCCTGGAGACTTAAGAAAAATTATAGCAAAATAATTTTATCATAATTTCTGCATTATGCAATTCCGTAAAGTAACGGGTGCTCTTATAAAGAATATTTGTTTAGATACCTATAAAAAATAATTCCGAGTACTTGTTCATATCCATTCAATTCTAGCGTCTTAGAAACTTTTTCTTAATTTGATCGCCAATTGTTTGTGCCATACGTCTGAGATGAAAAGCAAAATTTGAAAAAAATGGCTCGTGCTCAGACTCTCGTTTTTTACGGAAACATGAGTTTTTGTGAATTTTTTTAAGGGTGCAGTGAAATTTATTTTTTTAATGGCATGTGGCTAATGACAAAGTCAATGGCAGATGCGGAGAAATGGAACGGAGAACGGAGAGTAGTGTTAAATATTATGTACAATTATAGTATACGATGGATTGTTAGAAGAAACTTTCAATCTGTCTTTTTCATTGCTAATACCTGATTGTGGACTTTATGAACCTAATTCAAATTCAAAATTCAAATTCAAAATATTCTTTATTCAAGTAAACTTGTAAACAAGTGCTTTTGAATCGTCAACTTTACTGCTGGTTCGGAAAGCCGTCCTACCGAGAAGAGCCAGCAAGAAACTCGGTGGAGCTCTTTTAAAAAAGAAGATTCTTAATACTAATTACATTTTGTCATAGCTATCCTGCACAAGGTCAAAGAGCAGCTATATCCACGCATTCTTATCATCAATGTAAGCCTCCACGGTATAATAGGCTTTCTGTATCAGCCTCTTTTTAACAGTATTTTTAAATTGCTGTAATGGCAAAGTTAAAATTGATTGTGGAATTTTGTTATAGAATCTTATACCCAAACCCACAAACGACTTACGTACTCTTACAAGGCGCAAAGCAGGAGCCGCAAGCTTATGTTAAGCTCCTACCTTTGTGGACCTACTTAGATAACATAATTTTAAATCCCCGTAACAAAGCAGCATCAAAATCCAAGCGAGATAATTGTTAACTTCAAATGCCATCAAATTTAATTAAAATAACATTGCCCAATCAAAAACATTGAGTACACCAGCACAGCGTCTTGCAGGCTAAGACGCGGAAGAGATATTTATGACGTAAGTTGGCTCTTCCAACCACACTCCCAAAGGCTTGTTGACTGTTTAAAGTTATACCATCAACTATTGTCACCCTAAGCCTTGGCTTGCCCTTACAGGAAGTATTCTTAGGGCGATTTGCCCTGGAGCAAGTAAAGTTGCTACCCTCTTTCATACCGTCAATGATTCTCGCCGCGCACTCGTCACGCCCTGCGATGCTGTATAGGCTACCAAATATGAAAGCATTTTTGAACCAATTTCTTTATCCTTCTGAATATGTTCTTCCTTTTGTTCTGTATATAAAGCTTTGATAGCCTGGGTTTCAAACCTCGGGCAAGCATATATAAGGTTTTCTGTTAAAACTTATGTATCGCTCTTGCGCTTTTCCGCCAAGGAAAACATCGCGAGGAAACCTGCATATCTGTAAAGAATTCTAGAGTTAGCTCATTCTCTCCAGAAACGGAGAGAGCAGGCCTATGCCCAGCAGTAAGTAAATCATTTTGCTATAATCCAATATAATCCAATACCAAAATAATTTAATTATTAATTTTAGATTACTTAGACGATAAGAATGCGTGGATATAGCTACTCTTCGATCCAGTACAAGACATTAATAAGCATATGTAACTAGTAATAAGAATTTTTCTTTGAAACGAGCAACCGCCAAGTTTCTTGCTGGTTCTTCTCGGTAGGAACAGCTTCCCGATCCAGCAATAGATGTTGACGATTCAAAAGCACTTGTTTACTAGTTGACTTGTATATAGAACTAAATTAAATATTAAAATGTTTTCGAATGCATACGACAAATGCTGTTAGTGAAGTAAAAAAACCGATATAGCGGAAGTTTGGCACATGCCGCGATCGCATTAGAACTGTCGACGATAAAAAATCTATAGTTTTATTTGATCTGTGCTCTTTTTAGCAACCGCTTTTTTTCCACATTTTTATCAACATCACTTTAAAGTTTTTATAGTGACCAGATGTTGTATGCAGATGACATTTTTTCACGAAGTGCGATTTTTAGTGGTTTGTCTGTTTGTAGGTGCGTTTTCGAGGGCAGATGTTTTGCATATTAAGTTTTTTATGTGCGATCGATCGACATAATCTACTTACTTTATTGACAAGTTTATTCGAGGCAATTTTGCATGCAAACGGTAAATAAAACTACTGTACTTTTCTCGGTTGTTTATAGTATAATTGGCTATGATAAAACATTTATCGTATTGTTAGTGTTTTGGACTAGGAAATATTGTTTAATATAACAATATTATACATAATATTTGGGTACAAAAGTAATAATAGAATTATTTTCCTATGTCATGCAATGTGTAGGAATGCAAAACCGTCCTCATACCTCATCTACGCAAGATTAGTTACCACACGACTGGCCCTTTGGCGCAGTTGTCATTGACCCTGCCTTAGGTTCCGCAGGTCGCTTGTTCGATTCCCGCAGAGGGCCAACATTTGCTAACAAAAATTTGTTGGTTCTTTGAGTCTGGGTGTATGCATATTTATTTATTTATTTATTTGTATTACAAATCACCACCAACATCAACAATACACTACACAAGCACTACACACATTCACTACGACAATCTCCCAACCGAACCGAATTTCCTCCCCCCCCCACAACCGAAGCATGATCAAGATATATGCTCCATGACAAAATCGCAAAGCTATTATACTCTTACTTCAGATAGCTATTGTATGATAATTCGTAAAGTAACGCCTTATTCTATGATTTATTTAATATTTGGGTGATAAAGAACTGATAAAAATGAGGGTTTAAATTTTAATTATTTACTTGCATCAATGTTGACTGTATACCCATAATTGCAAAAGTTTACTTATGATTTTTAGTTATGCGATTATTATGTAGGACGTCGGTATTTTTTGGTAATTTACCGATCTTTTCGTTTCTAATTTGATCACGTTGAAAACATACAATCATTTTAAAGATATCATCACATATAGCACATATATCAGCACATAACACAAAAAACTTAGCGCTAAGTAGAACAAATTTAAGCAAACTAGCGAAGGCGGTTACTGTGGATTAAATAGACACATATTAAACCGATAGTTGACAGACACTATAATTGTGCAGACTATGCGACTGCCCTCACATTGCACACTCTTCTAGGGTCGCATTATTGTGTAGACGTGATGCGTTCAGTATTCCTGTGCCCTCGTCACCAAGCAGGAAGGTTGAACTCCATGAGGTTTTAGCCGGTAGGAGTCCGGCATAACTGCTTTCACCCCCGCGGAATGCAGTACGCATGAAGGGTTCCCTCATGTAAAATAAAGAAAAAAAGGATCGCATTATTTACGCCCAAAGGAGGGGAAAGATCTCGCTGCCAAGAAGATCCTGGAATTGTTGAAATATACCTGCATTGGGAGTGACCTGTAAGCAGTGGCGATCACAATAGATCAGCAGTGATCGGACGAAGAAAAGTACATGGCCTCGGTATTCTTTTATTAAATGTCTGTTTTTCGCATTAATCGGCATCAGACGGTATTCGAGGAAACGATAGGTATTTTGAAAGAAATCGATACGTTTAATAAAATAAAATATAATTGCTATTCAAAAACAAATATCTTGGGCCCGCGGCCATGGGCACAATCAAAGGGTTTTTGATTTGAATAAATCAATCCTTTATAGAAATGCACTCTTATACAGGTGGATGGTTATTAGATTCTGTTATTTTTAAATGAAGAAGTTGTGATTTTTTTATCACATCTGCAATTTCTGTAGTCATTTAGTAATTAACGAGTTATTTTTGTATAGAACTATAGTTAATTACACCGGTATACACAACAACAACAATAAAAGTGGAAAGTGGATTTGATCGGACCAACCAATGGGTACGTATTTCATCAGCCCATTGAATCCGAATTCAATACACCCTCATGCGGATATATTTTATATTTCCGTACTCCTATGATTTGCAAAATTAAAAAAAAAGACTGAATAGTTACTACATTGGCATTACTTTAGGCTACATCATTCGCTTTCTATTTAGCCAGATCGTAGCTAGGCGCCTAGCCTTATCTTAACAGTACTTTCTTGCAATCTGTCACCTTTGCAGTTTGTTTATTTATTTAAAAAAGTTCCTTTTACTGATCATTGCCATTTCTAGGGCACCCTGTATATGCACTTTTTCAAAACATTTAGAGGTCGAGTTTTTGAAGGGTTTTTTCTTAAGATGGAGGCCAATTATGCACATTTTTGCCGACGCGGCCCGTTTGACGGTTTCTCGCGATGGCTGGCTGCTCTCATACTTATGAGGATGGATTCCTTCAAATAAAAATCGGGAGAGCGGTTTTTGTCCTGCTTTTTGCGGGTATATTGATGAACCTTCCAGATTTTGAAGGAATTCCGAAGACACGGCTATTGTGTTCCAGACCAGTGCTATATACGTAGTTGGAATTCATAAATAAAACATGCGCTATTTCTGTAACCTTCTAAAATGTAACAAACAGTACCTAGGTGTTTAGTCTTGTTTGTTATAAATACTAGGATACAGAATTTCTGATTGAATTATTTTGCTATAAACGACGTTTGTTAAGGGAATCTATGTAATTTATTTATTTATTTACTATTTATCTCTTACAATATTGTCGTGTAACCCACTTTTGCAAGATGGTACTAACAGAAAAGTAATAATTTGGCCGTTGAAGTGGGAGAACATCTGACTCCTAACTAAGAATCTTATGTTAAGGAATATCAGTAATTCCTCAGACTTGTTTGTTTTGCCAACTTTGTAAAACAAAATGGATGCTCTGGATTACCACAATATAGAATAACATGCTAAAAATTCTAGCGATATAGAAAAGAAGACGAAAAGAAAAATGAAAGAAAAAGAAACAATGATACTAAAAACCAATAACAAATACTTTGACTGCATTTCCATTCTCGCATCAACAAAAAAATGCTGTATTGCTAAGTGCAGTAAGCAGACAACGTTCACATACCTTATAAATGCAGGACCAGTCACTACACGTGTCACAAAACCACCTACAATACACCGCCCAAGCACTATACACACTCACTGCGACAATATCTAAAATCTTTTCGTCCCTTAACCGAAGTACCATCAGGAGGATAGACTCCACGGCAAAATCGTAATGCCTTCCAGGATCGTAAGATAAAAGTAAAAAAAGTAAAGTAACAGCCCGTTGTTATACCCACTGCTGGGCTAAGGCCTCCTCTCTCCGTTTTTGGAGAGAAGGATTGGAGCTAAGACCTACCACGCTGCTCCAATGCGGATTGGTAGGTTACACATATCTCCAGAATTCTCTAGAGATATGCAGGTTTCCCCACGATGTTTTCCTTCACCGAAAAGCGTGTGATAAATTGCAATTATCAATTAGACACATGAGTTTTAATAGAAAAACTCATTGGTGCCTGCCCGGGTTTGAACTCGTGTTCCCCTCGAAAGTGTCGCACGGTCTCACCGCTGGGCTATCACAGCTCTATGATCGTAAGATATTATTACATTATTCTTTGAATTATATTATGTAACATTAAATAATGTAGTGTTGCACTAAATAGTATAACATAATTAATAATAATTATTATTTTTTTTTTTTATAAATCTATCTTAAACTCTGTCATTTAATACTACTTACGCAAATGTTTGTATCTGCTTAGAGTTATGTTCTAAATAAATGAAGAGTTTTTTATATCACTCTGTTTTACTGATTTTGTTCATCTCACGGAGAGCAGACCTTCACTAGTTTTTCTCTATTTCCCTAATTTTCATCTTCATTTCAACCAATGGACTTAGACTAAGGATTATAAATTTCTTAAACGATTTCTTCGTTAGGTTTATATTTATATACAATGGCTTTTCAGGAAGTTTCTGAAATCTTAGGTGTCTGACGTATCTTATTTCTGGTACTGATAATTCAACTTATAAATTTAATTGTATTTTTTTTTAGATTTGTGCTCTGTTATATTACCAAATCAAATTTATTCAAAAAATATGACATATTCTCTCTTAATTAGTTTTATTTCATTCCGGTCCCACTAATTGGGGCTTAGTAACGAGCAAGCGTTAAAATGTTTCCCTTTCTATTTATTTAGACATTAATTAAAATATCCAAGGTAAGAATAATATTAAATCCTGCATAAAAAAATTGACGCATTTTTTTGCACACGGACATCCACTGGTAGTCATGGGCAAGAGTTTTATAATATCAACATATCACAGTTACTATTAAAATCCTTTTTAAAATCTGCCTTCAATAAAATAGTCTTAAAATGGTTGCAGGTCGCGGCTTTAAGGTACTGGCTTAAATTGCTTTACCTACGCTGCGTCATAAGTTTATTTCTGGGCACTACGTATAAATACGTATAAATTTTATTCATCTTCATTTATCCAGCTACATCTAGGACGAATGTCCATTAGGCCGACCACTAAAGCGGACGTTAAGGTAACGTCCACGTTTCTCGCAATAGTCCAATCTTAAATTTCAATAGATGTCTTCTGCTGGACATTGACGCTTTGAGATACAGGATACAGCAGCTTTCTTCGTCTGTTTTGAAGTCATATGTCTAACTAGTTGATATTTACCAACCCCTGTATTTTACGCCTATATGTCATATTATAAAATCGTAACGTCCATCGGTTCTAACCATTGCATCGCCCGTCGCCATTGCAAATACTCTATCTTTATCTCTGTCTTTTCCAATACCTACGATATAGGTACCTTTAAGGCAAGAGTGAATAGGCAACTTAGAAATTTACCAACTTAGAAGTTGCCTATTCAGCAGTAAGTGCAGTAAGTGCGTTCCATCTTAGATTGTATCATTGCTTACCATCAAGCATGATAACAGTCAAGTGCTTGCCTATTAATCAATAAAAATAAAAAATATGACGATCAATGTTAGTAATTTTAGTTCTGTTACGGATCTCATTGTTCCTATTTCAAAGAGGTACTCAAAGTATTTAAACTTTTATCGTCCGCCGATAGACTAAAAGTTTTCCTCTCAGTGTTATCGTCAGCAAACGGCTTCAAACGCCATTGGCAACACTCGAAGGCTTTTGCATTCAAACAACGATGGAATGTGGATGACAATTCTCACGAAATCAGCCAATCTCAGATAGAGAAATATAAATTAGATATCACAACAAACACAAAGTAGACTATCTCTTGTTTAATAAATAGGCTTAAGATAGCGTGGCGGAAAAATCCTTAGATGAGAACTATTCCCAGCTGTAAATGTTAATTGCCTACCGCGATGACATTTGTAGTAACGTACTTTTTGTCATTATTTAAAAGGGTTTGTTTAAGAACATGCCGCAGTTATAAAAATATTCTATAATTTATATTTTGTAGAATAAAACAACGTTCTTGCTTCTTCATTCACGCTGTGAATAAATATACTAATTTGTGACAGTGTGGAACTATTTTTTTTAAAGAGGTCAATTATATTTAATTTATGTGAAAAATGACACGCTTAATACTAATTTGTCTGTTATTAGTCTTTAATTTTCTTTTCATTGGTAAAATTAATGTTTTTGATAATGACTTTTACACTCCCATTTTTACAGTCTATTATTATCTTTTTATATTTATAGCAGTTTTCATAATATGTATAATAATTAATAATTAATATCAATAATATTATTTATTTAAATTATTTAAAATAATAATCCTTAATTATAGAATTTATTTGAAAAATCGTATGGAATGGTACTCGATCGGGCTCGAGGTGGTTATTCTAAAAGCAATGCTTTCTTACATTTTAACTAAAAACTAACTTCATTATTTGCAACACAATTGATACGCGATTATTACGTTGTGGCTTAATATCAATTATGACTAAAGTAAACCCTTATGTCTAGCGAATAATAATAAGTGTTTTCAAAGTTATATTAAATTGCAAGCTATAAAAAAATAAATAAACATTAATTGAAGAATATTAAAGGTGGACTTATTGCGTAATTGCGATTTCTTCTTAAGAAGTAATAAAGGCAGATTAAAAGTTAAGAAGTTAAAAAGGCTTTGTGATTTTTTTTGTGGAGTCTATCTCCTGATGATGCTTCGGTTGCGGGGCGAAACGATTGTTGAATTTGTGATAGTGAACGTGTGTAGTGCTTGTGTATTGTGGTGGCCGTGGTGGAGGCTTGTGCATGTGCTTTTACGAATCCTGCATGTATCGGGTATGAAAAAACGGATAGTCCACTATACATTTAGCACTTAATATTTTCTCTATTTACTGTATCGGATCATAGCAAAATATTTTTGGTAGAATGTGGAGGAGGTGAATGAAAAGTGAGGGAAGGTCGTTTGTATTCGGTTCATCGCAAATATCTTGTTGAAAATTTAGCCATATTAAATCCATACTAATATTACATGTGCGAAAGTCTGTCTCTCGGTCTGTTACGCTTTCACATTTGGTACAATTGAAGTTCATATACTGGAATATACTTATTTAAGATAAAGAAATGCCTGTTTTTTTTCTTCGGGAATAAGGAAAACATAATTATAATTATTTTAAAAAAACCTCATTTTATTCTAATAGTTTATAATTTACTTCTATATTTTTCAAGTGTATATTTTTGTTTTTCATTTTTATATCAAAATTATTATTTGAAGTTTTATGTAAATTTGTGCGTACCTGTAATCTGGAAACATATAGAAAAGATGATATATTGAATGTTTATGTTAGTTTATTAATGTTTATGATTTCTAGTTGGTAAGCCTTATCAATAAATTAAAAAAAACAAAATAATTCATGGTTTTTACAGTACACAATTTAGGAATTTTTAACACTGAAGTCAACACGATCAAAGTGTCGGTCACTAGTTAAATTGATACTTATATCAATATATAGATATATAAATATATAGATGGACGCTATTTCCTAAGATAGCGTCCATCTATATATCGCACGTTTAGTATTAGAGAGACCTCAAAAATTCAGAGACGTCCAAAATTCGGCTTAATTGATTTAGAAACATTGTAATCTTTATTTCAATTCCATCTATGACATCACGCTTCGAACTATTAAAAAGCTAGTGTTTTCTTGCCCTTCCAAGTTATGGGTCTCTTAAACACGAGTTTTGTAGACGGTTTATTGCAATTTGCTATTAAAACAATTTTTTCTGAGTTAGGTCACTTAATATAAAACGTGCGATAAAATATACGAGTATATTAGTCATCATCCTTCTGCCCTCATCCCAGTCTAAGTGGGGTCCGCGCAACATGCTATACACAAAATGTTACAAACATGTTGTCACATGATTTAGCTACCTACGTATTTCAAGACCGACCGCCTACCCGACGTCAACTTACCTTAGCCGTAATTTACGACCCCTCGGTAAGAAAGAGGGTGGTTTATTTTACTCAACCGGATACCACACGGTGGGTTAACTTACCTCAGTCGCCTTTTACGACACCTCGGTAAGAAATGAGGATGGTCTATTCTATTCAGTCGGATAACACACAGCGGGTCGACTTACCTTAGTCGCCTTTTACGACACCTCAGTAAGCAATGAGGGTGGTCTATTCTACTCACCCGGATACCACACGGCAAATAAAATATATATTAGTCATCATTCTCCTGCCCTTATCCCACTCTAAGTTGGGTCGGTACAACATGTTATAAACATGTTGTCACATAATTTGGCTTTAGTGTATTTTACGACCGGCCGCCTGCCTGACGTCAACGCACCTAAGTCGCCTTTTACGATACCTCGGTAAGAAATGAGGTTGGTCTATTCTATGTAGCCGGATACCACACGGCACATACCTTAATCGCCTCTTACGACACCTCGGTATGAAAGGAGGGTGGTCTATTCTATACTGCCGGATACCCCACGACGGAAAATATATATTAGTATTAGAGTATATTTCCAGAAACTTATACATTTGTGTTTGTTCCTCGTGCTTGTATCGAAACTCAGTTAGCTAACGGCTATAGAAATTAAAAAAAACACAACATCGATAACAATTAAAATTATATATTTTAATTTCAATAACGGAATCCTAAAAAACAAATAACCCTAAAATAGATCCTAAAAACAAAGAGTATTTGCAGTGTCCATTATAATCCCTTGACCACCTGTCAAAACAAGCCTACAGGTGAAGAGCCACCTGACGGCCAATACTAAAAATATAGATATGTAATGCTCAAACCATTATTGACTTTGTCTTTTGACTTGTTACTTGTAAATTATATTTTAGAGCCGCTATAGCTCAACGGCACAGATCGCAAACAAGGCTACTTACTATTGGGACTACTCCTTTATAATTTCTTAAGAAAGTAGATGTATTTTGGCTGTCGAAATGTCTAATAATTATAAAAAATATACTTAACAATTTTTTTTTAATTTTTACACACTGGCGTCCCTATTTAAATAATAATACTTTTAACATAATTCCGTTATTGGCTGTAGGTACAAATTAAACTAATATTTTGAAATAGTTTAAGAGCTGTGAGGTTTTGTAAAAAATAAAAAATAAAACGCAATAATAAAAAAATTCCAATGCAATATATTTGAAATATATATATATGTCGCCACGATGACGTCACGTCCCTCCGGTAAACAACATGTACATCCGGAAGAATTCGCCATTTTGACAATCCGATAAACTGAACGGGGTGAAATTCAATTAAGTAAATGGCTGGATGCTCTCCATCATCCATGTGCTTAGACTTCCGTCTCGTGTACTTGTTGTCGTGCCACCAATTATTCTTATATTTCTGTATAATTTAATCTGTTTCAAGTGTTATCGATAGTGTGTGAGTTTTAAACGTTTAAAAGGTGTGTCCTCATCTTTATTTAGATCTTAATTTAGAAAGGATATTTTTTTATTCGTTTTAAGTGGATAAAAAAAGCCGAAAATAGCTTTATTCATTCACCCAAAGTAAAAAATAGCTTCTTAATTTACGAATTTAATTTATTTTTATTTTACCAATAAACTGTTTTACGCGTTGGGCGTGCTCTTAGGGTTAAATTAGTTTTTAGGTATGTCGAAATTTAAAAATAGAACAGCGTCCTAAGCATACCAAAAAATGGAAAGATAGTATTAGGTCCTTACATATGAAATTGGCGTTTTGTCGTACTGGCCACTTTGATCTCAAATATTACCTTTATGGTTAGGAATTCCAAATTCAAATTCATACAGCTATTTACTCATGCATTTGTGTTTCAAACCCCCTAATTCATTTGTTTTTTCTTCTTTTGTTTTTTTCTTTGTGTCACTCTGTTTACAAAATGGAAAATATGAAATATCGCGTTATTTACGAGTATGAGCTCCACCGTGGCACCAGTGCTGCAGAAACGGCTCGAAGGATTAATGATGTGTATGGTGACGGTGTCGCAAAAGAAAACACAGTGCGTTTTTGGTTCCAACGTTTTCGTTCTGGAAATTTCGACCTGCAGAACGAGCCTCGTGGACGGCCGGAGACCTGGAGCTGCAGGCTCCGGTGTTAGTGATAAAACTATTCTAATCCACTTGAAGCAAATTGGGAAGGTGAAAAAGTTTGAAAGGTGGGTACCTCATGAATTGAGTGAAGCAAACCGACAAACGCGCGTCGACTGCTGCGTTACGTTACTCAACCGGCACAATAATGAAGGAATTTTAAATCGAATCATTACCTGTGATGAAAAGTGGATCCTCTACGATAATCGGAAGCGCTCATCGCAATGGCTGAACCCTGGCGAACCAGCCAAATCCTGCCCTAAGCGAAAATTGACTAAAAAAAAGTTGCTTGTAAGTGTTTGGTGGACTAGTGCCGGTGTCGTTCACTACAGCTTTCTTAAATCTGGCCAGACGATTACGGCAGATATCTACTGTCAGCAACTGCAAACCATGATGGAAAAGCTAACTGCTAAACAACCGAGGCTGGTCAATCGCTCTAGGCCACTGCTGCTTCAGGACAACGCTAGATCACACACTGCACAACAGACGGCTACCAAATCAAAGGAGCTTCAATTAGAATGTCTTAGACATCCACCGTACTCTCCGGACCTTGCTCCAACAGATTACCATTTTTTTCGCAATTTGGATAACTACTTGCAAGGAAAAAAATTCAACTCCGATGGGGCAGTCCAAACCGCCTTCAAAGATTTTATTGATTCCCGCCCGAATGGTTTTTTTAGTAAGGGGATCAATGAACTACCTATGAGATGGCAAAAGTGCATACATAGCAATGGTACATACTTTGATTAATTAAATATATTTCATTAAAAAAAAACGACTTTATGTTCCTCCCATAGAAAACGCCAATTTCATATGTAAGGACCTAATATTATTATGTATCTATAATTAAAATATAGAATAAAGACATATATCAAAAAGTAAAAAAAAACTGTAAATTGTTTTTATGAGATATCCTAAAGGTGCCTTCATAGATGTTATCAAATACGATCAACAATACAAACACAGCAGAAAGGGCTCGTGCGTCTTTTTTCACGCGGAAGACCCAAACGTAGGCGAAAGCAAACATCATACAGCCACAAAGAACGGCACACTCCACAATCAAGAACTATCGAATTTCTTGAAAAAAAAGAGCACATGCCAAAAAGTTAAAAAAATAAAAGATAGCACATGTCGAAATCTGATTACACCGTATTTAATCAAAGGGTTGTATTGCGGATACAAAAACTGCGTACCCTTTTTGCGCACCCGCGTCTTTTTTTGCTGGAAAAAAATGCAAAATCGATTTCAGCAGATGTCCATAAATAGAAAGGGTTTGATAGGATTTGATAAAAAAGCCGAATCCATCAGTAAACAATGACTCTAAACCGTTATGGATGGACTGTTTAAATTCGCTATTATGAGATAAAGAGTTGGTTATCGGTTATTATAAATAATTTGATGTGGTAAATAACGAAGGAAATTGGTTTTTTTACCGGCAAATGAAGCTCGTTAGTAGATTTTTTGTAAGAAACGTTAACAACCTTTTTGGCTGTAATATGATTAATATAATACGATCTAATCCTCATCTTACTTTATTTGTTTTTGTTATTAGTTTATTTTTATAAATAGTTATAAAAAGTTAATCCTTAATAAATAATACAGTAAAATCTTCATTTTATAATAGTAGTGCAGTTTAGGCAATATAAATATAATAGAAAGCAATATATCGACTGTGAATTGGCAAATTTTCCTATCTTATTATTCACTACTTTTCAGGAAGAAGATAAAACGTGATTAATAATAAATTCGCAATAATTTTTATGTAATAAAAAACAGTTGACTTTAAATATGTTTATTTATTTCTAGATTTTCTAGTAGATAATACATGCTGATACGGTGAATGGGCAGTAGTACCAAAGGCCCTTAAAAGTAATTTGGTTTGAAATTAAGATAGTACATATTGCCGGTTGAATTTAAGGATTTACTTATCTTTGTTAAGTATTGTTATATTTTTTTACTATATTGTAAATGTTTTTTTATTAAACAGCAATACAATAAAACGAAGAGGTATTTAATAAATATGCACATTTTATCCTCGGTATGTAATCTGCACATATCGTGTATAGAAATATGGATTGTAGGATTGATGTATAATATGATGGATGTATTTTGTTTGCGCTTGCGTTAAGCCTTTATAGCAGGTTCCGTTTTGATAATAAAAGGTCTTGTGAAGACTGTTGAACTATATTGTTTGCAATTTAAAAAGGAGTACATAGATTGCGTTACAAAATTTGATTAATAATTTGACAATTGAATTAAAAAAATGTACAACGATCGTATTTGACGTTTGTGACGTTTTGCGTAGATGCCCTTAGATATGTGCATGTCATCCATATGGCCACAGATGATTATAGGCCACAACACAGTGTGGTGTTTCATCGAAGAATTAATATCACCCGTAATGATCAATGAGTTGTGGTGCATATATTTAAAAAATCAAAAGTTCATGACGTGTTGCATTACAGAGACATATGTCGAATATCGAATTATATTTGTCATATTTGAACACCGAATGAACTTAACCGAATATCGAATGGTGTTCTAAATAAGAGTGCAAAAACTGCACGATCATTCACCATCAGGCGAGAAAGTTGCGCTTGAAACGCAAAAATTTTATCGATGATAAAAATATATTTTCACTACAACGAAATGCCGATCAACAATTTAAAACAAAACCGGATCATTACGCCCTCGGTATGTATGAAGAAATGTCCTTCCCAAATACTTGGCAAAAAGTGATTAAAATCGTCGATCAGCATTCTACCACTAGCACATGAACTTCTCTGTTCGTATATAAAAAGTATTTTGAATTCTAAAGCTATGTGAAAAGGTTCAATTTACTTAAACTTAGGGTTACAAAACGGTCTATGTGAACTGGACGATTCATACTATGGCACGCAACGTAAATTCTATTATCGAGCACCATATTTGGACATGAAAGGGATATCCCACGGCAATGCCAATAAGTACTCGAGGTTTTTGCCTTATAATTTGACGTGCTTTGATTAGTCACATGCGAAAACTGGCACGTATGGTCACAGGTATTGCTTCGATTACACTGCTGTAGTATTTTTGTTTCTTCGGGTGCCTTTGTTTTAAATTGGTTGGTTTAGTTTTTTTTATAGAAATGAAAGAATGAGACGAAAACTAGTTTGACATTCTGAGGTTCCACTTTATCTAAATATTAAAATTTATTGTTTAATAATTATTCAACGAACTATTGAACTATCTGATGGTCCTTCGGTTGCGGAGCGAAACGATTGTTAAGTTTCTGATAGTGAATGTGTGCAGTGCTTGTATTGTGGTGGTTGTAGATGTTTGTAGTGAAGTCGTTTTACAAATCCTGCATGTATCAGCCATTTAAAACGATAATACTAGTAAATTCTTTCTGGACACTTCCATATGGGGGTTGCTGCCCATAGTCACCACGCTGGGCAAACGGGTTGGTGACCGCAGAGCTGACTGATTCGACACTAGAGGCGCTGCTGCCCGCCTCTGGCCTGGGATTTTAAGTCAGCTTAATTGGATGGTTATACCGCCATCAGTCGGTCGCCATAGCCTCGTCTGTTATCGGCAGGGGGCACCGCATGCAAGTGAGGTTGACATTTGGGAGTACTGGTTGATATGCGTACTCCCCTTACCCCCTATTGCGGAGAAGCGGGATGTCTGGCGCAGACATGGGGAGGCCTATGTCCAGCAGTGGACTGCATTAGGCTGATGGATGGATGGATGGATGAGTAAATTCTACATTTAACATTACGTTCTAATTGCTTTATCGCGGATTATAGCAAATAAAAACCATTTTTACTTTTCTATGATGAATCTCCGCAAAGTTTTTATATGTGGATAAAATTTTGATATCTGTAAGCGCATTTTGATGACAATCAAGAATGAATTATAAAATAATGTTGTAAAGTGTACGGGAAAATTCCCAAAGTAGCGTAATCAGCACTGCGCCACAAAATAATATACAAATCCTTAAGGACTTTAATATCGGATTATTTATTTATCAGGCAGTGGTATTTGGCTCGAATATATGTTTAGATGTTATTTAGTTGACAGCCGATAACTTGTAAATAATGCTATTGTATTTAAAACCGATACTTCGAATCAAATTCGATCTCCGATTGATAGGGCAGCCGAAAATCATGAGTAAGTAGGGTTACCAAATGTTGTTGAAGTGTGCCTTATTTTGTTACATTATATTATGGGTGCGATGGTGCTTACATCAATTGATGTTATGAAGCACTTATAACGTGTTAAAAAGCAAGGTTTTTTCATTTTATTTATCTGTCGGACATAGATTTCTCTAACTCTTTATGTACCGGAACCCGATATATCGGCTCTTGCTACACTAGCGATAAGTGCCAGAGCCGATATATCGGCCTGCGCGTTGTAGATGTTGATTTATTCCTTTGTTAGTTGATTTATACCTTTGTTAGTATAAATAACTATAATAATTTGAAAACTCGTGACATTTACATGTTCTCTACTTCATCCTTTTTTCTTGCATAGTTATCATTGGCAAAACGCACTTTTTGAACGCTTTGGTATGAAAGACTGACGGAATAGTTTCAATGGCTAATCAGCCGAGTTTAACTCGGTGAATTACAAATTTCTCTTATTTGGACGTACCTAGTTAGAAATTACAAAATGGCGATACATAAGAGTACTTTAAAACCTAAATGAAAAATCTCCGCATTCGAAATATATTTGTAAATGATGATCTCCATGTCCTGCATCGTTATTTTAGTAAATTGGTAACTCTATTCACTGTGTAAGGTATTCGCAATGTTACCTTTTATAGAAGATGCTTAGAATCGGGTCGAAAGAGACGATGGGTTAACGCCTCGGGAAATTTTTGTAAGGGATCTGTAGAATGTTTCTTCTAAAAATAATAGCCAAAGTTTTTGTTGTTGTGACAAATACGAGACGAATGTAGACTGCTACGTAAAGAAACACTAAATTTTTCGTAGAAAATTTAATTAAGGTTTCTGACTGGTCCGTTGGCGCAGTGGGTAGTGACCCTCTCTTCAGCTCCGCGGGTCGTGGGTTCGATTCCCGCAGAGGGCTAACATTTTTTATAAACAATTTGATGGTTCTACGAGTCTGGGTGTACTACTAGGTGTACTTACTTTAAGGACAGACGACCGTGTGTGTGTAAGTGTCCTATAAATTTATTATTATTATTCATATTTATTTAGTTTTATTATTGTGGATTCCAATCATTGATATTTTTTGGATATTTCAGAGATTTTGTTAATTCAGCACTGCAACATATTTGTTCTACATTTGGTAACTTCTTTCAATTCCCGTTTGTAGGAAAATTTATTAACTTTATTTGCAATATTATCAAAATTGAATTCTAATTCTAATTCAAATCTCCAATACCTATACTCGCTATAAAAGTATAAAATCTTGAGGACGATCTAGATTCTTATAATGAAGACATTATTAATTTATAGAATTAGGCGTTACTTTGCGGAGATCCATAATACAAAAGTAATAATAAAATTATTTTGCTATAATCCGCGATACAGTAAATAGAAAATATATATAGTGTTTAATGTATAGTGGACTATCAGTATTTTCATACCCGATACGTGCAGGATTCGTAAAAGCACATGCACAAACCTCCACCACTTCCACCACAATACACAAGCACTACACAGTTTCACTATCACAAACTCAACAATCGTTTCGCCCCGCAACCGAAGCATCATCAGGAGATAGACTCCACGACAAAATCGCAAAGTGAAGCGTTATCCAAACAAGCGTTGTTAAATAGTACTTGGTTCATCCCCACCCTTTATTTACCTCGGAACACGTGCAACAAGCTTGAACTAGAGACATTTATCTGCTCGTTAATGAGGGTGCCATTGTTATGCTTAATGATTTCTAATTGTTCCAAAATATTGTTAAATATTTTGCATGCTTAATGATTTCTAATTGTTCCAAAATATTGTTAAATATTTTGGAACAATTAGAAATCATTAAGCATAACAATGGCACCCTCATTAACGAGCAGATAAATGTCTCTAGTTCAAGCTTGTTGCACGTGTTCCGAGGTAAATAAAGGGTGGGGATGAACCAAGTACTATTTAACAACGCTTGTTTGGATAACGCTTCACTTTGCGATTTTGTCGTGGAGTCTATCTCCTGATGATGCTTCGGTTGCGGGGCGAAACGATTGTTGAGTTTGTGATAGTGAAACTGTGTAGTGCTTGTGTATTGTGGTGGAAGTGGTGGAGGTTTGTGCATGTGCTTTTACGAATCCTGCACGTATCGGGTATGAAAATACTGATAGTCCACTATACATTAAACACTATATATATTTTCTATTTACTGTATCGTGGATTATAGCAAAATAATTTTATTATTACTTTTGAAGACATTATTGTTTAAATATGTATCTGGAATAATATCTGCTTTAAGTGGTTTACTTTTCCAAATGGCAGCCATACCAGATTCGTACCAAACCTTACCTTAATAGATACCTTGTCACTCCCTTATCTATCCAGTATATGTCGTCTTAAGTCTCAGCCTTCAAATGCATTTTCATACATTGCACAGCTTTAGCGCCTGTCCCTCCTATCAACGCTATATAAGATTTAAAACTAAAAGTAAAATATTAAGGCAATCGAAAAAAAAATTAACATTAAATCAAATAAAAATGTCTACAAATCCGCTGTGTGGCATCCGGTTGAGTAGAATAGATCACCCTCATTTCTTACCGAGGTGTCATAAAAGGTGACTAAGGTAAGTCAACCTGCCGCGTGGTATCCGGCTGAGTAGAATAGATCACCCTCATTTCTTACCGAGGAGTCGTAAAAGGCGTCTAAGGTAAGTTGACCCACCGTGTGGTATCCGGTTGAGTAGACTAGACCACCCTCATTTCTGCCGAGGTGTCGTAAAAGGCGATTTAGGTATGTTGACCTACCGGTATCCGGTTGAGTAGAATAGACCACTCTCTTTCTTACCGAAGGCTCGTAAAATACGACTAAGGTAAGTTGACGTCAGGCAGGCGGCCGGTCGTAAAATACGTAGCCGAATCATGTGACAACATGTTTGTAACATATTGTGCCACTTAGAGTGGGATAAGGGCAGGAGATAGATGAAAAATGACTACAAATAAAAGCTATCCATTACAAAAATGAACAAGTTATATCTATCTTAAATTACTTACACGCTACTACTATACAAATCATGCCCACGTGGAATGGTCTAAGAATGCTGGCAGCGTTTCCGCGTTGAATCGCTAAGCTGATTGTTCTTTGTGCGAAAAAGGCGCCAGCCCACTTGTCACCCGAAGAGGCGATCAACCGAGGTATTAAAACGGATAAAAAAAAATTGCACTTTGTAATTAAATCTAAATAAATCGAAATTGACATTTAATTCTGTATTATATAATTTAACGGATCATTAAGTGTTTTATAAATTCAATTGGGAAAACGGAAGTATTTGAAAATTTCAGTCGATTTAATTTAATATTAATAATTACGTCAAGGACCGGGGCGTTTAGGAAAACAGATGCCATTAATGCTATATGCGAAAATAAGATATCATTTTTCATTTTAAGATGTTTAGAAAGTCAAAAAAATCTACTTTCTTTTATCTGTCTGTGATAGACACTTTATAAAAAAAGTAGAACTGCATCTCGTTCGCTCTGTGACAAGTTACTGAACGAGATGAAAAGCTTACTTATTAAAATCTACACGTAGATATATGCCCTAAAATAATCCTTAACTTGTAACTTCAAAAAGTAAATCGAAACGCTTGCTTGCATGTTTATCACACTGACTGGCTTGTTGTGGACTGTGTATTAATCATTTTCAACTATTTTACATTGATTTCGGACACACGTGTCAATGCGTTTTTTATTAACTTGTATGTGCATTGGGGGCTAAATAATTTGAGAAATGTTGCTACGTCTTGCCTTGCACTGACGGTTAGCATTGACTTGTCCGATTTAAATTCATGTTTCCTTGTCTGTATAATCGATGACATAACGCTCACAGGCTAACAATTTTTGTATCACTCTTAAATAATTTATAGAATTAGGCGTTACTATCACTCCTAACTGTATGCAAAATATTTATTAACAGGGCAACGTAACACAATGTAATATCCCAAAAGTAAATGATACACAAATCTAATTAATGTAATCTGCACTTTCCCACATTCTTTTGCTTTCCGTTCACGAAAGTAAAAGAATGTGGGAATTAAGTATACGAAGAAGATCTGTAAGGGATTTGTTAAGTACAGAATAACTGCCTTTGTAAATTTAAAGCTTTAATAATAATAATAATCTTTATTTAAGACTACAGATAGTCCAGTTGTTAGTAAAGTACCTTAAGCCTAAGTGTTAGTATAGTACCCGGCATTAAAAAATGCACATCGATGTGTAGAACGAAACAGCCAGCCAGTTCGGTTTCGTAGAGTGCTGTCACTGTCACGGGTTCGTCAGTCTGTGCGACAGCGACAATGCTCTATGAAGCAGAATCTAGCCGATTTTCTCTCTCTAAGCCTCGATGTGCATTATTTATTGCCGGACACTATAAATACAATTAACTTATAATAACTTAATAATACTGCTACCTATTTATGGTATCGGACAAAATGACCAAACCATTTCAATTTTGTTCGACAACACTTTAACAAGTTTTTTTATATATTTTTGTACAAAAGGTATAGAATATACCATAATAGAATGAATAAATACAATAGTAATAATATGATACTGAGATGCATTAAGAGGATGTTGCAGGCGGAAGATGAAAGTGAAATGTACAACGTATATGTACAATTTATATGGTTACATTTTATGTTTCCATATGTTTAATAGCCATCAACAGCCAAAATTGAATCATAGTATCTGCTTATAAAGTTTAGGGCTCGCTAAAAAAAGCTATAAGACTTACATTTACAACACAACAACTACAAGTACAACTAACATTTTTTAATACATATTTAGTTTTTCATGAAATAAATAATATTTACCATGAAGCTAATAATGTTTTAATACATCTACAAAGAAATAATAATAGGATTTACCGATAAAATAAAAAAGATAGATCTTGACTTTAAGGGAACAGACTCGAAGTCTTATGGTAAAATCGATTTTCTATGGACAGCACAAGGCAAACACTTAGCTTATTATGCGGAAAGATGATCTTGATAGCTTCCACCAGTTAAGATTCACGGATTTCGGACAACCATTCGAGTCCTAATGATACAAATTATTGTTAAAATTGCCACTTTACGTGCTAACTCTATTTTATGACAACACCCTTACACAAATCCTCATATTCAACAATAGTTTCGCCCCACAATCGAAGCATCATCAGCAGACCTACAATGAAGACGTAAACGACGACCGCGAACCGCTTTCTTTTCGTACCATGAAGTGTGAATTGCATTGGGGTCGTAATGTTTGAAAAGGATAACGTTATATGAACTATAGATAAGTCTGTCGCTTTTACTCACATGTTCTTAGGACGAATTCCGAACGCTCATTCGGCAACGACTTAAAGTGTGCGTCTTTAAAACGTCATGGTATGAAAAAGCAAACCAATTTCGTTTACGTTTTCAATTGAGTCGCAATAAGAGTTCATGGTATGGCAGGACTCCACAAAAAAATCGTAAAGCTTTGCTTATAGTGCATGTGTTTTATGGTGGAGGTTTGTTGTACATGTGTGGAAACCCCGTCATGTATCTGGTATAAATAACCAAAATAATTTTTTTTTAAATATAACTCTTAGAAGTATAATATATGTATTTAACAATTTTTTTCCAGTTACTCATATTTTTTTATTACTCTCATTTTATTGTATAATAGCATGAATATATTATCAAATTACCTTGCTTTATTTTTAGTGTTTAACGATATGTTAATTTGGTTAATAATATCGTCATTAGTATGCTAATAAAAATGCCCTAGTTTCAATAAAGGTAAAATAAGATAGCACTTGTGTTATTAATAGTACATCATGGTATTAATTAATACACTTACAGTAGATTTTTACTTAAATTAAATACACAAAAAATGTTAAACTTAAACTTGTAAAGGTATTTATCAAGACATACCAAATTTGGACATGAATTACATAACAACAATATGTACATAAGTGGTTCATTATATTTTGTGCTTATTTCTTAATAAAGATAAGGTGCATTTTATAATTCTCAATATGATCATTGTATTTAAATACGCAATCAGCTTTATTATGGCAGAGGTTATTTATTGTTCTTACAGCTCTATATTGTAATATGCAATTATTTACTAAAAAGTAAATACGATTTCAATTTGTTATCTGTAATATCTATATCTATACTTATTATGAAACAAAGTCTCCAAGAGCTGTCTGTCTGTATATGATCGATTGTCTCAAAATCTACCGATCAGATTTTTGTACGATTTTTTCCAAAAGGTAGTGCAATTCTTCCGGAAAGTTAATAGTATATTACAGTTGTATATAAATTGTGTTAAACAAATCGCACAGCTGTAAGAAAACTTCTGCCAGCTTTAGTCGCGTGCGCCGTGTTAACCAATAGATATATACTAAAGTAATAATATACTAAAGAATTATAGATCTATAAAAATACTACATAAAAGTCCGGAACAGCATGTCACTATCTCTTATGGTTAACTCATTCTGATTTACATAAATGTACGCGTCTAAGTTAGCGTACAAAAAAAGGAGAAGATGTATTAATATATTGCTAGTCTTTCTAACCAATTCCCAAAGTGATGCAATAAGTAACGAGGCGGCGTATCAATTAGTGACCATACCATAGATATACCATAAAATATACAATATATCACAAACTTTCCTAATAGTATATACTCTGTTTTTTTGTAAAAAAAATTACACGCTTTGTCCGTTTTGAAAATAGCATAAAGAGAGCTGTAAGAGCTATCAGAGTACTAAACATTTGAAGAAAAAAAGTAATACAATTTAATTTAATTTCGTCGAGTTTTAAAAATTCTGTTGCTAGAATTTAATGTTATAAGATTTAATATTAACTCTACTATAAATTATATGTGAATAAAAATGACCTTGGATGATATTAAAGTAAAATTAAAGTCTAAATTCGAGTTTTTACACCGTACATACCCAGCCCTCTTCGCCAGGTTTAATTTAAAGATATCAGTAGAAAACTTGTTAAAAAATGCTCCGATCGCCACCAACCTTTACAGAATTATCCGCTGGGTGAATCGAAACTTTTATTAAAATCGGTCCAGTGGTTTCGGACTCTATAAGGAACATATATCCTTTTTGTTTTATAATATATAGAATATCGTGACAAACAATAGAAATGACTTCAATTAATTTAAAAGTAATATACTACGAGGTTTACGATGTGAGGAATAGAATGAATATGAATAGTTAGAATATGAATAGTTCGCGATGTGAGGAATAGAATGAATGCAGGATGGATGAAGTGGCGACAGGTCTCAGGCACAATATGTGACCCCCGAATGCCCCCTAAACTAAAGGGAAAAATTTACACATCGGTCATAAGACCTGTCGTAATGTATGGATCAGAATGTTGGGCAATGAAAAAGATGGATGAAAGAAGAGTGCATGCAAATGAGATGAGGATGTTAAGGTGGATGTGTGGTGAGACAAGACTTGATAAAATAAGAAATGAGTATATAAGGGGAAGTCTGAAAGTTGCGCCCATTATAGAAAAGATGAGAGGTGCAAGATTGGGATGGTATGGACATGTAATGAGGAGGGATGAAAATCATGTGATCAAACGAGTGTTGAGTATGAATGTGGATGGATATGTGACTAGAGGAAGGCCTAAAAAGAGATGGTTGGATTGTGTGAAGTATGACATGCATATAAAAGGAGTAGCGCCAGAGTTGACGAATGATAGAAGAGAATGGAAGAGAAAAACATGTTGTACCGACCCCACTTAGAGTGGGATAAGGGTAGGAGAAAGAAGAAGATACTACGAGGTTTACGTTGTTTGTATTAATCTAAACACTTCTGTTCAGAATAGTACAATGAGGTATTTATTGATACATTCACGGTGCATTTTGTCATAAATAGCATAATCGTTGGCAAAATGTCACGGCCGGCGCCTGGGTCCGGTGCAACAATTTTTTTTTACCTATAGTCTATACCTAAGTAGATTTGGCAAGTTTAAACACACTGATACTATCTCAATAACACCAGATCTAAAATACATTTAAAATTAAAGATCATTTAAAAATTTGTTTATGGAATGACAGTTTTAGGAATCACTGATGTTCAATGACGAACACACGTACAAGAAATTTAAAGTCTTTTAAAAAAGAAAAAAATTACATTCCACTATGATTTAGAGTATAAACCGTAAATAACAAAATTAGTTTTTTATAAATTTTAAAGTAAGTATAAGAAAGATTGAAAGTTTTTTGTTTTGTTGAAAGCTGCTGCTCTTAATGACATATTCTTGTATTTTACAAATAATAGTTATCTTATATTACAAAGTTTATGTATGAAAGATTACGTGTTACATCTTCTTTACTTGTAAATATCGCATCATATCCAAAAATCTTTTTGTTAAAAATACTTTTCTTTTTCAAAAAAAACATTATATTTTATGAATATTTATATATTCCTCCTGCCCTTATCCCATTCTAAGAGGGGTCGGCACACATGTTACAGCGGCCGCCTGCCTGAAAACGACTTACCTTACTTGTATTTTACGACCGTTCGGTAAGAAATGAGGATGGACTATTCTTAGCCCGATACCATACGGCTAACCAATATTTATATATTATGAAATTAAAAAACATATTGTGCTTGTATGTTTTTCTTTTTTATTTATTGGTTATACAAAAGCAATAGGTAAGGCAAATATTTAATATAAATTTGTCGGTTATAATTTCTGGCACTATACCTTTTTCTTTAGGTTGATTATTCTATGGTTAAATAAAAAAAAAATTCTTAATATTTAAAAAATTTCCACGCCAATGTTGAGCACAATGTGTTGGAACTAGTTTATTTAAATATCTAGACATATCGCGTTCTAGAATAAATATATTTGAATTTGAATGTGTTGGGGAATATACAATGTTAAAAATATACGTCAATACTATATGTGCATTTTAAGCCTTAAAAAGAAAACAAGTGACTGGTTTTTGAATAAATAGTACATAAATCTATAGTAGAGAGATCTCATAACATCTACCGATTCGTTTGCTCGATTTGTTTGTTGGTTGCAACCGGTATTGGTGGCAAAAATCTATGTGAATTGCCATAACGGAGTAGATGGAAAATCAAAAAAGGAGTTTTGACAATCGAATGAAGCGTTTCTAAAATACACATTTAGTATATATGTGCGTGGAACGTAGTGTTACTAGCTTAGACATTTTACCGATAAAAAGAAAAGTTCATAATTTTTTATTTTCAAATTTATACTATTACTGTATAGCACTTAAACTGTACTGTTATTATCCCATTGCTGGGGAAAAGCCTCTTTTTCTTCTTTTTAGAAGAGAAGGGTTGGAGCTTATACCCACCACGCTGTTCCTACGCGGATTTTTAGGTTACGTATATTTCCCGAATTGTCTAGACATATGCAGGTTTCTTAACGATATCTCCTTTCACCGAAAAGCGTGTAATAAATTGCAGACAGCAGAAAATGACATTCACACCTGCTCTAGGTTTGAACCTGTTGACGCTCTCAAAGAGTCGCGCGGTCTCACCGCTGGGCTGTCACAGCTGTGAACTGTATGTATTTACTAGTAATATCTTATACCTAAACCAAAATGGTATAAATAGATGGCTTCCTTTTTAGTGCTCCTTTGCATGCCACCGCAACGAATAATAACAAAAAAACACTTAATTTGATACAAGCTCATGCTAATATCACTAATGGACAGCTCTCTTCAAAGTGTCGTACCATAGACATCCATAACTTTTTAATTTGGATTTCCAAAGACCTGGACAAAGACCTGCTTTCATTTTTTATCTTTTCTTTTTCTAGAGAACATTTAAAGCTTTAGCCCACCACGCTGCTTTAATGCGGATTGGTAGGTTACCCATTTCCCTACGATTATTTGTAAAATAATGTATCTATATATTTATCAGTGTTATTTATTCTAATAGGGGGGTGGGGTGTGGACGTATCCAATAGCGGAAGCCACCCCTGCCTTATGACGAGTTTGGCCACAAGTTGGACGTTTCTCGGCAGTGGTACAGAAAACATTACACAGCGTACCACTTAAAACTGAGGAAAAAAAATTACCCATTGATTGTCAAAAGATATGCAGGTTTCCTCACAATGTTTTACTTCACTAAAAAGTGAAGTTAAGTTAGATACATTTAGAATTATCAATTAGACATAAGTTTTAACAGTCAACTCATCGGTGCCTGCCAGGGGCTTAAACCCGTGAAGCTTTTTGAGAGGGTCGCACTACTAGCGTTAATTTGTTTTTCTTTTTAAACATGTTGAGGCTACTGTTACAACATTTGTACTGAAGGTAGCAACACTGAATGTAGCTTGTGGTTGGAGAAAGCAATAGGTGTATAAAAGTGGTGTATTTTGTCGAGAGCCAGTCCCTTGCCGAAACTCGAGCGACATTCAGATATTTTTTTTTTGAACAGTTGGCCTACCATGAACTCTTATTGCGACTCAATTGAAAACGTAAACTAAATTGTTTTGTTTTTTCATACTATGACGTCTTAAAGACGCACACTTTAAGTCGTTGCCGAATGAGCGTTCCGAATTTGAACTAAGAACATGTGAATAAAAGAGACAGAGTTATCTATAGTTCATATAACGTTATCCTTTTCAAACATTACGACCCCAATGCAATACACACTTCATGGTACGAAAAGAAAGCGGTTCACGTTCGTCATTGACGTCTTCAATTGAGTCGTAATAAGAGTTCATGGTAGGCCTGCTGAACTGACTGTACGCTGTTAGATCAACGGCTTTTACTGCGTCGACGGGCGAGCGCAGAGGCATCGTCGAAGTTGCGAAATGCAGTGAGTAGAGCGCAGAAGCTCTACTAGCGTCGGGGAACGTAGTCTTAAGGGTGCCTCCTGTGAGGCCAGACCACGGCTTAGGGCGACGCGTAGTGGAGGACTTTGGTTAGTCATTGCGACGTCGGAAGGGTGGCGAGAAGCCACGATCGACCGACGCCAGAAAATTGGGACCTCGTTAGATATTAATAACTACGTCGTGTGGTAAGCTAAAGTTTGGTGTGGTGATGACGATTGGCGATTTTTTATGTGCGTTATCAAGTATTGTGCTCTCTCAGATGCTATAATAAATACATTGTCAAAAACACGCTTTATTCATATTTTTCTTACACACCAAATAACAATTACTTCTCATAATCCTATTATGTAATTATAGAAAAGATGAGAGGTGCGAGATTAAGTTGGTATGGTCATATAATGAGGACCGATGAAAATCATGTGACCAAAAGAGTTTTGAATATGAATGTAGATGGAGGTATGACTAGAGGGAGGCCGAAGAAACGATGGATGGATTGTGTAAAGAATGATATGCATATAAATGGAGTGGCGCCAGAGTTAACGAATGATAGAGGAGAATGGAAAGCAAAGACATATTGTGCCGACCCCACCTAGAGTGGGATAAGGGTAAGCGAATGACGACGAATCCTGACTAATTTTGCATACGTAGTTTTGTTTTGGATATAAATTAACTTGCAATAATTCCGTTTACCAAAGAGATTGCTCACAGCAATAACACCGCATTTGCGCAGTTGAAGAAATTGATCTTTAACCATTTATTCATGTAATATGTTATACAAAAATTACTGAATAAATAAATAGCTTCGTATTTCTTTATTCGCACTAACACTTCAGCACTTGGATGTACCGATTACCGACTTGGCATTTTTGAAGCGACCTTAACACTGATTTTATTACGTTTATAATCAAGTGAATAATGATAATAAATTATATATTTTAGTCTCATTAATATGTAATCCTTATTACCTATTGATGTGTATCTATTTCCAGCATATTTTCAATTTGTTCGCTACAAAAGAAATAATAAAATAATTTTGCTATAAACCGCGATCAAGTAAATAGGAAATATATATAATGCTAAATGTAGCGTGGACTATTTATTTTCATAAACGAAACTTTTTGGTCAGTTTGTTTAATAATAAGTATAGATATATATTGTGCCTTATTAGGAATATAGATGTTTTGTTTTTAAAAACCTTGGAATACAGATAATACCACTATTAAAATTTAAGTCATGGAATTGAGCGCTATATGTAAATAAATATTATTTAGGTTTGGAAATTACTGGTTGAAAGACACATATTGCTCGTAATTGGCACAGGTGATTCGCTACCATATAAAACCATCAATTCATTTTTGTACTCTATGAATTAGTCTTTATAGATCGGCAATAAGGTTGAATGTAAAAAGCGTTACACTAAGTACTGACATATGCAGTTCAATTATTTAGCACATGCTCTGTGGCACGCGGTATTGAAATATGTGGAGAGGAATATTAAAAAAAAATTAAAAATATTAGGATATTTAAAATAGAATTTTATTAATTCTTAAACAAATGTTGCTCTTTAGCCTTGTGGCTAGATCGCAACCTTAATAAGGTACTTACATTGTGGACTTTACAATAGTAACAACTTTAAACAAAATTTCAAGTCCGTACCTACGGACTAACCGTTGAGGATTTCCCTCATCTGAAGCTAATCCTGGCAGTATTGCTAGTATCAGTAGCATTGTCATCGGGACTGAACCAGTATTGTAAAATTTCAGCTCAATCCGACACCGGGGTGTGGGTCGAATTTAACTTGCAAGATTCCAACATAAAAAGAGAACCGACAGATATTTGAGTTTCAACGTGTTGTGATAACCTCGTATTAAAACTGAAACTTAAGCCCAAAATATGTATTAATGAAATAGTTCTTTAAATTCTGTTATTTATTGGAAAACACAGAGTTAATGAAACCTATTTAAATAAACAAACGACCTCAAAAATCCCCAACAACTCGACATAGATATTTCTGATAATTTTATAGGGGTTTAGAGTTTCTTTTTATTAATTAAATTAAAATTTAAATTAACAATTTGCTTTTAAGGGCTTATAAATGATCACGACGCCGTCGAAGTATGTTATATATTTTTAAAAAGATTGAAGAACAAGCCACTGCAATAATAGAAGTTTCAATTTACCATTCATTTAAGGGCAGTTCGTAATTGGTGGTAGAAGTTTAATAAAAATAAATTAAAAAGACAAATTTGTACTTTCCTTATCAACCTTCTCTTTATTAATTATAGCTATTATTTGCACAGGCTACTGAAACATAACATAACAATAGAATTTATTATAATAAAATTATATTACCAACTACTCTATTATCATCTCTGTTCCAATACCCTTGTCCCATCAAAATCAGTCTATTAATGTCGATTTCTACACCTGTTAAAAATAAAAAAACCTAGTCGCTACCTAGTATTTATGTTTAATCGTGCCATCTATTGTAACGTGCAGACATACTGCATTTATTAACATATGTATAAGGTTTTTGTATTCCTTTATCAATAACAGATATCCTTTTATATAGTCCCTTTTGTTCAACACACCACAGGACAAAAAACCAAGCTGATTGCTATATGCACTTCTGATAGATCACAACTTTAATATACATAAATGTCTTTGAAAAAAAATTGTCTGTGGAAAAAATCTCATGATTTTTTTATTCTGTTTACTGTAAAATATTATAAATGTGAAAGCTGTTAGGTTAGGTTAGGTTAGTCCGCTCATATGTATTGATGAAATTTGGCGCAATTTATAAATAAATAATTATATATTAAATCTACTAGTAATATAACATAATATATAACTTGTACTTTTTTGTTATAAATAAATAAAATATATTGAGTGTATTTTAGTAAATTTTTTAAACTTTGCAAATTACATCTTGCTTTTACACTTTAAAGTAAAGTAAAGTAAGTTATGGTTTATCGTGTATTTTCTGTAAATTTAAGTATTAGTTCTAGCATCTTTGATCTTAATTACACATTAAAAAATATGACCATCGTTACGTACATTAACAATATTAGCACGTTTCTTTAAAAAAATGTTTTCAATAAAGTATCACCTGCCCATGGAATCGTTAATCATAAAGTTTTTAGACTCATCCGCACAGATAATATCGGATGCGAAAATAGCGTTGCGTAACCGTTGGGAATGATTTATAGTCTACATTGCGGACATTTTTTTTATTAATTACTCTGTGTAGTTTATTGTTTTAAGATTTGCTCCGATTGGGTGAAGATCACATACCACTATGCCTCATTAGTCCTAAGCTTTATAGTAAGTAGTTAAGTTAGTTAATAACCCTCATTGGCTAATCTATCTCTATAATATCTAATTTTACTATTATACATTGCGCGTCTTTTTCATAAAAAGGGGTATAAAGTTTATACTTTACGTATTGATAAATAGATTCAATATTGTTGCATCACAATGACGACATATTACGCGGGCAGAATTTTTAAAATGTGATTTACTACATAGATAACAAATGTCGGTTTCTATGACAGAGCCTTCAACAAGCTCCGTACCTTAATAGAATACAAGATGCATAGATATTCGTATTCTCACGATTCCCTAGACTATAAACATGTGAGATTTCAAAGCAAAAACAAAATATACCGCTAAGATACACGGAAACGCTTATGATGTTACGAAACTTTTTTTCTCCGACGCCAAACGCATACCGGGCACATTTCACACCCGGAAATTCGTCCCTTTTTGCTACATCATATTTGTACGCCTAATAATCTGTGCAAGAAGGCTCTATGTTGCGTGAAATATTTTTTGTCTATGGTAGGCTAAACTGTTATCATTTTAAAATGCAATATGTTTCGAGTTTATGAGGAGTAAAAAAAGAAAATGAGGCGTGTGATGTCTTTAACTTTGATCTTCTTATGCAGAATGCTTTATGCATTTTATGCAAGATTTTATATTCGAAATCATATATTAATGTGATTTTTTTATTCCTTGGTATTACTAATGTTTTTTAAGAGCAACTCTTTTCATAGCAAGCTATTAAAATATATACATCCACGTACTTTGTACCCACGACTTGAGTGGCGTCGTCTTTATTGCCTTACTACCCTTATATTTGCGAGTATATGAGGGATATTGTTTTTCTTATTCCCGATGGAATTTTCACTTATGTTTCTCCGCGCATTAACCGTAAAAGTATGTCCGACAGACATACTTCTTATTTATAATATTAGTATCAATAAAAAAGAATAAGGCTACTGAAAATGTTAATAATAAAGCCAATTAATATAATAATAAAAACAATTAATATCTCAAATACTGAAATTAATCTATGGCAACTATAACCATGGTACTTCTGTATTAGGCCATAATCTTTCACCATTTCTACTTATGTTGTATCATCACAACGTGGGGTTAATGTAGAAGTGTAAGGCAGTCCTTAAAAAAAACAATAAACTTTTTGCATCACGTGCGTGTGTTATTTATATATACTTTTGGATCAAACGGCTAATAAATCTGGTACACCTTGCTTAAAGACTAATTGTTCAATTAATAATTAAAGTATATATTTTTTCTTCCGAGATCCATAAACTGGATTATTAGAACAAAATTTTTTTTTTCAATTTATTTTATGTTTATTGGATTTTGTACGTAATGCTTCATAACTAATATCTTGAAATTATAAAAAGCCATGCTGCTCAGTAAGTAATTTTTAATTCTACAACTTTTTAAATACACCGTCTTATACTTAGCTATTATAATTAGCTTCTTATACTTCTATCTATCTATCGTCTTATATATATAGCTATTATAACTTAGCTATAAATTAAATGTAAAGGCTTATGTCAATAACGCATCTATTGGATTGTTTGTTTAATGGACATTATTAAGTAACTTATAAATAAAAGACTTGTGTCCTTAAATAAGGTATCACTATGCATTATATTCCAATCATTGCTTATAAAATGTTCAAAAATTATGTTCCAATTTTTAATGACAGTTCGTCGGTTCCAGAAGGATCGTTCAAAACCCGTCGCTATCACGGCAGGATGGCTATCCGTCGGCGCCTGTCCCTACGTACGCAATGCCCGTGTATCCTGTACTGAGAGTACACACGAGTTGGGCAATTTAAACATGGAAGTACTTAAGAACTGCCCTGACTACTCCGCAGGTTTAGGGGAGCAATGACCTATATCCTAGCCGGAATCGAGTCATGGAGTAAAGATCGAACCGCGTCGACGTCCAGTGTCTATATTAAGCTTTATTTTTTGTGTCTTAGAATCTACTTCTAATCATAGATTTTACTTATGATTTTTAAACGAAAACGACATACGTCAATTTCCGTGCCAATTCCAATTTGACTCTTAAAATATTTGAAACTTGTTCGAAATTTAAAATTTGGTTTATTATTACATATGGCGTTTAAATATTAAGTTCACCTTGTGAAGTTTATGTTTTTTAAGAATTTATACCCAGTGCCGGTGGTGCGCTGTTTGGTTATTTTTAACCAATCCAAAACTTTATTACTAACGCTTACGCAATTAATAGGAGTTTTTATTGGGCCGGTGAAGGACCAAAACTCTTTGATTGAACTATCGTCGCGGCTTTCAATTAAAGTTATTTTGAAACGTTCTAAAATGTTGTTAACTTAAATCGATAAAATATCACTAGCAAAATTATAACTATTGTACCCTTAAAACAAGACTTAACTTTTAATACCTATCACAATCCCAATTTCTTTATGCTCCATGACACAGTACACCATAGCACCATAGTACTTATAAGCCATTTTCCTATGTATTTTTTAGATTTTCATTATTTAAATGTTTTCAAGGAAACGCATATTTTAATAATTTGTAATTGTTCAAATGTCTTATGGCATCGTAATTAATATTTGTGTCCCTAGCAGATTTTGAAGCGGTAAATAAGTGCGTATACTATCATAACATTACTTGTTTTACGTGGATTCTAGAAAAATAATCTCCTTGTCGCATTTGCCGAATTCCACACGTAGTAACACCTGCCCAAATCAATCATTTTAACCTGTTCTAAAAAATATATTATCAATATACAATTATTTGGCATTGAATTAAGGCATGTAGATAAAAAATTGTGAAACGAGGTCTCAATATTTCAGCACCATTTTTTTTACCTAATCACATATTTATAATGTAGGCCATTTGTTCCTAAGTGTCCATGAATCTACTTATTATTCATGCCTCATTAGCCTACGTCTTATAGTGTTGATTTGCATTATATTTAACACTTAGCTTTAGAGTGGGTATATAAGACCCTCATCATCATTCTCCTGCCCTTATCCCTCTCTAAGTGGGGTCGGCACAACATGTTACAAACATGTGGTCACATGATTTGGCTACGTATTTTACAACCGGTCGCCTGCCTGACGTCAACTTACCTTAGTCGCCTCTTACGACACCTCGATAAGAACGGAGGGTGGTTTATTCTATTCTGCCGGATACCACACGGCGTTGGGTATATAAGACCCTATGATGGTTTTATGGTTGTCGATTTAATCGAAGGCGCCGCTAAATTCAATAAAATTTCATATCATATTCTATAAAGTGAATCTGAAGTAAGTTTCCTAGAATACCTAAAAAATATTTTATTAATCTATTATTTTTTATCTAGCTGTGTCCGAAGCTTCAACCGCATGGAAATCAGCGTGTCGCAATTTTTTTCCCGCGTAAATCTCGACGAATTTTAACCTAAACCTTCCTCAAGACTTGCACTATCTTTTAATAAAACCGTATAAAAATCCGTTGAGTAGATTCTGAGCAAATCCATCACATACAGCTTTTGGGGAATTTGTTTTATAATATCTATAGAAATTAGAATACATATTAAAATAAAAGTAAAAACTTATATTTGATAATGACATAATGATTATCAGGAATTTTATCTCTAATATGACTATTTTTTCAATAGATTGTATTTGATTTTAATTGACGCTAATTGTATTAAGTAGATACGTACTTGTATCTTGAAGATAACTTCTTTCTTATACAATCTTGAACTGCATGGATGTAGATTACTTGAAAAGTTGTGTACCCACACTGTGGCTTATTATTTTCTGGTGCTACTCTATTAATTTCGTATCGTAACGTCCTGTCGGGTTTTAAAGTTGTGTATTGTCTTTAGTCTCTTTAGAGCTTCTCTAGAGCTTCTTCTAATCGTTTTAAACTGTTAAAATGATGTTGGCTTGAAAGAGCTTAAAGTAAACTCTTAGCTTAATTTTTAAAGTCGGGTAATCACGGAATATTTTAGGCCAGACTTAATCTTTGGTCGACAGATAGGTGTATAGACTGGATTTTTACTGCCAGCTGTAAACAGAAATTTCTTCTGCGAAGGACGAAACACTGTATCTAAATTTTCACTTATGCGTTTTTCAACTTTTATCAATGGCAAGTTTAATCACATTTAGGATACATAATTTGTTGGCTTTCCATTAATCATGAAGTGGTTAGTCGCAGGCCCATATATTACGGCTGGAAAATTGGGTCAAATTTGCCCCAGAGTAAGCGGACAGTGTCACTTAACATAACGCAAGCCCTTGGGTGTTAATAAATATGGCGCCTATCCTACGCTATCTTATCTATATCACAATTAGTGTATAACTGTATTTTTTGCATATCATACAAAAGAATATTATATACACATATATATGTATAAAATATGATTTAGAGAATAAGTCTGTGTGTTTGCAACATCTATTATATCATCCATTACAGAAGTTTAAAAACACTGTTCAAAAGAGACCGATACAGAAATCTATACTGATGCAGATAACTTAGATGATAAGAATGCGTTGTTATAGGTACCTACTTTTCGACCATGTACAAGGCAGCAATGACTAAATGTAACTAGTAGTAAGCATTATAATTTAAGTCCGCGTGATTCCCTGCGAGAGAAGTTTAAGGAAATAGGTATTTTTACATTTGATACACAATATATTTTAAACAATGTAATTTTTGTACATAAAAATATAAAGAATTATAAAACGATAGGTGATGTATATAATAGACAAAGTAGGAACCGACATAAGCTTGCGACTCCTGCTTTGCGCCTAGCAAAAGTACGTAAATCGTTTGTGGGTATGGGTATAAGATTCTATAATAAAATTCCGAAATCAATTTTGGCCATGCCATTACAGCAGTTTAAAACCACTGTTAAAAAGAGGCAAATACAGAAAGCCTACTATACTGTTGAAGATTACTTAGATGATAAGGATGTGTGGATATAGGTGCACCTCTACCCTGTACAAGACAGTAATAAATAAATGTAACTAGTTCTAAGATTTATATTTTAAAAAGAGCAACCGCTGAGTTTCTTGCTGGCTCTTCTCGGTAGGAACAGCTTTCCGAACCAGCAGTAAAGTTGACGATTCAAAAGCACTTGTTTACAATTTACTTGAATAAAGAATATTTTGAATTTGAATTTGAATTTGAAAAGAGCAACCGCCGAGTTTCTTGCTGGCCCTTCTCGGTAGAAATAGCTGTCCAAATTAGCAGTAGAGTTGACTATTCAAAGCACTTGTTTATAATTTTACTTAAATAAAGAATATATTGAAATTGAATTCTCAGCGACAAATGCACCACCACAACTCAAGAAACTGCTATTTTTAAGGGCTTTTAACGCCATGCGATCGTGGCTGCTTGAAATCAGCTATTAAAACTGAATAACTAACTAAAACTGACTACTAGGTACTGAATCTAGCTTCCCGTACCTTGTTCAGTTCCTTTATCCGCATAGGTTGGAATCCAAAATATTCCGTTGTATCCATAGCCAGTTGTACGTATAGATTATATTTGTCACTTCGTTTTTCTGCTCCTACCCTCATTCACAAACAATATGGGCAATATCCTAAACATATACTCGTAACAACCAAAATATCGTATTTTGAAATAAACAGTAACACTATTAAAACAAGCAGTATATTCGTTCCTTCTCATCGTACAATTTATAAGAAGAGTTACTTTAGCAATCCGAATAATAGCTCAATTTAACACCGCCTCTGAAAATGAGTCTATTGGTTGTTCTTTAACACCTTGACATAGTAAAAAATCAAAGTGATTTTGGGTATGGATTTAAAGGAAGAGATAGGTCTACTATGGAAGGGAAGCCGCGAAAGTGAGTAGATTATAAAAAGGTAAAGAAAATCGAAAAAAATACAACTACAATATAAAATGCATTCTGTTATTTTTATTTTGTTTATTTCTCCAAGGTACATCATCAGCACACACATTTGACATTGATAACATCATCATTCTCCTGCCCTTATCCCACTCTAAGTGGGGTTGGCACAACATGTTGCAAATATGCTGTCATATGATTTGGCTACGTATTTTACGACCTCCCGCCTGCCTGGCGTCAACTTACCTTAGTCGTCTTTTACGACACCTCGGTAAGAAATGAGGTTGGTCTATTCTATACAGCCGGATACCACACGGCGTGCATATTTGACATTGATAAAGCTACATAAAATAAGATGGATGTAATATGGATAACAGAGCATGGGCGGGATACTTATAATTATAATAATTACAAACTATTTAAAATTTGAGAATAAAGTAAAAAGTAAAGTAACAGCCTGTTACTATGCCCACTGCTGGGCTAAGGCCTCCTCTCTCCCTTTCTGGAGAGAAGGATTGGAGCTAAGACCTACCACGCTGCTCCGATGCGGATTGGTAGGTTACACATATCTCCAGAATTCTCTAGATATATGCAGGTTTCCTCACGTCGTTTTCCTTCACCGAAAAGCGTGTGATAAATTACAATTATCAATTAGACACATGAGTTTTAATAGAAAAACTCATTGGTGCCTGCCCGGATTCGAACTCGTGTTCCCCTTGAAAGAGTCGCACGGTCTCACCGCTAGGCAAAATTTGAGAATGAATTGCGAAAATTTTTTAGATTTTAAACTTTCGCAGTTCATACTCATGAATAAACAGCTCATTAATTAACAGGTATTACAGTGGATGCAACTCCGCCGAAACGTCGAACCTTATACAAAGTATAGGGTTATATATAAATAGTAAGTATATAATAATATTTAAAATTTATCTAAAGAAACAAAATTGAAAGTAATATAAAAAATTAAGTTCAAATGTGAATTAAACTGCTAACCTAATGTTTTAGAAGGGTTAGATCAAAATATCTAGATTCATGATTTATGAATTAATTGATTTGATTGATATTTGAATTGAATAGAATAAAATAAGAATAATTCCATATTTTAAATATGATCACCAAGATATATTTAAATCATGATAATCCTTTTGGGAAATGTATATTAAAAGGTATAACTGTCAATGTGTGGTATGATAAGATTGGATAAAATACGAAACGAGTATACAAAAGGGTAAGTCAGAAAGTTGCGCCTAGTATAGAAAAGATGAGAAGTGCAAGGTTAAGATGGTATGGACTTGAAATGAGTAGGGATGAAAATTATGTGACGAAACGAGTCTTAAATATGAATTTGGCTGGATATGTGATTACGGGGAGGTTAAAAAAGGAGATGGTTGGAATGTGAGTAATATGACTGTATAATATGCATATAAAAGGATTAGCGCCAGAGTTGGTGGATAATACGAAAGAATGGAAGCGAAAAAAATGTATTGCTAATCCTACTTAGAGTGGGATAAGGCTGTCCTTATACCACTCTAAGTGGGATAAGGACATGATGACCTGTAAAATATTCATATGAATTTGTAATTGTTTTTTTAAGGAAAAAGTAGATGAATTAAAAAAAATAATTAGTTAATGTCAATTTTAAATTGTACAAAGAGCAGTCAGGCAAAAATTGTACAACATGCATCTATAATAATACGCCTATATATATAATAATACGCCTATAATAAGTAAATTTAAACATTTATTCTTATCTGCTATTAATTTGTATTTAAATAACATATTTATTATCTATAGACTTCCGTATGTTTTGCAAATTTAATATGAATATATGCAATTTTTTGCCAACAGTTTTTTTAGCGTCCTTTGTTTTTCATTAGGAGACAATTTCATAATTAGATAACTTCATAAATCTGCCTTGATATTTACTACTTTTAGTACATTTATGTATTATTGAGAGCGTGTACCGTGGGCCTTTTAAGAAAGCCGGGTTCAAACCCCAGGCAGGCACTAATGAGTGGTTTCCTTAAACCTTATGTATCTTATTGATATCACATGCTTTCAGTGAAGGAAAACATCGTGAAAAAACCTGCATGTCAACCTGAAAGTAACAGGCCGTTACTTTATTACACGTCAGTATAAAACATTCTCCGGCCTCACAAGACTATGTTTCCTGACGCTAGTAAACCTTTCCAATTTTTGAGCTCTGGGTGATGCTTCTGCACCCGTCTAATGTTATAATGCTGTAAAAGGCATAAATAACACCATATTGACTTTAAAAAAATTTGATTTGGTATTATTTATCATATTACCACATCATCCAACAAAAATTTTTTTCTTAAATTCCACTCTAACTATGAAGCTAGTCCCAAAAGCAGTTCGAAATTATATATTAATTTCTAGGTATTATAAATAACTATTTGAATGATTTTTTATCTTTGCTTATACTGCCTATAAAGCGGTCTCAAAATTATCAACAATAATATAAAATTTTAATGGCCTGCGTGATGCTTGAAGTTAAACTATAAATGCATCATCTATTATCTATTATATCAATTTCTATTATAAATAAACATTAATTTAGGATTTATTGGTTCTTCGAGTCTGGGTGTATATATGTATTTAAGTATGTATTTAAAACTATATATGTATATATTTACCAGTTGTCCGTCACCCATAACACAAGTATTAAGTTACTTACTTTGGGGATGGACGACCGTGTGTGTAAATGTCCCATATATTTATTATTATTATTATTATTTATATTTATAAAGTAATATTAGCATGGAATAAATTTTAAAAATTTAATGTTTTTGACATTTACTTTTCAATGTATTGTATTTGTTTATTCATATAATATAAATCATAATTTTGCCATTTTTTTTTAAATAAATTACTTTATGGCTACACTAAATGTAGGTTGCCCCTTTTTTAGTTGTTCTATTGAGATATTCATTTTCTTTCAAGTCAACTAAAATACTCGTTCAAGTCCGAACTAGCCTGTACTGCATTTAATAACAATGTCTATTTAGATACAGTCAGATAAAAGTTGTATATCATGGACACGAAAAACACCATATCGAATAAGCTGCTGAGTAGTATGAGATTTTTAAACACAATAGCCCTACTCGTTTGAAATATCGCCTTAGATAATGAGCTCATTCAAACTAAATAGGTCATCCACCCTCGAAGGTCAGTACCCCTAACAGGACCTTAAGGTTTTTTTAGGAGTCCGAGGGCTTCATTTTTTATCGACTATTCTAGCGCATGATTTTAGTTATATGGGTCCCGTTAAATTTGGGTATACATGGTGCAGCGATATGGAAATATATCTAAAGACGCAAGTATTTTGACGAAAAATTATTTAATTTAAAATAAAATTTACGTTATTTATTTATTTAATACTTTTTGAAGAATATTATATATAAATAAACGGTTAAAGGAAAATTTTAACTCCACAAAGGCGGACTTATATTTATTAATTCATTTGTTTTTTTTTAAACAGTCGATACAAATAATTGGTAAGTCTTGATAAGTAAATGATATACCGCGGTCTGTTGCTCTCCTGCTGGATAAAGGCCTCCTCTATCATTTGCGAGAAGTATTAGTACAGTAAAAACGTTAGTTTTGAATCACCAATTTTCTAGAATTGGGCACGTATAAGTAATAGGTGGAATTATATATAACATACTTTCTGTAAACGCGTCGCCCTAAGCCGTGGTCCGGCCTCACAGGAGGCACGTTTAGGATGACGTTCCCCGACGCTAGTAGAGCTTCTGCGCTCTACTCTTTGCATTTCGCAACCTCGACGATTCTTCTGCGCTCTCCCGTCCCGCCCGGTGATGCTGTAAAAGTTCGAAAAAAAAAATATATAACTTGACTGACTAAATTAAATTGACTTACTTTTTGCATTGTGGAATTTCGCAAAGTAACGCCTACATTTCTATTTGAGGTACTATCTACTCTTTAAATTAAGTAGTGTAGGTTTTATCGATTTTTTTAACATGGAACGAATATTGTATGATTGCACGTATTATTTAGATCAAAATTGACAAGCGATTTGCGTCGTGGAGTCATGTGATTGTGGTGGCAGTGGGTAGTCCACTCTACATTTAGCATTATATATATTTTTTATTTACTTTATCGTGGATTATAGAATAATAATTTTATTATTACATTTGTATTTATAGATCTCCGCAAAGTAACGGTTAATTCTAAAAACTGAACTTTTTGTAGTTAAACATTAAACACTACACGCATGTATGGGTGTGGAACCTCATAACATTGCACATGTATAAAGTTTCCAATTAATAAAAAACCAAAAATCTATTTTATAATTACACAAAGAGAAAAGGTCACGTTGTAAAAAAATAATTATACGTTTACGTTAATTTATTTCACTTGGATATCGTTTTTAAATGGCAGCTTATCTCTTTCAATCTTACGATCGTATAGTCTGTTATATGGACTCATAATGTAACTGGTAGCTACTGTAATTTAA